>JALAZF010000004.1:2720000-4142500 GCA_022829125.1 Lathyrus tuberosus
TCAGTGTTTGGTGTATTAACACTACCAGTTGGTTTTGCAGGTGATGTATCCACATTAAGTGGTTCTATATCTAGAATTTCATCATCATCCAACAGTGAAGCCAATTCATTAGGATAAATACCACTGTACATCCTCATTTCCTCAGCAGAACTCACAGAATTTTGAGTAGGATTCATATCAGATTGTACATGTTCACTAGCTTGTGGCACCTCAGGATGCACATGTTCACTAGCTTGTGGCACCTCAGGCTGCACATGTTCATTAGCTTGTGGCACCTCAGGCTGCACATGTTCAGTAGCTTGTGGCCTACCCTATAACAAATGAAATCACATACAAGTTTAGGATATTGCAAGTAAGTAACTTACATTTCACAACAAGGCAAAGTACTTACCCTCTTTTTTGGTCCTGTCACAACACTTGGAGTTTGGCTGGCTTGTGTTAGTGCTTCAACATCTCTTGGAAATGCATCATCAACAACCACTAGTTATTTGTTTTTCTTACATGTTCTTTTATTGTGACCATATTCAAAACAAACCTTGCATCTATGGCTTGTGTTTGACCTTTGTCATCTTGTTTGGGATGCCTCATCAGGTTCTCTCCTACGGAGTTTCTTTGGTCTTCCAGGACCCCTCTTGAAACTTTGTGGCAGGATTTCAAGATCAGTTGTCTTTGGCCATTTATTTTTCCCATTAATAGTAGTGATGACTTGATTGTAACATGCTAAATAGGTATCCTTATGATAACATTTGTTCACATACTTAATTGGATCATCTACCTTCCACCACATTCTAACATCTTTAGTGTTAAAGGAAGGGTCCATAGTTTTGATTAGGTCACGAGCTTCAAAATAAGACCAATAATCGGTGTCTTGTCCACTAAAAGCATACACATCCCCCCCGCTCATATCTCAACCCTACATCTTTTACAAAAGACCCTTTTGTATAAAATACTACCTTAAATATCCCCATACCCTACACATTACAAAAACAACACAAGGGTATATCAGACTTTGCAAAATCAATACAAAACCCTAACCAACCTCAGCCAACGAAACGCAACACAACAAACAACAACTATAGTTTTCAACATAAGTGGGGCACGCACAGTAAACAAGCATCATATTTCGAAGACAGTAAACAAATAGCAAGTGGGAATACATTAATGAAATCCAATTACCTGAGGTTTGGGACCACCTCTGTCTGGAGCGAAAAGCGATTGGGAACGGAGAGAAGGACCACCATGCACGAACGATCGTCTTCAAGAAATAACTTAACTCAGAAAGTGAAATTAGGGATTGTGACTTTTTAGGGATTATGCTATTCTTATGTTAAGTGATAATGTTATTTCAGAAGCATACAAATCATGCCACATCAGTTAATGTAATCCAAAATAAGTTAATTATTTAATCCACCAAGGCAGACACGTCAGCTTCCGTTAGCCCCATTAGACGTCAGGGACTCATAATTGAGACGAAAAATTTTATAGGGACCAATTCTTAATGAAAATTTTTAGAGGGACCAAAATTGAAAATCGCTATATTTATAAAGACTTAAAACTTATTTAACCCTAAAATTAAAAGACCCTAGAGTGTGCTGTTTTGACTCTAACATCCTTCAATGACATCCCTTCATATTTTTAGGTTGTTCGTAACTTGTAAACACCTGATTTTTTTAGGTAAATTTAAACTCTTATTTCAAACTAAAATTTAATATCATAAAATGTCTATTTCACAATTTTATCGATTTTTTTAAACAAAAAATGATAAAGTGAGTTCTATCGTTGTCACTGGAAGACAAAGCTCTATAATATCAATAGAATAATTGACAAAACAAAATGAAAGTTATAAGAACCATGCACGTTTGGCATATATTCTTGTTCAATTGACCTCTAAAATTTATTAATTATTGCATAAAATTGTAAAAATATACAATTAATGAAAATTTATTACTACCAAAAGAAATGAAAGAGAAAAATAGTATTTCAATTTTTGTTGGTCTTTGATGGTACAGAAAAAAGCTGTTAGGAATCAAACTCAAGTGACTAATATCCAAACATGTCAATTTAAGTTAGTGAGGGGTATATACTTGTTCTTTAGCATATAATCTTCTTTTGAAAAAAGAACTTTCTGAAATTGTAGCAGAATAGGCAACATACGGATTATATTTTGTCAAATAACAAACATGTTACCTATTTAAAAAATGTATACATCTCGTTATAATATTCCCAAATTTTAATTTAACATGATATTAACTTTTATGGATTGATGCTTACACTATTTTTAACATACGTATCTAATTAAATTATTCTATGAAGTCACTTTATCATGTTAATTTCTAAAATATTTTACAAATGTACTAGTAGATAAGGTATGCAAATACCAATCCTAAAAAAAATACATTTTATCTCAGTCACAAAGGAAATTTTACCTCGACTACACAAGTGAGGCAACGAAAGGTGTTATGAAAACTCTCCATTTTACACTTCGATTTTTTATCAATCGAAAAAATAGTTTAAATGATCATTAATTCGATTCCTAACTACATCATTTTTATATTTTCAAAACTAGAGCCACTTCCTTTGGTTATATTAAAAACCGAGGGGATAAATTGTATATTGAAAAAACACGACGCGTCCTGGAATTATACCTCGGTTTTTTGTTGGTTGAGGTAAAAGTTTTGTAGTGAAATGTATTATTTGTAGTAGTATACATGTCTATTATTCATTTATATTTTAAATGATGTTAAATATGTGATTCTTTGTGTTAAGTATGTTTGTAAAGATGCAGGATTCGACAGAGTCGAAGTGGAACGTAGTCGTTAGTTAAAATAATAGTCGAATATAGTTTGTAATAGTTGAATTTACATGTATTCGACAGAAGGTGCGTGTATTCGACATTGAGTCTAATACAGATAGTCATAGTCGAAGCATCATGTATTCAACAGAGTTGAATAATAGCTTGTTGAAGTTAGTTAGTATGTTTTGGGATTGTAAGATGTGTAAGAAATCTTTTATAAATAGGGAGGTGTAGCGTGCGATTTTTGTCGGTGACGCGACCACCTTATCGCCATGGTTGGAATTGGGTGCTACTTTCTGATTTCTTATTTATCCTATGAAGCTGGAAAGGAAATGGAAGCTATCTAAAACTAACCTTGCACGCAAATGTTTTCTTTAACAAATGTTAAAAGATTGGGGGGTCCGGGGTCAGGTTATACAATGGGGAGTTGTCAATTACCCATCCTATATGTGGTTATCCACAGATCATTAGCAATTTCTACTGTTTTCTACTTACCGGTGCTTGTCTGTTGACTGGGAAAGTTTCTCCTTTGGGAGTGTTTGAGAGAGAGAGTTTTTGTTGATGTTTGGGTTTTTCGATGTTTTTGGTAAGGTACTGGACCTAAAGTTTTTGATTGGTGTGTGAAGGTACTGGACCTAAAGTTTTTGATTGGCGTGCTCGCTAAGATTTCACAATCTTATGCCTACGTATTCCTATTAAAGAAAACAGGGAAATCAGAGCAATCGTAGTTCCTCCTATTCTATGGGAGGAAAAGATGTTTGGTGTCTTGTTCAAAGCCCAAGATTGAAGCTAAAGGGTATTTGTGTCTTGTTCAAAGCCCAAGATTGAAGCTAAAAGGTTTTGACCGAGAGAGAATTTGTCATCTCTAAAGGGAGATATCTCATCTGTTTAGCATAACTGTTGGGTGACTAATTATAAAGGAGAATTACTTTAACTGGGATATGTGAATCCAGTAATGCCATAATTTCCTTGATAAGGGATTTTTCCTGAAGGAGAAAACTTTACCTCAGTGTTGAGCACTGCCATTTTTCATTAGGAGCCTTTCATGCTAAGAGAGGGACATTGGCTTGGTGTAAATAATCCAGAGGCTTGCCACTTACAACAATTAGATGAAAGATGAAGTTCTACCAGAATAAGAGATGGACTACAGCTTGGATATTTGAATCAACAAGTGTGCCACTGTTAACCCTCAATTTCGACGCCAGACAAAATCAAAGTTATGTTAAAAATTATTTTTAATGTAAAGAAGGCTTCGACCTAACTTTTGAGAGGCCTGAGTCGAATAAATGTGGAGAAACCTTAAAAAATGGCTAAGTATGGAAAGGGTTCTTCGACCATGAGAATGTAGCGCTGCAGTGGTTATATTAAGATTGGAGGGAATTTCCAATATTTGAAATTTAAATAAGCGCAGATGGATGAAAGTAACATGCAAATGGTACATACGTTGTCTCAGACAATGGGAGAAGTTTTCCAACCGTTGATTCAAAATATAACCCAAACTAACCAACAACTGGATGCACAAGTGGCACGCATGGCTGATTTCATGGGAGTACCAGCAGTAGATCGAAGAGCGACGGTTGTCGAAGATATCCCAAGACGTCATCAACGTCAGATACCTGACGCTAACCTGGAGGATCAAGAGATGGTTGACCATTTCAGAGTCGAACCACCAAGAAACCAGATGCCATATCAGATGGAGGAAGAACCAGTAGTGATGGTGAACAGGAACCAAAATGCAGATCAACTACTTAGGCAGGTTCGACACCAGAATCAAGCAGAAGAAAATAATCTTGCAGCCATGGTTGAGAGGATTATGACTAGAAATGGTATGAATTTTGGCTTCACCAGGCCAAATTATACTTCGCCTATAGTGGATTACATTCTCCAAGCAGAACTACCCCCTAGGATGAAGGTTCCAAAGTTCAGCAAGTTTTCAGGAGATACTACTGAGTCTACTGTCGAACATGTGGCTAGATATTTAATCAAAGCGGGCGAGATTGCAGCTGACGAAAGCCTTAGGATCAAATACTTCCCAAGTTCCCTTACCAAGAATGCCTTCACATGGTTTACTACGTTGCCTCCAAATTCCATATACAATTGGACCCAATTAGAACGTTTGTTTCATGAACAGTTCTACATGGGGCAAACTAAGATTAGCTTGAAAGAATTGGCTAGCATCAAGCGCAAAGTCACTGAGCCAATTGAAGATTACCTGAATAGGTTTCGACTTCTTAAAGCCAGGTGCTTTACACAAGTGCCAGAACATGAGTTGGTCGAAATGGCTGCTGGGGGTCTTGATTATTCCATTAGGAAGAAATTAGATACCCAATATCTTAGAGATATGGCCCAGCTGGCTGATAGGGTTCGACAGCTAGAAAGGCTAAAAGAAGAAAAGGCCAAATTCAGTAGGGGTAAAAAAGTAGCGTTTGTCGAATGCAAGGAAGATGTGGAGAATCTGTATGGTGAGCCGTCTTGTTTCGACGAAAATGAGGTTGACGTTGCTGAGTTAAAGCAAGGTCCACCTTATGCTTGCAAATTATTAGCCCCTTCAGAAGGAAAAAATCCTGTCGAATCTAACGACAAATTCCCTAAGAAAACATATACCTTCGACGTCACTAAATGTGACAAAATTTTTGATTTGTTAGTTAAAGATGGATAAATGATAGTGCCTGCTGGTGCTAAAACGCCACCTTTAGAACAAAGAAAGAAAAGAGGTTTTTGTAAGTACCATAATTTTTTAGATCATAAAACTTTTTAATGTTTTCTTTTCAGGGATTTGGTGCAAAACGCTATCCAGGAAGGAAGGCTGAAGTTTGGGGAAAAAGGCAAAGCCCAGATGAAGATTGACTCTAACCCATTGCAAGTTGCAGAGGCCAACTATATAGAGCCTCATGAGGTTCAGATGGTGGAAGCCATAGGGGGATTCGACGAGTCAGTCAACATGGTAGAAGTTACTGAAGACTTCACCATCAGTGCTGTGATGATTGAAGGTTCTAGTAAGGCTACAAGTGGCCTAGACGTTGATGATACCAGTCTGATGTTGGTAACCAAAGAAACTGCTGATAAGTTTGTTGAAATGGATAAGGCTACTAAGGTTTTGGATATGACCGTGAATGGGTGGAAGATAAATGCCAATGCAGGCATTACCATGGTCGAATTGGCTGAAGAGTCTGATTCTAGCTCAGATAGTATCAACACCAATGAGGCTATGGGTAGAAATGCCCCTAAAGTTCAAGTTGTTAAGGAATTGGAAGATGACATGCTCTTGGTTGGAGAGATGCTGGACATGGATGGTTGTCTGGTGGAAAATTGGATATGCATGGCTGCTGAAAAGTTTTTCAAGACATCTCCTGATGTCGAGAGAGTCAATGCTGAGGAGATGGTGGAGGCTGAGAAAGCTGCTTAGAAAAAAGCTTCCCAAAGAGCTGCAAAAGCAGTAGTAGGTGGTGGCTGCTTGGCAAAGACCACAGAAAGTTTGGAAGCCAGCTTCTCCAAGATGCGCCTGAAGAACATAATGGATGTCAACATGGTCAAAATTACGCATCGAAAGGATGAACAATTAAGTAAGGTAGATGAGCAAGAGAAACTCAACAAAATGGCTTATCCTAAGCCGGAAGAGACAATTGTGGACTTCTTGCATCGTTGCCAGAAAAAAGACTCTGGAGTAATGTTGTGCCCCAGGTGCAGCGCCATTTTTGATGAGAAGGCTGCCCACAAGCTGGAAGGTATCAAGAAGGCTAGCGAAAGCTGGGGGCAGAAGGTGAACAAGGGGCACAGAGGTTTTGACCATAGGCGACTTTCGACAGGGTTAAAAAACCAAGCACCAGGAATTAGGCCAGGTACGTTCAAACCAACTGTGAATGTGCCAACAGGTAGTTGGATCAAACCTGTCGAAGGGAGAGGACAGAAGAAAAAGTGGGAGAAGTTTGATGTGGAAAGTGGTGCGTCATTTGAGTACAGAAAAGATAATCGCACCACAAACAAATCAGCATACTTTTCTCAGAATTACAAGGGTAACAACCCAATGTCTAGATCGCAATGGCGAAGAGTGCAGCGCAGGCGAAAAGCTGTCAGGGAGGCTCAGGTGCAAGGGGAGTCAAGCACCAATGTGGTTGGGGCAATGGAGAAGATGCCCATACGACGAAAGTTGTTTACTATTCAGCCAGAAAAGAAGGTCGAAGAGGATGATGATATGACTGATAACTTCGACAATGAGTTAGCAGCTTCCCTCGACATTTTGGTAAATGTGGTGTCAGTGATGCCAAGAGAATTTGGTCAAGTCTCAGAGGTCGAAGACTTAGACCAAACTGCTAAGTTGGAAATGATGGCACACAAGCCTGTGTGCTATTACATCATGAATAATGGGTGCGTCAAAGAACAGAATGCTTTCTTCGAGCGTCCCACAGAGGCAATGAAGGGTCATTTGAAGCCTCTTTACATTACTGGAAAAGTGGAGAACGTCCCTGTCAATAAAATTTTGGTAGACTGTGGTGTGACGGTTAATTTGATGCCAAGATTTGTGTTGAGGAAGATTGGAAAATTTGAGACTGATACTAAACCCCACAACATGGTTCTGTCGAACTATGAAGGCAAAGTTGGTTCCACTCTGGGAGTGATTTAGGTGGATCTCACTGTGGGAACTATTACCAGACCAACAGTGTTCATGGTCGTCGAAACAAAGGCTAACTATAATCTACTCTTAGGTAGGGAGTGGATTCATGGGATAGGAGTAGTGCCCTCATCTATGCACCAGAGAATCACAATCTAGAGACCAGATGGGATAGTGGAAAACATTGAAGCTGATCAAGGGTACTTCAAGGTGCCTGTTAATCATGTGGACAGTAGGCAATTTGAGAAACATCTGGCGAACATCGCTCCATGTCCTCCAGCTGATTTTGAGTTTACACCTGACGAGGAAACGTTTTATTCGTTGTACTTACACCCTGTTGAAGGTTTCAGATGGGACAGGGAGGTACCAGGAGGAAGATTGCCATGCTTAGGCACACCTCCAATAGAGCCCACAGGGTGGGGAGATGAATTCAGTGATCATGACTGAGTTCGACGCTTTGAAAAGAATATCGGCCTATGTGGCCGAAACAAAACTACAAGCGGCTTTGGAAGCCGCCAATGATTATATGGCTGGTGAAGCCGTTTCTGAAGTATATCAAGAAGGTCCTGGTAAGGACTTTGACCCAAAACCTCCAGATATGGTTGAAACTGGAGAGCAAAGCCAGAGGCTCGACGCCATCTATGAAGATGAGCCTTTGGGATTTAAGAAGGATCCGTTGGCGAATAATATAAAAATGCTAGCACAAGATCCTTTGGAAGAAGTGGACCTCAGTGAGGGGGCAGCCAAAAGGCCTACATACATCAGTGCCAATCTTGATCCCCAGTTGAAAGTCGAAGTAGTTCAGCTGTTGAAAGAATTCAAAGACTGCTTTGCTTGGGATTATGATGAGATGACTGGTCTGAGCAGGGAGTTAGTCGAACACAAGTTGCCTATGACGCCTGGGAAAAAACCAGTCAAGCAAAATCCAAGACGGTTTGCACCAGAGATACTGTCAAAAATCAAAGAGGAAGTCGAAAGACTGCTTCGTTGCAAATTCATTCGCACTGCAAGGTATGTCGAATGGTTGGCTAATATAGTACCTGTTATTAAAAAGAATGGGTCTTTGAGAGTTTGCATCGACTTTAGAGATTTAAACTCTGCAACTCCCAAAGATGAATATTCAATGCCAGTAGCAGAAATGTTAATAGATTCTGCAGCAGGACATGAATATCTTAGTATGTTGGATGGATATTCTGGCTATAACCAAATATTCATTGCTGAGGAAGATGTTCATAAAACTACTTTTAGATGCCCTGGAGCCTTAGGCACCTATGAGTGGGTAGTGATGCCTTTTGGTCTCAAGAACGTTGGTGCTAGTTATCAAAGGGCAATGAATTCAATTTTCCACGATTTTATAGACACATTCATGCAAATTTATATTGATGATATTGTTATAAAATCTATTTCTGGGAATAGTCACATTGACCATCTTCGACAGTCCTTTGAAAGGATGAGAAAATATGGTCTTAAAATGAATCCTCTTAAATGTGCTTTTTGTGTGCAGGCAGGGGATTTCTTAGGCTTTGTGGTCCACAAGAAAGGGATTGAAATAAATCAGAATAAAACCAAAGCCATAATGGAGGCGAAAGTGCCATCAACCAAAAAGGAGTTGCAGTCGTTGTTGGGCAAAATCAACTTCTTAAGAAGGTTTATATCTAACCTGAGTGGCAAAACACAAGCTTTTTCGCCATTGCTTCATTTTAACAAAGATGGTTTCGAGTGGGGGCAATTACAGCAGGAAGCCTTCGACAAGATCAAGGAGTACCTAAGCCACCCTCCAATTCTTTCACCACCTTGTAGAAACAAAAGTATGAGATTGTACATAGCTGCATCAGATAAAACTCTAGGGAGCATGTTAGCTCAAGAGGATGACAATGGAGTCGAAAGAGCCATTTATTACCTTAGTCGAGTTTTAAATGATGCAGAAACTAGGTATAGCATGATTGAAAAGTTATGTTTATGCTTGTATTTCTCTTGTACTAAACTGAAGCAATATATAAAACCTGTTGATGTGTATGTTTCGTCTCACTTTGATGTTGTAAAACATATGTTATCTAAACCCATTCTGCATAGTCGAATTGGCAAATGGGCATTAGCATTGACAGAATTTTCCTTAACATATCAACCTTTAAAAGCTGTGAAAGGGCAAATAGTTGCAGACTTTATAGTTGATCACTCCATAAATGAAAATGATTTGAATTACGTCGAATTAAGATCTTGGAAATTATACTTTGACGGATCAAGTCATAAAAATGGATCAGGAGTAGGAATATACATTATTTCTCCTGAAAAAATTCCAACAAAATTCAAGTACAAGGTCGAAGGTCCTTGTTCTAACAATGAGGCTGAATATGAAGCATTAATTGCTGGCCTTGAAATTTTGTTAGAATTGGGGACAACTAGAGTCGAAATAATGGGAGATTCAGAATTGGTTATAAAACAAATCACAAAGGAGTATAAATGTGTTAAAGAAAATCTCATTATGTACTTTGTGATAGCCAATAGATTATTAAAGAAATTTGAGGTAGTGGCCATCCAACACATACCTAGAATAGAGAATCAAGTTGCTAACGACTTGGCCCAAATTGCTTCTGGATACAAGGTGTCGAAAGAGAACCTTCAAGAAATAATTGAGGCAAGAGGTAAGGTGGTGGCTGTTGGATTATGTCTATCAGACTTAGAAACAACTAAGCTTGGGTGTATAGATGGCAAAAATTTTGAAATTTTTGCCATAGATAATTTAACAGATAAAGATTGGAGAAAGCCCATAGTTGAGTATTTGCGAAACCCAACGACTTCGACAGAACGGAAAGTCAGGTATCAAGCTTTGAGCTATGTACTGATGGGTAATGAATTGTTTAAAAAGACCCCTGAGGGAGTCTTATTGAAATGCCTTAGTGAAGCAGAGGCGTATTTGGCACTTTCGACAGTACATAGTGGGGCATGTGGAGCACACCAAGTTGGCCAGAAGATGAAATGGTTGTTGTTTCGACAAGGCATGTATTGGCCCACTATGCTGAAGGATTGCATAGAATTTGCTAAAGGGTGCCAAGAATGTCAAATTCATGCTGGCATACAGCACATCCCTGCAAGTGAATTACATTCTATAGTGAAACCATGGCCTTTCAGAGGATGGGCTTTGGATATAGTGGGAGTGATTCGACCAGCATCTTCAAAGAACCAGAGATATATTTTGGTGGGAATTGATTATTTCACCAAGTGGATTGAGGCAATACCACTGGTGAATATAGGTCAGGAAGATGTTATTGAGTTAATCCAAAATCACATTATTTATAGATTTGGTATTCTTGAAACAATTACTACAGATCAGGGATCAGTGTTCACTGGTCGAAAGATGCAGGAATTCGCCAAAGAAATAGGTTTTAAGTTTTTAACTTCTACACCTTATTATGCTCAGGCCAATGGGCAAGTCGAAGTTGCCAATAAGGTAGTGATTGGACTAATTAAGAAACATGTGGGAAAAAGGACTAAAAATTGGCACAAGACGTTAGACCAAGTTCTTTGGGCGTGTCGAACATCCCCCAAAGAGGCTACCAATACTACCCCATTTCGACTCACTTTTGGTCATGATGCAGTATTACCTGTTGAGATTTATCTACAGTCTGTAAGAGTTCAAAGACATCATGAAATTCCCTCTGAGAATTATTGGGAAATGATGATGAATGAATTGGTGGATTTGGATGAAGAAAGGCTTAGAGCCTTGGAGTTGCTGAGGAGACAAAAGAAGAGGGTCGAAGAATCCTACAACAAAAAGGTTAAATCTAAATCTTTTGCATGTGGGGAATGGGTTTGGAAGGTGATTTTGCCCATGGATCGAAAGGATAGAACATTGGGCAAATGGTCCCCTAAGTGGGAAGGACCATTCCAAGTCATACAAGTATTCTCTAATGGAGCTTATGAAGTGGAAGAGTTAGACAAAGATAAAAGAATCTTGAAAGTAAATGGCAAGTATTTGAAAAAATATAAGCCTATGCTGCAGGAGATTCATATTAAAACGTAAGCTTTATTGAATAAAAGAAAGCCAAAATAGGCCAAGTCAGGCTAATATGGCATACAAAGCGAAGAGCAACTAATACAACATTTTTTTCCTTTCTCAAGGAAAGGTTATTCATAATCTCTCCAATCTATGGATTTGAGGAAGTCCATATAATCTGCATCTGGCTCATCATCATCAGAATCTTGGGTGCTGGAGCGTCCTTTCTTGGAGATCTTCATTTTGGTTTCTCTCTTCTTGGCTGAAGAGGTTGCTCCGACGGAGGCATTAGGTCGTTGGGGCGCCTCTACCTTCTTTGTTTCCTCAATTGCCTTGGCCTTTCCAGCCATCTTCTTAGTTGAGGGTTTCTCTGAATTATTCATGGTTGCTTCTACGCAAAACATGGTCAGATGGAAGAAATTTATAGAGGCTAATGGCTGATTGGATTGGCCAGCCAAACGGTGGAAACAGGTGAGTTATTCTTGGAAGTAGGCCTGAGGGCTATGCTATAAATGTTACTTTAAAGTTAGAGGCTTATGCCTTGGAATTTAAAGCTGGAGGGGTGACTTTCCAAGAAAAGGTAGAATGCCTTAATTGCAAATTTGACTGATAAAAGATAACAGTAAAGAACATCATCATGCAATATAGGTCGAAAGCAGTTAAAGGCAAAATAATAATGATTGATTAAATCAATGCCAACAGGCATAAAATTGTCATTACATAAAAGGCCTGAAAAGGCCAGGAAACAAATGGTGATTAAACAAATGAGATAAAGGTGTCGAAGGTATCAGAAGGGAAGCCTCGACGCCAACTGAGAAAAAGACTCTATGTGATATTTGAGACGAGCGTTGCACAAAGATTTGTCAAGTTTCGCTTCTGCGAGCTCTTTCTCATATCTTTGGGCCGCATCAATTCGATCAATAGCATTCTTCGTCTCTTCAGCTATCTCAGTGTCGTCGAGTTGGCGCAGATCACGGTTGTGGTTTTCAGCATTTGCAATTTTAGCTTGTAGCTCTATGATCTGTTGCTTCCATGGTTCAATGTCCTTCGTGTTGGAGGCTATCTCGTCTTGCTTTTTCTTTTGATCAGCCTCCATACGTTGGATCTCTTTGTACGCCTCTTGTGCACTACACCAGGCTGCACTCTCACAGCCAGATGTTCTCTCTATGGTACCCTTGATCGAGGGAAGCAGTTTTATTTCTGCAGCTATTTGGTTTACCACAGTAGTTAGCTCTATTAGAAAACCAGAGACATCTGGATTGAGAGTAGTGAGCTCAATCTTTGTAAGGGTGTCCTTCAGGTAAGCAGTTGCAGTTGGATCTGAGGCCAGAATTTTGTAAATATCCCCTTTGAAGAATTTTTTCTTGATGGCTTGGAGAATTGATTGGGCGAAGTCATCTGGTGCTGAGGTCGAAGAAATAGAGGAAGAACCATGCCTTTGCTCAAGAATCAATTTGGCAAACTCACGTGGGTTCGACCACTTGAGCGCTATCAGCGAGTCCCCAGATAGTGGAGCGACCATAGGCGAAGGAGTATGGTGGGGGCGAGGCTCAGCTTGTTCTTCTTCCTCCTCTGATGATTTTTCTTCCTCTTCATCTTCTTCTCCTCCCATTTCCTCATCAGATTCATCAGCAGCTGGTTGCACATTCTCCTGGTCATCAGCCGGGGTGGTTTGATCAGGAGTGGCGTTGTGTGTTTGGATTTCAGGTTCACGCCTTTCTTCTTCAACCATCTGGCCTTTATCCATGGAGGCATCCAGATTGATAGGTGGTGGGCTTGAAGCGTCATCCTCATCAGAGTTAGTTCCCTCAGCTTGTGCGTGCTGAGTTGGGGTTGGAGCTGGTGCTGCAGTAGTTGCTGTAACATGTGGAATGGGTTGATTAATCTCACTCAAACCAGAGCCAATATCAGAAGATGGGTGATAAGTTGGCTCACCTTGGCTGTTAAGAAGCGTGGTGGTGAGGCTTTCTGAAGTTGGGTGAGGAACAGAAGCGTCAAGTGTGGTGGCGGCGAAGTTGCTTGGAGTTGGTCGGGGATCTGGATTGTTGATTATGGATGCCTAAAGAACACAAGTGGAGATAATGAGAATGAAATAATAGGCGAAGGATGTCAAGCATAATAGAAAAGATAATGGTGCGCATACCTGAGTTTGTTCAACAGCAGGACTTGATTTATCACCCCCATGGTCACCAAGAGGGGTTCTCGAGGCTACCTTGGAGGATTCCTTCTCGACACCACTTGTGGTGGATGCCTTTTCGAGTATTTTGGCCACCTTCGAAGGAGGTGGGCCAGCAGGTCCAAAGGCCTTTGTGGGTTTTTTCCTTTTCCTTGTGAGAACCTCTTCAGGAGATTCATCTGAGGCCTCTGAAGCTATAACTACAGCTGGAGGGATCCTTCTTACCTTTCTTGGAAGGTGTTGGAGGCTATCGACCAGTCTGAAGAGGCAGTAAAAATAAGGAAGAAATTCGTAGAGTACAAGTAAAAAATAAAAAGGGGTAAAATATACCTGGGTACTCCCTTGTTCTTTGCCACTTTGCAAGGTGGCAGCTCTAGTCGAAGCAGCTTTCCTAGGTACAGCTGAAAGATAGCACACAAGTGTTACAAGTTAATGATTACATGACTAGTCATAAAACCATGGAGTAAGGATCTCAAACCTTCATATATTTCAGATTCGACACGAACGTCCCGAATTCCTATATGAAGGTGCCCTTTAAAACTGTCTAACGTATGCTTAGTCGAAACCACTCGTTGGGCTTTTGGCTAAGACTGCTGTCGAAGAAATTTTAAATGCTCCCCACAGACAAACCAATCTGGAAATGGAGGGGCAAGTGCCACTCCAAAGTCAGCATTAGGTAGTCGAGGGAACTTTGGAGGAAAAAGTTTAAAAGCTACCTCATAACGTTTCTCACGAGGGACGTTGGGAGGAATTTTTAGTTGATCCAGCTTTTCTAGAAATTTTCTCTTTAGAGTAACAGCAGCCTCATGAATGGTTCGACTAAGATCATCTGGTCGATAGATAGTTTTAAAGTATTTTTGAAAAGCCTGTATTTCTTCGATGTGAGTGAACTTACTTTTTTTCGTCTTGTCCTGCACATGGAGAAAAGCTTGGTCAAGTAACGAAGAAAACGTAGCCGCATCTAGAAAGTGCTCAGTATAATGCTTCAACCACCATTGGTGGAAGGATGAAGTGCATAAAAAGGAAGGTTCGAAAAACACAGGGGAGAGGATGCTTCTTTTTTCGTTCCTGCTGTTGAGTGCTTCAGAGACGTTCTCCTCGTCGAGGTAGGCGGTGTGAAGAATCACTTGACCCTTTTTCTCATATAAGCACTGAGGGAAGCTCTGGGCCAGCCCAAATTGTCGAGAAACCAAGTTGGGTTGGTAGGCAATCAACGTTGATAAACCTCTCCCTAGGTTTAGCCTGTGGACAATAAATCTAGGAATCAAAAAGGCTTTCCAGATGACAACAGACTCTGGATCAAGGGGTTGGAGAGGATTTGGAAATGGCCTTTGAAACCACTCAGGGCCATGGCTTCGTCGAACAAAGGGTGCCATGCTAGGAGTAAACTCATAGCGTTTGGCGAACATCATTATATAATTGGTGAAAGCCCTTTGAAGGTTTTCACCATCATCATTAGGAGTGAGCTTAGCCAGACGTGTCCCTTCGACGCTCCTTTCCCTGATCTCAGCGGAAGCTTCATCGACTATGCCTTTTCTGGGGAGGCTAGCCTCAAATGTAGCATTGAGCCACAGTTTAAGTAGCCAAAGAGGACCGCTCAAATGCATAGGACCTTGGGCGTCCACATTCTTCAGTCGAGAAGCCCCTTCACTGATAGATTCGTAAAGGTTCGCCATAATGAGTTCACTCAGGCAGGTCCCTCTGTTGTGGTGGAGTTGGTTCGCCAGGGGCAGGTACTTCTTAGCCACCTGCAAAGACTTGGTACAAAAAACATACCTCGACAGCCAGACTGTGAGGAAAGCAATGTGTTCTTCATCGGACACCTCATCATCTTCTTGTTTGAAGTGGTGCTTGATAAAGAGGGTGTAGGTCAGTTTTGAGCCTGCAATGTTGATGGTATCATCAGCATCAACCTCAGGATTGTAGACGAGGCCATCTGGTCGAAGCCCCGTGATGGCAGCTACGTCGAAAAGGGTTGGAGTGACCATTCCACATGGCAGGTGGAATGTATAATGGGTGTTGTCCCAAAAGTACAAAGATGCTGCCAACATGTTCAAACAATAGGGTATGTTGGTCTTCGACAACATCAGAAGGTCATAGATCCCTATCTCCTTCCAATGGTCAGCTTTAACTTTCTCCATCTTTGCCATCCATTGGTCGAATTCCTTTAAAGGGTTGACGACTCTCATCAGTCTAGTGCCATCAGTGAGATAGCCAACATTGAGCTTGGGTAAAGGGATCTCTTCAGGGGAAGCTCCAGCAGCAGAATTAATTTTAGGGAAACTCTTTTGCCCTAATGGTCTGGATTTCCGGTACGATGGGAAAAACTTACTCAGCTTCTCGTTGGAAATGTCCACCTCAGCCAAAGGACCAGATAATGCATAAGTTTTATCAGACATAACGAGGGGAATCATTACCTGAGATTGGTAGATGGCTCTTGCTTCCGTAGAGGTAGGTTCCGGCATACAACGACGGTTATCTACCAGTTGAGGGCCTGGGATGTTAGCGAACGGTGGGATGGTTTGCCTGAATGGAGTAACTTTGTCCTTTTGGGTCTTCTTTGCTTGAGGATTAATGTGGGAGGATGCCATTGTGGAAGAAGATGGAAAGATGGTGTCTTTACTAGGTTTGCGTAAAAAACTGAAGAGAAGAAGAGTTGCTTGAGAGTACTAAAAGAGTGGAAAGATCACAAAGTGGCGGAAATGGGTATATATAGATATTTGAAAACCTTCAGGGACTTGGATCCACCGTTGAAGCTGAGGGGTTAGTGGGACACGTGGCTTCCTCCTGAAGGCGTGATGAAAAGGAGCAGTTATGTGCAGACTGTTAACGTCTGTTTTCAAGAAAGGCGTTATGATGAATACGGCTGAAAAGACGTTTTAAGGATTTGTCATGATGGCGTGACGTCAGAGGCGTGGGTTAAAGAAACTGAATAGTTTAGCTATTAGGGAATTAGTGGGATGTTCAGTTAAGGCCATGCAAATAGGCATCGAAATAAGCATTATGTCAAGAAATGGCCTTCCTACCAAGTCTGGCGAAAGGACATTCCTTGGAGGCAATTTGTTAACCCTCAATTTCGACGCCAGACAAAATCAAAGTTATGTTAAAAATTATTTTTAATGTAAAGAAGGCTTCGACCTAACTTTTGAGAGGCCTGAGTCGAATAAATGTGGAGAAACCTTAAAAAATGGCTAAGTATGGAAAGGGTTCTTCGACCATGAGAATGGAGCACTGCAGTGGTTATATTAAGATTGGAGGGAATTTCCAATATTTGAAATTTAAATAAGCACAGTTGTGAACGTGGGAACAGTTGAGATCAAGGGGAAGGCGCCAAAATCCACACGTTCGAAGCAGTAACCACCACTGAGTAGTTATTTCTTAGCACTATAAATAGGAGTTGGTTCTATGTAAATGTGGTGTTCATATTTTTGTACAAGTTACTCTAAGAAACTCAAAGTACCCGCGTGTAGAGAAACGAGTTCGTGAGAATGTACGTAATGTAACACCATTGTCTTCATTAATCTAATTTATCTTCAGCATGTTTACTTTCCATGCCTTTACAGTCTCTTGAAATTTATCTTCCATGCCAAATTTATGTTCAAAGCCATTTAAACTTTCTGCGTTTTACTTTCGACTGCGTTTTTTACGTTCAAGCATTTAGTGTTCAAGTATTTACGTTTCAAAGTCTTTCATTTTCAAGAACGTGGAGTTCTCATTTAAATCCATTGCATTTATTTTCAAAGTCTTTTACTTTCCTGCACTTTACCTTCGACAGCACTTTTATTATCCCAGCCTTTACTTTCCAAGAACGTGGAGTTCGTTGTATTTTACTTTCAAAGCTTTTACTCATTCGACGCCTTTAATTTCTGCACCCTTTATTTGCATCACTTTAAATTTCAAGTCTTCACTTTACTTTATTGCCCATAGTCGAACGTGGAGTTCAGTTAGCCTTTATTTTCAGCATTGTCGAACGTGGAGTTCAGTTTACATTTTCTTTAATTTACACTTGTCTCTCAAACTTAGCACATGTCCTAGGATTTGTGTGGTGGATCCTGCAAGTTAAATCAATTTGCGTTTAGATTGATAGACCAGAGGTTGTTTACTAAAATTCACGGTAAACAGCCACTTATAGAAGTTATCTGGGAATAGGGTTTGTTTGATTTATCTGTTTTGATGTGTGATTTACAGAGAAATGTCTTCCTAGAGAGAAATTTTGATTTCCTCTTAAGGGAATGTTGATTTTTTGTGTGCCTTGATCAAAGCCCAAGGTTGAAGCTAAAAGGTTGATTGACTCCAATGGGGAGATTATTATACAAAGCCTAAGAGGAGGCTGAGAAGGAATGATTCTTCTGGGGAAGTTTTTATTTGTGTGTCTTGTACAAAGCCCAAGATTGAGGCTAAAGGGGTTTTCTGCTTAGGGAGTTTTTATATCTGTCTTGTACAAAGCCCAAGATTGAGGCTAAAGAGATTGACTCTTTTGGGGAGATCATTATACAAAGCATAAGAGGAGGCTGGATGGAATTGACTTATTCTGGGGAATATTTTGTCTGTCTTGTACAAAGCCCAAGATTGAGGCTAAAAGGGATTAACTCTACTGGGGTGAGGTTTTATCTGTCTTGTACAAAGCCCAAGATTGAGGCTAAAAAGAGGATTGACTCCATTGGGGAGGTTCCATATGTGTCTTGTACAAAGCCCAAGATTGAGGCTAAAAGTTATGTCTGACTCTACTGGAGAGATATTTATGTGGGTGTCTTGTACAAAGCCCAAGATTGAAGCTGAAAAGAGGATTGACTCCACTAGGGAGGTTCCATATGTGTCTTGTACAAAGCCCGAGATTGAGGCTAAAAGTTTTGAGGGATGATCATTATACAAAGCCTAAGAGGAGGCTGGGTAGGGAATTTTCTTATATGAAGCCTAAGATGAGGCTAACTTTTGCTGAGGATTATTGAGATCCAGAGGCAGGTCCAAATTGGGGAATCAACTCTTTCTGGGAATTGTAGTAGAGTTTAAATATCAGAGATCATGAGGTTCTGATTGTGTTGTATTGATAGTAAGCTGACCCTAGATGGGGAACATAGGATGAAAAGTTTGAAGATTGTTGGTGATTGATGAAATCATCAGGGTTTCTCCTTTTCCTTGAGGAGATGAGACTGTCCAAGTCTACTGGTATGAAAGGGTTTATCTTTGTATGATGCCCAAGAGGATGCAGGTGTTTTAAGGGATGACAATCAACCCTAAAATTGGTATGATGTTTTGACTCTTAGAAAGACTGCTCTAACAAAGGATGACTAAGTTCCGTCCTATACTTGTAGGAGAACTTTGGGTCCTAATACTAAGCCCAAGAGGAGGCAAGAGAACTTCTAGGAAGCCTGAGGGTCCTTGTACAAAGCCCAAGAGGAGGTTGGGGATGCTTTTAGGGAGCCTGTGGGTCTAAACTTAAGAAAAATTTAAGAAAAGTTTCACCGGGAATAATCTTTTTTTTAGTGAACAGTTCTAGGGTTTGAAGAAATTCAAGAGAGGTTTCACCGGGAATTAATCCTCTCTGAGGGAAATGAATTTCTTTGACAATTTTCTAATAGTGACAGTCTTGATAAAAGTTTCACCGAGAATAATGCCTTTCTCTGTTCCATATTGTATAAGCCCAAGAGGAGGCAAGACTGTATCTGGAAATTCCTATGGGGAACTACTTTTGATTGTGTTGAAAGAGTGACCACTGGTTTGATCTATTCCTAGACCTAATTGTCGGGGAAAACTCTAAGCAGATAATGCACAGGCATATATATATATATATATATATATACGAGTATGTAAAATAAAGTTGTTTAAAACTTACAGGTGAGCAAGCTTCCATTGTAACAGCTGTATGGTTAGTTGTTTAAGAAATTAAAGAAAGTTTTGATAACAACTATGAATTTGAACCTAAATCAAAAAGGAAAGATGTTTTTGAAAGAGAAGATTGGGGCTTTTACTCAAGGAGAGGCCCAGATGAAAAACAGTGATCGCACCATTATTCTGAAAACTGTACTGGCATTTATACAATGACTGAGGCCCAAAAAGGTTTATGTACAACAAGGATTGGGTCTTACACTCTATTAGAGCCCCAAAATTGTATTTTTAAAAGAAAGACAGGACTTACAACACAAGGGGAGGCCTAGATAGTTTTTGTTTAAAAGGCGACGATCGCGCCGCGGTTTTAGTAAACACAGTGGGACTTATACAATGAATGAGGCCAAAAATTTATTTATGTACAAAGGGGGTTGGGTCTTACACTCTATTAGAGGCCTAAAGTGTTTTGAAAAGAAGAAAAATGGGGCTTACAACACAAGGGTAGGCCTGGATGATTTTGTTTTGAAAACGGCGATCGCGTCTATATTTTTTAACATATTGGGACTTATACAATGACTGAGGCCCAAAAAAGGTTTTTATTTACAAGGGATGGATCTTACACTCTATTAGAGGCCCAAAGTGTATTTTTATACAAGAGATGGGACTTATAGCTAAAGGAGAGGCCCAAATGAAAAACAGTGACCGCACCGTCGTTTTGAAAATCGTATCGGGTCTTAAACAATGACTGAGGCCCAAAAAGTTTGTGTGTGACAAGGGATGGGTCTTACACTCTATTAGAGGCCCAAAAGTGTGTTGAAAAATGTTTGTGAGGGTGAAAATAATCAAAACCCTAATTTGATTTTCAAAAAGGGCATTTTAATTAAATAAAAATTCAATTAAAATGATCAAAACTGCCAAACATATGTGAAAAACAAATTATGATCTAGGATCAAAGTTTGAAAAATCATGTTTTACCCTTAGAATGATTTAAAACTCATTTGAATTTAAAATCAAGAGAAAGAAATTATTTTCAAATGTTAAAAACAAATAAAAAATAAATTCTTTATGAAAATATTAAATATATAAAATAAATAATATTTTTTGTGAGATTTTTATAAGAGAAAATATTTTATCATTTTTGTGAATTTTCAAAAAAAGAATTAATAAAAAATGTTTAAAATTGAGAAAGAAATCAATTTTAGAAGTTATTGTGAGCAAAAATGAAAAGAAAAAGTGGTAAAAAAAATAGGGAATGACCCTCCCATGGGTTGTGAGGTTAAAACTCTACCAATTGAGCCAAGTGCGTTTGTTGATAAAAGATGGCAAGAGTGAATAATATGTGAAACTTCCTTTGGAAAAACTAGTTAAAAAAAATAACAAAAGGTCTGGGGCGAGGGGGATTCGAACCACAACCTCTCGCTTGCTACACACACACAAATACTAGTGTTTCCACTAGGGCGCAATGCCAATTCAAGTATATAGTGGCAACTGAATAATATATACCAAATTTAGTTGGATTTCTGAAGAATGGCACCATGGCCATCTTCTTCCTTGGGCAAGCTACGTGAAGCATTCTATCTCTCTCATTTCTCAACCATTTCACATGATATAAAGATGAAAATCGTGCATTTTTAAACAAGGAATACAATGGCTTTATTCAATTTTATTTTAACTAAGTGTAACAAAAGATATTACACTCTAACCAGATGAACCCTAAAATGTGCAAGAACTCAAGGAAATCACATACACATAAGATAAACAACAATTGATTGAGGGAAAATGATCTACAAACATCCAGAAACACAATGGTAATTTGAAAACATGTTTATGATACATGATTCACTAAGTTTGAAAGTTTAAGGCTTACCTCTGCAAGAAGTATTCGATTTCAATGGTAGAGGTGTTACACAAGTAAAACAATGGCCTGGTTAGCTTCCTTGAGTCTCAAGGATCGTGTTGCAACCTTCAGGATGTTTTGAAACTCTCTGGATAGGCTGGCTCAACTCTGACTATAACTGGTCCAAGTGAGAAATGAAGATGATGATCCTGATGTTTCAGAGGTGTAAGAGGTGTTTGATCAGCTCATATATGATATATGGAAGGTGTTAGATCAATTGGTTATGATGGAATGGCTTCCTAATGCATAATTCGATAGTGACTTGCAAATGAAGGCATTTTTGGAGTGAAAGAGAGATTTTGAGTAAAGCATCAGTTTGGATGATTTGGTGTACTCAAACTGATCATAATTGATGTCTATTTATAGTGTAACAAGTTTGTTTTGGCATCAAAAGTGAACGGAGGCTTGGACAGTCCCTTGGCTAATGTTGATCAAAAGGAATCTCAAGTCTCCTCTAGCCATTGACTTGAAGTTAGGGCATAGGCTATGAGTCCTTTGGTTCAGAGCTGAATCTTGACTCAATTCAGTTAGCAATGTCTTGATGCTTGCCACCTTGTGAATCCATTGAATGCATTGAAACAAAATTGGAGTCTTTGAGCTTTTTAGCCTTTTTAGGGCATTTATGGCTACATGTAGTTCCTTGGACTTGGGAGGCTTGTGGATCAGATCATTTCTCTTTGATGTTATCCCTTGAGGTGCCCAAATGGATGACAAGGCTTGTACTTGTCTGATTTTGCCAAATCGAGCAAAAATACAAAATTCTGTCTTGTACAAGACAGTTGGAAATGGTGAATTTGAGGGGGTCATATCTCCCTGCTCAAATGGAGTTATGAAAAGCTCTTGTGCTTTTTAGAAATCCTCATTTGGTACAATTCATGTGTGATCATAGTTGGTCTTGAAACTATCTAAATCCAATTGAAAAAACCTCATGAACTTTGATGCCCAAAGCTGAGACTTAGACAGTTTTGCATTAAGGGTTATGTTCTTGATTTTTCACCATTTTGATCCATCCATAACTAGAAATCCATGAAGAATCAGAGTTTCATGTAGTTGAATATTTTGAAGAATGTAGGAAGACCTACAAATCAAGCTTTGGATCATTCAAAATGGCTGTCTAGATCAGAAATTATGGCCTTTGGAAGTTGGTACCAAAACCATTCAAATTTAGTAACTTAGAAAAAATTTCAATTTTTCAAGATTACCCCTTTTACAAGTTATCATGATTTCTCGATCAATTCCTGTCCAAATGACATTATAAGTCATATTTTATGAAAATATGAGTCATAAGGATCATTTTTTCCAAAAAAGTCATGTTTTGACTTTTGGCTCCGGAGAGGTTCGGCGCGTAAAAACCCTAATTCTCGACTTTTGAGGAATGTATCCCTTGAGGGTAATTTAACTATACAAATGGATTCCTAGGGTTATTTTGAGCATATTGAGTCATGTTTTGAAATCTTGGCTCATTCCCTTGTGAAAATCTCATTTTGGAGGTCCCAGTCGTCCAAAACCTTAATTTGGTGATATCGGGTGTTTCGAGGCTCCTTTCACTTGGAATGCCACAACTGTGTGCTTGATTTTTTATGTGAGGGTCCTATTGATCCTTTATGGATGTTTGAGAGGTTAGACAAGTTGAAGATCGTGTCATTTCTTGATTGATCTTTTGTCTAAATGCTCATAGAGGGGCGGAAACCCTAATTCTTGATTATAGTGAATGCTCAACCATCTTTGAGGAGATTGATGAGGCGTGAGGGTACATCCATATTGTGGTAATGATTTTCACAATGATGGAAAATCTTGATGGTCAAAATTTGGGGTATGACAGGAGGTACCCAGCATTTGTAAGTAGTACAACCAAGACAGATAAAATAATTCAATACATTATTCCTCTACTCTCCCAAAACCTAATATATATATATATATATATATATATATATATATATATATTCTCTCTTTTCTTTTTAAAATTATCTCCTCTCTTCAAATCTTTGTGTGAGGGAATCGTCTTACAACAAATGTATGGCTGAATCACTCAAGTGAATAGTGAAGAGCGATAATCTTAGATCAATCAAGAAAGTGATTGAATCTTGTTCTATTAAGATCAATTCCAATATATGGTATCTAGAGCACTAACTGCGATTCTTTGGGTGCATAAAATAGTGACTTCTCATCCAAACAGGCATTTTCCCATAAAATCTTCCTAAATTGAATGACATGAACTGAAATTCTGGCACACAAATACCAGATATCAAGACAGATGTTAGGACACTGGGATCATGACAGCAAACAACATTTATGCAGAAAAGTAAAAACTTGAATGTAAATAATAACACATTCATTTGTTAACCCAGTTCAGTGCAACATCACCTACATCTAGGGGCATCCAAGTCAAGAAGGAAATCCACTATAATAGTATTAATTTAAAGCTACAACAAACACCCACACATTTACAAGATTCTCACCTAATCACTACCCGTGCTAACTTCTACCTAGGAACTCCTAGATATGAGACTCCTCTCGCTTCCCACCATTCACACAACAGTGACAAAACTCAGCAAAAAGAAATATTGGAAGTCATACTTCCAAAGACAAAAAATACACTCTTTGCTTAAAAGCTTGGAGTGATTACAACTCAAAACATAATCCAATTCAAGTACCTAAGGAGTGCATGAATGGCTCACAAATGCACAAACAAAAACAGTCCAACTCAAATGTCAAACGATATAAGAAAGGATCACAAAGAACAAAGAACAAAAAGAACAAACTCTCTAAACCCTAATACTTTTTCTTTCAATACACGACTTCTCCTTCCATTAGGTTTAGAACTCCTCTTTAAATAGCCTGCAGATCAACATGGGCTTGGGCTCTTTAATTAAATAAAACACAAACCACAAAATAGCAACTTTAAATCTTCTGCAAGATCTTCTGCACATAAATTGGAACTAAATTGAAAGTTTCCTAAAAAGTCTCCAAGATCCTTTTTATGAAAAACATGCAAATCTGTCAAGACAAAAGTTCCTAAAATATCCCTCCTTGGATTACGACACTGTTTGATTTAAAATACAACCAAATCTCACACTTTAAATACCAAATCGTCCCAGCCTTATTCTTCTGGTATAACATGTCCTGCCACATGTCCCAACATCATGCTGAACATGTTATCTGATTGACTTGTCAAGACATCTGTCTCAACATCTTGCTGTGAACTTGTTTTAACAAAATTATTACCAAACTAAAACCAAAGAACTTACAATCTTTCCCTATGGAAAATTTTGGCTAAAACAACTTTTGCATGAAAAACCAAAAATAAACACAAGATAACCAAAAGCACACTAGCACAAATCAAAGGCACGCACAACGAAAAAAGAAAACCAGCCTCACAGAAAGAAATAAACTTTCACACAGCAAGAACAAAAAAAATTCACTCCCCTTTAATTTCATAGCCACCAATTCAGCAAACAAAACTAATATCAAGACATCGTGTCTGACATCACAGAACTCCCCCTGTCACAAAGCTCCCCCTTACGAGCACAACCACACAACTCCCAGAAACATGATGAAATGATGTCAGAACATATAGAATGACATCCCATCACCACCAGCAAAGACTCCCAGCAACACAAAAGGAAACATAGAAAAGTAAGGATCATCAAAATTCCTATGCTTCACACTACCATCACTACTACTCCCCCTTTTTAGGCATAAATTTGACACCAGTTTTCTTCTATGCCTAGTATCTTCCACAATCAAGACTAATTGCTATAATTCTTCAAAAATTCAAATTCTCATTTCACCCCTTAGCTTCTCAAACTGATTTGCATCCAAAGCCTTTGTAAAGATATCATCCAGTTGCTTCTCAGTGGCTACATGTTCCAGAATGACTACTTTGTTTTCAACAAGCTACCTGATAAAATGATGACGAATGTCAATATTTTTTGTCCTACTATGTTGAACAAGATTCTTGGAGATGTTAATAGCACTCAAATTTTCACAGTATAATGTCATGACATCCTGCTTGACATTGTGCTCCTTTAGAATTTGCTTCATCCAAAGAAGTTGAGAACAACTGCTTCTTACTACTATGTACTCAGCCTCAGCAGTGGACAGAGAAATACAATTCTGCTTCTTACTAAACCAAGATATAAGATTGTTCCCAAAAAACTAGTAGCCTCCTGATGTGCTCTTCCTAACATCAACACTACCTGCCCAATCTGCAGCACAATATCCCGCCAGCATGGAATCAGATCCATGAGAGTATAACATGCCATAATCACATGCTCCATTTTCATACTTCAATATTCTCTTTACTTAATTGATGTGACTCATCTTAGGTTCAGCTTGATATCTTGCACAAACACCTACTGCAAATGTAATGTTAGGTCTGTTGGCTGTAAGGTATAACAAGTTACCTATACTGCTTCTATAGAGACTTTGATCCGCACTAACACCCTTTTCATCTTTAGAGAGCTTCATGTGAGTAAGAGCAGGTGTTCTCTTGTGACTTGCATTCTCCATCCCAAACTTCTTCACTATATTCTTTGCATACTTTCTTTGAGATATGAATATAGAGTCTTCAATCTGTTTGACTTGCAGCCCAAGAAAGAAGGTTAATTCACCCACAATACTCGTCTCAAATTCTAATTGCATATATTTGACAAAATGTTAGACCATCTGGTCTGACATCCCACCAAAGACAATATAATCCACATATATCGGAGCAATCATGAGCTTGCCATCCATTTCTTTAACAAACAATGTCTTGTCTATTCCTCCTTTTCTGTATCCATTGCTGACCAAGAATTCTGTCAGCCTTTCATACCAAGCCCTAGAGGCTTGCTTTAGACCATAAAGAGCCTTCTTTAGTTTGTACTTATGATTTGGAAAAGTGGGATCACCAAAACCTTTTGGTTGTTCAACATTCACCTCTTCTTGTAAGAGCCCATTCAAGAAGGCACTTTTCACATCCATCTGTAACAGCTTGAATCTCAGCAAATATGCCACTCCCAATAATAATCTTATGGATCCAAGGCGAGCAACTAGAGCAAAGGTCTCACCAAAATTAAGACCCTCAATTTGAGTTTACCCTTGAGCCACAAGTCTGGCCTTGTTTCTGGTAACCACTCCATTTTCATCAGATTTATTCTTATAAACCCACTTTGTGCCAATGATATTTGTTCCCTCAGGTCTATGAACCAAATCCCAAACTTCATTCCTCTTGAACTGCTCAGATTCTTATTACATGGCATTAATCCAAAATTCATCAATTAGAGCCTCTTTCACATGTTTTGGTTCAATCTTAGAGACAAAACAAGCATTGGACACCACCTCCCTTGATCTACTAATAATCCCTTCATTAGGATTTCCTATTATGAATTCCTTGGGATGATCCTTCTGAATTATGATAGATGGCTCTTTATTTTCCTTATTTCCATCATACTCTACAGAAACAGGTTCATTGTTGTTGTTATTATCAACAACATTTTCTACAGTGGCAGTCACCTATGGTGATGTTTCAACATCATCTTCGACATCTGCCTGCTTCTCTATAGTTGCCTAATCTATCACAACATTAATAGACTCCATCATTACCTTGGTTGTAGTGTTGAACACTTTATAGGCTCCGTTGTTTGTGGAGTAGCCTAAGAATATCCCTTCATAACTTTTTGGGTCCATCTTCCTCCTTTGATCACGATCAGCCAGAATATAACCCTTGCTCTCAAACACATGAAAGTACATGACAGTAGGCTTTCTTCCCTTCCACAATTCATAAAGAGTAGTTGAGGTGTCAGTTCTCAAGGTAACCCTATTATGAATATAGCATGCAGTATTCATTGCTTCAACCCAAAAATGATAAGGCAGATGTTTAGCATGAAGCATAACTCTAGCAGACTCTTGAAGAGTTCTATATTTTCGTTCAACCACTCCATTTTTTTGAGAAGTGATGGGAGAAGAAAATTCATGGCTAATACCTTCTGAGGAACAGAATTCAGCAAACTTGTTATTCTCAAACTCTTTTCCATGATCACTCCTAATTCTTACAATTTTTCTTTCCTTGTCTCTTTGAAGCCTTTGACATAATTCCTCAAAAACATCAAACACATCTGATTTTTCTTTGATAAAGTGCACCCAAGTTAATTTTGAGAAATCATCAACCACTACATAGGCATACCTCTTACCCCCAAGGCTTTCAACTTGCATAGGACCCATCAAATCCATGTGAAGAAGTTCCAACACTTTTTAAGTAGCCAGATGTTGGACCTTTGGATAGCACATCTTGGTTTTCTTTCCAATTTGACATTCATCATAAATTCTTCCTTCCTCTATCCTGAGCTTGGAAATTCCCCTAATAGCTTCTATAGACACAATCTTCTACATACCTTTCAGATGTAAATGACCAAGCTTTTGATGCCATATTTGAACTTCATCTTCTTAAGACATCAAACATGTAGGAGAGTATTTTGTTGATTGAGGTGTCTATAAGTAACTGTTATCCTTGGATCTGACTCCCCTCATAAAAACTTCATCCTTCTCATTTATCATCACACATTCAGACTTAGTGAAATTGACTTTCAACCCTTGATCACACAACTGACTTATGCTTATCAAGTTGACAGCTCATCCTTTTACCAGTAGCACATTCTTAAGACTAGGGAATCCTGAACAGGCTAGTCTTCCCACCCCTTGAATCTTTCCCTTGGCACCATCCCCAAAGGTAACATAACTAGTAGAGTGTGACCTAATGTTGACCAGGAAGTCCTCAACACCAGTCATGTGTCTAGAAAACCCACTATCAAAATAACAGTCTTCTCTAGGTGAAGCTCTAAGAGAAGTATGAGTAATAACTAATGTAATAGCTTCTTTGGGAACTCATTTCTTTGTAATCTTAATCACTTCATAATTAACCTTGGGTTGTATAGAAGACTTTGGATATCCATATAGTCTGAAACAGTAAGGCTTGATATGCCCAAATCTACCATAGTAATGATATCTCCAATGCTAGGCCTTGTTTCCTATTTGATACTTCAGATGTCTGGTACGATATTGAAACATTTGTTTTGACATCATTGACTCTTGCTTTTAGAGTTTGATTATAAAACCCTATGCCTTTTAAGTCACCAGCCCCTTTTCCAATTTGAAGAATTTCATCTAACATGTTAGAACCATTATTCAACATTCTCACAGACTTAGTCATATTTTCAATTTTGGAGGTAAACATGGTTACTTCATCCTGCAAATTATGGATGTTGGACAAATATTCTTCCTTCTCACCCTGAAGATGAGAGATAATTTCCTATTGATTGTCACTTTTGATACACAATTCTTTGTAAGAAGTAGCCAGTTCAGTTTAAGAGTTTTCTTCATTACATGAATCTGCATCAGATGCCCATCTTCCAGTTAGAGCAGTAACATCTTTGGCAGATTCATCCTTAGTTTCACTTTCATCATCAGACCAAGAAATAGTCAGCCATTTATGTTGTTTCTTGAGGTAGGTAGGATATTCTGCTCTAATATGTCCAAATCCATCACATTCATAGCATTGAACCCCTATATTATGATTGGACTTTTCCTCTATTCTTGTTTTTCTTTGAGATTCATAGTTTCTGCCAGTGTCAGGACTGATGATCTAGACATTAGGTTTTGACTTCCTTTCCATTCTCTTTAGTACTTGGTTGAATTGTCTTCCAAGTAGAACAATGGCATTTGACATGCCTTCATTAGTGTCCAAATCACATTCTTCCACTCCATCTTTTGTGTTGGAAACAAAAGCTATGCTTTTATTCTTCTTTTTAGTTTTGTCACTAATGGTCAATTCAAAAGTTATAAGTGACCACACAAGTTCATCAACTTTCATGTTGCTGATGTTTTGGGCTTCTTCTATGGCTGTTACCTTCATATCAAACCTCTTGGGAAGAGACCTGAGAATCTTCCTAACCAGCTTTTCTTCTGATATTTTCTCCCCTAGAGCAAAAGGCATTAGCTATTTCAAGAACATTCATGTAAAAGGCATGGATAATCTCATGCTCCATCATCTTTAAATTTTCAAATTTAGTAGTGAGCAATTGAAGTCTAGACATCTTCACCTTAGATGTACTTTCATGAGTTTTCTTGAAAATTTCCCAAGCATCCTTGGCTATAGTGCAAGTGTTAATTAACCTAAACATGTTTTTATCAACTACATTGAATACGACATTCAAGGCTTTGGAGTTTCCAAGAGAAGTCTCATCTTATTCCTTGGTCCAATCCTCTCCAGGCTTCAGAGTTTCCTTCCCATCTTTATCTTTAATCACAGGATGTTCCCAACCCTTTATGATAGCTTTCCAAGCTTTGCTATCCATGGAGTTTAAGAAGGCCACCATGCGTGCCTTCCAATAGTCATAGTTGGTTCCATCCAAGATCGGAGGTCTGTCCATACTCCCTTCTGCTTCCTTGTCCATTATCCCAGAAAGAATATCTTTCTAGAGCTCACCCAAAACAGAACACGGTGAACTGTTCTGATGCCAATTGAAATTCTGGCACACAGATATCAGATGTCAAGACACTGGGATCAAGACAGCAAACAACACTTATTCAGAAAAATAAAAACTTGAATGTAAACAATAACACAGTTAATTATTAACCTAGTTCATTGCAATTTCACCTACTTATGGGGGCATCCAAGCCAAGAAGGAAATCCAATATAATAGTATTAGTTCAAAGCCATTGCAAACATCCACAGGTTTACAAGCTTCTCCCCTAATCACTACTCATGCTAACTTCTACCTAGGAACTCCTAGATATGAGACTCCTCTCACTTCCCACCAATCACACAATAGTGACAAAACTCAATAATAAGAAATACTGGAAGTCACACTCCCTAAGAAACAAAAATCCACTCTTTGCTTAAAAGCTTAGGAGTGATTACAACTCAAAACACAGTCCAATTCAAATACCTTAGAGTACATGAATGGCTCACAAATGCACAAACAAAAACAATCCAACTCAAATGCCAAGCTACATAAGAGAGGATCACAAAGAACAAAGGACCAAAAGATCAAACTCTCTAAAACCTAATACTCTTTCTTTCAATACACGACTTCTCCTTCCATTAGATTTAGAACTCCTCTTTAAATAGCCTTCAGATTAGCATGGGCTTGGGCTCTTTAATAAAATAAAATGCAAATCACAAAATAACAACTTCAAATCTTCTGCAAGATCTTCTACACATAAATAGGAACTTAATTGAAAGTTTCCTAAAAAGTCTCCAAGATCCTTTTTATGAAAAACATGCAAATCTGTCAAGACAGAAGTTCCTAAAATATCCCTCCTTGGATTAAGACACTGTGTGAATTAAAATACAACCAAATCTCACACTTTAAATACCAAATTATCCTAGCCCTAATCTTCTGGTATAACATGTCTTGCCACATGTCCCAACATCATGCTGAACATGTTGTCTGATTGACTTGTCAAGACATCTGTCTCAACATCTTGCTGTGAACTTGTTTTAACAAAACTGCTTCCAAACTAAAACTACAGAACTTACAAGAATTATGATAATTGGTGTAAGCAAATGAAGGTTTTCTTCTGCTATTAATATGTTTGGGATCTTGTGAAGAATGGAATAACACCAAATGGAGACAATGCCACAGATGAACAAAGGTTGCACATAAATATTTGAAGAAGAAAAATTATAAAGCTCTCTTTATAATTCATCAAAGCGTTGATCAAGACAACTGTGAGAAAGTTGGTGATGTAGACTCATTAAAGGAAGCATGAGACATTCTGGATAAATCTTTTGGATGTGCTAAGAAGGTGATATAAGTGAGGTTACAAACTCATAAATGAATGTATGAAATATCAACTTGGGAGAGAAATACTATTTCAGGTATCAAACCATGTTACGCTCAACTATTTATAAAGAATGACCAATTAGAGAAAGAAAAATCTAAACTAAGAGAGTGTAACATAAGTCTTAAGGAATATGTAAGATATCTTAATGAAATAAACAACTCTTTCAAAATAGAGATAACTAAGCTTAGAAACTCAAAAGAAGAATGTAAGATGTGTGACTCCCTTATAAAAGAAGTAATTAGGCTTCATGAAACCTTAGGTAAGTTTACCCAAGGGAATGAAAAGATTGACCTAATTTTACCCACGAAAAGCTTATGTATGAAATAGACAAATAAAATTTGTATAGAATATGAAAGGTTTTCTTTAAAGGAAACTATAAAAAAGGAATATGAGAAGCCTGACTTTTTTATAAGATGAAAAGACGAAATATAATAAACGAATGATTTTAAAATAATTTTTATAATTTATTAACAGATACGACTATTCAAGGGCACAGGTATCATTAAACCCGCATACATATCCATTAAAATAGAAATAGTTTAATATTCATTTATTTTATTCGTGGATATCCATTAAGCTATCCGCCCCTTACTTGTGACAGATTTAATCTACGGATACCCGCAGGTATGGTTTTTTTTCCATCTCTAATTATATCTTCATTACCAATCCCATTCCTATAAAATTAGTACCCAAACTGAAAAGAATTGAATCCACATTTAAATTTCTAAAACAGATTTTGTAACACAGTTACCAACAAAAGGTTATGGCCAATTTTACGGCAAGTCAACCATAATATGGAGCAATAAAATTATAATCAAATGTCAAACATGTAAGTGGAAATATTCAATGATGGATTATATGAAATTATACCATCAATAGTTACTTGTTGAAATCATGATTCAGAATCCCAAAAAGATGAATGATCGGATCTTCCTCTGTATCTCACACTCCATTCACAACTCTCAATGGGGAAATTTGTGAAGCTGTCAGTTATGTTTCTTATTCTTGAGATTGTAGAGGATACTTAGCCATATAATATATATAACCCTAGTCCCTACCCATTATGGGCCAAGGGTTAAAGCCCACACTTTTTCCCACACCAATCAGGTTTCAGATACTCAACCTTTAATTAAAAAGATCACTTAACCAATAAAAGGGCTTATTTATGTATCCTCATGGTTGTCAAACTCGTGGGTAGACTCATAAACTCGTACGAGTTTATGAGTCTAGGAAGCAAAAACGAGTAGACTCACGCATAGAATCATTTTTTGATAGACTCGGGTAGACTCGTACACACTCGTATAGACTCGCGATTCTATGGCGAGTTTACGAGTCTATAAGTTTTTTTGAATTTTGTTTTTTTTTAACCCAAAAAGGCCCAAACTCCCTAAAATATTTTATTTTATTTAAAAAAAAACTTTTTTTTTGCTTGTTCTTGAATTAGAAAGCCTCTTTCCTAGTCTCTTGTTTTAGCAAAGTTTCTTCCTCCCTTCATCGACGATGCGCGTTTGTTCTATCTCTTGCTTTGTTCCCGTCCGTTCTTGAAAATTGATCATTGGTTGTGTAAGTATTTTCTTATATGTTTCACTTGGATGTTTCTCTTGTATATTCTCTTACATAAAGATGATCAATGGATAACTGAAGATCCTAATAAAGAAAATATGCAAACTGAAGTTAATGTTGAGAAAGATGATGTTATTGTTAACAATGTTGTGGAAGTTGATGTTGTTGCTACTAATGTTGTGCAAAATGGTTGTGGTGGTGGTGGTGGTGGTAATGTTTAATTAGGTGGAACTGGAACATCAATCAATCCATATTTGGTTAATGATGAAGCAGATGTTTCATCTGGGGTGGAGTTTGATGATGATACTCAAGATACTTATGAAAATGACGGTGATGATATTGGTGGTGATGATTTCACTGGAGATTTGGATGTTTAAAATCATTAGCATATTTGTTTTATATTTGTTTTTCCTTTATGTAGTAGCCAATTAAGAATAAAGTAGCATTTTAAGTCTTTAACTACATACTTTGCTATTTTGTTTGTTTTATTATTGAGTTTTTTTGTTAAGAAATTTGTTATGGAGTATGAAATTCAAATTTCGATGTTAATCGGTGTTCCATTATATATATTTGTATCATATATGAGGCATTTACAAGTTTAAGAAAAATGTGTGTGTCATGTATGTGTCACATACATGTTTTTGAAATTCGTTTTCAATTTTTCATAGACTCGTATGAGTTTGCGAGTCGAGTCTGCGAGTCGAGTCTATGGACCCTTTACGAGTCTGAGTAGACTCAAAATTTCACAACCTTGTGTATCCCCATCAGAATCACGATTAACCTGATTTTCACAAACTAAAAAAAAATTGGTTATAGCCCACAAAAGTTAGATAAATCCAACATTCTCCCACTTGGGCAAAATCAATTTTGTGATTTTTATTTTGAAAACACATTTTGAAAACACCTCTCGAGTTAATGATCAATTTCTTCAAATGAGGCCATATTTTAAGAAAATGTATGATTTCAAGTGCAGTGTTTGAATATGACTCCATCCAACAAAAGTCAAATAATATTGAATCACGACGATTATTATATCCTTCATTGTCATAAAACCTTCCATGGTTACAAAGACTAAGGACCCCGTTAACTAGTCATCAATGTGGAGTGTGGCAAGAAAATAGCATGCCAATGTGATCCAATAGTCAACCCTTATTTTCTTTGTCAGTTCTTAACAATTTCTCTCAAATGCATTAAAGTCAAAGAAATTGCATGGTTTTACAAACCATAATGCCTCAGCTCCAATATAACGTTGACCACCGGCACAATGATCCTGAAAACGTCGAGCTTAAAATCATACCTCAGCTCCAATATGGTATCGACCACCAATATAGTGGTCCCAAAGGTGGAGGACTCAAAATTATAACCATGCCTCAAACTCTAACTAGTGTTGATCATAGGCACGGTGGTCCCAATGACACTGAGTCCCAATTTTAACAATTGACATATAAATAAACAATGACAAATAAAAATAAATATTCATTGCATTGTTGTCATACCCCAAATTTTACCCTTAGATTTTTTGATCTTTTGCATATCATCTAGGTCAATCATTCTGCATAGTGCCCAATTTATCAGCCAGAATAAATTTAATGGATTTACAGCCGAATCGGTCAAATCGAAAGTCAACTGTGCGTAAAAATAGTGGACGGAAAATTTTAAAATCGAGTCTGCAAACGTCAGTGATATTAATCTGCGTGTAACTTGATTACTCACAGCCATACACCATGCTCTCAACACAACAAAATTTCCTGCGTGTAAAATCTAACCCTTCCCTCTTCATTTTAAAAAACCCAAAAAGCCATGTAACATAAACTACTACAAACAAATTAAACTTCAGTCTCAGAAAAAACCACTTACTACAAAACTATTCACTACACAACCTCTTTCCATCTTTAAAATCTCCACCATCTCATCACTAAACCTTTCTCCTCAAACTCACCTTCTAACTACTTGATACACTTCAGACTAAACTCACACCATTGAGTTCTACTCCTAAAACTCTATCTTCTCCACTCACTATTCATCTTCTCAACTCACATGTCCTACCACCATTAACAATCTTCATGAACATACCATATTCCTCCACCTCTCGTTTTCGACGCCACCTTAAAATCTCCCACAAAACCACCACATAAGCACTGGCCTACATGACTCAATAGCCACATTGTGATGGTTCACACTCACAACAACACTTGCAAATCGCCATCGATCCGTATTCCCTTTGTTCACTGTTACTGCAACTTCCGCCATAAACACCTCACGATAACCACCATGAAAACTGAACTGTGAACAACCCATTGTAATACCCCAAAATTGCCCCTCTTACTTTTAGCACTAACTGGCTTGTGCTTCATTTCATTTGCATCCTCCTTTCTGCATTTGCATGGTTCTTTTGGGCATGGGATCAGGGTATTCTCCAGCAGCTCACGGCGTCAGCAATTCCCGTATGATTTTTAATAGCGTTCAAGGCCAGGCAGATAGCTTTCCAAGTCTTTTTTAGCATTTATTTTTCTCATTAAGTGACTTGATGATCAGAAACTCCGGCAGTCAATTTTTGATCAGTTATTCAGCAACAGACAGTTGTTATCAGCAGTTTAATCCGAGGGCGAAAAAACATTTCACAGCATATTTCAAGTGTATTCTAGTGGTAATATCAAATGGCAAGTTTCAGAGGTCTATTGTGGTTCAGAACGGGTGGAACCAGACGAATATCTAAGTTTCCCTCCTTTTGGCGCAAAAATTCAAAATTTGAATGTGTTAATCGATTAACCAATTGCAGTGAAATTAGGTTAATCGATTAACCATAGTGAATTTTGCCCAAATGCTGCATTTTCAGAGTTGTTTCCTTTTTATCCAATTTTTAATCACCCATTTTAATTTCACACATCAGTAGAAGGATCTAGAGAGTTGATTTTCCATTCAAAAATTCAAATTCTTTCCACTCCAATTCGACGTTTCCTTTCCTAATTCACATTTCATCCCAATTTCCACTCACTTAACCTCACTCCAAACCCAAACTTAACTCCTAACCTAGGGGTTATTTAATCTCATCACTCCAAACCTCTAAGGGACCGAGATCATTTTTTCACCCTCATTTTTCAGAATTTGCTCTCAATTCTCTCTCACTTTTTCATTCTCCAACTCCATTTTCAACCACACTCAAAGCTCTTCTTCAAAGATTAACAAGTTCTTCATTGGAACATGTTAATTCTTGAGCTAAAACCTCTCATCATCACTACATTTCAGCTTTTCAATTTGGATTTTCGTTTGGATCTGGTTATGAATTTTCAGAAGTGATTTTTGGAAGTGCTTTTGGAGCTTTGGTTGCTTATTGCTTGGATCTTCAAGTTTTGAGTGCAAGAAGCTTGTGGATCTTGGATTTCTCTACTTGAATTCATCCATTTCTGTTTACAACACTTACCAAAGCAAATCTCAGCTTTGTAGGTTAGTTAATTTCAAATCCATACTCATTTTAGCTTAATTGTAACTTATACAATGTAGATCCATGAATTTTGGTGTGTTTTGATTCATTTGGTTGATCTTGATTATGGATGTTGATGATTATTGAATCTAAATGATGTTTGAATGATGCTTCTGAACTTAATTTTCGTGCATTGTTGATTACATGATCATTGGATATGATTGCATAAGTGCTTTTGCTGCTGGAAGTGATTTTTCAAACTGATTTTATGCTGATTTTACAGTGTTAATCGATTAACCAATTGCAGTGCAATTAGGTTAATCGATTAACCAGTGCAAAATGTGCGTAATAAGAGCTGTTAATCGATTAACACAATTGCACTGCAATTGGTTAATCGATTAACACTGACGCAGAGTGTGTTTTTTGTGCATTTTTGAGCATGTTTCGATCCCGTTTCATTTCTAATCTTCATGGATTGATATGATGCATGTTTAATGACTGTTTTGATGCTGTTGCACTTCACACCATTGTACGTGCACAATTTTCCGACACGCTGCTCTTGTATGTTCATCGTTTATGAATATGTTTACATTGTTGCATTCTTGATGCCATGAACACATAGCACATACTCCTTAAGCATGATAATTGTCAATTGATGCTTATGTTGCTGGAATTACTTTTGTGTTTGCTTGTTCACCTAATGTTGTGAGATGCAGGCTCACTTGATTTGTTCATATGCCTAATGATATGTTTCCTCATGATATGCATGCTTTCACGATGATTTCAAGAGTTATTTACCTTGGTTGGTGGTGTGATTGTAACCATGTTTGATTGAAAGGTATGTAATGCTTGATGCATGATTGTTGTTTGTCCCCATGGTTGCTTATGCATGATTTGTTTTAATCAATATGTAAATTGTGCAATTAAGTTGAGCATGCTCGTTCTTGAGTGGTTAACATGATCATGCTTGTTCATCCTTGATGTTTGTAACATCTATGCTTGATTTACCTTCCTATGCATGTCCATTTGCAATCATCTCTTGTTTGGATCCATGCTGCCCTGTTTTTTTTACAGCTGCTGTTTTAAGTTTGTTCATGTGCTGTATATTGTTCACACTTGCTGCCTGTTGCCTTTTACACCTCCTTTTGTGCTGATTTATATGCTGTTGAAAGCTGTCTTGCTTGTGTGTTGTCTTTAACTGCTGTATTGGTGCAGATGCGCTGTTGTAGCTGTTGTTTTTTGTTCATTTATTCTTTTCTTCTTCGTCTCTTTCACTCTTTCTTTTCCCTTGAATCTCAAGACTTGCTTAAGTCTTGGATTTACTCCCTTAGAGCCACCTAGTCCAACTTAATTTTCGATTAAGCTTGGAGTAGGATTAGCGTTAGGTTTCCCTTTGCATGACAACATTAGGTAGATTTCCCTTTTTACCTCAACCTTAGGGCCATCTTTTGCATGACAACATTAGGATAGAATTCCCCTTAGTGTTTTCTTTTCCTTTGAGTCTTCTCTTCTCATCTCATAACATCCCTAAAGTACTTAATAAATATAACGTATATTGCGCTCGAGCCTTAAGTGTAGGAAATGAAGAACGAGGGGTCTCCCCTCCTCTTCTAGAGTGTTTAGCATACGTCCCATTCGGGGGCGACCATGCGACTCACTCGTTCTCGCATGGTAGAATTTGGTGCAATGTAAGTTACGAACTAACTTCAATCCACTTCTGTCTAAAAAACACAAAACAAACTCAAACCTTTTTTATCCTTCGGGATCACTAAATTTCAAACCATTTTCAAAAAAGGGCACGTTATTTTCCGTCTCGTCGCAAACAGGCATCGACCCTAACTTCCGAACGCGAGCTTAACGCCGCTCATAAAAAACACCGACTTCGTTAGGTCGAACTACGACTGCTCTGATTTCCACTCTCTGGTTAGATTGAGGATACGTAGGCATAAGACAGTGATGTCTTGGCGAGTAACCTCCCCCTAGTTCATGTCCGAACTACGTTGACTCTAACTTTCCCGCTCCCGAGGGAATACGTAGGCCTAGGACTTCGACGATGTCCTACCGAGTCACTTCTTTTCCTTTTCTTCCCCGTTTCCTCGTTCCTTCCCATACCTGTTCCTTTTCCTTTCCAGTAGCAGTGGAGCTCCAGACGACGACACCCTTTGATCGAGATAACAAGCGTGGATTCCATCGAGTACGATGGACACGTGGGGATGCTAATACCTTCCCCTCGCATAACCGACTCCCTTACCCGTTTCTCTTGGTCGCGAGACCATGCTTTTCCCTTCCTTCAGGTTTACGCAGTGTTTCCTTTCCCTCTCTTGGGGTAAATACACATTCCTGGCGACTCTGTTTCCGCGCCACTTTCGCGTCTGTACTTGGATGAAAATCCGGGGAGCGACAGCTGGCGACTCTGCTGGGGATTAGAGCATGCCGTTGCTGACGGAACTACACTTCCTGACTTCCTGAGGAAAGTGATTACCAGGCTCTGTGGGGAAAATAAAGTCTAGACGTCCAGCATATCTCCTGCAGGAGATACAACCACATTCACCTCGGAGCAACCCACTTTAAACTGCTTGCTGGGGAGAATGAGTTCTGCTAAGGATGATGAACCTTCAGTGTTGGGGAGAGTAACGCTACTGGGGAAAAATAAAGTTGTTACCCTGCCTGACCTATCTCTATTGTCATAAGCAGCTCTTTGAACTCTCCACCTACCCCAGACCATCAGGTCTAAAGGAAGCAATCATCTCAAGAGGATTTTATAAAAGACCGGGCATTCACACTGCCCCAGGGCCTTCAAACTCTTGGAGGGATTTATCCGATCTCGATGCAACTGCCCCAGACTTTATATTCCATGAAATAAATTACCTCGAAAGGATTTGTAATGACTGGAAATATTCTTCCCCGGTATCTCGTACCTTCACGAGATTCTTTTAACTGACCGTCTTCAGGATTGGATAACTTCTCGTGCTCTTGAGTTGGCCTGCCCCAGTACGAGCCTTGAAGTGAATTATCCCCTGACCGACTGGTCTTTGAGAGATTCGTCGAATCTCGACGTGATTGCTCCCTTTTAGCTGCTTCAGGGAGAGTTTTCAATGTGACTGTTCTAGATTAACTGTATCTTATCACCACTCACCGGGAACGCCTGGGCTACGCACAACCTCTTGGCCACATGCCCCTTGACATGGCTGTCCTTCAAAGTTTTCAAGTATCTCAACTTGGCAGGATCGAGCCTCTTGACTGACGTTCATTATGTAAGCTTCCCTGATGCTTAAGCACGTGTAAACAAGCAAAAAATGTTCATTCGGAGAATGAGAAATCTAATGCAACACGCATGTTAATCTCGAAGTTTTTATTGAAAAGATGTCACAAGGCCACGTGAGCGAATCACTAGCTTGGATGCGACATTGATTTTTGAATGGAAAACGATACGCACATGCAATACCAACAAAAATCTCATGAGCACAACTCATAGGAGTCAGGAACGCTATCTCGCTGGAGTGTACTTTTGGAATAAACCCTGCTTCAATTAGGACTTTTAAGGGTTGTAACGTGGTCTGGTTCATGGTTTTGATTAAAAAGGATTTAAGGCTCAAAGTTTATTGGTGCCCTCCCACTCTTCGTGATGTTCTCCAGCCCCACGTTCAGCTAATTCGGCACAAGTGCTCATCTCTCAAAAAGATTTTGTGATCTTTAAGGAACCCATGCAACTGATGGTTTGACACCTGATGAGGTTTTGGAGTGACAGTCACCCCTTTTGTCCTTTGTTCATGGTCACACGACTTTGTTCTTGCACGAGGATTTTTCTTTGTAATCCTTTTCGCTTTTCGCTTTTCATTCTTTTGCTTTTGGATCCCCGTTTCCTCGTTCCTTCCCGTACCTGTTCCTTTTCCTTTCTAGTAGCAGTGGAGCTCCAGATGACGACACCCTTTGATCGAGATAACAAGCGTGGATCCTATCGAGTACGATGGACACGTGGGGGTGCTAATACCTCCCCCTCGCGTAACCGACTCCCTTACCCGTTTCTCTTGGTCGCGAGACCATGGTTTTCCCTTCCTTCAGGTTTACGCAGTGTTTCCTTTCCCACTCTTGGGGTAAATACAGATTCCTGGCGACTCTGTTTCCGCGCCACTTTCGCGTCTGTACTTGGATGAAAATACCGGGAGCGACAGCTGGCGACTCTGCTGGGGATTAGAGCATGCCGTTGCTGACGGAACTACACTTCCTGACTTCCTGAGGAAAGTGATTACCAGGCTCTGTGGGGAAAATAAAGTCTAGACGTCCAGCACACCTCCTGCAGGAGATACAACCACATTCTCCTCGGAGCAACCCACTTTAACCTGTTTGCTGGGGAGAATGAGTTCTGCTAAGGATGATTAACCTTCAGTGTTGGGGAGAGTAACACTACTGGGGAAAAATAAACTTGTTACCCAGCCTGACCTGTCTCTATGGTCATAAGCAGCTCTTTGAACTCTCCAGCTGCCCCAGACCATCAGGTCTAAAGGAAGCAATCATCTCATGAGGATTTTATAGAAGACCGGGCATTCACACTGCCTCAGGGCCTTCAAACTCTTGGAGGGATTTATCCGATCTCGATGCAACTGCCCCAGACTTCATAATCCATGAAATAAATTACCTCGAAAGGATTTGTAATGACTGGAAATATTCTGCCCCGGTATCTCGTACCTTGACGAGATGCTTTTAACTGACCGTCTTCAGGAGTTGATAACTTCTCGTGCTCTTGAGGTGGCCTGCCCCAGTACGAGCCTTGAAGTGAATTTTCCCCTGACCGACTGGTCTTCGAGAGATTCGTCGAATCTCGACATGATTGCCCCCTTTTAGCTGCTTCAGGGAGAGTTTTCAATGTGACTGTTCCAGATTGACTGTATCTTATCACCACTCACCGGGAACGCCTGGGCTACGCACAACCTCTTGGCCACATGCCCCTTGACATGGCTGTCCTTCGAAGTTTTCAGGTATCTCAACTTGGCAGGATCGAGCCTCTTGACTGACGGTCATTATGTAAGCTTCCCTGATGCTTAAGCACGTGTATACAAGCAAAAAATGTTCATTCGGAGAATGAGAAATCTAATGCAACACGCATGTTAATCTCGAAGTTTTTATTGAAAAGATGTCGCAAGGCCACGTGAGTGAATCACTAGCTTGGATGCGACATTGATTTTTGAATGGAAAACAATACGCACATGCAATTCCAACAAAAATCTCATGAGCACAACTCATAGGAGTCAGGAATGCTATCTCGCTGGAGTGTACTTTTGGAATAAACCCTGCTTCAATTAGGACTTTTAAGGGTTGTAACGTGGTCTGGTTCATGGTTTTGATTAAAAAGGATTTAAGGCTCAAAGTTTATTGGTGCCCACCCACTCTTCGTGATGTTCTCCAGTCCCACGTTCAGCTAATTCGGCACAACTGCTCATCTCTCAAAAAGATTTTGTGATCTTTAAGGAACCCATGCAACTGATGGTTTGACACCTGATGAGGTTTTGGAGTGACAGTTGTCGCTCCCGGGATTTTCATCCAAGTACAAACGCGAAAGTGGCACCAAAACAGAGTCGCCAGCAATGTGTATTTATCCCAAGAGAGGGAAAGGAAACACCGCATAAACCTGAAGAGGAAGGATAGAGCATGGTCTTGCGACCAAGAGAACTGGGTTCGGGAGTCGGTTACGCGAGAGGAAGGTATTAGCACCCCCTCGCGTCCATCGTACCCGATGGGATCCACGCTTGCTTGTTTCGATCAAAGGGTGATAGAAAAGAATACTGGAAGAGGAACTAGAAAAGGAACGGAAAGAGAAAGAGAAACAAATGTAGGGAAAATAAAAGAAGTGCTCGCATGGGCCCTACCCCACTGCCTACGTATCTCATCGGGAACATGAGAATCAGAGCGACGTAGTTCCCCTCACCAGGGATGGATTGTTTATGTTTTTTTAAGGAACGACTAACGTTCTAGCTCAGGTGTTGCAGGCTCGCTGGTCCGAGTGCGTTACCATCTTGCAAGAGAACGAGAAGGAGCACGTTCGTACGCTGAGAATGAGTGAGGTGGGAAAAGAATTCCCGAAGGAAAGACGTCATTGTTTGTTTTTGTCTTTTAGAAGTTTATTTTTTTATTTGTTTGCGTATGATAGTGTATCTGAATCTTAGTCATTGGAATGTGTACATTCTCACATTCCAAGATGGAATGAGTAAGAAAGCACACTAAGGGTGAAGAAGACCCCCACACTTAGTTCCAATTGTCAAGGTTCAAACACACTAGCATACTTGTGTTTATTAAGTGTTTTTGTTGATTAAGAAATGAAGAAGTGCTTTTTATTATTTGTACCTTCAACAAGTATTGCATTTAGGTCCCTCACATAAGATCAAATGTTTAACACATCGACCCAAGATGGGTTATATGCTATACATTTTAAGATTATAAGAGAAGACCCCTTATAATCTTTTCTTTATATGAAAGGCCTAAATGCAATAAATGCCTACCTTTATTAGATATTTTGAATTTTCTTTGAGATGAGAAGATGAAAGACTCAAGAGAGGAGAAAAGGTAAAAATCTATATGAACTAAGACTCAATCCTAATTGAAGATTAAGGGAGTGATCCTAAAGGTTTGTGAGGTTTAAAGATTCTAATCCTAAAAGAAGAGAGAAGGGACTCACAGTGTAAGAGAAAACGGAAGTTAGTTGTTAGTGTGCTCGCCGAGGATAGGGATCCTCGTGCCTACGTATCCGCAATCTATCTAGAGAGAGGAAGTCAGAGCGTCCGTAGTTCGTGGTAACGACCACAGATAGGAAACGGTCTCGATCGCATGGGTGCGAGAGAACAAAAGGGAAGGACACACAGAAAGTCTAAGGGGAAACTCGGTCCTACAAGTCAGCATGCAATGATGGTCCTAAGGTCAGGATCAAGGGGAGTATACCTAATGTTATCAGGCATGGATTGTTATCCTAATGTCTCTCCTACCTCCGACTTAATCAAAAATTAAGTGGAGCGAGGAATCCTAAGGGATCAAGTCATCAGACAAGTATACACAGGATAGATCAATCATGAAATGAATTAAAAGCAGACGGAAGAATTACTAGCGTTAGTCCTATGTTATGTTTTCTAACCTATCTAGCTTGGACAAATTAGAATAGGTATCCTAATGAGGAAGCAAAAACTAAAACAAACAATACAATGATATCAAATATCAAAGTAGATCAAGAAAAAAAGAAAGATGTGAATGAGATCACATAAGCGTCAACATCGGTCGATGTGAGCTAATGACAATGAGTGGGGGTCGGTTGCGAACCCTATCTTCCACTTGACTGACTCGATAACGGGAGCAGGTGATGTTCAAAGCTTCAATCATGTAATGAGAGCTAAGAACGACTCGACTAGAATAACGGGGGTCGATTGCGAACCCTACCTTCCGTCAATTGCCTCCTTGGAGGTCTTGCCAGGGGAAATGGGAATGGGATGCCTCATAGAGGTCTTCAGGCACAATATTAAACAATCACAAACAGAGCCTCCTTTGAGGACTTCCATCATTGCCGACCAAGTGGCACGGACTCCCAATCCTACTTCTCATGGCATAAAAAGGAAAAAATGCGAAATTAGTAAAAGAGAAGAGAAGTGATACCGAACGGATATCAATCCGTAGCGACGCAAGCAAAGTATAAGCAAACCGACAAGCTTCTAGTAACCTAGCATACATGAACAAAGGTGTTAGAAAGTGGAATGGATCCGTGAAAGACATCGAACCAAACGCTCCTAAAAAAAACAATAAAACAAAGTCGTAAGCCATAAACAGCAGCAACAACAGCGCTCCAGCACCTGCATGGCTGTAAAAACTAGCGACAAGTAAAAACAGTCTATAACAGCTACTATTTACAGAACAGAATGGGTGTATATGCAGTCAGTCAGGATATCCACAATTTTACAGCACCCTTTGTGCACAGCAGCTGTGTATACAGCAGCTTCTACCTTTATTCAATTAAGTAAGTCAAGTGAGAAACACTACAAAACAAACTCAACGATTAGTCAAAGTTCAAATGGAAATAACCAAAGTGAGCAACTAAGATCAAAAGGAAATGTCAATAAGAAGTCATTGAAATCAATACTAAATGTAAACACCAATTAGCCAAAAAATCAATGCAAAACACATTAAGGACTATTAACAAAGTTACCAAATTGAAACTATTAGGAAGATATTAACACTAAAACCTATGTTTAGTCAATGTTAGAGCTAAGTCAAACCAAACTATATCAATATCAATTAGTTCAAAATTATTTCTAATTCTCAAACTAGTTAGTGGACAATTAAGCCAAAACAATTAGTGCGATTAAGCAAAAATGATTATCAATCAATTAAGCTAAAAACAATTAGCAAGCAACCAAGCTAAAAACGATTAGTGAACCATTAAGCTAAACAATTAGTGCACTTAAGTAAAAATCAATTAATGAACAATTAGGCTAAAAACAATTAATGCACTTAAGCAAAAATCAATTAATGAACAATTAGGCTAAAAACAATTAATGAGCAATTAAGATAAAACGGTTGCAGAGCAATTAAGCAAAAAAATCAATTAAGGAAATGATTAAACCAAAATCAATTAACGAACGATTAGCCCAAAATCAATTAATCAAAGACCACTATCAACATCTAAATCTAATTATCAAAATACTAACCACCAAAGTTAATTGTTAATTTCCTAACATCTCTAATTCCAATTCTAAAATCAAACTAAGATTAACCTAATCTAAAAATAATTAATCAATGACCCGATTAACAAAACCATTAAGCCAAAAAGAAATCAATTAATGAACGATTAAGTCAAAAAACAATTAATCGAAATCAATTAGCCTAAAACTCAATCAGTAAAATCATTATCAAAAATCTATAAGTAATTAGTAAAAGTTACAACTAATTAGCAAAAAAACATGAAATTATAAAATGACTAAAAGAAATTAATTAAAAAACCATACCAGAGGGGGTGCATTCAGCGGGACTGGGGTGTGGATCAAGAATCCATGGAGATTGTGGGCTTACAGGGGGTGCAGTGCGTGAATAAGGCGTGTGGAGAGAAGTTCAAACAGGCTTGGCCCGGTCTTCATGCCAATTGACCTAAAAAGTAATGGTACGCTTTTTCCTTTTTACCTGTAGCCTTCTCCTTTTGCTTTCGCGTACCCAAAAATTCGCCGCCATTGAAACGCCTTCACCTTCTCCATCCGTCGCTCCATCGACATTCTCCTCCCTTCCCCACTCTTACTCTCGTCATCGTCGCAAACTCAACATCTTCCATCGTAACCTTTCTTCTTTTCCCTTTTCAAATCGCGCCGGAGAGATCATCATGGATAACCCTCCAAACCGTGACGGAAACACAATGGTTCTCTCGCAAGATCACCACTCAACACGTACTCCGAGCAGACAATCAGAATTACAAAGAATCACCAACATCAAAGTGGAATTCACCGATGCGAAGTCACGATTGAGAACGAGAATACCGTAAGTGTGTGATGTTGAACCGTGGCTGTGAGGAATCTTTATTGTTGTTGATTATTGCTGCGAATTGTTGTTGCAATTCTTCTTCTTTCTTAATTTCTGGTGCGATTTCTTACTTCTTCTACTTATTCGGCTGCGTTGAGATTTGTTGTTTGACTTACCGTTCCAAATTGCCTTGAATTCTTGATGATTGATTCGTTGTCACAGGTTGTGATTTCTTGATGCGAATATGTATGCGAAGATGAATCGAAGATGCCAAGTCGTGATTTAGTGTGAATTGCGGAGGTTTCGATCGAAGACGAAGATGACGTAGAGCTTTGTGAAGGTTGATGATGGATTCTGTGGTGAGTTCTGCAGGGATCCGTTAGAGATTGAAGATGATTCAAGAAGATGAATGGAAGCAGGGAATTGGAAATTGTTAGAAGGCTGGGAAATTTCTGTTAGAGTTTTGTTAATAGTTAGAGATTGTTAGGGATGGTAATGGAGGTTATGGTTAGAAGCAGTTATGAGGTTGTTAGAAAACTGTTAGGGAGGTTATGGTGATGTTAGTGAATTTTTTGGCTTTGCTTTGTAGTTTTTTATTGATGCTGTTATGAGCATTTTTTGTAACAGATTTTCTGTTAAGAGGCTGCTAGGAATTTCTTTCTGATTTTGTTCAATTGATATGAAGTTGGCATTCCTGCTATGTATTTTCTTGATAATTTCCTGCGTAATGCTCCTCAAGGAGGGTATATGATTTTGCAATGAATGATGGATATAAATGAGTCACAAACTAAAAATGGATATTGGCTTTTAGAAGTAGATCTAGAGTGGTTTATGGATGGACAATGATTAGTTTAGCAATTTGGATTTTGATTTGGATAATGGACAAAACAAAGAATTTGGATTGGATGTAAGAATGGATTTAAAAAGAATTATTTGTTTGAAATGGATATGGATGTAAGAATGGATTTAAAAAAGAATTATTTTGGATGTGATTTAATGAATGGATCTAAAATGAATTGGTTTTGATATGGAATTTAGTTTAAATTGAATAAGAAAAATAGATGTGGATTAGCAAATGGTTTAATTGGATAAAAATGGATAGTTGGATGTGGTTCTTGACTTAAATGAAATTCATGGACATAAAAGTGAACTTGAACAATGGTCATGCTTATTTGGAAATAGGTCTGAGAATGAAGTAATGACAAATGATTTTAAAGTGGATTAAAAATGATTCAAAATGTGGGCTTTTGGTTGAAACAAAGGGATATGGACATAGATTTTGAATTTGGAATATGAGAAATACGGATATTAGACTTGGATAATTTGAATTTTAAATGGAAATGGACTTAAGAATTGGATAAAGGAAAATGGAAATGGATAATGGATTTATGGTAGAAATTTGAATTTCAAGTAGCCCACACAACTAATCTTGACACGCTCAATTCTACACCAAACTCATATCTTCAATGAATTCCAAGATATCAATCAGTAAGCTCATTAGATTGTGACCCACTGCTCTTCAGATCCATCTACAGATGCCTTGATCACATGTCCTATGCTGAATGCAATGCTTTATGTTTTGTTTTCTATGCTTGAATGCAATGCAATGAAATGAAAGCACATGCTAAATGATGTGAAAATGAGAGGGCAAATTTTGGGGTATTACAGCTGCCCCTATTCAATCACTGTAGGCCTGAATGCCTGAAAGCGATTGCTTTCAGACTTTCAAGGTATATAGTGATTGAATACCAAATATAACCAAAAATTTGCTCTGGGTGATGAAGAAGAAAAGGGATATAAACCCAACGAGACTGCTGGATTGAATCTTCGATGAAACGTCGGAGAGATCTGTCTTTTGAACGACGCCAGACGACTACTGGCTTGCCACGCTGCTGGTGGACTTTAATAATGTCTTTTATGCAACTCCAGACGACTACTGGCCTGCCACACTACTGGTGGACTTTAATAATGTCTTTTATGCAACTCCAGACGACTACTGGCCTGCCACACTACTGGTGGACTTTGCAGCTTCGTGCCACCCGAAGACGGACTTTTGCCAATCCACTGTTGGACTTTTAGAATTTGCCACCCTTAGATGGACCTTTCGCCAATCCACTGTTGGACTTTTGCCACCCGAAGACGGACTTTTGCCAATCCACTGTTGGACTTGTGCCACCCGAAGACGGACTTTTGCCAATCCACTGTTGGACTTTTGCCACCCGAAGACGGACTTTTGCCAATCCACTGTTGGACTTTTGCCACCCGAAGACGGACTTTTGCCAATCCACTGTTGGACTTTTAGCTGCTTTGCCACCCGAAGATGGACTTTTGCCAATCCACTGTTGGACTTTTAAAATTTGCCACCCTTAGATGGACTTTTCGCCAATCCACTGTTGGACTTTTGCCACCCGAAGACGGACTTTTGCCAATCCACTGTTGGACTTTTGCCACCCGAAGACGGACTTTTGCCAATCCACTGTTGGACTTTTAGCTGCTTTGCCACCCGAAGATGGACTTTTGCCAATCCACTGTTGGACTTTTAAAATTTTCCACCCTTAGATGGACTTTTCGCCAATCCACTGTTGGACTTTTGCCACCCGAAGACGGACTTTTGCCAATCCACTGTTGGACTTTTGCCACCCGAAGACGGACTTTTGCCAATCCACTGTTGGACTTTTGCCACCCGAAGACGGACTTTTGCCAATCCACTGTTGGACTTTTGCCACCCGAAGACGGACTTTTGCCAATCCACTGTTGGACTTTGCTAACGTCTTTTAACAATGCCAGACGACTACTGGCTTGCCACACTACGGGTGGACTTTCGCAAAATTCCAATACTGGATTACACTTTGCATCCGTGTCAGACATCTCTGCCGACTTTGCTGAGGAACAATGATCAATGACTTGACTTTAGAGGTTCCTGAGAGGATAGTATCTCTGCTGGAGAATAAATGAACAATCCGTCTGCTTCGAATTGTCAAGTTTTCCAAAAATAAATTGGACTTGAAGAATAATAAATTTGTCAGTAATCACTTCATCTGCTGGGGGAATGAATTTTGGTCACAGCGATTCCGCTGGGGATGAGAATTTCTTTGCATGGCGTCTTGCTAGGGAAGAAAAGTCATAAAACTCTGCTTGGGGATCTATCCAATCCAAGACCCTTTGTAGGGGTTATCCACCTTCTGACCCGGCTGGGGAAAGGCTGTACCATCCTTGTTGAGGAATAGATTCTGCCGATCTTATAAACCTCTGCGGGGAGAACAACAACTCAGCTGGGGAGTATTGCTGACAAGATTCGATGCTGACCTCTGTGGGGGATCATTACCAGAGACACTATCTTGCTGGGGAATCAGGGTTACTCGGTCAGGGACATACAAATCCTGGTTAGAACATTCCACTGCAACTTGCTGGGAAAAAGTCCTTAGAGATATGTTGGGGAAACCAAAGCAAATCCACAGTAGTCTGCTGAAGAATATGACTGTCGAGCTTAGGATAAGTACCACAATGCACCATGCTAGGCGAGCTTCCCTTTAGACAATTCCGTTAGGGATGACGAGTTTATAACAAACTCTGCTGGCGGAAACTGCTGTAAAACGTCTCGTGCTGGGGAATGCCTTTTGGGAGGATTTTACAGAAGACCAACTGTCCTTAACTCTACTGGGGATGATCAACACTTCATGATGGGGAAACAAACATGCCCCATGCTTGGACAACACAACAATTCGTCCCCGAAGAGGATGTCATAAGAGGATTTTACAGAAGATCTAGCCTCTTCAAACTCTTGTGACTTCGCTGGGGATAATGACCATCAGTTTCGGTGTCGACGAGACCCTTCTTTTGGGGAACCTGTGACCGTTATCGACACAGAAAAGCTTGTAGCTGTTGGAAGGACTGAATAAGAGAATCGACTTAATAAGATATCACGATACCCAGTTGAGCTCAATTCGTTGATATCGAATCATTGTGACCGACCGTCGACCGAATGATGGACTTAATCAGTGAACATTGTGACAAAAGGGTGACCACCTTTCTCGAACATGATTGCCCCAGTCTTCTGCATGGAAGTAAGTGATTACTCGTCTAGAAGACATGATCCCGTGATCTCGCAAAGGCTTCAATTTTGCCTTTAAGCCTAGTATGAGGCTGCTACCTGCAAGCAAAGGATATGCACGTATACCCCGTGCGAGATATGACTTCTGCAACTGAGAAAATCTAACTCTGAACCACCACTTGTTGGGGAGAAAGGTTTGCATGCAATCTCTTGCTGGAGAACATTATTAATGAACCCTACTGAAGACGGGGACCAAAAATGCCTTGGGTTGGAATGCCCCTTAGTTTCACTCCTTTTGGCTGATTGACTGCATATGCGTGACCAACTGTTTTTCTTCACTTGTCCCAAACCAACATGGTCCACCGGAAGAAATTGTCCCAAGAGGATTTTACAGAAGACTTGACATTCAAAATGCCTCAATGTCCTCAAACTCTTGTAGAGATTCGTCGGATCTCGACGTAACTGCCCCGGACCATATGGTTTTCAGAGGATTTCGCCCTGAGAAGATTCATGAGCAATCTCGTGAGATATTCTGTCCCAGCATTCTGAACCCTGGATAGGCTGACCAGTCGTCTGGATGGACCAATTCTCGTGCTCTTGGGATGACCTTCCCCAGTATGACCCTTGAAGTGGTTTTTTCCCCTGACTACTGAACCAAGAATGCCTGCATTTGTAGGGATTTGAATCTCGAATTAATTGCCTCAGTTTAACTGAACTCTAAAGAGATTTCTCGACGTGATTGGCTCAGATTGGCTACACCTTAAAGAGATGGTTCGACGTGATTGGCTCAGATTGGCTACGTCTTAGCACAACTTGTTGGGAAAGCTCCTGCTCAACAAAGTTTCCTGAGGAGGTGCCACTGGGCGTGACTGCCCTTCGGGAGTTTCAGGATTCTCAACTCGGCAAGATTAAACTTCTGGACTGGACTGCCATATATAAACTTCCTTTGATGTCAAACAAATGTATGCAAGCAGAAAATGTTTTATTCTGAGAATGAAAATTCTAACGCAACACACATGTTAATCTCGAAGTTTTACTGAAAAGATGTCGCAAACCCTTTGTGAGCGGATCACGGGTTAGGATACGACATTAATTTTTGAATGAAAGAATGCAATGCCCATGCAACACCAACAACGATCTTTTTAGCACAACTCATAGGAGTCAGGAACGCTATCTCTTGGTAGTATGCTTTCGAAATAACCCTGTTTCAATTAGGACTTTTGAGGGTTGTATCGTGGCTTGGTTCACGGTTTTGAGAAAAATGGTTTATGGCTTAAAGTTTATTGGTGCCCACCCACTCTTCGTGATGTTCTCCAGTCCTACGTTCAGCTAATTTGCACAAGCGTTCGCCTCTCAAAATATTTCGTGATCTTTAAGGAACCCATGCATCTGATGGTTTGACACCTAATGAGGCTATGGAGTAACAGTCACCCCTTTTGTCTTTTGTGCGTAGTAACACGACTTTGTTCTTGCTCGAGGATTTTCTTTTGCAATCCTTTTGGTTTCACATTCTTTTGCTTTTTGATCCCTAATTTTTGCCTGGACTGATTCTTTTGAATCTTGGATTTCGGAGTCCAGCGGGATGCCCTAACTTTTGCCTAAGTTGCTTGTTTTCAAGTTTCAACTTAGCGGGCTTTTTCTTTTTCTTTTTCTTTTTTTTTTCGCGGAACAAATCGTGTGACACTAGCTTATCTTGACCTTGTTGAAAGGGTTGTGACTGCCTCACTCTTTGATTGTTGATGGATAACCATTGTGGTTTCACATCTCTTGACCTCTTGGCGGTGGAATAGAAGGTAATGGATCCTCAGATGCACACTCCTTTTGAAATTTGAACGCTCGGTCAAATTAACTGACGCCTACCCTGCCCCTAGGTTAAATGTGAGGGTTTTTTCATACGAAAAGAAACTCCTACTTCAAGGCTCAAAGGGGTTAACGAGGGTCTATCTCCCTTATATCTCCAGTGTTTGGGGATTTGAATCAATGCCTGTACATCCTCAACAGGGTTTTATCCAAAAGTACACAATTAGAGATTTTTGCGTTTCCAACTCATCATCCTCCTTCAAGAGTTTAAGCACGACAGTTGGTATTGCAATGCACATATACAAACTTATGAGTGAATACGAATGGATCACTTCAAGAAAAACAAGCTTATTGTATTATGATTAACATAAAAAGAAAAACAGATTTCATGCATGCATACAAATGTTTTGACAAACATAAAAAGCTACACATGAGAATGCAGTAAAGAAGCTAAATGATTGTCCTTGTTGAGGAGGCTTGACTCCGTCTGGACTTGTTGCTTCTGATGATGTTTTTGCAAACTGGGTGCTCAATCTGATGAAGAAAGTTCAATTTATGGGCCACCCGTCTGGTGTGATAACCTTTGAGTCAATCAAGTTCTGCACCTTGTCTTTACCTTTACCTCTGAAAGACTTGCAATCGTCAATTAAATGGTCAGGTGCTCTAGAATGGTAGTCATACCTGGCATTTGGCATTGAAACCCCAAAGGAAGCTTTGTCGAAGATGGTCCTGATGCGACTAGCTCAACCAGTTTGAGTTTGAGCAAATGAGGAAACCCGTTGCGCGTACGGCATCGGAATAGGATCAAACCTCTTCTCAAGTTGTTCTGGCCTTTGCTCATATGCTCTGCCCCTAGGACTCTCTTGGGGAGATGGAGTTGGAAGCTGACAAGAGATATCTGGAGGAAAGAAATTGATAAATAAGGTTGATAGATAAGGTTGCTCGCAAAGATCTCACACGATCTCCTGCCTACGTATCTCCATTGACTAATGAAGAATCAGAGCGACGTAGTTCCCCTCACTAGGGATGAGGATTGCTTTGTTTCTTTAACACCGCATTCTGGATTTCTGTAAGCAGACCCATCTGAGACTTCACCCGGTTGACTTCTTCTCTCAGCAGTTTCTGACCGCGGGACAACGCTTGAATGTCCACCATAAAGTGCCCCAGCCGGGCCTTCATCTCAATCACCTCCGCTCGGAGCTGTTCCATATCTGAACATTGATTGTGGTGAATCGAGTAGTTGGAAGAAGTCATGTTGGCCGTTTCAGCAGAGAATACCCAATCAGAATGAGAAATCCGCTCCGGAACACCTGTTATGCATATGAGTATGAGGATGCCATGCAAAATGCCATGTTCAAATATTTCCAAGAAATCATTATGCTTTGATTCGAAATTTTTTTTAGAAAAAAATAAGAAATGGATGGAAATGCTCAGTGGCAAGTCTCAAAGTTAACATCCCTTGGAAATACAAGAACATGTATGCGAAAATGATGATGCAGATGCAACAGACATGGGATCAAGGCTTCCATATAATCTGGATAATTGCTATGCTGACGACTGAATAAGCTCATAAGTCTGCTCTGAAGAAAATACCGGAATACCGGAATATCCGAATAATCAGAATGCCAGGATGCTGGGATATCGGCATAATCAGAATACCAGAATAAACAGAGCACCGGCGTGATCAGAATACGGGCATGCCAGAATATCAGCATAATCAGGGTACCAGGATGTCGGGATATCGGCATAATCAAAATATGGAAATGCCAGAATATCGGCATAATCAGGGCGCCGAAATAATTGGAATACCATAATACCAGGCTGATGAGTCCGCATTGATAAGAGAACCAGAATACCATGTAGGATGAAAGTCAAGGTTACCTGCAAACCTGTAAACAACCCGCCCTTCTCACATGTGGGTACTAGGATGTTCAATATCCCGGGCTCTCAGGTCGAGAAATGATGATACGTTCACCATTTCTGGTTTGGCATCATCATCAATCGAGGAGGCCTCAACTGATTCTCCAAAACAAAAAGGTCCTCAGCTTCTGGCACTGAGGTCGAGAAGCAATAGTACATTCATCCCTCAGGGTACAGTACTACCGCCAATCGAGGAGTGCCTCCGCTGATTCTCTTTCAAAAAGGGATGTCCTATAGCAAGTTCCCAGCATTGGGTCCTCGGATCGAGAATGTGCAATGGGTTTGCCACGGAATGTGGTCTGCCACTGTCACAACTCGGGAGGAGTGCCGCAACTGAGTCCTCGGGAATGGTCACCAGAGTCGACAATTCCTCAAGAGAATAACCACTGGCCTGCATAACATGCAGTAGCAGAAAGCTCCTGATAGAACCTCGTCTGGTTGTGGGTCTCATGAACAACAATACGTGGTCACCACCACGCAAGCGTCATGACTATCCACTCTAATACCTATGTATGTACTCAAGCCGTGGTAGTGGGCTTATCTCTCAGAACGCCCATCCCGCCAAACAGAAAACAACACAGTCCAGTATAGCATAATATATCATGGGAAATGAAAATGCTAAAATGCGGTAAATACAGTAATGTACAGTAAAGTAGTAAGTAACTATACAATAAAACAGTAAATACAGCACAGCAGTAAACACCCAATGAAAGAAAAGCAGACAAGCGCTAGGATTGACTTGCTAAGGAAACCAGAGATTCTGGGCAGCATGTCCCCAGCAGAGTCGCCAGCTGTCGCTCCCGGGATTTTCATCCAAGTACAAACGCGAAAGTGGCACCAAAACAGAGTCGCCAGCAATGTGTATTTATCCCAAGAGAGGGAAAGGAAACACCGCATAAACCTGAAGAGGAAGGATAGAGCATGGTCTTGCGACCAAGAGAACTGGGTTCGGGAGTCGGTTACGCGAGAGGAAGGTATTAGCACCCCCTCGCGTCCATCGTACCCGATGGGATCCACGCTTGCTTGTTTCGATCAAAGGGTGATAGAAAAGAATACTGGAAGAGGAACTAGAAAAGGAACGGAAAGAGAAAGAGAAACAAATGTAGGGAAAATAAAAGAAGTGCTCGCATGGGCCCTACCCCACTGCCTACGTATCTCATCGGGAACATGAGAATCAGAGCGACGTAGTTCCCCTCACCAGGGATGGATTGTTTATGTTTTTTTAAGGAACGACTAACGTTCTAGCTCAGGTGTTGCAGGCTCGCTGGTCCGAGTGCGTTACCATCTTGCAAGAGAACGAGAAGGAGCACGTTCGTACGCTGAGAATGAGTGAGGTGGGAAAAGAATTCCCGAAGGAAAGACGTCATTGTTTGTTTTTGTCTTTTAGAAGTTTATTTTTTTATTTGTTTGCGTATGATAGTGTATCTGAATCTTAGTCATTGGAATGTGTACATTCTCACATTCCAAGATGGAATGAGTAAGAAAGCACACTAAGGGTGAAGAAGACCCCCACACTTAGTTCCAATTGTCAAGGTTCAAACACACTAGCATACTTGTGTTTATTAAGTGTTTTTGTTGATTAAGAAATGAAGAAGTGCTTTTTATTATTTGTACCTTCAACAAGTATTGCATTTAGGTCCCTCACATAAGATCAAATGTTTAACACATCGACCCAAGATGGGTTATATGCTATACATTTTAAGATTATAAGAGAAGACCCCTTATAATCTTTTCTTTATATGAAAGGCCTAAATGCAATAAATGCCTACCTTTATTAGATATTTTGAATTTTCTTTGAGATGAGAAGATGAAAGACTCAAGAGAGGAGAAAAGGTAAAAATCTATATGAACTAAGACTCAATCCTAATTGAAGATTAAGGGAGTGATCCTAAAGGTTTGTGAGGTTTAAAGATTCTAATCCTAAAAGAAGAGAGAAGGGACTCACAGTGTAAGAGAAAACGGAAGTTAGTTGTTAGTGTGCTCGCCGAGGATAGGGATCCTCGTGCCTACGTATCCGCAATCTATCCAGAGAGAGGAAGTCAGAGCGTCCGTAGTTCGTGGTAACGACCACAGATAGGAAACGGTCTCGATCGCATGGGTGCGAGAGAACAAAAGGGAAGGACACACAGAAAGTCTAAGGGGAAACTCGGTCCTACAAGTCAGCATGCAATGATGGTCCTAAGGTCAGGATCAAGGGGAGTATACCTAATGTTATCAGGCATGGATTGTTATCCTAATGTCTCTCCTACCTCCGACTTAATCAAAAATTAAGTGGAGCGAGGAATCCTAAGGGATCAAGTCATCAGACAAGTATACACAGGATAGATCAATCATGAAATGAATTAAAAGCAGACGGAAGAATTACTAGCGTTAGTCCTATGTTATGTTTTCTAACCTATCTAACTTGGACAAATTAGAATAGGTATCCTAATGAGGAAGCAAAAACTAAAACAAACAATACAATGATATCAAATATCAAAGTAGATCAAGAAAAAAAGAAAGATGTGAATGAGATCACATAAGCGTCAACATCGGTCGATGTGAGCTAATGACAATGAGTGGGGGTCGGTTGCGAACCCTATCTTCCACTTGACTGACTCGATAACGGGAGCAGGTGATGTTCAAAGCTTCAATCATGTAATGAGAGCTAAGAACGACTCGACTAGAATAACGGGGGTCGATTGCGAACCCTACCTTCCGTCAATTGCCTCCTTGGAGGTCTTGCCAGGGGAAATGGGAATGGGATGCCTCATAGAGGTCTTCAGGCACAATATTAAACAATCACAAACAGAGCCTCCTTTGAGGACTTCCATCATTGCCGACCAAGTGGCACGGACTCCCAATCCTACTTCTCATGGCATAAAAAGGAAAAATGCGAAATTAGTAAAAGAGAAGAGAAGTGATACCGAACGGATATCAATCCGTAGCGACGCAAGCAAAGTATAAGCAAACCGACAAGCTTCTAGTAACCTAGCATACATGAACAAAGGTGTTAGAAAGTGGAATGGATCCGTGAAAGACATCGAACCAAACGCTCCTAAAAAAAACAATAAAACAAAGTCGTAAGCCATAAACAGCAGCAACAACAGCGCTCCAGCACCTGCATGGCTGTAAAAACTAGCGACAAGTAAAAACAGTCTATAACAGCTACTATTTACAGAACAGAATGGGTGTATATGCAGTCAGTCAGGATATCCACAATTTTACAGCACCCTTTGTGCACAGCAGCTGTGTATACAGCAGCTTCTACCTTTATTCAATTAACTAAGTCAAGTGAGAAACACTACAAAACAAACTCAACGATTAGTCAAAGTTCAAATGGAAATAACCAAAGTGAGCAACTAAGATCAAAAGGAAATGTCAATAAGAAGTCATTGAAATCAATACTAAATGTAAACACCAATTAGCCAAAAAATCAATGCAAAACTCATTAAGGACTATTAACAAAGTTACCAAATTGAAACTATTAGGAAGATATTAACACTAAAACCTATGTTTAGTCAATGTTAGAGCTAAGTCAAACCAAACTATATCAATATCAATTAGTTCAAAATTATTTCTAATTCTCAAACTAGTTAGTGGACAATTAAGCCAAAACAATTAGTGCGATTAAGCAAAAATGATTATCAATCAATTAAGCTAAAAACAATTAGCAAGCAACCAAGCTAAAAACGATTAGTGAACCATTAAGCTAAACAATTAGTGCACTTAAGTAAAAATCAATTAATGAACAATTAGGCTAAAAACAATTAATGCACTTAAGCAAAAATCAATTAATGAACAATTAGGCTAAAAACAATTAATGAGCAATTAAGATAAAACGGTTGCAGAGCAATTAAGCAAAAAAATCAATTAAGGAAATGATTAAACCAAAATCAATTAACGAACGATTAGCCCAAAATCAATTAATCAAAGACCACTATCAACATCTAAATCTAATTATCAAAATACTAACCGCCAAAGTTAATTGTTAATTTCCTAACATCTCTAATTCCAATTCTAAAATCAAACTAAGATTAACCTAATCTAAAAATAATTAATCAATGACCCGATTAACAAAACCATTAAGCCAAAAAGAAATCAATTAATGAACGATTAAGTCAAAAAACAATTAATCGAAATCAATTAGCCTAAAACTCAATCAGTAAAATCATTATCAAAAATCTATAAGTAATTAGTCAAAGTTACAACTAATTAGCAAACAAACATGAAATTCTAAAATGACTAAAAGAAATTAATTAAAAAACCATACCAGAGGGGGTGCATTCAGCGGGACTGGGGTGTGGATCAAGAATCCATGGAGATTGTGGGCTTACAGGGGGTGCAGTGCGTGAATAAGGCGTGTGGAGAGAAGTTCAAACAGGCTTGGCCCGGTCTTCATGCCAATTGACCTAAAAAGTAATGGTACGCTTTTTCCTTTTTACCTGTAGCCTTCTCCTTTTGCTTTCGCGTACCCAAAAATTCGCCGCCATTGAAACGCCTTCACCTTCTCCATCCGTCGCTCCATCGACATTCTCCTCCCTTCCCCACTCTTACTCTCGTCATCGTCGCAAACTCAACATCTTCCATCGTAACCTTTCTTCTTTTCCCTTTTCAAATCGCGCCGGAGAGATCATCATGGATAACCCTCCAAACCGTGACGGAAACACAATGGTTCTCTCGCAAGATCACCACTCAACACGTACTCCGAGCAGACAATCAGAATTACAAAGAATCACCAACATCAAAGTGGAATTCACCGATGCGAAGTCACGATTGAGAACGAGAATACCGTAAGTGTGTGATGTTGAACCGTGGCTGTGAGGAATCTTTATTGTTGTTGATTATTGCTGCGAATTGTTGTTGCAATTCTTCTTCTTTCTTAATTTCTGGTGCGATTTCTTACTTCTTCTACTTATTCGGCTGCGTTGAGATTTGTTGTTTGACTTACCGTTCCAAATTGCCTTGAATTCTTGATGATTGATTCGTTGTCACAGGTTGTGATTTCTTGATGCGAATATGTATGCGAAGATGAATCGAAGATGCCAAGTCGTGATTTAGTGTGAATTGCGGAGGTTTCGATCGAAGACGAAGATGACGCAGAGCTTTGTGAAGGTTGATGATGGATTCTGTGGTGAGTTCTGCAGGGATCCGTTAGAGATTGAAGATGATTCAAGAAGATGAATGGAAGCAGGGAATTGGAAATTGTTAGAAGGCTGGGAAATTTCTGTTAGAGTTTTGTTAACAGTTAGAGATTGTTAGGGATGGTAATGGAGGTTATGGTTAGAAGTAGTTATGAGGTTGTTAGAAAACTGTTAGGGAGGTTATGGTGATGTTAGTGAATTTTTTGGCTTTGCTTTGTAGTTTTTTATTGATGCTGTTATGAGCATTTTTTGTAACAGATTTTCTGTTAAGAGGCTGCTAGGAATTTCTTTCTGATTTTGTTCAATTGATATGAAGTTGGCATTCCTGCTATGTATTTTCTTGATAATTTCCTGCGTAATGCTCCTCAAGGAGGGTATATGATTTTGCAATGAATGATGGATATAAATGAGTCACAAACTAAAAATGGATATTGGCTTTTAGAAGTAGATCTAGAGTGGTTTATGGATGGACAATGATTAGTTTAGCAATTTGGATTTTGATTTGGATAATGGACAAAACAAAGAATTTGGATTGGATGTAAGAATGGATTTAAAAAAGAATTATTTGTTTGAAATGGATATGGATGTAAGAATGGATTTAAAAAAGAATTATTTTGGATGTGATTTAATGAATGGATCTAAAATGAATTGGTTTTGATATGGAATTTAGTTTAAATCGAATAAGAAAAATAGATGTGGATTAGCAAATGGTTTAATTGGATAAAAATGGATAGTTGGATGTGGTTCTTGACTTAAATGAAATTCATGGACATAAAAGTGAACTTGAACAATGGTCATGCTTATTTGGAAATAGGTCTGAGAATGAAGTAATGACAAATGATTTTAAAGTGGATTAAAAATGATTCAAAATGTGGGCTTTTGGTTGAAACAAAGGGATATGGACATAGATTTTGAATTTGGAATATGAGAAATACGGATATTAGACTTGGATAATTTGAATTTTAAATGGAAATGGACTTAAGAATTGGATAAAGGAAAATGGAAATGGATAATGGATTTATGGTAGAAATTTGAATTTCAAGTAGCCCACACAACTAATCTTGACACGCTCAATTCTACACCAAACTCATATCTTCAATGAATTCCAAGATATCAATCAGTAAGCTCATTAGATTGTGACCCACTGCTCTTCAGATCCATCTACAGATGCCTTGATCACATGTCCTATGCTGAATGCAATGCTTTATGTTTTGTTTTCTATGCTTGAATGCAATGCAATGAAATGAAAGCACATGCTAAATGATGTGAAAATGAGAGGGCAAATTTTGGGGTATTACAACAGTCACCCCTTTTGTCCTTTGTTCGTGGTCACACGACTTTGTCCTTGCTCGAGGATTTTTCTTTGTAATCCTTTTCGCTTTTCGCTTTTCATTCTTTTGCTTCTGGATCCCCATTTCCTCGTTCCTTCCCGTACCTGTTCCTTTTCCTTTCTAGTAGCAGTGGAGCTCCAGATGACGACACCCTTCGATCGAGATAACAAGCGTGGATCCTATCGAGTACGATGGACACGTGGGGGTGCTAATACCTCCCCCTCGCGTAACCGACTCCCTTACCCGTTTCTCTTGGTCGCGAGACCATGCTTTTCCCTTCCTTCAGGTTTACGCAGTGTTTTCCTTTCCCACTCTTGGGGTAAATACACATTGCTGGCGACTCTGTTTCCGCGCCACTTTCGCGTTTGTACTTGGATGAAAATCCCGGGAGCGACAGCTGGCGACTCTGCTGGGGATTAGAGCATGCCGTTGCTGACGGAACTACACTTCCTGACTTCCTGAGGAAAGTGATTACCAGGCTCTGTGGGGAAAATAAAGTCTAGACGTCCAGCACACCTCCTGCAGGAGATACAACCACATTCTCCTCGGAGCAACCCACTTTAAACTGTTTGCTGGGGAGAATGAGTTCTGCGAAGGATGATGAACCTTCAGTGTTGGGGAGAGTAACACTACTGGGGAAAAATAAACTTGTTACCCAGCCTGACCTGTCTCAATGGTCATAAGCAGCTCTTTGAACTCTCCAGCTGCCCCAGACCATCAGGTCTAAAGGAAGCAATCATCTCAAGAGGATTTTATAGAAGACCGGGCATTCACACTGCCTCAGGGCCTTCAAACTCTTGGAGGGATTTATCCGATCTCGATGCAACTGCCCCAGACTTCATAATCCATGAAATAAATTACCTCGAAAGGATTTGTAATGACTGGAAATATTCTGCCCCGGTATCTCGTACCTTGACGAGATGCTTTTAACTGACCGTCTTCAGGATTGGATAAATTCTCGTGCTCTTGAGGTGGCCTGCCCCAATACGAGCCTTGAAGTGAATTATCCCCTGACCGACTGGTCTTCGAGAGATTCGTCGAATCTCGACATGATTGCTCCCTTTTAGCTGCTTCGGGGAGAATTTTCAATGTGACTGTTCCAGATTGACTGTATCTTATCACCACTCACCGGGAACGCCTGGGCTACGCACAACCTCTTGGCCACATGCCCCTTGACATGGCTGTCCTTCGAAGTTTTCAAGTATCTCAACTTGGCAGGATCGAGCCTCTTGTCTGACGTTCATTATGTAAGCTTCCCTGATGCTTAAGCACGTGTAAACAAGCAAAAAATGTTCATTCGGAGAATGAGAAATCTAATGCAACACGCATGTTAATCTCGAAGTTTTTATTGAAAAGATGTCACAAGGCCACGTGAGCGAATCACTAGCTTGGATGCGACATTGATTTTTGAATGGAAAACGATACGCACATGCAATACCAACAAAAATCTCATGAGCAAAACTCATAGGAGTCAGGAACGCTATCTCGCTGGAGTGTACTTTTGGAATAAACCCTGCTTCAATTAGGACTTTTAAGGGTTGTAACGTGGTCTGGTTCATGGTTTTGATTAAAAAGGATTTAAGGCTCAAAGTTTATTGGTGCCCACCCACTCTTCGTGATGTTCTCCAGTCCCACGTTCAGCTAATTCGGCACAAGTGCTCATCTCTCAAAAAGATTTTGTGATCTTTAAGGAACCCATACAACTGATGGTTTGACACCTGATGAGGTTTTGGAGTGACAGTCACCCCTTTTGTCCTTTGTTCGTGGTCACACGACTTTGTTCTTGCTCGAGGATTTTTCTTTGTAATCCTTTTCGCTTTTCGCTTTTCATTCTTTTGCTTTTGGATCCCCATTTCCTCATTCCTTCCCGTACCTGTTCCTTTTCCTTTCTAGTAGCAGTGGAGCTCCAGATGACGACACCCTTTGATCGAGATAACAAGCGTGGATCCTATCGAGTACGATGGACACGTGGGGTTGCTAATACCTCCCCCTCGCGTAACCGACTCCCTTACCCGTTTCTCTTGGTCGCGAGACCATGCTTTTCCCTTCCTTCAGGTTTACGCAGTGTTTCCTTTCCCACTCTTGGGGTAAATACACATTGCTGGCGACCCTGTTTCCGCGCCACTTTCGCGTTTGTCCTTGGATGAAAATCCCGGGAGCGACAGCTGGCGACTCTGCTGGGGATTAGAGCATGCCGTTGCTGACGGAACTACACTTCCTGACTTCCTGAGGAAAGTGATTACCAGGCTCTGTGGGGAAAATAAAGTCTAGACGTCCAGCACACCTCCTGCAGGAGATACAACCACATTCTCCTCGGAGCAACCAACTTTAAACTGTTTGCTGGGGAGAATGAGTTCTGCTAAGGATGATGAACCTTCAGTGTTGGGGAGAGTAACACTACTGGGGAAAAATAAACTTGTTACCCAGCCTGACCTGTCTCTATGGTCATAAGCAGCTCTTTGAACTCTCCAGCTGCCCCAGACCATCAGGTCTAAAGGAAGCAATCATCTCAAGAGGATTTTATAAAAGACCGGACATTCACACTACCTCAGGGCCTTCAAACTCTTGGAGGGATTTATCCGATCTCGATGCAACTGCCCCAGACTTCATAATCCATGAAATAAATTACCTCAAAAGGATTTGTAATGACTGGAAATATTCTGCCCCAGTATCTCGTACCTTGACGAGATGCTTTTAACTGACCGTCTTCAGGATTGGATAAATTCTCGTGCTCTTGAAGTGGCCTGCCCCAGTACGAGCCTTGAAGTGAATTATCCCCTGACCGACTGGTCTTCGAGAGATTCGTCGAATCTCGACATGATTGCTCCCTTTTAGCTGCTTCGGGGAGAGTTTTCAATGTGACTGTTCCAGATTGACTGTATCTTATCACCACTCACCGGGAACGCCTGGGCTACGCACAACCTCTTGGCCACATGCCCCTTGACATGGCTGTCCTTCGAAGTTTTCAAGTATCTCAACTTGGCAGGATCGAGCCTCTTGACTGACGTTCATTATGTAAGCTTCCCTGATGCTTAAGCACGTGTAAACAAGCAAAAAATGTTCATTCGGAGAATGAGAAATCTAATGCAACACGCATGTTAATCTCGAAGTTTTTATTGAAAAGATGTCACAAGGCCACGTGAGCGAATCACTAGCTTGGATGCGACATTGATTTTTGAATGGAAAACGATACGCACATGCAATACCAACAAAAATCTCATGAGCACAACTCATAGGAGTCAGGAACGCTATCTCGCTGGAGTGTACTTTTGGAATAAACCCTGCTTCAATTAGGACTTTTAAGGGTTGTAACGTGGTCTGGTTCATGGTTTTGATTAAAAAGGATTTAAGGCTCAAAGTTTATTGGTGCCCTCCCACTCTTCGTGATGTTCTCCAGCCCCACGTTCAGCTAATTCGGTACAAGTGCTCATCTCTCAAAAAGATTTTGTGATCTTTAAGGAACCCATGCAACTGATGGTTTGACACCTGATGAGGTTTTGGAGTGACAGTCACCCCTTTTGTCCTTTGTTCATGGTCACACGACTTTGTTCTTGCTCGAGGATTTTTCTTTGTAATCCTTTTCGCTTTTCGCTTTTCATTCTTTTGCTTTTGGATCCCCGTTTCCTCGTTCCTTCCCGTACCTGTTCCTTTTCCTTTCTAGTAGCAGTGGAGCTCCAGATGACGACACCCTTTGATCGAGATAACAAGCGTGGATCCTATCGAGTACGATGGACACGTGGGGGTGCTAATACCTCCCCCTCGCGTAACCGACTCCCTTACCCGTTTCTCTTGGTCGCGAGACCATGCTTTTCCCTTCCTTTAGGTTTACGCAGTGTTTCCTTTCCCACTCTTGGGGTAAATACACATCGCTGGCAACTCTGTTTCCGCGCCACTTTCGCGTCTGTACTTGGATGAAAATCCCGGGAGCGACAGCTGGCGACTCTGCTGGGGATTAGAGCATGCCGTTGCTGACGGAACTACACTTCCTGACTTCCTGAGGAAAGTGATTACCAGGCTCTGTGGGGAAAATAAAGTCTAGACGTCCAGCACACCTCCTGCAGGAGATACAACCACATTCTCCTCGGAGCAACCCACTTTAAACTGTTTGCTGGGGAGAATGAGTTATGCTAAGGATGATGAACCTTCAGTGTTGGGGAGAGTAACACTACTGGGGAAAAATAAACTTTTTACCCAGCCTGACCTGTCTCTATGGTCATAAGCAGCTCTTTGAACTCTCCAGCTGCCCCAGACCATCAGGTCTAAAGGAAGCAATCATCTCAAGAGGATTTTATAGAAGACCGGACATTCACACTGCCTCAGGGCCTTCAAACTCTTGGAGGGATTTATCCGATCTCGATGCAACGGCCCCAGACTTCATAATCCATGAAATAAATTACCTCAAAAGGATTTGTAATGACTGGAAATATTCTGCCCCGGTATCTCGTACCTTGACGAGATGCTTTTAACTGACCGTCTTCAGGATTGGATAAATTCTCGTGCTCTTGAGGTGGCCTGCTCCAGTACGAGCCTTGAAGTGAATTATCCCCTGACCAACTGGTCTTCGAGAGATTCGTCGAATCTCGACATGATTGCTCCCTTTTAGCTGCTTCGGGAAAAGTTTTCAATGTGACTGTTCCAGATTGACTGTATCTTATCACCACTCACCGGGAACGCCTGGGCTACGCACAACCTCTTGGCCACATGCCCCTTGACATGGCTGTCCTTCGAAGTTTTCAAGTATCTCACCTTGGCAGGATCGAGCCTCTTGACTGACGTTCATTATGTAAGCTTCCCTGATGCTTAAGCACGTGTAAACAAGCAAAAAATGTTCATTCGGAGAATGAGAAATCTAATGCAACACGCATGTTAATCTCGAAGTTTTTATTGAAAAGATGTCACAAGGCCACGTGAGCGAATCACTAGCTTGGATGCGACATTGATTTTTGAATGGAAAACGATACGCACATGCAATACCAACAAAAATCTCATGAGCACAACTCATAGGAGTCAGGAACGCTATCTCGCTGGAGTGTACTTTTGGAATAAACCCTGCTTCAATTAGGACTTTTAAGGGTTGTAACGTGGTCTGGTTCATGGTTTTGATTAAAAAGGATTTAAGGCTCAAAGTTTATTGGTGCCCTCCCACTCTTCGTGATGTTCTCCAGCCCCACGTTCAGCTAATTCGGCACAAGTGCTCATCTCTCAAAAAGATTTTGTGATCTTTAAGGAACCCATGCAACTGATGGTTTGACACCTGATGAGGTTTTGGAGTGACAGTCACCCCTTTTGTCCTTTGTTCATGGTCACACGACTTTGTTCTTGCTCGAGGATTTTTCTTTGTAATCCTTTTCGCTTTTCGCTTTTCATTCTTTTGCTTTTGGATCCCCATTTCCTCATTCCTTCCCGTACCTGTTCCTTTTCCTTTCTAGTAGCAGTGGAGCTCCAGATGACGACACCCTTTGATCGAGATAACAAGCGTGGATCCTATCGAGTACGATGGACACGTGGGGTTGCTAATACCTCCCCCTCGCGTAACCGACTCCCTTACCCGTTTCTCTTGGTCGCGAGACCATGCTTTTCCCTTCCTTCAGGTTTACGCAGTGTTTCCTTTCCCACTCTTGGGGTAAATACACATTGCTGGCGACCCTGTTTCCGCGCCACTTTCGCGTTTGTCCTTGGATGAAAATCCCGGGAGCGACAGCTGGCGACTCTGCTGGGGATTAGAGCATGCCGTTGCTGACGGAACTACACTTCCTGACTTCCTGAGGAAAGTGATTACCAGGCTCTGTGGGGAAAATAAAGTCTAGACGTCCAGCACACCTCCTGCAGGAGATACAACCACATTCTCCTCGGAGCAACCCACTTTAAACTGTTTGCTGGGGAGAATGAGTTCTGCTAAGGATGATGAACCTTCAGTGTTGGGGAGAGTAACACTACTGGGGAAAAATAAACTTGTTACCCAGCCTGACCTGTCTCTATGGTCATAAGCAGCTCTTTGAACTCTCCAGCTGCCCCAGACCATCAGGTCTAAAGGAAGCAATCATCTCAAGAGGATTTTATAAAAGACCGGACATTCACACTACCTCAGGGCCTTCAAACTCTTGGAGGGATTTATCCGATCTCGATGCAACTGCCCCAGACTTCATAATCCATGAAATAAATTACCTCAAAAGGATTTGTAATGACTGGAAATATTCTGCCCCAGTATCTCGTACCTTGACGAGATGCTTTTAACTGACCGTCTTCAGGATTGGATAAATTCTCGTGCTCTTGAAGTGGCCTGCCCCAGTACGAGCCTTGAAGTGAATTATCCCCTGACCGACTGGTCTTCGAGAGATTCGTCGAATCTCGACATGATTGCTCCCTTTTAGCTGCTTCGGGGAGAGTTTTCAATGTGACTGTTCCAGATTGACTGTATCTTATCACCACTCACCGGGAACGCCTGGGCTACGCACAACCTCTTGGCCACATGCCCCTTGACATGGCTGTCCTTCGAAGTTTTCAAGTATCTCAACTTGGCAGGATCGAGCCTCTTGACTGACGTTCATTATGTAAGCTTCCCTGATGCTTAAGCACGTGTAAACAAGCAAAAAATGTTCATTCGGAGAATGAGAAATCTAATGCAACACGCATGTTAATCTCGAAGTTTTTATTGAAAAGATGTCACAAGGCCACGTGAGCGAATCACTAGCTTGGATGCGACATTGATTTTTGAATGGAAAACGATACGCACATGCAATACCAACAAAAATCTCATGAGCACAACTCATAGGAGTCAGGAACGCTATCTCGCTGGAGTGTACTTTTGGAATAAACCCTGCTTCAATTAGGACTTTTAAGGGTTGTAACGTGGTCTGGTTCATGGTTTTGATTAAAAAGGATTTAAGGCTCAAAGTTTATTGGTGCCCTCCCACTCTTCGTGATGTTCTCCAGCCCCACGTTCAGCTAATTCGGTACAAGTGCTCATCTCTCAAAAAGATTTTGTGATCTTTAAGGAACCCATGCAACTGATGGTTTGACACCTGATGAGGTTTTGGAGTGACAGTCACCCCTTTTGTCCTTTGCTCATGGTCACACGACTTTGTTCTTGCTCGAGGATTTTTCTTTGTAATCCTTTTCGCTTTTCGCTTTTCATTCTTTTGCTTTTGGATCCCCGTTTCCTCGTTCCTTCCCGTACCTGTTCCTTTTCCTTTCTAGTAGCAGTGGAGCTCCAGATGACGACACCCTTTGATCGAGATAACAAGCGTGGATCCTATCGAGTACGATGGACACGTGGGGTTGCTAATACCTCCCCCTCGCGTAACCGACTCCCTTACCCGTTTCTCTTGGTCGCGAGACCATGCTTTTCCCTTCCTTCAGGTTTACGCAGTGTTTCCTTTCCCACTCTTGGGGTAAATACACATTGCTGGCGACCCTGTTTCCGCGCCACTTTCGCGTTTGTCCTTGGATGAAAATCCCGGGAGCGACAGCTGGCGACTCTGCTGGGGATTAGAGCATGCCGTTGCTGACGGAACTACACTTCCTGACTTCCTGAGGAAAGTGATTACCAGGCTCTGTGGGGAAAATAAAGTCTAGACGTCCAGCACACCTCCTGCAGGAGATACAACCACATTCTCCTCGGAGCAACCCACTTTAAACTGTTTGCTGGGGAGAATGAGTTCTGCTAAGGATGATGAACCTTCAGTGTTGGGGAGAGTAACACTACTGGGGAAAAATAAACTTGTTACCCAGCCTGACCTGTCTCTATGGTCATAAGCAGCTCTTTGAACTCTCCAGCTGCCCCAGACCATCAGGTCTAAAGGAAGCAATCATCTCAAGAGGATTTTATAAAAGACCGGACATTCACACTACCTCAGGGCCTTCAAACTCTTGGAGGGATTTATCCGATCTCGATGCAACTGCCCCAGACTTCATAATCCATGAAATAAATTACCTCAAAAGGATTTGTAATGACTGGAAATATTCTGCCCCAGTATCTCGTACCTTGACGAGATGCTTTTAACTGACCGTCTTCAGGATTGGATAAATTCTCGTGCTCTTGAAGTGGCCTGCCCCAGTACGAGCCTTGAAGTGAATTATCCCCTGACCGACTGGTCTTCGAGAGATTCGTCGAATCTCGACATGATTGCTCCCTTTTAGCTGCTTCGGGGAGAGTTTTCAATGTGACTGTTCCAGATTGACTGTATCTTATCACCACTCACCGGGAACGCCTGGGCTACGCACAACCTCTTGGCCACATGCCCCTTGACATGGCTGTCCTTCGAAGTTTTCAAGTATCTCAACTTGGCAGGATCGAGCCTCTTGACTGACGTTCATTATGTAATCTTCCCTGATGCTTAAGCACGTGTAAACAAGCAAAAAATGTTCATTCGGAGAATGAGAAATCTAATGCAACACGCATGTTAATCTCGAAGTTTTTATTGAAAAGATGTCACAAGGCCACGTGAGCGAATCACTAGCTTGGATGCGACATTGATTTTTGAATGGAAAACGATACGCACATGCAATACCAACAAAAATCTCATGAGCACAACTCATAGGAGTCAGGAACGCTATCTCGCTGGAGTGTACTTTTGGAATAAACCCTGCTTCAATTAGGACTTTTAAGGGTTGTAACGTGGTCTGGTTCATGGTTTTGATTAAAAAGGATTTAAGGCTCAAAGTTTATTGGTGCCCTCCCACTCTTCGTGATGTTCTCCAGCCCCACGTTCAGCTAATTCGGTACAAGTGCTCATCTCTCAAAAAGATTTTGTGATCTTTAAGGAACCCATGCAACTGATGGTTTGACACCTGATGAGGTTTTGGAGTGACAGTCACCCCTTTTGTCCTTTGTTCATGGTCACACGACTTTGTTCTTGCTCGAGGATTTTTCTTTGTAATCCTTTTCGCTTTTCGCTTTTCATTCTTTTGCTTTTGGATCCCCGTTTCCTCGTTCCTTCCCGTACCTGTTCCTTTTCCTTTCTAGTAGCAGTGGAGCTCCAGATGACGACACCCTTTGATCGAGATAACAAGCGTGGATCCTATCGAGTACGATGGACACGTGGGGGTGCTAATACCTCCCCCTCGCGTAACCGACTCCCTTACCCGTTTCTCTTGGTCGCGAGACCATGCTTTTCCCTTCCTTTAGGTTTACGCAGTGTTTCCTTTCCCACTCTTGGGGTAAATACACATCGCTGGCAACTTTGTTTCTGCGCCACTTTCGCGTCTGTACTTGGATGAAAATCCCGGGAGCGACAGCTGGCGACTCTGCTGGGGATTAGAGCATGCCGTTGCTGACGGAACTACACTTCCTGACTTCCTGAGGAAAGTGATTACCAGGCTCTGTGGGGAAAATAAAGTCTAGACGTCCAGCACACCTCCTGCAGGAGATACAACCACATTCTCCTCGGAGCAACCCACTTTAAACTGTTTGTTGGGGAGAATGAGTTATGCTAAGGATGATGAACCTTCAGTGTTGGGGAGAGTAACACTACTGGGGAAAAATAAACTTTTTACCCAGCCTGACCTGTCTCTATGGTCATAAGCAGCTCTTTGAACTCTCCAGCTGCCCCAGACCATCAGGTCTAAAGGAAGCAATCATCTCAAGAGGATTTTATAGAAGACCGGACATTCACACTGCCTCAGGGCCTTCAAACTCTTGGAGGGATTTATCCGATCTCGATGCAACGGCCCCAGACTTCATAATCCATGAAATAAATTACCTCAAAAGGATTTGTAATGACTGGAAATATTCTGCCCCGGTATCTCGTACCTTGACGAGATGCTTTTAACTGACCGTCTTCAGGATTGGATAAATTCTCGTGCTCTTGAAGTGGCCTGCCCCAGTACGAGCCTTGAAGTGAATTATCCCCTGACCGACTGGTCTTCGAGAGATTCGTCGAATCTCGACATGATTGCTCCCTTTTAGCTGCTTCGGGGAGAGTTTTCAATGTGACTGTTCCAGATTGACTGTATCTTATCACCACTCACCGGGAACGCCTGGGCTACGCACAACCTCTTGGCCACATGCCCCTTGACATGGCTGTCCTTCGAAGTTTTCAAGTATCTCAACTTGGCAGGATCGAGCCTCTTGACTGACGTTCATTATGTAAGCTTCCCTGATGCTTAAGCACGTGTAAACAAGCAAAAAATGTTCATTCGGAGAATGAGAAATCTAATGCAACACGCATGTTAATCTCGAAGTTTTTATTGAAAAGATGTCACAAGGCCACGTGAGCGAATCACTAGCTTGGATGCGACATTGATTTTTGAATGGAAAACGATACGCACATGCAATACCAACAAAAATCTCATGAGCACAACTCATAGGAGTCAGGAACGCTATCTCGCTGGAGTGTACTTTTGGAATAAACCCTGCTTCAATTAGGACTTTTAAGGGTTGTAACGTGGTCTGGTTCATGGTTTTGATTAAAAAGGATTTAAGGCTCAAAGTTTATTGGTGCCCTCCCACTCTTCGTGATGTTCTCCAGCCCCACGTTCAGCTAATTCGGTACAAGTGCTCATCTCTCAAAAAGATTTTGTGATCTTTAAGGAACCCATGCAACTGATGGTTTGACACCTGATGAGGTTTTGGAGTGACAGTCACCCCTTTTGTCCTTTGCTCATGGTCACACGACTTTGTTCTTGCTCGAGGATTTTTCTTTGTAATCCTTTTCGCTTTTCGCTTTTCATTCTTTTGCTTTTGGATCCCCGTTTCCTCGTTCCTTCCCGTACCTGTTCCTTTTCCTTTCTAGTAGCAGTGGAGCTCCAGATGACGACACCCTTTGATCGAGATAACAAGCGTGGATCCTATCGAGTACGATGGACACGTGGGGTTGCTAATACCTCCCCCTCGCGTAACCGACTCCCTTACCCGTTTCTCTTGGTCGCGAGACCATGCTTTTCCCTTCCTTCAGGTTTACGCAGTGTTTCCTTTCCCACTCTTGGGGTAAATACACATTGCTGGCGACCCTGTTTCCGCGCCACTTTCGCGTTTGTCCTTGGATGAAAATCCCGGGAGCGACAGCTGGCGACTCTGCTGGGGATTAGAGCATGCCGTTGCTGACGGAACTACACTTCCTGACTTCCTGAGGAAAGTGATTACCAGGCTCTGTGGGGAAAATAAAGTCTAGACGTCCAGCACACCTCCTGCAGGAGATACAACCACATTCTCCTCGGAGCAACCCACTTTAAACTGTTTGCTGGGGAGAATGAGTTCTGCTAAGGATGATGAACCTTCAGTGTTGGGGAGAGTAACACTACTGGGGAAAAATAAACTTGTTACCCAGCCTGACCTGTCTCTATGGTCATAAGCAGCTCTTTGAACTCTCCAGCTGCCCCAGACCATCAGGTCTAAAGGAAGCAATCATCTCAAGAGGATTTTATAAAAGACCGGACATTCACACTACCTCAGGGCCTTCAAACTCTTGGAGGGATTTATCCGATCTCGATGCAACTGCCCCAGACTTCATAATCCATGAAATAAATTACCTCAAAAGGATTTGTAATGACTGGAAATATTCTGCCCCAGTATCTCGTACCTTGACGAGATGCTTTTAACTGACCGTCTTCAGGATTGGATAAATTCTCGTGCTCTTGAAGTGGCCTGCCCCAGTACGAGCCTTGAAGTGAATTATCCCCTGACCGACTGGTCTTCGAGAGATTCGTCGAATCTCGACATGATTGCTCCCTTTTAGCTGCTTCGGGGAGAGTTTTCAATGTGACTGTTCCAGATTGACTGTATCTTATCACCACTCACCGGGAACGCCTGGGCTACGCACAACCTCTTGGCCACATGCCCCTTGACATGGCTGTCCTTCGAAGTTTTCAAGTATCTCAACTTGGCAGGATCGAGCCTCTTGACTGACGTTCATTATGTAATCTTCCCTGATGCTTAAGCACGTGTAAACAAGCAAAAAATGTTCATTCGGAGAATGAGAAATCTAATGCAACACGCATGTTAATCTCGAAGTTTTTATTGAAAAGATGTCACAAGGCCACGTGAGCGAATCACTAGCTTGGATGCGACATTGATTTTTGAATGGAAAACGATACGCACATGCAATACCAACAAAAATCTCATGAGCACAACTCATAGGAGTCAGGAACGCTATCTCGCTGGAGTGTACTTTTGGAATAAACCCTGCTTCAATTAGGACTTTTAAGGGTTGTAACGTGGTCTGGTTCATGGTTTTGATTAAAAAGGATTTAAGGCTCAAAGTTTATTGGTGCCCTCCCACTCTTCGTGATGTTCTCCAGCCCCACGTTCAGCTAATTCGGTACAAGTGCTCATCTCTCAAAAAGATTTTGTGATCTTTAAGGAACCCATGCAACTGATGGTTTGACACCTGATGAGGTTTTGGAGTGACAGTCACCCCTTTTGTCCTTTGTTCATGGTCACACGACTTTGTTCTTGCTCGAGGATTTTTCTTTGTAATCCTTTTCGCTTTTCGCTTTTCATTCTTTTGCTTTTGGATCCCCGTTTCCTCGTTCCTTCCCGTACCTGTTCCTTTTCCTTTCTAGTAGCAGTGGAGCTCCAGATGACGACACCCTTTGATCGAGATAACAAGCGTGGATCCTATCGAGTACGATGGACACGTGGGGGTGCTAATACCTCCCCCTCGCGTAACCGACTCCCTTACCCGTTTCTCTTGGTCGCGAGACCATGCTTTTCCCTTCCTTTAGGTTTACGCAGTGTTTCCTTTCCCACTCTTGGGGTAAATACACATCGCTGGCAACTCTGTTTCTGCGCCACTTTCGCGTCTGTACTTGGATGAAAATCCCGGGAGCGACAGCTGGCGACTCTGCTGGGGATTAGAGCATGCCGTTGCTGACGGAACTACACTTCCTGACTTCCTGAGGAAAGTGATTACCAGGCTCTGTGGGGAAAATAAAGTCTAGACGTCCAGCACACCTCCTGCAGGAGATACAACCACATTCTCCTCGGAGCAACCCACTTTAAACTGTTTGTTGGGGAGAATGAGTTATGCTAAGGATGATGAACCTTCAGTGTTGGGGAGAGTAACACTACTGGGGAAAAATAAACTTTTTACCCAGCCTGACCTGTCTCTATGGTCATAAGCAGCTCTTTGAACTCTCCAGCTGCCCCAGACCATCAGGTCTAAAGGAAGCAATCATCTCAAGAGGATTTTATAGAAGACCGGACATTCACACTGCCTCAGGGCCTTCAAACTCTTGGAGGGATTTATCCGATCTCGATGCAACGGCCCCAGACTTCATAATCCATGAAATAAATTACCTCAAAAGGATTTGTAATGACTGGAAATATTCTGCCCCGGTATCTCGTACCTTGACGAGATGCTTTTAACTGACCGTCTTCAGGATTGGATAAATTCTCGTGCTCTTGAGGTGGCCTGCTCCAGTACGAGCCTTGAAGTGAATTATCCCCTGACCAACTGGTCTTCGAGAGATTCGTCGAATCTCGACATGATTGCTCCCTTTTAGCTGCTTCGGGAAAAGTTTTCAATGTGACTGTTCCAGATTGACTGTATCTTATCACCACTCACCGGGAACGCCTGGGCTACGCACAACCTCTTGGCCACATGCCCCTTGACATGGCTGTCCTTCGAAGTTTTCAAGTATCTCAACTTGGCAGGATCGAGCCTCTTGACTGACGTTCATTATGTAAGCTTCCCTGATGCTTAAGCACGTGTAAACAAGCAAAAAATGTTCATTCGGAGAATGAGAAATCTAATGCAACACGCATGTTAATCTCGAAGTTTTTATTGAAAAGATGTCACAAGGCCACGTGAGCGAATCACTAGCTTGGATGCGACATTGATTTTTGAATGGAAAACGATACGCACATGCAATACCAACAAAAATCTCATGAGCACAACTCATAGGAGTCAGGAACGCTATCTCGCTGGAGTGTACTTTTGGAATAAACCCTGCTTCAATTAGGACTTTTAAGGGTTGTAACGTGGTCTGGTTCATGGTTTTGATTAAAAAGGATTTAAGGCTCAAAGTTTATTGGTGCCCTCCCACTCTTCGTGATGTTCTCCAGCCCCACGTTCAGCTAATTCGGCACAAGTGCTCATCTCTCAAAAAGATTTTGTGATCTTTAAGGAACCCATGCAACTGATTGTTTGATACCTGATGAGGTTTTGGAGTGACAGTCACCCCTTTTGTCCTTTGTTCATGGTCACACGACTTTGTTCTTGCTCGAGGATTTTTCTTTGTAATCCTTTTCGCTTTTCTCTTTTCATTCTTTTGCTTTTGGATCCCCGTTTCCTCGTTCCTTCCGGTACCTGTTCCTTTTCCTTTCTAGTAGCAGTGGAGCTCCAGATGACGACACCCTTTGATCGAGATAACAAGCGTGGATCCTATCGAGTACGATGGACACGTGGGGGTGCTAATACCTCCCCCTCGCATAACCGACTCCCTTACCCGTTTCTCTTGGTCGCGAGACCATGCTTTTCCCTTCCTTTAGGTTTACGCAGTGTTTCCTTTCCCACTCTTGGGGTAAATACACATCGCTGGCAACTCTGTTTCCGCGCCACTTTCGCGTTTGTACTTGGATGAAAATCCCGGGAGCGACAGCTGGCGACTCTGCTGGGGATTAGAGCATGCCGTTGCTGACGGAACTACACTTCCTGACTTCCTGAGGAAAGTGATTACCAGGCTCTGTGGGGAAAATAAAGTCTAGACGTCCAGCACACCTCCTGCAGGAGATACAACCACATTCTCCTCGGAGCAACCCACTTTAAACTGTTTGCTGGGGAGAATGAGTTCTGCTAAGGATGATGAACCTTCAGTGTTGGGGAGAGTAACACTACTGGGGAAAAATAAACTTGTTACCCAGCCTGACCTGTCTCTATGGTCATAAGCAGCTCTTTGAACTCTCCAGCTGCCCCAGACCATCAGGTCTAAAGGAAGCAATCATCTCAAGAGGATTTTATAAAAGACCGGGCATTCACACTGCCTCAGGGCCTTCAAACTCTTGGAGGGATTTATCCGTTCTCGATGCAACTGCCCCAGACTTCATAATCCATGAAATAAATTACCTCAAAAGGATTTGTAATGACTGGAAATATTCTGCCCCGGTATCTCGTACCTTGACGAGATGCTTTTAACTGACCGTCTTCAGGATTGGATAAATTCTCGTGCTCTTGAGGTGGCCTGCCCCAGTACGAGCCTTGAAGTGAATTATCCCCTGGCCGACTGGTCTTCGAGAGTTTCGTCGAATCTCGACATGATTGCTCCCTTTTAGCTGCTTCGGGGAGAGTTTTCAATGTGACTGTTCCAGATTGACTGTATCTTATCACCACTCACCGGGAACGCCTGGGCTACGCACAACCTCTTGGCCACATGCCCCTTGACATGGCTGTCCTTCGAAGTTTTCAAGTATCTCAACTTGGCAGGATCGAGCCTCTTGACTGACGTTCATTATGTAAGCTTCCCTGATGCTTAAGCACGTGTAAACAAGCAAAAAATGTTCATTCGGAGAATGAGAAATCTAATGCAACACGCATGTTAATCTCGAAGTTTTTATTGAAAAGATGTCACAAGGCCACGTGAGCGAATCACTAGCTTGGATGCGACATTGATTTTTGAATGGAAAACGATACGCACATGCAATACCAACAAAAATCTCATGAGCACAACTCATAGGAGTCAGGAACGCTATCTCGCTGGAGTGTACTTTTGGAATAAACCCTGCTTCAATTAGGACTTTTAAGGGTTGTAACGTGGTCTGGTTCATGGTTTTGATTAAAAAGGATTTAAGGCTCAAAGTTTATTGGTGCCCTCCCACTCTTCGTGATGTTCTCCAGCCCCACGTTCAGCTAATTCGGCACAAGTGCTCATCTCTCAAAAAGATTTTGTGATCTTTAAGGAACCCATGCAACTGATGGTTTGACACCTGATGAGGTTTTGGAGTGACAGTCACCCCTTTTGTCCTTTGTTCATGGTCACACGACTTTGTTCTTGCTCGAGGATTTTTCTTTGTAATCCTTTTCGCTTTTCGCTTTTCATTCTTTTGCTTTTGGATCCCCGTTTCCTCGTTCCTTCCCGTACCTGTTCCTTTTCCTTTCTAGTAGCAGTGGAGCTCCAGATGACGACACCCTTTGATCGAGATAACAAGCGTGGATCCTATCGAGTACGATGGACACGTGGGGGTGCTAATACCTCCCCCTCGCGTAACCGACTCCCTTACCCGTTTCTCTTGGTCGCGAGACCATGCTTTTCCCTTCCTTTAGGTTTACGCAGTGTTTCCTTTCCCACTCTTGGGGTAAATACACATCGCCGACAACTCTGTTTCCGCGCCACTTTCGCGTTTGTACTTGGATGAAAATCCCGGGAGCGACAGCTGGCGACTCTGCTGGGGATTAGAGCATGCCGTTGCTGACGGAACTACACTTCCTGACTTCCTGAGGAAAGTGATTACCAGGCTCTGTGGGGAAAATAAAGTCTAGACGTCCAGCACACCTCCTGCAGGAGATACAACCACATTCTCCTCGGAGCAACCCACTTTAAACTGTTTGCTGGGGAGAATGAGTTCTGCTAAGGATGATGAACCTTCAGTGTTGGGGAGAGTAACACTACTGGGGAAAAATAAACTTGTTACCCAGCCTGACCTGTCTCTATGGTCATAAGCAGCTCTTTGAACTCTCCAGCTGCCCCAGACCATCAGGTCTAAAGGAAGCAATCATCTCAAGAGGATTTTATAAAAGACCGGGCATTCACACTGCCTCAGGGCCTTCAAACTCTTGGAGGGATTTATCCGATCTCGATGCAACTGCCCCAGACTTCATAATCCATGAAATAAATTACCTCAAAAGGATTTGTAATGACTGGAAATATTCTGCCCCGGTATCTCGTACCTTGACGAGATGCTTTTAACTGACCGTCTTCAGGATTGGATAAATTCTCGTGCTCTTGAGGTGGCCTGCCCCAGTACGAGCCTTGAAGTGAATTATCCCCTGACCGACTGGTCTTCGAGAGATTCGTCGAATCTCGACATGATTGCTCCCTTTTAGCTGCTTCGGGGAGAGTTTTCAATGTGACTGTTCCAGATTGACTGTATCTTATCACCACTCACCGGGAACGCCTGGGCTACGCACAACCTCTTGGCCACATGCCCCTTGACATGGCTATCCTTCGAAGTTTTCAAGTATCTCAACTTGGCAGGATCGAGCCTCTTGACTGACGTTCATTATGTAAGCTTCCCTGATGCTTAAGCACGTGTAAACAAGCAAAAAATGTTCATTCGGAGAATGAGAAATCTAATGCAACACGCATGTTAATCTCGAAGTTTTTATTGAAAAGATGTCACAAGGCCACGTGAGCGAATCACTAGCTTGGATGCGACATTGATTTTTGAATGGAAAACGATACGCACATGCAATACCAACAAAAATCTCATGAGCACAACTCATAGGAGTCAGGAACGCTATCTCGCTGGAGTGTACTTTTGGAATAAACCCTGCTTCAATTAGGACTTTTAAGGGTTGTAACGTGGTCTGGTTCATGGTTTTGATTAAAAAGGATTTAAGGCTCAAAGTTTATTGGTGCCCTCCCACTCTTCGTGATGTTCTCCAGCCCCACGTTCAGCTAATTCGGCACAAGTGCTCATCTCTCAAAAAGATTTTGTGATCTTTAAGGAACCCATGCAACTGATGGTTTGACACCTGATGAGGTTTTGGAGTGACAGTCACCCCTTTTGTCCTTTGTTCATGGTCACACGACTTTGTTCTTGCTCGAGGATTTTTCTTTGTAATCCTTTTCGCTTTTCGCTTTTCATTCTTTTGCTTTTGGATCCCCGTTTCCTCGTTCCTTCCCGTACCTGTTCCTTTTCCTTTCTAGTAGCAGTGGAGCTCCAGATGACGACACCCTTTGATCGAGATAACAAGCGTGGATCCTATCGAGTACGATGGACACGTGGGGGTGCTAATACCTCCCCCTTGCGTAACCGACTCCCTTACCCGTTTCTCTTGGTCGCGAGACCATGCTTTTCCCTTCCTTTAGGTTTACGCAGTGTTTCCTTTCCCACTCTTGGGGTAAATACACATCGCTGGCAACTCTGTTTCCGCGCCACTTTCGCGTCTGTACTTGGATGAAAATCCCGGGAGCGACAGCTGGCGACTCTGCTGGGGATTAGAGCATGCCGTTGCTGACGGAACTACACTTCCTGACTTCCTGAGGAAAGTGATTACCAGGCTCTGTGGGGAAAATAAAGTCTAGACGTCCAGCACACCTCCTGCAGGAGATACAACCACATTCTCCTCGGAGCAACCCACTTTAAACTGTTTGCTGGGGAGAATGAGTTATGCTAAGGATGATGAACCTTCAGTGTTGGGGAGAGTAACACTACTGGGGAAAAATAAACTTTTTACCCAGCCTGACCTGTCTCTATGGTCATAAGCAGCTCTTTGAACTCTCCAGCTGCCCCAGACCATCAGGTCTAAAGGAAGCAATCATCTCAAGAGGATTTTATAGAAGACCGGACATTCACACTGCCTCAGGGCCTTCAAACTCTTGGAGGGATTTATCCGATCTCGATGCAACTGCCCCAGACTTCATAATCCATGAAATAAATTACCTCAAAAGGATTTGTAATGACTGGAAATATTCTGCCCCGGTATCTCGTACCTTGACGAGATGCTTTTAACTGACCGTCTTCAGGATTGGATAAATTCTCGTGCTCTTGAGGTGGCCTGCCCCAGTACGAGCCTTGAAGTGAATTATCCCCTGACCGACTGGTCTTCGAGAGATTCGTCGAATCTCGACATGATTGCTCCCTTTTAGCTGCTTCGGGGAGAGTTTTCAATGTGACTGTTCCAGATTGACTGTATCTTATCACCACTCACCGGGAACGCCTGGGCTACGCACAACCTCTTGGCCACATGCCCCTTGACATGGCTGTCCTTCGAAGTTTTCAAGTATCTCAACTTGGCAGGATCGAGCCTCTTGACTGACGTTCATTATGTAAGCTTCCCTGATGCTTAAGCACGTGTAAACAAGCAAAAAATGTTCATTCGGAGAATGAGAAATCTAATGCAACACGCATGTTAATCTCAGAGTTTTTATTGAAAAGATGTCACAAGGCCACGTGAGCGAATCACTAGCTTGGATGCGACATTGATTTTTGAATGTAAAACGATACGCACATGCAATACCAACAAAAATCTCATGAGCACAACTCATAGGAGTCAGGAACGCTATCTCGCTGGAGTGTACTTTTGGAATAAACCCTGCTTCAATTAGGACTTTTAAGGGTTGTAACGTGGTCTGGTTCATGGTTTTGATTAAAAAGGATTTAAGGCTCAAAGTTTATTGGTGCCCTCCCACTCTTCGTGATGTTCTCCAGCCCCACGTTCAGCTAATTCGGCACAAGTGCTCATCTCTCAAAAAGATTTTGTGATCTTTAAGGAACCCATGCAACTGATGGTTTGACACCTGATGAGGTTTTGGAGTGACAGTCACCCCTTTTGTCCTTTGTTCATGGTCACACGACTTTGTTCTTGCTCGAGGATTTTTCTTTGTAATCCTTTTCGCTTTTCGCTTTTCATTCTTTTGCTTTTGGATCCCCGTTCCCTCGTTCCTTCCCGTACCTGTTCCTTTTCCTTTCTAGTAGCAGTGGAGCTCCAGATGACGACACCCTTTGATCAAGATAACAAGCGTGGATCCTATCGAGTACGATGGACACATGGGGGTGCTAATACCTCCCCCTCGCGTAACCGACTCCCTTACCCGTTTCTCTTGGTCGCGAGACCATGCTTTTCCCTTCCTTTAGGTTTACGCAGTGTTTCCTTTCCCACTCTTGGGGTAAATACACATCGCTGGCAACTCTGTTTCCGCGCCACTTTCGCGTCTGTACTTGGATGAAAATCCCGGGAGCGACAGCTGGCGACTCTGCTGGGGATTAGAGCATGCCGTTGCTGACGGAACTACACTTCCTGACTTCCTGAGGACAGTGATTACCAGGCTCTGTGGGGAAAATAAAGTCTAGACGTCCAGCACACCTCCTGCAGGAGATACAACCACATTCTCCTCGGAGCAACCCACTTTAAACTGTTTGCTGGGGAGAATGAGTTATGCTAAGGATGATGAACCTTCAGTGTTGGGGAGAGTAACACTACTGGGGAAAAATAAACTTTTTACCCAGCCTGACCTGTCTCTATGGTCATAAGCAGCTCTTTGAACTCTCCAGCTGCCCCAGACCATCAGGTCTAAAGGAAGCAATCATCTCAAGAGGATTTTATAGAAGACCGGACATTCACACTGCCTCAGGGCCTTCAAACTCTTGGAGGGATTTATCCGATCTCGATGCAACTGCCCCAGACTTCATAATCCATGAAATAAATTACCTCAAAAGGATTTGTAATGACTGGAAATATTCTGCCCCGGTATCTCGTACCTTGACGAGATGCTTTTAACTGACCGTCTTCAGGATTGGATAAATTCTCGTGCTCTTGAGGTGGCCTGCCCCAGTACGAGCCTTGAAGTGAATTATCCCCTGACCGACTGGTCTTCGAGAGATTCGTCGAATCTCGACATGATTGCTCCCTTTTAGCTGCTTCGGGGAGAGTTTTCAATGTGACTGTTCCAGATTGACTGTATCTTATCACCACTCACCGGGAACGCCTGGGCTACGCACAACCTCTTGGCCACATGCCCCTTGACATGGCTGTCCTTCGAAGTTTTCAAGTATCTCAACTTGGCAGGATCGAGCCTCTTGACTGACGTTCATTATGTAAGCTTCCCTGATGCTTAAGCACGTGTAAACAAGCAAAAAATGTTCATTCGGAGAATGAGAAATCTAATGCAACACGCATGTTAATCTCAGAGTTTTTATTGAAAAGATGTCACAAGGCCACGTGAGCGAATCACTAGCTTGGATGCGACATTGATTTTTGAATGTAAAACGATACGCACATGCAATACCAACAAAAATCTCATGAGCACAACTCATAGGAGTCAGGAACGCTATCTCGCTGGAGTGTACTTTTGGAATAAACCCTGCTTCAATTAGGACTTTTAAGGGTTGTAACGTGGTCTGGTTCATGGTTTTGATTAAAAAGGATTTAAGGCTCAAAGTTTATTGGTGCCCTCCCACTCTTCGTGATGTTCTCCAGCCCCACGTTCAGCTAATTCGGCACAAGTGCTCATCTCTCAAAAAGATTTTGTGATCTTTAAGGAACCCATGCAACTGATGGTTTGACACCTGATGAGGTTTTGGAGTGACAGTCACCCCTTTTGTCCTTTGTTCATGGTCACACGACTTTGTTCTTGCTCGAGGATTTTTCTTTGTAATCCTTTTCGCTTTTCGCTTTTCATTCTTTTGCTTTTGGATCCCCGTTTCCTCGTTCCTTCCCGTACCTGTTCCTTTTCCTTTCTAGTAGCAGTGGAGCTCCAGATGACGACACCCTTTGATCGAGATAACAAGCGTGGATCCTATCGAGTACGATGGACACATGGGGGTGCTAATACCTCCCCCTCGCGTAACCGACTCCCTTACCCGTTTCTCTTGGTCGCGAGACCATGCTTTTCCCTTCCTTTAGGTTTACGCAGTGTTTCCTTTCCCACTCTTGGGGTAAATACACATCGCTGGCAACTCTGTTTCCGCGCCACTTTCGCGTCTGTACTTGGATGAAAATCCCGGGAGCGACAGCTGGCGACTCTGCTGGGGATTAGAGCATGCCGTTGCTGACGGAACTACACTTCCTGACTTCCTGAGGAAAGTGATTACCAGGCTCTGTGGGGAAAATAAAGTCTAGACGTCCAGCACACCTCCTGCAGGAGATACAACCACATTCTCCTCGGAGCAACCCACTTTAAACTGTTTGCTGGGGAGAATGAGTTATGCTAAGGATGATGAACCTTCAGTGTTGGGGAGAGTAACACTACTGGGGAAAAATAAACTTTTTACCCAGCCTGACCTGTCTCTATGGTCATAAGCAGCTCTTTGAACTCTCCAGCTGCCCCAGACCATCAGGTCTAAAGGAAGCAATCATCTCAAGAGGATTTTATAGAAGACCGGACATTCACACTGCCTCAGGGCCTTCAAACTCTTGGAGGGATTTATCCGATCTCGATGCAACTGCCCCAGACTTCATAATCCATGAAATAAATTACCTCAAAAGGATTTGTAATGACTGGAAATATTCTGCCCCGGTATCTCGTACCTTGACGAGATGCTTTTAACTGACCGTCTTCAGGATTGGATAAATTCTCGTGCTCTTGAGGTGGCCTGCCCCAGTACGAGCCTTGAAGTGAATTATCCCCTGACCGACTGGTCTTCGAGAGATTCGTCGAATCTCGACATGATTGCTCCCTTTTAGCTGCTTCGGGGAGAGTTTTCAATGTGACTGTTCCAGATTGACTGTATCTTATCACCACTCACCGGGAACGCTTGGGCTACGCACAACCTCTTGGCCACATGCCCCTTGACATGGCTGTCCTTCGAAGTTTTCAAGTATCTCAACTTGGCAGGATCGAGCCTCTTGACTGACGTTCATTATGTAAGCTTCCCTGATGCTTAAGCACGTGTAAACAAGCAAAAAATGTTCATTCGGAGAATGAGAAATCTAATGCAACACGCATGTTAATCTCGAAGTTTTTATTGAAAAGATGTCACAAGGCCACGTGAGCGAATCACTAGCTTGGATGCGACATTGATTTTTGAATGGAAAACGATACGCACATGCAATACCAACAAAAATCTCATGAGCACAACTCATAGGAGTCAGGAACGCTATCTCGCTGGAGTGTACTTTTGGAATAAACCCTGCTTCAATTAGGACTTTTAAGGGTTGTAACGTGGTCTGGTTCATGGTTTTGATTAAAAAGGATTTAAGGCTCAAAGTTTATTGGTGCCCTCCCACTCTTCGTGATGTTCTCCAGCCCCACGTTCAGCTAATTCGGCACAAGTGCTCATCTCTCAAAAAGATTTTGTGATCTTTAAGGAACCCATGCAACTGATGGTTTGACGCCTGATGAGGTTTTGGAGTGACAGTCACCCCTTTTGTCCTTTGTTCATGGTCACACGACTTTGTTCTTGCTCGAGGATTTTTCTTTGTAATCCTTTTCGCTTTTCGCTTTTCATTCTTTTGCTTTTGGATCCCCGTTTCCTCGTTCCTTCCCGTACCTGTTCCTTTTCCTTTCTAGTAGCAGTGGAGCTCCAGATGACGACACCCTTTGATCGAGATAACAAGCGTGGATCCTATCGAGTACGATGGACACGTGGGGGTGCTAATACCTCCCCCTCGCGTAACCGACTCCCTTACCCGTTTCTCTTGGTCGCGAGACCATGCTTTTCCCTTCCTTTAGGTTTACGCAGTGTTTCCTTTCCCACTCTTGGGGTAAATACACACCGCCGGCAACTCTGTTTCCGCGCCACTTTCGCGTTTGTACTTGGATGAAAATCCCGGGAGCGACAGCTGGCGACTCTGCTGGGGATTAGAGCATGCCGTTGCTGACGGAACTACACTTCCTGACTTCCTGAGGAAAGTGATTACCAGGCTCTGTGGGGAAAATAAAGTCTAGACGTCCAGCACACCTCCTGCAGGAGATACAACCACATTCTCCTCGGAGCAACCCACTTTAAACTGTTTGCTGGGGAGAATGAGTTTTGCTAAGGATGATGAACCTTCAGTGTTGGGGAGAGTAACACTACTGGGGAAAAATAAACTTGTTACCCAGCCTGACCTGTCTCTATGGTCATAAGCAGCTCTTTGAACTCTCCAGCTGCCCCAGACCATCAGGTCTAAAGGAAGCAATCATCTCAAGAGGATTTTATAAAAGACCGGGCATTCACACTGCCTCAAGGCCTTCAAACTCTTGGAGGGATTTATCCGATCTCGATGCAACTGCCCCAGACTTCATAATCCATGAAATAAATTACCTCAAAAGGATTTGTAATGACTGGAAATATTCTGCCCCGGTATCTCGTACCTTGACGAGATGCTTTTAACTGACCGTCTTCAGGATTGGATAAATTCTCGTGCTCTTGAGGTGGCCTGCCCCAGTACGAGCCTTGAAGTGAATTATCCCCTGACCGACTGGTCTTCGAGAGATTCGTCGAATCTCGACATGATTGCTCCCTTTTAGCTGCTTCGGGGAGAGTTTTCAATGTGACTGTTCCAGATTGACTGTATCTTATCACCACTCACCGGGAACGCCTGGGCTACGCATAACCTCTTGGCCACATGCCCCTTGGCATGGCTGTCCTTCGAAGTTTTCAAGTATCTCAACTTGGCAGGATCGAGCCTCTTGACTGACGTTCATTATGTAAGCTTCCCTGATGCTTAAGCACGTGTAAACAAGCAAAAAATGTTCATTCGGAGAATGAGAAATCTAATGCAACACGCATGTTAATCTCGAAGTTTTTATTGAAAAGATGTCACAAGGCCACGTGAGCGAATCACTAGCTTGGATGCGACATTGATTTTTGAATGGAAAACGATACGCACATGCAATACCAACAAAAATCTCATGAGCACAACTCATAGGAGTCAGGAACGCTATCTCGCTGGAGTGTACTTTTGGAATAAACCCTGCTTCAATTAGGACTTTTAAGGGTTGTAACGTGGTCTGGTTCATGGTTTTGATTAAAAAGGATTTAAGGCTCAAAGTTTATTGGTGCCCTCCCACTCTTCGTGATGTTCTCCAGCCCCACGTTCAGCTAATTCGGCACAAGTGCTCATCTCTCAAAAAGATTTTGTGATCTTTAAGGAACCCATGCAACTGATGGTTTGACACCTGATAAGGTTTTGGAGTGACAGTCACCCCTTTTGTCCTTTGTTCATGGTCACACGACTTTGTTCTTGCTCGAGGATTTTTCTTTGTAATCCTTTTCGCTTTTCGCTTTTCATTCTTTTGCTTTTGGATCCCCGTTTCCTCGTTCCTTCCCGTACCTGTTCCTTTTCCTTTCTAGTAGCAGTGGAGCTCCAGATGACGACACCCTTTGATCGAGATAACAAGCGTGGATCCTATCGAGTACGATGGACACGTGGGGGTGCTAATACCTCCCCCTCGCGTAACCGACTCCCTTACCCGTTTCTCTTGGTCGCGAGACCATGCTTTTCCCTTCCTTTAGGTTTACGCAGTGTTTCCTTTCCCACTCTTGGGGTAAATACACATCGCTGGCAACTCTGTTTCCGCGCCACTTTCGCGTCTGTACTTGGATGAAAATCCCGGGAGCGACAGCTGGCGACTCTGCTGGGGATTAGAGCATGCCGTTGCTGACGGAACTACACTTCCTGACTTCCTGAGGAAAGTGATTACCAGGCTCTGTGGGGAAAATAAAGTCTAGACGTCCAGCACACCTCCTGCAGGAGATACAACCACATTCTCCTCGGAGCAACCCACTTTAAACTGTTTGCTGGGGAGAATGAGTTATGCTAAGGATGATGAACCTTCAGTGTTGGGGAGAGTAACACTACTGGGGAAAAATAAACTTTTTACCCAGCCTGACCTGTCTCTATGGTCATAAGCAGCTCTTTGAACTCTCCAGCTGCCCCAGACCATCAGGTCTAAAGGAAGCAATCATCTCAAGAGGATTTTATAGAAGACCGGACATTCACACTGCCTCAGGGCCTTCAAACTCTTGGAGGGATTTATCCGATCTCGATGCAACTGCCCCAGACTTCATAATCCATGAAATAAATTACCTCAAAAGGATTTGTAATGACTGGAAATATTCTGCCCCGGTATCTCGTACCTTGACGAGATGCTTTTAACTGACCGTCTTCAGGATTGGATAAATTCTCGTGCTCTTGAGGTGGCCTGCCCCAGTACGAGCCTTGAAGTGAATTATCCCCTGACCGACTGGTCTTCGAGAGATTCGTCGAATCTCGACATGATTGCTCCCTTTTAGCTGCTTCGGGGAGAGTTTTCAATGTGACTGTTCCAGATTGACTGTATCTTATCACCACTCACCGGGAACGCCTGGGCTACGCACAACCTCTTGGCCACATGCCCCTTGACATGGCTGTCCTTCAAAGTTTTCAAGTATCTCAACTTGGCAGGATCGAGCCTCTTGACTGACGTTCATTATGTAAGCTTCCCTGATGCTTAAGCACGTGTAAACAAGCAAAAAATGTTCATTCGGAGAATGAGAAATCTAATGCAACACGCATGTTAATCTCGAAGTTTTTATTGAAAAGATGTCACAAGGCCACGTGAACGAATCACTAGCTTGGATGCGACATTGATTTTTGAATGGAAAACGATACGCACATGCAATACCAACAAAAATCTCATGAGCACAACTCATAGGAGTCAGGAACGCTATCTCGCTGGAGTGTACTTTTGGAATAAACCCTGCTTCAATTAGGACTTTTAAGGGTTGTAACGTGGTCTGGTTCATGGTTTTGATTAAAAAGGATTTAAGGCTCAAAGTTTATTGGTGCCCTCCCACTCTTCGTGATGTTCTCCAGCCCCACGTTCAGCTAATTCGGCACAAGTGCTCATCTCTCAAAAAGATTTTGTGATCTTTAAGGAACCCATGCAACTGATGGTTTGACACCTGATGAGGTTTTGGAGTGACAGTCACCCCTTTTGTCCTTTGTTCATGGTCACACGACTTTGTTCTTGCTCGAGGATTTTTCTTTGTAATCCTTTTCGCTTTTCGCTTTTCATTCTTTTGCTTTTGGATCCCCGTTTCCTCGTTCCTTCCCGTACCTGTTCCTTTTCCTTTCTAGTAGCAGTGGAGCTCCAGATGACGACACCCTTTGATCGAGATAACAAGCGTGGATCCTATCGAGTACGATGGACACGTGGGGGTGCTAATACCTCCCCCTCGCGTAACCGACTCCCTTACCCGTTTCTCTTGGTCGCGAGACCATGCTTTTCCCTTCCTTTAGGTTTACGCAGTGTTTCCTTTCCCACTCTTGGGGTAAATACACATCGCCGGCAACTCTGTTTCCGCGCCACTTTCTCGTTTGTACTTGGATGAAAATCCCGGGAGCGACAGCTGGCGACTCTGCTGGGGATTAGAGCATGCCGTTGCTGACGGAACTACACTTCCTGACTTCCTGAGGAAAGTGATTACCAGGCTCTGTGGGGAAAATAAAGTCTAGACGTCCAGCACACCTCCTGCAGGAGATACAACCACATTCTCCTCGGAGCAACCCACTTTAAACTGTTTGCTGGGGAGAATGAGTTTTGCTAAGGATGATGAACCTTCAGTGTTGGGGAGAGTAACACTACTGGGGAAAAATAAACTTGTTACCCAGCCTGACCTGTCTCTATGGTCATAAGCAGCTCTTTGAACTCTCCAGATGCCCCAGACCATCAGGTCTAAAGGAAGCAATCATCTCAAGAGGATTTTATAGAAGACCGGGCATTCACACTGCCTCAGGGCCTTCAAACTCTTGGAGGGATTTATCCGATCTCGATGCAACTGCCCCAGACTTCATAATCCATGAAATAAATTACCTCAAAAGGATTTGTAATGACTGGAAATATTCTGCCCCGGTATCTCGTACCTTGACGAGATGCTTTTAACTGACCGTCTTCAGGATTGGATAAATTTTCGTGCTCTTGAGGTGGCCTGCCCCAGTACGAGCCTTGAAGTGAATTATCCCCTGACCGACTGGTCTTCGAGAGATTCGTCGAATCTCGACATGATTGCTCCCTTTTAGCTGCTTCGGGGAGAGTTTTCAATGTGACTGTTCCAGATTGACTGTATCTTATCACCACTCACCGGGAACGCTTGGGCTACGCACAACCTCTTGGCCACATGCCCCTTGACATGGCTGTCCTTCGAAGTTTTCAAGTATCTCAACTTGGCAGGATCGAGCCTCTTGACTGACGTTCATTATGTAAGCTTCCCTGATGCTTAAGCACGTGTAAACAAGCAAAAAATGTTCATTCGGAGAATGAGAAATCTAATGCAACACGCATGTTAATCTCGAAGTTTTTATTGAAAAGATGTCACAAGGCCACGTGAGCGAATCACTAGCTTGGATGCGACATTGATTTTTGAATGGAAAACGATACGCACATGCAATACCAACAAAAATCTCATGAGCACAACTCATAGGAGTCAGGAACGCTATCTCGCTGGAGTGTACTTTTGGAATAAACCCTGCTTCAATTAGGACTTTTAAGGGTTGTAACGTGGTCTGGTTCATGGTTTTGATTAAAAAGGATTTAAGGCTCAAAGTTTATTGGTGCCCTCCCACTCTTCGTGATGTTCTCCAGCCCCACGTTCAGCTAATTCGGCACAAGTGCTCATCTCTCAAAAAGATTTTGTGATCTTTAAGGAACCCATGCAACTGATGGTTTGACACCTGATGAGGTTTTGGAGTGACAGTCACCCCTTTTGTCCTTTGTTCATGGTCACACGACTTTGTTCTTGCTCGAGGATTTTTCTTTGTAATCCTTTTCGCTTTTAGCTTTTCATTCTTTTGCTTTTGGATCCCCGTTTCCTCGTTCCTTCCCGTACCTGTTCCTTTTCCTTTCTAGTAGCAGTGGAGCTCCAGATGATGACACCCTTTGATCGAGATAACAAGCGTGGATCCTATCGAGTACGATGGACACGTGGGGGTGCTAATACCTCCCCCTCGCGTAACCGACTCCCTTACCCGTTTCTCTTGGTCGCGAGACCATGCTTTTCCCTTCCTTTAGGTTTACGCAGTGTTTCCTTTCCCACTCTTGGGGTAAATACACATCGCTGGCAACTCTGTTTCCGCGCCACTTTCGCGTTTGTACTTGGATGAAAATCCCGGGAGCGACAGCTGGCGACTCTGCTGGGGATTAGAGCATGCCGTTGCTGACGGAACTACACTTCCTGACTTCCTGAGGAAAGTGATTACCAGGCTCTGTGGGGAAAATAAAGTCTAGACGTCCAGCACACCTCCTGCAGGAGATACAACCACATTCTCCTCGGAGCAACCCACTTTAAACTGTTTGCTGGGGAGAATGAGTTCTGCTAAGGATGATGAACCTTCAGTGTTGGGGAGAGTAACACTACTGGGGAAAAATAAACTTGTTACCCAGCCTGACCTGTCTCTATGGTCATAAGCAGCTCTTTGAACTCTCCAGCTGCCCCAGACCATCAGGTCTAAAGGAAGCAATCATCTCATGAGGATTTTATAGAAGACCGGGCATTCACACTGCCTCAGGGCCTTCAAACTCTTGGAGGGATTTATCCGATCTCGATGCAACTGCCCCAGACATCATAATCCATGAAATAAATTACCTCAAAAGGATTTGTAATGACTGGAAATATTCTGCCCCGGTATCTCGTACCTTGACGAGATGCTTTTAACTGACCGTCTTCAGGATTGGATAAATTCTCGTGCTCTTGAGGTGGCCTGCCCCAGTACGAGCCTTGAAGTGAATTATCCCCTGACCGACTGGTCTTCGAGAGATTCCTCGAATCTCGACATGATTGCTCCCTTTTAGCTGCTTCGGGGAGAGTTTTCAATGTGACTGTTCCAGATTGACTGTATCTTATCACCACTCACCGGGAACGCCTGGGCTACGCACAACCTCTTGGCCACATGCCCCTTGACATGGCTGTCCTTCGAAGTTTTCAAGTATCTCAACTTGGCAGGATCGAGCCTCTTGACTGACGTTCATTATGTAAGCTTCCCTGATGCTTAAGCACGTGTAAACAAGCAAAAAATGTTCATTCGGAGAATGAGAAATCTAATGCAACACGCATGTTAATCTCGAAGTTTTTATTGAAAAGATGTCACAAGGCCACGTGAGCGAATCACTAGCTTGGATGCGACATTGATTTTTGAATGGAAAACGATACGCACATGCAATACCAACAAAAATCTCATGAGCACAACTCATAGGAGTCAGGAACGCTATCTCGCTGGAGTGTACTTTTGGAATAAACCCTGCTTCAATTAGGACTTTTAAGGGTTGTAACGTGGTCTGGTTCATGGTTTTGATTAAAAAGGATTTAAGGCTCAAAGTTTATTGGTGCCCTCCCACTCTTCGTGATGTTCTCCAGCCCCACGTTCAGCTAATTCGGCACAAGTGCTCATCTCTCAAAAAGATTTTGTGATCTTTAAGGAACCCATGCAACTGATGGTTTGACACCTGATGAGGTTTTGGAGTGACAGTCACCCCTTTTGTCCTTTGTTCATGGTCACACGACTTTGTTCTTGCTCGAGGATTTTTCTTTGTAATCCTTTTCGCTTTTCGCTTTTCATTCTTTTGCTTTTGGATCCCCGTTTCCTCGTTCCTTCCCGTACCTGTTCCTTTTCCTTTCTAGTAGCAGTGGAGCTCCAGATGACGACACCCTTTGATCGAGATAACAAGCGTGGATCCTATCGAGTACGATGGACACGTGGGGGTGCTAATACCTCCCCCTCGCGTAACCGACTCCCTTACCCGTTTCTCTTGGTCGCGAGATCATGCTTTTCCCTTCCTTTAGGTTTACGCAGTGTTTCCTTTCCCACTCTTGGGGTAAATACACATCGCTGGCAACTCTGTTTCCACGCCACTTTCGCGTTTGTACTTGGATGAAAATCCCGGGAGCGACAGCTGGCGACTCTGCTGGGGATTAGAGCATGCCGTTGCTGACGGAACTACACTTCCTGACTTCCTGAGGAAAGTGATTACCAGGCTCTGTGGGGAAAATAAAGTCTAGACGTCCAGCACACCTCCTGCAGGAGATACAACCACATTCTCCTCGGAGCAACCCACTTTAAACTGTTTGCTGGGGAGAATGAGTTCTGCTAAGGATGATGAACCTTCAGTGTTGGGGAGAGTAACACTACTGGGGAAAAATAAACTTGTTACCCAGCCTGACCTGTCTCTATGGTCATAAGCAGCTCTTTGAACTCTCCAGCTGCCCCAGACCATCAGGTCTAAAGGAAGCAATCATCTCATGAGGATTTTATAGAAGACCGGGCATTCACACTGCCTCAGGGCCTTCAAACTCTTGGAGGGATTTATCCGATCTCGATGCAACTGCCCCAGACTTCATAATCCATGAAATAAATTACCTCGAAAGGATTTGTAATGACTGGAAATATTCTGCCCCGGTATCTCGTACCTTGACGAGATGCTTTTAACTGACCGTCTTCAGGATTTGATAACTTCTCGTGCTCTTGAGGTGGCCTGCCCCAGTACGAGCCTTGAAGTGAATTTTCCCCTGAACGACTGGTCTTCGAGAGATTCGTCGAATCTCGACGTGATTGCCCCCTTTTAGCTGCTTCGGGGAGAGTTTTCAATGTGACTATTCCAGATTGACTGTATCTTATCACCACTCACCGGGAACGCCTGGGCTACGCACAACCTCTTGGCCACATGCCCCTTGACATGGTTGTCCTTTGAAGTGTTCGAGTATCTCAACTTGGCAGGATCGAGCCTCTTGACTGACGTTCATTATGTAAGCTTCCGTGATGCTTAAGCACGTGTATACAAGCAAAAAATGTTCATTCGGAGAATGATAAATCTAATGCAACACGCATGTTAATCTCGAAGTTTTTATTGAAAAGATGTCGCAAGGCCACGTGAGCGAATCACTAGCTTGGATGCGACATTGATTTTTGAACGGAAAACAATACGCACATGCAATACCAACAAAAATCTCATGAGCACAACTCATAGGAGTCAGGAACGCTATCTCGCTGGAGTGTACTTTTGGAATAAACCCTGCTTCAATTAGGACTTTTAAGGGTTGTAACGTGGTCTGGTTCATGGTTTTGATTAAAAAGGATTTAAGGCTCAAAGTTTATTGGTGCCCACCCACTCTTCGTGATGTTCTCCAGTCCCACGTTCAGCTAATTCGGCACAAGTGCTCATCTCTCAAAAAGATTCTGTGATCTTTAAGGAACCCATGCAACTGATGGTTTGACACCTGATGAGGTTTTGGAGTGACAGTCACCCCTTTTGTCCTTTGTTCGTGGTCACACGACTTTGTTCTTGCTCGAGGATTTTTCTTTATAATCCTTTTCGGTTTTCGCTTTTCATTCTTTTGCTTTTGGATCCCCATTTCCTCGTTCCTTCCCGTACCTGTTCCTTTTCCTTTCTAGTAGCAGTGGAGCTCCAGATGACGACACCCTTTGATCGAGATAACAAGCGTGGATCCTATCGAGTACGATGGACACGTGGGGGTGCTAATACCTCCCCCTCGTGTAACCGACTCCCTTACCCGTTTCTCTTGGTCGCGAGACCATGCTTTTCCCTTCCTTCAGGTTTACGCAGTGTTTCCTTTCCCACTCTTGGGGTAAATACACATTGCTGGCGACTCTGTTTCCGCGCCACTTTCGCGTTTGTACTTGGATGAAAATCCCGGGAGCGACAGCTGGCGACTCTGCTGGGGATTAGAGCATGCCGTTGCTGACGGAACTACACTTCCTGACTTCCTGAGGAAAGTGATTACCAGGCTCTGTGGGGAAAATAAAGTCTAGACGTCCAGCACACCTCCTGCAGGAGATACAACCACATTCTCCTCGGAGCAACCCACTTTAAACTGTTTGCTGGGGAGAATGAGTTCTGCTAAGGATGATGAACCTTCAGTGTTGGGGAGAGTAACACTACTGGGGAAAAATAAACTTGTTACCCAGCCTGACCTGTCTCTATGGTCATAAGCAGCTCTTTGAACTCTCCAGCTGCCCCAGACCATCAGGTCTAAAGGAAGCAATCATCTCATGAGGATTTTATAGAAGACCGGGCATTCACACTGCCTCAGGGCCTTCAAACTCTTGGAGGGATTTATCCGATCTCGATGCAACTGCCCCAGACTTCATAATCCATGAAATAAATTACCTCGAAAGGATTTGTAATGACTGGAAATATTATGCCCCGGTATCTCGTACCTTGACGAGATGCTTTTAACTGACCGTCTTCAGGATTTGATAACTTCTCGTGCTCTTGAGGTGGCCTGCCCCAGTACAAGCCTTGAAGTGAATTTTCCCCTGACCGACTGGTCTTCGAGAGATTCGTCGAATCTCGACATGATTGCCCCCTTTTAGCTGCTTCGGGGAGAGTTTTCAATGTGACTGTTCCAGATTGACTGTATCTTATCACCACTCACCGGGAATGCCTGGGCTACGCACAACCTCTTGGCCACATGCCCCTTGACATGGTTGTCCTTTGAAGTGTTCAAGTATCTCAACTTGGCAGGATCGAGCCTCTTGACTGACGTTCATTATGTAAGCTTCCGTGATGCTTAAGCACGTGTATACAAGCAAAAAATGTTCATTCGGAGAATGATAAATCTAATGCAACACGCATGTTAATCTCGAAGTTTTTATTGAAAAGATGTCGCAAGGCCACGTGAGCGAATCACTAGCTTGGATGCGACATTGATTTTTGAACAGAAAACAATACGCACATGCAATACCAACAAAAATCTCATGAGCACAACTCATAGGAGTCAGGAACGCTATCTCGCTGGAGTGTACTTTTGGAATAAACCCTGCTTCAATTAGGACTTTTAAGGGTTGTAACGTGGTCTGGTTCATGGTTTTGATTAAAAAGGATTTAAGGCTCAAAGTTTATTGGTGCCCACCCACTCTTCGTGATGTTCTCCAGTCCCACGTTCAGCTAATTCGGCACAAGTGCTCATCTCTCAAAAAGATTCTGTGATCTTTAAGGAACCCATGCAACTGATGGTTTGACACCTGATGAGGTTTTGGAGTGACAGTCACCCCTTTTGTCCTTTGTTCGTGGTCACACGACTTTGTTCTTGCTCGAGGATTTTTCTTTATAATCCTTTTCGGTTTTCGCTTTTCATTCTTTTGCTTTTGGATCCCCATTTCCTCGTTCCTTCCCGTACCTGTTCCTTTTCCTTTCTAGTAGCAGTGGAGCTCCAGATGACGACACCCTTTGATCGAGATAACAAGCGTGGATCCTATCGAGTACGATGGACACGTGGGGGTGCTAATACCTCCCCCTCGTGTAACCGACTCCCTTACCCGTTTCTCTTGGTCGCGAGACCATGCTTTTCCCTTCCTTCAGGTTTACGCAGTGTTTCCTTTCCCACTCTTGGGGTAAATACACATTGCTGGCGACTCTGTTTCCGCGCCACTTTCGCGTTTGTACTTGGATGAAAATCCCGGGAGCGACAGCTGGCGACTCTGCTGGGGATTAGAGCATGCCGTTGCTGACGGAACTACACTTCCTGACTTCCTGAGGAAAGTGATTACCAGGCTCTGTGGGGAAAATAAAGTCTAGACGTCCAGCACACCTCCTGCAGGAGATACAACCACATTCTCCTCGGAGCAACCCACTTTAAACTGTTTGCTGGGGAGAATGAGTTCTGCTAAGGATGATGAACCTTCAGTGTTGGGGAGAGTAACACTACTGGGGAAAAATAAACTTGTTACCCAGCCTGACCTGTCTCTATGGTCATAAGCAGCTCTTTGAACTCTCCAGCTGCCCCAGACCATCAGGTCTAAAGGAAGCAATCATCTCATGAGGATTTTATAGAAGACCGGGCATTCACACTGCCTCAGGGCCTTCAAACTCTTGGAGGGATTTATCCGATCTCGATGCAACTGCCCCAGACTTCATAATCCATGAAATAAATTACCTCGAAAGGATTTGTAATGACTGGAAATATTATGCCCCGGTATCTCGTACCTTGACGAGATGCTTTTAACTGACCGTCTTCAGGATTTGATAACTTCTCGTGCTCTTGAGGTGGCCTGCCCCAGTACAAGCCTTGAAGTGAATTTTCCCCTGACCGACTGGTCTTCGAGAGATTCGTCGAATCTCGACATGATTGCCCCCTTTTAGCTGCTTCGGGGAGAGTTTTCAATGTGACTGTTCCAGATTGACTGTATCTTATCACCACTCACCGGGAATGCCTGGGCTACGCACAACCTCTTGGCCACATGCCCCTTGACATGGTTGTCCTTTGAAGTGTTCAAGTATCTCAACTTGGCAGGATCGAGCCTCTTGACTGACGTTCATTATGTAAGCTTCCGTGATGCTTAAGCACGTGTATACAAGCAAAAAATGTTCATTCGGAGAATGATAAATCTAATGCAACACGCATGTTAATCTCGAAGTTTTTATTGAAAAGATGTCGCAAGGCCACGTGAGCGAATCACTAGCTTGGATGCGACATTGATTTTTGAACAGAAAACAATACGCACATGCAATACCAACAAAAATCTCATGAGCACAACTCATAGGAGTCAGGAACGCTATCTCGCTGGAGTGTACTTTTGGAATAAACCCTGCTTCAATTAGGACTTTTAAGGGTTGTAACGTGGTCTGGTTCATGGTTTTGATTAAAAAGGATTTAAGGCTCAAAGTTTATTGGTGCCCACCCACTCTTCGTGATGTTCTCCAGTCCCACGTTCAGCTAATTCGGCACAAGTGCTCATCTCTCAAAAAGATTCTGTGATCTTTAAGGAACCCATGCAACTGATGGTTTGACACCTGATGAGGTTTTGGAGTGACAGTCACCCCTTTTGTCCTTTGTTCGTGGTCACACGACTTTGTTCTTGCTCGAGGATTTTTCTTTATAATCCTTTTCGGTTTTCGCTTTTCATTCTTTTGCTTTTGGATCCCCATTTCCTCGTTCCTTCCCGTACCTGTTCCTTTTCCTTTCTAGTAGCAGTGGAGCTCCAGATGACGACACCCTTTGATCGAGATAACAAGCGTGGATCCTATCGAGTACGATGGACACGTGGGGGTGCTAATACCTCCCCCTCGTGTAACCGACTCCCTTACCCGTTTCTCTTGGTCGCGAGACCATGCTTTTCCCTTCCTTCAGGTTTACGCAGTGTTTCCTTTCCCACTCTTGGGGTAAATACACATTGCTGGCGACTCTGTTTCCGCGCCACTTTCGCGTTTGTACTTGGATGAAAATCCCGGGAGCGACAGCTGGCGACTCTGCTGGGGATTAGAGCATGCCGTTGCTGACGGAACTACACTTCCTGACTTCCTGAGGAAAGTGATTACCAGGCTCTGTGGGGAAAATAAAGTCTAGACGTCCAGCACACCTCCTGCAGGAGATACAACCACATTCTCCTCGGAGCAACCCACTTTAAACTGTTTGCTGGGGAGAATGAGTTCTGCTAAGGATGATGAACCTTCAGTGTTGGGGAGAGTAACACTACTGGGGAAAAATAAACTTGTTACCCAGCCTGACCTGTCTCTATGGTCATAAGCAGCTCTTTGAACTCTCCAGCTGCCCCAGACCATCAGGTCTAAAGGAAGCAATCATCTCATGAGGATTTTATAGAAGACCGGGCATTCACACTGCCTCAGGGCCTTCAAACTCTTGGAGGGATTTATCCGATCTCGATGCAACTGCCCCAGACTTCATAATCCATGAAATAAATTACCTCGAAAGGATTTGTAATGACTGGAAATATTATGCCCCGGTATCTCGTACCTTGACGAGATGCTTTTAACTGACCGTCTTCAGGATTTGATAACTTCTCGTGCTCTTGAGGTGGCCTGCCCCAGTACAAGCCTTGAAGTGAATTTTCCCCTGACCGACTGGTCTTCGAGAGATTCGTCGAATCTCGACATGATTGCCCCCTTTTAGCTGCTTCGGGGAGAGTTTTCAATGTGACTGTTCCAGATTGACTGTATCTTATCACCACTCACCGGGAATGCCTGGGCTACGCACAACCTCTTGGCCACATGCCCCTTGACATGGTTGTCCTTTGAAGTGTTCAAGTATCTCAACTTGGCAGGATCGAGCCTCTTGACTGACGTTCATTATGTAAGCTTCCGTGATGCTTAAGCACGTGTATACAAGCAAAAAATGTTCATTCGGAGAATGATAAATCTAATGCAACACGCATGTTAATCTCGAAGTTTTTATTGAAAAGATGTCGCAAGGCCACGTGAGCGAATCACTAGCTTGGATGCGACATTGATTTTTGAACAGAAAACAATACGCACATGCAATACCAACAAAAATCTCATGAGCACAACTCATAGGAGTCAGGAACGCTATCTCGCTGGAGTGTACTTTTGGAATAAACCCTGCTTCAATTAGGACTTTTAAGGGTTGTAACGTGGTCTGGTTCATGGTTTTGATTAAAAAGGATTTAAGGCTCAAAGTTTATTGGTGCCCACCCACTCTTCGTGATGTTCTCCAGTCCCACGTTCAGCTAATTCGGCACAAGTGCTCATCTCTCAAAAAGATTCTGTGATCTTTAAGGAACCCATGCAACTGATGGTTTGACACCTGATGAGGTTTTGGAGTGACAGTCACCCCTTTTGTCCTTTGTTCGTGGTCACACGACTTTGTTCTTGCTCGAGGATTTTTCTTTATAATCCTTTTCGGTTTTCGCTTTTCATTCTTTTGCTTTTGGATCCCCATTTCCTCGTTCCTTCCCGTACCTGTTCCTTTTCCTTTCTAGTAGCAGTGGAGCTCCAGATGACGACACCCTTTGATCGAGATAACAAGCGTGGATCCTATCGAGTACGATGGACACGTGGGGGTGCTAATACCTCCCCCTCGTGTAACCGACTCCCTTACCCGTTTCTCTTGGTCGCGAGACCATGCTTTTCCCTTCCTTCAGGTTTACGCAGTGTTTCCTTTCCCACTCTTGGGGTAAATACACATTGCTGGCGACTCTGTTTCCGCGCCACTTTCGCGTTTGTACTTGGATGAAAATCCCGGGAGCGACAGCTGGCGACTCTGCTGGGGATTAGAGCATGCCGTTGCTGACGGAACTACACTTCCTGACTTCCTGAGGAAAGTGATTACCAGGCTCTGTGGGGAAAATAAAGTCTAGACGTCCAGCACACCTCCTGCAGGAGATACAACCACATTCTCCTCGGAGCAACCCACTTTAAACTGTTTGCTGGGGAGAATGAGTTCTGCTAAGGATGATGAACCTTCAGTGTTGGGGAGAGTAACACTACTGGGGAAAAATAAACTTGTTACCCAGCCTGACCTGTCTCTATGGTCATAAGCAGCTCTTTGAACTCTCCAGCTGCCCCAGACCATCAGGTCTAAAGGAAGCAATCATCTCATGAGGATTTTATAGAAGACCGGGCATTCACACTGCCTCAGGGCCTTCAAACTCTTGGAGGGATTTATCCGATCTCGATGCAACTGCCCCAGACTTCATAATCCATGAAATAAATTACCTCGAAAGGATTTGTAATGACTGGAAATATTATGCCCCGGTATCTCGTACCTTGACGAGATGCTTTTAACTGACCGTCTTCAGGATTTGATAACTTCTCGTGCTCTTGAGGTGGCCTGCCCCAGTACAAGCCTTGAAGTGAATTTTCCCCTGACCGACTGGTCTTCGAGAGATTCGTCGAATCTCGACATGATTGCCCCCTTTTAGCTGCTTCGGGGAGAGTTTTCAATGTGACTGTTCCAGATTGACTGTATCTTATCACCACTCACCGGGAATGCCTGGGCTACGCACAACCTCTTGGCCACATGCCCCTTGACATGGTTGTCCTTTGAAGTGTTCAAGTATCTCAACTTGGCAGGATCGAGCCTCTTGACTGACGTTCATTATGTAAGCTTCCGTGATGCTTAAGCACGTGTATACAAGCAAAAAATGTTCATTCGGAGAATGATAAATCTAATGCAACACGCATGTTAATCTCGAAGTTTTTATTGAAAAGATGTCGCAAGGCCACGTGAGCGAATCACTAGCTTGGATGCGACATTGATTTTTGAACAGAAAACAATACGCACATGCAATACCAACAAAAATCTCATGAGCACAACTCATAGGAGTCAGGAACGCTATCTCGCTGGAGTGTACTTTTGGAATAAACCCTGCTTCAATTAGGACTTTTAAGGGTTGTAACGTGGTCTGGTTCATGGTTTTGATTAAAAAGGATTTAAGGCTCAAAGTTTATTGGTGCCCACCCACTCTTCGTGATGTTCTCCAGTCCCACGTTCAGCTAATTCGGCACAAGTGCTCATCTCTCAAAAAGATTCTGTGATCTTTAAGGAACCCATGCAACTGATGGTTTGACACCTGATGAGGTTTTGGAGTGACAGTCACCCCTTTTGTCCTTTGTTCGTGGTCACACGACTTTGTTCTTGCTCGAGGATTTTTCTTTATAATCCTTTTCGGTTTTCGCTTTTCATTCTTTTGCTTTTGGATCCCCATTTCCTCGTTCCTTCCCGTACCTGTTCCTTTTCCTTTCTAGTAGCAGTGGAGCTCCAGATGACGACACCCTTTGATCGAGATAACAAGCGTGGATCCTATCGAGTACGATGGACACGTGGGGGTGCTAATACCTCCCCCTCGTGTAACCGACTCCCTTACCCGTTTCTCTTGGTCGCGAGACCATGCTTTTCCCTTCCTTCAGGTTTACGCAGTGTTTCCTTTCCCACTCTTGGGGTAAATACACATTGCTGGCGACTCTGTTTCCGCGCCACTTTCGCGTTTGTACTTGGATGAAAATCCCGGGAGCGACAGCTGGCGACTCTGCTGGGGATTAGAGCATGCCGTTGCTGACGGAACTACACTTCCTGACTTCCTGAGGAAAGTGATTACCAGGCTCTGTGGGGAAAATAAAGTCTAGACGTCCAGCACACCTCCTGCAGGAGATACAACCACATTCTCCTCGGAGCAACCCACTTTAAACTGTTTGCTGGGGAGAATGAGTTCTGCTAAGGATGATGAACCTTCAGTGTTGGGGAGAGTAACACTACTGGGGAAAAATAAACTTGTTACCCAGCCTGACCTGTCTCTATGGTCATAAGCAGCTCTTTGAACTCTCCAGCTGCCCCAGACCATCAGGTCTAAAGGAAGCAATCATCTCATGAGGATTTTATAGAAGACCGGGCATTCACACTGCCTCAGGGCCTTCAAACTCTTGGAGGGATTTATCCGATCTCGATGCAACTGCCCCAGACTTCATAATCCATGAAATAAATTACCTCGAAAGGATTTGTAATGACTGGAAATATTATGCCCCGGTATCTCGTACCTTGACGAGATGCTTTTAACTGACCGTCTTCAGGATTTGATAACTTCTCGTGCTCTTGAGGTGGCCTGCCCCAGTACAAGCCTTGAAGTGAATTTTCCCCTGACCGACTGGTCTTCGAGAGATTCGTCGAATCTCGACATGATTGCCCCCTTTTAGCTGCTTCGGGGAGAGTTTTCAATGTGACTGTTCCAGATTGACTGTATCTTATCACCACTCACCGGGAATGCCTGGGCTACGCACAACCTCTTGGCCACATGCCCCTTGACATGGTTGTCCTTTGAAGTGTTCAAGTATCTCAACTTGGCAGGATCGAGCCTCTTGACTGACGTTCATTATGTAAGCTTCCCTGATGCTTAAGCACGTGTATACAAGCAAAAAATGTTCATTAGGAGAATGATAAATCTAATGCAACACGCATGTTAATCTCGAAGTTTTTATTGAAAAGATGTCGCAAGGCCACGCGAGCGAATCACTAGCTTGGATGCGACATTGATTTTTGAATGGAAAACAATACGCACATGCAATACCAACAAAAATCTCATGAGCACAACTCATAGGAGTCAGGAACGCTATCTCGCTGGAGTGTACTTTTGGAATAAACCCTGCTTCAATTAGGACTTTTAAGGGTTGTAACGTGGTCTGGTTCATGGTTTTGATTAAAAAGGATTTAAGGCTCAAAGTTTATTGGTGCCCACCCACTCTTCGTGATGTTCTCCAGTCCCACGTTCAGCTAATTCGGCACAAGTGCTCATCTCTCAAAAAGATTCTGTGATCTTTAAGGAACCCATGCAACTGATGGTTTGACACCTGATGAGGTTTTGGAGTGACAGTCACCCCTTTTGTCCTTTGTTCGTGGTCACACGACTTTGTTCTTGCTCGAGGATTTTTCTTTATAATCCTTTTCGGTTTTCGCTTTTCATTCTTTTGCTTTTGGATCCCCATTTCCTCGTTCCTTCCCGTACCTGTTCCTTTTCCTTTCTAGTAGCAGTGGAGCTCCAGATGACGACACCCTTTGATCGAGATAACAAGCGTGGATCCTATCGAGTACGATGGACACGTGGGGGTGCTAATACCTCCCCCTCGCGTAACCGACTCCCTTACCCGTTTCTCTTGGTCGCAAGACCATGCTTTTCCCTTCCTTCAGGTTTACGCAGTGTTTCCTTTCCCACTCTTGGGGTAAATACACATTGCTGGCGACTCTGTTTCCGCGCCACTTTCGCGTTTGTACTTGGATGAAAATCCCGGGAGCGACAGCTGGCGACTCTGCTGGGGATTAGAGCATGCCGTTGCTGACGGAACTACACTTCCTGACTTCCTGCGGAAAGTGATTACCAAGCTCTGTGGGGAAAATAAAGTCTAGACGTCCAGCACACCTCCTGCAGGAGATACAACCACATTCTCCTCGGAGCAACCCACTTTAAACTGTTTGCTGGGGAGAATGAGTTCTGCTAAGGATGATGAACCTTCAGTGTTGGGGAGAGTAACACTACTGGGGAAAAATAAACTTGTTACCCAGCCTGACCTGTCTCTATGGTCATAAGCAGCTCTTTGAACTCTCCAGCTGCCCCAGACCATCAGGTCTAAATGAAGCAATCATCTCATGAGGATTTTATAGAAGACCGGGCATTCACACTGCCTCAGGGCCTTCAAACTCTTGGAGGGATTTATCCGATCTCGATGCAACTGCCCCAGACTTCATAATCCATGAAATAAATTACCTCGAAAGGATTTGTAATGACTGGAAATATTCTGCCCCGGTATCTCGTACCTTGACGAGATGCTTTTAACTGACCGTCTTCAGGATTTGATAACTTCTCGTGCTCTTGAGGTGGCCTGCCCCAGTACGAGCCTTGAAGTGAATTTTCCCCTGACCGACTGGTCTTCGAGAGATTCGTCGAATCTCGACGTGATTGCCCCCTTTTAGCTGCTTCGGGGAGAGTTTTCAATGTGACTATTCCAGATTGACTGTATCTTATCACCACTCACCGGGAACGCCTGGGCTACGCACAACCTCTTGGCCACATGCCCCTTGACATGGTTGTCCTTTGAAGTGTTCAAGTATCTCAACTTGGCAGGATCGAGCCTCTTGACTGACGTTCATTATGTAAGCTTCCCTGATGCTTAAGCACGTGTATACAAGCAAGAAATGTTCATTCGGAGAATGATAAATCTAATGCAACACGCATGTTAATCTTGAAGTTTTTATTGAAAAGATGTCGCAAGGCCACGTGAGTGAATCACTAGCTTGGATGCGACATTGATTTTTGAATGGAAAACAATACGCACATGCAATACCAACAAAAATCTCATGAGCACAACTCATAGGAGTCAGGAACGCTATCTCGCTGGAGTGTACTTTTGGAATAAACCCTGCTTCAATTAGGAATTTTAAGGGTTGTAACGTGGTCTGGTTCTTGGTTTTGATTAAAAAGGATTTAAGGCTCAAAGTTTATTGGTGCCCACCCACTCTTCGTGATGTTCTCCAGTCCCACGTTCAGCTAATTCGGCACAACTGCTCATCTCTCAAAAAGATTTTGTGATCTTTAAGGAACCCATGCAACTGATGGTTTGACACCTGATGAGGTTTTGGAGTGACAGTCACCCATTTTGTCCTTTGTTCGTGGTCACACGACTTTGTTCTTGCTCGAGGATTTTTCTTTGTAATCCTCTTCGCTTTTCGCTTTTAATTCTTTTGCTTTTGGATCCCCATTTCCTCGTTCCTTCCCGTACCTGTTCCTTTTCCTTTCTAGTAGCAGTGGAGCTCCAGATGACGACACCCTTCGATCGAGATAACAAGCATGGATCCTATCGAGTACGATGGATACGTGGGGGTGCTAATACCTCCCCCTCGCGTAACCGACTCCCTTACCCGTTTCTCTTGGTCGCGAGACCATGCTTTTCCCTTCCTTCAGGTTTACGCAGTGTTTCCTTTCCCACTCTTGGGGTAAATACACATTGCTGGTGACTTTGTTTCCGCGCCACTTTCGCGTTTGTACTTGGATGAAAATCCCGGGAGCGACAGCTGGCGACTCTGCTGGGGATTAGAGCATGCCGTTGCTGACGGAACTACACTTCCTGACTTCCTGAGGAAAGTGATTACCAGGATCTGTGGGGAAAATAAAGTCTAGACGTCCAGCACACCTCCTGCAGGAGATACAACCACATTCTCCTCGGAGCAACCCACTTTAAACTGTTTGCTGGGGAGAATGAGTTCTGCTAAGGATGATGTACCTTCAGTGTTGGGGAGAGTAACACTACTGGGGAAAAATAAACTTGTTACCCAGCCTGACCTGTCTCTATGGTCATAAGCAGCTCTTTGAACTCTCCAGCTGCCCCAGACCATCAGGTCTAAAGGAAGCAATCATCTCAAGAGGATTTTATAGAAGACCGGGCATTCACACTGCCTCAGGGCCTTCAAACTCTTGGAGGGATTTATCCGATCTCGATGCAACTGCCCCAGACTTCATAATCCATGAAATAAATTACCTCAAAAGGATTTGTAATGACTGGAAATATTCTGCCCCGGTATCTCGTACCTTGACGAGATGCTTTTAACTGACCGTCTTCAGGATTGGATAAATTCTCGTGCTCTTGAGGTGGCCTGCCCCAGTACGAGCCTTGAAGTGAAATATCCCCTGACCGACTGGTCTTCGAGAGATTCGTCGAATCTCGACATGATTGCTCCCTTTTAGCTGCTTCGGGGAGAGTTTTCAATGTGACTGTTCCAGATTGACTGTATCTTATCACCACTCACCGGGAACGCCTGGGCTACGCACAACCTCTTGGCCACATGCCCCTTGACATGGCTGTCCTTCGAAGTTTTCAAGTATCTCAACTTGGCAGGATCGAGCCTCTTGACTGACGTTCATTATGTAAGCTTCCCTGATGCTTAAGCACATGTAAACAAGCAAAAAATGTTCATTCGGAGAATGAGAAATCTAATGCAACACGCATGTTAATCTCGAAGTTTTTATTGAAAAGATGTCACAAGGCCACGTGAGCGAATCACTAGCTTGGATGCGACATTGATTTTTGAATGGAAAACGATACGCACATGCAATACCAACAAAAATCTCATGAGCACAACTCATAGGAGTCAGGAACGCTATCTCGCTGGAGTGTACTTTTGGAATAAACCCTGCTTCAATTAGGACTTTTAAGGGTTGTAACATGGTCTGGTTCATGGTTTTGATTAAAAAGGATTTAAGGCTCAAAGTTTATTGGTGCCCTCCCACTCTTCGTGATGTTCTCCAGCCCCACGTTCAGCTAATTCGGCACAAGTGCTCATCTCTCAAAAAGATTTTGTGATCTTTAAGGAACCCATGCAACTGATGGTTTGACACCTGATGAGGTTTTGGAGTGACAGTCACCCCTTTTGTCCTTTGTTCATGGTCACACGACTTTGTTCTTGCTCGAGGATTTTTCTTTATAATCCTTTTCGGTTTTCGCTTTTCATTCTTTTGCTTTTGGATCCCCATTTCCTCGTTCCTTCCCGTACCTGTTCCTTTTCCTTTCTAGTAGCAGTGGAGCTCCAGATGACGACACCCTTTGATCGAGATAACAAGCGTGGATCCTATCGAGTACGATGGACACGTGGGGGTGCTAATACCTCCCCCTCGCGTAACCGACTCCCTTACCCGTTTCTCTTGGTCGCAAGACCATGCTTTTCCCTTCCTTCAGGTTTACGCAGTGTTTCCTTTCCCACTCTTGGGGTAAATACACATTGCTGGCGACTCTGTTTCCGCGCCACTTTCGCGTTTGTACTTGGATGAAAATCCCGGGAGCGACAGCTGGCGACTCTGCTGGGGATTAGAGCATGCCGTTGCTGACGGAACTACACTTCCTGACTTCCTGCGGAAAGTGATTACCAAGCTCTGTGGGGAAAATAAAGTCTAGACGTCCAGCACACCTCCTGCAGGAGATACAACCACATTCTCCTCGGAGCAACCCACTTTAAACTGTTTGCTGGGGAGAATGAGTTCTGCTAAGGATGATGAACCTTCAGTGTTGGGGAGAGTAACACTACTGGGGAAAAATAAACTTGTTACCCAGCCTGACCTGTCTCTATGGTCATAAGCAGCTCTTTGAACTCTCCAGCTGCCCCAGACCATCAGGTCTAAATGAAGCAATCATCTCATGAGGATTTTATAGAAGACCGGGCATTCACACTGCCTCAGGGCCTTCAAACTCTTGGAGGGATTTATCCGATCTCGATGCAACTGCCCCATACTTCATAATCCATGAAATAAATTACCTCGAAAGGATTTGTAATGACTGGAAATATTCTGCCCCGGTATCTCGTACCTTGACGAGATGCTTTTAACTGACCGTCTTCAGGATTTGATAACTTCTCGTGCTCTTGAGGTGGCCTGCCCCAGTACGAGCCTTGAAGTGAATTTTCCCCTGACCGACTGGTCTTCGAGAGATTCGTCGAATCTCGACGTGATTGCCCCCTTTTAGCTGCTTCGGGGAGAGTTTTCAATGTGACTATTCCAGATTGACTGTATCTTATCACCACTCACCGGGAACGCCTGGGCTACGCACAACCTCTTGGCCACATGCCCCTTGACATGGTTGTCCTTTGAAGTGTTCAAGTATCTCAACTTGGCAGGATCGAGCCTCTTGACTGACGTTCATTATGTAAGCTTCCCTGATGCTTAAGCACGTGTATACAAGCAAGAAATGTTCATTCGGAGAATGATAAATCTAATGCAACACGCATGTTAATCTTGAAGTTTTTATTGAAAAGATGTCGCAAGGCCACGTGAGTGAATCACTAGCTTGGATGCGACATTGATTTTTGAATGGAAAATAATACGCACATGCAATACCAACAAAAATCTCATGAGCACAACTCATAGGAGTCAGGAACGCTATCTCGCTGGAGTGTACTTTTGGAATAAACCCTGCTTCAATTAGGACTTTTAAGGGTTGTAACGTGGTCTGGTTCTTGGTTTTGATTAAAAAGGATTTAAGGCTCAAAGTTTATTGGTGCCCACCCACTCTTCGTGATGTTCTCCAGTCCCACGTTCAGCTAATTCGGCACAACTGCTCATCTCTCAAAAAGATTTTGTGATCTTTAAGGAACCCATGCAACTGATGGTTTGACACCTGATGAGGTTTTGGAGTGACAGTCACCCATTTTGTCCTTTGTTCGTGGTCACACGACTTTGTTCTTGCTCGAGGATTTTTCTTTGTAATCCTCTTCGCTTTTCGCTTTTAATTCTTTTGCTTTTGGATCCCCATTTCCTCGTTCCTTCCCGTACCTGTTCCTTTTCCTTTCTAGTAGCAGTGGAGCTCCAGATGACGACACCCTTCGATCGAGATAACAAGCATGGATCCTATCGAGTACGATGGATACGTGGGGGTGCTAATACCTCCCCCTCGCGTAACCGACTCCCTTACCCGTTTCTCTTGGTCGCGAGACCATGCTTTTCCCTTCCTTCAGGTTTACGCAGTGTTTCCTTTCCCACTCTTGGGGTAAATACACATTGCTGGCGACTCTGTTTCCGCGCCACTTTCGCGTTTGTACTTGGATGAAAATCCCGGGAGCGACAGCTGGCGACTCTGCTGGGGATTAGAGCATGCCGTTGCTGACGGAACTACACTTCCTGACTTCCTGAGGAAAGTGATTACCAGGATCTGTGGGGAAAATAAAGTCTAGACGTCCAGCACACCTCCTGCAGGAGATACAACCACATTCTCCTCGGAGCAACCCACTTTAAACTGTTTGCTGGGGAGAATGAGTTCTGCTAAGGATGATGTACCTTCAGTGTTGGGGAGAGTAACACTACTGGGGAAAAATAAACTTGTTACCCAGCCTGACCTGTCTCTATGGTCATAAGCAGCTCTTTGAACTCTCCAGCTGCCCCAGACCATCAGGTCTAAAGGAAGCAATCATCTCAAGAGGATTTTATAGAAGACCGGGCATTCACACTGCCTCAGGGCCTTCAAACTCTTGGAGGGATTTATCCGATCTCGATGCAACTGCCCCAGACTTCATAATCCATGAAATAAATTACCTCAAAAGGATTTGTAATGACTGGAAATATTCTGCCCCGGTATCTCGTACCTTGACGAGATGCTTTTAACTGACCGTCTTCAGGATTGGATAAATTCTCGTGCTCTTGAGGTGGCCTGCCCCAGTACGAGCCTTGAAGTGAAATATCCCCTGACCGACTGGTCTTCGAGAGATTCGTCGAATCTCGACATGATTGCTCCCTTTTAGCTGCTTCGGGGAGAGTTTTCAATGTGACTGTTCCAGATTGACTGTATCTTATCACCACTCACCGGGAACGCCTGGGCTACGCACAACCTCTTGGCCACATGCCCCTTGACATGGCTGTCCTTCGAAGTTTTCAAGTATCTCAACTTGGCAGGATCGAGCCTCTTGACTGACGTTCATTATGTAAGCTTCCCTGATGCTTAAGCACATGTAAACAAGCAAAAAATGTTCATTCGGAGAATGAGAAATCTAATGCAACACGCATGTTAATCTCGAAGTTTTTATTGAAAAGATGTCACAAGGCCACGTGAGCGAATCACTAGCTTGGATGCGACATTGATTTTTGAATGGAAAACGATACGCACATGCAATACCAACAAAAATCTCATGAGCACAACTCATAGGAGTCAGGAACGCTATCTCGCTGGAGTGTACTTTTGGAATAAACCCTGCTTCAATTAGGACTTTTAAGGGTTGTAACGTGGTCTGGTTCTTGGTTTTGATTAAAAAGGATTTAAGGCTCAAAGTTTATTGGTGCCCACCCACTCTTCGTGATGTTCTCCAGTCCCACGTTCAGCTAATTCGGCACAACTGCTCATCTCTCAAAAAGATTTTGTGATCTTTAAGGAACCCATGCAACTGATGGTTTGACACCTGATGAGGTTTTGGAGTGACAGTCACCCATTTTGTCCTTTGTTCGTGGTCACACGACTTTGTTCTTGCTCGAGGATTTTTCTTTGTAATCCTCTTCGCTTTTCGCTTTTAATTCTTTTGCTTTTGGATCCCCATTTCCTCGTTCCTTCCCGTACCTGTTCCTTTTCCTTTCTAGTAGCAGTGGAGCTCCAGATGACGACACCCTTCGATCGAGATAACAAGCATGGATCCTATCGAGTACGATGGATACGTGGGGGTGCTAATACCTCCCCCTCGCGTAACCGACTCCCTTACCCGTTTCTCTTGGTCGCGAGACCATGCTTTTCCCTTCCTTCAGGTTTACGCAGTGTTTCCTTTCCCACTCTTGGGGTAAATACACATTGCTGGCGACTCTGTTTCCGCGCCACTTTCGCGTTTGTACTTGGATGAAAATCCCGGGAGCGACAGCTGGCGACTCTGCTGGGGATTAGAGCATGCCGTTGCTGACGGAACTACACTTCCTGACTTCCTGAGGAAAGTGATTACCAGGATCTGTGGGGAAAATAAAGTCTAGACGTCCAGCACACCTCCTGCAGGAGATACAACCACATTCTCCTCGGAGCAACCCACTTTAAACTGTTTGCTGGGGAGAATGAGTTCTGCTAAGGATGATGTACCTTCAGTGTTGGGGAGAGTAACACTACTGGGGAAAAATAAACTTGTTACCCAGCCTGACCTGTCTCTATGGTCATAAGCAGCTCTTTGAACTCTCCAGCTGCCCCAGACCATCAGGTCTAAAGGAAGCAATCATCTCAAGAGGATTTTATAGAAGACCGGGCATTCACACTGCCTCAGGGCCTTCAAACTCTTGGAGGGATTTATCCGATCTCGATGCAACTGCCCCAGACTTCATAATCCATGAAATAAATTACCTCAAAAGGATTTGTAATGACTGGAAATATTCTGCCCCGGTATCTCGTACCTTGACGAGATGCTTTTAACTGACCGTCTTCAGGATTGGATAAATTCTCGTGCTCTTGAGGTGGCCTGCCCCAGTACGAGCCTTGAAGTGAAATATCCCCTGACCGACTGGTCTTCGAGAGATTCGTCGAATCTCGACATGATTGCTCCCTTTTAGCTGCTTCGGGGAGAGTTTTCAATGTGACTGTTCCAGATTGACTGTATCTTATCACCACTCACCGGGAACGCCTGGGCTACGCACAACCTCTTGGCCACATGCCCCTTGACATGGCTGTCCTTCGAAGTTTTCAAGTATCTCAACTTGGCAGGATCGAGCCTCTTGACTGACGTTCATTATGTAAGCTTCCCTGATGCTTAAGCACATGTAAACAAGCAAAAAATGTTCATTCGGAGAATGAGAAATCTAATGCAACACGCATGTTAATCTCGAAGTTTTTATTGAAAAGATGTCACAAGGCCACGTGAGCGAATCACTAGCTTGGATGCGACATTGATTTTTGAATGGAAAACGATACGCACATGCAATACCAACAAAAATCTCATGAGCACAACTCATAGGAGTCAGGAACGCTATCTCGCTGGAGTGTACTTTTGGAATAAACCCTGCTTCAATTAGGACTTTTAAGGGTTGTAACATGGTCTGGTTCATGGTTTTGATTAAAAAGGATTTAAGGCTCAAAGTTTATTGGTGCCCTCCCACTCTTCGTGATGTTCTCCAGCCCCACGTTCAGCTAATTCGGCACAAGTGCTCATCTCTCAAAAAGATTTTGTGATCTTTAAGGAACCCATGCAACTGATGGTTTGACACCTGATGAGGTTTTGGAGTGACAGTCACCCCTTTTGTCCTTTGTTCATGGTCACACGACTTTGTTCTTGCTCGAGGATTTTTCTTTATAATCCTTTTCGGTTTTCGCTTTTCATTCTTTTGCTTTTGGATCCCCATTTCCTCGTTCCTTCCCGTACCTGTTCCTTTTCCTTTCTAGTAGCAGTGGAGCTCCAGATGACGACACCCTTTGATCGAGATAACAAGCGTGGATCCTATCGAGTACGATGGACACGTGGGGGTGCTAATACCTCCCCCTCGCGTAACCGACTCCCTTACCCGTTTCTCTTGGTCGCAAGACCATGCTTTTCCCTTCCTTCAGGTTTACGCAGTGTTTCCTTTCCCACTCTTGGGGTAAATACACATTGCTGGCGACTCTGTTTCCGCGCCACTTTCGCGTTTGTACTTGGATGAAAATCCCGGGAGCGACAGCTGGCGACTCTGCTGGGGATTAGAGCATGCCGTTGCTGACGGAACTACACTTCCTGACTTCCTGCGGAAAGTGATTACCAAGCTCTGTGGGGAAAATAAAGTCTAGACGTCCAGCACACCTCCTGCAGGAGATACAACCACATTCTCCTCGGAGCAACCCACTTTAAACTGTTTGCTGGGGAGAATGAGTTCTGCTAAGGATGATGAACCTTCAGTGTTGGGGAGAGTAACACTACTGGGGAAAAATAAACTTGTTACCCAGCCTGACCTGTCTCTATGGTCATAAGCAGCTCTTTGAACTCTCCAGCTGCCCCAGACCATCAGGTCTAAATGAAGCAATCATCTCATGAGGATTTTATAGAAGACCGGGCATTCACACTGCCTCAGGGCCTTCAAACTCTTGGAGGGATTTATCCGATCTCGATGCAACTGCCCCATACTTCATAATCCATGAAATAAATTACCTCGAAAGGATTTGTAATGACTGGAAATATTCTGCCCCGGTATCTCGTACCTTGACGAGATGCTTTTAACTGACCGTCTTCAGGATTTGATAACTTCTCGTGCTCTTGAGGTGGCCTGCCCCAGTACGAGCCTTGAAGTGAATTTTCCCCTGACCGACTGGTCTTCGAGAGATTCGTCGAATCTCGACGTGATTGCCCCCTTTTAGCTGCTTCGGGGAGAGTTTTCAATGTGACTATTCCAGATTGACTGTATCTTATCACCACTCACCGGGAACGCCTGGGCTACGCACAACCTCTTGGCCACATGCCCCTTGACATGGTTGTCCTTTGAAGTGTTCAAGTATCTCAACTTGGCAGGATCGAGCCTCTTGACTGACGTTCATTATGTAAGCTTCCCTGATGCTTAAGCACGTGTATACAAGCAAGAAATGTTCATTCGGAGAATGATAAATCTAATGCAACACGCATGTTAATCTTGAAGTTTTTATTGAAAAGATGTCGCAAGGCCACGTGAGTGAATCACTAGCTTGGATGCGACATTGATTTTTGAATGGAAAACAATACGCACATGCAATACCAACAAAAATCTCATGAGCACAACTCATAGGAGTCAGGAACGCTATCTCGCTGGAGTGTACTTTTGGAATAAACCCTGCTTCAATTAGGACTTTTAAGGGTTGTAACGTGGTCTGGTTCTTGGTTTTGATTAAAAAGGATTTAAGGCTCAAAGTTTATTGGTGCCCACCCACTCTTCGTGATGTTCTCCAGTCCCACGTTCAGCTAATTCGGCACAACTGCTCATCTCTCAAAAAGATTTTGTGATCTTTAAGGAACCCATGCAACTGATGGTTTGACACCTGATGAGGTTTTGGAGTGACAGTCACCCATTTTGTCCTTTGTTCGTGGTCACACGACTTTGTTCTTGCTCGAGGATTTTTCTTTGTAATCCTCTTCGCTTTTCGCTTTTAATTCTTTTGCTTTTGGATCCCCATTTCCTCGTTCCTTCCCGTACCTGTTCCTTTTCCTTTCTAGTAGCAGTGGAGCTCCAGATGACGACACCCTTCGATCGAGATAACAAGCATGGATCCTATCGAGTACGATGGATACGTGGGGGTGCTAATACCTCCCCCTCGCGTAACCGACTCCCTTACCCGTTTCTCTTGGTCGCGAGACCATGCTTTTCCCTTCCTTCAGGTTTACGCAGTGTTTCCTTTCCCACTCTTGGGGTAAATACACATTGCTGGCGACTCTGTTTCCGCGCCACTTTCGCGTTTGTACTTGGATGAAAATCCCGGGAGCGACAGCTGGCGACTCTGCTGGGGATTAGAGCATGCCGTTGCTGACGGAACTACACTTCCTGACTTCCTGAGGAAAGTGATTACCAGGATCTGTGGGGAAAATAAAGTCTAGACGTCCAGCACACCTCCTGCAGGAGATACAACCACATTCTCCTCGGAGCAACCCACTTTAAACTGTTTGCTGGGGAGAATGAGTTCTGCTAAGGATGATGTACCTTCAGTGTTGGGGAGAGTAACACTACTGGGGAAAAATAAACTTGTTACCCAGCCTGACCTGTCTCTATGGTCATAAGCAGCTCTTTGAACTCTCCAGCTGCCCCAGACCATCAGGTCTAAAGGAAGCAATCATCTCAAGAGGAATTTATAGAAGACCGGGCATTCACACTGCCTCAGGGCCTTCAAACTCTTGGAGGGATTTATCCGATCTCGATGCAACTGCCCCAGACTTCATAATCCATGAAATAAATTACCTCAAAAGGATTTGTAATGACTGGAAATATTCTGCCCCGGTATCTCGTACCTTGACGAGATGCTTTTAACTGACCGTCTTCAGGATTGGATAAATTCTCGTGCTCTTGAGGTGGCCTGCCCCAGTACGAGCCTTGAAGTGAAATATCCCCTGACCGACTGGTCTTCGAGAGATTCGTCGAATCTCGACATGATTGCTCCCTTTTAGCTGCTTCGGGGAGAGTTTTCAATGTGACTGTTCCAGATTGACTGTATCTTATCACCACTCACCGGGAACGCCTGGGCTACGCACAACCTCTTGGCCACATGCCCCTTGACATGGCTGTCCTTCGAAGTTTTCAAGTATCTCAACTTGGCAGGATCGAGCCTCTTGACTGACGTTCATTATGTAAGCTTCCCTGATGCTTAAGCACATGTAAACAAGCAAAAAATGTTCATTCGGAGAATGAGAAATCTAATGCAACACGCATGTTAATCTCGAAGTTTTTATTGAAAAGATGTCACAAGGCCACGTGAGCGAATCACTAGCTTGGATGCGACATTGATTTTTGAATGGAAAACGATACGCACATGCAATACCAACAAAAATCTCATGAGCACAACTCATAGGAGTCAGGAACGCTATCTCGCTGGAGTGTACTTTTGGAATAAACCCTGCTTCAATTAGGACTTTTAAGGGTTGTAACATGGTCTGGTTCATGGTTTTGATTAAAAAGGATTTAAGGCTCAAAGTTTATTGGTGCCCTCCCACTCTTCGTGATGTTCTCCAGCCCCACGTTCAGCTAATTCGGCACAAGTGCTCATCTCTCAAAAAGATTTTGTGATCTTTAAGGAACCCATGCAACTGATGGTTTGACACCTGATGAGGTTTTGGAGTGACAGTCACCCCTTTTGTCCTTTGTTCATGGTCACACGACTTTGTTCTTGCTCGAGGATTTTTCTTTATAATCCTTTTCGGTTTTCGCTTTTCATTCTTTTGCTTTTGGATCCCCATTTCCTCGTTCCTTCCCGTACCTGTTCCTTTTCCTTTCTAGTAGCAGTGGAGCTCCAGATGACGACACCCTTTGATCGAGATAACAAGCGTGGATCCTATCGAGTACGATGGACACGTGGGGGTGCTAATACCTCCCCCTCGCGTAACCGACTCCCTTACCCGTTTCTCTTGGTCGCAAGACCATGCTTTTCCCTTCCTTCAGGTTTACGCAGTGTTTCCTTTCCCACTCTTGGGGTAAATACACATTGCTGGCGACTCTGTTTCCGCGCCACTTTCGCGTTTGTACTTGGATGAAAATCCCGGGAGCGACAGCTGGCGACTCTGCTGGGGATTAGAGCATGCCGTTGCTGACGGAACTACACTTCCTGACTTCCTGCGGAAAGTGATTACCAAGCTCTGTGGGGAAAATAAAGTCTAGACGTCCAGCACACCTCCTGCAGGAGATACAACCACATTCTCCTCGGAGCAACCCACTTTAAACTGTTTGCTGGGGAGAATGAGTTCTGCTAAGGATGATGAACCTTCAGTGTTGGGGAGAGTAACACTACTGGGGAAAAATAAACTTGTTACCCAGCCTGACCTGTCTCTATGGTCATAAGCAGCTCTTTGAACTCTCCAGCTGCCCCAGACCATCAGGTCTAAATGAAGCAATCATCTCATGAGGATTTTATAGAAGACCGGGCATTCACACTGCCTCAGGGCCTTCAAACTCTTGGAGGGATTTATCCGATCTCGATGCAACTGCCCCATACTTCATAATCCATGAAATAAATTACCTCGAAAGGATTTGTAATGACTGGAAATATTCTGCCCCGGTATCTCGTACCTTGACGAGATGCTTTTAACTGACCGTCTTCAGGATTTGATAACTTCTCGTGCTCTTGAGGTGGCCTGCCCCAGTACGAGCCTTGAAGTGAATTTTCCCCTGACCGACTGGTCTTCGAGAGATTCGTCGAATCTCGACGTGATTGCCCCCTTTTAGCTGCTTCGGGGAGAGTTTTCAATGTGACTATTCCAGATTGACTGTATCTTATCACCACTCACCGGGAACGCCTGGGCTACGCACAACCTCTTGGCCACATGCCCCTTGACATGGTTGTCCTTTGAAGTGTTCAAGTATCTCAACTTGGCAGGATCGAGCCTCTTGACTGACGTTCATTATGTAAGCTTCCCTGATGCTTAAGCACGTGTATACAAGCAAGAAATGTTCATTCGGAGAATGATAAATCTAATGCAACACGCATGTTAATCTTGAAGTTTTTATTGAAAAGATGTCGCAAGGCCACGTGAGTGAATCACTAGCTTGGATGCGACATTGATTTTTGAATGGAAAACAATACGCACATGCAATACCAACAAAAATCTCATGAGCACAACTCATAGGAGTCAGGAACGCTATCTCGCTGGAGTGTACTTTTCGAATAAACCCTGCTTCAATTAGGACTTTTAAGGGTTGTAACGTGGTCTGGTTCTTGGTTTTGATTAAAAAGGATTTAAGGCTCAAAGTTTATTGGTGCCCACCCACTCTTCGTGATGTTCTCCAGTCCCACGTTCAGCTAATTCGGCACAACTGCTCATCTCTCAAAAAGATTTTGTGATCTTTAAGGAACCCATGCAACTGATGGTTTGACACCTGATGAGGTTTTGGAGTGACAGTCACCCATTTTGTCCTTTGTTCGTGGTCACACGACTTTGTTCTTGCTCGAGGATTTTTCTTTGTAATCCTCTTCGCTTTTCGCTTTTAATTCTTTTGCTTTTGGATCCCCATTTCCTCGTTCCTTCCCGTACCTGTTCCTTTTCCTTTCTAGTAGCAGTGGAGCTCCAGATGACGACACCCTTCGATCGAGATAACAAGCATGGATCCTATCGAGTACGATGGATACGTGGGGGTGCTAATACCTCCCCCTCGCGTAACCGACTCCCTTACCCGTTTCTCTTGGTCGCGAGACCATGCTTTTCCCTTCCTTCAGGTTTACGCAGTGTTTCCTTTCCCACTCTTGGGGTAAATACACATTGCTGGCGACTCTGTTTCCGCGCCACTTTCGCGTTTGTACTTGGATGAAAATCCCGGGAGCGACAGCTGGCGACTCTGCTGGGGATTAGAGCATGCCGTTGCTGACGGAACTACACTTCCTGACTTCCTGAGGAAAGTGATTACCAGGATCTGTGGGGAAAATAAAGTCTAGACGTCCAGCACACCTCCTGCAGGAGATACAACCACATTCTCCTCGGAGCAACCCACTTTAAACTGTTTGCTGGGGAGAATGAGTTCTGCTAAGGATGATGTACCTTCAGTGTTGGGGAGAGTAACACTACTGGGGAAAAATAAACTTGTTACCCAGCCTGACCTGTCTCTATGGTCATAAGCAGCTCTTTGAACTCTCCAGCTGCCCCAGACCATCAGGTCTAAAGGAAGCAATCATCTCAAGAGGATTTTATAGAAGACCGGGCATTCACACTGCCTCAGGGCCTTCAAACTCTTGGAGGGATTTATCCGATCTCGATGCAACTGCCCCAGACTTCATAATCCATGAAATAAATTACCTCAAAAGGATTTGTAATGACTGGAAATATTCTGCCCCGGTATCTCGTACCTTGACGAGATGCTTTTAACTGACCGTCTTCAGGATTGGATAAATTCTCGTGCTCTTGAGGTGGCCTGCCCCAGTACGAGCCTTGAAGTGAAATATCCCCTGACCGACTGGTCTTCGAGAGATTCGTTGAATCTCGACATGATTGCTCCCTTTTAGCTGCTTCGGGGAGAGTTTTCAATGTGACTGTTCCAGATTGACTGTATCTTATCACCACTCACCGGGAACGCCTGGGCTACGCACAACCTCTTGGCCACATGCCCCTTGACATGGCTGTCCTTCGAAGTTTTCAAGTATCTCAACTTGGCAGGATCGAGCCTCTTGACTGACGTTCATTATGTAAGCTTCCCTGATGCTTAAGCACATGTAAACAAGCAAAAAATGTTCATTCGGAGAATGAGAAATCTAATGCAACACGCATGTTAATCTCGAAGTTTTTATTGAAAAGATGTCACAAGGCCACGTGAGCGAATCACTAGCTTGGATGCGACATTGATTTTTGAATGGAAAACGATACGCACATGCAATACCAACAAAAATCTCATGAGCACAACTCATAGGAGTCAGGAACGCTATCTCGCTGGAGTGTACTTTTGGAATAAACCCTGCTTCAATTAGGACTTTTAAGGGTTATAACATGGTCTGGTTCATGGTTTTGATTAAAAAGGATTTAAGGCTCAAAGTTTATTGGTGCCCTCCCACTCTTCGTGATGTTCTCCAGCCCCACGTTCAGCTAATTCGGCACAAGTGCTCATCTCTCAAAAAGATTTTGTGATCTTTAAGGAACCCATGCAACTGATGGTTTGACACCTGATGAGGTTTTGGAGTGACAGTCACCCCTTTTGTCCTTTGTTCATGGTCACACGACTTTGTTCTTGCTCGAGGATTTTTCTTTGTAATCCTTTTCGCTTTTCGCTTTTCATTCTTTTGCTTTTGGATCCCCGTTTCCTCGTTCCTTCTCGTACCTGTTCCTTTTCCTTTCTAGTAGCAGTGGAGCTCCAGATGACGACACCCTTTGATCGAGATAACAAGCGTGGATCCTATCGAGTACGATGGACACGTGGGGGTGCTAATACCTCCCCCTCGCATAACCGACTCCCTTACCCGTTTCTCTTGGTCGTGAGACCATGCTTTTCCCTTCCTTTAGGTTTACGCAGTGTTTCCTTTCCCACTCTTGGGGTAAATACACATCGCTGGCAACTCTGTTTCCGCGCCACTTTCGCGTTTGTACTTGGATGAAAATCCCGGGAGTGACAGCTGGCGACTCTGCTGGGGATTAGAGCATGCCGTTGCTGACGGAACTACACTTCCTGACTTCCTGAGGAAAGTGATTACCAGGCTCTGTGGGGAAAATAAAGTCTAGACGTCCAGCACACATCCTGCAGGAGATACAACCACATTCTCCTCGGAGCAACCCACTTTAATCTGTTTGCTGGGGAGAATGAGTTCTGCTAAGGATGATGAACCTTCAGTGTTGGGGAGAGTAACACTACTGGGGAAAAATAAACTTGTTACCCAGCCTGACCTGTCTCTATGGTCATAAGCAGCTCTTTGAACTCTCCAGCTGCCCCAGGCCATCAGGTCTAAAGGAAGCAATCATCTCATGAGGATTTTATAGAAGACCGGGCATTCACACTTCCTCAGGGCCTTCAAACTCTTGGAGGGATTTATCCGATCTCGATGCAACTGCCCCAGACTTCATAATCCATGAAATAAATTACCTCAAAAGGATTTGTAATGACTGGAAATATTCTGCCCCGGTATCTCGTACCTTGACGAGATGCTTTTAACTGACCGTCTTCAGGATTGGATAAATTCTCGTGCTCTTGAGGTGGCCTGCCCCAGTACGAGCCTTGAAGTGAAATATCCCCTGACCGACTGGTCTTCGAGAGATTCGTTGAATCTCGACATGATTGCTCCCTTTTAGCTGCTTCGGGGAGAGTTTTCAATGTGACTGTTCCAGATTGACTGTATCTTATCACCACTCACCGGGAACGCCTGGGCTACGCACAACCTCTTGGCCACATGCCCCTTGACATGGCTGTCCTTCGAAGTTTTCAAGTATCTCAACTTGGCAGGATCGAGCCTCTTGACTGACGTTCATTATGTAAGCTTCCCTGATGCTTAAGCACATGTAAACAAGCAAAAAATGTTCATTCGGAGAATGAGAAATCTAATGCAACACGCATGTTAATCTCGAAGTTTTTATTGAAAAGATGTCACAAGGCCACGTGAGCGAATCACTAGCTTGGATGCGACATTGATTTTTGAATGGAAAACGATACGCACATGCAATACCAACAAAAATCTCATGAGCACAACTCATAGGAGTCAGGAACGCTATCTCGCTGGAGTGTACTTTTGGAATAAACCCTGCTTCAATTAGGACTTTTAAGGGTTATAACATGGTCTGGTTCATGGTTTTGATTAAAAAGGATTTAAGGCTCAAAGTTTATTGGTGCCCTCCCACTCTTCGTGATGTTCTCCAGCCCCACGTTCAGCTAATTCGGCACAAGTGCTCATCTCTCAAAAAGATTTTGTGATCTTTAAGGAACCCATGCAACTGATGGTTTGACACCTGATGAGGTTTTGGAGTGACAGTCACCCCTTTTGTCCTTTGTTCATGGTCACACGACTTTGTTCTTGCTCGAGGATTTTTCTTTGTAATCCTTTTCGCTTTTCGCTTTTCATTCTTTTGCTTTTGGATCCCCGTTTCCTCGTTCCTTCTCGTACCTGTTCCTTTTCCTTTCTAGTAGCAGTGGAGCTCCAGATGACGACACCCTTTGATCGAGATAACAAGCGTGGATCCTATCGAGTACGATGGACACGTGGGGGTGCTAATACCTCCCCCTCGCATAACCGACTCCCTTACCCGTTTCTCTTGGTCGTGAGACCATGCTTTTCCCTTCCTTTAGGTTTACGCAGTGTTTCCTTTCCCACTCTTGGGGTAAATACACATCGCTGGCAACTCTGTTTCCGCGCCACTTTCGCGTTTGTACTTGGATGAAAATCCCGGGAGTGACAGCTGGCGACTCTGCTGGGGATTAGAGCATGCCGTTGCTGACGGAACTACACTTCCTGACTTCCTGAGGAAAGTGATTACCAGGCTCTGTGGGGAAAATAAAGTCTAGACGTCCAGCACACATCCTGCAGGAGATACAACCACATTCTCCTCGGAGCAACCCACTTTAATCTGTTTGCTGGGGAGAATGAGTTCTGCTAAGGATGATGAACCTTCAGTGTTGGGGAGAGTAACACTACTGGGGAAAAATAAACTTGTTACCCAGCCTGACCTGTCTCTATGGTCATAAGCAGCTCTTTGAACTCTCCAGCTGCCCCAGGCCATCAGGTCTAAAGGAAGCAATCATCTCATGAGGATTTTATAGAAGACCGGGCATTCACACTTCCTCAGGGCCTTCAAACTCTTGGAGGGATTTATCCGATCTCGATGCAACTGCCCCAGACTTCATAATCCATGAAATAAATTACCTCGAAAGGATTTGTAATGACTGGAAATATTCTGCCCCGGTATCTCGTACCTTGGCGAGATGCTTTTAACTGACCGTCTTCAGGATTTGATAACTTCTCGTGCTCTTGAGGTGGCCTGCCCCAGTACAAGCCTTGAAGTGAATTTTCCCCTGACCGACTGGTCTTCGAGAGATTCGTCGAATCTCGACGTGATTGCCCCCTTTTAGCTGCTTCGGGGAGAGTTTTCAATGTGACTGTTCCAGATTGACTGTATCTTATCACCACTCACCGGGAACGCCTGGGCTACGCACAACCTCTTGGCCACATTCCCCTTGACATGGCTGTCCTTTGAAGTGTTCAAGTATCTCAACTTGGCAGGATCGAGCCTCTTGACTGACGTTCATTATGTAAGCTTCCCTGATGCTTAAGCACGTGTATACAAGCAAGAAATGTTCATTCGGAGAATGATAAATCTAATGCAACACGCGTGTTAATCTTGAAGTTTTTATTGAAAAGATGTCGCAAGGCCACGTGAGTGAATCACTAGCTTGGATGCGACATTGATTTTTGAATGGAAAACAATACGCACATGCAATACCAACAAAAATCTCATGAGCACAACTCATAGGAGTCAGGAACGCTATCTCGCTGGAGTGTACTTTTGGAATAAACCCTGCTTCAATTAGGACTTTTAAGGGTTGTAACGTGGTCTGGTTCTTGGTTTTGATTAAAAAGGATTTAAGGCTCAAAGTTTATTGGTGCCCACCCACTCTTCGTGATGTTCTCCAGTCCCACGTTCAGCTAATTCGGCACAACTGCTCATCTCTCAAAAAGATTTTGTGATCTTTAAGGAACCCATGCAACTGATGGTTTGACACCTGATGAGGTTTTGGAGTGACAGTCACCCATTTTGTCCTTTGTTCGTGGTCACACGACTTTGTTCTTGCTCGAGGATTTTTCTTTGTAATCCTCTTCGCTTTTCGCTTTTAATTCTTTTGCTTTTGGATCCCCATTTCCTCGTTCCTTCCCGTACCTGTTCCTTTTCCTTTCTAGTAGCAGTGGAGCTCCAGATGACGACACCCTTCGATCGAGATAACAAGCGTGGATCCTATCGAGTACGATGGACACGTGGGGGTGCTAATACCTCCCCCTCGCGTAACCGACTCCCTTACCCGTTTCTCTTGGTCGCGAGACCATGCTTTTCCCTTCCTTCAGGTTTACGCAGTGTTTCCTTTCCCACTCTTGGGGTAAATACACATTGCTGGCGACTCTGTTTCCGCGCCACTTTCGCGTTTGTACTTGGATGAAAATCCCGGGAGCGACAGCTGGCGACTCTGCTGGGGATTAGAGCATGCCGTTGCTGACGGAACTACACTTCCTGACTTCCTGAGGAAAGTGATTACCAGGCTCTGTGGGGAAAATAAAGTCTAGACGTCCAGCACACCTCCTGCAGGAGATACAACCACATTCTCCTCGGAGCAACCCACTTTAAACTGTTTGCTGGGGAGAATGAGTTCTGCTAAGGATGATGAACCTTCAGTGTTGGGGAGAGTAACACTACTGGGGAAAAATAAACTTGTTACCCAGCCTGACCTGTCTCTATGGTCATAAGCAGCTCTTTGAACTCTCCAGCTTCCCCAGACCATCAGGTCTAAAGGAAGCAATCATCTCATGAGGATTTTATAGAAGACCGGGCATTCACACTGCCTCAGGGCCTTCAAACTCTTGGAGGGATTTATCCGATCTCGATGCAACTGCCCCAGACTTCATAATCCATGAAATAAATTACCTCAAAAGGATTTGTAATGACTGGAAATATTCTGCCCCGGTATCTCGTACCTTGACGAGATGCTTTTAACTGACCGTCTTCAGGATTGGATAAATTCTCGTGCTCTTGAGGTGGCCTGCCCCAGTACGAGCCTTGAAGTGAAATATCCCCTGACCGACTGGTCTTCGAGAGATTCGTCGAATCTCGACATGATTGCTCCCTTTTAGCTGCTTCGGGGAGAGTTTTCAATGTGACTGTTCCAGATTGACTGTATCTTATCACCACTCACCGGGAACGCCTGGGCTACGCACAACCTCTTGGCCACATGCCCCTTGACATGGCTGTCCTTCGAAGTTTTCAAGTATCTCAACTTGGCAGGATCGAGCCTCTTGACTGACGTTCATTATGTAAGCTTCCCTGATGCTTAAGCACATGTAAACAAGCAAAAAATGTTCATTCGGAGAATGAGAAATCTAATGCAACACGCATGTTAATCTCGAAGTTTTTATTGAAAAGATGTCACGAGGCCACGTGAGCGAATCACTAGCTTGGATGCGACATTGATTTTTGAATGGAAAACGATACGCACATGCAATACCAACAAAAATCTCATGAGCACAACTCATAGGAGTCAGGAACGCTATCTCGCTGGAGTGTACTTTTGGAATAAACCCTGCTTCAATTAGGACTTTTAAGGGTTGTAACATGGTCTGGTTCATGGTTTTGATTAAAAAGGATTTAAGGCTCAAAGTTTATTGGTGCCCTCCCACTCTTCGTGATGTTCTCCAGCCCCACGTTCAGCTAATTCGGCACAAGTGCTCATCTCTCAAAAAGATTTTGTGATCTTTAAGGAACCCATGCAACTGATGGTTTGACACCTGATGAGGTTTTGGAGTGACAGTCACCCCTTTTGTCCTTTGTTCATGGTCACACGACTTTGTTCTTGCTCGAGGATTTTTCTTTGTAATCCTTTTCGCTTTTCGCTTTTCATTCTTTTGCTTTTGGATCCCCGTTTCCTCGTTCCTTCCCATACCTGTTCCTTTTCCTTTCTAGTAGCAGTGGAGCTCCAGATGACGACACCCTTTGATCGAGATAACAAGCGTGGATCCTATCGAGTACGATGGACACGTGGGGGTGCTAATACCTCCCCCTCGCGTAACCGACTCCCTTACCCGTTTCTCTTGGTCGCGAGACCATGCTTTTCCCTTCCTTCAGGTTTACGCAGTGTTTCCTTTCCCACTCTTGGGGTAAATACACATTGCTGGCGACTCTGTTTCCGCGCCACTTTCGCGTTTGTACTTGGATGAAAATCCCTGGAGCAACAGCTGGCGACTCTGCTGGGGATTAGAGCATGTCGTTGCTGACGGAACTACACTTCCTGACTTCCTGAGGAAAGTGATTACCAGGCTCTGTGGGGAAAATAAAGTCTAGACGTCCAGCACACCTCCTGCAGGAGATACAACCACATTCTCCTCGGAGCAACCCACTTTAAACTGTTTGCTGGGGAGAATGAGTTCTGCTAAGGATGATGAACCTTCAGTGTTGGGGAGAGTAACACTACTGGGGAAAAATAAACTTGTTACCCAGCCTGACCTGTCTCTATGGTCATAAGCAGCTCTTTGAACTCTCCAGCTGCCCCAGGCCATCAGGTCTAAAGGAAGCAATCATCTCATGAGGATTTTATAGAAGACCGGGCATTCACACTTCCTCAGGGCCTTCAAACTCTTGGAGGGATTTATCCGATCTCGATGCAACTGCCCCAGACTTCATAATCCATGAAATAAATTACCTCGAAAGGATTTGTAATGACTGGAAATATTCTGCCCCGGTATCTCGTACCTTGGCGAGATGCTTTTAACTGACCGTCTTCAGGATTTGATAACTTCTCGTGCTCTTGAGGTGGCCTGCCCCAGTACAAGCCTTGAAGTGAATTTTCCCCTGACCGACTGGTCTTCGAGAGATTCGTCGAATCTCGACGTGATTGCCCCCTTTTAGCTGCTTCGGGGAGAGTTTTCAATGTGACTGTTCCAGATTGACTGTATCTTATCACCACTCACCGGGAACGCCTGGGCTACGCACAACCTCTTGGCCACATTCCCCTTGACATGGCTGTCCTTTGAAGTGTTCAAGTATCTCAACTTGGCAGGATCGAGCCTCTTGACTGACGTTCATTATGTAAGCTTCCCTGATGCTTAAGCACATGTAAACAAGCAAAAAATGTTCATTCGGAGAATGAGAAATCTAATGCAACACGCATGTTAATCTCGAAGTTTTTATTGAAAAGATGTCACAAGGCCACGTGAGCGAATCACTAGCTTGGATGCGACATTGATTTTTGAATGGAAAACGATACGCACATGCAATACCAACAAAAATCTCATGAGCACAACTCATAGGAGTCAGGAACGCTATCTCGCTGGAGTGTACTTTTGGAATAAACCCTGCTTCAATTAGGACTTTTAAGGGTTGTAACATGGTCTGGTTCATGGTTTTGATTAAAAAGGATTTAAGGCTCAAAGTTTATTGGTGCCCTCCCACTCTTCGTGATGTTCTCCAGCCCCACGTTCAGCTAATTCGGCACAAGTGCTCATCTCTCAAAAAGATTTTGTGATCTTTAAGGAACCCATGCAACTGATGGTTTGACACCTGATGAGGTTTTGGAGTGACAGTCACCCCTTTTGTCCTTTGTTCATGGTCACACGACTTTGTTCTTGCTCGAGGATTTTTCTTTGTAATCCTTTTCGCTTTTCGCTTTTCATTCTTTTGCTTTTGGATCCCCGTTTCCTCGTTCCTTCCCGTACCTGTTCCTTTTCCTTTCTAGTAGCAGTGGAGCTCCAGATGACGACACCCTTTGATCGAGATAACAAGCGTGGATCCTTTCGAGTACGATGGACACGTGGGGGTGCTAATACCTCCCCCTCGCGTAACCGACTCCCTTACCCGTTTCTCTTGGTCGCGAGACCATGCTTTTCCCTTCCTTTAGGTTTACGCAGTGTTTCCTTTCCCACTCTTGGGGTAAATACACGTTGCTGGCAACTCTGTTTCCACGCCACTTTCGCGTTTGTACTTGGATGAAAATCCCGGGAGTGACAGCTGGCGACTCTGCTGGGGATTATAGCATGCCGTTGCTGACGGAACTACACTTCCTGACTTCCTGAGGAAAGTGATTACCAGGCTCTGTGGGGAAAATAAAGTCTAGACGTCCAACACACCTCCTGCAGGAGATACAACCACATTCTCCTCGGAGCAACCCACTTTAAACTATTTGCTGGGGAGAATGAGTTCTGCTAAGGATGATGAACCTTCAGTGTTGGGGAGAGTAACACTACTGGGGAAAAATAAACTTGTTACCCAGCCTGACCTGTCTCTATGGTCATAAGCAGCTCTTTGAACTCTCCAGCTGCCCCAGACCATCAGGTCTAAAGGAAGCAATCATCTCATGAGGATTTTATAGAAGTCCGAGCATTCACACTTCCTCAGGGCCTTCAAACTCTTGGAGGGATTTATCCGATCTCGATGCAACTGCCCCAGACTTCATAATCCATGAAATAAATTACCTCGAAAGGATTTGTAATGACTGGAAATATTCTGCCCCGGTATCTCGTACCTTGGCGAGATGCTTTTAACTGACCGTCTTCAGGATTTGATAACTTCTCGTGCTCTTGAGGTGGCCTGCCCCAGTACAAGCCTTGAAGTGAATTTTCCCCTGACCGACTGGTCTTCGAGAGATTCGTCGAATCTCGACGTGATTGCCCCCTTTTAGCTGCTTCGGGGAGAGTTTTCAATGTGACTGTTCCAGATTGACTGTATCTTATCACCACTCACCGGGAACGCCTGGGCTACGCACAACCTCTTGGCCACATTCCCCTTGACATGGCTGTCCTTTGAAGTGTTCAAGTATCTCAACTTGGCAGGATCGAGCCTCTTGACTGACGTTCATTATGTAAGCTTCCCTGATGCTTAAGCACATGTAAACAAGCAAAAAATGTTCATTCGGAGAATGAGAAATCTAATGCAACACGCATGTTAATCTCGAAGTTTTTATTGAAAAGATGTCACAAGGCCACGTGAGCGAATCACTAGCTTGGATGCGACATTGATTTTTGAATGGAAAACAATACGCACATGCAATACCAACAAAAATCTCATGAGCACAACTCATAGGAGTCAGGAACGCTATCTCGCTGGAGTGTACTTTTGGAATAAACCCTGCTTCAATTAGGACTTTTAAGGGTTGTAACGTGGTATGGTTCATGGTTTTGATTAAAAAGGATTTAAGGCTCAAAGTTTATTGGTGCCCACCCACTCTTCGTGATGTTCTCCAGTCCCACGTTCAGCTAATTCGGCACAAGTGCTCATCTCTCAAAAAGATTTTGTGATCTTTAAGGAACCCATGCAACTGATGGTTTGACACCTGATGAGGTTTTGGAGTGACAGTCACCCCTTTTGTCCTTTGTTCGTGGTCACACGACTTTGTTCTTGCTCGAGGATTTTTCTTTATAATCCTTTTCGGTTTTCGCTTTTCATTCTTTTGCTTTTGGATCCCCATTTCCTCGTTCCTTCCCGTACCTGTTCCTTTTCCTTTCTAGTAGCAGTGGAGCTCCAGATGACGACACCCTTTGATCGAGATAACAAGCGTGGATCCTTTCGAGTACGATGGACACGTAGGGGTGCTAATACCTCCCCCTCGCGTAACCGACTCCCTTACCCGTTTCTCTTGGTCGCGAGACCATGCTTTTCCCTTCCTTTAGGTTTACGCAGTGTTTCCTTTCCCACTCTTGGGGTAAATACACGTTGCTGGCAACTCTGTTTCCGCGCCACTTTCGCGTTTGTACTTGGATGAAAATCCCGGGAGTGACAGCTGGCGACTCTGCTGGGTATTATAGCATGCCGTTGCTGACGGAACTACACTTCCTGACTTCCTGAGGAAAGTGATTACCAGGCTCTGTGGGGAAAATAAAGTCTAGACGTCCAGCACACCTCCTGCAGGAGATACAACCACATTCTCCTCGGAGCAACCCACTTTAAACTGTTTGCTGGGGAGAATGAGTTCTGCTAAGGATGATGAACCTTCAGTGTTGGGGAGAGTAACACTACTGGGGAAAAATAAACTTGTTACCCAGCCTGACCTGTCTCTATGGTCATAAGCAGCTCTTTGAACTCTCCAGCTGCCCCAGACCATCAGGTCTAAAGGAAGCAATCATCTCATGAGGATTTTATAGAAGTCCGAGCATTCACACTTCCTCAGGGCCTTCAAACTCTTGGAGGGATTTATCCGATCTCGATGCAACTGCCCCAGACTTCATAATCCATGAAATAAATTACCTCGAAAGGATTTGTAATGACTGGAAATATTCTGCCCCGGTATCTCGTACCTTGGCGAGATGCTTTTAACTGACCGTCTTTAGGATTTGATAACTTCTCGTGCTCTTGAGGTGGCCTGCCCCAGTACAAGCCTTGAAGTGAATTTTCCCCTGACCGACTGGTCTTCGATAGATTCGTCGAATCTCGACGTGATTGCCCCCTTTTAGCTGCTTCGGGGAGAGTTTTCAATGTGACTGTTCCAGATTGACTGTATCTTATCACCACTCACCGGGAACGCTTGGGCTACGCACAACCTCTTGGCCACATGCCCCTTGACATGGTTGTCCTTTGAAGTGTTCAAGTATCTCAACTTGGCAGGATCGAGCCTCTTGACTGACGTTCATTATGTAAGCTTCCCTGATGCTTAAGCACGTGTATACAAGCAAAAAATGTTCATTCGGAGAATGATAAATCTAATGCAACACGCATGTTAATCTCGAAGTTTTTATTGAAAAGATGTCGCAAGGCCACGTGAGAGAATCACTAGCTTGGATGCGACATTGATTTTTGAATGGAAAACAATACGCACATGCAATACCAACAAAAATCTCATGAGCACAACTCATAGGAGTCAGGAACGCTATCTCGCTGGAGTGTACTTTTGGAATAAACCCTGCTTCAATTAGGACTTTTAAGGGTTGTAACGTGGTATGGTTCATGGTTTTGATTAAAAAGGATTTAAGGCTCAAAGTTTATTGGTGCCCACCCACTCTTCGTGATGTTCTCCAGTCCCACGTTCAGCTAATTCGGCACAAGTGCTCATCTCTCAAAAAGATTTTGTGATCTTTAAGGAACCCATGCAACTGATGGTTTGACACCTGATGAGGTTTTGGAGTGACAGTCACCCCTTTTGTCCTTTGTTCGTGGTCACACGACTTTGTTCTTGCTCGAGGATTTTTCTTTATAATCCTTTTCGGTTTTCGCTTTTCATTCTTTTGCTTTTGGATCCCATTTCCTCGTTCCTTCCCGTACCTGTTCCTTTTCCTTTCTAGTAGCAGTGGAGCTCCAGATGACGACACCCTTTGATCGAGATAACAAGCGTGGATCCTTTCGAGTACGATGGACACGTAGGGATGCTAATACCTCCCCCTCGCGTAACCGACTCCCTTACCCGTTTCTCTTGGTCGCGAGACCATGCTTTTCCCTTCCTTTAGGTTTACGCAGTGTTTCCTTTCCCACTCTTGGGGTAAATACACGTTGCTGGCAACTCTGTTTCCGCGCCACTTTCGCGTTTGTACTTGGATGAAAATCCCGGGAGTGACAGCTGGCGACTCTGCTGGGGATTATAGCATGCCGTTGCTGACGGAACTACACTTCCTGACTTCCTGAGGAAAGTGATTACCAGGCTCTGTGGGGAAAATAAAGTCTAGACGTCCAACACACCTCCTGCAGGAGATACAACCACATTCTCCTCGGAGCAACCCACTTTAAACTGTTTGCTGGGGAGAATGAGTTCTGCTAAGGATGATGAACCTTCAGTGTTGGGGAGAGTAACACTACTGGGGAAAAATAAACTTGTTACCCAGCCTGACCTGTCTCTATGGTCATAAGCAGCTCTTTGAACTCTCCAGCTGCCCCAGACCATCAGGTCTAAAGGAAGCAATCATCTCATGAGCATTTTATAGAAGTCCGAGCATTCACACTTCCTCAGGGCCTTCAAACTCTTGGAGGGATTTATCCGATCTCGATGCAACTGCCCCAGACTTCATAATCCATGAAATAAATTACCTCGAAAGGATTTGTAATGACTGGAAATATTCTGCCCCGGTATCTCGTACCTTGGCGAGATGCTTTTAACTGACCGTCTTCAGGATTTGATAACTTCTCGTGCTCTTGAGGTGGCCTGCCCCAGTACAAGCCTTGAAGTGAATTTTCCCCTGACCGACTGGTCTTCGAGAGATTCGTCGAATCTCGACGTGATTGCCCCCTTTTAGCTGCTTCGGGGAGAGTTTTCAATGTGACTGTTCCAGATTGACTGTATCTTATCACCACTCACCGGGAACGCTTGGGCTACGCACAACCTCTTGGCCACATGCCCCTTGACATGGTTGTCCTTTGAAGTGTTCAAGTATCTCAACTTGGCAGGATCGAGCCTCTTGACTGACGTTCATTATGTAAGCTTCCCTGATGCTTAAGCACGTGTATACAAGCAAAAAATGTTCATTCGGAGAATGATAAATCTAATGCAACACGCATGTTAATCTCGAAGTTTTTATTGAAAAGATGTCGCAAGGCCACGTGAGCGAATCACTAGCTTGGATGCGACATTGATTTTTGAATGGAAAACAATACGCACATGCAATACCAACAAAAATCTCATGAGCACAACTCATAGGAGTCAGGAACGCTATCTCGCTGGAGTGTACTTTTGGAATAAACCCTGCTTCAATTAGGACTTTTAAGGGTTGTAACGTGGTATGGTTCATGGTTTTGATTAAAAAGGATTTAAGGCTCAAAGTTTATTGGTGCCCACCCACTCTTCGTGATGTTCTCCAGTCCCACGTTCAGCTAATTCGGCACAAGTGCTCATCTCTCAAAAAGATTTTGTGATCTTTAAGGAACCCATGCAACTGATGGTTTGACACCTGATGAGGATTTGGAGTGACAGTCACCCCTTTTGTCCTTTGTTCGTGGTCACACGACTTTGTTCTTGCTCGAGGATTTTTCTTTATAATCCTTTTCGGTTTTCGCTTTTCATTCTTTTGCTTTTGGATCCCCATTTCCTCGTTCCTTCCCGTACCTGTTCCTTTTCCTTTCTAGTAGCAGTGGAGCTCCAGATGACGACACCCTTTGATCGAGATAACAAGCGTGGATCCTATCGAGTACGATGGACACGTGGGGGTGCTAATACCTCCCCCTCGCGTAACCGACTCCCTTACCCGTTTCTCTTGGTCGCGAGACCATGCTTTTCCCTTCCTTCAGGTTTACGCAGTGTTTCCTTTCCCACTCTTGGGGTAAATACACATTGCTGGCGACTCTGTTTCCGCGGCGCTTTCCCGTTTGTACTTGGATGAAAATCCCGGGAGCGACAGCTGGCGACTCTGCTGGGGATTAGAGCATGCCGTTGCTGACGGAACTACACTTCCTGACTTCCTGAGGAAAGTGATTACCAGGCTCTGTGGGGAAAATAAAGTCTAGACGTCCAGCACACCTCCTGCAGGAGATATAACCACATTCTCCTCGGAGCAACCCACTTTAAACTGTTTGCTGGGGAGAATGAGTTCTGCTAAGGATGATGAACCTTCAGTGTTGGGGAGAGTAACACTACTGGGGAAAAATAAACTTGTTACCCAGCCTGACCTGTCTCTATGGTCATAAGCAGCTCTTTGAACTCTCCAGCTTCCCCAGACCATCAGGTCTAAAGGAAGCAATCATCTCATGAGGATTTTATAGAAGACCGGGCATTCACACTGCCTCAGGGCCTTCAAACTCTTGGAGGGATTTATCCGATCTCGATGCAACTGCCCCAGACTTCATAATCCATGAAATAAATTACCTCGAAAGGATTTGTAATGACTGGAAATATTCTGCCCCTGTATCTCGTACCTTGACGAGATGCTTTTAACTGACCGTCTTCAGGATTTGATAACTTCTCGTGCTCTTGAGGTGGCCTGCCCCAGTACAAGCCTTGAAGTGAATTTTCCCCTGACCGACTGGTCTTCGAGAGATTCGTCGAATCTCGACGTGATTGCCCCCTTTTAGCTGCTTCGGGGAGAGTTTTCAATGTGACTGTTCCAGATTGACTGTATCTTATCACCACTCACCGGGAACGCCTGGGCTACGCACAACCTCTTGGCCACATGCCCCTTGACATGGTTGTCCTTTGAAGTGTTCAAGTATCTCAACTTGGCAGGATCGAGCCTCTTGACTGACGTTCATTATGTAAGCTTCCCTGATGCTTAAGCACGTGTATACAAGCAAAAAATGTTCATTCGGAGAATGATAAATCTAATGCAACACGCATGTTAATCTCGAAGTTTTTATTGAAAAGATGTCGCAAGGCCACGTGAGCGAATCACTAGCTTGGATGCGACATTGATTTTTGAATGGAAAACAATACGCACATGCAATACCAACAAAAATCTCATGAGCACAACTCATAGGAGTCAGGAACGCTATCTCGCTGGAGTGTACTATTGGAATAAACCCTGCTTCAATTAGGACTTTTAAGGGTTGTAACGTGGTATGGTTCATGGTTTTGATTAAAAATGATTTAAGGCTCAAAGTTTATTGGTGCCCACCCACTCTTCGTGATGTTCTCCAGTCCCACGTTCAGCTAATTCGGCACAAGTGCTCATCTCTCAAAAAGATTCTGTGATCTTTAAGGAACCCATGCAACTGATGGTTTGACACCTGATGAGGTTTTGGAGTGACAGTCACCCCTTTTGTCCTCTGTTCGTGGTCACACGACTTTGTTCTTGCTCGAGGATTTTTCTTTATAATCCTTTTTGGTTTTCGCTTTTCATTCTTTTGCTTTTGGATCCCCATTTCCTCGTTCCTTCCCGTACCTGTTCCTTTTCCTTTCTAGTAGCAGTGGAGCTCCAGATGACGACACCCTTTGATCGAGATAACAAGCGTGGATCCTATCGAGTACGATGGACACGTGGGGGTGCTAATACCTCCCCCTCGCGTAACCGACTCCCTTACCCGTTTCTCTTGGTCGCGAGACCATGCTTTTCCCTTCCTTCAGGTTTACGCAGTGTTTCCTTTCCCACTCTTGGGGTAAATACACATTGCTGGCGACTCTGTTTCCGCGCCACTTTCGCATTTGTACTTGGATGAAAATCCCGGGAGCGACAGCTGGCGACTCTGCTGGGGATTAGAGCATGTCGTTGCTGACGGAACTACACTTCCTGACTTCCTGAGGAAAGTGATTACCAGGCTCTGTGGGGAAAATAAAGTCTAGACGTCCAGCACACCTCCTGCAGGAGATACAACCACATTCTCCTCGGAGCAACCCACTTTAAACTGTTTGCTGGGGAGAATGAGTTCTGCTAAGGATGATGAACCTTCAGTGTTGGGGAGAGTAACACTACTGGGGAAAAATAAACTTGTTACCCAGCCTGACCTGTCTCTATGGTCATAAGCAGCTCTTTGAACTCTCCAGCTGCCCCAGACCATCAGGTCTAAAGGAAGCAATCATCTCATGAGGATTTTATAGAAGACCGGGCATTCACACTGCCTCAGGGCCTTCAAACTCTTGGAGGGATTTATCCGATCTCGATGCAACTGCCCCAGACTTCATAATCCATGAAATAAATTACCTCGAAAGGATTTGTAATGACTGGAAATATTCTGCCCCGGTATCTCGTACCTTGACGAGATGCTTTTAACTGACCGTCTTCAGGATTTGATAACTTCTCGTGCTCTTGAGGTGGCCTGCCCCAGTACGAGCCTTGAAGTGAATTTTCCCCTGACCGACTGGTCTTCCAGAGATTCGTCGAATCTCGACGTGATTGCCCCCTTTAAGCTGCTTCGGGGAGAGTTTTCAATGTGACTGTTCCAGATTGACTGTATCTTATCACCACTCACCGGGAACGCCTGGGCTACGCACAACCTCTTGGCCACATGCCCCTTGACATGGTTGTCCTTTGAAGTGTTCAAGTATCTCAACTTGGCAGGATCGAGCCTCTTGACTGACGTTCATTATGTAAGCTTCCCTGATGCTTAAGCACGTGTATACAAGCAAAAAATGTTCATTCGGAGAATGATAAATCTAATGCAACACGCATGTTAATCTCGAAGTTTTTATTGAAAAGATGTCGCAAGGCCACGTGAGCGAATCACTAGCTTGGATGCGACATTGATTTTTGAATGGAAAACAATACGCACATGCAATACCAACAAAAATCTCATTAGCACAACTCATAGGAGTCAGGAACGCTATCTCGCTGGAGTGTACTTTTGGAATAAACCCTGCTTCAATTAGGACTTTTAAGGGTTGTAATGTGGTATGGTTCATGGTTTTGATTAAAAATGATTTAAGGCTCAAAGTTTATTGGTGCCCACCCACTCTTCGTGATGTTCTCCAGTCCCACGTTCAGATAATTCGGCACAAGTGCTCATCTCTCAAAAAGATTCTGTGATCTTTAAGGAACCCATGCAACTGATGGTTTGACACCTGATGAGGTTTTGGAGTGACAGTCACCCCTTTTGTCCTCTGTTCGTGGTCACACGACTTTGTTCTTGCTCGAGGATTTTTCTTTATAATCCTTTTCGGTTTTCGCTTTTCATTCTTTTGCTTTTGGATCCCCATTTCCTCGTTCCTTCCCGTACCTGTTCCTTTTCCTTTCTAGTAGCAGTGGAGCTCCAGATGACGACACCCTTTGATCGAGATAACAAGCGTGGATCCTATCGAGTACGATGGACACGTGGGGGTGCTAATACCTCCCCCTCGCGTAACCGACTCCCTTACCCGTTTCTCTTGGTCGCGAGACCATGCTTTTCCCTTCCTTCAAGTTTACGCAGTGTTTCCTTTCCCACTCTTGGGGTAAATACACATTGCTGGCGACTCTGTTTCCGCGCCACTTTCGCGTTTGTACTTGGATGAAAATCCCGGGAGCAACAGCTGGCGACTCTGCTGGGGATTAGAGCATGTCGTTGCTGACGGAACTACACTTCCTGACTTCCTGAGGAAAGTGATTACCAGGCTCTGTGGGGAAAATAAAGTCTAGACGTCCAGCACACCTCCTGCAGGAGATACAACCACATTCTCCTCGGAGCAACCCACTTTAAACTGTTTGCTGGGGAGAATGAGTTCTGCTAAGGATGATGAACCTTCAGTGTTGGGGAGAGTAACACTACTGGGGAAAAATAAACTTGTTACCCAGCCTGACCTGTCTCTATGGTCATAAGCAGCTCTTTGAACTCTCCAGCTGCCCCAGACCATCAGGTCTAAAGGAAGCAATCATCTCATGAGGATTTTATAGAAGACCGGGCATTCACACTGCCTCAGGGCCTTCAAACTCTTGGAGGGATTTATCCGATCTCGATGCAACTGCCCCAGACTTCATAATCCATGAAATAAATTACCTCGAAAGGATTTGTAATGACTGGAAATATTCTGCCCCGGTATCTCGTACCTTGACGAGATGCTTTTAACTGACCGTCTTCAGGATTTGATAACTTCTCGTGCTCTTGAGGTGGCCTGCTACAGTACGAGCCTTGAAGTGAATTTTCCCCTGACCGACTGGTCTTCGAGAGATTCGTCGAATCTCGACGTGATTGCCCCCTTTTAGCTGCTTCGGGGAGAGTTTTCAATGTGACTGTTCCAGATTGACTGTATCTTATCACCACTCACCGGGAACGCCTGGGCTACGCACAACCTCTTGGCCACATGCCCCTTGACATGGTTGTCCTTTGAAGTGTTCAAGTATCTCAACTTGGCAGGATCGAGCCTCTTGACTGACGTTCATTATGTAAGCTTCCCTGATGCTTAAGCACGTGTATACAAGCAAAAAATGTTCATTCGGAGAATGATAAATCTAATGCAACACGCATGTTAATCTCGAAGTTTTTATTGAAAAGATGTCGCAAGGCCACGTGAGCGAATCACTAGCTTGGATGCGACATTGATTTTTGAATGGAAAACAATACGCACATGCAATACCAACAAAAATCTCATGAGCACAACTCATAGGAGTCAGGAACGCTATCTCGCTGGAGTGTACTTTTGGAATAAACCCTGCTTCAATTAGGACTTTTAAGGGTTGTAACGTGGTTTGGTTCATGGTTTTGATTAAAAAGGATTTAAGGCTCAAAGTTTATTGGTGCCCACCCACTCTTCGTGATGTTCTCCAGTCCCACGTTCAGCTAATTCCGCACAAGTGCTCATCTCTCAAAAAGATTTTGTGATCTTTAAGGAACCCATGCAACTGATGGTTTGACACCTGATGAGGTTTTGGAGTGACAGTCACCCCTTTTGTCCTCTGTTCGTGGTCACACGACTTTGTTCTTGCTCGAGGATTTTTCTTTATAATCCTTTTCGGTTTTCGCTTTTCATTCTTTTGCTTTTGGATCCCCATTTCCTCGTTCCTTCCCGTACCTGTTCCTTTTCCTTTCTAGTAGCAGTGGAGCTCCAGATGACGACACCCTTTGATCGAGATAACAAGCGTGGATCCTATCGAGTACGATGGACACGTGGGGGTGCTAATACCTCCCCCTCGCGTAACCGACTCCCTTACCCGTTTCTCTTGGTCGCGAGACCATGCTTTTCCCTTCCTTCAGGTTTACGCAGTGTTTCCTTTCCCACTCTTGGGGTAAATACACATTGCTGGCGACTCTGTTTCCGCGCCACTTTCGCGTTTGTACTTGGATGAAAATCCCGGGAGCAACAGCTGGCGACTCTGCTGGGGATTAGAGCATGTCGTTGCTGACGGAACTACACTTCCTGACTTCCTGAGGAAAGTGATTACCAGGCTCTGTGGGGAAAATAAAGTCTAGACGTCCAGCACACCTCCTGCAGGAGATACAACCACATTCTCCTCGGAGCAACCCACTTTAAACTGTTTGCTGGGGAGAATGAGTTCTGCTAAGGATGATGAACCTTCAGTGTTGGGGAGAGTAACACTACTGGGGAAAAATAAACTTGTTACCCAGCCTGACCTGTCTCTATGGTCATAAGCAGCTCTTTGAACTCTCCAGCTGCCCCAGACCATCAGGTCTAAAGGAAGCAATCATCTCATGAGGATTTTATAGAAGACCGGGCATTCACACTGCCTCAGGGCCTTCAAACTCTTGGAGGGATTTATCCGATCTCGATGCAACTGCCCCAGACTTCATAATCCATGAAATAAATTACCTCGAAAGGATTTGTAATGACTGGAAATATTCTGCCCCGGTATCTCGTACCTTGACGAGATGCTTTTAACTGACCGTCTTCAGGATTTGATAACTTCTCGTGCTCTTGAGGTGGCCTGCTACAGTACGAGCCTTGAAGTGAATTTTCCCCTGACCGACTGGTCTTCGAGAGATTCGTCGAATCTCGACGTGATTGCCCCCTTTTAGCTGCTTCGGGGAGAGTTTTCAATGTGACTGTTCCAGATTGACTGTATCTTATCACCACTCACCGGGAACGCCTGGGCTACGCACAACCTCTTGGCCACATGCCCCTTGACATGGTTGTCCTTTGAAGTGTTCAAGTATCTCAACTTGGCAGGATCGAGCCTCTTGACTGACGTTCATTATGTAAGCTTCCCTGATGCTTAAGCACGTGTATACAAGCAAAAAATGTTCATTCGGAGAATGATAAATCTAATGCAACACGCATGTTAATCTCGAAGTTTTTATTGAAAAGATGTCGCAAGGCCACGTGAGCGAATCACTAGCTTGGATGCGACATTGATTTTTGAATGGAAAACAATACGCACATGCAATACCAACAAAAATCTCATGAGCACAACTCATAGGAGTCAGGAACGCTATCTCGCTGGAGTGTACTTTTGGAATAAACCCTGCTTCAATTAGGACTTTTAAGGGTTGTAACGTGGTCTGGTTCATGGTTTTGATTAAAAAGGATTTAAGGCTCAAAGTTTATTGGTGCCCACCCACTCTTCGTGATGTTCTCCAGTCCCACGTTCAGCTAATTCGGCACAAGTGCTCATCTCTCAAAAAGATTTTGTGATCTTTAAGGAACCCATGCAACTGATGGTTTGACACCTGATGAGGTTTTGGAGTGACAGTCACCCCTTTTGTCCTCTGTTTGTGGTCACACGACTTTGTTCTTGCTCGAGGATTTTTCTTTATAATCCTTTTCGCTTTTCGCTTTTCATTCTTTTGCTTTTGGATCCCCATTTCCTCGTTCCTTCCCGTACCTGTTCCTTTTCCTTTCTAGTAGCAGTGGAGCTCCAGATGACGACACCCTTTGATCGAGATAACAAGCGTGGATCCTATCGAGTACGATGGACACGTGGGGGTGCTAATACCTCCCCCTCGCGTAACCGACTCCCTTACCCGTTTCTCTTGGTCGCGAGACCATGCTTTTCCCTTCCTTCAGGTTTACGCAGTGTTTCCTTTCCCACTCTTGGGGTAAATCCACATTGCTGGCGACTCTGTTTCCGCGCCACTTTCGCGTTTGTACTTGGATGAAAATCCCGGGAGCGACAGCTGGCGACTCTGCTGGGGATTAGAGCATGCCGTTGCTGACGGAACTACACTTCCTGACTTCCTGAGGAAAGTGATTACCAGGCTCTGTGGGGAAAATAAAGTCTAGACGTCCAGCACACCTCCTGCAGGAGATACAACCACATTCTCCTCGGAGCAACCCACTTTAAACTGTTTGCTGGGGAGAATGAGTTCTGCTAAGGATGATGAACCTTCAGTGTTGGGGAGAGTAACACTACTGGGGAAAAATAAACTTGTTACCCAGCCTGACCTGTCTCTATGGTCATAAGCAGCTCTTTGAACTCTGCAGCTGCCCCAGACCATCAGGTCTAAAGGAAGCAATCATCTTATGAGGATTTTATAGAAGATCGGGCATTCACACTGCCTCAGCGCCTTCAAACTCTTGGAGGGATTTATCCGATCTCGATGCAACTGCCCCAGACTTCATAATCCATGAAATAAATTACCTCGAAAGGATTTGTAATGACTGGAAATATTCTGCCCCGGTATCTCGTACCTTGACGAGATGCTTTTAACTGACCGTCTTCAGGATTTGATAACTTCTCGTGCTCTTGAGGTGGCCTGCCCCAGTACGAGCCTTGAAGTGAATTTTCCCCTGACCGACTGGTCTTCGAGAGATTCGTCGAATCTCGACGTGATTGCCCCCTTTTAGCTGCTTCGGGGAGAGTTTTCAATGTGACTGTTCCAGATTGACTGTATCTTATCACCACTCACCGGGAACGCCTGGGCTACGCACAACCTCTTGGCCACATGCCCCTTGACATGGTTGTCCTTTGAAGTGTTCAAGTATCTCAACTTGGCAGGATCGAGCCTCTTGACTGACGTTCATTATGTAAGCTTCCCTGATGCTTAAGCACGTGTATACAAGCAAAAAATGTTCATTCGGAGAATGATAAATCTAATGCAACACGCATGTTAATCTCGAAGTTTTTATTGAAAAGATGTCGTAAGGCCACGTGAGCGAATCACTAGCTTGGATGCGAAATTGATTTTTGAATGGAAAACAATACGCACATGCAATACCAACAAAATCTCATGAGCACAACTCATAGGAGTCAGGAACGCTATATCGCTGGAGTGTACTTTTGGAATAAACCCTGCTTCAATTAGGACTTTTAAGGGTTGTAACGTGGTCTGGTTCATGGTTTTGATTAAAAAGGATTTAAGGCTCAAAGTTTATTGGTGCCCACCCACTCTTCGTGATGTTCTCCAGTCCCACGTTCAGCTAATTCGGCACAAGTGCTCATCTCTCAAAAAGATTTTGTGATCTTTAAGGAACCCATGCAACTGATGGTTTGACACCTGATGAGGTTTTGGAGTGACAGTCACCCCTTTAGTCCTTTGTTCGTGGTCACACGACTTTGTTCTTGCTCGAGGATTTTTCTTTATAATCCTTTTCGCTTTTCGCTTTTCATTCTTTTGCTTTTGGATCCCCATTTCCTCGTTCCTTCCCGTACCTGTTCCTTTTCCTTTCTAGTAGCAGTGGAGCTCCAGATGACGACACCCTTTGATCGAGATAACAAGCGTGGATCCTATCGAGTACGATGGACACGTGGGGGTGCTAATACCTCCCCCTCGCGTAACCGACTCCCTTACCCGTTTCTCTTGGTCGCGAGACCATGCTTTTCCCTTCCTTCAGGTTTACGCAGTGTTTCCTTTCCCACTCTTGGGGTAAATACACATTGCTGGCGACTCTGTTTCCGCGCCACTTTCGCGTTTGTACTTGGATGAAAATCCCCGGAGCGACAGCTGCCGACTCTGCTGGGGATTAGAGCATGCCGTTGCTGACGGAACTACACTTCCTGACTTCCTGAGGAAAGTGATTACCAGGCTCTGTGGGGAAAATAAAGTCTAGACGTCCAGCACACCTCCTGCAGGAGATACAACCACATTCTCCTCGGAGCAACCCACTTTAAACTGTTTGCTGGGGAGAATGAGTTCTGCTAAGGATGATGAACCTTCAGTGTTGGGGAGAGTAACACTACTGGGGAAAAATAAACTTGTTACCTAGCCTGACCTGTCTCTATGGTCATAAGCAGCTCTTTGAACTCCCCAGCTGCCCCAAACCATCAGGTCTAAAGGAAGCAATCATCTCAAGAGGATTTTATAGAAGACCGGGCATTCACACTGCCTCAGGGCCTTCAAACTCTTGGAGGGATTTATCCGATCTCGATTCAACTGCCCCAGACTTCATAATCCATGAAATAAATTACCTCGAAAGGATTTGTAATTACTAGAAATATTCTGCCCCGGTATCTCGTACCATGACGAGATGCTTTTAACTGACCGTCTTCAGGATTGGATAACTTCTCGTGCTCTTGAGGTGGCCTGCCCCAGTCAGAGCCTTGAAGTGAATTTTCCCCTGACCGACTGGTCTTCGAGAGATTCGTCGAATCTCGATGTGATTGCCCCCTTTTAGCTGCTTCGGGGAGAGTCTTCAATGTGACTGTTCCAGATTGACTGTATCTTATCACCACTCACCGGGAACGCCTGGGCTACGCACAACCTCTTGGCCACATGCCCCTTGACATGGTTGTCCTTCGAAGTGTTCAAGTATCTCAACTTGGCAGGATCGAGGCTCTTGACTGACGTTCATTATGTAAGCTTCCCTGATGCTTAAGCACGTGTATACAAGCAAAAAATGTTCATTCGGAGAATGAGAAATCTAATGCAACATCATGTTAATCTCGAAGTTTTTATTGAAAAGATGTCGCAAGGCCACGTGAGCGAATCACTAGCTTGGATGCGACATTGATTTTTGAATGGAAAACAATACGCACATGCAATACCAACAAAAATCTAATGAGCACAACTCATAGGAGTCAGGAACGCTATCTCGCTGGAGTGTACTTTTGGAATAAACCCTGCTGCAATTAGGACTTTTAAGGGTTGTAACGTGGTCTGGTTCATGGTTTTGATTAAAAAGGATTTAAGGCTCAAAGTTTATTGGTGCCCACCCACTCTTCGTGATGTTCTCCAACCCCACGTTCAGCTAAATCGGCACAAGTGCTCATCTCTAAAAAAGATTTTGTGATCTTTAAGGAACCCATGCAACTGATGGTTTGACACCTGATGAGGTTTTGGAGTGACGGTCACCCCTTTTGTCCTTTGTTCATGGTCACACGACTTTGTTCTTGCTCGAGGATTTTTCTTTGTAATCCTTTGCACTTTTCGCTTTTCATTCTTTTGGTTTTAGATCCCCGTTTCCTCGTTCCTTCCCGTACCTATTCCTTTTTCTTTCTAGTAGCAGTGGAGCTCCAGATGACGACACCCTTTGATCGAGATAACAAGTGTGGATCCCATCGAGTACGATGGACACGAGGGGGTGCTAATACCTTCCCCTCGCGTAACCGACTCCCTTACCCGTTTCTCTTGGTCGCGAGACCATGCTTTTCCCTTCCTTCAGGTTTACGCAGTGTTTCCTTTCCCACTCTTGGGGTAAATACACATTGCTGGCGACTCTGTTTCCGCGCCACTTTCGTGTTTGTACTTGGATGAAAATCCCGGGAGCGACAGCTGGTGACTCTGCTGGGGATTAGAGCATGCCGTTGTTGACGGAACTACACTTCCTGACTTCCTGAGGAAAGTGATTACCAGGCTCTGTGGGGAAAATAAAGTCTAGACGTCCAGCACACCTCCTGCAGGAGATACAACCACATTCACCTCGGAGCAACCCACTTTAAACTGCTTGCTGGGGAGAATGAGTTCTGCTAAGGATGATGAACCTTCTGTGTTGGGGAGAGTAACGCTACTGGGGAAAAATAAACTTGTTACCCAACCTGACCTGTCTCTATGGTCATAAGCAGCTCTTTGAACTCTCCAGCTGCCCCAGACCATCAGGTCTAAAGGAAGCAATCATCTCAAGAGGATTTTATAGAAGACCGGGCATTCACACTGCCTCAGGGCCTTCAAACTCTTGGAGGGATTTATCCGATCTCGATGCAACTGCCCCAGACTTCATAATCCATGAAATAAATTACCTCGAAAGGATTTGTAATGACTGGAAATATTCTGCCCCGGTATCTCGTACCTTGACGAGATGCTTTTAACTCTCCGTCTTCAGGATTGGATAACTTATCGTGCTCTTGAGGTGGCCTGCCCCAGTACAAGCCTTAAAGTGAATTTTCCCCTGACCGACTGGTCTTCGAGAGATTCGTCGAATCTCGACGTGATTGCTCCCTTTTAGCTGCTTCGGGGAGAGTTTTCAATGTGACTGTTCCAGATTGACTGTATCTTATCACCACTCACCGGGAACGCCCGGGCTACGCACAACCTCTTGGCCACATGCCCCTTGACATGGTTGTCCTTCGAAGTGTTCAAGTATCTCAACTTGGCAGGATCGAGCCTCTTGACTGACGTTCATTATGTAAGCTTCCCTGATGCTTAAGCACGTGTATACAAGCAAAAAATGTTCATTCAGAGAATGAGAAATCTAATGCAACACGCATGTTAATCTCGAAGTTTTTATTGAAAAGATGTCGCAAGGCCACGTGAGCGAATCACTAGCTTGGATGCGACATTGATTTTTGAATGGAAAACAATACGCACATGCAATACCAACAAAAATCTCATGAGCACAACTCATAGGAGTCAGGAACGTTATCTCGCTGGAGTGTACTTTCGGAATAAACCCTGCTTCAATTAGGACTTTTAAGGGTTGTAACGTGGTCTGGTTCATGGTTTTGATTAAAAAGGATTTAAGGCTCAAAGTTTATTGGTGCCCACCCACTCTTCGTGATGTTCTCCAGCCCCACGTTCAGCTAATTCAGCACAAGTGCTCATCTCTCAAAAAGATTTTGTGATCTTTAAGGAACCCATGCAACTGACGGTTTGACACCAGATGAGGTTTTGGAGTGACAGTCACCCCTTTTGTCCTTTGTTCGTGGTCACACGACTTTGTTCTTGCTCGAGTATTTTCCTTTGTAATCCTTTTCGCTTTTCGCTTTCCATTCTTTTGCTTTTGGATCCCCGTTTCCTCGTTCCTTCCCGTACCTGTCCCTTTTCCTTTCTAGTAGCATTGGAGCTCCAGATGATGACACCCTTTGATCGAGATAACAAGCGTGGATCCCATCGAGTACGATGGACACGTGGGGGTGCTAATACCTCCCCCTCTCGTAACCGACTCCCTTACCCGTTTCTCTTGGTCGCGAGACCATGCTATTCCCTTCCTTCGGGTTTACGCAGTGTTTCCTTTCCCACTCTTGGGGTAAATACAGATTGCTGGCGACTCTGTTTCCACGCCACTTTCGCGTTTGTACTTGGATGAAAATCCCGGGAACGACAGCTGGCGACTCTGCTGGGGATTAGAGCATGTCGTTGCTGACGGAACTACACTTCCTGACTTCCTGAGGAAAGTGATTACCAGGCTCTGTGGGGAAAATAAAGTCTAGACGTCCAGCACACCTCCTGCAGGAGATACAACCACATTCACCTCGGAGCAACCCACTTTATACTGCTTGCTGGGGAGAATGAGTTCTGCTAAGGATGATGAACCTTAAGTGTTGGGGAGAGTAACGCTACTGGGGAAAAATAAACTTGTTACCCAGCCTGACCTGTCTCTATGGTCATAAGCAGCTCTTTGAACTCTTCAGCTGCCCCAGACCATCAGGTCTAAAGGAAGCAATCATCTCAAGAGGATTTTATAGAAGACCGGGCATTCACACTGCCTCAGGGCCTTCAAACTCTTGGAGGGATTTATCCGATCTCGATGCAACTGCCCCAGACTTCATAATCCATGAAATAAATTACCTCGAAAGGATTTGTAATGACTGGAAATATTCTGCCCCGGTATCTCGTACCTTGACTAGATGCTTTTAACTGACCATCTTCAGGATTGGATAACTTCCCGTGCTCTTGAGATGGCCTGCCCCAGTACGAGCCTTGAAGTGAATTTTCCCCTGACCGACTGGTCTTCGAGAGATTCATCGAATCTCGACGTTATTGCTCCCTTTTAGCTGCTTCGGGGAGAGTTTTCAATGTGACTGTTCCAGATTGACTGTATCTTATCACCACTCACCGGGAACGCCCGGGCTACGTACAACCTCTTGGCCATATGCCCCTTGACATGGTTGTCCTTCGAAGTGTTCAAGTATCTCAACTTGGCAGGATCGAGCCTCTTGACTGACGTTCATTATGTAAGCTTCCCTGATGCTTAAGCACGTGTATACAAGCAAAGAATGTTCATTCGGAGAATGAGAAATCTAATGCAACACGCATGTTAATCTCGAAGTTTTTAGTGAAAAGATGTCGCAAGGCCACGTGAGCGAATCACTAGCTTGGATGCGACATTGATTTTTGAATGGAAAACAATACGCACATGCAATACCAACAAAAATCTCATGAGCACAACTCATAGGAGTCAGGAACGCTATCTCGCTGGAGTGTACTTCCGGAATAAACCCTGCTTCAATTAGGACTTTTAAGGGTTGTAACGTGGTCTGGTTCATGGTTTTGATTAAAAAGGATTTAAGGCTCAAAGTTTATTGGTGCCCACCCACTCTTCGTGATGTTCTCCAGTCCCACGTTCAGCTAATTCGGCACAAGTGCTCATCTCTCAAAAAGATTTTGTGATCTTTAAGGAACCCATGCAACTAATGGTTTGACACCTGATGAGGTTTTGGAGTGACAGTCACCCCTTTTGTCCTATGTTCGTGGTCACACGACTTTGTTCTTGCTCGAGGATTTTTCTTTGTAATCCTTTTTTCTTTTCGCTTTTCATTCTTTTGCTTTTGGATCCCCGTATCCTCGTTCCTTCCCGTACCTGTTCCTTTTCCTTTCTAGTAGCAGTGGAGCTCCAGATGACGACACCATTTGATCGAGATAACAAGCGTGGATCCCATCGAGTACGATGGACACGTGGAGGTGCTAATACCTTCCCCTCGCGTAACCGACTCCCTTTCCCGTTTCTCTTGGTCACGAGACCATGCTTTTCCCTTCCTTCAGGTTTACGCAGTGTTTCCTTTCCCACTCTTGGGGTAAATACACATTGTTGGCAACTCTGTTTCAGTGCCACTTTCGCGTTTGTACTTGGATGAAAATCTCGGGAGCGACAGCTGGCGACTCTGCTGGCGATTAGAGCATGTCGTTATTGACGAAACTACAACTTCCTGACTTCCTGAGGAAAGTGATTACCAGGCTCTGTGGGGAAAATATAGTCTAGACGTCCAGCATACCTCCTGCAGGAGATACAACCACATTCACCTCGGAGCAACCCACTTTAAACAGCTTGCTGGGGAGAATGAGTTCTGCTAAGGATGATGAACCATCAATGTTGGGGAGAGTAACGCTACTGGGGAAAAATAAAATTGTTATCCAGCCTGACCTGTCTTTATGGTTATAAGAAGCTCTTTGAAATCTCCACCTGCCCCAGACCATCAAGTCTAAAGGAAGCAATCATCTCAAGAGGATTTTCTAGAAGACTGGGCATTTACACTGCCCCAGGGCCTTCAAACTCTTGGAGGGATTTATCCGATCTCGATGCAACTGCCCCAGACTTCATAATCCATGAAATAAATTACCTCGAAAGGATTTGTAATGACTGGAAATATTCTGCCCCGGTATCTCGTACCTTGACGAGATGCTTTTAACTGACCGTCTTCAGGATTGGATAACTTCTCGTGCTCTTGAGGTGGCCTGCCCCAGTGCGAGCCTTGTAGTGAATTTTCCCCTGACCGACTGGTCTTCGAGAGATTCGTCGAATCTCGACGTGATTTCTCCCTTTTAGCTGCTTCAGGGAGAGTTTTAAATGTGACTGTTCCAAATTGACTGTATCTTATCACCACTCACTGGGAACGCCTGGGCTACGCACAACCTCTTGGCCACATGCCCCTTGACATGGCTGTCCTTTGAAGTTTTCAAGTATCTCAACTTGGCAGGATCGAGCCTCTTGGCTGACGTTCATTATGTAAGCTTCCCTGATGCTTAAGCACGTGTATACAAGCAAAAAATGTTCATTCTGAGAATGAGAAATCTAATGTAACACGCTGTTAATCTCGAAGTTTTTATTGAAAAGATGTCGCAAGGCCACGTGAGCGAATCACTAGCTGGGATGCGACATTGATTTTTGAATGGAAAACAATACGCACATGCAATATCAACAAAAATCTCATGAGCACAACTCATAGGAGTCAGGAACGCTATCTCGCTGGAGTGTACTTCCGGAATAAACCCTGCTTCAATTAGGACTTTTAAGGGTTGTAACGTGGTCTGGTTCATGGTTATGATTAAAAAGGATTTAAGGCTCAAAGTTTATTGGTGCCCACCCACTCTTCGTGATGTTCTCCAGTCCCACGTTCAGCTAATTCGGCACAAGTGCTCATCTATCAAAAAGATTTTGTGATCTTTAAGGAACCCATGCAACTGATGGTTTGACACCTGATGAGCTTTTGGAGTGACAGTCACCCCTGTTGTCCTTTGTTCGTGGTCACACGACTATGTTCTTGCTCGAGGATTTTTCTTTGTAATCATTTTCGCTTTTCGCTTTTTATTCTTTTGCTTTTTGATCCCCGTTACCTCGTTCCTTCCCGTACCTGTTCCTTTTCCTTTCCAGTAGCAGTGGAGCTCCAAACGACGACACCCTTTGATCGAGATAACAAGCGTGGATCCCATCGAGTATAATGGACACGTGGGGGTGCTAATACCTTCCCCTCGCGTAACCGACTCCCTTACCTGTTTCTCTTGGTCGCGAGACCATGCTTTTCCCTTCCTTCAGGTTTACGCAGTGTTTCCTTTCCCTCTCATGGGGTAAATACACATTACTGGCGACTCTGTTTCCGCGCCACTTTCGCCTTTGTACTTGGATGAAAATCCCGGGAGCGACAGCTGGCGACTCTGCTGGGGATTAGAGCATGCCGTTGCTGACGGAACTACACTTCCTGACTTCCTGAGAAAAGTGATTACTAGGCTCTGTGGGGAAAATAAATTCTAGACGTCCAGCACACCTCCTGCAGGAGATACAACCACATCCACCTCGGAGCAACCCACTTTAAATTGCTTGCTGGGGAGAATGAGTTCTGCTAAGGATGATGAACCTTCAGTGTTGGGGAGAGTAACGCTACTGGGGAAAAATAAACTTGTTACCCAGCCTGACCTGTCTCTATGGTCATAAGCAACTCTTTGAACTCTCTACCTGCCCCAGACCATCAGGTCTAAAGGAATCAATCATCTCAAGATGATTTATAGAAGACCGGGCATTCACACTGCCCCAGGGCCTTCAAACTCTTGGAGGGATTTATTCGATCTCGATGCAACTGCCCCAGACTTCATAATCCATGAAATAAATTACCTCGAAAGGATTTGTAATGACTGGAAATATTCTTCCCCGGTATCTCGTTCCTTGACGAGATGTTTTTAACTGACCATCTTCAGGATTGAATAACTTCTCGTGCTCTTGAGGTGGCCTGCCCCAGTACGAGCCTTGAAGTGAATTTTCCCCTGACCGACAGGTCTTCGAGAGATTCGTCGAATCTCGACGTGATTGCTCACCCTTAGTTGCTTCAGGGAGAGTTTTCAATGTGACTGTTCCAGATTGACTGTATCTTATCACCACTCACCGGGAACGCCTGGGCTACGCACAACCTCTTGGCCACATGCCCCTTGACATGGCTGTCCTTCGAAGTTTTCAAGTATCCTAACTTGGCAGGATCGAGCCTCTTGACGAACGTTCATTATGTAAGCTTCCCTGATGCTTAAGCACGTGTATACAAGCAAAAAATGTTCATTCTGAGAATGAGAAATCTAATGCAACACGCATGTTAATCTCGAAGTTTTTATTGAAAAGATGCCGCAAGGCCACGTGAGCGAATCACTAGCTGGGATGCGCCATTGATTTTTGAATGGAGAACAATACGCACATGCAATACCAACAAAAATCTCATGAGCACAACTCATAGGAGTCAGGAACGCTATCTCGCAGGAGTGTACTTTCGGAATAAACCCTGCTTCAATTAGGACTTTTAAGGGTTGTAACGTGGTCTGGTTCATGGTTTTGATTAAAAAGTATTTAAGGCTCAAAGTTTATTGGTGCCCACCCACTCTTCGTGATGTTCTCCAGTCCCACGTTCAGCTAATTCGGCACAAGTGCTCATCTCTCAAAAAAGATTTTTTGATCTTTAAGGAACCCATTCAACAGATGGTTTAACACCTGATAAGGTTTTGGAGTGACAGTCACCCCTTTTGTCCTTTGTTCGTGGTCACACAACTTTGTTCTTGCTCGAGGATTTTTCTTTGTAATCCTTTTCGCTTTTCGCTTTTCATTCTTTTGCTTTTTGATCCCCGTTTCCTCGTTCCTTCCCGTACCTGTTCCTTTTCCTTTCCTGTAGCAGTGGAGCTCCAGACGACGAGACCCTTTGATCGAGATAACAAGCGTGGATCCCATCGAGTACGATAGACACGTGGGGGTGCTAATACCTTCCCCTCGCGTAACCGACTCCCTTACCCCTTTCTCTTGGTCGCGAGACTATGCTTTTCCCTTCCTTCAGGTTTACGCAGTGTTTCCTTTCCCTCTCTTGGGGTAAATACACATTGCTGGCGACTCTGTTTCCACGCCACTTTCGCCTTTTTACTTGGATGAAAATCCCAGGAGCAACAGCTGGCGACTCTGCTGGGGATTAGAGCATGCCGTTGCTGACGGAACTACACTTCCTGACTTCCTGAGAAAAGTGATTACTAGGCTCTGTGGGGAAAATAAATTCTAGACGTCCAGCACACCTCCTGCAGGAGATACAACCACATCCACCTCGGAGCGACCCACTTTAAACTGCTTGCTGGGGAGAATGAGTTCTGCTAAGGATGATGAACCTTCAGTGTTGGGGAGAGTAACGCTACAGGGGAAAAATAAACTTGTTACCCAGCCTGACCTGTCTCTATGGTCATAAGCAACTCTTTGAACTCTCTACCTGCCCCAGACCATCAGGTCTAAAGGAAGCAATCATCTCAAGATGATTTTATAGAAGACCGGGCATTCACACTGCCCCAGGGCCTTCAAACTCTTGGAGGGATTTATTCGATCTCGATGCAACTGCCCCAGACTTCATAATCCATGAAATAAATTACCTCGAAAGGATTTGTAATGACTGGAAATATTCTTCCCCGGTATCTCGTTCCTTGAAGAGATGTTTTTAACTGACCATCTTCAGGATTGAATAACTTCTCGTGCTCTTGAGGTGGCCTGCCCCAGTACGAGCCTTGAAGTGAATTTTCCCCTGACCGACAGGTCTTCGAGAGATTCGTCGAATCTCGACGTGATTGCTCACCCTTAGTTGCTTCAGGGAGAGTTTTCAATGTGACTGTTCCAGATTGACTGTATCTTATCACCACTCACCGGGAACGCCTGGGCTACGCACAACCTCTTGGCCACATGCCCCTTGACATGGCTGTCCTTCGAAGTTTTCAAGTATCCTAACTTGGCAGGATCGAGCCTCTTGACGAACGTTCATTATGTAAGCTTCCCTGATGCTTAAGCACGTGTATACAAGCAAAAAATGTTCATTCTGAGAATGAGAAATCTAATGCAACACGCATGTTAATCTCGAAGTTTTTATTGAAAAGATGTCGCAAGGCCACGTGAGCGAATCACTAGCTGGGATGCGCCATTGATTTTTGAATGGAGAACAATACGCACATGCAATACCAACAAAAATCTCATGAGCACAACTCATAGGAGTCAGGAACGCTATCTCGCAGGAGTGTACTTTCGGAATAAACCCTGCTTCAATTAGGACTTTTAAGGGTTGTAACGTGGTCTGGTTCATGGTTTTGATTAAAAAGTATTTAAGGCTCAAAGTTTATTGGTGCCCACCCACTCTTCGTGATGTTCTCCAGTCCCACGTTTAGCTAATTCGGCACAAGTGCTCATCTCTCAAAAAAGATTTTTTGATCTTTAAGGAACCCATTCAACAGATGGTTTAACACCTGATAAGGTTTTGGAGTGACAGTCACCCCTTTTGTCCTTTGTTCGTGGTCACACAACTTTGTTCTTGCTCGAGGATTTTTCTTTGTAATCCTTTTCGCTTTTCGCTTTTCATTCTTTTGCTTTTTGATCCCCGTTTCCTCGTTCCTTCCCGTACCTGTTCCTTTTCCTTTCCTGTAGCAGTGGAGCTCCAGACGACGAGACCCTTTGATCGAGATAACAAGCGTGGATCCCATCGAGTACGATAGACACGTGGGGGTGCTAATACCTTCCCCTCGCGTAACCGACTCCCTTACCCCTTTCTCTTGGTCGCGAGACTATGCTTTTCCCTTCCTTCAGGTTTACGCAGTGTTTCCTTTCCCTCTCTTGGGGTAAATACACATTGCTGGCGACTCTGTTTCCACGCCACTTTCGCCTTTGTACTTGGATGAAAATCCCAGGAGCAACAGCTGGCGACTCTGCTGGGGATTAGAGCATGCCGTTGCTGACGGAACTACACTTCCTGACTTCCTGAGAAAAGTGATTACTAGGCTCTGTGGGGAAAATAAATTCTAGACGTCCAGCACACCTCCTGCAGGAGATACAACCACATCCACCTCGGAGCGACCCACTTTAAACTGCTTGCTGGGGAGAATGAGTTCTGCTAAGGATGATGAACCTTCAGTGTTGGGGAGAGTAACGCTACAGGGGAAAAATAAACTTGTTACCCAGCCTGACCTGTCTCTATGGTCATAAGCAACTCTTTGAACTCTCTACCTGCCCCAGACCATCAGGTCTAAAGGAAGCAATCATCTCAAGATGATTTTATAGAAGACCGGGAATTCACACTGCCCCAGGGCCTTCAAACTCTTGGAGGGATTTATTCGATCTCGATGCAACTGCCCCAGACTTCATAATCCATGAAATAAATTACCTCGAAAGGATTTGTAATGACTGGAAATATTCTTCCCCGGTATCTCGTTCCTTGAAGAGATGTTTTTAACTGACCATCTTCAGGATTGAATAACTTCTCGTGCTCTTGAGGTGGCCTGCCCCAGTACGAGCCTTGAAGTGAATTTTCCCCTGACCGACAGGTCTTCGAGAGATTCGTCGAATCTCGACGTGATTGCTCACCCTTAGTTGCTTCAGGGAGAGTTTTCAATGTGACTGTTCCAGATTGACTGTATCTTATCACCACTCACCGGGAACGCCTGGGCTACGCACAACCTCTTGGCCACATGCCCCTTGACATGGCTGTCCTTCAAAGTTTTCAAGTATCCTAACTTGGCAGGATCGAGCCTCTTGACGAACGTTCATTATGTAAGCTTCCCTGATGCTTAAGCACGTGTATACAAGCAAAAAATGTTCATTCTGAGAATGAGAAATCTAATGCAACACGCATGTTAATCTCGAAGTTTCTATTGAAAAGATGCCGCAAGGCCACGTGAGCGAATCACTAGCTGGGATGCGCCATTGATTTTTGAATGGAGAACAATACGCACATGCAATACCAACAAAAATCTCATGAGCACAACTCATAGGAGTCAGGAACGCTATCTCGCAGGAGTGTACTTTCGGAATAAACCCTGCTTCAATTAGGACTTTTAAGGGTTATAACGTGGTCTGGTTCATGGTTTTGATTAAAAAGTATTTAAGGCTCAAAGTTTATTGGTGCCCACCCACTCTTCGTGATGTTCTCCAGTCCCACGTTCAGCTAATTCGGCACAAGTGCTCATCTCTCAAAAAAGATTTTTTGATCTTTAAGGAACCCATTCAACAGATGGTTTGACACCTGATAAGGTTTTGGAGTGACAGTCACCCCTTTTGTCCTTTGTTCGTGGTCACACGACTTTGTTCTTGCTCGAGGATTTTTCTTTGTAATCCTTTTCGCTTTTCGCTTTTCATTCTTTTGCTTTTTGATCCCCGTTTCCTCGTTCCTTCCCGTACCTGTTCCTTTTCCTTTCCTGTAGCAGTGGAGCTCCAGACGACGAGACCCTTTGATCGAGATAACAAGCGTGGATCCCATTGACTATGATAGACACGTGGGGGTGCTAATACCTTCCCCTCGCGTAACCGACTCCCTTACCCCTTTCTCTTGGTCGCGAGACCATGCTTTTCCCTTCCTTCAGGTTTACGCAGTGTTTCCTTTCCCTCTCTTGGGGTAAATACACATTGCTGGCGACTCTGTTTCCACGCCACTTTCGCCTTTGTACTTGGATGAAAATCCCGGGAGCGACAGCTGGCGGCTCTGCTGGGGATTAGAGTATGCCGTTGCTGACGGAACTAAACTTCCTGACTTCCTGAGGAAAGTGATTACCAGGTTTTGTGGGGAAAATAAAGTCTAGACATCCCACACACCTCCTGCAGGAGATACAACCACATTCACCTCGGAGCAACCCACTTTAAACTGCTTCCTAGGATTAATGAGTTCTGCTAAGGATGATGAACCTTCAGTGTTGGGGAGAGTAACGCTACTGGGGAAAAATAAACTTGTTACCCAGCCTGACCTGTCTCTATGGTCATAAGCAGCTCTTGGAACTCTCCACCTGCCCCAGACCATTAAGTCTAAAGCAAGCAATCATCTCAAGAGGATTTTATAGAAGATCGGGCATTCACACTGCCCCAGGGCCTTCAAACTCTTGGAGGGATTTATCCGATCTCGATGCAACTGCCCCAGACTTCATAATCCATGAAATAAATTACCTCGAAAGGATTTGTAATGACTGGAAATATTTTTCCCCGGTATCTCGTTCCTTGACGAGATGCTTTTAACTGACCATCTTCAGGATTGAATAACTTCTCGTGCTCTTGAGGTGGCCTGCCCCAGTACGAGCCTTGAAGTGAATTTTCCCCTGACCGACAGGTCTTAGAGAGATTCGTCGAATCTCGACGTGATTGCTCACTTTTAGTTGCTTCAGGGAGAGATTTCAATGTGACTGTTCCAGATTGACTGTATCTTATCACCACTCACCGGGAACGCCTGGGCTACGCACAACCTCTTGGCCACATGCCCCTTGACATGGCTGTCCTTCGAAGTTTTCAAGTATCTTAACTTGGCAGGATCGAGCCTCTTGACGAACGTTCATTATGTAAGCTTCCCTGATGCTTAAGCACGTGTATACAAGCAAAAAATGTTCATTCTGAGAATGAGAAATCTAATGCAACACGCATGTTAATCTCGAAGTTTTTATTGAAAATATACCGCAAGGCCACGTGAGCGAATCACTAGCTGGGATGCGCCATTGATTTTTGAATGGAAAACAATACACACATGCAATACCAACAAAAATCTCATGAGCACAACTCATAGGAGTCAGGAACGCTATCTCGCAGGAGTGTACTTTCGGAATAAACCCTGCTTCAATTAGGACTTTTAAGGGTTGTAACGTGGTCTGGTTCATGGTTTTGATTAAAAAGTATTTAAGGCTCAAAGTTTATTGGTGCCCACCCACTCTTCGTGATGTTCTCCAGTCCCACGTTCAGCTAATTCGGCACAAGTGCTCATCTCTCAAAAAGATTTTGTGATCTTTAAGGAACCCATGCAACAGATGGTTTGACACCTGATAAGGTTTTGGAGTGACAGTCACCCCTTTTGTCCTCTGTTCGTGGTCACACGACTTTGTTCTTGCTCGAGGATTTTTCTTTGTAATCCTTTTCGCTTTTCGCTTTTCATTCTTTTGCTTTTTGATCCCCGTTTCCTCGTTCCTTCCCGTACCTGTTCCTTTTCCTTTCCTGTAGCAGTGGAGCTCCAGACGACGAGACCCTTTGATCGAGATAACAAGCGTGGATCCCATCGAGTACGATAGACATGTGGGGGTGCTAATACCTTCCCCTCGCGTAACCGACTCCCTTACCCCTTTCTCTTGGTCGCGAGACCATGCTTTTCCCTTCCTTCAGGTTTACGCAGTGTTTCCTTTCCCTCTCTTGGGGTAAATACACATTGCTGGCGACTCTGTTTCCACGCCACTTTCGCCTTTGTACTTGGATGAAAATCCCAGGAGCAACAGCTGGCGACTCTGCTGGGGATTAGAGCATGCCGTTGCCGACGGAACTACACTTCCTGACTTCCTGAGAAAAGTGATTACTAGCCTCTGTGGGGAAAATAAATTCTAGACGTCCAGCACACCTCCTGCAGGAGATACAACCACATCCACCTCGGAGCAACCCACTTTAAACTGCTTGCTGGGGAGAATGAGTTCTGCTAAGGATGATGAACCTTCAGTGTTGGGGAGAGTAACGCTACAGGGGAAAAATAAACTTGTTACCCAGCCTGACCTGTCTCTATGGTCATAAGCAACTCTTTGAACTCTCTACCTGCCCCAGACCATCAGGTCTAAAGGAAGCAATCATCTCAAGATGATTTTATAGAAGACCGGGCATTCACACTGCCCCAGGGCCTTCAAACTCTTGGAGGGATTTATCCGATCTCGATGCAACTTCCCCAGACTTCATAATCCATGAAATAAATTACCTCGAAAGGATTTGTAATGACTGGAAATATTCTTCCCCGGTATCTCGTTCCTTGACGAGATGCTTTTAACTGACCATCTTCAGGATTGAATAACTTCTCGTGCTCTTGAGGTGGCCTGCCCCAGTACGAGCCTTGAAGTGAATTTTCCCCTGACCGATAGGTCTTCGAGAGATTCGTCGAATCTCGACGTGATTGCTCACCCTTAGTTGCTTCAGGGAGAGTTTTCAATGTGACTGTTCCAGATTGACTGTATCTTATCACCACTCACCGGGAACGCCTAGGCTACGCACAACCTCTTGGCCACATGCCCCTTGACATGGCTGTCCTTCGAAGTTTTCAAGGATCTTAACTTGGCAAGATCGAGCCTCTTGACGAACGTTCATTATGTAAGCTTCCCTGATGCTTAAGCACGTGTATACAAGCAAAAAATGTTCATTCTGAGAATGAGAAATCTAATGCAACACGCATGTTAATCTCGAAGTTTTTATTGAAAAGATGCCGCAAGGCCAAGTGAGCGAATCACTAGCTGGGATGCGCCATTGATTTTTGAATGGAAAACAATACGCACATGCAATACCAACAAAAATCTCATGAGCACAACTCATAGGAGTCAGGAATGCTATCTTGCAGGAGTGTACTCTCGGAATAATCCCTGCTTCAATTAGGACTTTTAAGGGTTGTAACGTGGTCTGGTTCATGGTTTTGATTAAAAAGTATTTAAGGCTCAAAGTTTATTGGTGCCCACCCACTCTTCGTGATGTTCTCCAGTCCCACGTTCAGCTAATTCGGCACAAGTGCTCATCTCTCAAAAAGATTTTGTGATCTTTAAGGAACCCAAGCAACAGATGCTTTGACACCTGATAAGGTTTTGGAGTGACAGTCACCCCTTTTGTCCTTTGTTCGTGGTCACACGACTTTGTTCTTGCTCAAGGATTTTTCTTTGTAATCCTTTTCGCTTTTCGCTTTTCATTCTTTTGCTTTTTGATCCCCGTTTCCTCGTTCCTTCCCGTACCTGTTCCTTTTCCTTTCCTGTAGCAGTGGAGCTCCAGACGATGAGACCCTTTGATCGAGATAACAAGCGTGGATCCCATTGACTACGATAGACACGTGGGGGTGCTAATACCTTCCCCTCGCGTAACCGACTCCCTTACCCCTTTCTCTTGGTCGCGAGACCATGCTTTTCCCTTCCTTCAGGTTTATGCAGTGTTTCCTTTCCCTCTCTTGGGGTAAATACACATTGCTGGCGACTCTGTTTCCACGCCACTTTCTCCTTTGTACTTGGATGAAAATCCCGGGAGCGACAGCTGGCGGCTATGCTGGGGATTAGAGTATGCCGTTGCTGACGGAACTAAACTTCCTGACTTCCTGAGGAAAGTGATTACCAGGCTCTGTGGGGAAAATAAAGTCTAGACGTCCCACACACCTCCTGCAGGAGATACAACCACATTCACCTCGGAGCAACCCACTTTAAACTGCTTCCTGGGGATAATGAGTTCTGCTAAGGATGATGAACCTTCAGTGTTGGGGAGAGTAACGCTACTGGGGAAAAATAAACTTGTTACCCAGCCTGACCTGTCTCTATGGTCATAAGCAGCTCTTGGAACTCTCCACCTGCCCCAGACCATTAGGTCTAAGGGAAGCAATCATCTCAAGAGGATTTTATAGAAGATCGGGCATTCACACTTCCCCAGGGCCTTCAAACTCTTGGAGGGATTTATCCGATCTCGATGCAACTGCCCCAGACTTCATAATCCATGAAATAAATTACCTCGAAAGGATTTGTAATGACTGGAAATATTTTTCCCCGGTATCTCGTTCCTTGACGAGATGCTTTTAACTGACCATCTTCAGGATTGAATAACTTCTCGTGCTCTTGAGGTGGCCTGCCCCAGTACGAGCCTTGAAGTGAATTTTCCCCTGACCGACAGGTCTTCGAGAGATTAGTCGAATCTCGACGTGATTGCTCACTTTTAGTTACTTCAGGGAGAGATTTCAATGTGACTGTTCCAGATTGACTGTATCTTATCACCACTCACCGGGAACGCCTGGGCTACGCACAACCTCTTGGCCACATGCCCCTTGACATGGCTGTCCTTCGAAGTTTTCAAGCTTCTTAACTTGGCAGGATCGAGCCTCTTGACGAACGTTCATTATGTAAGCTTCCCTGATGCTTAGGCACGTGTATACAAGCAAAAAAAGTTCATTCTGAGAATGAGAAATCTAATGCAACACGCATGTTAATCTCGAAGTTTTTATTGAAAAGATGCCGCAAGGCCACGTGAGCGAATCACTAGCTGGGATGCGCCATTGATTTTTGAATGGAAAACAATACACACATGCAATACCAACAAAAATCTCATGAGCACAACTCATAGGAGTCAGGAACGCTATCTTGCAGGAGTGTACTTTCGGAATAAACCCTGCTTCAATTAGGACTTTTAAGGGTTGTAACGTGGTCTGGTTCATGGTTTTGATTAAAAAGTATTTAAGGCTCAAAGTTTATTGGTGCCCACCCACTCTTCGTGATGTTCTCCAGTCCCACGTTCAGCTAATTCGGCACAAGTGCTCATCTCTCAAAAAGATTTTGTGATCTTTAAGGAACCCAAGCAACAGATGCTTTGACACCTGATAAGGTTTTGGAGTGACAGTCACCCCTTTTGTCCTTTGTTCGTGGTCACACGACTTTGTTCTTGCTCAAGGATTTTTCTTTGTAATCCTTTTCGCTTTTCGCTTTTCATTCTTTTGCTTTTTGATCCCCGTTTCCTCGTTCCTTCCCGTACCTGTTCCTTTTCCTTTCCTGTAGCAGTGGAGCTCCAGACGATGAGACCCTTTGATCGAGATAACAAGCGTGGATCCCATTGACTACGATAGACACGTGGGGGTGCTAATACCTTCCCCTCGCGTAACCGACTCCCTTACCCCTTTCTCTTGGTCGCGAGACCATGCTTTTCCCTTCCTTCAGGTTTACGCAGTGTTTCCTTTCCCTCTCTTGGGGTAAATACACATTGCTGGCGACTCTGTTTCCACGCCACTTTCTCCTTTGTACTTGGATGAAAATCCCGGGAGCGACAGCTGGCGGCTCTGCTGGGGATTAGAGTATGCCGTTGCTGACGGAACTAAACTTCCTGACTTCCTGAGGAAAGTGATTACCAGGCTCTGTGGGGAAAATAAAGTCTAGACGTCCCACACACCTCCTGCAGGAGATACAACCACATTCACCTCGGAGCAACCCACTTTAAACTGCTTCCTGGGGATAATGAGTTCTGCTAAGGATGATGAACCTTCAGTGTTGGGGAGAGTAACGCTACTGGGGAAAAATAAACTTGTTACCCAGCCTGACCTGTCTCTATGGTCATAAGCAGCTCTTGGAACTCTCCACCTGCCCCAGACCATTAGGTCTAAGGGAAGCAATCATCTCAAGAGGATTTTATAGAAGATCGGGCATTCACACTTCCCCAGGGCCTTCAAACTCTTGGAGGGATTTATCCGATCTCGATGCAACTGCCCCAGACTTCATAATCCATGAAATAAATTACCTCGAAAGGATTTGTAATGACTGGAAATATTTTTCCCCGGTATCTCGTTCCTTGACGAGATGCTTTTAACTGACCATCTTCAGGATTGAATAACTTCTCGTGCTCTTGAGGTGGCCTGCCCCAGTACGAGCCTTGAAGTGAATTTTCCCCTGACCGACAGGTCTTCGAGAGATTAGTCGAATCTCGACGTGATTGCTCACTTTTAGTTAGTTCAGGGAGAGATTTCAATGTGACTGTTCCAGATTGACTGTATCTTATCACCACTCACCGGGAACGCCTGGGCTACGCACAACCTCTTGGCCACATGCCCCTTGACATGGCTGTCCTTCGAAGTTTTCAAGCTTCTTAACTTGGCAGGATCGAGCCTCTTGAAGAACGTTCATTATGTAAGCTTACCTGATGCTTAGGCACGTCTATACAAGCAAAAAATGTTCATTCTGAGAATGAGAAATCTAATGCAACACGCATGTTAATCTCGAAGTTTTTATTGAAAAGATGCCGCAAGGCCACGTGAGCGAATCACTAGCTGGGATGCGCCATTGATTTTTGAATGGAAAACAATACACACATGCAATACCAACAAAAATCTCATGAGCACAACTCATAGGAGTCAGGAACGCTATCTTGCAGGAGTGTACTTTCGGAATAAACCCTGCTTCAATTAGGACTTTTAAGGGTTGTAACGTGGTCTGGTTCATGGTTTTGATTAAAAAGTATTTAAGGCTAAAAGTTTATTGGTGCCCACCCACTCTTCGTGATGTTCTCCAGTCCCACGTTCAGCTAATTCGGCACAAGTGCCCATCTCTCAAAAAGATTTTGTGATCTTTAAGGAACCCATGCAACAGATGGTTTGACACCTGATAAGGTTTTGGAGTGACAGTCACCCCTTTTGTCCTCTGTTCATGGTCACACGACTTTGTTCTTGCTCGAGGATTTTTCTTTGTAATCCTTTTCGCTTTTCGCTTTTCATTCTTTTGCTTTTTGATCCCCGTTTCCTCGTTCCTTCCCGTACCTGTTCCTTTTCCTTTCCTGTAGCAGTGGAGCTCCAGACGACGAGACCCTTTGATCGAGATAACAAGCGTGGATCCCATCGAGTACGATAGACACGTGGGGGTGCTAATACCTTCCCCTCGCGTAACCGACTCCCTTACCCCTTTCTCTTGGTCGCGAGACCATGCTTTTCCCTTCCTTCAGGTTTACGCAGTGTTTCCTTTCCCTCTCTTGGGGTAAATACACATTGCTGGCGACTCTGTTTCCACGCCACTTTCGCCTTTGTACTTGGATGAAAATCCCAGGAGCAACAGCTGGCGACTCTGCTGGGGATTAGAGCATGCCGTTGCCGACGGAACTACACTTCCTGACTTCCTGAGAAAAGTGATTACTAGCCTCTGTGGGGAAAATAAATTCTAGACGTCCAGCACACCTCCTGCAGGAGATACAACCACATCCACCTCGGAGCAACCCACTTTAAACTGCTTGCTGGGGAGAATGAGTTCTGCTAAGGATGATGAACCTTCAGTGTTGGGGAGAGTAACGCTACAGGGGAAAAATAAACTTGTTACCCAGCCTGACCTGTCTCTATGGTCATAAGCAACTCTTTGAACTCTCTACCTGCCCCAGACCATCAGGTCTAAAGGAAGCAATCATCTCAAGATGATTTTATAGAAGACCGGGCATTCACACTGCCCCAGGGCCTTCAAACTCTTGGAGGGATTTATCCGATCTCGATGCAACTTCCCCAGACTTCATAATCCATGAAATAAATTACCTCGAAAGGATTTGTAATGACTGGAAATATTCTTCCCCGGTATCTCGTTCCTTGACGAGATGCTTTTAACTGACCATCTTCAGGATTGAATAACTTCTCGTGCTCTTGAGGTGGCCTGCCCCAGTACGAGCCTTGAAGTGAATTTTCCCCTGACCGATAGGTCTTCGAGAGATTCGTCGAATCTCGACGTGATTGCTCACCCTTAGTTGCTTCAGGGAGAGTTTTCAATGTGACTGTTCCAGATTGACTGTATCTTATCACCACTCACCGGGAACGCCTAGGCTACGCACAACCTCTTGGCCACATGCCCCTTGACATGGCTGTCCTTCGAAGTTTTCAAGGATCTTAACTTGGCAAGATCGAGCCTCTTGACGAACGTTCATTATGTAAGCTTCCCTGATGCTTAAGCACGTGTATACAAGCAAAAAATGTTCATTCTGAGAATGAGAAATCTAATGCAACACGCATGTTAATCTCGAAGTTTTTATTGAAAAGATGCCGCAAGGCCAAGTGAGCGAATCACTAGCTGGGATGCGCCATTGATTTTTGAATGGAAAACAATACGCACATGCAATACCAACAAAAATCTCATGAGCACAACTCATAGGAGTCAGGAATGCTATCTTGCAGGAGTGTACTCTCGGAATAATCCCTGCTTCAATTAGGACTTTTAAGGGTTGTAACGTGGTCTGGTTCATGGTTTTGATTAAAAAGTATTTAAGGCTCAAAGTTTATTGGTGCCCACCCACTCTTCGTGATGTTCTCCAGTCCCACGTTCAGCTAATTCGGCACAAGTGCTCATCTCTCAAAAAGATTTTGTGATCTTTAAGGAACCCAAGCAACAGATGCTTTGACACCTGATAAGGTTTTGGAGTGACAGTCACCCCTTTTGTCCTTTGTTCGTGGTCACACGACTTTGTTCTTGCTCAAGGATTTTTCTTTGTAATCCTTTTCGCTTTTCGCTTTTCATTCTTTTGCTTTTTGATCCCCGTTTCCTCGTTCCTTCCCGTACCTGTTCCTTTTCCTTTCCTGTAGCAGTGGAGCTCCAGACGATGAGACCCTTTGATCGAGATAACAAGCGTGGATCCCATTGACTACGATAGACACGTGGGGGTGCTAATACCTTCCCCTCGCGTAACCGACTCCCTTACCCCTTTCTCTTGGTCGCGAGACCATGCTTTTCCCTTCCTTCAGGTTTACGCAGTGTTTCCTTTCCCTCTCTTGGGGTAAATACACATTGCTGGCGACTCTGTTTCCACGCCACTTTCTCCTTTGTACTTGGATGAAAATCCCGGGAGCGACAGCTGGCGGCTATGCTGGGGATTAGAGTATGCCGTTGCTGACGGAACTAAACTTCCTGACTTCCTGAGGAAAGTGATTACCAGGCTCTGTGGGGAAAATAAAGTCTAGACGTCCCACACACCTCCTGCAGGAGATACAACCACATTCACCTCGGAGCAACCCACTTTAAACTGCTTCCTGGGGATAATGAGTTCTGCTAAGGATGATGAACCTTCAGTGTTGGGGAGAGTAACGCTACTGGGGAAAAATAAACTTGTTACCCAGCCTGACCTGTCTCTATGGTCATAAGCAGCTCTTGGAACTCTCCACCTGCCCCAGACCATTAGGTCTAAGGGAAGCAATCATCTCAAGAGGATTTTATAGAAGATCGGGCATTCACACTTCCCCAGGGCCTTCAAACTCTTGGAGGGATTTATCCGATCTCGATGCAACTGCCCCAGACTTCATAATCCATGAAATAAATTACCTCGAAAGGATTTGTAATGACTGGAAATATTTTTCCCCGGTATCTCGTTCCTTGACGAGATGCTTTTAACTGACCATCTTCAGGATTGAATAACTTCTCGTGCTCTTGAGGTGGCCTGCCCCAGTACGAGCCTTGAAGTGAATTTTCCCCTGACCGACAGGTCTTCGAGAGATTAGTCGAATCTCGACGTGATTGCTCACTTTTAGTTACTTCAGGGAGAGATTTCAATGTGACTGTTCCAGATTGACTGTATCTTATCACCACTCACCGGGAACGCCTGGGCTACGCACAACCTCTTGGCCACATGCCCCTTGACATGGCTGTCCTTCGAAGTTTTCAAGCTTCTTAACTTGGCAGGATCGAGCCTCTTGACGAACGTTCATTATGTAAGCTTCCCTGATGCTTAGGCACGTGTATACAAGCAAAAAAAGTTCATTCTGAGAATGAGAAATCTAATGCAACACGCATGTTAATCTCGAAGTTTTTATTGAAAAGATGCCGCAAGGCCACGTGAGCGAATCACTAGCTGGGATGCGCCATTGATTTTTGAATGGAAAACAATACACACATGCAATACCAACAAAAATCTCATGAGCACAACTCATAGGAGTCAGGAACGCTATCTTGCAGGAGTGTACTTTCGGAATAAACCCTGCTTCAATTAGGACTTTTAAGGGTTGTAACGTGGTCTGGTTCATGGTTTTGATTAAAAAGTATTTAAGGCTCAAAGTTTATTGGTGCCCACCCACTCTTCGTGATGTTCTCCAGTCCCACGTTCAGCTAATTCGGCACAAGTGCTCATCTCTCAAAAAGATTTTGTGATCTTTAAGGAACCCATGCAACAGATGGTTTGACACCTGATAAGGTTTTGGAGTGACAGTCACCCCTTTTGTCCTTTGTTCGTGGTCACACGACTTTGTTCTTGCTCGAGGATTTTTCTTTGTAATCCTTTTCACTTTTCGCTTTTCATTCTTTTGCTTTTTGATCCCCGTTTCCTCGTTCCTTCCCGTACCTGTTCCTTTTCCTTTCCTGTAGCAGTGGAGCTCCAGACGACGAGACCCTTTGATCGAGATAACAAGCGTGGATCCCATCGAGTACGATAGACACGTGGGGGTGCTAATACCTTCCCCTCGCATAACCGACTCCCTTACCCCTTTCTCTTGGTCGCGAGACCATGCTTTTCCCTTCCTTCAGGTTTACGCAGTGTTTCCTTTCCCTCTCTTGGGGTAAATACACATTGCCGGCGACTCTGTTTCCATGCCACTTTCGCCTTTGTACTTGGATGAAAATCCCGGGAGCGACAGCTGGCGGCTCTGCTGGGGATTAGAGTATGCCGTTGCTGACGGAACTAAACTTCCTGACTTCCTGAGGAAAGTGATTACCAGGCTCTGTGGGGAAAATAAAGTCTAGACGTCCCACACACCTCCTGTAGGAGATATAACCACATTCACCTCGGAGCAACCCAATTTAAACTGCTTGCTGGGGAGAATGAGTTCGGCTAAGGATGATGAACCTTCAGTGTTGGGGAGAGTAACGCTACTGGGGAAAAATAAACTTGTTACCCAGCCTGATCTGTCTCTATGGTCATAAGCAACTCTTTGAACTCTCTACCAGCCCCAGACCATCAGGTCTAAAGGAAGCAATCATCTCAAGATGATTTTATAGAAGACCGGGCATTCACACTGCCCCTGGGCCTTCAAACTCTTGGAGGGATTTATCCGATCTCGATGCAACTGCCCCAGACTTCATAATCCATGAAATAAATTACCTCGAAAGGATTTGTAATGACTGGAAATATTCTTCCCCGGTATCTCGTTCCTTGACGAGATGCTTTTAACTGACCATCTTCAGGATTGAATAACTTCTCGTGCTCTTGAGGTGGTCTGCCCCAGTACGAGCCTTGAAGTGAATTTTCCCCTGACCGACAGGTCTTCGAGAGATTCGTCGAATCTCGACGTGATTGCTCACCCTTAGTTGCTTCAGGGAGAGTTTTCAATGTGAGTGTTCCAGATTGACTGTATCTTATCACCACTCACCGGGAACGCCTGGGCTACGCACAACCTCTTGGCCACATGCCCCTTGACATGGCTGTCCTTCGAAGTTTTCAAGTATCTTAACTTGGCAAGATCGAGCCTCTTGACGAACGTTCATTATGTAAGCTTCCCTGATGCTTAAGCATGTGTATACAAGCAAAAAATGTTCATTCTGAGAATGAGAAATCTAATGCAACACGCATGTTAATCTCGAAGTTTTTATTGAAAAGATGCCGCAAGGCCACGTGAGCGAATCACTAGCTGGGATGCGCCATTGATTTTTGAATGGAAAACAATACGCACATGCAATACCAACAAAAATCTCATGAGCACAACTCATAGGAGTCAGGAACGCTATCTTGCAGGAGTGTACTCTCGGAATAATCCCTGCTTCAATTAGGACTTTTAAGGGTTGTAACGTGGTCTGGTTCATGGTTTTGATTAAAAAGTATTTAAGGCTCAAAGTTTATTGGTGCCCACCCACTCTTCGTGATGTTCTCCAGTCCCACGTTCAGCTAATTCGGCACAAGTGCTCATCTCTCAAAAAGATTTTGTGATCTTTAAGGAACCCAAGCAACAGATGCTTTGACACCTGATAAAGTTTTGGAGTGACAGTCACCCCTTTTGTCCTTTGTTCGTGGTCACACGACTTTGTTCTTGCTCAAGGATTTTTCTTTGTAATCCTTTTCGCTTTTCGCTTTTCATTCTTTTGCTTTTTGATCCCCGTTTCCTCGTTCCTTCCCGTACCTGTTCCTTTTCCCTTCCTGTAGCAGTGGAGCTCCAGACGATGAGACCCTTTGATCGAGATAACAAGCGTGGATCCCATTGACTACGATAGACACGTGGGGGTGCTAATACCTTCCCCTCGCGTAACCGACTCCCTTACCCCTTTCTCTTGGTCGCGAGACCATGCTTTTCCCTTCCTTCAGGTTTACGCAGTGTTTCCTTTCCCTCTCTTGGGGTAAATACACATTGCTGGCGACTCTGTTTCCACGCCACTTTCTCCTTTGTACTTGGATGAAAATCCCGGGAGCGACAGCTGGCGGCTCTGCTGGGGATTAGAGTATGCCGTTGCTGACGGAACTAAACTTCCTGACTTCCTGAGGAAAGTTATTACCAGGCTCTGTGGGGAAAATAAAGTCTAGACGTCCCACACACCTCCTGCAGGAGATACAACCACATTCACCTCGGAGCAACCCACTTTAAACTGCTTCCTGGGGATAATGAGTTCTGCTAAGGATGATGAACCTTCAGTGTTGGGGAGAGTAACGCTACTGGGGAAAAATAAACTTGTTACCCAGCCTGACCTGTCTCTATGGTCATAAGCAGCTCTTGGAACTCTCCACCTGCCCCAGACCATTAGGTCTAAGGGAAGCAATCATCTCAAGAGGATTTTATAGAAGATCGGGCATTCACACTTCCCCAGGGCCTTCAAACTCTTGGAGGGATTTATCCGATCTCGATGCAACTGCCCCAGACTTCATAATCCATGAAATAAATTACCTCGAAAGGATTTGTAATGACTGGAAATATTTTTCCCCGGTATCTCGTTCCTTGACGAGATGCTTTTAACTGACCATCTTCAGGATTGAATAACTTCTCGTGCTCTTGAGGTGGCCTGCCCCAGTACGAGCCTTGAAGTGAATTTTCCCCTGACCGACAGGTCTTCGAGAGATTAGTCGAATCTCGACGTGATTGCTCACTTTTAGTTACTTCAGGGAGAGATTTCAATGTGACTGTTCCAGATTGACTGTATCTTATCACCACTCACCGGGAACGCCTGGGCTACGCACAACCTCTTGGCCACATGCCCCTTGACATGGCTGTCCTTCGAAGTTTTGAAGCTTCTTAACTTGGCAGGATCGAGCCTCTTGACGAACGTTCATTATGTAAGCTTCCCTGATGCTTAGGCACGTGTATACAAGCAAAAAATGTTCATTCTGAGAATGAGAAATCTAATGCAACACGCATGTTAATCTCGAAGTTTTTATTGAAAAGATGCCGCAAGGCCACGTGAGCGAATCACTAGCTGGGATGCGCCATTGATTTTTGAATGGAAAACAATACACACATGCAATACCAACAAAAATCTCATGAGCACAACTCATAGGAGTCAGGAACGCTATCTTGCAGGAGTGTACTTTCGGAATAAACCCTGCTTCAATTAGGACTTTTAAGGGTTGTAACGTGGTCTGGTTCATGGTTTTGATTAAAAAGTATTTAAGGCTCAAAGTTTATTGGTGCCCACCCACTCTTCGTGATGTTCTCCAGTCCCACGTTCAGCTAATTCGGCACAAGTGCTCATCTCTCAAAAAGATTTTGTGATCTTTAAGGAACCCATGCAACAGATGGTTTGACACCTGATAAGGTTTTGGAGTGACAGTCACCCCTTTTGTCCTTTGTTCGTGGTCACACGACTTTGTTCTTGCCCGAGGATTTTTCTTTGTAATCCTTTTCACTTTTCGCTTTTCATTCTTTTGCTTTTTGATCCCCGTTTCCTCGTTCCTTCCCGTACCTGTTCCTTTTCCTTTCCTGTAGCAGTGGAGCTCCAGACGACGAGACCCTTTGATCGAGATAACAAGCGTGGATCCCATCGAGTACGATAGACACGTGGGGGTGCTAATACCTTCCCCTCGCGTAACCGACTCCCTTACCCCTTTCTCTTGGTCGCGAGACCATGCTTTTCCCTTCCTTCAGGTTTACGCAGTGTTTCCTTTCCCTCTCTTGGGGTAAATACACATTGCCGGCGACTCTGTTTCCATGCCACTTTCGCCTTTGTACTTGGATGAAAATCCCGGGAGCGACAGCTGGCGGCTCTGCTGGGGATTAGAGTATGCCGTTGCTGACGGAACTAAACTTCCTGACTTCCTGAGGAAAGTGATTACCAGGCTCTGTGGGGAAAATAAAGTCTAGACGTCCCACACACCTCCTGCAGGAGATACAACCACATTCACCTCGGAGCAACCCAATTTAAACTGCTTGCTGGGGAGAATGAGTTCGGCTAAGGATGATGAACCTTCAGTGTTGGGGAGAGTAACGCTACTGGGGAAAAATAAACTTGTTACCCAGCCTGACCTATCTCTATGGTCATAAGCAGCTCTTTGAACTCTCCACGTGCCCCAGACCATCAGATCTAAAGGAAGCAATCATCTCAAGAGGATTTTATAGAAGACCGGGCATTCACACTGCCCCAGGGCCTTCAAACTCTTGGAGGGATTTATCCGATCTCGATGTAACTGCCCCAGACTTCATAATCCATGAAATAAATTACCTCGAAAGGATTTGTAATGACTGGAAATATTTTTCCCCGGTATCTCGTTCCTTAACGAGATTCTTTTAACTGACCATCTTCAGGAATAAATAACTTCTCGTGCTCTTAAGGTGGCCTGCCCCAGTACGAGCCTTGAAGTGAATTTTCCCCTGACCGACAGGTCTTCGAGAGATTCGTCGAATCTCGACGTGATTGCTCACTTTTAGTTACTTCAGGGAGAGATTTCAGTGTGACTGTTCCAGATTGACTGTATCGTATCACCACTCACCGGGAACGCCTGGGCTACGCACAACCTCTTGGCCACATGCCCCTTGACATGGCTGTCCTTCGAAGTTTTCAAGCATCTTAACTTGGCAGGATCGAGCCTCTTGACGAACGTTCATTATGTAAGCTTCCCTGATGCTTAGGCACGTGTATACAAGCAAAAAATGTTCATTCTGAGAATGAGAAATCTAATGCAACACGCATGTTAATCTCGAAGTTTTTATTGAAAAGATGCCGCAAGGCCACGTGAGCGAATCACTAGCTGGGATGCGCCATTGATTTTTGAATGGAAAACAATACACACATGCAATACCAACAAAAATCTCATGAGCACAACTCATAGGAGTCAGGAACGCTATCTTGCAGGAGTGTACTTTCGGAATAAACCCTGCTTCAATTAGGACTTTTAAGGGTTGTAACGTGGTCTGGTTCATGGTTTTGATTAAAAAGTATTTAAGGCTCAAAGTTTATTGGTGCCCACCCACTCTTCGTGATGTTCTCCAGTCCCACGTTCAGCTAATTCGGCACAAGTGCTCATCTCTCAAAAAGATTTTGTGATCTTTAAGGAACCCATGCAACAGATGGTTTGACACCTGATAAGGTTTTGGAGTGACAGTCACCCCTTTTGTCCTTTGTTCGTGGTCACACGACTTTGTTCTTGCCCGAGGATTTTTCTTTGTAATCCTTTTCACTTTTCGCTTTTCATTCTTTTGCTTTTTGATCCCCGTTTCCTCGTTCCTTCCCGTACCTGTTCCTTTTCCTTTCCTGTAGCAGTGGAGCTCCAGACGACGAGACCCTTTGATCGAGATAACAAGCGTGGATCCCATCGAGTACGATAGACACGTGGGGGTGCTAATACCTTCCCCTCGCGTAACCGACTCCCTTACCCCTTTCTCTTGGTCGCGAGACCATGCTTTTCCCTTCCTTCAGGTTTACGCAGTGTTTCCTTTCCCTCTCTTGGGGTAAATACACATTGCCGGCGACTCTGTTTCCATGCCACTTTCGCCTTTGTACTTGGATGAAAATCCCGGGAGCGACAGCTGGCGGCTCTGCTGGGGATTAGAGTATGCCGTTGCTGACGGAACTAAACTTCCTGACTTCCTGAGGAAAGTGATTACCAGGCTCTGTGGGGAAAATAAAGTCTAGACGTCCCACACACCTCCTGCAGGAGATACAACCACATTCACCTCGGAGCAACCCAATTTAAACTGCTTGCTGGGGAGAATGAGTTCGGCTAAGGATGATGAACCTTCAGTGTTGGGGAGAGTAACGCTACTGGGGAAAAATAAACTTGTTACCCAGCCTGACCTATCTCTATGGTCATAAGCAGCTCTTTGAACTCTCCACGTGCCCCAGACCATCAGATCTAAAGGAAGCAATCATCTCAAGAGGATTTTATAGAAGACCGGGCATTCACACTGCCCCAGGGCCTTCAAACTCTTGGAGGGATTTATCCGATCTCGATGTAACTGCCCCAGACTTCATAATCCATGAAATAAATTACCTCGAAAGGATTTGTAATGACTGGAAATATTTTTCCCCGGTATCTCGTTCCTTAACGAGATTCTTTTAACTGACCATCTTCAGGAATAAATAACTTCTCGTGCTCTTAAGGTGGCCTGCCCCAGTACGAGCCTTGAAGTGAATTTTCCCCTGACCGACAGGTCTTCGAGAGATTCGTCGAATCTCGACGTGATTGCTCACTTTTAGTTACTTCAGGGAGAGATTTCAGTGTGACTGTTCCAGATTGACTGTATCGTATCACCACTCACCGGGAACGCCTGGGCTACGCACAACCTCTTGGCCACATGCCCCTTGACATGGCTGTCCTTCGAAGTTTTCAAGCATCTTAACTTGGCAGGATCGAGCCTCTTGACGAACGTTCATTATGTAAGCTTCCCTGATGCTTAGGCACGTGTATACAAGCAAAAAATGTTCATTCTGAGAATGAGAAATCTAATGCAACACGCATGTTAATCTCGAAGTTTTTATTGAAAAGATGCCGCAAGGCCACGTGAGCGAATCACTAGCTGGGATGCGCCATTGATTTTTGAATGGAAAACAATACACACATGCAATACCAACAAAAATCTCATGAGCACAACTCATAGGAGTCAGGAACGCTATCTTGCAGGAGTGTACTTTCGGAATAAACCCTGCTTCAATTAGGACTTTTAAGGGTTGTAACGTGGTCTGGTTCATGGTTTTGATTAAAAAGTATTTAAGGCTCAAAGTTTATTGGTGCCCACCCACTCTTCGTGATGTTCTCCAGTCCCACGTTTAGCTAATTCGGCACAAGTGCTCATCTCTCAAAAAGATTTTGTGATCTTTAAGGAACCCATGCAACAGATGGTTTGACACCTGATAAGGTTTTGGAGTGACTGTCACCCCTTTTGTCCTTTGTTCGTGGTCACATGACTTTGTTCTTGCTCGAGGATTTTTCTTTGTAATCCTTTTCACTTTTCGCTTTTCATTCTTTTGCTTTTTGATCCCCGTTTCCTCGTTCCTTCCCGTACCTGTTCCTTTTCCTTTCCTGTAGCAGTGGAGCTCCAGACGACAAGACCCTTTGATCGAGATAACAAGCGTGGATCCCATCGAGTACGATAGACACGTGGGGGTGCTAATACCTTCCCCTCGCGTAACCGACTCCCTTACCCCTTTCTCTTGGTCGCGAGACCATGCTTTTCCCTTCCTTCAGGTTTACGTAGTGTTTCCTTTCCCTCTCTTGGGGTAAATACACATTGCCGGCGACTCTGTTTCCATGCCACTTTCGCCTTTGTACTTGGATGAAAATCCCAGGAGCGACAGCTGGCGGCTCTGCTGGGGATTAGAGTATGCCATTGCTGATGGAACTAAACTTCCTGACTTCCTGAGGAAAGTGATTACCAGGCTCTGTGGGGAAAATAAAGTCTAGACGTCCCACACACCTCCTGCAGGAGATACAACCACATTCACCTCGGAGCAACCCAATTTAAACTGCTTGCTGGGGAGAATGAGTTCGGCTAAGGATGATGAACCTTCAGTGTTGGGGAGAGTAACGCTACTGGGGAAAAATAAACTTGTTACCCAGCCTGACTTATCTCTATGGTCATAAGCAGCTCTTTGAACTCTCCACGTGCCCCAGACCATCAGATCTAAAGGAAGCAATCATCTCAAGAGGATTTTATAGAAGACCGGGCATTCACACTGCCCCAGGGCCTTCAAACTCTTGGAGGGATTTATCCGATCTCGATGCAACTGCCCCAGACTTCATAATCCATGAAATAAATTACCTCGAATGGATTTGTAATGACTGGAAATATTTTTCCCCGGTATCTCGTTCCTTGACGAGATTCTTTTAACTGACCATCTTCAGGATTAAATAACTTCTCGTGCTCTTAAGGTGGCCTGCCCCAGTACGAGCCTTGAAGTGAATTTTCCCCTGACCGACAGGTCTTCGAGAGATTCGTCGAATCTCGACGTGATTGCTCACTTTTAGTTACTTCAGGGAGAGATTTCAATGTGACTGTTCCAGATTGACTGTATTTTATCACCACTCACCGGGAACGTCTGGGCTACGCACAACCTCTTGGCCACATGCCCCTTGACATGGCTGTCCTTCAAAGTTTTCAAGTATCTTAACTTGGCAGGATCGAGCCTCTTGACGAACGTTCATTATGTAAGCTTCCCTGAAGCTTAAGCACGTGTATACAAGCAAAAAATGTTCATTCTGAGAATGAGAAATCTAATGCAACACGCATGTTAATCTCGAAGTTTTTATTGAAAAGATGCCGCAAGGCCACGTGAGCGAATCACTAGCTGGGATGCGCCATTGATTTTTGAATGGAAAACAATACACACATGCAATACCAACAAAAATCTCATGAGCACAACTCATAGGAGTCAGGAACGCTATCTCGCAGGAGTGTACTTTCGGAATAAACCCTGTTTCAATTAGGACTTTTAAGGGTTGTAACGTGGTCTGGTTCATGGTTTTGATTAAAAAGTATTTAAGGCTCAAAGTTTATTGGTGCCCACCCAATCTTCGTGATGTTCTCCAGTCCCACGTTCAGCTAATTCGGCACAAGTGCTCATCTCTCAAAAAGATTTTGTGATCTTTAAGGAACCCATGCAACAGATGGTTTGACACCTGATAAGGTTTTGGAGTGACAGTGACCCCTTTTGTCCTTTGTTCGTGGTCACACGACTTTGTTCTTGCTCGAGGATTTTTCGTTGTAATCCTTTTCGCTTTTCGCTTTCATTCTTTTGCTTTTTGATCCCCGTTTCCTCGTTCCTTCCCGTACCTGTTCCATTTCCTTTCCTGTAGCAGTGGAGCTCCTGACGACAAGACCCTTTGATCGAGATAACAAGCGTGGATCCCATCGAGTACGATAGACACGTGGGGGTGCTAATACCTTCCCTTCGCGTAACCGACTCCCTTACCCCTTTCTCTTGGTCACGAGACCATGCTTTTCCCTTCCTTCAGGTTTACGCAGTGTTTCCTTTCCCTCTCTTGGGGTAAATACACATTGCCGGCGACTCTGTTTCCACGCCACTTTCGCCTTTGTACTTGGATGAAAATCCCGGGAGCGACAGCTGGCGGCTCTGCTGGGGATTAGAGTATGCCGTTGCTGACGGAACTAAACTTTCTGACTTCCTGAGGAAAGTGATTACCAAGCTCTGTGGGGAAAATAAAGTCTAGACGTCCCACACACCTCCTACAGGAGATACAACCACATTCACCTCGGAGCAACCCACTTTAAACTGCTTACTGGGGATAATGAGTTCTGCTAAGGATGATGAACCTTCAGTGTTGGGGAGAGTAACGCTACTGGGGAAAAATAAACTTGTTACCCAGCCTGACCTGTCTGTATGGTCATAAGCAGCTCTTGGAACTCTCCACCTGCCCCAGACCATTAGGTCTAAAGGAAGCAATCATCTCAAGAGGATTTTATAGAAGATCGGGCATTCACACTGCCCCAGGGCCTTCAAACTCTTGGAGGGATTTATCCGATCTCAATGCAACTGCCCTAGACTTCATAATCCATGAAATAAATTACCTCGAAAGGATTTGTAATGATTGGAAATATTCTGCCCCGGTATCTCGTACCTTGACGAGATGCTTTTAACTGACCGTCTTCAGGATTGGATAACTTCTCGTGCTCTTGAGGTGGCCTACCCCAGTACGAGCCATGAAGTTAATTTTCCCCTGACCGATTGGTCTTCGAGAGATTTGTCGAATCTCGACGTGATTGCTCCCTTTTAGCTGCTTCAGGGAGAGTTTTTAATGTGACTGTTCCAGATTGACTGTATCTTATCACCACTCACCGGGAACGCCTGGGCTACGCACAACCTCTTGGCCACATGCCCCTTGACATGGCTGTCCTTCGTATTTTTCAATTATCTCAACTTGGCAGGATCGAGCCTCTTGACGAACGTTCATTATGTAAGCTTCCCTGATGCTTAAGCACGTGTATACAAGCAAAAAATGTTCATTCTGAGAATGAGAAATCTAATGCAACACGCATGTTAATCTCGAAGTTTTTATTGAAAAGATGCCGCAAGGCCACGTGAGCGAATCACTAGCTGGGATGAGCTATTGATTTTTGAATGGAAAACAATACACACATGCAATACCAACAAAAATCTCATGAGCACAACTCATAGGAGTCAGGAACGCTATCTCGCAGGAGTGTACTTTCGGAATAAACCCTGCTTCAATTAGGACTTTTAAGAGTTGTAACGTGGTCTGGTTCATGGTTTTGATTAAAAAGTATTTAAGGCTCAAAGTTTATTGGTGCCCACCCACTCTTCGTGATGTTCTCCAGTCCCACGTTCAGCTAATTCGGCACAAGTGCTCATCTCTCAAAAAGATTTTGTGATCTTTAAGGAACCCATGCAACAGATGGTTTGACACCTGATAAGGTTTTGGAGTGACAGTCACCCCTTTTGTCCTTTGTTCGTGGTCACACGACTTTGTTCTTGCTCGAGGATTTTTCGTTGTAATCCTTTTCGCTTTTCGCTTTTCATTCTTTTGCTTTTTGATCCCCGTTTCCTCGTTCCTTCCCGTACCTGTTCCTTTTCCTTTCCTGTAGCAGTGGAGCTCCTGACGACGAGACCCTTTGATTGAGATAACAAGCGTGGATCCCATCGAGTACGATAGACACGTGGGGGTGCTAATACCTTCCCCTCGCGTAACTGACTCCCTTACCCCTTTCTCTTGGTCGCGAGACCATGCTTTTCCCTTCCTTCAGGTTTACGCAGTGTTTCCTTTCCCTCTCTTGGGGTAAATACACATTGCCGGCGACTCTGTTTCCACGCCACTTTCGCCTTTGTACTTGGATGAAAATCCCGGGAGCGACAGCTGGCGGCTCTGCTGGGGATTAGAGTATGCCGTTGCTGACGGAACTAAACTTTCTGACTTCCTGAGGAAAGTGTTTACCAGGCTCTGTGGGGAAAATAAAGTCTAGACGTCCCACACACCTCCTACAGGAGATACAACCACATTCACCTCGGAGCAACCCACTTTAAACTGCTTACTGGGGATAATGAGTTCTGCTAAGGATGATGAACCTTCAGTGTTGTGGAGAGTAACGCTACTGGGGAAAAATAAACTTGTTACCCAGCCTGACCTGTCTGTATGGTCATAAGCAGCTCTTGGAACTCTCCACCTGCCCCAGACCATTAGGTCTAAAGGAAGCAATCATCTCAAGAGGATTTTATAGAAGATCGGGCATTCACACTGCCCCAGGGCCTTCAAACTCTTGGAGGGATTTATCCGATCTCAATGCAACTGCCCCAGACTTCATAATCCATGAAATAAATTACCTCGAAAGGATTTGTAATGATTGGAAATATTCTGCCCCGGTATCTCGTACCTTGACGAGATGCTTTTAACTGACCGTCTTCAGGATTGGATAACTTCTCGTGCTCTTGAGGTGGCCTACCCCAGTACGAGCCATGAAGTTAATTTTCCCCTGACCGATTGGTCTTCGAGAGATTTGTCGAATCTCGACGTGATTGCTCCCTTTTAGCTGCTTCAGGGAGAGTTTTTAATGTGACTGTTCCAGATTGACTGTATCTTATCACCACTCACCGGGAACGCCTGGGCTACGCACAACCTCTTGGCCACATGCCCCTTGACATGGCTGTCCTTCGTAGTTTTCAATTATCTCAACTTGGCAGGATCGAGCCTCTTGACGAACGTTCATTATGTAAGCTTCCCTGATGCTTAAGCACGTGTATACAAGCAAAAAATGTTCATTCTGAGAATGAGAAATCTAATGCAACACGCATGTTAATCTCGAAGTTTTTATTGAAAAGATGCCGCAAGGCCACGTGAGCGAATCACTTGCTGGGATGAGCCATTGATTTTTGAATGGAAAACAATACACACATGCAATACCAACAAAAATCTCATGAGCACAACTCATAGGAGTCAGGAACGCTATCTCGCAGGAGTGTACTTTCGGAATAAACCCTGCTTCAATTAGGACTTTTAAGGGTTGTAACGTGGTCTGGTTCATGGTTTTGATTAAAAATTATTTAAGGCTCAAAGTTTATTGGTGCCCACCCACTCTTCGTGATGTTCTCCAGTTCCACGTTCAGCTAATTCGGCACAAGTGCTCATCTCTCAAAAAGATTTTGTGATCTTTAAGGAACCCATGCAACAGATAGTTTGACACCTGATAAGGTTTTGGAGTGACAGTCACCCCTTTTGTCCTTTGTTCGTGGTCACACGACTTTGTTCTTGCTCGAGGATTTTTCGTTGTAATCCTTTTCGCTTTTCGCTTTTCATTCTTTTGCTTTTTGATCCCCGTTTCCTCGTTCCTTCCCGTACCTGTTCCTTTTCCTTTCCTGTAGCAGTGGAGCTCCTGACGACGAGACCCTTTGATTGAGATAACAAGCATGGATCCCATCGAGTACGATAGACACGTGGGGGTGCTAATACCTTCCCCTCGCGTAACTGACTCCCTTACCCCTTTCTCTTGGTCGCGAGACCATGCTTTTCCCTTCCTTCAGGTTTACGCAGTGTTTCCTTTCCCTCTCTTGGGGTAAATACACATTGCCGGCGACTCTGTTTCCACGCCACTTTCGCCTTTGTACTTGGATGAAAATCCCGGGAGCGACAGCTGGCGGCTCTGCTGGGGATTAGAGTATGCCGTTGCTGACGGAACTAAACTTCCTGACTTCCTGAGGAAAGTGATTACCAGGCTCTGTGGGGAAAATAAAGTCTAGACGTTCCACACACCTCCTGCAGGAGATACAACCACATTCACCTCGGAGCAACCCACTTTAAACTGCTTGCTGGGGATAATGAGTTCTGCTAAGGATGATGAACCTTCAGTGTTGGGGAGAGTAACGCTACTGGGGAAAAATAAACTTGTTACCCAGCCTGACCTGTCTGTATGGTCATAAGCAGCTCTTGGAACTCTCCACCTGCCCCAGACCATTAGGTCTAAAGGAAGCAATCATCTCAAGAGGATTTTATAGAAGATCGGGCATTCACACTGCCCTAGGGCCTTCAAACTCTTGGAGGGATTTATCCGATCTCGATGCAACTGCCCCAGACTTCATAATCCATGAAATAAATTACCTCGAAAGGATTTGTAATGATTGGAAATATTCTGCCCCGGTATCTCGTACCTTGACGAGATGCTTTTAACTGACCGTCTTCAGGATTGGATAACTTCTCGTGCTCTTGAGGTGGCCTACCCCAGTACGAGCCATGAAGTGAATTTTCCCCTGACCGATTGGTCTTCGAGAGATTTGTCGAATCTTGACGTGATTGCTCCCTTTTAGCTGCTTCAGGGAGAGTTTTTAATGTGACTGTTCCAGATTGACTGTATCTTATCACCACTCACCGGGAACGCCTGGGCTACGCACAACCTCTTGGCCACATGCCCCTTGACATGGCTTTCCTTCGTAGTTTTCAAGTATCTCAACTTGGCAGGATCGAGCCTCTTGACTGACGTTCATTATGTAAGCTTCGCTAATGCTTAAGCACGTGTATACAAGCAAAAAATGTTCATTCTGAGAATGAGAAATCTAATGCAACACGCATGTTAATCTCGAAGTTTTTAGTGAAAAGATGTCGCAAGGCCACGTGAGCGAATCATTAGCTGGGATGCGACATTGATTTTTGAATGGAAAACAATATGTACATGCAATACCAAAAAAAATCTCATGAGCACAACTCATAGGAGTCAGGAACGCTATCTCGCTGGAGTGTACTTTCGGAATAAACCCTGCTTCAATTAGGACTTTTAAGGGTTGTAACGTGCTCTGGTTCATGGTTTTGATTAAAAAGGATTTAAGGCTCAAAGTTTATTGGTGCCCACCCACTCTTCTTGATGTTCTCCAGTCCCACGTTCAGCTAATTTGGCACAAGTGCTCATCTCTCAAAAAGATTTTGTGATCTTTAAGGAACCCATGCAACTGATGGTTTGACACCTGATGAGGTTTTGGAGTGACAGTCACCCCTTTTGTCCTTTGTTCGTGGTCACACAACTTTGTACTTGCTCGAGGATTTTTCTTTGTAATCCTTTTCACTTTTCGCTTTTCATTCTTTAGCTTTTTGATCCCCGTTTCCTCGTTCCTTCCCGTACCTGTTCCTTTTCCTTTCCAATAGCAGCGGAGCTTCAGACGACGACACCCTTTGATCGAGATAACAATCGTGGATCCCATCGAGTACGATGGACACGTGGGGGTGCTAATACCTTCCCCTCGCGTAACCGACTCCCTTACCCGTTCCTCTTGGTCGCGAGACCATGCTTTTCCCTTCCTTCAGGTTTATGCAGTGTTTCCTTTCCATCTCTTAGGGTAAATACACATTGTTGGCGACTCTGTTTCCGCCCCACTTTCGGGTTTGTACTTGGATGAAAATCCCGGGAGCGACAGCCGGCGACTCTGCTGGGGATTAGAGCATGCTGTTGCTGACGGAACTACACTTCCTGACTTCCTGAGGAAAGTGATTACCAGGCTCTGTGGAGAAAATAAAGTCTAGACGTCCAGCACACCTTCTGCAGGAGATACAACCACATTCACCTCGGAGCAACCCACTTTAAACTGCTTGCTGGGGATAATGAGTTCTGCTAAGGATGATGAACCTTCAGTGTTGGGGAGAGTAACGCTACTGGGGAAAAATAAACTTGTTACCCAGCCTGACCTGTCTGTATGGTCATAAGCAGCTCTTGGAACTCTCCACCTGCCCCAGACCATTAGGTCTAAAGGAAGCAATCATCTCAAGAGGATTTTATAGAAGATCGGGCATTCACACTGCCCCAGGGCCTTCAAACTCTTGGAGGGATTTATCCGATCTCGATGCAACTGCCCCAGACTTCATAATCCATGAAATAAATTACCTCGAAAGGATTTGTAATGATTGGAAATATTCTGCCCCGGTATCTCGTACCTTGACGAGATGCTTTTAACTGACCGTCTTCAGGATTGGATAACTTCTCGTGCTCTTGAGGTGGCCTACCCCAGTACGAGCCATGAAGTGAATTTTCCCCTGACCGATTGGTCTTCGAGAGATTTGTCGAATCTTGACGTGATTGCTCCCTTTTAGCTGCTTCAGGGAGAGTTTTTAATGTGACTGTTCCAGATTGACTGTATCTTATCACCACTCACCGGGAACGCCTGGGCTACGCACAACCTCTTGGCCACATGCCCCTTGACATGGCTTTCCTTCGAAGTTTTCAAGTATCTCAACTTGGCAGGATCGAGCCTCTTGACTGACGTTCATTATGTAAGCTTCGCTAATGCTTAAGCACGTGTATACAAGCAAAAAATGTTCATTCTGAGAATGAGAAATCTAATGCAACACGCATGTTAATCTCGAAGTTTTTAGTGAAAAGATGTCGCAAGGCCACGTGAGCGAATCATTAGCTGGGATGCGACATTGATTTTTGAATGGAAAACAATATGTACATGCAATACCAAAAAAAATCTCATGAGCACAACTCATAGGAGTCAGGAACGCTATCTCGCTGGAGTGTACTTTCGGAATAAACCCTGCTTCAATTAGGACTTTTAAGGGTTGTAACGTGCTCTGGTTCATGGTTTTGATTAAAAAGGATTTAAGGCTCAAAGTTTATTAGTGCCCACCTACTCTTCGTGATGTTCTCCAGTCCCACGTTCAGCTAATTTGGCACAAGTGCTCATCTCTCAAAAAGATTTTGTGATCTTTAAGGAACCCATGCAACTGATGGTTTGACACCTGATGAGGTTTTGGAGTGACAGTCACCCCTTTTGTCCTTTGTTCGTGGTCACACAACTTTGTACTTGCTCGAGGATTTTTCTTTGTAATCCTTTTCACTTTTCGCTTTTCATTCTTTAGCTTTTTGATCCCCGTTTCCTCGTTCCTTCCCGTACCTGTTCCTTTTCCTTTCCAATAGCAGCGGAGCTTCAGACGACGACACCCTTTGATCGAGATAACAATCGTGGATCCCATCGAGTACGATGGACACGTGGGGGTGCTAATACCTTCCCCTCGCGTAACCGACTCCCTTACCCGTTCCTCTTGGTCGCGAGACCATGCTTTTCCCTTCCTTCAGGTTTATGCAGTGTTTCCTTTCCATCTCTTAGGGTAAATACACATTGCTGGCGACTCTGTTTCCGCCCCACTTTCGGGTTTGTACTTGGATGAAAATCCCGGGAGCGACAGCCGGCGACTCTGCTGGGGATTAGAGCATGCTGTTGCTGACGGAACTACACTTCCTGACTTCCTGAGGAAAGTGATTACCAGGCTCTGTGGGGAAAATAAAGTCTAGACGTCCAGCACACCTTCTGCAGGAGATACAACCACATTCACCTCGGAGCAACCCACTTTAAACTGCTTGCTGGGGATAATGAGTTCTGCTAAGGATGATGAACCTTCAGTGTTGGGGAGAGTAACGCTACTGGGGAAAAATAAACTTGTTACCCAGCCTGACCTGTCTGTATGGTCATAAGCAGCTCTTGGAACTCTCCACCTGCCCCAGACCATTAGGTCTAAAGGAAGCAATCATCTCAAGAGGATTTTATAGAAGATCGGGCATTCACACTGCCCCAGGGCCTTCAAACTCTTGGAGGGATTTATCCGATCTCGATGCAACTGCCCCAGACTTCATAATCCATGAAATAAATTACCTCGAAAGGATTTGTAATGACTGGAAATATTCTGCCCCGGTATCTCATACCTTGACGAGATGCTTTTAACTGACCATCTTCAGGATTGGATAACTTCTCGTGCTCTTGAGGTGGCCTGCCCCAGTACGAGCCTTGAAGTGAATTTTCCCCTGACCGACTGGTCTTCGAGAGATTCGTCGAATCTCGACGTGATTGCTCCCTTTTAGCTGCTTCAGGGAGAGTTTTCAATGTGACTGTTCCATATTGACTGTATCTTATCACCACTCACCGGGAACGCCTGGGCTACGCACAACCTCTTGGCCACATGCCCCTTGACATGGCTTTTCTTCGTAGTTTTCAAGTATCTCAACTTGGCAGGATCGAGCCTCTTGACTGACGTTCATTATGTAAGCTTCGCTAATGCTTAAGCACGTGTATACAAGCAAAAAATGTTCATTCTGAGAATGAGAAATCTAATGCAACACGCATGTTAATCTCGAAGTTTTTAGTGAAAAGATGTCGCAAGGCCACGTGAGCGAATCATTAGCTGGGATGCGACATTGATTTTTGAATGGAAAACAATATGTACATGCAATACCAAAAAAAATCTCATGAGCACAACTCATAGGAGTCAGGAACGCTATCTCGCTGGAGTGTACTTTCGGAATAAACCCTGCTTCAATTAGGACTTTTAAGGGTTGTAACGTGCTCTGGTTCATGGTTTTGATTAAAAAGGATTTAAGGCTCAAAGTTTATTGGTGCCCACCCACTCTTCGTGATGTTCTCCAGTCCCACGTTCAGCTAATTTGGCACAAGTGCTCATCTCTCAAAAAGATTTTGTGATCTTTAAGGAACCCATGCAACTGATGGTTTGACACCTGATGAGGTTTTGGAGTGACAGTCACCCCTTTTGTCCTTTGTTCGTGGTCACACAACTTTGTACTTGCTCGAGGATTTTTCTTTGTAATCCTTTTCACTTTTCGCTTTTCATTCTTTAGCTTTTTGATCCCCGTTTCCTCGTTCCTTCCCGTACCTGTTCCTTTTCCTTTCCAATAGCAGCGGAGCTTCAGACGACGACACCCTTTGATCGAGATAACAATCGTGGATCCCATCGAGTACGATGGACACGTGGGGGTGCTAATACCTTCCCCTCGCGTAACCGACTCCCTTACCCGTTCCTCTTGGTCGCGAGACCATGCTTTTCCCTTCCTTCAGGTTTATGCAGTGTTTCCTTTCCATCTCTTAGGGTAAATACACATTGCTGGCGACTCTGTTTCCGCCTCACTTTCGGGTTTGTACTTGGATGAAAATCCCGGGAGCGACAGCCGGCGACTCTGCTGGGGATTAGAGCATGCTGTTGCTGACGGAACTACACTTCCTGACTTCCTGAGGAAAGTGATTACCAGGCTCTGTGGGGAAAATAAAGTCTAGACGTCCAGCACACCTTCTGCAGGAGATAAAACCACATTCACCTCAGAGCAACCCACTTTAACCTGCTTGGTGGGGAGAATGAGTTCTGCTAAGGATGATGAACCTTCAGTGTTGGGGAGAGTAACGGTACTGGGGAAAAATAGACTTGTTACCCAGCCTGACCTGTCTCTATGGTCATAAGCAGCTCTTTGAACTCTCCACCTGCCCCAGACCATCAGGTCTAAAGGAAGCAATCATCTCAAGAGGATTTTATAGAAGACCGGGCATTCACACTGCCCCAGGGCCTTCAAACTCTTGGAGGGATTTATCCGATCTCGATGCAACTGCCCCAGACTTCATAATCCATGAAATAAATTACCTCGAAAGGATTTGTAATGACTGGAAATATTCTGCCCCGGTATCTCATACCTTGACGAGATGCTTTTAACTGACCATCTTCAGGATTGGATAACTTCTCGTGCTCTTGAGGTGGCCTGCCCCAGTACGAGCCTTGAAGTGAATTTTCCCCTGACCGACTGGTCTTCGAGAGATTCGTCGAATCTCGACGTGATTGCTCCCTTTTAGCTGCTTCAGGGAGAGTTTTCAATGTGACTGTTCCATATTGACTGTATCTTATCACCACTCACCGGGGACGCCTGGGCTACGCACAACCTCTTGGCCACATGCCCCTTGACATGGCTGTCCTTCGAAGTTTTCAAGTATCTTAACTTGGCAGGATCGAGCCTCTTGACGGACGTTCATTATGTAAGCTTCCCTGATGCTTAAGCACGTGTATACAAGCAAAAAATGTTCATTCTGAGAATGAGAAATCTAATGCAACACGCATGTTAATCTCGAAGTTTTTATTGAAAAGATGTCGCAAGGCCACTTGAGCGAATCACTAGCTGGGATGCGACATTGATTTTTGAATGGAAAACAATACGCACATGCAATACCAACAAAAATCTCATGAGCACAACTCATAGGAGTCAGGAACGCTATCTCGCTGGAGTGTACTTTCAGAATAAACCCTGCTTCAATTAGGACTTTTAAGGGGTGTAACGTGGTCTGGTTCATGGTTTTGATTAAAAAGGATTTAATGCTCAAAGTTTATTGGTGCCCACCCACTCTTCGTGATGTTCTCCAGTCCCACGTTCAGCTAAGTCGGCACAAGTGCTCATCTCTTAAAAAGATTTTGTGATCTTTAAGGAACCCATGCAACTGATGGTTTGACACCTGATGAGGTTTTGGAGTGACAGTCACCCCTTTTGTCCTTTGTTCGTGGTCACACGACTTTGTTCTTGCTCGAGGATTTTTCATTGTAATCCTTTTCGCTTTTCTCTTTTCATTCTTTTGCTTTTTGATCCCCATTTCCTCGTTCCTTCCCGTACTTGTTCCTTTTCCTTTCTAGTAGCAGTGGAGCTCCAGACGACGACACCCTTTCATCGAGATAACAATCGTGGATCCCATGAAGTACGATGGACACGTGGGGGTGCTAATACCTTCCCCTCGCATAACCGACTCCCTTACCCGTTTCTCTTGGTCGCGAGACCATGTTTTTCCCTTCCTTCAGGTTTACGCAGTGTTTCCTTTCCCACTCTTGGGGTAAATACACATTGCTGGTGACACTGTTTCCGCCCCACTTTCGCGTTTGTACTTGGATGAAAATCCAGGGAGCGACAGCTGGCGACTCTGCTGGGGATTAGAGCATGTTGTTGCTGATGGAACTACACTTCCTAACTTCATGAGGAAAGTGATTACCAGCCTCTGTGGGGAAAATAAAGTCTAGACGTCCAGCACACCTCCTGCAGGAGATAAAACCACATTCACCTCGGAGCACCCCAATTTAAACTGCTTGCTGGGGAGAATGAGTTCTGCTAAGGATGATGAACCTTCAGTGTTAGGGAGAGTAACGCTACTGGGGAAAAATAAACTTGTTACCCAGCCTGACCTATCTCTATGGTCATAAGCAGCTCTTTGAACTCTCCACGTGCCCCAGACCATCAGGTCTAAAGGAAGCAATCATCTCAAGAGGATTTTATAGAAGGTCGGGCATTCACACTGCCCCAGGGCCTTCAAACTCTTGGAGGGATTTATCCGATCTCGATGTAACTGCCCCAGACTTCATAATCCATGAAATAAATTACCTCAAAAGGATTTGTAATGACTGGAAATATTCTGCCTCGGTATCTCGTACCTTAACGAGATGCTTTTAACTGACCGTCTTCAGGATTGGATAACTTCTCGTGCTCTTGAGGTGGCCTGCCCCAGTACGAGCCATGGAGTGAATTTTCCCCTGAACGACTGGTCTTTGAGAGATTCGTCGAATCTCGACGTGATTGCTCCCTTTTAGCTTCTTCAGGGAGAGTTTTCAATGTGACTGTTCCAGATTGACTGTATCTTATCACCACTCACCGGAAACGCCTGGGCTACGCACAACCTCTTGGCCACATGCCCCTTGACATGGCTGTCCTTCGAAGTTTTCAAGTATCTCAACTTGGCAGGATCAAGCCTCTTCACTGACGTTCATTATGTAAGCTTCCCTGATGCTTAAGCACGTGTATACAAGCAAAAAATGTTCATTCTGAGAATGAGAAATCTAATGCAACACGCATGTTAATCTCAAAGTTTTTATTGAAAAGATGTCGCAAGGCAACGTGAGCGAATCACTAGCTGGGATGCAACCTTGATTTTTGAATGGAAAACAATACGCATATGCAATACCAACAAAAATCTAATGAGCACAACTCATAGGAGTCAGGAACGCTATCTCGCTGGAGTGTACTTTCGGAATAAACCCTGCTTCAATTAGGACTTTTAAGGGTTATAACGTGGTCGGGTTCATGGTTTTGATTAAAAAGGATTTCAGGATCAAAGTTTATTGGTGCCCACCCACTCTTCGTGATGTTCTCCAGTCCCACGTTCAGCAAATTCGAGACAAGTGCTCATCTCTCAAAAAGATTTTGTGATCTTTAAGGAACCCATGCAACTGATGGTTTGACACCTGATGAGGTTTTGGAGTGACAGTCACCCCTTTTGTCCTTTGTTCGTGGTCACACGACTTTGTTCTTGCTCGAGGATTTTTCTTTGTAATCCTTTTCGCTTTTCGCTTTTCATTCTTTTGCTTTTTGATCCCCGTTTCCTCGTTCCTTCCCGTACCTGTTCCTTTTCCTTTCCAGTAGAAGTGGAGCTCCAGACGACGACACCCTTTGATCGAGATAACAAGCGTGGATCCCAACGAGTACGATGGACACGTGGGGGTGCTAATACCTTCCCCTCGTGTAACCGACTCCCTTACGCGTTTCTCTTGGTCGCGAGACCATGCTTTTCCCTTCCTTCAGGTTTACGCAGTGTTTCCTTTCCCTCTCTTGGGGTAAATACACATTGTTGGCGACTCTGTTTCCGCTCCACTTTCGCGTTTGTACTTGAATGAAAATCCCAGGAGCGACAGCTGGCGACTCTGCTAGGGATTAGAGCATGCCGTTGCTGACGGAACTACACTTCCTGACTTCCTGAGGAAAGTGATTACTAGGCTCTGTGGGGAAAATAAAGTCTAGACGTCCAGCACACCTCCTGCAGGAGATACAACCACATTCACCTCGGAGCAACCCACTTTAAACTGCTTGCTGGGGAGAATGAGTTCTGCTAAGGATGATGAGCCTTCAGTGTTGGGGAGAGTAACGCTACTGGGGAAAAATAAACTTGTTACCCAGCCTGACCTATCTCTATGGTCATAAGCAGCTCTTTGAACTCTCCACGTGCCCCAGACCATCAGGTCTAAAGGAAGCAATCATCTCAAGAGGATTTTATAGAAGACCGGGCATTCACACTGCCCCAGGGCCTTCAAACTCTTGGAGGGATTTATCCGATCTCGATGCAACTGCCCCAGATTTCATAATCCATGAAATAAATTACCTCGAAAGGATTTGTAATGACTGGAAATATTCTTCCCCGGTATCTCGTACCTTGACGAGATGCTTTTAACTTTCCGTCTTCAGGATTGGATAACTTCTCGCGCTCTTGAGGTGGCCTGCCCCAGTACGAGCCATGAAGTGAATTTTCCCTTGACCGACTGGACTTTGAGAGATTCGTCGAATCTCGACGTGATTGCTCCCTTTTAGCTGCTTCAGGGAGAGTTTTCAATGTGACTGTTCCAGATTGACTGTATCTTATCACCACTCACCGGGAACGCCTGGCCTACGCACAACCTCTTGGCCACATGCCCCTTGACATGGCTGTCCTTCGAAGTTTTCAAGTATCTCAACTTGGTAGGATCGAGCCTCTTGACTAAAGTTCATTATGTAAGCTTCCCTGATGCTTAAGCACGTGTATACAAGCAAAAAATGTTCATTCTGAGAATGAGAAATCTAATGCAACACGCATGTTAATCTCGAAGTTTTTATTGAAAAGATGTCGCAACGCCACGTGAGCGAATCACTAGCTGGGATGCGACATTGATTTTTGAATGGAAAACAATACGCACATGCAATACCAACAAAAATCTCATGAGCACAACTCATAGGATTCAGGAACGCTATCTCGCTGGAGTGTACTTTTGAAATAAACCCTGCTTCAATTAGGACTTTTAAGGGTTGTAACGTGGTCGGGTTCATGGTTTTGATTAAAAAGGATTTAAGGCTCAAAGTTTATTGGTGCCCACCCAATCTTCCTGATGTTCTCCAGTCCGCCGTTCAGCTAATTCGGCACAAGTGCTCATCTCTCAAAAAGAATTTGTGATCTTTAAGGAACCCATGCAACTGATGGTTTGACACCTGATAAGATTTTAGAGTGACAGTCACCCCTTTTGTCCTTTGTTCATGGTCACACGACTTTGTTCTTGCTCGAGGATTTTTCTTTGTAATCCTTTTCGCTTTTTGCTTTTCATTCTTTTGCTTTTTGATCCCAGTTTCGTCGTTCCTTCCCGTACCTGTTCCATTTCCTTTCCAGTAGCAGTGGAGCTCCAGACGACGACACCCTTTGATCGAGATAACAAGCGTGGATCCCAACGAGTACGATGGACACGTGGGGGTGCTAATACCTTCCCCTCGCGTAACCGACTCCCTTACCCGTTTCTCTTGGTCGCGAGACCATGCTTTTCCCTTCCTTCAGGTTTACGCAGTGTTTCTTTTCCCTCTCTTGGGGTAAATACACATTGCTGGCGACTCCGTTTCCACGCCACTTTCGCATTTGTACTTGGATGAAAATCCCGGGAGCGACAGCTGGCGACTCTGCTGGGGATTAGAGCATGCCGTTGCTGACAGAACTACACTTCCTGACTTCCTGAGGAAAGTGATTACTAGGCTCTGTGGGAAAATAAAGTCTAGACGTCCAGCACACCTCCTGCAGGAGATACAACCACATTCACCTCGGAGCAACCCACTTTAAACTGCTTGCTGGGGAGAATGAGTTCTGCTAAGGATGATGAGCCTTCAGTGTTGGGGAGAGTAACACTACTGGGGAAAAATAAACTTGTTACCCAGCCTGACCTATCTCTATGGTCATAAGCAGCTCTTTGAACTCTCCACGTGCCCTAGACCATCAGGTCTAAAGGAAGCAATCATCTCAAGAGGATTTTATAGAAGATCGGGCATTCACACTGCCCCAGGGCTTTCAAACTCTTGGAGGGATTTATCCGATCTCGATGCAACTGCCCCAGACTTCATAATCCATGAAATAAATTACCTCGAAAGGATTTGTAATGACTGGAAATATTCTGCCCCGGTATCTCGTACCTTGACGAGATGCTTTTAACTGTCTGTCTTCAGGATTGGATAACTTCTCGTGCTCTTGAGGTGGCCTGCCCCCGTACGAGCCATGAAGTGAATTTTCCCCTGAACGACTGGTCTTCGAGAGATTCGTCGAATCTCGACGTGATTGCTCCCTTTTAGCTTCTTCAGGGAGAGTTTTCAATGTGACTGTTCCAGATTGACTGTATCTTATCACCACTCACCGGAAACGCCTGGGCTACGCACAACCTCTTGGCCACATGCCCCTTGACATGGCTGTCCTTCGAAGTTTTCAAGTATCTCAACTTGGCAGGATCAAGCCTCTTCACTGACGTTCATTATGTAAGCTTCCCTGATGCTTAAGCACGTGTATACAAGCAAAAAATGTTCATTCTGAGAATGAGAAATCTAATGCAACACGCATGTTAATCTCAAAGTTTTTATTGAAAAGATGTCGCAAGGCAACGTGAGCGAATCACTAGCTGGGATGCGACCTTGATTTTTGAATGGAAAACAATACGCATATGCAATACCAACAAAAATCTAATGAGCACAACTCATAGGAGTCAGGAACGCTATCTCGCTGGAGTGTACTTTCGGAATAAACCCTGCTTCAATTAGGACTTTTAAGGGTTATAACGTGGTCGGGTTCATGGTTTTGATTAAAAAGGATTTCAGGCTCAAAGTTTATTGGTGCCCACCCACTCTTCGTGATGTTCTCCAGTCCCACGTTCAGCTAATTCGAGACAAGTGCTCATCTCTCAAAAAGATTTTGTGATCTTTAAGGAACCCATGCAACTGATGGTTTGACACCTGATGAGGTTTTGGAGTGACAGTCACCCCTTTTGTCCTTTGTTCGTGGTCACACGACTTTGTTCTTGCTCGAGGATTTTTCTTTGTAATCCTTTTCACTTTTCGCTTTTCATTCTTTTGCTTTTTGATCCCCGTTTCCTCGTTCCTTCCCGTACCTGTTCCTTTTCCTTTCCAGTAGAAGTGGAGCTCCAGACGACGACACCCTTTGATCGAGATAACAAGCGTGGATCCCAACGAGTACGATGGACACGTGGGGGTGCTAATACCTTCCCCTCGTGTAACCGACTCCCTTACGCGTTTCTCTTGGTCGCGAGACCATGCTTTTCCCTTCCTTCAGGTTTACGCAGTGTTTCCTTTCCCTCTCTTGGGGTAAATACACATTGTTGGCGACTCTGTTTCCGCTCCACTTTCGCGTTTGTACTTGAATGAAAATCCCAGGAGCGACAGCTGGCGACTCTGCTAGGGATTAGAGCATGCCGTTGCTGACGGAACTACACTTCCTGACTTCCTGAGGAAAGTGATTACTAGGCTCTGTGGGGAAAATAAAGTCTAGACGTCCAGCACACCTCCTGCAGGAGATACAACCACATTCACCTCGGAGCAACCCACTTTAAACTGCTTGCTGGGGAGAATGAGTTCTGCTAAGGATGATGAGCCTTCAGTGTTGGGGAGAGTAACGCTACTGGGGAAAAATAAACTTGTTACCCAGCCTGACCTATCTCTATGGTCATAAGCAGCTCTTTGAACTCTCCACGTGCCCCAGACCATCAGGTCTAAAGGAAGCAATCATCTCAAGAGGATTTTATAGAAGACCGGGCATTCACACTGCCCCAGGGCCTTCAAACTCTTGGAGGGATTTATCCGATCTCGATGCAACTGCCCCAGACTTCATAATCCATGAAATAAATTACCTCGAAAGGATTTGTAATGACTGGAAATATTCTTCCCCGGTATCTCGTACCTTGACGAGATGCTTTTAACTTTCCGTCTTCAGGATTGGATAACTTCTCGCGCTCTTGAGGTGGCCTGCCCCAGTACGAGCCATGAAGTGAATTTTCCCTTGACCGACTGGACTTTGAGAGATTCGTCGAATCTCGACGTGATTGCTCCCTTTTAGCTGCTTCAGGAAGAGTTTTCAATGTGACTGTTCCAGATTGACTGTATCTTATCACCACTCACCGGGAACGCCTGGCCTACGCACAACCTCTTGGCCACATGCCCCTTGACATGGCTGTCCTTCGAAGTTTTCAAGTATCTCAACTTGGTAGGATCGAGCCTCTTGACTAAAGTTCATTATGTAAGCTTCCCTGATGCTTAAGCACGTGTATACAAGCAAAAAATGTTCATTCTGAGAATGAGAAATCTAATGCAACACGCATGTTAATCTCGAAGTTTTTATTGAAAAGATGTCGCAACGCCACGTGAGCGAATCACTAGCTGGGATGCGACATTGATTTTTGAATGGAAAACAATACGCACATGCAATACCAACAAAAATCTCATGAGCACAACTCATAGGATTCAGGAACGCTATCTCGCTGGAGTGTACTTTTGAAATAAACCCTGCTTCAATTAGGACTTTTAAGGGTTGTAACGTGGTCGGGTTCATGGTTTTGATTAAAAAGGATTTAAGGCTCAAAGTTTATTGGTGCCCACCCAATCTTCCTGATGTTCTCCAGTCCGCCGTTCAGCTAATTCGGCACAAGTGCTCATCTCTCAAAAAGAATTTGTGATCTTTAAGGAACCCATGCAACTGATGGTTTGACACCTGATAAGATTTTAGAGTGACAGTCACCCCTTTTGTCCTTTGTTCATGGTCACACGACTTTGTTCTTGCTCGAGGATTTTTCTTTGTAATCCTTTTCGCTTTTTGCTTTTCATTCTTTTGCTTTTTGATCCCAGTTTCGTCGTTCCTTCCCGTACCTGTTCCATTTCCTTTCCAGTAGCAGTGGAGCTCCAGACGACGACACCCTTTGATCGAGATAACAAGCGTGGATCCCAACGAGTACGATGGACACGTGGGGGTGCTAATACCTTCCCCTCGCGTAACCGACTCCCTTACCCGTTTCTCTTGGTCGCGAGACCATGCTTTTCCCTTCCTTCAGGTTTACGCAGTGTTTCTTTTCCCTCTCTTGGGGTAAATACACATTGCTGGTGACTCCGTTTCCATGCCACTTTCGCATTTGTACTTGGATGAAAATCCCGGGAGCGACAGCTGGCGACTCTGCTGGGGATTAGAGCATGCCGTTGCTGACAGAACTACACTTCCTGACTTCCTGAGGAAAGTGATTACTAGGCTCTGAGGGGAAAATAAAGTCTAGACGTCCAGCACACCTCCTGCAGGAGATACAACCACATTCACCTTGGAGCAACCCACTTTAAACTGCTTGCTGGGGAGAATGAGTTCTGCTAAGGATGATGAGCCTTCAGTGTTGGGGAGAGTAACACTACTGGGGAAAAATAAACTTGTTACCCAGCCTGACCTATCTCTATGGTCATAAGCAGCTCTTTGAACTCTCCACGTGCCCCAGACCATCAGGTCTAAAGGAAGCAATCATCTCAAGAGGATTTTATAGAAGATCGGGCATTCACACTGCCCCAGGGCTTTCAAACTCTTGGAGGGATTTATCCGATCTCGATGCAACTGCCCCAGACTTCATAATCCATGAAATAAATTACCTCGAAAGGATTTGTAATGACTGGAAATATTCTGCCCCGGTATCTCGTACCTTGACGAGATGCTTTTAACTGTCCGTCTTCAGGATTGGATAACTTCTCGTGCTCTTGAGGTGGCCTGCCCCCGTACGAGCCATGAAGTGAATTTTCCCCTGACCGACTGGTCTTCGAGAGATTTGTCGAATCTCGACGTGATTGCTCCCTTTTAGCTTCTTCAGCGAGAGTTTTCAATGTGACTATTCCAGATTGACTGTATCTTATCACCACTCACCGGGAACGCCTGGGCTACGCACAACCTCTTGGCCACGTGCCCCTTGACATGGCTGTTCTTCGAAGTTTTCAAGTATCTCAACTTGGTAGGATCGAGCCTCTTGGCTGACGTTCATTATGTAAGCTTCCCTGATGCTTAAGCACGTATATACAAGCAAAAAATGTTCATTTTGAGAATGAGAAATCTAATGCAACACGCATGTTAATTTCGAAGTTTTTATTGAAAAGATGTCGCAACGCCACGTGAGCGAATCACTAGTTGGGATGCGACATTGATTTTTGAATGGAAAACAATACGCACATGCAATACCAAGAAAAATCTCATGAGCACAACTCATAGGATTCAGGAACGCTATCTCGCTGGAGTGTACTTATGAAATAAACCGTGCTTCAATTAGGACTTTTAAGGGTTGTAACGTGGTCGGGTTCATGGTTTTGATTAAAAAGGATTTAAGGCTCAAAGTTTATTGGTGCCCACCCAATCTTCGTGATGTTCTCCAGTCCCCCGTTCAGCTAATTCGGCACAAGTGCTCATCTCTCAAAAAGATTTTGTGATCTTTAAGGAACCCATGCAACTGATGGTTTGACACCTGATGAGATTTTAGAGTGACAGTCACCCCTTTTGTCCTTTGTTCGTGGTCACACAACTTTGTTCTTGCTCGAGGATTTTTCTTTGTAATCCTTTTCGCTTTTCGCTTTTCATTCTTTTGCTTTTTAATCCCCGTTTCCTCGTTCCTTCCCGTACCTGTTCCTTTTCCTTTCCAGTAGCAGTGGAGCTCCAGACGACGACACCCTTTGATCGAGATAACAAGCGTGGATCCCAACGAGTACGATGGACACGTGGGGGTGCTAATACCTTCCCCTCGCGTAACCGACTCCCTTACCCGTTTCTCTTGGTCGCGAGACCATGCTTTTCCCTTCCTTCAGGATTACGCAGTGTTTCCTTTCCCTCTCTTGGGGTAAATACACATTGCTGACGACTCTGTTTCTGCGCCACTTTCGCGTTTGTACTTGGATGAAAATCCCGGGAGCGACAGCTGGCGACTCTGCTAGGGATTAGAGCATGTCGTTGGTGACGGAACTACACTTCCTGACTTCCTGAGGAAAGTGATTACTAGGCTCTGTGGGGAAAATAAAGTCTAGACGTCCAGCACACCTCCTGCAGGAGATACAACCACATTCACCTCGGAGCAACCCACTTTAAACTGCTTGCTGGGGAGAATGAGTTCTGCTAAGGATGATGAGCCTTCAGTGTTGGGGAGAGTAACACTACTGGGGAAAAATAAACTTGTTACCCAGCCTGACCTATCTCTATGGTCATAAGCAGCTCTTTGAACTCTCCACGTGCCCCAGACCATCAGGTCTAAAGGAAGCAATCATCTCAAGAGGATTTTATAGAAGACCGGGCATTCACACTGCCCCAGGGCCTTCAAACTCTCGGAGGGATTTATCCGATCTCGATGCAACTGCCCCAGACTTCATAATCCATGAAATAAATTACCTCGAAAGGATTTGTAATGATTGGAAATATTATGCCCCGGTATCTCGTACCTTGACGAGATGCTTTTAACTGTCCGTCTTCAGGATTGGATAACTTCTCGTGCTCCTGAGGTGGCCTGCCCCAGTACGAGCCATGAAGTGAATTTTCCCCTGACCGACTGGTCTTCGAGAGATTCGTCGTATCTCGACGTGATTGCTCCCTTTTAGCTGCTTCAGGGAGAGTTTTCAATGTGACTGTTCCAGATTGACTGTATCTTATCACCACTCACCGGGAACGCCTAGGCTACGCACAACCTCTTGGCCACATGCCCCTTGACATGGCTGTGCTTCGAAGTTTTCAAGTATCTCAACTTGGTAGGATCGAGCCTCTTGACTGACGTTCATTATGTAAGCTTCCCTGATGCTTAAGCACGTGTATACAAGCAAAAAATGTTCATTCTGAGAATGAGAAATCTAATGCAACACGCATGTTAATCTCGAAGTTTTTATTGAAAAGATGTCGTAAGGCCACGTGAATGAATCACTAGCTGGGATGCGACATTGATTTTTGAATGGAAAACAATACGCACATGCAATACCAACAAAAATCTCATGAGCACAACTCATAGGATTCAGGAACGCTATCTCGCTGGAATGTACTTTTGGAATAAACCCTGCTTCAATTAGGACTTTTAAGGGTTGTAACGTGGTCGGGTTCATGGTTTTGATTAAAAAGGATTTAAGGCTCAAAGTTTATTGGTGCCCATCCACTCTTCGTGATGTTCTCCAGTCCCATGTTCAGCTAATTTGGCAAAAGTGCTCATCTCTCAAAAAGATTTTGTGATCTTTAAGGAACCCATGAAACTGATGGTTTAACACCTGATGAGATTTTAGAGTGACAGTCACCCCTTTTGTCCTTTGTTCGTGGTCACACGACTTTGTTCTTGCTCGAGGATTTTTCTTTGTAATCCTTTTCGCCTTTCGCTTTTCATTCTTTTGCTTTTTGATTCCCATTTCCTCGTTCCTTCCCGTACCTGTTCCTTTTCCTTTCTAGTAGCAGTGGAGCTCCAGACGACGACACCCTTTGATCGAGATAACAATCGTGGATCCCATCGAGTACGATGGACACGTGGGGGTGCTAATACCTTCCCCTCGCGTAACCGACTCCCTTACCCATTTCTCTTGGTCGCGAGACCATGCTTTTCCCTTCCTTCAAGTTTACGCAGTGTTTCCTTTCCCTCTCTTAGGGTAAATACTCATTGCTGGCAACTCTATTTCCGCGTCACTTTTGGGTTTGTACTTGGATGAAAATCCCGGGAGCGACAGCCGGCGACTCTGCTGGGGATTAGAGCATGATGTTGCTGACGGAACTACACTTCCTGACTTCATGAGGAAAGTGATTACCAGGCACTGTGGGGAAAACAAAGTCTAGACGTCCAGCACACCTCCTGCAGGAGATACAACCACATTCACCTCGGAGCAACCCAATTTAAACTGCTTGCTGGGGAGAATGAGTTCGGCTAAGGATGATGAACCTTCAGTGTTGGGGAGAGTAACGCTACTGGGGAAAAATAAACTTGTTACCCAGCCTGACCTATCTCTATGGTCATAAGCAGCTCTTTGAACTCTCTACGTGCCCCAGACCATCAGATCTAAAGGAAGCAATCATCTCAAGAGGATTTTATAGAAGACCGGGCATTCACACTGCCCCAGGGCCTTCAAACTCTTGGAGGGATTTATCCGATCTCGATGCAACTGCCCCAGACTTCATAATCCATGAAATAAATTACCTCGAAAGGATTTGTAATGATTGGAAATATTCTGCCCCGGTATCTCGTACCTTGACGAGATGCTTTTAACTGTCCGTCTTCAGGATTGGATAACTTCTCGTGCTCCTGAGGTGGCCTGCCCCAGTACGAGCCATGAAGTGAATTTTCCCCTGACCGACTGGTCTTCGATAGATTCGTCGTATCTCGACGTGATTGCTCCCTTTTAGCTGCTTCAGGGAGAGTTTTCAATGTGACTGTTCCAGATTGACTGTATCTTATCACCACTCACCGGGAACGCCTGGGCTACGCACAACCTCTTGGCCACATGCCCCTTGACATGGCTGTGCTTCGAAGTTTTCAAGTATCTCAACTTGGTAGGATCGAGCCTCTTGACTGACGTTCATTATGTAAGCTTCCCTGATGCTTAAGCACGTGTATACAAGCAAAAAATGTTCATTCTAAGAATGAGAAATCTAATGCAACACGCATGTTAATCTCGAAGTTTTTATTGAAAAGATGTCGCAAGGCCACGTAAGCGAATCACTAGCTGGGATGCGACATTGATTTTTGAATGGAAAACAATACGCACATGCAATACCAACAAAAATCTCATGAGCACAACTCATAGGATTCAGGAACGCTATCTCGTTGGAATGTACTTTTGGAATAAACCCTGCTTCAATTAGGACTTTTAAGGGTTGTAACGTGGTCGGGTTCATGGTTTTGATTAAAAAGGATTTAAGGCTCAAAGTTTATTGGTGCCCATCCACTCTTCGTGATGTTCTCCAGTCCCACGTTCAGCTAATTTGGCAAAAGTGCTCATCTCTCAAAAAGATTTTGTGATCTTTAAGGAACCCATGAAACTGATGGTTTAACACCTGATGAGATTTTAGAGTGACAGTCACCCCTTTTGTCCTTTGTTCGTGGTCACACGACTTTGTTCTTGCTCGAGGATTTTTCTTTGTAATCCTTTTCGATTTTCGCTTTTCATTCTTTTGCTTTTTGATCCCCATTTCCTCGTTCCTTCCTGTACCTGTTCCTTTTCCTTTCTAGTAGCAGTGGAGCTCCAGACGACGACACCCTTTGATCGAGATAACAATCGTGGATCCCATCGAGTACGATGGACACGTGGGGGTGCTAATACCTTCCCCTCGCGTAACCGACTCCCTTACCCGTTTCTCTTGGTCGCGAGACCATGCTTTTCCCTTCCTTCAAGTTTACGCAGTGTTTCCTTTCCCTCTCTTAGGGTAAATACACATTGCTGGCAACTCTATTTCCGCGCCACTTTCAGGTTTGTACTTGGATGAAAATCCCAGGAGCGACAGCCGGCGACTCTACTGGGGATTAGAGCATGATGTTGCTGACGGAACTACACTTCCTGACTTCATGAGGAAAGTGATTACCAGGCACTGTGGGGAAAATAAAGTCTAGACGTCCAGCACACCTCCTGCAGGAGATACAACCACATTCACCTCGGAGCAACCCAATTTAAACTGCTTGCTGGGGAGAATGAGTTCTGCTAAGGATGATGAACCTTCAGTGTTGGGGAGAGTAACGCTACTGGGGAAAAATAAACTTGTTACCCAGCCTGACCTATCTCTATGGTCATAAGCAGCTCTTTGAACTCTCCACCTGCCCCAGACCATCAGGTCTAAAGGAAGCAATCATCTCAAGAGTATTTTATAGAAGACCGGGCATTCACACTGCCCCAGGGCCTTCAAACTCTTGGAGGGATTTATCCGATCTCGATGCAACTGCCCCAGACTTCATAATCCATGAAATAAATTACCTCGAAAGATTTGTAATGACTGAAAATATTCTGCCCCGGTATCTCGTACCTTGACGAGATGCTTTTAACTGACCGTCTTCAGGATTGGATAACTTCTCGTGCTCTTCAGGTGGCCTGCCCCAGTACGAGCCATGGAGTAAATTTTCCCCTGACCGACTGGTCTTCGAGAGATTCGTCGAATCTCGACGTGATTGCTCCCTTTTAGCTTCTTCAGCGAGAGTTTTCAATGTGACTGTTCCAGATTGACTGTATCCTATCACCACTCACCGGGAACGCCTGGGCTACGCACAACCTCTTGGCCACATGTCCCTTGACATGGCTGTCCTTCGAAGTTTTCAAGTATCTCAACTTGACAGGATCGAGCCTCTTGACTGACGTTCATTATGTAAGCTTCCCTGATGCTTAAGCACATGTATACAAGCAAAAAAGGTTCATTCTGAGAATGAGAAATCTAATGCAACACGCATGTTAATCTCGAAGTTTTTATTGAAAAGATGTCGCAAGGCCACGTGAGCGAATCACTAGCTGGGATGCGACATTGATTTTTGAATGGAAAACAATACGCACATGCAATACCAACAAAAATCTCATGAGCACAACTCATAGGAGTTAGGAACGCTATCTCACTGGAGTGTACTTTCAGAATAAACCCTGCTTCAATTAGGACTTTTAAGGGTTATAACGTGGTCGGGTTCATGGTTTTGATTAAAAAGGATTTAAGGCTCAAAGTTTATTGGTGCCCACCCAATCTTCGTGATGTTCTCGAGTCCCACGTTCAGCTAATTCGGGACAAGTGCTCATCTCTCAAAAAGATTTTGTGATCTTTAAGGAACCCATGCAACTGATGGTTTGACACCTGATGAGGTTTTGGAGTGACAGTCACCCCTTTTGTCCTTTGTTCGTGGTCACACGACTTTGTTCTTGCTCGAGGATTTTTCTTTGTAATCCTTTTCGCTTTTCGTTTTTCATTCTTTTGCTTTTTGATCCCCGTTTCCTCGTTCCTTCCCGTACCTGTTCCTTTTCCTTTCCAGTAGCAGTGGAGCTCCAGACGACGGCACCCTTTGATCGAGATAACAAGCGTGGATCCCAACGAGTACGATGGACACGTGGGGGTGCTAATTCCTTCCCCTCGCGTAACCGACTCCCTTACCCGTTTCTCTTGGTCGCGAGACTATGCTTTTCCCTTCTTTCAGGTTTACGCAGTGTTTCCTTTCCCTCTCTTGGGGTAAATACACATTGCTGGCGACTCTGTTTCTGCGCCACTTTCACGTTTGTACTTCGATGAAAATCCCGGGAGCGACAGCTGGCGACTCTGCTGGGGATTAGAGCATGTCGTTGCTGACGGAACTACACTTCCTAACTTCATGAGGAAAGTGATTACCAGGCACTGTGGGGAAAATAAAGTCTAGACGTCCAGCACACCTCCTGCAGGAGATACAACCACATTCACCTCGGAGCAACCCAATTTAAACTGCTTGCTGGGGAGAATGAGTTCTGCTAAGGATGATGAACCTTCAGTGTTGGGGAGAGTAACGCTACTGGGGAAAAATAAACTTGTTACCCAGCCTGACCTATCTCTATGGTCATAAGCAGCTCTTTGAACTCTCCACCTGCCCCAGACCATCAGGTCTAAAGGAAGCAATCATCTCAAGAGTATTTTATAGAAGACCGGGCATTCACACTGCCCCAGGGCCTTCAAACTCTTGGAGGGATTTATCCGATCTCGATGCAACTGCCCCAGACTTCATAATCCATGAAATAAATTACCTCGAAAGATTTGTAATGACTGAAAATATTCTGCCCCGGTATCTCGTACCTTGACGAGATGCTTTTAACTGACCGTCTTCAGGATTGGATAACTTCTCGTGCTCTTCAGGTGGCCTGCCCCAGTACGAGCCATGGAGTGAATTTTCCCCTGACCGACTGGTCTTCGAGAGATTCGTCGAATCTCTACGTGATTGCTCCCTTTTAGCTTCTTCAGCGAGAGTTTTCAATGTGACTGTTCCAGATTGACTGTATCCTATCACCACTCACCGGGAACGCCTGGGCTACGCACAACCTCTTGGCCACATGTCCCTTGACATGGCTGTCCTTCGAAGTTTTCAAGTATCTCAACTTGACAGGATCGAGCCTCTTGACTGACGTTCATTATGTAAGCTTCCCTGATGCTTAAGCACGTGTATACAAGCAAAAAAGGTTCATTCTGAGAATGAGAAATCTAATGCAACACGCATGTTAATCTCGAAGTTTTTATTGAAAAGATGTCGCAAGGCCACGTGAGCGAATCACTAGCTGGGATGCGACATTGATTTTTGAATGGAAAACAATACGCACATGCAATACCAACAAAAATCTCATGAGCACAACTCATAGGAGTTAGGAACGCTATCTCACTGGAGTGTACTTTCAGAATAAACCCTGCTTCAATTAGGACTTTTAAGGGTTGTAACGTGGTCGGGTTCATGGTTTTGATTAAAAAGGATTTAAGGCTCAAAGTTTATTGGTGCCCACCCAATCTTCGTGATGTTCTCGAGTCCCACGTTCAGCTAATTCGGGACAAGTTCTCATCTCTCAAAAAGATTTTGTGATCTTTAAGGAACCCATGCAACTGATGGTTTGACACCTGATGAGGTTTTGGAGTGACAGTCACCCCTTTTGCCCTTTGTTCGTGGTCACACGACTTTGTTCTTGCTCGAGGATTTTTCTTTGTAATCCTTTTCGCTTTTCGTTTTTCATTCTTTTGCTTTTTGATCCCCGTTTCCTCGTTCCTTCCCGTACCTGTTCCTTTTCCTTTCCAGTAGCAGTGGAGCTCCAGACGACGGCACCCTTTGATCGAGATAACAAGCGTGGATCCCAACGAGTACGATGGACACGTGGGGGTGCTAATTCCTTCCCCTCGCGTAACCGACTCCCTTACCCGTTTCTCTTGGTCGCGAGACTATGCTTTTCCCTTCTTTCAGGTTTATGCAGTGTTTCCTTTCCCTCTCTTGGGGTAAATACACATTGCTGGCGACTCTGTTTCTGCGCCACTTTCGCGTTTGTACTTCGATGAAAATCCCGGGAGCGACAGCTGGCGACTCTGCTGGGGATTAGAGCATGCCGTTGCTGACGGAACTACACTTCCTGACTTCATGAGGAAAGTGATTACCAGGCACTGTGGGGAAAATAAAGTCTAGACGTCCAGCACACCTCCTGCAGGAGATACAACCACATTCACCTCGGAGCAACCCAATTTAAACTGCTTGCTGGGGAGAATGAGTTCTGCTAAGGATGATGAACCTTCAGTGTTGGGGAGAGTAACGCTACTGGGGAAAAATAAACTTGTTACCCAGCCTGACCTATCTCTATGGTCATAAGCAGCTCTTTGAACTCTCCACCTGCCCCAGACCATCAGGTCTAAAGGAAGCAATCATCTCAAGAGGATTTTATAGAAGACCGGGCATTCACACTGCCCCAGGGCCTTCAAACTCTTGGAGGGATTTATCCGATCTCGATGCAACTGCCCCAGACTTCATAATCCATGAAATAAATTACCTCGAAAGATTTGTAATGACTGAAAATATTCTGCCCCGGTATCTCGTACCTTGACGAGATGCTTTTAACTGACCGTCTTCAGGATTGGATAACTTCTCGTGCTCTTCAGGTGGCCTGCCCCAGTTCGAGCCATGGAGTGAATTTTCCCCTGACCGACTGGTCTTCGAGAGATTCGTCGAATCTCGACGTGATTGCTCCCTTTTAGCTTCTTCAGCGAGAGTTTTCAATGTGACTGTTCCAGATTGACTGTATCCTATCACCACTCACCGGGAACGCCTGGGCTACGCACAACCTCTTGGCCACATGTCCCTTGACATGGCTGTCCTTCGAAGCTTCCAAGTATCTCAACTTGACAGGATCGAGCCTCTTGACTGACGTTCATTATGTAAGCTTCCCTGATGCTTAAGCACGTGTATACAAGCAAAAAAGGTTCATTCTGAGAATGAGAAATCTAATGCAACACGCATGTTAATCTCGAAGTTTTTATTGAAAAGATGTCGCAAGGCCACGTGAGCGAATCACTAGCTGGGATGCGACATTGATTTTTGAATGGAAAACAATACGCACATGCAATACCAACAAAAATCTCATGAGCACAACTCATAGGAGTTAGGAACGCTATCTCACTGGAGTGTACTTTCAGAATAAACCCTGCTTCAATTAGGACTTTTAAGGGTTGTAACATGGTCGGGTTCATGGTTTTGATTAAAAAGGATTTAAGGCTCAAAGTTTATTGGTGCCCACCCAATCTTCGTGATGTTCTCGAGTCCACGTTCAGCTAATTCGGGACAAGTGCTCATCTCTCAAAAAGATTTTGTGATCTTTAAGGAACCCATGCAACTGATGGTTTGACACCTGATGAGGTTTTGGAGTGACAGTCACCCCCTTTGTCCTTTGTTCGTGGTCACACGACTTTGTTCTTGCTCGAGGATTTTTCTTTGTAATCCTTTTCGCTTTTCGTTTTTCATTCTTTTGCTTTTTGATCCCCGTTTCCTCGTTCCTTCCCGTACCTGTTCCTTTTCCTTTCCAGTAGCAGTGGAGCTCCAGACGACGGCACCCTTTGATCGAGATAACAAGCGTGGATCCCAACGAGTACGATGGACACGTGGGGGTGCTAATTCCTTCCCCTCGCGTAACCGACTCCCTTACCCGTTTCTCTTGGTCGCGAGACTATGCTTTTCCCTTCTTTCAGGTTTACGCAGTGTTTCCTTTCCCTCTCTTGGGGTAAATACACATTGCTGGCGACTCTGTTTCTGCGCCACTTTCGCGTTTGTACTTCGATGAAAATCCCGGGAGCGACAGCTGGCGACTCTGCTGGGGATTAGAGCATGCCGTTGCTGACGGAACTACACTTCCTGACTTCATGAGGAAAGTGATTACCAGGCACTGTGGGGAAAATAAAGTCTAGACGTCCAGCACACCTCCTGCAGGAGATACAACCACATTCACCTCGGAGCAACCCAATTTAAACTGCTTGCTGGGGAGAATGAGTTCTGCTAAGGATGATGAACCTTCAGTGTTGGGGAGAGTAACGCTACTGGGGAAAAATAAACTTGTTACCCAGCCTGACCTATCTCTATGGTCATAAGCAGCTCTTTGAACTCTCCACCTGCCCCAGACCATCAGGTCTAAAGGAAGCAATCATCTCAAGAGGATTTTATAGAAGACCGGGCATTCACACTGCCCCAGGGCCTTCAAACTCTTGGAGGGATTTATCCGATCTCGATGCAACTGCCCCAGACTTCATAATCCATGAAATAAATTACCTCGAAAGATTTGTAATGACTGAAAATATTCTGCCCCGGTATCTCGTACCTTGACGAGATGCTTTTAACTGACCGTCTTCAAGATTGGATAACTTCTCGTGCTCTTCAGGTGGCCTGCCCCAGTACGAGCCATGGAGTGAATTTTCCCCTGACCGACTGGTCTTCGAGAGATTCGTCGAATCTCGACGTGATTGCTCCCTTTTAGCTTCTTCAGCGAGAGTTTTCAATGTGACTGTTCCAGATTGACTGTATCCTATCACCACTCACCGGGAACGCCTGGGCTACGCACAACCTCTTGGCCACATGTCCCTTGACATGGCTGTCCTTCGAAGCTTTCAAGTATCTCAACTTGACAGGATCGAGCCTCTTGACTGACGTTCATTATGTAAGCTTCCCTGATGCTTAAGCACGTGTATACAAGCAAAAAAGGTTCATTCTGAGAATGAGAAATCTAATGCAACACGCATGTTAATCTCGAAGTTTTTATTGAAAAGATGTCGCAAGGCCACGTGAGCGAATCACTAGCTGGGATGCGACATTGATTTTTGAATGGAAAACAATACGCACATGCAATACCAACAAAAATCTCATGAGCACAACTCATAGGAGTTAGGAACGCTATCTCACTGGAGTGTACTTTCAGAATAAACCCTGCTTCAATTAGGACTTTTAAGGGTTGTAACGTGGTCGGGTTCATGGTTTTGATTAAAAAGGATTTAAGGCTCAAAGTTTATTGGTGCCCACCCAATCTTCGTGATGTTCTCGAGTCCCACGTTCAGCTAATTCGGGACAAGTGCTCATCTCTCAAAAAGATTTTGTGATCTTTAAGGAACCCATGCAACTGATGGTTTGACACCTGATGAGGTTTTGGAGTGACAGTCACCCCTTTTGTCCTTTGTTCGTGGTCACACGACTTTGTTCTTGCTCGAGGATTTTTCTTTGTAATCCTTTTCGCTTTTCGTTTTTCATTCTTTTGCTTTTTGATCCCCGTTTCCTCGTTCCTTCCCGTACCTGTTCCTTTTCCTTTCCAGTAGCAGTGGAGCTCCAGACGACGGCACCCTTTGATCGAGATAACAAGCGTGGATCCCAACAAGTACGATGGACACGTGGGGGTGCTAATTCCTTCCCCTCGCGTAACCGACTCCCTTACCCGTTTCTCTTGGTCGCGAGACTATGCTTTTCCCTTCTTTCAGGTTTACGCAGTGTTTCCTTTCCCTCTCTTGGGGTAAATACACATTGCTGGCGACTCTGTTTCTGCGCCACTTTCGCGTTTGTACTTCGATGAAAATCCCGGGAGCGACAGCTAGCGACTCTGCTGGGGATTAGAGCATGCCGTTGCTGATGGAACTACACTTCCTGACTTCATGAGGAAAGTGATTACCAGGCACTGTGGGGAAAATAAAGTCTAGACGTCCAGCACACCTCCTGCAGGAGATACAACCACATTCACCTCGGAGCAACCCAATTTAAACTGCTTGCTGGGGAGAATGAGTTCTGCTAAGGATGATGAACCTTCAGTGTTGGGGAGAGTAACGCTACTGGGGAAAAATAAACTTGTTACCCAGCCTGACCTATCTCTATGGTCATAAGCAGCTCTTTGAACTCTCCACCTGCCCCAGACCATCAGGTCTAAAGGAAGCAATCATCTCAAGAGGATTTTATAGAAGACCGGGCATTCACACTGCCCCAGGGCCTTCAAACTCTTGGAGGGATTTATCCGATCTCGATGCAACTGCCCAGACTTCATAATCCATGAAATAAATTACCTCGAAAGATTTGTAATGACTGAAAATATTCTGCCCCGGTATCTCGTACCTTGACGAGATGCTTTTAACTGACCGTCTTCAGGATTGGATAACTTCTCGTGCTCTTCAGGTGGCCTGCCCCAGTACGAGCCATGGAGTGAATTTTCCCCTGACCGACTGGTCTTCGAGAGATTCGTCGAATCTCGACGTGATTGCTCCCTTTTAGCTTCTTCAGCGAGAGTTTTCAATGTGACTGTTCCAGATTGACTGTATCCTATCACCACTCACCGGGAACGCCTGGGCTACGCACAACCTCTTGGCCACATGTCCCTTGACATGGCTGTCCTTCGAAGCTTTCAAGTATCTCAACTTGACAGGATCGAGCCTCTTGACTGACGTTCATTATGTAAGCTTCCCTGATGCTTAAGCACGTGTATACAAGCAAAAAAGGTTCATTCTGAGAATGAGAAATCTAATGCAACACGCATGTTAATCTCGAAGTTTTTATTGAAAAGATGTCGCAAGGCCACGTGAGCGAATCACTAGCTGGGATGCGACATTGATTTTTGAATGGAAAACAATACGCACATGCAATACCAACAAAAATCTCATGAGCACAACTCATAGGAGTTAGGAACGCTATCTCACTGGAGTGTACTTTCAGAATAAACCCTGCTTCAATTAGGACTTTTAAGGGTTGTAACGTGGTCGGGTTCATGGTTTTGATTAAAAAGGATTTAAGGCTCAAAGTTTATTGGTGCCCACCCAATCTTCGTGATGTTCTCGAGTCCCACGTTCAGCTAATTCGGGACAAGTGCTCATCTCTCAAAAAGATTTTGTGATCTTTAAGGAACCCATGCAACTGATGGTTTGACACCTGATGAGGTTTTGGAGTGACAGTCACCCCTTTTGTCCTTTGTTCGTGGTCACACGACTTTGTTCTTGCTCGAGGATTTTTCTTTGTAATCCTTTTCGCTTTTCGTTTTTCATTCTTTTGCTTTTTGATCCCCGTTTCCTCGTTCCTTCCCGTACCTGTTCCTTTTCCTTTCCAGTAGCAGTGGAGCTCCAGACGACGGCACCCTTTGATCGAGATAACAAGCGTGGATCCCAACGAGTACGATGGACACGTGGGGGTGCTAATTCCTTCCCCTCGCGTAACCGACTCCCTTACCCGTTTCTCTTGGTCGCGAGACTATGCTTTTCCCTTCTTTCAGGTTTACGCAGTGTTTCCTTTCCCTCTCTTGGGGTAAATACACATTGCTGGCGACTCTGTTTCTGCGCCACTTTTGCGTTTGTACTTCGATGAAAATCCCGGGAGCGACAGCTGGCGACTCTGCTGGGGATTAGAGCATGCCGTTGCTGACGGAACTACACTTCCTGACTTCATGAGGAAAGTGATTACCAGGCACTGTGGGGAAAATAAAGTCTAGACGTCCAGCACACCTCCTGCAGGAGATACAACCACATTCACCTCGGAGCAACCCAATTTAAACTGCTTGCTGGGGAGAATGAGTTCTGCTAAGGATGATGAACCTTCAGTGTTGGGGAGAGTAACGCTACTGGGGAAAAATAAACTTGTTACCCAGCCTGACCTATCTCTATGGTCATAAGCAGCTCTTTGAACTCTCCACCTGCCCCAGACCATCAGGTCTAAAGGAAGCAATCATCTCAAGAGGATTTTATAGAAGACCGGGCATTCACACTGCCCCAGGGCCTTCAAACTCTTGGAGGGATTTATCCGATCTCGATGCAACTGCCCAGACTTCATAATCCATGAAATAAATTACCTCGAAAGATTTGTAATGACTGAAAATATTCTGCCCCGGTATCTCGTACCTTGACGAGATGCTTTTAACTGACCGTCTTCAGGATTGGATAACTTCTCGTGCTCTTCAGGTGGCCTGCCCCAGTACGAGCCATGGAGTGAATTTTCCCCTGACCGACTGGTCTTCGAGAGATTCGTCGAATCTCGACGTGATTGCTCCCTTTTAGCTTCTTCAGCGAGAGTTTTCAATGTGACTGTTCCAGATTGACTGTATCCTATCACCACTCACCGGGAACGCCTGGGCTACGCACAACCTCTTGGCCACATGTCCCTTGACATGGCTGTCCTTCGAAGCTTTCAAGTATCTCAACTTGACAGGATCGAGCCTCTTGACTGACGTTCATTATGTAAGCTTCCCTGATGCTTAAGCACGTGTATACAAGCAAAAAATGTTCATTCTGAGAATGAGAAATCTAATGCAACACGCATGTTAATCTCGAAGTTTTTATTGAAAAGATGTCGCAAGGCCACGTGAGCGAATCACTAGCTCGGATGCGACATTGATTTTTGAATGGAAAACAATACGCACATGCAATACCAACAAAAATCTCATGAGCACAACTCATAGGAGTCAGGAACGCTATCTCGCTGGAGTGTACTTTCGGAATAAACCCTGCTTCAATTAGGACTTTTAAGGGTTGTAACGTGGTCGGGTTCATGGTTTTGATTAAAAAGGATTTAAGGCTCAAATTTTATTGGTGCCCATCCACTCTTCGTGATGTTCTCGAGTCCCACGTTCAGCTAATTCGGGACAATTGCACATCTCTCAAAAAGATTTTGTGATCTTTAAGGAACCCATGCAACTGATGGTTTGACACCTGATGAGGTTTTGGAGTGACAGTCACCCCTTTTGTCCTTTGTTCGTGGTCACACGACTTTGTTCTTGCTCAAGGATTTTTCTTTGTAATCCTTTTCGCTTTTCATTTTTCATTCTTTTGCTTTTTGATCCCCGTTTCCTCGTTCCTTCCCGTACTTGTTCCTTTTCCTTTCCAGTAGCAGTGGAGCTCCAGACGACGATACCCTTTGATCGAGATAACAAGCTTGGATCCCAACGAGTACGATGGACACGTGGGGGTGCTAATACCTTCCCCTCGCGTAACCGACTCCCTTACCCATTTCTCTTGGTCGCGAGACCATGCTTTTCCCTTCTTTCAGGTTTACGCAGTGTTTCCTTTCCCTCTCTTGGGGTAAATACACGTTGCTGGAGACTCTGTTTCCGCGCCACTTTCGCGTTTGTACTTGGATGAAAATCTCGGGAGCGACAGCTGGCGACTCTGCTGGGGATTAGAGCATGCCGTTGCTGACGGAACTACACTTCCTGACTTCATGAGGAAAGTGATTACCAGGCTCTGTGGGGAAAATAAAGTCTAGACGTCCAGCACACCTCCTGCAGGAGATACAACCACATTCACCTCGGAGCAACCCAATTTAAACTGCTTGCTGGGGAGAATGAGTTCTGCTAAGGATGATGAACCTTCAGTGTTGGGGAGGGTAACGCTACTGGGGAAAAATAAACTTGTTACCCAGCCTGACCTGTCTCTATGGTCATAACCAGCTCTTTGAACTCTCCACCTGCCCCAGACCATCAGGTCTAAAGGAAGCAATCATCTCAAGAGGATTTTATAGAAGACCGGGCATTCACACTGCCCCAGGGCCTTCAAACTCTTGGAGGGATTTATCCGATCTCGATGCAACTGCCCCAGACTTCATAATCCATGAAATAAATTACCTCAAAAGATTTGTAATGACTGGAAATATTCTGCCCCGGTATCTCGTACCTTGACGAGATGCTTTTAACTGACCGTCTTCAGAATTGGATAACTTCTCGTGCTCTTGAGGTGGCCTGCCCCAGTACGAGCCATGGAGTGAATTTTCCCCTGACCGACTGGTCTTCGAGAGATTCGTCGAATCTCGACGTGATTGCTCCCTTTTAGCTTCTTCAGGGAAAGTTTTCAATGTGACTGTTCCAGATTGATTGTATCTTATCACCACTCACCGGGAACGCCTGGGCTACGCACAACCTCTTGGCCACATGCCCCTTGACATGGCTGTGCTTCGAAGTTTTCAAGTATCTCAACTTGGTAGGATCGAGCCTCTTGACTGACGTTCATTATGTAAGCTTCCCTGATGCTTAAGCACGTGTATACAAGCAAAAAATGTTCATTCTAAGAATGAGAAATCTAATGCAACACGCATGTTAATCTCGAAGTTTTTATTGAAAAGATGTCGCAAGGCCACGTAAGCGAATCACTAGCTGGGATGCGACATTGATTTTTGAATGGAAAACAATACGCACATGCAATACCAACAAAAATCTCAAGAGCACAACTCATAGGATTCAGGAACGCTATCTCGCTGGAATGTACTTTTGGAATAAACCCTGCTTCAATTAGGACTTTTAAGGGTTGTAACGTGGTCGGGTTCATGGTTTTGATTAAAAAGGATTTAAGGCTCAAAGTTTATTGGTGCCCATCCACTCTTCGTGATGTTCTCCAGTCCCACGTTCAGCTAATTTGGCAAAAGTGCTCATCTCTCAAAAAGATTTTGTGATCTTTAAGGAACCCATGAAACTGATGTTTTAACACCTGATGAGATTTTAGAGTGACAGTCACCCCTTTTGTCCTTTGTTCGTGGTCACACGACTTTGTTCTTGCTCGAGGATTTTTCTTTGTAATCCTTTTCGCTTTTCGCTTTTCATTCTTTTGCTTTTTGATCCCCATTTCCTCGTTCCTTCCCCTACCTGTTCCTTTTCCTTTCTAGTAGCAGTGGAGCTCCAGACGACGACACCCATTGATCGAGATAACAATCGTGGATCCCATCGAGTACGATGGACACGTGGGGGTGCTAATACCTTCCCCTCGCGTAACCGACTCCCTTACCCGTTTCTCTTGGTCGCGAGACCATGCTTTTCCCTTCCTTCAAGTTTACGCAGTGTTTCCTTTCCCTCTCTTAGGGTAAATACACATTGCTGGCAACTCTATTTCCGCGCCACTTTCAGGTTTGTACTTGGATGAAAATCCCAGGAGCGACAGCCGGCGACTCTGCTGGGGATTAGAGCATGATGTTGCTGACGGAACTACACTTCCTGACTTCATGAGGAAAGTGATTACCAGGCACTGTGGGGAAAATAAAGTCTAGACGTCCAGCACACCTCCTGCAGGAGATACAACCACATTCACCTCGGAGCAACCCAATTTAAACTGCTTGCAGGGGAGAATGAGTTCGGCTAAGGATGATGAACCTTCAGTGTTGGGGAGAGTAACGCTACTGGGGAAAAATAAACTTGTTACCCAGCCTGACCTATCTCTATGGTCATAAGCAGCTCCTTGAACTCTCCACGTGCCCCAGACCATCAGATCTAAAGGAAGCAATCATCTCAAGAGGATTTTATAGAAGACCGGGCATTCACATTGCCCCAGGGCCTTCAAACTCTTGGAGGGATTTATCCGATCTCGATGCAACTGCCCCAGACTTCATAATCCATGAAATAAATTACCTCGAAAGATTTGTAATGACTGGAAATATTCTGCCCCGGTATCTCGTACCTTGACGAGATGCTTTTAACTGACCGTCTTCAGGATTGGATAACTTCTCGTGCTCTTGAGGTGGCCTGCCCCAGTACGAGCCATGGAGTGAATTTTCCCCTAACCGACTGGTCTTCGAGAGATTCGTCGAATCTCGACGTGATTGCTCCCTTTTAGCTTCTTCAGGGAGAGTTTTCAATGTGACTGTTCCAGATTGACTGTATCCTATCACCACTCACCGGGAACGCCTGGGCTACGCACAACCTCTTGGCCACATGCCCCTTGACATGGCTGTCCTTCGAAGCTTTCAAGTATCTCAACTTGGCAGGATCGAGCCTCTTGACTGACGTTCATTATGTAAGCTTCCCTGATGCTTAAGCACGTGTATACAAGCAAAAAATGTTCATTCTGAGAATGAGAAATCTAATGCAACACACATGTTAATCTCGAAGTTTTTATTGAAAAGATGTCGCAAGGCCACGTGAGCGAATCACTAGCTGGGATGCGACATTGATTTTTGAATGGAAAACAATACGCACATGCAATACCAACAAAAATCTCATGAGCACAACTCATAGGAGTTAGGAACGCTATCTCACTGGAGTGTACTTTCGGAATAAACCCTGCTTCAATTAGGACTTTTAAGGGTTGTAACGTGGTCGGGTTCATGGTTTTGATTAAAAAGGATTTAAGGCTCAAAGTTTATTGGTGCCCACCCAATCTTCGTGATGTTCTCGAGTCCCACGTTCAGCTAATTCGGGACAAGTGCTCATCTCTCAAAAAGATTTTGTGATCTTTAAGGAACCCATGCAACTGATGGTTTGACACCTGATGAGGTTTTGGAGTGACAGTCACCCCTTTTGTCCTTTGTTCGTGGTCACACGACTTTGTTCTTGCTCGAGGATTTTTCTTTGTAATCCTTTTCGCTTTTCGTTTTTCATTCTTTTGCTTTTTGATCCCCGTTTCCTCGTTCCTTCCCGTACCTGTTCCTTTTCCTTTCCAGTAGCAGTGGAGCTCCAGACGACGGCACCCTTTGATCGAGATAACAAGCATGGATCCCAACGAATACGATGGACACGTGGGGGTGCTAATTCCTTCCCCTCGCGTAACCGACTCCCTTACCCGTTTCTCTTGGTCGCGAGACTATGCTTTTCCCTTCTTTCAGGTTTACGCAGTGTTTCCTTTCCCTCTCTTGGGGTAAATACACATTGCTGGCGACTCTGTTTCTGCGCCACTTTCGCGTTTGTACTTCGATGAAAATCCCGGGAGCGACAGCTGGCGACTCTGCTGGGGATTAGAGCATGCCGTTGCTGATGAAACTACACTTCCTGACTTCATGAGGAAAGTGATTACCAGGCACTGTGGGGAAAATAAAGTCTAGACGTCCAGCACACCTCCTGCAGGAGATACAACCACATTCACCTCGGAGCAACCCAATTTAAACTGCTTGCTGGGGAGAATGAGTTCTGCTAAGGATGATGAACCTTCAGTGTTGGGGAGAGTAACGCTACTAGGGAAAAATAAACTTGTTACCCAGCCTGACCTATCTCTATGGTCATAAGCAGCTCTTTGAACTCTCCACCTGCCCCAGACCATCAGGTCTAAAGGAAGCAATCATCTCAAGAGGATTTTATAGAAGACCGGGCATTCACACTGCCCCAGGGCCTTCAAACTCTTGGAGGGATTTATCCGATCTCGATGCAACTGCCCCAGACTTCATAATCCATGAAATAAATTACCTCAAAAGATTTGTAATGACTGGAAATATTCTGCCCCGGTATCTCGTACCTTGACGAGATGCTTTTAACTGACCGTCTTCAGAATTGGATAACTTCTCGTGCTCTTGAGGTGGCCTGCCCCAGTACGAGCCATGGAGTGAATTTTCCCCTGACCGACTGGTCTTCGAGAGATTCGTCGAATCTCGACGTGATTGCTCCCTTTTAGCTTCTTCAGGGAAAGTTTTCAATGTGACTGTTCCAGATTGATTGTATCTTATCACCACTCACCGGGAACGCCTGGGCTACGCACAACCTCTTGGCCACATGCCCCTTGACATGGCTGTGCTTCGAAGTTTTCAAGTATCTCAACTTGGTAGGATCGAGCCTCTTGACTGACGTTCATTATGTAAGCTTCCCTGATGCTTAAGCACGTGTATACAAGCAAAAAATGTTCATTCTAAGAATGAGAAATCTAATGCAACACGCATGTTAATCTCGAAGTTTTTATTGAAAAGATGTCGCAAGGCCACGTAAGCGAATCACTAGCTGGGATGCGACATTGATTTTTGAATGGAAAACAATACGCACATGCAATACCAACAAAAATCTCAAGAGCACAACTCATAGGATTCAGGAACACTATCTCGCTGGAATGTACTTTTGGAATAAACCCTGCTTCAATTAGGACTTTTAAGGGTTGTAACGTGGTCGGGTTCATGGTTTTGATTAAAAAGGATTTAAGGCTCAAAGTTTATTGGTGCCCATCCACTCTTCGTGATGTTCTCCAGTCCCACGTTCAGCTAATTTGGCAAAAGTGCTCATCTCTCAAAAAGATTTTGTGATCTTTAAGGAACCCATGAAACTGATGGTTTAACACCTGATGAGATTTTAGAGTGACAGTCACCCCTTTTGTCCTTTGTTCGTGGTCACACGACTTTGTTCTTGCTCGAGGATTTTTCTTTGTAATCCTTTTCGCTTTTCGCTTTTCATTCTTTTGCTTTTTGATCCCCATTTCCTCGTTCCTTCCCGTACCTGTTCCTTTTCCTTTCTAGTAGCAGTGGAGCTCCAGACGACGACACCCTTTGATCGAGATAACAATCGTGGATCCCATCGAGTACGATGGACACGTGGGGGTGCTAATACCTTCCCCTCGCGTAACCGACTCCCTTACCCGTTTCTCTTGGTCGCGAGACCATGCTTTTCCCTTCCTTCAAGTTTACGCAGTGTTTCCTTTCCCTCTCTTAGGGTAAATACACATTGCTGGAAACTCTATTTCCGCGCCACTTTCAGGTTTGTACTTGGATGAAAATCCCAGGAGCGACAGCCGGCGACTCTGCTGGGGATTAGAGCATGATGTTGCTGACGGAACTACACTTCCTGACTTCATGAGGAAAGTGATTACCAGGCACTGTGGGGAAAATAAAGTCTAGACGTCCAGCACACCTCCTGCAGGAGATACAACCACATTCACCTCGGAGCAACCCAATTTAAACTGCTTGCTGGGGAGAATGAGTTCGGCTAAGGATGATGAACCTTCAGTGTTGGGGAGAGTAACGCTACTGGGGAAAAATAAACTTGTTACCCAGCCTGACCTATCTCTATGGTCATAAGCAGCTCTTTGAACTCTCCACGTGCCCCAGACCATCAGATCTAAAGGAAGCAATCATCTCAAGAGGATTTTATAGAAGACCGGGCATTCACATTGCCCCAGGGCCTTCAAACTCTTGGAGGGATTTATCCGATCTCGATGCAACTGCCCCAGACTTCATAATCCATGAAATAAATTACCTCAAAAGATTTGTAATGACTGGAAATATTCTGCCCCGGTATCTCGTACCTTGACGAGATGCTTTTAACTGACCGTCTTCAGGATTGGATAACTTCTCGTGCTCTTGAGGTGGCCTGCCCCAGTACGAGCCATGGAGTGAATTTTCCCCTAACCGACTGGTCTTCGAGAGATTCGTCGAATCTCGACGTGATTGCTCCCTTTTAGCTTCTTCAGGGAGAGTTTTCAATGTGACTGTTCCAGATTGACTGTATCCTATCACCACTCACCGGGAACGCCTGGGCTACGCACAACCTCTTGGCCACATGCCCCTTGACATGGCTGTCCTTCGAAGCTTTCAAGTATCTCAACTTGGCAGGATCGAGCCTCTTGACTGACGTTCATTATGTAAGCTTCCCTGATGCTTAAGCACGTGTATACAAGCAAAAAATGTTCATTCTGAGAATGAGAAATCTAATGCAACACACATGTTAATCTCGAAGTTTTTATTGAAAAGATGTCGCAAGGCCACGTGAGCGAATCACTAGCTGGGATGCGACATTGATTTTTGAATGGAAAACAATACGGACATGCAATACCAACAAAAATCTCATGAGCACAACTCATAGGAGTTAGGAACGCTATCTCACTGGAGTGTACTTTCGGAATAAACCCTGCTTCAATTAGGACTTTTAAGGGTTGTAACGTGGTCGGGTTCATGGTTTTGATTAAAAAGGATTTAAGGCTCAAAGTTTATTGGTGCCCACCCAATCTTCGTGATGTTCTCGAGTCCCACGTTCAGCTAATTCGGGACAAGTGCTCATCTCTCAAAAAGATTTTGTGATCTTTAAGGAACCCATGCAACTGATGGTTTGACACCTGATGAGGTTTTGGAGTGACAGTCACCCCTTTTGTCCTTTGTTCGTGGTCACACGACTTTGTTCTTGCTCGAGGATTTTTCTTTGTAATCCTTTTCGCTTTTCGTTTTTCATTCTTTTGCTTTTTGATCCCCGTTTCCTCGTTCCTTCCCGTACCTGTTCCTTTTCCTTTCCAGTAGCAGTGGAGCTCCAGACGACGGCACCCTTTGATCGAGATAACAAGCGTGGATCCCAACGAGTACGATGGACACGTGGGGGTGCTAATTCCTTCCCCTCGCGTAACCGACTCCCTTACCCGTTTCTCTTGGTCGCGAGACTATGCTTTTCCCTTCTTTCAGGTTTACGCAGTGTTTCCTTTCCCTCTCTTGGGGTAAATACACATTGCTGGCGACTCTGTTTCTGCGCCACTTTCGCGTTTGTACTTCGATGAAAATCTCGGGAGCGACAGCTGGCGACTCTGCTGGGGATTAGAGCATGCCGTTGCTGATGGAACTACACTTCCTGACTTCATGAGGAAAGTGATTACCAGGCACTGTGGGGAAAATAAAGTCTAGACGTCCAGCACACCTCCTGCAGGAGATACAACCACATTCACCTCGGAGCAACCCAATTTAAACTGCTTGCTGGGGAGAATGAGTTCTGCTAAGGATGATGAACCTTCAGTGTTGGGGAGAGTAACGCTACTAGGGAAAAATAAACTTGTTACCCAGCCTGACCTATCTCTATGGTCATAAGCAGCTCTTTGAACTCTCCACCTGCCCCAGACCATCAGGTCTAAAGGAAGCAATCATCTCAAGAGGATTTTATAGAAGACCGGGCATTCACACTGCCCCAGGGCCTTCAAACTCTTGGAGGGATTTATCCGATCTCGATGCAACTGCCCCAGACTTCATAATCCATGAAATAAATTACCTCGAAAGATTTGTAATGACTGAAAATATTCTGCCCCGGTATCTCGTACCTTGACGAGATGCTTTTAACTGACCGTCTTCAGGATTGGATAACTTCTCGTGCTCTTCAGGTGGCCTGCCCCAGTACGAGCCATGGAGTGAATTTTCCCCTGACCGACTGGTCTTCGAGAGATTCGTCGAATCTCGACGTGATTGCTCCCTTTTAGCTTCTTCAGCGAGAGTTTTCAATGTGACTGTTCCAGATTGACTGTATCCTATCACCACTCACCGGGAACGCCTGGGCTACGCACAACCTCTTGGCCACATGTCCCTTGACATGGCTGTCCTTCGAAGCTTTCAAGTATCTCAACTTGGCAGGATCGAGCCTCTTGACTGACGTTCATTATGTAAGCTTCCCTGATGCTTAAGCACGTGTATACAAGCAAAAAATGTTCATTCTGAGAATGAGAAATCTAATGCAACACGCATGTTAATCTCGAAGTTTTTATTGAAAAGATGTCGCAAGGCCACGTGAGCGAATCACTAGCTCGGATGCGACATTGATTTTTGAATGGAAAACAATACGCACATGCAATACCAACAAAAATCTCATGAGCACAACTCATAGGAGTCAGGAACGCTATCTCGCTGGAGTGTACTTTCGGAATAAACCCTGCTTCAATTAGGACTTTTAAGGGTTGTAACGTGGTCGGGTTCATGGTTTTGATTAAAAAGGATTTAAGGCTCAAATTTTATTGGTGCCCATCCACTCTTCGTGATGTTCTCGAGTCCCACGTTCAGCTAATTCGGGACAATTGCACATCTCTCAAAAAGATTTTGTGATCTTTAAGGAACCCATGCAACTGATGGTTTGACACCTGATGAGGTTTTGGAGTGACAGTCACCCCTTTTGTCCTTTGTTCGTGGTCACACGACTTTGTTCTTGCTCAAGGATTTTTCTTTGTAATCCTTTTCGCTTTTCATTTTTCATTCTTTTGCTTTTTGATCCCCGTTTCCTCGTTCCTTCCCGTACCTGTTCCTTTTCCTTTCCTGTAGCAGTGGAGCTCCAGACGACGATACCCTTTGATCGAGATAACAAGCGTGGATCCCAACGAGTACGATGGACACGTGGGGGTGCTAATACCTTCCCCTCGCGTAACCGACTCCCTTACCCATTTCTCTTGGTCGCGAGACCATGCTTTTCCCTTCTTTCAGGTTTACGCAGTGTTTCCTTTCCCTCTCTTGGGGTAAATACACGTTGCTGGAGACTCTGTTTCCGCGCCACTTTCGCGTTTGTACTTGGATGAAAATCCCGGGAGCGACAGCTGGCGACTCTGCTGGGGATTAGAGCATTCCGTTGCTGACGGAACTACACTTCCTGACTTCATGAGGAAAGTGATTACCAGGCTCTATGGGGAAAATAAAGTCTAGACGTCCAGCACACCTCCTGCAGGAGATACAACCACATTCACCTCGGAGCAACCCAATTTAAACTGCTTACTGGGGAGAATGAGTTCTGCTAAGGATGATGAACCTTCAGTGTTGGGGAGGGTAACGCTACTCGGGAAAAATAAACTTGTTACCCAGCCTGACCTGTCTCTATGGTCATAAGCAGCTCTTTGAACTCTCCACCTGCCCCAGACCATCAGGTCTAAAGGAAGCAATCATCTCAAGAGGATTTTATAGAAGACCGGGCATTCACACTGCCCCAGGGCCTTCAAACTCTTGGAGGGATTTATCCGATCTCGATGAAACTGCCCCAGACTTCATAATCCATGAAATAAATTACCTCAAAAGATTTGTAATGACTGGAAATATTCTGCCCCGGTATCTCGTACCTTGACGAGATGCTTTTAACTGACCGTCTTCAGAATTGGATAACTTCTCGTGCTCTTGAGGTGGCCTGCCCCAGTATGAGCCATGGAGTGAATTTTCCCCTGACCGACTGGTCTTCGAGAGATTCGTCGAATCTCGACGTGATTGCTCCCTTTTAGCTTCTTCAGGGAAAGTTTTCAATGTGACTGTTCCAGATTGATTGTATCTTATCACCACTCACCGGGAACGCCTGGGCTACGCACAACCTCTTGGCCACATGCCCCTTGACATGGTTGTGCTTCGAAGTTTTCAAGTATCTCAACTTGGTAGGATCGAGCCTCTTGACTGACGTTCATTATGTAAGCTTCCCTGATGCTTAAGCACGTGTATACAAGCAAAAAATGTTCATTCTAAGAATGAGAAATCTAATGCAACACGCATGTTAATCTCGAAGTTTTTATTGAAAAGATGTCGCAAGGCCACGTAAGCGAATCACTAGCTGGGATGCGACATTGATTTTTGAATGGAAAACAATACGCACATGCAATACCAACAAAAATCTCAAGAGCACAACTCATAGGATTCAGGAACGCTATCTCGCTGGAATGTACTTTTGGAATAAACCCAGCTTCAATTAGGACTTTTAAGGGTTGTAACGTGGTCGGGTTCATGGTTTTGATTAAAAAGGATTTAAGGCTCAAAGTTTATTGGTGCCCATCCACTCTTCGTGATGTTCTCCAGTCCCACGTTCAGCTAATTTGGCAAAAGTGCTCATCTCTCAAAAAGATTTTGTGATCTTTAAGGAACCCATGAAACTGATGGTTTAACACCTGATGAGATTTTAGAGTGACAGTCACCCCTTTTGTCCTTTGTTCGTGGTCACACGACTTTGTTCTTGCTCGAGGATTTTTCTTTGTAATCCTTTTCGCTTTTCGCTTTTCATTCTTTTGCTTTTTGATCCCCATTTCCTCGTTCCTTCCCGTACCTGTTCCTTTTCCTTTCTAGTAGCAGTGGAGCTCCAGACGACGACACCCTTTGATCGAGATAACAATCGTGGATCCCATCGAGTACGATGGACACGTGGGGGTGCTAATACCTTCCCCTCGCGTAACCGACTCCCTTACCCGTTTCTCTTGGTCGCGAGACCATGCTTTTCCCTTCCTTCAAGTTTACGCAGTGTTTCCTTTCCCTCTCTTAGGGTAAATACACATTGCTGGCAACTCTATTTCCGCGCCACTTTCAGGTTTGTACTTGGATGAAAATCCCAGGAGCGACAGCCGGCGACTCTGCTGGGGATTAGAGCATGATGTTGCTGACGGAACTACACTTCCTGACTTCATGAGGAAAGTGATTACCAGGCACTGTGGGGAAAATAAAGTCTAGACGTCCAGCAAACCTCCTGCAGGAGATACAACCACATTCACCTCGGAGCAACCCAATTTAAACTGCTTGCTGGGGAGAATGAGTTCGGCTAAGGATGATGAACCTTCAGTGTTGGGGAGAGTAACGCTACTGGGGAAAAATAAACTTGTTACCCAGCCTGACCTATCTCTATGGTCATAAGCAGCTCTTTGAACTCTCCACGTGCCCCAGACCATCAGATCTAAAGGAAGCAATCATCTCAAGAGGATTTTATAGAAGACCGGGCATTCACATTGCCCCAGGGCCTTCAAACTCTTGGAGGGATTTATCCGATCTCGATGCAACTGCCCCAGACTTCATAATCCATGAAATAAATTACCTCGAAAGATTTGTAATGACTGGAAATATTCTGCCCCGGTATCTCGTACCTTGACGAGATGCTTTTAACTGACCGTCTTCAGGATTGGATAACTTCTCGTGCTCTTGAGGTGGCCTGCCCCAGTACGAGCCATGGAGTGAATTTTCCCCTAACCGACTGGTCTTCGAGAGATTCGTCGAATCTCGACGTGATTGCTCCCTTTTAGCTTCTTCAGGGAGAGTTTTCAATGTGACTGTTCCAGATTGACTGTATCCTATCACCACTCACCGGGAACGCCTGGGCTACGCACAACCTCTTGGCCACATGCCCCTTGACATGGCTGTCCTTCGAAGCTTTCAAGTATCTCAACTTGGCAGGATCGAGCCTCTTGACTGACGTTCATTATGTAAGCTTCCCTGATGCTTAAGCACGTGTATACAAGCAAAAAATGTTCATTCTGAGAATGAGAAATCTAATGCAACACACATGTTAATCTCGAAGTTTTTATTGAAAAGATGTCGCAAGGCCACGTGAGCGAATCACTAGCTGGGATGCGACATTGATTTTTGAATGGAAAACAATACGCACATGCAATACCAACAAAAATCTCATGAGCACAACTCATAGGAGTTAGGAACGCTATCTCACTGGAGTGTACTTTCGGAATAAACCCTGCTTCAATTAGGACTTTTAAGGGTTGTAACGTGGTCGGGTTCATGGTTTTGATTAAAAAGGATTTAAGGCTCAAAGTTTATTGGTGCCCACCCAATCTTCGTGATGTTCTCGAGTCCCACGTTCAGCTAATTCGGGACAAGTGCTCATCTCTCAAAAAGATTTTGTGATCTTTAAGGAACCCATGCAACTGATGGTTTGACACCTGATGAGGTTTTGGAGTGACAGTCACCCCTTTTGTCCTTTGTTCGTGGTCACACGACTTTGTTCTTGCTCGAGGATTTTTCTTTGTAATCCTTTTCGCTTTTCGTTTTTCATTCTTTTGCTTTTTGATCCCCGTTTCCTCGTTCCTTCCCGTACCTGTTCCTTTTCCTTTCCAGTAGCAGTGGAGCTCCAGACGACGGCACCCTTTGATCGAGATAACAAGCGTGGATCCCAACGAGTACGATGGACACGTGGGGGTGCTAATTCCTTCCCCTCGCGTAACCGACTCCCTTACCCGTTTCTCTTGGTCGCGAGACTATGCTTTTCCCTTCTTTCAGGTTTACGCAGTGTTTCCTTTCCCTCTCTTGGGGTAAATACACAATGCTGGCGACTCTGTTTATGCGCCACTTTCGCGTTTGTACTTGGATGAAAATCCCGGGAGCGACAGCTGGCGACTCTGCTGGGGATTAGAGCATGCCGTTGCTGACGGAACTACACTTCCTGACTTCATGAGGAAAGTGATTACCAGGCACTGTGGGGAAAATAAAGTCTAGACGTCCAGCACACCTCCTGCAGGAGATACAACCACATTCACCTCGGAGCAACCCAATTTAAACTGCTTGCTGGGGAGAATGAGTTCTGCTAAGGATGATGAACCTTCAGTGTTGGGGAGAGTAACGCTACTGGGGAAAAATAAACTTGTTACCCAGCCTGACCTATCTCTATGGTCATAAGCAGCTCTTTGAACTCTCCACCTGCCCCAGACCATCAGGTCTAAAGGAAGCAATCATCTCAAGAGGATTTTATAGAAGACCGGGCATTCACACTGCCCCAGGGCCTTCAAACTCTTGGAGGGATTTATCCGATCTCGATGCAACTGCCCCAGACTTCATTATCCATGAAATAAATTACCTCGAAAGATTTGTAATGACTGAAAATATTCTGCCCCGGTATCTCGTACCTTGACGAGATGCTTTTAACTGACCGTCTTCAGGATTGGATAACTTCTCGTGCTCTTCAGGTGGCCTGCCCCAGTACGAGCCATGGAGTGAATTTTCCCCTGACCGACTGGTCTTCGAGAGATTCGTCGAATCTCGACGTGATTTCTCCCTTTTAGCTTCTTCAGCGAGAGTTTTCAATGTGACTGTTCCAGATTGACTGTATCCTATCACCACTCACCGGGAACGCCTGGGCTACGCACAACCTCTTGGCCACATGTCCCTTGACATGGCTGTCCTTCGAAGCTTTCAAGTATCTCAACTTGACAGGATCGAGCCTCTTGACTGACGTTCATTATGTAAGCTTCCCTGATGCTTAAGCACGTGTATACAAGCAAAAAAGGTTCATTCTGAGAATGAGAAATCTAATGCAACACGCATGTTAATCTCGAAGTTTTTATTGAAAAGATGTCGCAAGGCCACGTGAGCGAATCACTAGCTGGGATGCGACATTGATTTTTGAATGGAAAACAATACGCACATGCAATACCAACAAAAATCTCATGAGCACAACTCATAGGAGTTAGGAACGCTATCTCACTGGAGTGTACTTTCAGAATAAACCCTGCTTCAATTAGGACTTTTAAGGGTTGTAACGTGGTCGGGTTCATGGTTTTGATTAAAAAGGATTTAAGGCTCAAAGTTTATTGGTGCCCACCCAATCTTCGTGATGTTCTCGAGTCCCACGTTCAGCTAATTCGGGACAAGTGCTCATCTCTCAAAAAGATTTTGTGATCTTTAAGGAACCCATGCAACTGATGGTTTGACACCTGATGAGGTTTTGGAGTGACAGTCACCCCTTTTGTCCTTTGTTCGTGGTCACGCGACTTTGTTCTTGCTCGAGGATTTTTCTTTGTAATCCTTTTCGCTTTTCGTTTTTCATTCTTTTGCTTTTTGATCCCCGTTTCCTCGTTCCTTCCCGTACCTGTTCCTTTTCCTTTCCAGTAGCAGTGGAGCTCCAGACGACGGCACCCTTTGATCGAGATAACAAGCGTGGATCCCAACGAGTACGATGGACACGTGGGGGTGCTAATTCCTTCCCCTCGCGTAACCGACTCCCTTACCCGTTTCTCTTGGTCGCGAGACTATGCTTTTCCCTTCTTTCAGGTTTACGCAGTGTTTCCTTTCCCTCTCTTGGGGTAAATACACATTGCTGGCGACTCTGTTTCTGCGCCACTTTCGTGTTTGTACTTCGGTGAAAATCCCGGGAGCGACAGCTGGCGACTCTGCTGGGGATTAGAGCATGTCGTTGCTGATGGAACTACACTTCCTGACTTCATGAGGAAAGTGATTACCAGGCACTGTGGGGAAAATAAAGTCTAGACGTCCAACACACCTCCTGCAGGAGATACAACCACATTCACCTCGGAGCAACCCAATTTAAACTGCTTGCTGGGGAGAATGAGTTCTGCTAAGGATGATGAACCTTCAGTGTTGGGGAGAGTAACGCTACTAGGGAAAAATAAACTTGTTACCCAGCCTGACCTATCTCTATGGTCATAAGCAGCTCTTTGAACTCTCCACCTGCCCCAGACCATCAGGTCTAAAGGAAGCAATCATCTCAAGAGGATTTTATAGAAGACCGGGCATTCACACTGCCCCAGGGCCTTCAAACTCTTGGAGGGATTTATCCGATCTCGATGCAACTGCCCCAGACTTCATAATCCATGAAATAAATTACCTCGAAAGATTTGTAATGACTGAAAATATTCTGCCCCGGTATCTCGTACCTTGACGAGATGCTTTTAACTGACCGTCTTCAGGATTGGATAACTTCTCGTGCTCTTCAGGTGGCCTGCCCCAGTACGAGCCATGGAGTGAATTTTCCCCTGACCGACTGGTCTTCGAGAGATTCGTCGAATCTCGACGTGATTGCTCCCTTTTAGCTTCTTCAGCGAGAGTTTTCAATGTGACTGTTCCAGATTGACTGTATCCTATCACCACTCACCGGGAACGCCAGGGCTACGCACAACCTCTTGGCCACATGTCCCTTGACATGGCTGTCCTTCGAAGCTTTCAAGTATCTCAACTTGACAGGATCGAGCCTCTTGACTGACGTTCATTATGTAAGCTTCCCTGATGCTTAAGCACGTGTATACAAGCAAAAAATGTTCATTCTGAGAATGAGAAATCTAATGCAACACGCATGTTAATCTCGAAGTTTTTATTGAAAAGATGTCGCAAGGCCACGTGAGCGAATCACTAGCTCGGATGCGACATTGATTTTTGAATGGAAAACAATACGCACATGCAATACCAACAAAAATCTCATGAGCACAACTCATAGGAGTCAGGAACGCTATCTCGCTGGAGTGTACTTTCGGAATAAACCCTGCTTCAATTAGGACTTTTAAGGGTTGTAACGTGGTCGGGTTCATGGTTTTGATTAAAAAGGATTTAAGGCTCAAATTTTATTGGTGCCCATCCACTCTTCGTGATGTTCTCGAGTCCCACGTTCAGCTAATTCGGGACAATTGCACATCTCTCAAAAAGATTTTGTGATCTTTAAGGAACCCATGCAACTGATGGTTTGACACCTGATGAGGTTTTGGAGTGACAGTCACCCCTTTTGTCCTTTGTTCGTGGTCACACGACTTTGTTCTTGCTCAAGGATTTTTCTTTGTAATCCTTTTCGCTTTTCATTTTTCATTCTTTTGCTTTTTGATCCCCGTTTCCTCGTTCCTTCCCGTACCTGTTCCTTTTCCTTTCCAGTAGCAGTGGAGCTCCAGACGACGGCACCCTTTGATCGAGATAACAAGCGTGGATCCCAACGAGTACGATGGACACGTGGGGGTGCTAATTCCTTCCCCTCGCGTAACCGACTCCCTTACTCGTTTCTCTTGGTCGCGAGACTATGCTTTTCCCTTCTTTCAGGTTTACGCAGTGTTTCCTTTCCCTCTCTTGGGGTAAATACACAATGCTGGCGACTCTGTTTCTGTGCCACTTTCGCGTTTGTACTTCGATGAAAATCCCGGGAGCGACAGTTGGCGACTCTGCTGGGGATTAGAGCATGCCGTTGCTGACGGAACTACACTTCCTGACTTCATGAGGAAAGTGATTACCAGGCACTGTGGGGAAAATAAAGTCTAGACGTCCAGCACACCTCCTGCAGGAGATACAACCACATTCACCTCGGAGCAACCCAATTTAAACTGCTTGCTGGGGAGAATGAGTTCTGCTAAGGATGATGAACCTTCAGTGTTGGGGAGAGTAACTCTACTGGGGAAAAATAAACTTGTTACCCAGCCTGACCTATCTCTATGGTCATAAGCAGCTCTTTGAACTCTCCACCTGCCCCAGACCATCAGGTCTAAAGGAAGCAATCATCTCAAGAGGATTTTATAGAAGACCGGGCATTCACACTGCCCCAGGGCCTTCAAACTCTTGGAGGGATTTATCCGATCTCGATGCAACTGCCCCAGACTTCATAATCCATGAAATAAATTACCTCGAAAGATTTGTAATGACTGAAAATATTCTGCCCCGGTATCTCGTACCTTGACGAGATGCTTTTAACTGACCGTCTTCAGGATTGGATAACTTCTCGTGCTCTTCAGGTGGCCTGCCCCAGTACGAGCCATGGAGTGAATTTTCCCCTGACCGACTGGTCTTCGAGAGATTCGTCGAATCTCGACGTGATTTCTCCCTTTTAGCTTCTTCAGCGAGAGTTTTCAATGTGACTGTTCCAGATTGACTGTATCCTATCACCACTCACCGGGAACGCCTGGGATACGCACAACCTCTTGGCCACATGTCCCTTGACATGGCTGTCCTTCGAAGCTTTCAAGTATCTCAACTTTACAGGATCGAGCCTCTTGACTGACGTTCATTATGTAAGCTTCCCTGATGCTTAAGCACGTGTATACAAGCAAAAAAGGTTCATTCTGAGAATGAGAAATCTAATGCAACACGCATGTTAATCTCGAAGTTTTTATTGAAAAGATGTCGCAAGGCCACGTGAGCAAATCACTAGCTGGGATGCGACATTGATTTTTGAATGGAAAACAATACGCACATGCAATACCAACAAAAATCTCATGAGCACAACTCATAGGAGTTAGGAATGCTATCTCACTGGAGTGTACTTTCAGAATAAACCCTGCTTCAATTAGGACTTTTAAGGGTTGTAACGTGGTCGGGTTCATGGTTTTGATTAAAAAGGATTTAAGGCTCAAAGTTTATTGGTGCCCACCCAATCTTCGTGATGTTCTCGAGTCCCACGTTCAGCTAATTCGGGACAAGTGCTCATCTCTCAAAAAGATTTTGTGATCTTTAAGGAACCCATGCAACTGATGGTTTGACACCTGATGAGGTTTTGGAGTGACAGTCACCCCTTTTGTCCTTTGTTCGTGGTCACACGACTTTGTTCTTGCTCGAGGATTTTTCTTTGTAATCCTTTTCGCTTTTCGTTTTTCATTCTTTTGCTTTTTGATCCCCGTTTCCTCGTTCCTTCCCGTACCTGTTCCTTTTCCTTTCCAGTAGCAGTGGAGCTCCAGACGACGGCACCCTTTGATCGAGATAACAAGCGTGGATCCCAACGAGTACGATGGACACGTGGGGGTGCTAATTCCTTCCCCTCGCGTAACCGACTCCCTTACCCGTTTCTCTTGGTCGCGAGACTATGCTTTTCCCTTCTTTCAGGTTTACGCAGTGTTTCCTTTCCCTCTCTTGGGGTAAATACACATTGCTGGCGACTCTGTTTCTGCGCCACTTTCGTGTTTGTACTTCGATGAAAATCCCGGGAGCGACAGCTGGCGACTCTGCTGGGGATTAGAGCATGCCGTTGCTGATGGAACTACACTTCCTGACTTCATGAGGAAAGTGATTACCAGGCACTGTGGGGAAAATAAAGTCTAGACGTCCAGCACACCTCCTGCAGGAGATACAACCACATTCACCTCGCAGCAACCCAATTTAAACTGCTTGCTGGGGAGAATGAGTTCTGCTAAGGATTATGAACCTTCAGTGTTGGGGAGAGTAACGCTACTAGGGAAAAATAAACTTGTTACCCAGCCTGACCTATCTCTATGGTCATAAGCAGCTCTTTGAACTCTCCACCTGCCCCAGACCATCAGGTCTAAAGGAAGCAATCATCTCAAGAGGATTTTATAGAAGACCGGGCATTCACACTGCCCCAGGGCCTTCAAACTCTTGGAGGGATTTATCCGATCTCGATGCAACTGCCCCAGCCTTCATAATCCATGAAATAAATTACCTCGAAAGATTTGTAATGACTGAAAATATTCTGCCCCGGTATCTCGTACCTTGACAAGATGCTTTTAACTGACCGTCTTCAGGATTGGATAACTTCTCGTGCTCTTCAGGTGGCCTGCCCCAGTACGAGCCATGGAGTGAATTTTCCCCTGACCGACTGGTCTTCGAGAGATTCGTCGAATCTCGACGTGATTGCTCCCTTTTAGCTTCTTCAGCGAGAGTTTTCAATGTGACTGTTCCAGATTGACTGTATCCTATCACCACTCACCGGGAACGCCTGGGCTACGCACAACCTCTTGGCCACATGTCCCTTGACATGGCTGTCCTTCGAAGCTTTCAAGTATCTCAACTTGACAGGATCGAGCCTCTTGACTGACGTTCATTATGTAAGCTTCCCTGATGCTTAAGCACGTGTATACAAGCAAAAAATGTTCATTCTGAGAATGAGAAATCTAATGCAACACGCATGTTAATCTCGAAGTTTTTATTGAAAAGATGTCGCAAGGCCACGTGAGCGAATCACTAGCTCGGATGCGACATTGATTTTTGAATGGAAAACAATACGCACATGCAATACCAACAAAAATCTCATGAGCACAACTCATAGGAGTCAGGAACGCTATCTCGCTGGAGTGTACTTTCGGAATAAACCCTGCTTCAATTAGGACTTTTAAGGGTTGTAACGTGGTCGGGTTCATGGTTTTGATTAAAAAGGATTTAAGGCTCAAATTTTATTGGTGCCCATCCACTCTTCGTGATGTTCTCGAGTCCCACGTTCAGCTAATTCGGGACAATTGCACATCTCTCAAAAAGATTTTGTGATCTTTAAGGAACCCATGCAACTGATGGTTTGACACCTGATGAGGTTTTGGAGTGACAGTCACCCCTTTTGTCCTTTGTTCGTGGTCACACGACTTTGTTCTTGCTCAAGGATTTTTCTTTGTAATCCTTTTCGCTTTTCATTTTTCATTCTTTTGCTTTTTGATCCCCGTTTCCTCGTTCCTTCCCGTACCTGTTCCTTTTCCTTTCCAGTAGCAGTGGAGCTCCAGACGACGGCACCCTTTGATCGAGATAACAAGCGTGGATCCCAACGAGTACGATGGACACGTGGGGGTGCTAATTCCTTCCCCTCGCGTAACCGACTCCCTTACCCGTTTCTCTTGGTCGCGAGACTATGCTTTTCCCTTCTTTCAGGTTTACGCAGTGTTTCCTTTCCCTCTCTTGGGGTAAATACACAATGCTGGCGACTCTGTTTCTGCGCCACTTTCGCGTTTGTACTTCGATGAAAATCCCGGGAGCGACAGTTGGCGACTCTGCTGGGGATTAGAGCATGCCGTTGCTGACGGAACTACACTTCCTGACTTCATGAGGAAAGTGATTACCAGGCACTGTGGGGAAAATAAAGTCTAGACGTCCAGCACACCTCCTGCAGGAGATACAACCACATTCACCTCGGAGCAACCCAATTTAAACTGCTTGCTGGGGAGAATGAGTTCTGCTAAGGATGATGAACCTTCAGTGTTGGGGAGAGTAACTCTACTGGGGAAAAATAAACTTGTTACCCAGCCTGACCTATCTCTATGGTCATAAGCAGCTCTTTGAACTCTCCACCTGCCCCAGACCATCAGGTCTAAAGGAAGCAATCATCTCAAGAGGATTTTATAGAAGACCGGGCATTCACACTGCCCCAGGGCCTTCAAACTCTTGGAGGGATTTATCCGATCTCGATGCAACTGCCCCAGACTTCATAATCCATGAAATAAATTACCTCGAAAGATTTGTAATGACTGAAAATATTCTGCCCCGGTATCTCGTACCTTGACGAGATGCTTTTAACTGACCGTCTTCAGGATTGGATAACTTCTCGTGCTCTTCAGGTGGCCTGCCCCAGTACGAGCCATGGAGTGAATTTTCCCCTGACCGACTGGTCTTCGAGAGATTCGTCGAATCTCGACGTGATTTCTCCCTTTTAGCTTCTTCAGCGAGAGTTTTCAATGTGACTGTTCCAGATTGACTGTATCCTATCACCACTCACCGGGAACGCCTGGGATACGCACAACCTCTTGGCCACATGTCCCTTGACATGGCTGTCCTTCGAAGCTTTCAAGTATCTCAACTTTACAGGATCGAGCCTCTTGACTGACGTTCATTATGTAAGCTTCCCTGATGCTTAAGCACGTGTATACAAGCAAAAAATGTTCATTCTGAGAATGAGAAATCTAATGCAACAAGCATGTTAATCTCGAAGTTTTTATTGAAAAGATGTCGCAAGGCCACGTGAGCGAATCACTAGCTGGGATGCGACATTGATTTTTGAATGGAAAACAATACGCACATGCAATACCAACAAAAATCTCATGAGCACAACTCATAGGAGTCAGGAACGCTATCTCACTGGAGTGTACTTTCAGAATAAACCCTGCTTCAATTAGGACTTTTAAGGGTTGTAACGTGGTCGGGTTCATGGTTTTGATTAAAAAGGATTTAAGGCTCAAAGTTTATTGGTGCCCACCCAATCTTCGTGATGTTCTCGAGTCCCACGTTCAGCTAATTCGGGACAAGTGCTCATCTCTCAAAAAGATTTTGTGATCTTTAAGGAACCCATGCAACTGATGGTTTGACACCTGATGAGGTTTTGGAGTGACAGTCACCCCTTTTGTCCTTTGTTCGTGGTCACACGACTTTGTTCTTGCTCGAGGATTTTTCTTTGTAATCCTTTTCGCTTTTCGTTTTTCATTCTTTTGCTTTTTGATCCCCGTTTCCTCGTTCCTTCCCGTACCTGTTCCTTTTCCTTTCCAGTAGCAGTGGAGCTCCAGACGACGGCACCCTTTGATCGAGTTAACAAGCGTGGATCCCAACGAGTACGATGGACACGTGGGGGTGCTAATTCCTTCCCCTCGCGTAACCGACTCCCTTACCCGTTTCTCTTGGTCGCGAGACTATGCTTTTCCCTTCTTTCAGGTTTACGCAGTGTTTCCTTTCCCTCTCTTGGGGTAAATACACATTGCTGGCGACTCTGTTTCTGCGCCACTTTCGTGTTTGTACTTCGATGAAAATCCCGGGAGCGACAGCTGGCGACTCTGCTAGGGATTAGAGCATGCCGTTGCTGACGGAACTACACTTCCTGACTTCATGAGGAAAGTGATTACCAGGCACTGTGGGGAAAATAAAGTCTAGACGTCCAGCACACCTCCTGCAGGAGATACAACCACATTCACCTCGCAGCAACCCAATTTAAACTGCTTGCTGGGGAGAATGAGTTCTGCTAAGGATGATGAACCTTCAGTGTTGGGGAGAGTAACGCTACTAGGGAAAAATAAACTTATTACCCAGCCTGACCTATCTCTATGGTCATAAGCAGCTCTTTGAACTCTCCACCTGCCCCAGACCATCAGGTCTAAAGGAAGCAATCATCTCAAGAGGATTTTATAGAAGACCGGGCATTCACACTGCCCCAGGGCCTTCAAACTCTTGGAGGGATTTATCCGATCTCGATGCAACTGCCCCAGACTTCATAATCCATGAAATAAATTACCTCGAAAGATTTGTAATGACTGAAAATATTCTGCCCCGGTATCTCGTACCTTGACAAGATGCTTTTAACTGACCGTCTTCAGGATTGGATAACTTCTCGTGCTCTTCAGGTGGCCTGCCCCTGTACGAGCCATGGAGTGAATTTTCCCCTGACCGACTGGTCTTCGAGAGATTCGTCGAATCTCGACGTGATTGCTCCCTTTTAGCTTCTTCAGCGAGAGTTTTCAATGTGACTGTTCCAGATTGACTGTATCCTATCACCACTCACCGGGAACGCCTGGGCTACGCACAACCTCTTGGCCACATGTCCCTTGACATGGCTGTCCTTCGAAGCTTTCAAGTATCTCAACTTGACAGGATCGAGCCTCTTGACTGACGTTCATTATGTAAGCTTCCCTGATGCTTAAGCACGTGTATACAAGCAAAAAATGTTCATTCTGAGAATGAGAAATCTAATGCAACACGCATGTTAATCTCGAAGTTTTTATTGAAAAGATGTCGCAAGGCCACGTGAGTGAATCACTAGCTCGGATGCGACATTGATTTTTGAATGGAAAACAATACGCACATGCAATACCAACAAAAATCTCATGAGCACAACTCATAGGAGTCAGGAACGCTATCTCGCTGGAGTGTACTTTCGGAATAAACCCTGCTTCAATTAGGACTTTTAAGGGTTGTAACGTGGTCGGGTTCATGGTTTTGATTAAAAAGGATTTAAGGCTCAAATTTTATTGGTGCCCATCCACTCTTCGTGATGTTCTCGAGTCCCACGTTCAGCTAATTCGGGACAATTGCACATCTCTCAAAAAGATTTTGTGATCTTTAAGGAACCCATGCAACTGATGGTTTGACACCTGATGAGGTTTTGGAGTGACAGTCACCCCTTTTGTCCTTTGTTCGTGGTCACACGACTTTGTTCTTGCTCAAGGATTTTTCTTTGTAATCCTTTTCGCTTTTCATTTTTCATTCTTTTGCTTTTTGATCCCCGTTTCCTCGTTCCTTCCCGTACCTGTTCCTTTTCCTTTCCAGTAGCAGTGGAGCTCCAGACGACGGCACCCTTTGATCGAGATAACAAGCGTGGATCCCAACGAGTACGATGGACACGTGGGGGTGCTAATTCCTTCCCCTCGCGTAACCGACTCCCTTACCCGTTTCTCTTGGTCGCGAGACTATGCTTTTCCCTTCTTTCAGGTTTACGCAGTGTTTCCTTTCCCTCTCTTGGGGTAAATACACAATGCTGGCGACTCTGTTTCTGCGCCACTTTCGCGTTTGTACTTCGATGAAAATCCCGGGAGCGACAGTTGGCGACTCTGCTGGGGATTAGAGCATGTCGTTGCTGACGGAACTACACTTCCTGACTTCATGAGGAAAGTGATTACCAGGCACTGTGGGGAAAATAAAGTCTAGACGTCCAGCACACCTCCTGCAGGAGATACAACCACATTCACCTCGGAGCAACCCAATTTAAACTGCTTGCTGGGGAGAATGAGTTCTGCTAAGGATGATGAACCTTCAGTGTTGGGGAGAGTAACTCTACTGGGGAAAAATAAACTTGTTACCCAGCCTGACCTATCTCTATGGTCATAAGCAGCTCTTTGAACTCTCCACCTGCCCCAGACCATCAGGTCTAAAGGAAGCAATCATCTCAAGAGGATTTTATAGAAGACCGGGCATTCACACTGCCCCAGGGCCTTCAAACTCTTGGAGGGATTTATCCGATCTCGATGCAACTGCCCCAGACTTCATAATCCATGAAATAAATTACCTCGAAAGATTTGTAATGACTGAAAATATTCTGCCCCGGTATCTCGTACCTTGACGAGATGCTTTTAACTGACCGTCTTCAGGATTGGATAACTTCTCGTGCTCTTCAGGTGGCCTGCCCCAGTACGAGCCATGGAGTGAATTTTCCCCTGACCGACTGATCTTCGAGAGATTCGTCGAATCTCGACGTGATTTCTCCCTTTTAGCTTCTTCAGCGAGAGTTTTCAATGTGACTGTTCCAGATTGACTGTATCCTATCACCACTCACCGGGAACGCCTGGGATACGCACAACCTCTTGGCCACATGTCCCTTGACATGGCTGTCCTTCGAAGCTTTCAAGTATCTCAACTTTACAGGATCGAGCCTCTTGACTGACGTTCATTATGTAAGCTTCCCTGATGCTTAAGCACGTGTATACAAGCAAAAAAGGTTCATTCTGAGAATGAGAAATCTAATGCAACACGCATGTTAATCTCGAAGTTTTTATTGAAAAGATGTCGCAAGGCCACGTGAGCGAATCACTAGCTGGGATGCGACATTGATTTTTGAATGGAAAACAATACGCACATGCAATACCAACAAAAATCTCATGAGCACAACTCATAGGAGTTAGGAACGCTATCTCACTGGAGTGTACTTTCAGAATAAACCCTGCTTCAATTAGGACTTTTAAGGGTTGTAACGTGGTCGGGTTCATGGTTTTGATTAAAAAGGATTTAAGGCTCAAAGTTTATTGGTGCCCACCCAATCTTCGTGATGTTCTCGAGTCCCACGTTCAGCTAATTCGGGACAAGTGCTCATCTCTCAAAAAGATTTTGTGATCTTTAAGGAACCCATGCAACTGATGGTTTGACACCTGATGAGGTTTTGGAGTGACAGTCACCCCTTTTGTCCTTTGTTCGTGGTCACACGACTTTGTTCTTGCTCGAGGATTTTTCTTTGTAATCCTTTTCGCTTTTCGTTTTTCATTCTTTTGCTTTTTGATCCCCGTTTCCTCGTTCCTTCCCGTACCTGTTCCTTTTCCTTTCCAGTAGCAGTGGAGCTCCAGACGACGGCACCCTTTGATCGAGATAACAAGCGTGGATCCCAACGAGTACGATGGACACGTGGGGGTGCTAATTCCTTCCCCTCGCGTTACCGACTCCCTTACCCGTTTCTCTTGGTCGCGAGACTATGCTTTTCCCTTCTTTCAGGTTTACGCAGTGTTTCCTTTCCCTCTCTTGGGGTAAATACACATTGCTGGCGACTCTGTTTCTGCGCCACTTTCGTGTTTGTACTTCGATGAAAATCCCGGGAGCGACAGCTGGCGACTCTGCTGGGGATTAGAGCATGCCGTTGCTGATGGAACTACACTTCCTGACTTCATGAGGAAAGTGATTACCAGGCACTGTGGGGAAAATAAAGTCTAGACGTCCAGCACACCTCCTGCAGGAGATACAACCACATTCACCTCGCAGCAACCCAATTTAAACTGCTTGCTGGGGAGAATGAGTTCTGCTAAGGATGATGAACCTTCAGTGTTGGGGAGAGTAACGCTACTAGGGAAAAATAAACTTGTTACCCAGCCTGACCTATCTCTATGGTCATAAGCAGCTCTTTGAACTCTCCACCTGCCCCAGACCATCAGGTCTAAAGGAAGCAATCATCTCAAGAGGATTTTATAGAAGACCGGGCATTCACACTGCCCCAGGGCCTTCAAACTCTTGGAGGGATTTATCCGATCTCGATGCAACTGCCCCAGACTTCATAATCCATGAAATAAATTACCTCAAAAGATTTGTAATGACTGGAAATATTCTGCCCCGGTATCTCGTACCTTGACGAGATGCTTTTAACTGACCGTCTTCAGAATTGGATAACTTCTCGTGCTCTTGAGGTGGCCTGCCCCAGTACGAGCCATGGAGTGAATTTTCCCCTGACCGACTGGTCTTCGAGAGATTCGTCGAATCTCGACGTGATTGCTCCCTTTTAGCTTCTTCAGGGAAAGTTTTCAATGTGACTGTTCCAGATTGATTGTATCTTATCACCACTCACCGGGAACGCCTGGGCTACGCACAACCTCTTGGCCACATGCCCCTTGACATGGCTGTCCTTCGAAGCTTTCAAGTGTCTCAACTTGACAGGATCGAGCCTCTTGACTGACGTTCATTATGTAAGCTTCCCTGATGCTTATGCACGTGTATACAAGCAAAAAATGTTCATTCTGAGAATGAGAAATCTAATGCAACAAGCATGTTAATCTCGAAGTTTTTATTGAAAAGATGTCGCAAGGCCACGTGAGCGAATCACTAGCTGGGATGCGACATTGATTTTTGAATGGAAAACAATACGCACATGCAATACCAACAAAAATCTCATGAGCACAACTCATAGGAGTCAGGAACGCTATCTCGCTGGAGTGTACTTTCGGAATAAACCCTGCTTCAATTAGGACTTTTAAGGGTTGTAACGTGGTCGGGTTCATGGTTTTGATTAAAAAGGATTTAAGGATCAAAGTTTATTGGTGCCCATCCACTCATCGTGATGTTCTCGAGTCCCACATTCAGCTAATTCGGGACAAGTGCTCATCTCTCAAAAAGATTCTGTGATCTTTAAGGAACCCATGCAACTGATGGTTTGACACCTGATGAGGTTTTGGAGTGACAGTCACCCCTTTTGTCCTTTGTTCGTGGTCACACGACTTTGTTCTTGCTCGAGGATTTTTCTTTGTAATCCTTTTCGCTTTTCATTTTTCATTCTTTTGCTTTTTGATCCCCGTTTCCTCGTTCCTTCCCGTACCTGTTCCTTTTCCTTTCCATTAGCAGTGGACCTCCAGACGACGACACCCTTTGATCGAGATAACAAGCGTGGATCCCAACGAGTACGATGGACACGTGGGGGTGCTAATACCTTCCCCTCGCGTAACCGACTCCCTTACCCGTTTCTCTTGGTCGCGAGACCATGCTTTTCCCTTCCTTCAGGTTTACGCAGTGTTTCATTTCCCACTCTTGGGGTAAATACACATTGCTGGCGACTCTGTTTCCGCGCCACTTTCCCGTTTGTACTTGGATGAAAATCCCGGGAGCGACAGCTGGCGACTCTGCTGGGGATTAGAGCATGCCGTTGCTGACAGAACTACACTTCCTGACTTCATGAGGAAAGTGATTACCAGGCTCTGTGGGGAAAATAAAGTCTAGAAGTCTAGGACACCTCCTGCAGGAGATACAACCACATTCACCTCGGAGCAACCCAATTTAAACTGCTTACTGGGGAGAATGAGTTCTGCTAAGGATGATGAACCATCAGTGTTGGGGAGAGTAACACTACTGGGGAAAAATAAACTTGTTACCCAGCCTGACCTGTCTCTATGGTCATAAGCAGCTCTTTGAACTCTCCACCTGCCCCAGACCAATAGGTCTAAAGGAAGCAGTCATCTCAAGAGGATTTTATAGAAGACCGGGCATTCACACTGCCCCAGGGCCTTCAAACTCTTGGAGAGATTTATCCGATCTTGATGCAACTGCCCCAGACTTCATAATACATGAAATAAATTACCTCGAAAGATTTGTAATGACTGGAAATATTCTGCCCCGGTATCTCGTACCTTGACGAGATGCTTTTAACTAACCGTCTTCAGGATTGGATAACTTCTCGTGCTCTTCAGGTGGCCTGCCCCAGTACGAGCCATGGAGTGAATTTTCCCCTGACCGACTGATCTTCGAGAGATTCGTCGAATCTCGACGTGATTTCTCCCTTTTAGCTTCTTCAGCGAGAGTTTTCAATGTGACTGTTCCAGATTGACTGTATCCTATCACCACTCACCGGGAACGCCTGGGATACGCACAACCTCTTGGCCACATGTCCCTTGACATGGCTGTCCTTCGAAGCTTTCAAGTATCTCAACTTTACAGGATCGAGCCTCTTGACTGACGTTCATTATGTAAGCTTCCCTGATGCTTAAGCACGTGTATACAAGCAAAAAAGGTTCATTCTGAGAATGAGAAATCTAATGCAACACGCATGTTAATCTCGAAGTTTTTATTGAAAAGATGTCGCAAGGCCACGTGAGCGAATCACTAGCTGGGATGCGACATTGATTTTTGAATGGAAAACAATACGCACATGCAATACCAACAAAAATCTCATGAGCACAACTCATAGGAGTTAGGAACGCTATCTCACTGGAGTGTACTTTCAGAATAAACCCTGCTTCAATTAGGACTTTTAAGGGTTGTAACGTGGTCGGGTTCATGGTTTTGATTAAAAAGGATTTAAGGCTCAAAGTTTATTGGTGCCCACCCAATCTTCGTGATGTTCTCGAGTCCCACGTTCAGCTAATTCGGGACAAGTGCTCATCTCTCAAAAAGATTTTGTGATCTTTAAGGAACCCATGCAACTGATGGTTTGACACCTGATGAGGTTTTGGAGTGACAGTCACCCCTTTTGTCCTTTGTTCGTGGTCACACGACTTTGTTCTTGCTCGAGGATTTTTCTTTGTAATCCTTTTCGCTTTTCGTTTTTCATTCTTTTGCTTTTTGATCCCCGTTTCCTCGTTCCTTCCCGTACCTGTTCCTTTTCCTTTCCAGTAGCAGTGGAGCTCCAGACGACGGCACCCTTTGATCGAGATAACAAGCGTGGATCCCAACGAGTACGATGGACACGTGGGGGTGCTAATTCCTTCCCCTCGCGTTACCGACTCCCTTACCCGTTTCTCTTGGTCGCGAGACTATGCTTTTCCCTTCTTTCAGGTTTACGCAGTGTTTCCTTTCCCTCTCTTGGGGTAAATACACATTGCTGGCGACTCTGTTTCTGCGCCACTTTCGTGTTTGTACTTCGATGAAAATCCCGGGAGCGACAGCTGGCGACTCTGCTGGGGATTAGAGCATGCCGTTGCTGATGGAACTACACTTCCTGACTTCATGAGGAAAGTGATTACCAGGCACTGTGGGGAAAATAAAGTCTAGACGTCCAGCACACCTCCTGCAGGAGATACAACCACATTCACCTCGCAGCAACCCAATTTAAACTGCTTGCTGGGGAGAATGAGTTCTGCTAAGGATGATGAACCTTCAGTGTTGGGGAGAGTAACGCTACTAGGGAAAAATAAACTTGTTACCCAGCCTGACCTATCTCTATGGTCATAAGCAGCTCTTTGAACTCTCCACCTGCCCCAGACCATCAGGTCTAAAGGAAGCAATCATCTCAAGAGGATTTTATAGAAGACCGGGCATTCACACTGCCCCAGGGCCTTCAAACTCTTGGAGGGATTTATCCGATCTCGATGCAACTGCCCCAGACTTCATAATCCATGAAATAAATTACCTCAAAAGATTTGTAATGACTGGAAATATTCTGCCCCGGTATCTCGTACCTTGACGAGATGCTTTTAACTGACCGTCTTCAGAATTGGATAACTTCTCGTGCTCTTGAGGTGGCCTGCCCCAGTACGAGCCATGGAGTGAATTTTCCCCTGACCGACTGGTCTTCGAGAGATTCGTCGAATCTCGACGTGATTGCTCCCTTTTAGCTTCTTCAGGGAAAGTTTTCAATGTGACTGTTCCAGATTGATTGTATCTTATCACCACTCACCGGGAACGCCTGGGCTACGCACAACCTCTTGGCCACATGCCCCTTGACATGGCTGTCCTTCGAAGCTTTCAAGTGTCTCAACTTGACAGGATCGAGCCTCTTGACTGACGTTCATTATGTAAGCTTCCCTGATGCTTATGCACGTGTATACAAGCAAAAAATGTTCATTCTGAGAATGAGAAATCTAATGCAACAAGCATGTTAATCTCGAAGTTTTTATTGAAAAGATGTCGCAAGGCCACGTGAGCGAATCACTAGCTGGGATGCGACATTGATTTTTGAATGGAAAACAATACGCACATGCAATACCAACAAAAATCTCATGAGCACAACTCATAGGAGTCAGGAACGCTATCTCGCTGGAGTGTACTTTCGGAATAAACCCTGCTTCAATTAGGACTTTTAAGGGTTGTAACGTGGTCGGGTTCATGGTTTTGATTAAAAAGGATTTAAGGATCAAAGTTTATTGGTGCCCATCCACTCATCGTGATGTTCTCGAGTCCCACATTCAGCTAATTCGGGACAAGTGCTCATCTCTCAAAAAGATTCTGTGATCTTTAAGGAACCCATGCAACTGATGGTTTGACACCTGATGAGGTTTTGGAGTGACAGTCACCCCTTTTGTCCTTTGTTCGTGGTCACACGACTTTGTTCTTGCTCGAGGATTTTTCTTTGTAATCCTTTTCGCTTTTCATTTTTCATTCTTTTGCTTTTTGATCCCCGTTTCCTCGTTCCTTCCCGTACCTGTTCCTTTTCCTTTCCATTAGCAGTGGACCTCCAGACGACGACACCCTTTGATCGAGATAACAAGCGTGGATCCCAACGAGTACGATGGACACGTGGGGGTGCTAATACCTTCCCCTCGCGTAACCGACTCCCTTACCCGTTTCTCTTGGTCGCGAGACCATGCTTTTCCCTTCCTTCAGGTTTACGCAGTGTTTCATTTCCCACTCTTGGGGTAAATACACATTGCTGGCGACTCTGTTTCCGCGCCACTTTCCCGTTTGTACTTGGATGAAAATCCCGGGAGCGACAGCTGGCGACTCTGCTGGGGATTAGAGCATGCCGTTGCTGACAGAACTACACTTCCTGACTTCATGAGGAAAGTGATTACCAGGCTCTGTGGGGAAAATAAAGTCTAGAAGTCTAGGACACCTCCTGCAGGAGATACAACCACATTCACCTCGGAGCAACCCAATTTAAACTGCTTACTGGGGAGAATGAGTTCTGCTAAGGATGATGAACCATCAGTGTTGGGGAGAGTAACACTACTGGGGAAAAATAAACTTGTTACCCAGCCTGACCTGTCTCTATGGTCATAAGCAGCTCTTTGAACTCTCCACCTGCCCCAGACCAATAGGTCTAAAGGAAGCAGTCATCTCAAGAGGATTTTATAGAAGACCGGGCATTCACACTGCCCCAGGGCCTTCAAACTCTTGGAGAGATTTATCCGATCTCGATGCAACTGCCCCAGACTTCATAATACATGAAATAAATTACCTCGAAAGATTTGTAATGACTGGAAATATTCTGCCCCGGTATCTCGTACCTTGACGAGATGCTTTTAACTAACCGTCTTCAGGATTGGATAACTTCTCGTGCTCTTCAGGTGGCCTGGCCTAGTACGAGCCATGAAGTGAATTTTCCCCTGACCGACTGGTCTTCGAGAGATTCATCGAATCTCGATGTGATTGCTCCCTTTTAGCTGCTTCAGGGAGAGTTTTCAATGTAACTGTTCCAGATTGACTGTATCTTATCACCACTCACCGGGAACGCCTGGGCTACGCACAACCTCTTGGCCACATGCCCCTTGACATGGTTGTCCTTCGAAGCTTTCAAGTATCTCAACTTGGCAGGATCGAGCCTCTTGACTGACGTTCATTATGTAAGCTTCCCTGATGCTTAAGCACGTGTATACAAGCAAAAAATGTTCATTCTGAGAATGAGAAATCTAATGCAACACGCATGTTAATCTCGAAGTTTTTATTGAAAAGATGTCGCAAGGCCACGTGAGCGAATCACTAGCTGGGATGCGACATTGATTTTTGAATGGAAAACAATACGCACATGCAATACCAACAAAAATCTCATGAGCACAACTCATAGGAGTCAGGAACGCTATCTCGCTGGAGTGTACTTTCGGAATAAACCCTGCTTCAATTAGGACTTTTAAGGGTTGTAACGTGGTCGGGTTCATGGTTTTGATTAAAAAGGATTTAAGGCTCAAAGTTTATTGGTGCCCATCCACTCTTCGTGATGTTCTCGAGTCCCACGTTCAGCTAATTCGGGACAAGTGCTCATCTCTCAAAAAGATTTTGTGATCTTTAAGGAACCCATGCAACTGATGGTTTGACACCTGATGAGGTTTTGGAGTGACAGTCACCCCTTTTGTCCTTTGTTCGTGGTCACACGACTTTGTTGTTGCTCGAGGATTTTTCTTTGTAATCCTTTTCGCTTTTCGTTTTTCATTCTTTTGCTTTTTGATCCCCGTTTCCTCGTTCCTTCCCGTACCTGTTCCTTTTCCTTTCCATTAGCAGTGGAGCTCCAGACGACGACACCCTTTGATCGAGATAACAAGCGTGGATCCCAACGAGTATGATGGACACGTGGGGGTGCTAATACCTTCCCCTCGCGTAACCGACTCCCTTACACGTTTCTCTTGGTCGCGAGACCATGCTTTTCCCTTCCTTCAGGTTTACGCAGTGTTTCCTTTCCCTCTCTTGGGGTAAATACACATTGCTGGCGAATCTGTTTCCGCGCCACTTTCGCGTTTGTACTTGGATGAAAATCCCGGGAGCGACAGCTGGCGACTCTGCTGGGGATTAGAGCATGCCGTTGCTGACGGAACTACACTTCCTGACTTCATGAGGAAAGTGATTACCAGGCTCTGTGGGGAAAATAAAGTCTAGACGTCCAGCACACCTCCTGCAGGAGATACAACCACATTCACCTCGGAGCAACCCACTTTAAACTGCTTGCTGGGGAGAATGAGTTCTGCTAAGGATGATGAGCCTTCAGTGTTGGGGAGAGTAACGCTACGGGGGAAAAATAAACTTGTTACCCAGCCTGACCTGTCTCTATGGTCATAAGCAGCTCTTTGAACTCTCCACCTGCCCCAGACCATCAGGTCTAAAGGAAGCAATCATCTCAAGAGGATTTTATAGAAGACCGGGCATTCACACTGACCCAGGGCCTTCAAACTCTTGGAGAGATTTATCCGATCTCGATGTAACTGCCCCAGACTTCATAATCCATGAAATAAATTACCTCGAAAGGATTTGTAATGACTGGAAATATTCTGCCCCGGTATCTCGTACCTTGACGAGATGCTTTTAACTGACCGTGTTCAGGATTGGATAACTTCTCGTGCTCTTGAGGTGGCCTGCCCCAGTACGAGCCATGGAGTGAATTTTCCCCTGACCGACTGGTCTTCGAGAGATTCGTCGAATCTCGACGTGATTGCTCCCTTTTAACTTCTTTAGGGAGAGTTTTCAATGTGACGGTTCCAGATTGACTGTATCTTATCACCACTCACTGGGAACGCCTGGGCTACGCACAACCTCTTGGCCACATGCCCCTTGACATGGCTGTCCTTCGAAGCTTTCAAGTATCTCAACTTGGCAGGATCGAGCCTCTTGACTGATGTTTATTATGTAAGCTTCCGTGATGCTTAAGCACGTGTATACAAGCAAAAAATGTTCATTCTGAGAATGAGAAATCTAATGCAACACGCATGTTAATCTTGAACTTTTTATTGAAAAGATGTCGCAAGGCCACGTGAGCGACTCACTAGCTGGGATGCGACATTGATTTTTGAATGGAAAACAATACGCACATGTAATACCAACAAAAATCTCATGAGCACAACTCATAGGAGTCAGGAACGCTATCTCGCTGGAGTGTACTTTCGGAATAAACCCTGCTTCAATTAGGACTTTTAAGGGTTGTAACGTGGTCGGGTTCATGGTTTTGATTAAAAAGGATTTAAGGCTCAAAGTTTATTGGTGCCCATCCACTCTTCGTGATGTTCTCGAGTCCCACGTTCAGCTAATTCGGGACAAGTGCTCATCTCTCAAAAAGATTTTGTGATCTTTAAGGAACCCATGCAACTGATGGCTTGACACCTGATGAGGTTTTGGAGTGACAGTCGCCCCTTTTGTCCTTTGTTCATGGTCACACGACTTTGTTCTTGCTCGAGGATTTTTCTTTGTAATACTTTTCGCTTTTCGCTTTTCATTCTTTTGCTTTTTGATCCCCGTTTCCTCGTTCCTTCCCGTACCTGTTCCTTTTCCTTTCCAGTAGCAGTGGAGCTCCAGACGACGACACCCTTTGATCGAGATAACAAGCGTGGATCCCATCGAGTACGATGGACACGTGGGGGTGCTAATACCTTCCCCTCGCGTAACCGACTCCCTTACCCGTTTCTCTTGGTCGCGAGACCATGCTTTTCCCTTCCTTCAGGTTTACGCAGTGTTTCCTTTCCCTCTCTTAGGGTAAATACACATTGCTGGCGACTCTGTTTCCGCGCCACTTTCGCGTTTGTACTTGGATGAAAATCCCGGGAGCGACAGCTGGCGACTCTGCTGGGGATTAGAGCATGCTGTTGCTGACGGAACTACACTTCCTGACTTCCTGAGGAAAGTGATTACCAGGCTCTGTGGGGAAAATAGAGTCTAGACGTCCAACACACCTCCTGCAGGAGATACAACCACATTCACCTCGGAGCAACCCACTTTAAACTGCTTGCTGGGGAGAATGAGTTCTGCTAAGGATGATGAGCCTTCAGTGTTGGGGAGAGTAACGCTACTGGGGAAAAATAATCTTGTTACCCAGCCTGACTTGTCTCTATGGTCATAATCAGCTCTTTGAACTCTCCACCTGCCCCAGACCATCAGGTCTAAAGGAAACAATCATCTCAAGAGGATTTTATAGAAGACCGGGCATTCACACTGCCCCAGGGCCTCCAAACTCTTGGAGGGATTTATCTGATCTCGATGTAACTGCCCCAGACTTCATAATCCATGAAATAAATTACCTCGAAAGGATTTGTAATGACTGGAAATATTCTGCCCCGGTATCTCGTACCTTGACGAGATGCTTTTAACTGACCGTCTTCAGGATTGGATAACTTCTCGTGTCTCTTGAGGTGGCCTGCCCCAGTACGAGCCATGGAGTGAATTTTCCCCTGACCGACTGGTCTTCGAGAGATTCGTCGAATCTCGACGTGATTGCTCCCTTTTAACTTCTTTAGGGAGAGTTTTCAATGTGACGGTTCCAGATTGACTGTATCTTATCACCACTCACCGGGAACGCCTGGGCTACGCACAACCTCTTGGCCACATGCCCCTTGACATGGCTGTCCTTCGAAGCTTTCAAGTATCTCAACTTGGCAGGATCGAGCCTCTTGACTGATGTTTATTATGTAAGCTTCCGTGATGCTTAAGCACGTGTATACAAGCAAAAAATGTTCATTCTGAGAATGAGAAATCTAATGCAACACGCATGTTAATCTCGAACTTTTTATTGAAAAGATGTCGCAAGGCCACGTGAGCGACTCACTAGCTGGGATGCGACATTGATTTTTGAATGGAAAACAATACGCACATGTAATACCAACAAAAATCTCATGAGCACAACTCATAGGAGTCAGGAACGCTATCTCGCTGGAGTGTACTTTCGGAATAAACCCTGCTTCAATTAGGACTTTTAAGGGTTGTAACGTGGTCGGGTTCATGGTTTTGATTAAAAAGGATTTAAGGCTCAAAGTTTATTGGTGCCCATCCACTCTTCGTGATGTTCTCGAGTCCCACGTTCAGCTAATTCGGGACAAGTGCTCATCTCTCAAAAAGATTTTGTGATCTTTAAGGAAATCATGCAACTGATGGCTTGACACCTGATGAGGTTTTGGAGTGACAGTCGCCCGTTTTGTCCTTTGTTCATGGTCACACGACTTTGTTCTTGCTCGAGGATTTTTCTTTGTAATACTTTTCGCTTTTCGCTTTTCATTCTTTTGCTTTTTGATCCCCGTTTCCTCGTTCCTTCCCGTACCTGTTCCTTTTCCTTTCCAGTAGCAGTGGAGCTCCAGACGACGACACCCTTTGATCGAGATAACAAGCGTGGATCCCATCGAGTACGATGGACACGTGGGGGTGCTAATACCTTCCCCTCGCGTAACCGACTCCCTTACCCGTTTCTCTTGGTCGCGAGACCATGCTTTTCCCTTCCTTCAGGTTTACGCAGTGTTTCCTTTCCCTCTCTTAGGGTAAATACACATTGCTGGCGACTCTGTTTCCGCGCCACTTTCGCGTTTGTACTTGGATGAAAATCCCGGGAGCGACAGCTGGCGACTCTGCTGGGGATTAGAGCATGCTGTTGCTGACGGAACTACACTTCCTGACTTCCTGAGGAAAGTGATTACCAGGCTCTGTGGGGAAAATAGAGTCTAGACGTCCAACACACCTCCTGCAGGAGATACAACCACATTCACCTCGGAGCAACCCACTTTAAACTGCTTGCTGGGGAGAATGAGTTCTGCTAAGGATGATGAGCCTTCTGTGTTGGGGAGAGTAACGCTACTGGGGAAAAATAATCTTGTTACCCAGCCTGACTTGTCTCTATGGTCATAATCAGCTCTTTGAACTCTCCACCTGCCCCAGACCATCAGGTCTAAAGGAAACAATCATCTCAAGAGGATTTTATAGAAGACCGGGCATTCACACTGCCCCAGGGCCTCCAAACTCTTGGAGGGATTTATCTGATCTCGATGTAACTGCCCCAGACTTCATAATCCATGAAATAAATTACCTCGAAAGGATTTGTAATGACTGGAAATATTCTGCCCCGGTATCTCGTACCTTGACGAGATGCTTTTAACTGACCGTCTTCAGGATTGGATAACTTCTCGTGCTCTTGAGGTGGCCTGCCCCAGTACGAGCCATGGAGTGAATTTTCCCCTGACCGACTGGTCTTCGAGAGATTCGTCGAATCTCGACGTGATTGCTCCCTTTTAACTTCTTTAGGGAGAGTTTTCAATGTGACGGTTCCAGATTGACTGTATCTTATCACCACTCACCGGGAACGCCTGGGCTACGCACAACCTCTTGGCCACATGCCCCTTGACATGGCTGTCCTTCGAAGCTTTCAAGTATCTCAACTTGGCAGGATCGAGCCTCTTGACTGATGTTTATTATGTAAGCTTCCGTGATGCTTAAGCACGTGTATACAAGCAAAAAATGTTCATTCTGAGAATGAGAAATCTAATGCAACACGCATGTTAATCTCGAACTTTTTATTGAAAAGATGTCGCAAGGCCACGTGAGCGACTCACTAGCTGGGATGCGACATTGATTTTTGAATGGAAAACAATACGCACATGTAATACCAACAAAAATCTCATGAGCACAACTCATAGGAGTCAGGAACGCTATCTCGCTGGAGTGTACTTTCGGAATAAACCCTGCTTCAATTAGGACTTTTAAGGGTTGTAACGTGGTCGGGTTCATGGTTTTGATTAAAAAGGATTTAAGGCTCAAAGTTTATTGGTGCCCATCCACTCTTCGTGATGTTCTCGACTCCCACGTTCAGCTAATTCGGGACAAGTGCTCATCTCTCAAAAAGATTTTGTGATCTTTAAGGAACTCATGCAACTGATGGCTTGACACCTGATGAGGTTTTGGAGTGACAGTCGCCCGTTTTGTCCTTTGTTCATGGTCACACGACTTTGTTCTTGCTCGAGGATTTTTCTTTGTAATACTTTTCGCTTTTCGCTTTTCATTCTTTTGCTTTTTGATCCCCGTTTCCTCGTTCCTTCCCGTACCTGTTCCTTTTCCTTTCCAGTAGCAGTGGAGCTCCAGACGACGACACCCTTTGATCGAGATAACAAGCGTGGATCCCATCGAGTACGATGGACACGTGGGGGTGCTAATACCTTCCCCTCGCGTAACCGACTCCCTTACCCGTTTCTCTTGGTCGCGAGACCATGCTTTTCCCTTCCTTCAGGTTTACGCAGTGTTTCCTTTCCCTCTCTTAGGGTAAATACACATTGCTGGCGACTCTGTTTCCGCGCCACTTTCGCGTTTGTACTTGGATGAAAATCCCGGGAGCGACAGCTGGCGACTCTGCTGGGGATTAGAGCATGCTGTTGCTGACGGAACTACACTTCCTGACTTCCTGAGGAAAGTGATTACCAGGCTCTGTGGGGAAAATAGAGTCTAGACGTCCAACACACCTCCTGCAGGAGATACAACCACATTCACCTCGGAGCAACCCACTTTAAACTGCTTGCTGGGGAGAATGAGTTCTGCTAAGGATGATGAGCCTTCAGTGTTGGGGAGAGTAACGCTACTGGGGAAAAATAATCTTGTTACCCAGCCTGACTTGTCTCTATGGTCATAATCAGCTCTTTGAACTCTCCACCTGCCCCAGACCATCAGGTCTAAAGGAAACAATCATCTCAAGAGGATTTTATAGAAGACCGGGCATTCACACTGCCCCAGGGCCTCCAAACTCTTGGAGGGATTTATCCGATCTCGATGCAACTGCCCCAGACTTCATAATCCATGAAATAAATTACCTCGAAAGGATTTGTAATGACTGGAAATATTCTGCCCCCGTATCTCGTACCTTGACGAGATGCTTTTAACTGACCGTCATCAGGATTGGATAACTTCTCGTGCTCTTCAGGTGGCCTGGCCCAGTATGAGCCATGAAGTGAATTTTCCCCTGACCGACTAGTCTTCGAGAGATTCGTCGAATCTCGATGTGATTGCTCCCTTTTAGCTTCTTCAGGGAGAGTTTTCAATGTGACTGTTCCAGATTGACTGTATCTTATCACCACTCACCGGGAACGCCTGGGCTACGCACAACCTCTTGGCCACATGCCCCTTGACATGGCTGTCCTTCGAAGCTTTCAAGTATCTCAACTTGGCAGGATCGAGCCTCTTGACTGACGTTCATTATGTAAGCTTCCCTGATGCTTAAGCACGTGTATACAAGCAAAAAATGTTCATTCTGAGAAAGAGAAATCTATTGCAACACGCATGTTAATCTCGAAGTTTTTATTGAAAAGATGTCGCAAGGCCACGTGAGCGTATCACTAGCTGGGATGTGACATTGATTTTTGAATGGAAAACAATACGCACATGCAATACCAACAAAAATCTCATGAGCACAACTCATAGGAGTCAGGAACGCTATCTCGCTGGAGTGTACTTTCGGAATAAACCCTGCTTCAATTAGGACTTTTAAGGGTTGTAATGTGGTCGGGTTCATGGTTTTGATTAAAAAGGATTTAAGGCTCAAAGTTTATTGGTGCCCATCCACTCTTCGTGATGTTCTTGAGTCCCACGTTCAGCTAATTCGGGACAAGTGCTCATCTCTCAAAAAGATTTTGTGATCTTTAAGGAACCCATGCAACTGATGGTTTGACACCTGATGAGGTTTTGGAGTGACAGTCACCCCTTTTGTCCTTTGTTCGTGGTCACACGACTTTGTTCTTGCTCGAGGATTTTTCTTTGTAATCCTTTTCGCTTTTCATTTTTCATTCTTTTGCTTTTTGATCCCCGTTTCCTCGTTCCTTCCCGTACCTGTTCCTTTTCCTTTCCATTAGCAGTGGAGCTCCAGACGACGACACCCTTTGATCGAGATAACAAGCGTGGATCCCAACGAGTATGATGGACACGTGGGGGTGCTAATACCTTCTCCTCGCGTAACCGACTCCCTTACCCGTTTCTCTTGGTCGCGAGACCATGCTTTTCCCTTCCTTCAGGTATACGCAGTGTTTCCTTTCCCTCTCTAGGGGTAAATACACATTGCTGGCGAATCTGTTTCCGCGCCACTTTCGCGTTTGTACTTGGATGAAAATCCTGGGAGCGACAGCTGGCGACTCTGCTGGGGATTAGAGCATGTCGTTGCTGACGGCACTACACTTCCTGACTTCCTGAGGAAAGTGATTACCAGGCTCTGTGGGGAAAATAGAGTCTAGACGTCCAACACACCTCCTGCAGGAGATACAACCACATTCACCTCGGAGCAACCCACTTTAAACTGCTTGCTGGGGAGAATGAGTTCTGCTAAGGATGATGAGCCTTCAGTGTTGGGGAGAGTAACGCTACTGGGGAAAAATAATCTTGTTACCCAGCCTTACTTGTCCTATGGTCATAATCAGCTCTTTGAACTCTCCACCTGCCCCAGACCATCAGGTCTAAAGGAAGCAATCATCTCAAGAGGATTTTATAGAAGACCGGGCATTCACACTGCCCCAGGGCCTCCAAACTCTTGGAGGGATTTATCCGATCTCGATACAACTGCCCCAGACTTCATAATCCATGAAATAAATTACCTCGAAAGGATTTGTAATGACTGGAAATATTCTGCCCCGGTATCTCGTACCTTGACGAGATGCTTTTAATTGACCGTCTTCAGGATTGGATAACTTCTCGTGCTCTTGAGGTGGCCTGCCCCAGTACGAGCCATTGAGTGAATTTTCCCCTGACCGACTGGTCTTCGAGAGATTCGTCGAATCTCGACGTGATTGCTCCCTTTTAACTTCTTTAGGGAGAGTTTTCAATGTGACGGTTCCAGATTGACTGTATCTTATCACCACTCACCGGGAACGCCTGGGCTACGCACAACCTCTTGGCCACATTCCCCTTGACATGGCTGTCCTTCGAAGCTTTCAAGTATCTCAACTTGGCAGGATCGAGCCTCTTGACTGACGTTCATTATGTAAGCTTCCCTGATGCTTAAGCACGTGTATACAAGCAAAAAATGTTCATTCTGAGAATGAGAAATCTAATGCAACACGCATGTTAATCTCGAAGTTTTTATTGAAAAGATGTCGCAAGGCCACGTGAGCGAATCACTAGCTGGGATGCGACATTGATTTTTGAATGGAAAACAATACGCACATGCAATACCAACAAAAATCTCATGAGCACAACTCATAGGAGTCAGGAACGCTATCTCGTTGGAGTGTACTTTCGGAATAAACCCTGCTTCAATTAGGACTTTTATGGGTTGTAACGTGGTTGGGTTCATGGTTTTGATTAAAAAGGATTTAAGGCTCAAAGTTTATTGGTGCCCATCCACTCTTCGTGATGTTCTCGAGTCCCACGTTCAGCTAATTCGGGACAAGTGCTCATCTCTCAAAAAGATTTTGTGATCTTTAAGGAACCCATGCAACTGATGGTTTGACACCTGATGAGGTTTTGGAGTGACAGTCACCCCTTTGTTCATGGTCACACGACTTTGTTCTTGCTCGAGGATTTTTCTTTGTAATCCTTTTCGCTTTTCGCTTTTCATTCTTTTGCTTTTTGATCCCCGTTTCCTCGTTCCTTCCCGTACCTGTTCCTTTTCCTTTCCAGTAGCAGTGGAGCTCCAGACGACGACACCCTTTGATCGAGATAACAAGCGTGGATCCCATCGAGTACGATGGACACGTGGGGGTGCTAATACCTTCCCCTCGCGTAACCGACTCCCTTACCCGTTTCTCTTGGTCGCGAGACCATGCTTTTCCCTTCCTTCAGGTTTACGCAGTGTTTCCTTTCCCTCTCTTAGGGTAAATACACATTGCTGGCGACTCTGTTTCCGCGCCACTTTCGCGTTGTACTTGGATGAAAATCCCGGGAGCGACAGCTGGCGACTCTGCTGGGGATTAGAGCATGCTGTTGCTGACGGAACTACACTTCCTGACTTCCTGAGGAAAGTGATTACCAGGCTCTGTGGGGAAAATAGAGTCTAGACGTCCAACACACCTCCTGCAGGAGATACAACCACATTCACCTCGGAGCAACCCACTTTAAACTGCTTGCTGGGGAGAATGAGTTCTGCTAAGGATGATGAGCCTTCAGTGTTGGGGAGAGTAACGCTACTGGGGAAAAATAATCTTGTTACCCAGCCTTACTTGTCTCTATGGTCATAATCAGCTCTTTGAACTCTCCACCTGCCCCAGACCATCAGGTCTAAAGGAAGCAATTATCTCAAGAGGATTTTATAGAAGACCGGGCATTCACACTGCCCCAGGGCCTCCAAACTCTTGGAGGGATTTATCTGATCTCGATGCAACTGCCCCAGACTTCATAATCCATGAAATAAATTACCTCGAAAGGATTTGTAATGACTGGAAATATTCTGCCCCGGTATCTCGTACCTTGACGAGATGCTTTTAACTGACCGTCTTCAGGATTGGATAACTTCTCGTGCTCTTCAGGTGGCCTGGCCCAGTACGAGCCATGAAGTGAATTTTCCCCTGACCGACTGGTCTTCGAGAGATTCGTCGAATCTCGATGTGATTGCTCCCTTTTAGCTTCTTCAGGGAGAGTTTTCAATGTGACTGTTCCAGATTGACTGTATCTTATCACCACTCACTGGGAACGCCTGGGCTACGCACAACCTCTTGGCCACATGCCCCTTGACATGGCTGTCCTTCGAAGCTTTCAAGTATCTCAACTTGGCAGGATCGAGCCTCTTGACTGACGTTCATTATGTAAGCTTCCCTAATGCTTAAGCACGTGTATACAAGCAAAAAATGTTCATTCTGAGAATGAGAAATCTAATGCAACACGCATGTTAATCTCGAAGTTTTTATTGAAAAGATGTGGCAAGGCCACGTGAGCGTATCACTAGCTGGGATGCGACATTGATTTTTGAATGGAAAACAATACGCACATGCAATACCAACAACAATCTCATGAGCACAACTCATAGGAGTCAGGAACGCTATCTCGCTGGAGTGTACTTTCGGAATAAACCCTGCTTCAATTAGGACTTTTAAGGGTTGTAACGTGGTCGGGTTCATGGTTTTGATAAAAAAGGATTTAAGGCTCAAAGTTTATTGGTGCCCATCCACTCTTCGTGATGTTCTCGAGTCCCACGTTCAGCTAATTCGGGACAAGTGCTCATCTCTCAAAAAGATTTTGTGATCTTTAAGGAACCCATGCAACTGATGGTTTGACACCTGATGAGGTTTTGGAGTGACAATCACCCCTTTTGTCCTTTGTTCATGGTCACACGACTTTGTTCTTGCTCGAGGATTTTTCTTTGTAATCCTTTTCGCTTTTCGCTTTTCATTCTTTTGCTTTTTGATCCCCGTTTCCTCGTTCCTTCCCGTACCTGTTCCTTTTCCTTTCCAGTAGCAGTGGAGCTCCAGACGACGACACCATTTGATCGAGATAACAAGCGTGGATCCCATCAAGTACGATGGACACGTGGGGGTGCTAATACCTTCCCCTCGCGTAACCGACTCCCTTACCCGTTTCTCTTGGTCGCGAGACCATGCTTTTCCCTTCCTTCAGGTTTACGCAGTGTTTCCTTTCCCTCTCTTAGGGTAAATACACATTGCTGGCGACTCTGTTTCCGCGCCACTTTCGCGTTTGTACTTGGATGAAAATCCCGGGAGCGATAGCTGGCGACTCTGCTGGGGATTAGAGCATGCTGTTGCTGACGGAACTACACTTCCTGACTTCCTGAGGAAAGTGATTACCAGGCTCTGTGGGGAAAATAGAGTCTAGACGTCCAACACACCTCCTGCAGGAGATATAACCACATTCACCTCGGAGCAACCCACTTTAAACTGCTTGCTGGGGAGAATGAGTTCTGCTAAGGATGATGAGCCTTCAGTGTTGGGGAGAGTAACGCTACTGGGGAAAAATAATCTTGTTACCCAGCCTGACTTGTCTCTATGGTCATAATTAGCTCTTTGAACTCTCCACCTGCCCCGGACCATCAGGTCTAAAGGAAGCAATCATCTCAAGAGGATTTTATAGAAGACCGGGCATTCACACTGCCCCAGGGCCTCCAAACTCTTGGAGGGATTTATCCGATCTCGATGCAACTGCCCTAGACTTCATAATCCATGAAATAAATTACCTCGAAAGGATTTGTAATGACTGGAAATATTCTGCCCCGGTATCTCGTACCTTAACGAGATGCTTTTAACTGACCGTCTTCAGGATTGGATAACTTCTCGTGCTCTTGAGGTGGCCTGCCCCAGTACGAGCCATGGAGTGAATTTTCCCCTGACCGACTGGTCTTCGAGAGATTCGTCGAATCTCGACGTGATTGCTCCCTTTTAACTTCTTTAGGGAGAGTTTTCAATGTGACGGTTCCAGATTGACTGTATCTTATCACCACTCACCGGGAACGCCTGGGCTACGCACAACCTCTTGGCCACATGCCCCTTGACATGGCTGTCCTTCGAAGCTTTCAAGTATCTCAACTTGGCAGGATCGAGCCTCTTGACTGACGTTCATTATGTAAGCTTCCCTGATGCTTAAGCACGTGTATACAAGCAAAAAATGTTTATTCTGAGAATGATAAATCTAATGCAACACGCATGTTAATCTCGAAGTTTTTATTGAAAAGATGTGGCAAGGCCACGTGAGCGTATCACTAGCTGGGATGCGACATTGATTTTTGAATGGAAAACAATACGCACATGCAATACCAACAAAAATCTCATGAGCACAACTCATAGGAGTCAGGAACGCTATCTCGATGGAGTGTACTTTCGGAATAAACCCTGCTTCAATTAGGACTTTTAAGGGTTGTAACGTGGTCGGGTTCATGGTTTTGATTAAAAAGGATTTAAGGCTCAAAGTTTATTGGTGCCCATCCACTCTTCGTGATGTTCTCGAGTCCCACGTTCAGCTAATTCGGGACAAGTGCTCATCTCTCAAAAAGATTTTGTGATCTTTAAGGAACCCATGCAACTGATGGTTTGACACCTGATGAGGTTTTGGAGTGACAGTCACCCCTTTTGTCCTTTGTTCATGGTCACACGACTTTGTTCTTGCTCGAGGATTTTTCTTTGTAATCCTTTTCGCTTTTCGCTTTTCATTCTTTTGCTTTTTGATCCCCGTTTCCTCGTTCCTTCCCGTACCTGTTCCTTTTCCTTTCCAGTAGCAGTGGAGCTCCAGACGACGACACCCTTTGATCGAGATAACAAGCGTGGATCCCATCGAGTACGATGGACACGTGGGGGTGCTAATACCTTCCCCTCGCGTAACCGACTCCCTTACCCGTTTCTCTTGGTCGCGAGACCACGCTTTTCCCTTCCTTCAGGTTTACGCAGTGTTTCCTTTCCCTCTCTTAGGGTAAATACACATTGCTGGCGACTCTGTTTCCGCGCCACTTTCGCGTTTGTACTTGGATGAAAATCCCAGGAGCGACAGCTGGCGACTCTGCTGGGGATTAGAGCATGCTGTTGCTGACGGAACTACACTTCCTGACTTCCTGAGGAAAGTGATTACCAGGCTCTGTGGGGAAAATAGAGTCTAGACGTCCAACACACCTCCTGCAGGAGATACAACCACATTCACCTCGGAGCAACCCACTTTAAACTGCTTGCTGGGGAGAATGAGTTCTGCTAAGGATGATGAGCCTTAAGTGTTGGGGAGAGTAACGCTACTGGGGAAAAATAATCTTGTTACCCAGCCTGACTTGTCTCTATGGTCATAATCAGCTCTTTGAACTCTCCACCTGCCCCAGACCATCAGGTCTAAAGGAAGCAATCATCTCAAGAGGATTTTATAGAAGACTGGGCATTCACACTGCCCCAGGGCCTCCAAACTCTTGGAGGGATTTATCCGATCTCGATGCAACTGCCCCAGACTTCATAATCCATGAAATAAATTACCTCGAAAGGATTTGTAATGACTGGAAATATTCTGCCCCGGTATCTCGTACCTTGACGAGATGCTTTTAACTGACCGTCTTCAGGATTGGATAACTTCTCGTGCTCTTCAGGTGGCCTGGCCCAGTACGAGCCATGGAGTGAATTTTCCCCTGACCGACTAGTCTTCGAGAGATTCGTCGAATCTCGATGTGATTGCTCTCTTTTAGCTTCTTCAGGGAGAGTTTTCAATGTGACTGTTCCAGATTGACTGTATCTTATCACCACTCACCGGGAACGCCTGGGCTACGCACAACCTCTTGGCCACATGCCCCTTGACATGGCTGTCCTTCGAAGCTTTCAAGTATCTCAACTTGGCAGGATCGAGCCTCTTGACTGACGTTCATTATGTAAGCTTCCTTGATGCTTAAGCACGTGTATACAAGCAAAAAATGTTCATTCTGAGAATGAGAAATCTAATGCAACACGCATGTTAATCTCGAAGTTTTTATTGAAAAGATGTGGCAAGGCCACGTGAGCGTATCACTAGCTGGGATGCGACATTGATTTTTGAATGGAAAACAATACGCACATGCAATACCAACAAAAATCTCATGAGCACAACTCATAGGAGTCAGAAACGCTATCTCGTTGGAGTGTACTTTCGGAAAAACCCTGCTTCAATTAGGAATTTTAAGGGTTTTAACGTGGTCGGGTTCATGGTTTTGATTAAAAAGGATTTAAGGCTCAAAGTTTATTGGTGCCCACCCACTCTTCGTGATGTTCTCGAGTCCCACGTACAGCTAATTCGGCACAAGTGCTCATCTCTCAAAAAGATTTTGTGATCTTTAAGGAACCCATGCAACTGATGGTTTAACACCTGATGAGGTTTTGGAGTGACAGTCACCCCTTTTGTCCTTTGTTCGTGGTTACACGACTTTGTTCTTGCTCGAGGATTTTTCTTTGTAATCCTTTTCGCTTTTCGCTTTTCATTCTTTTGCTTTTTGATCCCCGTTTCCTCGTTCCTTCCCGTACCTGTTCCTTTTCCTTTCCGGTAGCAGTGGAGCTCCAGACGACGACACCCTTTGATCGAGATAACAATCGTGGATCCCATCGAGTACGATGGACACGTGGGGGTGCTAATACCTTCCCCTCGCGTAACCGACTCCCTTACCCGTTTCTCTTGGTCGCGAGACCATGCTTTTCCCTTCCTTCAGGTTTACGCAGTGTTTCCTTTCCCTCTCTTAGGGTAAATACACATTGCTGGTGACTCTGTTTCCGCGCCACTTTCGCGTTTGTACTTGGATGAAAATCCCGGGAGCGACAGCTGGCGACTCTGCTGGGGATTAGAGCATGCTGTTGCTGACGGAACTACACTTCCTGACTTCCTGAGGAAAGTGATTACCAGGCTCTGTGGGGAAAATAAAGTCTAGACGTCCAACACACCTCCTGCAGGAGATACAACCACATTCACCTCGGAGCAACCCACTTTAAACTGCTTGCTGGGGAGAATGAGTTCTGCTAAGGATGATGAGCCTTCAGTGTTGGGGTGAGTAACGCTACTGGGGAAAAATAAACTTGTTACCCAGCCTGACTTGTCTCTATGGTCATAATCAGCTCTTTGAACTCTCCACCTGCCCCAGACCATCGGGTCTAAAGGAAGCAATCATCTCAAGAGGATTTTATAGAAGACCGGGCATTCACACTGCCCCAGGGCCTCCAAACTCATGGAGGGATTTATCCGATCTCGATGTAACTGCCCCAGACTTGATAATCCATGAAATAAATTACCTCGAAAGGATTTGTCATGACTGGAAATATTCTGCCCCGGTATCTCGTACCTTGACGAGATGCTTTTAACTGACCGTCTTCAGGATTGGATAACTTCTCGTGCTCTTTAGGTGGCTTGGCCCAATACGAGCCATGAAGTGAATTTTCCCCTGACCGACTGGTCTTCGAGAGATTCGTCTCTCGTCGAATCTCGATGTGATTGCTCCCTTTTAGCTGCTTCAGGGAGAGTTTTCAATGTGACTGTTCCAGATTGACTGTATCTTATCACCACTCACCGGGAACGCCTGGGCTACGCACAACCTCTTGGCCACATGCCCCTTGACATGACTGTCCTTCGAAGTTTTCAAGTATCTCAACTTGGCAGGATCGAGCCTCTTGACTGACGTTCATTATGTAAGCTTCCCTGATGGTTAAGCACGTGTATACAAGCAAAAAATGTTCATTCTGAGAATGAGAAATCTAATACAACACGCATGTTAATCTCGAAGTTTTAATTGAAAAGATGTGGCAAGGCCACGTGAGCGAATCACTAGCTGGGATGTCACATTGATTTTTGAATGGAAAACAATACGCACATGCAATACCAACAAAAATCTCATGAGCACAACTCATAGGAGTCAGAAACGCTATCTCGCTGGAGTGTACTTTCGGAAAAACCCTGCTTCAATTAGGAATTTTAAGGGTTTTAACGTGGTCGGGTTCATGGTTTTGATTAAAAAGGATTTAAGGCTCAAAGTTTATTGGTGCCCACCCACTCTTCGTGATGTTCTCCGGTCCCACGTACAGCTAATTCGGCACAAGTGCTCATCTCTCAAAAAGATTTTGTGATCTTTAAGGAACCCATGCAACTGATGGTTTGACACCTGATGAGGTTTTGGAGTGACAGTCACCCCTTTTGTCCTTTGTTCGGGGTCACACGACTTTGTTCTTGCTCGAGGATTTTTCTTTGTAATCCTTTTCGCTTTTCGCTTTTCATTCTTTTGCTTTTGGATCCCCATTTCCTCGTTCCTTCCCGTACCTGTTACTTTTCCTTTATAGTAGCAGTGGAGCTCCAGACGACGACACCCTTTGATCGAGATAACAATCGTGGATCCCATCGAGTACGATGGACACGTGGGGGTGCTAATACCTTCCCCTCGCGTAACCGACTCCCTTACCCATTTCTCTTGGTTGCGAGACCATGCTTTTCCCTTCCTTCAGGTTTATGCAGTGTTTCCTTTCCCTATCTTAGGGTAAATACACATTGCTGGCGACTCTGTTTCAGCGCCACTTTCGCATTTGTACTTGGATGAAAATCTCGGGAGCGACAGCTGGCGACTCTGCTGGGGATTAGAGCATGCCGTTGCTGACGGAACTACACTTCCTGACTTCCTGAGGAAAGTGATTACCAGGCTCTGTGGGGAAAATAAAGTCTAGACGTCTAGCACACCTCCTGCAGGAGATACAACCACATTCACCTCGGAGCAACCCACTTTAAACTGCTTGCTGGGAAGAATGAGTTCTGCCAAGGATGATGAGCCTTCAGTGTTGGGGAGAGTAACGCTACTGGGGAAAAATAAACTTGTTACCCAGCCTGACCTGTCTCTATGGTCATAAGCAGCTCTTTGAACTCTCCACCTGCCCCAGACCATCGGGTCTAAAGGAAGCAATCATCTTAAGAGGATTTTATAGAAGACCAGGCATTCACACTGCCCCAGGGCCTTTAAACTCTTGGAGGGATTTATCCGATCTCGATGTAACTGCCCCAGACTTCATAATCCATGAAATAAATTACCTCGAAAGGATTTGTAATGACTGGAAATATTCTGCCCCGGTATCTCGTACCTTAACGAGATGCTTTTAACTGTCCGTCTTCAGGATTGGATAACTTCTCATGCTCTTGAGGTGGCCTTCCCCAGTACGAGCCATGAAGTGAATTTTCCCCTGACCGACTGGTCTTCGAGAGATTCGTCGAATCTCGACGTGATTGCTCCCTTTTAGCTGCTTCAGGGAGAGTTTTCAATGTGACTGTTCTAGATTGACTGTATCTTATCACCACTCACCGGGAACGCCTGGGCTACGCACAACCTCTTGGCCACATGCCCCTTGATATGACTGTCCTTCGAAGTTTTCAAGTATCTCAACTTGGCAGGATCGAGCCTCTTGACTGACGTTCATTATGTAAGCTTCCCTGATGGTTAAGCACGTGTATACAAGCAAAAAATGTTCATTCTGAGAATGAGAAATCTAATACAACACGCATGTTAATCTCGAAGTTTTAATTGAAAAGATGTGGCAAGGCCACGTGAGCGAATCACTAGCTGGGATGTCACATTGATTTTTGAATGGAAAACAATACGCACATGCAATACCAACAAAAATCTCATGAGCACAACTCATAGGAGTCAGAAACGCTATCTCGCTGGAGTGTACTTTCGGAAAAACCCTGCTTCAATTAGGAATTTTAAGGGTTTTAACGTGGTCGGGTTCATGGTTTTGATTAAAAAGGATTTAAGGCTCAAAGTTTATTGGTGCCCACCCACTCTTCGTGATGTTCTCCGGTCCCACGTACAGCTAATTCGGCACAAGTGCTCATCTCTCAAAAAGATTTTGCGATCTTTAAGGAACCCATGCAACTGATGGTTTGACACCTGATGAGGTTTTGGAGTGACAGTCACCCCTTTTGTCCTTTGTTCGGGGTCACACGACTTTGTTCTTGCTCGAGGATTTTTCTTTGTAATCCTTTTCGCTTTTCGCTTTTCATTCTTTTGCTTTTGGATCCCCATTTCCTCGTTCCTTCCCGTACCTGTTACTTTTCCTTTATAGTAGCAGTGGAGCTCCAGACGACGACACCCTTTGATCGAGATAACAATCGTGGATCCCATCGAGTACGATGGACACGTGGGGGTGCTAATACCTTCCCCTCGCGTAACCGACTCCCTTACCCGTTTCTCTTAGTTGCGAGACCATGCTTTTCCCTTCCTTCAGGTTTATGCAGTGTTTCCTTTCCCTCTCTTAGGGTAAATACACATTGCTGGCGACTCTGTTTCAGCGCCACTTTCGCATTTGTACTTGGATGAAAATCTCGGGAGCGACAGCTGGCGACTCTGCTGGGGATTAGAGCATGCCGTTGCTGACGGAACTACACTTCCTGACTTCCTGAGGAAAGTGATTACCAGGCTCTGTGGGGAAAATAAAGTCTAGACGTCTAGCACACCTCCTGCAGGAGATACAACCACATTCACCTCGGAGCAACCCACTTTAAACTGCTTGCTGGGAAGAATGAGTTCTGCCAAGGATGATGAGCCTTCAGTGTTGGGGAGAGTAACGCTACTGGGGAAAAATAAACTTGTTACCCAGCCTGACCTGTCTCTATGGTCATAAGCAGCTCTTTGAACTCTCCACCTGCCCCAGACCATCGGGTCTAAAGGAAGCAATCATCTTAAGAGGATTTTATAGAAGACCAGGCATTCACACTGCCCCAGGGCCTTTAAACTCTTGGAGGGATTTATCCGATCTCGATGTAACTGCCCCAGACTTCATAATCCATGAAATAAATTACCTCGAAAGGATTTGTAATGACTGGAAATATTCTGCCCCGGTATCTCGTACCTTAACGAGATGCTTTTAACTGTCCGTCTTCAGGATTGGATAACTTCTCATGCTCTTGAGGTGGCCTTCCCCAGTACGAGCCATGAAGTGAATTTTCCCCTGACCGACTGGTCTTCGAGAGATTCGTCGAATCTCGACGTGATTGCTCCCTTTTAGCTGCTTCAGGGAGAGTTTTCAATGTGACTGTTCTAGATTGACTGTATCTTATCACCACTCACCGGGAACGCCTGGGCTACGCACAACCTCTTGGCCACATGCCCCTTGACATGACTGTCCTTCGAAGTTTTCAAGTATCTCAACTTGGCAGGATCGAGCCTCTTGACTGACGTTCATTATGTAAGCTTCCCTGATGCTTAAGCACGTGTATACAAGCAAAAAATGTTCATTATGAGAATGAGAAATCTAACGCAACAAACATGTTAATCTCGAAGTTTTTATTGAAAAGATGTCGCAAGGCCACGTGAGCGAATCAATAGCTGGGATGTCACATTGATTTTTGAATGGAAAACAATACGCACATGCAATACCAACAAAAATCTCATGAACACAACTCATAGGAGTCAGGAACGCTATCTCGCTGGAGTGTACATTCGGAATAAACCCTGCTTCAATTAGGACTTTTAAGGGTTGTAACATGGTCGGGTTCATGGTTTTGATTAAAAAGGATTTAAGGCTCAAAGTATATTGGTGCCCACCCACTCTTCGTGATGTTCTCCAGTCCCACGTTCAGCTAATTCGGCACAAGTGCTCATCTCTCAAAAAGATTTTGTGATCTTTAAGGAACCCATGTAACTGATGGTTTGACACCAGATGAGGTTTTGGAGTGACAGTCACCCCTTTTGTACTTTGTTTGTGGTCACACGACTTTGTTCTTGCTCGAGGATTTTTCTTTGTAATCCTTTTCGCTTTTCGCTTTTCATTCTTTTGCTTTTGGATCCCCATTTCCTCGTTCCTTCCCGTACCTGTTCATTTTCCTTGCTAGTAGCAGTGGAGCTCCAGACGACGACACCCTTTGATCGAGATAACAATCGTGGATCCCATCGAGTACGATGAACACGTGGGGGTGCTAATACCTTCCCATCGCGTAACCGACTCCCTTACCCATTTCCCTTGGTCGCGAGACCATGCTTTTCCCTTCCTTCAGGTTTACGCAGTGTTTCCTTTCCCTCTATTGGGGTAAATACACATTGCTGGTGACTCTGTTTCCGCGCCACTTTCGCGTTTGTACTTGGATGAAAATCCCGGGAGCGACAGTTGGCGACTCTGCTGGGGATTAGAGCATACCGTTGCTGACGGAACTACACTTCCTGACTTCCTGAGGAAAGTGATTACCAGGCTCTGTGGGGAAAATAAAGTCTAGACGTTCAGCACACCTCCTGCAGGAGATACAACCACATTCACCTCGGAGCAACCCCATTTTAAACTGCTTGCTGGGGAGAATGAGTCTTGCTAAGGATGATGAACCTTCAGTGTTGGGGAGAGAAACGCTACTGGGGAAAAATAAACTTGTTACCCAGCCTGACCTATCTCTATGGTCATAAGAAGCCCTTTGAACTCTCCACCTGCCCCAGACCATCAGGTCTAAAGGAAGCAATCATCTCAAGAGGATTTTATAGAAGACCGGGCATTCACACTGCCCCAGGGCCTTCAAACTCTTGGAGGGATTTATCCGATCTCGATGCAACTCCCCCAGACTTCATAATCCATGAAATAAATTACCTCGAAAGGATTTGTAATGACTGGAAATATTCTGCCCCGGTATCTCGTACCTTGACGAGATGCTTTTAACTGACCGTCTTCAGGATTGGATAACTTCTCGTGCTCTTAAGGTGGCCTGCCCCAGTACGAGCCATGAAGTGAATTTTCCCCTGACCGACTGGTCTTCGAGAGATTCGTCGAATCTCGACGTGATTGCTCCCTTTTAGCTGCTTCAGGGAGAGTTTTAAATGTGACTATTCCTGATTGACTGTATCTTATCACCACTCACCGGGAATGCCTGGGCTACGCACAACCTCTTGGCCACATGCCCCTTGACATGACTGTCCTTCGAAGTTTTCAAGTATCTCAACTTGGCAGGATCGAGCCTCTTGACTGACGTTCTTTATGTAAGCTTCCCTGATGCTTAAGCACGTGTATACAAGCAAAAAATTTTCATTCTGAGAATGAGAAATCTAATGCAACACGCATGTTAATCTCGAAGTTTTTATTGAAAAGATATTGCAAGGCCACGCGAGCGAATCACTAGCTGGGATGTGACATTGATTTTTGAATGGAAAACAATACGCACATGCAATACCAACAAAAATCTCATGAGCACAACTCATAGGAGTCAGGAACGCTATCTCGCTGGAGTGTACTTTTGGAATAAACCCTGCTTCAATTAGGACTTTTAAGGGTTGTAACGTGGTCGGGTTCATGGTTTTGATTAAAAAGGATTTAAGGCTCAAAGTTTATTGGTGCCCACCCACTCTTCGTGATGTTTTCCAGTCCCACGTTCAGCTAATTCGGCACAAGTGCTCATCTCTCAAAAAGATTTTGCGATCTTTAAGGAACCCATGCAACTGATGGTTTGACACCTGATGAGGTTTTGGAGTGACAGTCACCCCTTTTGTCCTTTGTTCGTCGTCACACGACTTTGTTCTTGCTCGAGGATTTTTCGTTGTAATCCTTTTCGCTTTTCGCTTTTCATTCTTCAGCTTTTAGATCCCCATTTCCTCGTTCCTTCCCGTACCTATTACTTTTCCTTTCTAGTAGCAGTGGAGCTCCAGACGACGACACCCTTTGATCGAGATAACAATCGTGGATCCCATCGAGTACGATGGACACGTGCGGGTGCTAATACCTTCCCCTCGCGTAACTGACTCCCTTACCCGTTTCTCTTGGTCGCGAGACCATGCTTTTCCCTTCCTTCAGGTTTACGCAGTGTTTCCTTTCCCTCTCTTTGGGTAAATATACATTGCTGGTGACTCTGTTTCCGCGCCACTTTCGCGTTTGTACTTGGATGAAAATCCCGGGAGCGACAGCTGGCGACTCTGCTGGGGATTAGAGCATGCCATTGCTGACGGAACTACACTTCCTGACTTCCTGAGGAAAGTGATTACCAGGATCTGTGGGGAAAAGAAAGTCTAGACGTCCAGCACACCTCCTGCAGGAGATACAACCACATTCACCTCAGAGCAACCCACTTTAAACTGCTTGCTGGGGAGAATGAGTTCTGCCAAGGATGATGAGCCTTCAGTGTTGGGGAGAGTAACGCTACTTTGGAAAAATAAACTTGTTACCCATCCTGACCTGTCTCTATGGTCATAAGCAGCTCTTTGAACTCTCCACCTGCCCCAGACCATCGGGTCTAAAGGAAGCAATCATCTCAAGAGGATTTTATAGAAGACCAGGCATTCACACTGCCCCAGGGCCTTCAAACTCTTGGAGGGATTTATCCGATCTCGATGTAACTGCCCCAGACTTCATAATCCATGAAATGAATTACCTCGAAAGGATTTGTAATGACTGGAAATGTTCTGCCCCGGTATCTCGTACCTTGACGAGATGCTTTTAACTGACCATCTTCAGGATTGGATAACTTCTCGTGCTCTTGAGGTGGCCTTCCCCAGTACGAGCCATGAAGTGAATTTTCCCCTGACCGACTGGTCTTCGAGAGATTCGTCGAATCTCGATGTGATTGCTCCCTTTTAGCTGCTTCGGGGAGAGTTTTCAATGTGACTGTTCCAAATTGACTATATCTTATCACCACTCACTGGGAACGCCTGGGCTACGCACAGCCTCTTGGCCACATGCCCCTTGACATGACTGTCCTTCGAAGTTTTCAAGTATCTCAACTTGGCAGGATCGAGCCTCTTGACTGACGTTAATTATGTAAGCTTCCCTGATGCTTAAGCACGTGTATACAAGCAAAAAATGTTCATTATGAGAATGAGAAATCTAATGCAACACACATGTTAATCTCGAAGTTTTTATTGAAAAATGTGGCAAGGCCACGTGAGCGAATCACTAGCTGGGATGTGACATTGATTTTTGAATGGAAAACAATACGCACATGCAATACCAACAAAAATCTCATGAGCGCAACTCGTAGGAGTCAGGAATGCTATCTTGCTGGAGTGTACTTTCGGAATAAACCCTGCTTCAATTAGGACTTTTAAGGGTTGTAACAAGGTCGGGTTCATGGTTTTGATTAAAAAGGATTTAAGGCTCAAAGTTTATTGGTTCCCACCCACTCTTCGTGATGTTCTCCAGTCACACGTTCAGCTAATTCGGCACAAGTGCTCATCTCTCAAAAAGATTTTGTGATCTTTAAGAAACCCATGCAACTGATGGTTTGACACCTGATGAGGTTTTGGAGTGACAGTCACCCCTTTTGTACTTTGTTCGTCGTCACACGACTTTGTTCTTGCTCGAGGATTTTTCTTTGTAATCCTTTTCGCTTTTCGCTTTTCATTCTTTTGCTTTTGGATCCCCATTTCCTCGTTCCTTCCCGTACCTGTTCCTTTTCCTTTCTAGTAGCAGTGGAGCTCCAGACGACGACACCCTTTGATCGAGATAACAAGCGTGGATCCCATCGAGTACGATGGACACGAGGGGGTGCTAATGCCTTCCCTTCGCGTAACCGACTCCCTTACCCATTTCTCTTGGTCGCGAGACCATGCTTTTCCCTTCCTTCAGGTTTACGCAGTGTTTCCTTTCCCTCTATTGGGGTAAATACACATTGCTGGCGACTATGTTTCCACGCCACTTTCGCGTTTGTACTTGGATGAAAATCCCGGGAGCGACAGCTGGAGACTCTGCTGGGGATTAGAGCATGTCGTTGCTGACGGAACTACACTTCCTGACTTCCTGAGGAAAGTGATTACCAGGCTCTGTGGGGAAAATAAAGTCTAGACGTCCAGCACACCTCCTGCAGGAGATACAACCACATTCACCTCGGAGCAACCCACTTTAAACTGCTTGTTGGGGAGAATGAGTCTTGCTAAGGATGATGAACCTTCAGCGTTGGGGAGAGTAACACTATTGGGGAAAAATAAACTTGTTACCCAACCTGACCTATCTCTATGGTCATAAGTAGCTCTTTGAACTCTCCACATGCCCCAGACCATCAGGTCTAAAGGAAGCAATCATCTCAAGAGGATTTTATAGAAGACCGGGCATTCACACTGCCCCAGGGCCTTCAAACTCTTGGAGGGATTTATTCGATCTCGATGCAACTGCCCCAAACTTCATAATCCATGAAATAAATTACTTCGAAAGGATTTCTAGTGACTGGAAATATTCTGCCCCGGTATCTCGTACCTTGACGAGATGCTTTTAACTGACCGTCTTCAGGATTGGATAACTTCTCATGCTCTTGAGGTGGCCTGCCTCAGTACGAGCCATGAAGTGAATTTTCCCCTGACCGACTGGTCTTCGAGAGATTCGTCGAATCTCAACGTGATTGCTCCCTTTTAGCTGCTTCAGGGAGAGTTTTCAATGTGACTGTTCCAAATTGACTATATCTTATCACCACTCATCGGGAACGCCTGGGCTACGCACAACCTCTTGGCCACATGCCCCTTGACATGACTGTCCTTCGAAGTTTTCAAGTATCTCAACTTGGCAGGATCGAGCCTCTTGACTGACGTTCATTATGTAAGCTTCCCTGATGCTTAAGCACGTGTATACAAGCAAAAAATGTTCATTATGAGAATGAGAAATCTAATGCAACACACATGTTAATCTCGAAGTTTTTATTGAAAAATGTGGCAAGGCCACGTGAGCGAATCACTAGCTGGGATGTGACATTGATTTTTGAATGGAAAACAATACGCACATGCAATACCAACAAAAATCTCATGAGCGCAACTCGTAGGAGTCAGGAATGCTATCTTGCTGGAGTGTACTTTCGGAATAAACCCTGCTTCAATTAGGACTTTTAAGGGTTGTAACATGGTCGGGTTCATGGTTTTGATTAAAAAGGATTTAAGGCTCAAAACTTATTGGTGCCCACCCACTCTTCGTGATGTTCTCCAGTCCCACGTTCAGCTAATTCGGCACAAGTGCTTATCTCTCAAAAAGATTTTGTGATCTTTAAGGAACCCATGCAACTGATGGTTTGACACCTGATGAGGTTTTGGAGTGACAGTCACCCCTTTTGTACTTTGTTCGTGGTCACACGACTTTGTTCTTGCTCGAGGATTTTTCTTTGTAATCCTTTTCGCTTTTCGCTTTTCATTGTTTTGCTTTTGGATCCCCATTTCCTCGTTCCTTCCCGTACCTGTTCCTTTTCCTTTCTAGTAGCAGTGGAGCTCCAGACGACGACACCCTTTGATCGAGATAACAAGCGTGGATCCCATCGAGTACGATGGACACGAGGGGGTGCTAATACCTTCCCTTCGCGTAACCGACTCCCTTACCCATTTCTCTTGGTCGCGAGACCATGCTTTTCCCTTCCTTCAGGTTTACGCAGTGTTTCCTTTCCCTCTATTGGGGTAAATACACATTGCTGGCGACTATGTTTCCACGCCACTTTCGCGTTTGTACTTGGATGAAAATCCCGGGAGCGACAGCTGGAGACTCTGCTGGGGATTAGAGCATGTCGTTGCTGACGGAACTACACTTCCTGACTTCCTGAGGAAAGTGATTACCAGGCTCTGTGGGGAAAATAAAGTCTAGACGTCCAGCACACCTCCTGCAGGAGATACAACCACATTCACCTCGGAGCAACCCACTTTAAACTGCTTGTTGGGGAGAATGAGTCTTGCTAAGGATGATGAACCTTCAGCGTTGGCGAGAGTAACACTATTGGGGAAAAATAAACTTGTTACCCAGCCTGACCTATCTCTATGGTCATAAGTAGCTCTTTGAACTCTCCACATGCCCCAGACCATCAGGTCTAAAGGAAGCAATCATCTCAAGAGGATTTTATAGAAGACCGGGCATTCACACTGCCCCAGGGCCTTCAAACTCTTGGAGGGATTTATTCGATCTCGATGCAACTGCCCCAAACTTCATAATCCATGAAATAAATTACTTCGAAAGGATTTCTAGTGACTGGAAATATTCTGCCCCGGTATCTCGTACCTTGACGAGATGCTTTTAACTGGCCGTCTTCAGGATTGGATAACTTCTCATGCTCTTGAGGTGGCCTGCCTCAGTACGAGCCATGAAGTGAATTTTCCCCTGACCGACTGGTCTTCGAGAGATTCGTCGAATCTCGACGTGATTGCTCCCTTTTAGCTGCTTCAGGGAGAGTTTTCAATGTGACTGTTCCAAATTGACTATATCTTATCACCACTCATCGGGAACGCCTGGGCTACGCACAACCTCTTGGCCACATGCCCCTTGACATGACTGTCCTTCGAAGTTTTCAAGTATCTCAACTTGGCAGGATCGAGCCTCTTGACTGACGTTCATTATGTAAGCTTCCCTGATGCTTAAGCACGTGTATACAAGCAAAAAATGTTCATTATGAGAATGAGAAATCTAATGCAACACACATGTTAATCTCGAAGTTTTTATTGAAAAATGTGGCAAGGCCACGTGAGCGAATCACTAGCTGGGATGTGACATTGATTTTTGAATGGAAAACAATACGCACATGCAATACCAACAAAAATCTCATGAGCGCAACTCGTAGGAGTCAGGAATGCTATCTTGCTGGAGTGTACTTTCGGAATAAACCCTGCTTCAATTAGGACTTTTAAGGGTTGTAACATGGTCGGGTTCATGGTTTTGATTAAAAAGGATTTAAGGCTCAAAATTTATTGGTGCCCACCCACTCTTCGTGATGTTCTCCAGTCCCACGTTCAGCTAATTCGGCACAAGTGCTTATCTCTCAAAAAGATTTTGTGATCTTTAAGGAACCCATGCAACTGATGGTTTGACACCTGATGAGGTTTTGGAGTGACAGTCACCCCTTTTGTACTTTGTTCGTGGTCACACGACTTTGTTCTTGCTCGAGGATTTTTCTTTGTAATCCTTTTCGCTTTTCGCTTTTCATTGTTTTGCTTTTGGATCCCCATTTCCTCGTTCCTTCCCGTACCTGTTCCTTTTCCTTTCTAGTAGCAGTGGAGCTCCAGACGACGACACCCTTTGATCGAGATAACAAGCGTGGATCCCATCGAGTACGATGGACACGAGGGGGTGCTAATACCTTCCCTTCGCGTAACCGACTCCCTTACCCATTTCTCTTGGTCGCGAGACCATGCTTTTCCCTTCCTTCAGGTTTACGCAGTGTTTCCTTTCCCTCTATTGGGGTAAATACACATTGCTGGCGACTATGTTTCCACGCCACTTTCGCGTTTGTACTTGGATGAAAATCCCGGGAGCGACAGCTGGAGACTCTGCTGGGAATTAGAGCATGTCGTTGCTGACGGAACTACACTTCCTGACTTCCTGAGGAAAGTGATTACCAGGCTCTGTGGGGAAAATAAAGTCTAGACGTCCAGCACACCTCCTGCAGGAGATACAACCACATTCACCTCGGAGCAACCCACTTTAAACTGCTTGTTGGGGAGAATGAGTCTTGCTAAGGATGATGAACCTTCAGCGTTGGGGAGAGTAACACTATTGGGGAAAAATAAACTTGTTACCCAGCCTGACCTATCTCTATGGTCATAAGTAGCTCTTTGAACTCTCCACATGCCCCAGACCATCAGGTCTAAAGGAAGCAATCATCTCAAGAGGATTTTATAGAAGACCGGGCATTCACACTGCCCCAGGGCCTTCAAACTCTTGGAGGGATTTATTCGATCTCGATGCAACTGCCCCAAACTTCATAATCCATGAAATAAATTACTTCGAAAGGATTTCTAGTGACTGGAAATATTCTTCCCCGGTATCTCGTACCTTGACGAGATGCTTTTAACTGACCGTCTTCAGGATTGGATAACTTCTCATGCTCTTGAGGTGGCCTGCCTCAGTACGAGCCATGAAGTGAATTTTCCCCTGACCGACTGGTCTTCGAGAGATTCGTCGAATCTCGACGTGATTGCTCCCTTTTAGCTGCTTCAGGGAGAGTTTTCAATGTGACTGTTCCAAATTGACTATATCTTATCACCACTCATCGGGAACGCCTGGGCTACGCACAACCTCTTGGCCACATGCCCCTTGACATGACTGTCCTTCGAAGTTTTCAAGTATCTCAACTTGGCAGGATCGAGCCTCTTGACTGACGTTCATTATGTAAGCTTCCCTGATGCTTAAGCACGTGTATACAAGCAAAAAATGTTCATTATGAGAATGAGAAATCTAATGCAACACACATGTTAATCTCGAAGTTTTTATTGAAAAATGTGGCAAGGCCACGTGAGCGAATCACTAGCTGGGATGTGACATTGATTTTTGAATGGAAAACAATACGCACATGCAATACCAACAAAAATCTCATGAGCGCAACTCGTAGGAGTCAGGAATGCTATCTTGCTGGAGTGTACTTTCGGAATAAACCCTGCTTCAATTAGGACTTTTAAGGGTTGTAACATGGTCGGGTTCATGGTTTTGATTAAAAAGGATTTAAGGCTCAAAATTTATTGGTGCCCACCCACTCTTCGTGATGTTCTCCAGTCCCACGTTCAGCTAATTCGGCACAAGTGCTTATCTCTCAAAAAGATTTTGTGATCTTTAAGGAACCCATGCAACTGATGGTTTGACACCTGATGAGGTTTTGGAGTGACAGTCACCCCTTTTGTACTTTGTTCGTGGTCACACGACTTTGTTCTTGCTCGAGGATTTTTCTTTGTAATCCTTTTCGCTTTTCGCTTTTCATTGTTTTGCTTTTGGATCCCCATTTCCTCGTTCCTTCCCGTACCTGTTCCTTTTCCTTTCTAGTAGCAGTGGAGCTCCAGACGACGACACCCTTTGATCGAGATAACAAGCGTGGATCCCATCGAGTACGATGGACACGAGGGGGTGCTAATACCTTCCCTTCGCGTAACCGACTCCCTTACCCATTTCTCTTGGTCGCGAGACCATGCTTTTCCCTTCCTTCAGGTTTACGCAGTGTTTCCTTTCCCTCTATTGGGGTAAATACACATTGCTGGCGACTATGTTTCCACGCCACTTTCGCGTTTGTACTTGGATGAAAATCCCGGGAGCGACAGCTGGAGACTCTGCTGGGGATTAGAGCATGTCGTTGCTGACGGAACTACACTTCCTGACTTCCTGAGGAAAGTGATTACCAGGCTCTGTGGGGAAAATAAAGTCTAGACGTCCAGCACACCTCCTGCAGGAGATACAACCACATTCACCTCGGAGCAACCCACTTTAAACTGCTTGTTGGGGAGAATGAGTCTTGCTAAGGATGATGAACCTTCAGCGTTGGCGAGAGTAACACTATTGGGGAAAAATAAACTTGTTACCCAGCCTGACCTATCTCTATGGTCATAAGTAGCTCTTTGAACTCTCCACATGCCCCAGACCATCAGGTCTAAAGGAAGCAATCATCTCAAGAGGATTTTATAGAAGACCGGGCATTCACACTGCCCCAGGGCCTTCAAACTCTTGGAGGGATTTATTCGATCTCGATGCAACTGCCCCAAACTTCATAATCCATGAAATAAATTACTTCGAAAGGATTTCTAGTGACTGGAAATATTCTGCCCCGGTATCTCGTACCTTGACGAGATGCTTTTAACTGGCCGTCTTCAGGATTGGATAACTTCTCATGCTCTTGAGGTGGCCTGCCTCAGTACGAGCCATGAAGTGAATTTTCCCCTGACCGACTGGTCTTCGAGAGATTCGTCGAATCTCGACGTGATTGCTCCCTTTTAGCTGCTTCAGGGAGAGTTTTCAATGTGACTGTTCCAAATTGACTATATCTTATCACCACTCATCGGGAACGCCTGGGCTACGCACAACCTCTTGGCCACATGCCCCTTGACATGACTGTCCTTCGAAGTTTTCAAGTATCTCAACTTGGCAGGATCGAGCCTCTTGACTGACGTTCATTATGTAAGCTTCCCTGATGCTTAAGCACGTGTATACAAGCAAAAAATGTTCATTATGAGAATGAGAAATCTAATGCAACACACATGTTAATCTCGAAGTTTTTATTGAAAAATGTGGCAAGGCCACGTGAGCGAATCACTAGCTGGGATGTGACATTGATTTTTGAATGGAAAACAATACGCACATGCAATACCAACAAAAATCTCATGAGCGCAACTCGTAGGAGTCAGGAATGCTATCTTGCTGGAGTGTACTTTCGGAATAAACCCTGCTTCAATTAGGACTTTTAAGGGTTGTAACATGGTCGGGTTCATGGTTTTGATTAAAAAGGATTTAAGGCTCAAAATTTATTGGTGCCCACCCACTCTTCGTGATGTTCTCCAGTCCCACGTTCAGCTAATTCGGCACAAGTGCTTATCTCTCAAAAAGATTTTGTGATCTTTAAGGAACCCATGCAACTGATGGTTTGACACCTGATGAGGTTTTGGAGTGACAGTCACCCCTTTTGTACTTTGTTCGTGGTCACACGACTTTGTTCTTGCTCGAGGATTTTTCTTTGTAATCCTTTTCGCTTTTCGCTTTTCATTGTTTTGCTTTTGGATCCCCATTTCCTCGTTCCTTCCCGTACCTGTTCCTTTTCCTTTCTAGTAGCAGTGGAGCTCCAGACGACGACACCCTTTGATCGAGATAACAAGCGTGGATCCCATCGAGTACGATGGACACGAGGGGGTGCTAATACCATCCCTTCGCGTAACCGACTCCCTTACCCATTTCTCTTGGTCGCGAGACCATGCTTTTCCCTTCCTTCAGGTTTACGCAGTGTTTCCTTTCCCTCTATTGGGGTAAATACACATTGCTGGCGACTATGTTTCCACGCCACTTTCGCGTTTGTACTTGGATGAAAATCCCGGGAGCGACAGCTGGAGACTCTGCTGGGGATTAGAGCATGTCGTTGCTGACGGAACTACACTTCCTGACTTCCTGAGGAAAGTGATTACCAGGCTCTGTGGGGAAAATAAAGTCTAGACGTCCAGCACACCTCCTGCAGGAGATACAACCACATTCACCTCGGAGCAACCCACTTTAAACTGCTTGTTGGGGAGAATGAGTCTTGCTAAGGATGATGAACCTTCAGCGTTGGGGAGAGTAACACTATTGGGGAAAAATAAACTTGTTACCCAGCCTGACCTATCTCTATGGTCATAAGTAGCTCTTTGAACTCTCCACATGCCCCAGACCATCAGGTCTAAAGAAAGCAATCATCTCAAGAGGATTTTATAGAAGACCGGGCATTCACACTGCCCCAGGGCCTTCAAACTCTTGGAGGGATTTATTCGATCTCGATGCAACTGCCCCAAACTTCATAATCCATGAAATAAATTACTTCGAAAGGATTTCTAGTGACTGGAAATATTCTGCCCCGGTATCTCGTACCTTGACGAGATGCTTTTAACTGACCGTCTTCAGGATTGGATAACTTCTCATGCTCTTGAGGTGGCCTGCCTCAGTACGAGCCATGAAGTGAATTTTCCCCTGACCGACTGGTCTTCGAGAGATTCGTCAAATCTCGACGTGATTGCTCCCTTTTAGCTGCTTCAGGGAGAGTTTTCAATGTGACTGTTCCAAATTGACTATATCTTATCACCACTCATCGGGAACGCCTGGGCTACGCACAATCTCTTGGCCACATGCCCCTTGACATGACTGTCCTTCGAAGTTTTCAAGTATCTCAACTTGGCAGGATCGAGCCTCTTGACTGACGTTCATTATGTAAGCTTCCCTGATGCTTAAGCACGTGTATACAAGCAAAAAATGTTCATTATGAGAATGAGAAATCTAATGCAACACACATGTTAATCTCGAAGTTTTTATTGAAAAATGTGGCAAGGCCACGTGAGCGAATCACTAGCTGGGATGTGACATTGATTTTTGAATGGAAAACAATACGCACATGCAATACCAACAAAAATCTCATGAGCGCAACTCGTAGGAGTCAGGAATGCTATCTTGCTGGAGTGTACTTTCGGAATAAACCCTGCTTCAATTAGGACTTTTAAGGGTTGTAACATGGTCGGGTTCATGGTTTTGATTAAAAAGGATTTAAGGCTCAAAATTTATTGGTGCCCACCCACTCTTCGTGATGTTCTCCAGTCCCACGTTCAGCTAATTCGGCACAAGTGCTTATCTCTCAAAAAGATTTTGTGATCTTTAAGGAACCCATGCAACTGATGGTTTGACACCTGATGAGGTTTTGGAGTGACAGTCACCCCTTTTGTACTTTGTTCGTGGTCACACGACTTTGTTCTTGCTCGAGGATTTTTCTTTGTAATCCTTTTCGCTTTTCACTTTTCATTGTTTTGCTTTTGGATCCCCATTTCCTCGTTCCTTCCCGTACCTGTTCCTTTTCCTTTCTAGTAGCAGTGGAGCTCCAGACGACGACACCCTTTGATCGAGATAACAAGCGTGGATCCCATCGAGTACGATGGACACGAGGGGGTGCTAATACCTTCCCTTCGCGTAACCGACTCCCTTACCCATTTCTCTTGGTCGCGAGACCATGCTTTTCCCTTCCTTCAGGTTTACGCAGTGTTTCCTTTCCCTCTATTGGGGTAAATACACATTGCTGGTGACTCTGTTTCCGCGCCACTTTCGCGTTTGTACTTGGATGAAAATCCCGGGAGCGACAGCTGGCGACTCTGCTGGGGATTAGAGCATGTCGTTGCTGACGGAACTACACTTCCTGACTTCCTGAGGAAAGTGATTACCAGGCTCTGTGGGGAAAATAAAGTCTAGACGTCCAGCACACCTCCTGCAGGAGATACAACCACATTCACCTCGGAGCAACCCACTTTAAACTGCTTGCTGGGGAGAATGAGTTCTGCCAAGGATGATGAGCCTTCAGTGTTGGGGAGAGTAACGCTACTTTGGAAAAATAAACTTGTTACCCATCCTGACCTGTCTCTATGGTCATAAGCAGCTCTTTGAACTCTCCACCTGCCCCAGACCATCGGGTCTAAAGGAAGCAATCATCTCAAGAGGATTTTATAGAAGACCAGGCATTCACACTGCCCCAGGGCCTTCAAACTCTTGGAGGGATTTATCCGATCTCGATGTAACTGCCCCAGACTTCATAATCCATGAAATGAATTACCTCGAAAGGATTTGTAATGACTGGAAATATTCTGCCCCGGTATCTCGTACCTTGACGAGATGCTTTTAACTGACCGTCTTCAGGATTGGATAACTTCTCGTGCTCTTGAGGTGGCCTGCCCCAGTACGAGCCATGAAGTGAATTTTCCCCTGACCGACTGGTCTTCGAGAGATTCGTCGAATCTCAACGTGATTGCTCCGTTTTAGCTGCTTCGGGGAGAGTTTTCAATGTGACTGTTCCAAATTAACTATATCTTATCACCACTCACTGGGAACGCCTGGGCTACGCACAGCCTCTTGGCCACATGCCCCTTGACATGACTGTCCTTCGAAGTTTTCAAGTATCTCAACTTGGCAGGATCGAGCCTCTTGACTGACGTTAATTATGTAAGCTTCCCTGATGCTTAAGCACGTGTATACAAGCAAAAAATGTTCATTATGAGAATGAGAAATCTAATGCAACACACATGTTAATCTCGAAGTTTTTATTGAAAAGATGTGGCAAGGCCACGTGAGCGAATCACTAGTTGGGATGTGACATTGATTTTTGAATGGAAAATAATACGCACATGCAATACCAACAAAAATCTCATGAGCGCAACTCATAGGAGTCAGGAACGCTATCTTGCTGGAGTGTACTTTCAGAATAAACCCTGCTTCAATTAGGACTTTTAAGGGTTGTAACAAGGTCGGGTTCATGGTTTTGATTAAAAAGGATTTAAGGCTCAAAGTTTATTGGTGCCCACCCACTCTTCGTGATGTTCTCCAGTCCCACGTTCATCTAATTCGGCACAAGTGCTCATCTCTCAAAAAGATTTTGTGATCTTTAAGAAACCCATGCAACTGATGGTTTGACACCTGATGAGGTTTTGGAGTGACAGTCACCCCTTTTGTACTTTGTTCGTCGTCACAAGACTTTGTTCTTGCTCGAGGATTTTTCTTTGTAATCCTTTTCGCTTTTCGCTTTTCATTCTTTTTGCTTTTGGATCCCCATTTCCTCGTTCCTTCCCGTACCTGTTCCTTTTCCTTTCTAGTAGCAGTGGAGCTCCAGACGACGACACCCTTTGATCGAGATAACAAGCGTGGATCCCATCGAGTACGATGGACACGAGGGGGTGCTAATACCTTTCCTTCGCATAACCGACTCCCTTACCCATTTCTCTTGGTCGCGAGACCATGCTTTTCCCTTCCTTCAGGTTTACGCAGTGTTTCCTTTCCCTCTATTGGGGTAAATACACATTGCTGGCGACTCTGTTTCCACGCCACTTTCGCGTTTGTACTTGGATGAAAATCCCGGGAGCGACAGCTGGAGACTCTGCTGGGGATTAGAGCATGCCGTTGCTGACGGAACTACACTTCCTGACTTCCTGAGGAAAGTGATTACCAGGCTCTGTGGGGAAAATAAAGTCTAGACGTCCAGCACACCTCCTGCAGGAGATACAACCACATTCACCTCGGAGCAACCCACTTTAAACTGCTTGTTGGGGAGAATGAGTCTTGCTAAGGATGATGAACCTTCAGCGTTGGGGAGAGTAACACTATTGGGGAAAAATAAACTTGTTACCCAGCCTGACCTATCTCTATGGTCATAAGTAGCTCTTTGAACTCTCCACCTGCCCCAGACCATCAGGTCTAAAGGAAGCAATCATCTCAAGAGGATTTTATAGAAGACCGGGCATTCACACTGCCCCAGGGCCTTCAATCTCTTGGAGGGATTTATTTGATCTCGATGCAACTGCCCCAGACTTCATAATCCATGAAATAAATTACTTCGAAAGGATTTGTAGTGACTGGAAATATTCTGCCCCGGTATCTCGTACCTTGACGAGATGCTTTTAACTGACCGTCTTCAGGATTGGATAACTTCTCGTGCTCTTGAGGTGGCCTGCCTCAGTACGAGCCATGAAGTGAATTTTCCCCTGACCGACTGGTCTTCGAGAGATTCGTCGAATCTCGACGTGATTGCTCCCTTTTAGCTGCTTCAGGGAGAGTTTTCAATGTGACTGTTCCAGATGGACTGTATCTTATCACCACTCACCGGGAACGCCTGGGCTACGCACAACCTCTTGGCCACATGCCCCTTGACATGACTGTCCTTCTAAGTTTTCAAGTATCTCAACTTGGCAGGATCGAGCCTCTTGACTGACGTTCATTATGTAAGCTTCCCTGATGCTTAAGCACGTGTATACAAGCAAAAAATGTTCATTATGAGAATGAGAAATCTAATGCAACACACATGTTAATCTCGAAGTTTTTATTGAAAAGATGTGGCAAGGCCACGTGAGCGAATCACTAGCTGGGATGTGACATTGATTTTTGAATGGAAAACAATATGCACATGCAATACCAACAAAAATCTCATGAGCGCAACTCGTAGGAGTCAGGAACGCTATCTTGCTGGAGTGTACTTTCGGAATAAACCCTGCTTCAATTAGGACTTTTAAGGGTTGTAACATGGTCGGGTTCATGGTTTTGATTAAAAAGGATTTAAGGCTCAAAATTTATTGGTGCCCACCCACTCTTCGTGATGTTCTCCAGTCCCACGTTCAGCTAATTCGGCACAAGTGCTCATCTCTCAAAAAGATTTTGTGATCTTTAAGGAACCCATGCAACTGATGGTTTGACACCTGATGAGGTTTTGGAGTGACAGTCACCCCTTTTGTACTTTGTTCGTGGTCACACGACTTTGTTCTTGCTCGAGGATTTTTCTTTGTAATCCTTTTCGCTTTTCGCTTTTCATTGTTTTGCTTTTGGATCCCCATTTCCTCGTTCCTTCCCGTACCTGTTCCTTTTCCTTTCTAGTAGCAGTGGAGCTCCAGACGACGACACCCTTTGATCGAGATAATAAGCGTGGATCCCATCGAGTACGATGGACACGAGGGGGTGCTAATAAATTCCCCTCGCCTAACCGACTCCCTTACCCGTTTCTCTTGGTCATGAGACCATGCTTTTCCCTTCCTTCAGGTTTACGCAGTGTTTCCTTTCCCTCTCTTGGGGTAAATACACATTGCTGGCGACTCTGTTTCCGCGCCACTTTCACGTTTGTACTTGGATGAAAATCCCGGGAGCGACAGCTGGCGACTCTGCTGGGGATTCGAGCATGTCGTTGCTGACGAAACTACACTTCCTGACTTCCTGAGGAAAGTCATTACCAGGATATGTGGGAAAAATAAAGTCTAGACATCCAGCACACCTCCTACAGGAGATACAACCACATTCACCTCGGAGCAACCCTCTTTAAACTGCTTGCTGGGGAGAATGAGTTCTGCTAAGGATGATGAACCTTCAGTGTTGGGGAGAGTAACGCTACTGGGGAAAAATAAACTTGTTACCCAGCCTGACCTGTCTCTATGGTCATAAGCAGCTCTTTGAACTCTCCACCTGCCCCAGACCATCACGTCTAAAGGAAGCAATCATCTCAAGAGGATTTTATAAAAGACCGGGCATTCACACTGCCCCAGGGCCTTCAAACTCTTGGAAGGATTTATCAGATCTCGATGAAACTGCCCCAGACTTCATAATCCATGAAATAAATTACCTCGAAAGGATTTGTAATGACTGGAAATATTCTGCCCCGGTATCTCGTACCTTGACGAGATGCTTTTAACTGACCGTCTTCAGGATTGGATAACTTCTCGTGCTCTTGAGGTGGCCTGCCCCAGTACGAGCCATGAAGTGAATTTTCCCCTGACCGACTGGTCTTCGAGAGATTCGTCGAATCTCGACGTGATTGCTCCCTTTTAGCTGCTTCAGGGAGAGTTTTCAATGTGACTGTTCCAGACTGATAGTATCTTATCACCACTCACCGGGAACGCCTGGGCTACGCACAACCTCTTGGCCACATGCCCCTTGACATGGTTGTCCTTGAAAGTTTTCAAGTATCTCAACTTCGCAGGATCGAGCCTCTTGACCGACGTTCATTATTTAAGCTTCTCTGATGCTTAAGCACGTGTATACAAGCAAAAAATGTTCATTCTGAGAATGAGAAATCTAATGCAACACGCATGTTAATCTCGAAGTTTTTATTGAAAAGATGTCGCAAGGCCACGTGAACGAATCACTAGCTGGGATGCGACATTGATTTTTGAATGGAAAACAATATGCACATGCAATACCAACAAAAATCTCATTAGCACAACTCATAGCAGTCAGGAACGCTATCTCGCTGGAGTGTACTTTCGGAATAAACCCTGCTTCAATTAGGACTTTTAAGGGTTGTAACGTGGTCTGGTTCATGGTTTTGATAAAAAAGGATTTAAGGCTCAAAGTTTATTGGTGCCCACCCACTCTTCGTGATGTTCTCCAGTCCCACGTTCATCTAATTCGGCACAAGTGCTCATCTCTCAAAAAGATTTTGTGATCTTTAATGAACCCATGCAACTGATGGTTTGACACCTGATGAGGTTTTGGAGTGACAGTCACCCCTTTTGTCCTTTGTTCTTGGTCACACGACTTTGTTCTTGCTCGAGGATTTTTCTTTGTAATCCTTTTCGCTTTTCGCTTTTCATTCTTTTGCTTTTTGATCCGCGTTTCCTCGTTCCTTCCCATACCTGTTCCTTTTCCTTTCCAGTAGCAGTGGAGTTCCAGACGACGACACCCTTTAATCGAGATAATAAGCGTGGATCCCATCAAGTACGATGGACGCGTGGGGGTGCTAATACCTTCCCTTCGCGTAACCGACTCCCTTACCCGTTTCTCTTGGTCGCGAGACCATGCTTTTCCCTTCCTTCAGGTTTACGCAGTGTTTCCTTTCCCTCTCTTGGGATAAATACACATTGCTGGAGACTCTGTTTTCCCGCCACTTTCGTGTTTGTACTTGGATGAAAATCCCGGGAGCGACAGCTGGCGACTCTGATGGGGACAGATTGACCTCTTGCTGGTCCATCCCCTCTTGCGAGTCAATCCTAGTGCTTGTCTGTTTTTCTTTAATTGGGTGTTTACTATGGTGCTGTGTTTTGTTGTTTTACTATTTTACTATATTGCTATTTACTGCACTTTTGCTTTATTGTATTACTGTATTTTACTGCATTTATTGCATTGCATTTCATTATTGTCATATGCTGAACTGTGCTGTGCTGTACTGGTTTTCTGTTTGGCAGGTTGAGGGGTTCTGAGAGATAAGCCCAATACCCAGGCTTGAGTATACACCTATGATTAGCGTGGAAAGTAGTGTGACTTGTTTGGCATTTGGCCAGACTTAGTATACATGAAAACTCCACATCCAGACGAGGTTTTCTTTGGTAATATTATATCCTGCGCATTTGGGGCAGATGATGGAATGTAACCGGGAAAATTGTTGACTCTGGCGACCATCTCCTAAGAACTCAGCAACGCCTCTCCTCCCGAGATGTGATAATGGCAATCCAGTAATGGAAAACCCATTACACTTGTCGATCCGAGGACCCAATGCTGGGAACTTACTATAGGATGACCCTTTTTTGAGGGAATCAGTGGACGACCTCTTTGTTTGGCGATATTATTGTACCCCGAGGGATGAATGTACTATTGCTTCTCAAATCGAGAATCCGAGACTGAGGATCCCGTTTTCTAGAACCCACATGTGAGAGGGGACGGGTGTTTGCAGGTTTGCAGGTGACCTCAACCTTCAACCTACCTGGTTTCCTGGATTTCTTGTCGGTGTATTGTTATCATTCCGATATTCTAGCAGTTTTAATGGGCCGTTATTCCAGATTTCTGGGTTTCTGATATTTGGGGTCTTATTCATCCATAAGTACAGCAGCAGTTTTGATCATCATGGATACCTTGGTCATGTGTTTGCATTTGCATCATCATCTTTCTTTGCATTCTAACATGTTCGTTCATTTGTAGGGTTGCATCCTAACTTTGATTACGGTTTTCTGAAGACTGTCCGAGATGAGTACTAGCACTGATAGGAAGAAGAATATCATCATGTATAAGTTTCTAGAGCTTCATTTAGATTCCGTTCACAAAATCTTGGCCATGGCGAAGCCTGAGGTACTGATAGACTTCAGAAGAGAATATGGGAGAGTCCTGAATTTTGCCCGTGACGTTACCCAGTATGAGTATAGGGCTCTGCACACTCTGGTACAATTCTATGACTCTAGCCTGCGATGTTTTTTGTTCGCTGATTATCTTTTGGCTCCGACGTTGGAAGATTTTGCTCTCATTTTAGATGTCTCTGTCAAAGAAGAAGTTCCTTTCTATCCCTCTAAAGAGCTGCCGGATCTGGAAAAGGTTTCCGCTGCTTTGCACTTAGATCCGTCTTTGTTGAAGAGCAATGTTTCCAGTAAAGGAGGATGTTTTGGTTTTCACACGAAGTTTTTGGTAGAGCAGGATGCTATTTGTGCTAAGAATAAGCGTTGGTCAGTGTTCAATGCAATATTGGCTATGTGTGTTTATGGAACGGCGTTATTCCCAAACGTGAAGGATTTCATAGACATGCACGCCATTCAGATATTCACCATGAAGAATCCGGTACCTACCTTGCTAGGGGATTTGTATTATTCAATGCATTATAAGAACGAGAAGAGGAGGGGATGACCCCTTAATTTCTGCGCTTCAATTTTCTACAAGTGGTTTGACGATCATCTTCCCAAATCTGGGGCGTTCGTAGACTCTAGAGAAACATTGGATTGGTCCAAGAGATTGATGGGATTAAGGGCTGACAATTTGGCTTGGGTCAATCGTGAATTGTTGGGCCGAGAGATCATGGTCAGTTGTGGGGGTTACCCAAATGTGCCTTTAATAGGAAGGAAAGAGGGAATTAACTACAACCCTATTCTTGCTATTAGGCAATTTGAGTATGCTTTGAAAGAGCCGCCAAGGGATGAAGACGTTCAAGAGTCTATATATGTGAGTGGGGAAGCCAACCTGGAAGTGCTAAAGGAAGCTGCAAGCACTTGGGAAGACCGTCACAAGAAAGGGAAGACTTTCTTCGGAAAAAGCAATAACAAAGCATTCCCTGCCTACGAGGACTGGATTCAGAAGAGACTGGAGAAGGTACTTCTACCGTTCTCCGGAGAATCGCCATCTTACCCCCTGTTGATTGAGCCTCCGACCACGGTTGAGATAGAGAAGTATCGCACCCCAAATTTTGACCACTTACTTTATCATTATCAGTTATTTTTTAGTACTTTAAAATGGAAATAAAATCAAAAGTGTCAAGTTAGGCTAGTCGATAAGTGTCCATAATTGTTAGGTGTGAGGTTGTGAGTTCGAATCCCGTATATTGCTTTTTAACTTTATTTTTAATACTCGAAAAGTCAAAAATTGCATTTTTTATAGATTTATTATTAAATTTCGTTTTAATTAATATATATTAAATAATAATGGATTGTTTCAGTAAAAAAAATCATAAAATATTTTTATAGTTAGAAATCATTTATATTAGAATTTTTTCTTTTGTCGTTAAACATTTTTGGTTGCTAATTAATTCTTATCTAATTTTCATTATAAATGTGAATAATTTTCTAACATTTTTACCAATTAAGTTTCATTGTTTAATCTAATTGTTACTTTTATCTTTAGGATAACACATGGGATTTTAAATGAATCATCACTTTTGTTTTTAAATAGAATAGAAATTGAAGTAGGAATTAAAATTAATTTGGTCTAGTTTAAGATTATTTTAATTTTAATTGGAGGATTAGAATTTTTATCATAAAACTTAATAAATTGGAATTTACTGTTAATTAGTTTTTATTCTCATTATTAGATTAGGTTGAGAATTAGATTATTGGTTTATTAATTTTTGATTAGGATTAAAATATTTTGAGATTAGGATATTATTATTATAGAAAATTTGGTTTTTTAGAATATCAGGAAAAAATAATTTTATTTCTATTTCCATTTATACCTTAAAGAACAAGCAACAATTTTAGGAAAATCATAATGTGATTAATAGGATATGGCCAAAAAAATCAAAAATCAATTATACAGAATTTAATTTTTTTGATTATATATGATTAATTGCCTTATTTAGTTGACCTAGTTTTATTCATATAAATAGGTAAATGTTTATCACATTGAGGGGGGACAATTCACAACTAATCCTAATCCACACTACACCACGTACATAGTTCATCCCTCACACAAATAACACCTCTCACGTATTTTTGCCGAAGGAAATTCTGCTCTCATACCACCACCATCTTCAATCTACCATGCCACTAACAAGCCTTCACAATTTCAACAACATAATTTTAAGCCAAACCACCGGCTTCTAACAATAACCATATTCCACAAAACTAACTATAAAAAAACAAAGCAATGATAATCGGAAGAAGAAAGGGAAAAATATGAAGCTTCGAAAACTCGCGCGATCTCCACCACATAACCGGCACGACCGATTGGCCCAGCACCAGAATCCGACGACGCCACACCGTTAGAGACATCACCACCACTGGATGCAATTCACCTCATCAGCTCCTTCAATCGCACAGCCATCGCGCGAAATCGGCTCCAGATCCGGTAACTTTTATGCTGGTTTCGTTGTTTAATTTATTCATGCTGCTTGAAATTGTTGTTGTTTTTATATGCTTGCTATTCTTTACCTTTAGAGAGATAGAGTCCGATGCACAACTTTTTCTTTTTTAATAAAAAAGGGTAATAACACATTAGGTTGGTTGAAAAGTCAAGTACTACCATTCATTAATTAATATAAAATACACACACACAAAAATGTCACCTGTTATTCCATTTGGGTTTCAAATTAATTTTTTTGGGGTTAAGATGGATTAATTTATGTAGTCACTAAAACTAGTAAACAATTTATAAATAAAAAGATAATAATAATTTGTTGGCAGTATTTATATAGGTTATGCTAAAATAAGAATTTAGTAGTATATAAAATTGGATGATAATGAAAAACTAAAGATATTAGATAATTATACAAATAATTATATTAGGGTTTAATTTGGAATAATTAGGATTAATTTAAGTAATTAGGGTTCCTGTGATAATTTGTTAAATTGGGATTTTATGTAAATTTATTTAATTAAATTAACATTGAAGTAATTAGGGTTAATCAAAATTTTTACAATAATTATTAGGTTTTATTTATTTAATTAAATTAGGGGGGTAATTTTGGTTCATTTATCTTAAATACTTAGCTTTTTATATTAACTTTATAATTAAAATTAGAACTTAATTATTGTATATTTGCCTTGCTTGAAAACAATGAAAGGGTTTTTTTATCTAACTAAGTCTCTTAGAAATGATTGGGTTTATTTAACTAAGGGGTCCTGCTTTAATTTTTTAGCTTAATTAATTATTCTTGATAATTAAATAAATTGGGGGTTAGCTTAATAATATTAATTTGGATTTTATTTTAATTAATTAATTTGGATTTTATTTATTTAATTAACTAAGTGACGATTAAGGGTTTTATGTAAGTTATTTAATTAAATTTAATGATAATTTTGATTTTATCTATTTGATAATTACGGTTTAATAAAATTTATAATTTATAATTAGGATTTATTCATATAAATAGGGTTTATTTAAATTTAATTATAATTTGGGTTTTATAGCTAAATAATTAGGATTTTATAAAGGGTTATTAGATTAAGTTTAATCATTCGGATTTACTTAATTTTTGGATCAACTTCAACTTTTGGGTTTAATCTATCTATTTGCTATTTAGATAAATCAATTAAGGTCATTATTATTTTGTTGGTTTATTTATCTATCAATATTTAATTGTTGAATTTTTTTGGTTTATCAATTAATTAGGTTAATTTTTAATTAGTCTATAATAATCTAGTGAGGGGATAAGTTGGATTAATTAAACAAGGGATAAGGGATAGTTTATTAGGGTTTAAAGGGTTTAATTACAATTTAGAATAAGTTTTTTTTATTAATTTAAGATTTTTATTTTTACAAATTTTAGGGATAAAAGGATATTAAGGTTAAAAATGGGATAAAACAAAGGATTAGGATTTAAGGGATAGAACTCTTTTTCCGAGAGTATAAATAACGGATAGGATCTAAGGGATAGCACTCTTAGGTTCCAAGAGTATAAATATAGGCCAAGGGATAAGGGATTTTGGGATAGAACTCTCCATCCGAGAGTATAAACAATGGACAAGGATTTTGGGATAAAACTCTTCCTCTGAGAGTATAAACAATGGACAAAGGGATTTAAGGGATAAAACTCCTCATCTAGGAGTATAAACACTAGATTTAAGGGATAGAACTCTTTATCCAAGAGTATAAATAGTGGATGGGATTTAGGGATAGGATTTGGGATTTAGGAATAGGATTAGGGGGTAGGAATATGGGAGGTGAACTACGGTTACTCTGATCCTTCATTTTGAGGGTACGTAGGCATAGGGTTGCAAACCAACCCTAGCGAGTATAATTAGGAAAAAACTTAGGTTTTCTTTTCATTTAGACAAACAAACATGCCCTAAACTCAAAGGTGGATCCTGTAGCGAGCGATTTTGGACGTGGTTCTTAAGCTCTGGTTGCTCTCTGCGGTTGAGCTTAAAACTACAGGTCGATTCATTTTTTATCCTATTGTGAGCTGAATAAGGAAGGGAAATAGATGTCTCCAATTAACCCTGCTTGCATACTGAGTTTAAACAGCGGTCTGTTAGGTTACGGATGCTATCAATGTGGGGGGCCTTTGTACTGGTTATTCGTATTTCGCCAATACGGTTCTTTCTTTCTTTTTTCTAGGCAAAGGGTTTCTGGCGGGGAATAAGGATTAGGATGTTAGGACTGATGCTTTTGAATTACTGCTTTTAATTGATGGAGATATGGGATTTGGGTTTTTTGTTGATTGCGCTCGCTAAGATCTTTTCTTTCGATCTTATGCCTACGTATTCCCGTTTACCGAAACAGGGAAATCAGAGCGTTCGTAGTTCCTCCTATTCTATGGGAGGAAATTGGTTTTTGGTGTCTTGTTCAAAGCCCAAGACGTGAAGCGAAAGGTGGTTTGTATCTTGTTCAAAGCCCAAGATGTGAAGCTAAAAGGTCTATTTGTGTCTTGTTTAAAGCCCAAGACGTGAAGCTGAAAGACCACGACTTTAGAGAGAATTTGTTATCTCTAAAGAGGGGAGAAGGAGAATTACTTTAACTGGGATACGCGGATCCGAGCAATGCCAAAATTTCCGAAGAAAGGGTTTTAACCTGAAGGAGAAGACTTTAACTCAGTGTAGAGCAATGCCATCTTTCCTTAGGAATTTCTCATGGTAAAAGAGGGACAGTGGCATGGATATAGATGATCCAGAGGCTTGCCGCTTACAGCGATTATATGAAGGGAAAGGAGTTGTTGATGTTTGTGTACTGTGAACGAGGCACAGCTTTGATGCTAAAAGGTTGATTGACTCAACCGGTGGTTTTCTTATACAAAGCCTAAGAGGAGGCTAATTTCTGCTAGGAAAATCATTATACAAAGCCTAAGAGGAGGCTATTTTGTGTCTCGTACAAAGCCCGAGAGAGAGGCTAAAGGTTTTAGACCCAGTGGGGCATATCGTTATACAAAGCCTAAGAGGAGGCTAGCAAAGAGTTCGACTCTTGCTTAAGGGATTTATATCTCGTACGAGGCCCGAGATGGAGGCAAAAAGGGGTGATTGACTCAACGAGGGAATCTTTTGTGTCTTATACAAAGCCTGAGAGAGAGGCTAAAAGGTTGTTTTGACTCCACTGGGGAGAATATTGGTATCTCGTACGAAGCCCGAGATGGAGGCTATTGTAACTGTTTCAGTTGAGTGACAGATCCAATATACTGATTTAAAAGAGAAAATCAGTTCTTATATGAGTAACACTGTACACAGGGATTTAATCTGAGGATCAGGGATATTTCCTTCTCTTTGAGGAAACGGGAAATCCAAAGGGTATTGAGACTATCCGAGTCTGCGGGTTTCCTTCCTATTTAACGAAGGGTGCTTGAGAATGTCTTTGAGACTCAAGGAAGTTAGACTGTCCAAGTCTAGAGTTTTATCTTTTGTACTATGCTTCGAGAAACAGTAGTAGACTCTATGAAAGGACTGTTCTATGAGGATGACTAGGTTCTGTTCCTATACCTCTAGGAGGTCGTCGGGACAATTTGTACGAAGCCCAAGAGGAGGCTGGAAACTTTTAAGAAGCCGACGGGTCCTTGTACGAAGCCCAAGAGGAGGCTATCATTCCCAGAGGAAGAGATCATTATACGAAGCCTAAGAGGAGGCTGTGAATACTTCTAAGAAGCCGTAGGGTCCTTGAATAATGCCCAAGAGGAGGCCGATGCTTTTGAGAAGCCCGTGGGTCTATCATCTCCTTTCCATTAGGAGAGATAACTCTTTTAAAGATAAAAACCACTGGTAAACGTGCGAGGTTTACTATCCAGCGACTTTTAACTTTTAAAGAGGGTTCCTTAGTTAAGGTCCAAGATTATGACCGTAGTGGGTACCCAAACCCCGAGACATTCAAGGCAAGCTATCCACAAGGAATAGATCATGTCAGGAAAGTTCGAGAATTGGGAAGAAACTCAAAGATGCCATTCACGGAGAATACATTCATCTTGGGGAGTAGAGCTTCTTGACGATTCCTAAGGAGGACAGCCGAAGAGAGGATTGTATCTGGTGCTCCTATTGGGGATCTAGGCGTCTATTTCTACGAATAAATGAAACGGCGTCACTTAGTTCTAGACGTAGTTGCCGGGGAAACTCAAAATATCTATACTATTATTACACAGTAGATATGAGTTTATGAAAGGAGACTTACAGTGAGCAGCCCCACAATACAGTTTATAATATGAAAGCAGTAAATGAAAGCGATAACCACTTACTCGGTTGTAATGCTTCCATGCTGTTTGGTTAGTTGTTCAACAAAGAAAGATTAAAAACAACAGTATATTCAAAATCAAAGGAGAAAGTGCTTTGAAAAAGAAAAATTTGGGGCTTACAGCTCAAGGAGAGGCCCAGGGTTTTATCAGTGAGCGCACTGTTTGAATTTGTACAGAGGGACTTATACAAGTGACTGGGGCCCAAAAAGGTTTTCTGTACAAAGGGATGGGTCTTACACTCTCTCAAGAGGCCCAAAAAGGTTTAAAGAAAAAGAGTGGGGCTTATAACACGAGGGTAGGCCCAAATGATTTTTCGTTTAAAAATGGCGATCGCGCCGAGGTTTTCTTTTAATGCAGAGGGACTTATACAATAAGTGAGGCCCAAAAATGTTTTGGTTAAAAGGGAGATTGGGTCTTACACTCTAATAGAGGCCCAAAAGTTTTGAATGGGTCTTATAGCTCAAGGAGAGGCCCAAGGTTTTTTTAAAAAAGGCGATGATTGCGCCGTTTGTTTTTGACGGTATCGGGACTTATACAATACACTGAGGCCCAAAAATGATTTGGTCAAAAAAAGGATTGGGTCTTACACTCTAATAGAGGCCCAAAGTGTTTTGAAAATGATTTATGAGGGTTGAATTAATCCAAAACCCTAATTTGTTTCCAAAAAATGTATTTAATTGAATAAAAATTCAATTAAAATGATCAAAAATTGTTTAACACATGGAAAACAAATTGTGATCTTGGATTAATGCTTCAAAAATTAAGTATTGACCTACAAAACAAATAGAAAGCATTAAAAGTTGCAAAATCATTGTGGAAATAATATTTCAAATGTTAAAAACAATTAAATTATTAATTCTTTGCAAAAATATCAATTATATAAAATAAATAATATTTTTGGGATTTTTTTGGTAAAATAAAATATTTTAACATTTTTGTGAATTATTGCAAAAAGAACCAATCAAAAATGATAAAAATCGAAGGAGTTATTAATTTTTCAAATCATTAAAAATAATAGTATGAAAAATAATAAAATAAAAAAGTGATAAAAAGAAGTCTGGGGCGAGGGGGATTCGAACCCCAGACCTCTCGCTTGCTAATACTCACAAAACCAGCTGATGAACCGCTGGGGCGCAATGCCAATTCATTAAATATATGGCAAGTGAAAATTATATAGACAACTTGGTTGGTTTTCTGAAAATGGCGCCATGGCCATCTCCTTCCCCGAGCTCGTGCATGAAGCACCCTATCTCACTCATCTCTCAACCATTGGACATGATTCAAACACCAAACTCGTGCGTTTTTTCACAAGGAACAAGATGGCAATACCCAATTTTATTCATTTTCAGTGTGGAGTGAAATAATCATGATGAACACAGATGAACCCTAATTTGCAAAAGCAATCGTGCAAGCATGGTTATGAGGTCTATGGTCAAATTTATTGAGGCAAAACAATCAGCATATGATGGTAATCAAATGGTAAAATTATCATGCGAGGAAATATGCATGGATCATGGAGTTTGAGTTTGAAGCTCACCTTGATGCAAGCTGAAATGGAACTTTGCCCAGATGGTGTTCCAGTCGTGAATTGATGATCCCTACAGCTTCAATGGATGTTATGGAGTGTGTTGCAAGCTTTGGAAAACTTTGAAATTCTCTGGATCAAGCTGGAGACCTCCACTTGCAAAACTGAAGCAAAATGGCTTGGTTGAAGAGTGATTTTGAGCTGGGAGTGTTACAGATGTTGTTTAAGCACTTGGACACCTCAAATACATCATATGTGATGTGTTTGAGCAATTGGAATTGATTGCTTATGGCTGCAACTCAAAACCCGATAGTGGTTACTCAAAAACAAGAAAACTTGAAGATCAAGAAAGAATGAGAGAAAGCAGTGTTGTAACTGGCTTTGGGGTGAGTTGAGTGATCCATTGAGACCTCTATTTATAGGTGATCAACTCTTGTCTTGGAGGAATAGTGAATGGCAGCTGGATCAGATCACATTTGCTTGGATTGGCTTGGCATAAATGCCTCTTGCACTAGGCATAACAGCTGCTCCAAATAGATCAGCTATGCCTTGACTGAAATCACATTCTTCAGATGTTTTTAATGTTGTTTAATCAGAGAACTTGACTGAGGAGAGTGAGAATCTTGACAATGCACTATTCCACATAAATGCATTTTGAATTCAAGGCAAAAAGTGCCAAAGTGGATGAATTTCAAGTTGGAAGGTTCTTTGGCTTTTTGACTCAGATTTATCAGTTGGATTAGATGCAATGTGATTGGTTTGAACACAAGTGGCATGCTGATCCTCAGTCTTTGGCTCAAAATCGTGTGAGATAAGCAAACATGCAAACTGATTTTTCCAAAACAGCTTGCAGCAGCATGACTTTGGGCATGGATTTCTCATGGCTTGAGTTGAATCAATTCATGCTGTTGAGCCCTTTGAATTCTTAGCAACATATGCAACAACATTGATGTTTGACTTTGGGACTGATTCAGCTTGCATCTATGTGCAAAAATCCCACAAGTTTTGGTGTTTCAACAAAATTCTGTTTTAGGCAGAATTTTTCTAAGTGTTGGAAAATGGTATTTTTTCACATTTTCAGCCACTTTGGCTCACTCATAGCTCAAAATACATAAGGAATTGGAGTTAGGCCTAGTTGAAGTTTTTGTAGAGGGCAGTGAGATCTACAAATCAAGCTTTGGATGGAAAAAATTGGCCTTGTGGTTTAGGAGTTATGGTCCTCCAAAGTTGGTACCTTTGCCACTTTATTTTTTAACTTAGAAAAATTTCTAAGTTTTATGGTTACCCCTTTTACAAGTTATCTCACTTTTCTTGATTTTTCTTGATGAATGATGATTCAAATCATACATTAACATCATTTTAGGGTTAAAAATCCATTTTGGTGAAAAATCTCAAAAAGTCAAAGTTGACTTTTGTGCACAGTTGACTTTTTATCAGATGAATTCCAAACTGTGCAATTCTTCAGGAAATCATGTCCTTGACCTAAATCAAACTTGATGGACATGTTCCATGGGTGTCATAGGGTATATTCAATCATGTATTAGGGTTTGGGAGCATGTCTTGGTCAAAAGTCAAAGTTACAGTTGACTTTTCCCTTAAAACCCTAATTGTGGTGTAGATGAAAATGAAACTTGTTGCTCAAGCTTCTTGGATCAATATGGTGTATTAGAGACCCTCAAATCATGTCTTGAGGTCTTGGCTCATGGTTTGTCCCAAAAGTCAACTTAGGGATGAATTAGGTCAAGAAACCCTAATTCCTGATTTTTGATGAATGCATCCCCTGAGGCAAAATTGACTTGATGCATGGGTTCATGAGGTTCCATGAAGTATATTAGGTCATGTTTTGGATCATTTCCTTATGCCCAGATGAAAATTTCCATCTGGAGGCCCTGGTTGACCAAAACCCTAATTTGGTGACACTATCGATCTTGAGACTTGATCCACCTAGAAGGGAGCAGCCTTGTGCTTAATCCTTGAAGTGGGAGTCCTTTTTGATCCATTGTGGATGTTTGAGAGATTAGACAAGTTGAAGATCATGTCATTTCTTGATTGATCCTTTGTCTAAAGCTCAGAGAGGGCTTGAAACCCTAATTTTGATTGTATTGGATGCTCACCCATCTTTGGGGAGACTGATGAAGCATAAAGGTAAATCCATATTGTGATGATGATTTTCACAATGATGGGAAATCTAAGTGGTCAAAATTTGGGGTATTACAGATGCCCCTATTTAATCTTCTTGGACCCGAAGGTATGAATGACGAAGTATTCGAGCATTCGGGGTGCAAGAGGATTAAATATCGGAATATCCGAAATTTTGATGGTGGTTATGAATGGTAGCTTACGCATTCATCTTCTTTAGCTAAGCGATGATGCTTAGAAAAGGTAAACTTCCCCTCTATCCTGGTTTCCTACCAAGGAACTAGTCTTAGTTTCTGATTTAAACTTCCCCTCGATCCTGGTTTCCTACCAAGAACTGGTCTTAGTTTCTGATGTAAACTTCCCCTCGATCCTGGTTTCCTACCAAGAACTGGTCTTAGTTTCTGATTTAAACTTCCCCTCGATCCTAGTTTCCTACCAAGGAACTGGTCTTAGTTTCTGATTTAAACTTCCCCTCGATCCTGGTTTCCTACCAAGAACTGGTCTTGGTTTCTTTTGTCAACAAACTTTCTTGACAAGGGACGCTATTCATAGCGGCTTTCCTCAAACTTCTCGACGAATTTTCCTGGGGAGATGCCATTTGAGTGGAAAAAGTTTTGATGTCAGACTTGCTGGGGAACCCAGTCGTCTGAGTTGTAGAGTTGTACAAACTTCTCTGTTGGAGACGCCATCTGTCGATTCTACTGGGGAAAGCGAGTCTCTTGAGAGACTATTTTCATTTGGGATCTTTCATCATACTTTTCTCGGGATCTTCCCGGAGAAACACCATATGATGGGGTCCAATTTTGTGGGGCTGATGACCTTTTCATCAGCGGTCCTTTCGGAGCAAAACTGGCATGCTGCCGAATCTCTGATCACGAGGCTTTCTCTGTGGATTTTCCTTAATCCGGGAAAGCGAGGATATCATCTTCAATGGCGAAGAGTGACATTTGTTGAAGATTCTCTGATCTTTCAGAGGTTCAAGTTATCAAAGTGGCCAAGTGCCGACTCTGATCTAAAGATACACTGGTGGCGAGATTGTGCAGACGCAACACTTCCTAACGAGGAAAGAACTGACAAACTCGATTGAGAAAACTGTTTATCACTAGGGGACAAGATCGACTCAAGTGATAGTGATGCAATACGAAATGCGAACGCAAATAAAATGCATGAAGTATGTATGTTTATGCTGACAAAACAGACGCGACATACAGACTAATGGATGAACACAATTGGATACTCGGCCATCGCGGGGCGAAGAAGTACCGTTGATTCAGAATAGCAATTCCACCTTGCTTAGGAGAGATAGTCCACGCAGGGAGCTATGTTGATCGGGCTTAGGAGATGAGAACTCGGCCAAGGCGTGTCAGACGAAACAAGGTCTCTGACACAGTTGATCCCTTCATTCAGGCATACTGGCTTAGAAGGAGTACTTTGATTCTGCACTTTGAAATTCGCTTACTTCGGGAGAAGCAATCGATGTTCTTCTCATGTTCAACAGTCAAAAGAAATGCCATCTTTAATTTAAAAGCGGAAAAAGTTTTAACAAGTAAATTCATTTTTGTTTTATTTCAAGAATCGATGATTAAGTTTAAACAACGTCGTTCTGTAAAGCTAAAGCAAGTTAAGAATTACAAACAAAAGCACAAAGGCTCAAATTTTATTGATAAGATGGAGATCAGCCAAACGCGTGATTCCAAAGAGTATATACAAAGTTAGAAAATGGTAATTTACAGGGAAAAGGGCTACGTTGAAACATAACGACCACTATCCTTCTATCAACTTTGAATTCGGGGCATCCTGAGCTTCCGTCGAAGATGACCTTTGACTGGAGATTTTCTCCGATAGATGATGTTGTAACTGCTGCTGAGGGACTTGCCTCTGTTGAACATAGTTACTTGCCATTATCCCTAATTTTTGCCTGGATTGTACTATGAGATTTCCAATCCATCGGGATGATTCTCTTTTTTTTCCATGTCTCTAACTTTTGCCTGGACCGCCCTTTCGGGTTTTCAATCCACCGAGACGTTTTTTTTTTTTTTTAGTTTAGGCGAAGTATTTCTTGACTACATCAACATTCGTGGGGTAGGCAAATTCCTCTCCGTCCATGGTTGCAAGTCTCAAGGCTCCGCCTGAGAAAGCTTTCGTGACCACATAGGGGCCATCATAATTCGGGGTCCATTTGCCCCGAGAGTCAGTGAGAAATGATTGTATCTTCTTGAGCACGAGGTCTCCTTTTCTGAAGATACGAGGTCGGATTTTTTTGTCGAACGCCCTTTTCATTCTCTGTTGATACAACTGACCGTGGCATAGTGCCGTGATTCTCTTCTCTTCGATCAGGTTCAGTTCGTCGTGTCGACTTTGACACCATTCAGCTTCGGTGAGCTGAGCTTCCATCAATACCCTGATTGACGGGATCTCTACTTCTATGGGAAGCACTGCCTTCATGCCATATACTAGGGAGAAAGAGGTAGCCCCTGTTGAAGTACGGACAGATGTACGATAACCATGAAGAGCAAAAGGTAACATCTCGTGCCAGTCTTTATAGGTTACAACCATCTTTTGAACGATCTTCTTGATGTTCTTGTTAGCCGCTTCTACCGCTCCGTTCATCTTGGGTCGGTAGGGAGATGAGTTATGGTGTTCAATCTTGAACTCTGCACACAACTCTTTCATCATCTTATTGTTCAAGTTAGATCCATTATCAGTAATGATCTCGCTTGGAACACCATAACGGCAGATGATATTGTTTTTGATAAATCGGACCACCACTTGTCGGGTTACATTGGCGAATGACGCTGCTTCGACCCACTTGGTGAAATAGTCAATGGCTACAAGGATGAACCGATGTCCGTTTGAAGCCTTGGGCTCAATCATGCCAATCATGTTGATCCCCCATATGGAAAAAGGCCATGGGGAAGAAAGAACTTTGAGATGTTTTGGCGGTACATGTATCTTGTCTGAGTATATCTGAAACTTGTGACACCTCCTCATGTACTTGTAGCAATCGGATTCCATTGTCAACCAATAATACCCGGCCCTGAGAATTTTTCTCGCCATTGTGTGTCCGTTGGCATGAGTGCCAAAGGATCCTTCATGAATTTCTTTCATAAGCATGTCTGCTTCTGGTCTGTCGACACATCGGAGCAAAACCATGTCAAAATTTCTCTTATAAAGAGTGTCACCGCTCAGGAAGAAGTTTCCAGCCAATCTTCTGAGGGTTTTCCTGTCTTTTCTGAGTGCCCCAGATGGGTACTCTTGTTTCTGAAGGAAGCATTTGATATCGTGATACCAAGGTCTGTCGTCTATGACTGCTTCAATCATGAAGATGTAAGCGGGCCGTTCAAGGCGCATGATGTCGATCTTAGGTATGTCATTCCATCGACCTACACTAATCATGGAAGAGAGAGTGGCTAATGCATCAGCCATGTGATTCTCATCACGAGGGATGTGATGAAAGTCGACTCTGTTGAAGAAGTGTAACAACCTTCTTGCATAGTCTTTGTAAGGAATCAATCCTGATTGGTATGTGTTCCAATCTCCTTTTATCTGGTTAATAACCAGGGCTGAATCGCCGTATACATCCAAGTTCTTGATTCTTAACTCAATCGCTCCTTCGAGACCCATGATACATGCTTCGTATTCGGCCTCGTTGTTTGTACATTTGAACGTAAGTCTGGAAGTGAAAGGAATGTGGGAACCCTGAGGGGTAACAATGATTGCCCCAATTCCGTTTCCATAATGATTGACTGCTCCGTCAAAGATAAGTCCCCACTGGGAACCTGGTTCTGGCCCTTCACTGGGTAGCGGTTCATCGCAATCTTTCATCTTTAGATACATGACATCTTCGTCTGGGAAGTCAAACCCGATTGATTCTTGATCGTCAATCGGTTGATGAGCCAAATGATCGGCTAAAATACTTTCTTTAACGGCTTTCTGAGCATGGTACTCTATGTCATATTCTGATAGTAACATCTGCCAACGGGCAATCCTTCCCGTGAGAGCAGGTTTTTCGAAAACGTACTTGATTGGATCCATTTCGGAGACCAACCAAGTAGTATGACGAATCATGTACTGGCGAAGACGTTTCGCTGCCCAAGCCAAAGCGAAACAAGTTTTCTCAAGCCTTGTGTACCGAGTCTCGCAGTCGGTGAATTTCTTGCTTAGATAGTAAATGGCAAACTCTTTCCTTTTAGTTTCGTCTTGTTGGCCAAGTATACATCCCATTGAGTCCTCTAGGACTGTGAGGTAAATGATTAGTGGTCTTCCTTCCACTGGAGGTGATAGAATCGGAGGATTCAACAAATATTCCTTGATACTGTCGAAGGCGGTTTGGCAATCTTCTGACCAAACGCAGTCCTGGTTCTTTTTCAGTAATTTGAAGATTGGCGCACAAGTGGCAGTCATAAGGAATATGAATCTGGAGATGTAGTTCAAACGTCCCAAGAATCCTCTGACTTGTTTTTCAGTTTTCGGAGAAGGCATTTCTTGAATGGCCTTGACCTTGTCAGGATCAACTTCAATTCCTTTCTGGCTGACGATGAACCCTAGTAGTTTCCCTGAACGGACACCGAAGGTGCACTTGTTGGGATTCAAGCGGAGCTTGAATTTTCTTAGGCGTTCGAACAATTTTGACAGATGTTCAACGTGCTCATCCTCTGTTCTTGATTTTGCAATCAAATCATCGACATATACCTCGATTTCTTTGTGTATCATGTCATGAAACAGAGTAGTCATGGCCCTTTGATAGGTTGCCCCGGCGTTCTTCAAACCGAACGGCATTACCTTGTAACAAAAGGTACCCCATGGGGTAATGAACGAAGTTTTCTCCATGTCTTTCGGCGCCATTTTGATCTGGTTATAGCCCGAGAATCCATCCATGAAGGAGAATACTTTGAACATTGTTGTGCTGTCAATCAACATGTCAATGTGTGGTAAAGGAAAGTCGTCCTTTGGACTTGCCTTGTTTAGATCTCTGTAATCAACACACATTCTGACCCTTCCGTACTTTTTGGGAACGGGTACGATGTTGGCTAACCATTGAGGATATTCAGATGTAGCGAGGAAACCCACGTCGATCTGTTTCTGTACCTCCTCCTTGATTTTGATGGCCATGTCCGGGTGAGTGCGTCTCAACCTTTGCTTTACTGGCGGACATTCCGATCTTAACGGTAAATGATGTTCCACGATGCTGGTATCCAATCCTGGCATATCCTGATAGGACCAAGCGAACACATCGGGGAATTCTTTGAGAAGCTTTATCAAACCCTCTCTGGCAGTTGGACTGAGCAATGCTCCGATCCTGATTTCTTTTCTCTCTTTTTTTGAACCCAAGTTTACCGTTTCCAACGGCTCTTTGTGAGGTTCAATGGACATTTCCTCTGGTCTGAGTAATCGGGAGATCTCTTCTGGAATTTCGTTGTCATTTTCTTCTTCAGCCTCGAATACCGGGAACTCAAAGTTGGAAGAAGGCATCGGATCGTATGTTTCAACGGGGTATAAAACAAGCAATCTGCATGACGTGATGATTCGTGTTTAGAAGAGATAGAGAAAATGCAAGTGTGTGCAGTGTATTTATTTTACTGCTTGTTTTTATTATTGAATGTTTTTTTTAGGATTACCATTTTCTGAAAAAGCAAAAAGAGAAAACAGCAATTAATGCGGAAATTACAGAACGACGTTATTTTATTAATGAACAAGTCGAATCTTGAAACTACAGCCCTATAAAACAAAACTCTGTCGCTTTGGGCAAAGCGAAGATGGAAATTTACAAAAAGCGAGCCCTATCAAAACATCCGTTTCACCTGGGCAGGGTGAAAGGTTAAAGATGGCAATTACTTTGACTGGCGAACGACCTTTGGAACCTCGACAGCAACCCATTGGCGGCGAACTCCTCGGTGAATCACAAAGTCTGGCACCTTCCTTGATTTGTCTTCAGAAATGACGCTGATTTCTGGTGGAGCAGGATCATTGGAATCTGTCTCCCAGGCATAATTGTCGTAGGAGGATTCCCCTGTTGCATTTTGCATAGCATTTGTGCTCTCAGCTGTATCTCCCCATCCAGTTGACTGGATATCTTCGAGCCTGATATGAGAGCTTTCGGGAGCGGTGTACTTGACCATATAGTCGTATTTTCCACTCGGTTGTCCCAAAGTGTCCCAAATTTCTTTGGAACTGGAGAAGTCATCCCTCTCGATGACGTTGACCTCAGGAAAAGCATAGTTGATGAATTCTAGTCCTGCAAACGTTACGAATTCATCTTCATGTTGAGTAGTTTACGAATGACCTGAATGTTGATCCCATGACATGGTGGGGACACAGGTATTCTGTTCAATGACGCTCAGCTGAGTCTCATTACTCGGCTGACTTTCTTGCCCCAAGTTTCTTGGGTAAGGCTGCCACATTGGCAGACCATCCATCGGGCCATAGTAATTGCGATCAAAGTTTTCTTTCATCAGAGTGTCTTCCTCTAATGAATTTGGTGGAGCACGGCATCCTTCCGGATCACAATCTCCGTAGATCATTTCGACATCTGATCTTGGTATAAATCTCGGACTTTCTGTAGAAAAGCAAAAAGGCATAGGCACCTCTTCCTGAGACATATAGCCGTCCTTGTTAAGGTAGGACTTCCATTCTTCATCTGTGTCAGAGGGATCTTCCTCATTGATAGCATGAATTGTCTGAGACACTGGGTGGAGAAAACCTCCACTGTGGAAGAAGTTTTGAAGGGGATGAAGACTTTCATCGTTGACGGCCGTCTGGGTACAGGTTGCAGAAAAACCAAGACCCTTCTTTGTTTTATTGTTAATAGGAATGACAAGCCGTCTCCATCCTGTCGTATCGGTACTCTCGACCGCTTTGATAGCATCTTTGTATGAAGAAATTGAAGTTCCTTCATCGGATTGATCGTTCTTGCTCACCGATAGTGCTTGGAACTGAGTTCCAATAACCTCATCGGGTTCCACACAAGTAGATGATGATAAGTTGCTTACAAGCAAGGCTTGTTCCCCACAAACCATGACAAGTTGATCGTTCTTGACGAACTTTAGCTTTTGGTGGAGGGTTGAAGTGACCGCTCCAGCCTGATGTATCCAAGGTCTTCCTAATAAACAACTGTATGTTGCCCGGATGTCCATGACCTGGAAAGTGATTTGGAAAGTGTGAGGACCAATAGTTATGGGAGGATCAACTTCGCCGATAACCGTTTTTTTGGATCCGTCGAATGCTTTGACGACGACCTCGCTGACTCTCATCGGAGGGCCCTTGAATGATAATTGCATCAAGGTGTACTTCGGCATAACATTCAGGGCTGACCCTGTGTCTACCAGTACGTTGGCTAAAGCATCGTCCTGGCAGTTAACTGTAATGTTGAGCGCCATGTTATGATGGCGACCCTCTTCAGGTTATTCTTCATCACTAAATCCCAGATTATTGCAGGAAGTGATGTTAGAGACAATGCTATCGAATTGTCTGATTGTTACATCCTGTTCCACAAAGGCTTGCTCCAAGACTTTCTGTAGAGCCTCTCTGTGTGCTTCTGAACTGAGTAACAGTGATAATACTGAGATCTTTGAAGGAGTCTGTAACAGTTGATCGACAATGTTATATTCACTCCTTTGGATGAGCTTTAGCATCTCATCTTTGTCTTTTGAAAAGTCGGGATTACCGGATTGACCGATTGGTGGATCAGGAATTTCCGCCTGAAGTTCCTTTTCTTTGTTGGATTCTCCAACTCCTCGGTTGAAGATTCGACCGCTCTGTGTTACACGACTGATGTCTACAATATTCACGACGGAGGGTAATGGAATTTCTTTTCCATTCTCGATTATTGTTGCACCGTATTTGTAAGGGATTGCCTTAGCTGATTCATACGGTAGCGGCCTCGGTAGATAGATGACTATGGGAACCTTCTGATTTTTCTGACCGTCATAAGTAACCTCGATCTGTTCCCGGTTGGGAACTCTAGATTCGTCAAGTAGAGGAATGATGGCAAAAACATCCCTGATCTGGTGGTGACCAGAGATCGTGACAACATCCTCAACTTGATCGGCAAGGTAGTTCGGCGACCAAATGATGGGTCCAGAACCCGGATATGGACGAATTTCTCCATGATCGACCTGAACCTGAAGAGCTGCTCTCACAAGGTAACACCCTCGGTTACTTTCCGAACAGATGCTACAACTGTCATAGTTGTGTGGTGGCACCTGGCCACGCCCACTTTGAATGCAATGTAACCTCACTAGGTTATCTTCCATTGATCGGACATCCTGACTTTGACGACGAGTAGGATTCCTGTTATTGATACTAATCTGCTGAGTATCTTCGTCCATATAGACTGGCATCCACCAGTGATTTAACAAGTGCTAAAGTGCCTCCTGGACAAGGGTACAACCTCGATCGTTTTCGCAACCCGCTTTACAGCTTTGATAGTCATGTGATATTAAGAATCCAAGTCGGACCTGCTCAGCATGTAACTCTACCAGGTTGGTATTCATTACGCGAATGTCAAAGATCTGAACCATGTTGATCTGATAGGAATTCCTATCATGGTAGTCTTGGATCCATCCAAGATCCATCTGACGCTGGAGGGCCACTTGTATGAAAGAGCATCCCTGTTTGTTTACCGAGCAAATCAGACAGGAACTGTAATCGTGCCACGGCAGATTATGATACTGGCTTTGCCTTGAGTGCATCGCCACCAAGTTGACATTCATCGCACGGATGTCGTGGTTTTGAATGACGTTGGAATTCGTGTAAACCATGTTAACTCCACGAACTCGGTGCTCTTGGATCCATCCGAGATCCATCTGTTCCTGTAGAGCTGATTGCACTACCGAACATCCTTGGTTATCTTTAGAGCAGATATCACACTGGTGATAGTTATGAGGTGGTACATGGTCATATCCACTCTGTCTACAATGTATCTTGACCAGATCGGTCCCCAATAAGAGTACATCGTGAATTTGATAGACATTGTTAGTCTCTTTCTCAATCAGATTGACTGCAGCTTTCTCGTGTTGAGGCAGCAGGTTCGTAAGAACATTAGGGTTCGTATCTTTGAAAGATAAGAGCCCGCTCCTAACAATCTTTTGCACGTCGGATTTGAAATTGAGACAAGTCTCAATGTTATGCCCTGAACCTCCTTGATGATAAGGGCATGTTTGATCCGCTTTAAACCAAAAAGGTGGATTTTCCGGTACTGTAAGAGGAGACTTAGTCTGGATGTGCCCCTTAGCCAGTAGTAACGGAAACAGCTCTGCGTACGTTATGGGTATAGGATCAAATCCTGGTGGCCGTGTTGTACGGTTGTTGTTATATGGAGGACGAGCCTGCTGAAGAGGCTGTTGTGTCCTTTGTTGATCAGGCTGGCTCTGCGCAACCTGAGGTTGATACATAGGAACGGGCGCGGGGCCGATAGCAGGAGTAACAGCTGCTACTGGCTGATAACGACGCCTTTGCTTTCCGAGAGAGATATTCCCAATATCTTGCTCTTTTTTCTTAGGGAGAGCACTACCATATTTTTTAGTACTGCTCGTTGATCCAGTGTCTTTTACCAAACGTCCTTCTCGGATGGCTTCCTCAAGACGTACACCCATGCCGACCATTTCGGTGAAATCACTGGGCGCACTGGCAACCATTCGGTCATAGTAAAATGAGCTTAAGGTCTTTAAGAAGATTTTTGTCATCTCTTTTTCCTCAAGAGGTGGACAAATTTGAGCGGCAATTTCATGCCACCTTTGAGCATACTCCTTAAAGGTTTCCTTTTCCTTTTGCGACATTGATCTGAGTTGATCTCTGTCGGGTGCCATGTCCAAATTGTATTTGTATTGTTGGACGAAGGCAGTGCTAAGATCTCTGAAAGTGCTAATCGTGGCACGGTTTAAACCCATGTACCATTTGAGTGCGGCACCGGTCAAACTATCCTGGAAGTAGTGAATCAGCAGGTCCTGATTCTCCGTCTGAGCTGACATCCGCCGAGCGTACATCACCAGATGGCTCTGAGGGCAAGAGTTACCCTTGTATTTTTCAAAGTCGGGCACTTGGAACTTGTGCGGGACTTTCACATTTGGGACCAAGCAGAGGTCTGCGGCGTCCTTTCCAAATAGATCCTGATCGCGAATGGCTTGCAGCTCTTTCTGCATTTCCAGGAACTGTTCCTGGAATTCCTCCATTCTGTCAAACATAGTTTCCTTCTTACCAGAAGGTGTTGGTGGAATCTGTCCTTCCGGGACAGTGTGCACCACAGGGGGTGGTACTGTGACTATGGTAGTAAGTCTTGGTGCCTCCCGAAGTTTGTAACCTTCAGGAGTCTTGAGTATGCCCCTGGCATCTTCGCTTTCCCGAAGTTTGTAACCTTCAGGCCCAGCGGCTTCTGTTGTGATTCCCTGATCTTCAGTGATCGGCGGAACATATCCTTCCGGGATATAGTTAACAGGCATGCCCCAAGGACGATCTTTCGGCATCTGATACCTAGGATCATACTTTTCTATGATGGGCGTTGAGGTGATCTCTGAGATCACAGTTCTTTGTAGCTGAGCTTCTGCCATGGCTTGTATGTCGTTACGAAGCTTTCTCATATCCTCTCTCAGAGCGTCGATCTCTTCTTTCAACTCTCTGTTTTCTTCCTCAAGATCATCCATCTTTCTCTGAAGATTGACCCGAGTATTATACGAATGAGACAGTTTGACTCTAGAATCGAGACACAAACGTGAGATTCGTAGGGAAGAAGAATACGCGATGTGAGAATGATGAATGCAATGATTATATTAATTGTTTAATGGTTTAAGCAAAATAAACTTCGACAATTAGATTGCAAATATCAAATAGTGGGGAAACCCCTTTTTATTGAAATTCAAAGGATTACAGAAATGGAAATACAGTAGATTACAAAGTGCAGAAACAGAAACCTAAACTAATGGGTCCCGAGTCCTCTCTGAGGAGAAACCGGGTGCTGACTATGGTACTTTCCTTTTCTTTGACCGGGGCGCTTGGGCCGTTGTCGGGTTGTCATTCCTTTGCCAGGTGAAAGGAGTGAGCAAATTCCTTTGGTCATCTTGATTCTCTACAGCATGCTGCTCCAAAATTTCAATCAGAGCATCTTTCTCTTTCAGTAATTGCTGTATTTGGATACACTCTACGTCGAGGGTGCGGTACTTGTTCTTCCAAGACCTTCTTTCCTTTTGAACTTTGTTGAGAGTAACCTGAAGCCTTTCAGTTTTCGTCATGAAGTACATGACAATTTCCCTCGGTGGAAGAATTCCGTAACGAGGATAAGGCATCTTTAGCTTGAGAGCTCTATTTTGTACCCAGAGGAGATAAGGCTCCACCGAGACACAGTTTGGTTTTCCCAGAGACTCTCGTCCTTTCTTATGAACATGTTTCCAAGCTTACACTATTTCCATCTTTAGTGCTCTGTCGTTTTCTCCTTCTTTGAAGAAAAGACCTTCCAGATGAACACCCAGTGGGATGTGTCTCATCGGGTATCCAAATTGACGAAGAACTAATAACGGATGATAGTTGATTCCTCCTTTAGTTCCTATGAGGGGTACGCTGGGGAAGTTTCCACAACGGTCAATGATTCTGATTCCCTCATAAATCCTATTACACCAATCTATATCAGAATTGGTGAGAGACATGATCTTCTGCGACCAACGTAAGACACTCTTGCAATCCCAAAAAGCAGCAGACTTGGGCAAGTGTGAGATAAACCATTTGTAAAGCAAAGGTACACAGCATATGATCTCCCCTCCGCTGTACAAATTTCCTAAGTGTACAAAATGATACGCATCTGCGAGCAAAGTCGGCACAGGGTTCCCAATGAGAAAAACCTTAATAGCGTTGATATCGACGAAGTTATTGATGTTGGGAAACAAAAATAACCCGTAGGTGAGCAAGACAAAGATGCTTTCAAAAGCAGTCTCGTTCCCTATACTAGCGAAGTACAGAGCTTTCTTGGTTAGGAACTGGGCTGGCAAACCTTGGATGCCACCCATAGTAATCATGTGAGTCCTGACCTCAGACTCGTCCAAATGAATTGCTCTTGCAATAGTCTGATTCTTTGGAATTTCTTCCAGTCCAGAAAATGGAGCTCGATATGTGATATGTAAATCAGTCAGATGAGAATACTCCTCCAGCGTTGGTGCCAGCTGGTAATCCGGGAATCTGAAACAATGATAAACCGGATCGTAGAACTGAATGAGCGCGTCCATGATCCCCTTAATCACATGGACTCTTAACAGTGGTAGCAAACCACCGTGCTTGGCTCTGAAAGCCTCTGGGTTAACAATCATCCTCGCTAACTTTCTCAAATCCCCTAGTTTTGGAACCTTGAAGGTATACTGGTGAGTTCTCCTTCTACCGAAATCCATTAATGCAATCTTTTTCTCTGATATTTGCAGTCACAGTCTTAGTTTAATTTGAAAAACAGAGAGACTAGAAGAGAAATTTTTTTGAATGTTTTAATGTTTTATTAAATGGATGCATGAATGCAGCACACAAAAACATAGAAAAAACATGGGGTCAGGGGGTCGTTGTCATGAAGTCAAGGCTCTACCCATCCCCAACGATTTATACTAGGGTGATTTTTGTACCTGTACTCATTATCATCAGCTCCTCCCAAGAAAGCAAAACAACAAGCGGATCGCCAGCGAATTGTGTGCAATCTTAGAGTAAGTGCTATTCACCGAGAATAGATCACCAGCCTCAAATGAGGGTAGTATCGCGTAACAGCTATTTCTGATAGCTTCCGCACTACGAAAAAGGTTGGCTTTTCTTAAGTGTATACTCAAACTCACCACATGCGGCATCACACGCATTCCCAGTAGCAGAAAAATAAACACGTATAGCAATTAGGAAAAGAAGTATATATATTTGTCCTAATCATCCTAGACTTAAGTTCCTGACAGAAATGGGTTCCCCGGCGGAAGCCCCAATCTGTGGTTCCCTGCCTAAGAGATGGACCAGCATAGGTCAATCTTTCTCTTCGGTAGAGTTCCCATTTTCCGTAGAAAACGGGGATGATGCCCTAAGGCAGAAAAGGAGACTCCCCAGCAGAGTCGCCATTTTACAAGGAAAACAGAAAGAAAGAAAAACAAGGGCCCCACGGTGGGCGCCACTTTTCTGTAGCGAGCGATTTTGGACGCGGTTCTTAAGCGCTGGTTGCTCTCTGCGGTTGAGCTTAAAACTACAGGTCGATTCATATTTTATCCTATTGTGAGCTGAATAAGGAAGGGAAATAGATGTCTCCAATTAACCCTGCTTGCATACTGAGTTTAAACAGCGGTCTGTTAGGTTACGGATGCTATCAATGTGGGGGGCCTTTGTACTGGTTATTCGTATTTTGCCAATACGGTTCTTTCTTTCTTTTTTCTAGGCAAAGGGTTTCTGGCGGGGAATAAGGATTAGGATGTTAGGACTGATGCTTTTGAATTACTGCTTTTAATTGATGGAGATATGGGATTTGGGTTTTTTGTTGATTGCGCTCGCTAAGATCTTTTCTTTCGATCTTATGCCTACGTATTCCCGTTTACCGAAACAGGGAAATCAGAGCGTTCGTAGTTCCTCCTATTCTATGGGAGGAAATTGGTTTTTGGTGTCTTGTTCAAAGCCCAAGACGTGAAGCGAAAGGTGGTTTGTATCTTGTTCAAAGCCTAAGATGTGAAGCTAAAAGGTCTATTTGTGTCTTGTTTAAAGCCCAAGACATGAAGCTGAAAGACCTCGACTTTAGAGAGAATTTGTCATCTCTAAAGAGGGGAGAAGGAGAATTACTTTAACTGGGATACGCGGATCCGAGCAATTCCATAATTTCCGAAGAAAGGGTTTTAACCTGAAGGAGAAGACTTTAACTCAGTGTAGAGCAATGCCATCTTTCCTTAGGAATTTCTCATGCTAAAAGAGGGACAGTGGCATGGATATAGATGATCCAGAGGCTTGCTGCTTACAGCGATTAGATGAAGGGAAAGGAGTTGTTGATGTTTGTGTACTGTGAACGAGGCACAACTTTGATGCTAAAAGGTTGATTGACTCAACCGGTGGTTTTCTTATACAAAGCCTAAGAGGAGGCTAATTTCTGCTAGGAAAATCATTATACAAAGCCTAAGAGGAGGCTATTTTGTGTCTCGTACAAAGCCCGAGAGAGAGGCTAAAGGTTTTTGACCCAGTGGGGCATATCGTTATACAAAGCCTAAGAGGAGGCTAGCAAAGAGTTCAACTCTTGCTTAAGGGATTTATATCTCGTACGAGGCCCGAGATGGAGGCAAAAAGGGGTGATTGACTCAACGAGGGAATCTTTTGTGTCTCATACAAAGCCTGAGAGAGAGGCTAAAAGGTTGTTTTGACTCCACTGGGGAGAATTTTGGTATCTCGTACGAAGCCCGAGATGGAGGCTATTGTAACTGTTTCAGTTGAGTGACAGATCCAATATACTGATTTAAAAGAGAAAATCAGTTCTTATATGAGTAACACTGTACACAGGGATTTAATATGAGGATCAGGGATATTTCCTTCTCTTTGAGGAAGCGGGAAATCCAAAGGGTATTGAGACTATCCGAGTCTGCGGGTTTTCTTCCTATTTAACGAAGGGTGCTTGAGAATGTCTTTGAGACTCAAGGAAGTTAGACTGTCCAAGTCTAGAGTTTTATCTTTTGTACTATGCTTCGAGAAACAGTAGTAGACTCTATGAAAGGACTGTTCTATGAGGATGACTAGGTTATGTTCCTATACCTCTAGGAGGTCGTCGGGACAATTTGTACGAAGCCCAAGAGGAGGATGGAAACTTTTAAGAAGCCGACGGGTCCTTGTATGAAGCCCAAGAGGAGGCTATCATTCCCGGAGGAAGAGATCATTATATGAAGCCTAAGAGGAGGCTGTGAATACTTCTAAGAAGCCGTAGGGTCCTTGAATAATGCCCAAGAGGAGGCCGATGCTTTTAAGAAGCCCGTGGGTCTATCATCTCCTTTCCATTAGGAGAGATAACTCTTTTAAAGATAAAAACCACTGGTAAACATGCGAGGTTTACTATCCAGCGACTTTTAGCTTTTAAAGAGGGTTCCTTAGTTAAGGTCCAAGATTATGACCGTAGTGGGTACCCAAACCCCGAGACATTCAAGGCAAGCTATCCACAAGGAATAGAGCAAGTCAGGAAAGTTCGAGAATTGGGAAGAAACTCAAAGATGCCATTCACGGAGAATACATTCATCTTGGGGAGTAGAGCTTCTTGACGATTCCTAAGGAGGACAGCCGAAGAGAGGATTGTATCTGGTGCTCCTATTGGGGATCTAGGCGTCTATTTCTACGAATAAATGAAACGGCATCACTTAGTTCTAGACGTAGTTGCCGGGGAACTCGAAATATCTATTCTATTATTACACAGTAGATATGAGTTTATGAAAGGAGACTTACAGTGAGCAGCCCCACAATACAGTTTATAATATGAAAGCAGTAAATGAAAGCGATAACCACTTACTCGGTTGTAGTGCTTCCATGCTGTTTGGTTAGTTGTTCAACAAAGAAAGATTAAAAACAACAGTATATTCAAAATCAAAGGAGAAAGTGCTTTGAAAAAGAAAATTTTGGGGCTTACAGCTCAAGGAGAGGCCCAGGGTTTTATCAGTGAGCGCACTGTTTGAATTTGTACAGAGGGACTTATACAAGTGACTGGGGCCCAAAAAGGTTTTCTGTACAAAGGGATGAGTCTTACACTCTCTCAAGAGGCCCAAAAAGGTTTAAAGAAAAAGAGTGGGGCTTATAACACGAGGGTAGGCCCAAATGATTTTTCGTTTAAAAATGACGATCGCGCCGAGGTTTTCTTTTAACGCAGAGGGACTTATACAATAAGTGAGGCCCAAAAATGTTTTGGTTAAAAGGGAGATTGGGTCTTACACTCTAATAGAGGCCCAAAAGTTTTGAATGGGTCTTATAGCTCAAGGAGAGGCCCAAGGTTTTTTTTTAAAAAGGCGACGATTGCGCCGTTTGTTTTTGACGGTATTGGGACTTATACAATACACTGAGGCCCAAAAATGATTTGGTCAAAAAAAGGATTGGGTCTTACACTCTAATAGAGACCCAAAGTGTTTTGAAAATGATTTATGAGGGTTGAATTAATCCAAAACCCTAATTTGTTTCAAAAAAATGTATTTAATTGAATAAAAATTCAATTAAAATGATCAAAAATTGTTTAACACATGGAAAACAAATTGTGATCTTGGATTAATGCTTCAAAAATTAAGTATTGACCTAAAAAACAAATAGAAAGCATTAAAAGTTGCAAAATCATTGCGGAAATAATATTTCAAATGTTAAAAACAATTAAAATATTAATTCTTTTCAAAAATATCAATTATATAAAATAAATAATATTTTTGGGATTTTTTTGGTAAAATAAAATATTTTAACATTTTTGTGAATTATTGCAAAAAGAACCAATAAAAAATGATAAAAATTGAAGGAGTTATTAATTTTTCAAATCATTAAAAATAATAGTATGAAAAATAATAAAATAAAAAAGTGATAAAAAGAAGTTTGGGGCGAGGGGGATTTGAACCCCAGACCTCTCGCTTGCTAATACTCACAAAACCAGCTGATGAACCGCTGGGGCGCAATGCCAATTCATTAAATATATGGCAAGTGAAAATTATATAGAGAACTTGGTTGGTTTTCTGAAAATGGCGCCATGGCCATCTCCTTCCCCGAGCTCGTGCATGAAGCACCCTATCTCACTCATCTCTCAACCATTGGACATGATTCAAACACCAAACTCGTGCGTTTTTTCACAAGGAACAAGATGGCAATACCCAATTTTATTCATTTTCAGTGTGGAGTGAAATAATCATGATGAACATAGATGAACCCTAATTTGCAAAAGCAATCGTGCAAGCATGGTTATGAGGTCTATGGTCAAATTTATTGAGGCAAAACAATCAGCATATGATGGTAATCAAATGGCAAAATTATCATGCGAGGAAATATGCATGGATCATGGAGTTTGAGTTTGAAGCTCACCTTGATGCAAACTGAAATGGAACTTTGCCCAGATGGTGTTCCAGTCGTGAATTGATGATCCCTACAGCTTCAATGGATGTTATGGAGTGTGTTGCAAGCTTTGGAAAACTTTGAAATTCTCTGGATCAAGCTGGAGACCTCCACCTGCAAAACTGAAGCAAAATGGCTTGGTTGAAGAGTGATTTTGAGCTGGGAGTGTTACAGATGTTGTTTAAGCACTTGGACACCTCAAATACATCATATGTGATGTGTTTGAGCAATTGGAATTGATTGCTTATGGCTGCAACTCAAAACCCGATAGTGGTTACTCAAAAACAAGAAAACTTGAAGTTCAAGAAAGAATGAGAGAAAGCAGTGTTGTAACTGGCTTTGGGGTGAGTTGAGTGATCCATTGAGACCTCTATTTATAGGTGATAAACTCTTGTCTTGGAGGAATAGTGAATAGCAGCTGGATCAGATCACATTTGCTTGGATTGGCTTGGCATAAATGCCTCTTGCACTAGGCATAACAGCTGCTCCAAATAGATCAGCTATGCCTTGACTGAAATCACATTCTTCATATGTTTTTAATGTTGTTTAATCAGTGAACTTGACTGAGGAGAGTGAGAATCTTGACAATGCACTATTCCACATAAATGCATTTTGAATTCAAGGCAAAAAGTGCCAAAGTGGATGAATTTCAAGTTGGAAGGTTCTTTGGCTTTTTGACTCAGATTTATCAGTTGGATTAGATGCAATGTGATTGGTTTGAACACAAGTGGCATGCTGATCCTCAGTCTTTGGCTCAAAATCGTGTGAGATAAGCAAACATGCAAACTGATTTTTCCAAAACAGCTTGCAGCAGCATGACTTTGGGCATGGATTTCTCATGGCTTGAGTTGAATCAATTCATGCTGTTGAGCCCTTTGAATTCTTAGCAACATATGCAACAACATTGATGTTTAACTTTGGGACTGATTCAGCTTGCATCTATGTGCAAAAATCCCACAAGTTTTGGTGTTTCAACAAAATTTTGTTTTAGGCAGAATTTTTCTAAGTGTTGGAAAATGGTATTTTTTCACATTTTCAGCCACTTTGGCTCACTCATAGCTCAAAATCCATAAGGAATTGGAGTTAGGCCTAGTTGAAGTTTTTGTAGAGGGCAGTGAGATCTACAAATCAAGCTTTGGATGGAAAAAATTGGCCTTGTGGTTTAGGAGTTATGGTCCTCCAAAGTTGGTACCTTTGCCACTTTATTTTTTAACTTAGAAAAATTTCTAAGTTTTATGGTTACCCCTTTTACAAGTTATCTCACTTTTCTTGATTTTTATTGATGAATGATGATTCAAATCATACATTAACATCATTTTAGGGTTAAAAATCCATTTTGGTGAAAAATCTCAAAAAGTCAAAGTTGACTTTTGTGCACAGTTGACTTTTTATCAGATGATTTCCAAACTGTGCAATTCAAGAAATCATGTCCTTGACCTAAATCAAACTTGATGGACATGTTCCATGGGTGTCATAGGGTATATTCAATCATGTATTAGGGTTTGGGAGCATGTCTTGGTCAAAAGTCAAAGTTACAGTTGACTTTTCCCTTAAAACCCTAATTGTGGTGCAGATGAAAATGAAACTTGTTGCTCAAGCTTCTTGGATCAATCCATTATTCCAAATGGATCAATATGGTGTATTAGAGACCCTCAAATCATGTCTTGAGGTCTTGGCTCATGGTTTGTCCCAAAAGTCAACTTAGGGGTGAATTAGGTCAAGAAACCCTAATTCCTGATTTTTGATGAATGCATCCCCTGAGGCAAAATTGACTTGATGCATGGGTTCATGAGGTTCCATGAAGTATATTAGGTCATGTTTTGGATCATTGCCTTATGTCCAGATGAAAATTTCCATCTGGAGGCCATGGTTGACCAAAACCCTAATTTGGTGACACTGTCGATCTTGAGACTTGATCCACCTAGAAGGGAGCAGCCTTATGCTTAATCCTTGAAGTGGGAGTCCTTTTTGATCCATTGTGGATGTTTGAGAGATTAGACAAGTTGAAGATCATGTCATTTCTTGATTGATCCTTTGTCTAAAGCTCAGAGAGGGCTTGAAACCCTAATTTTGATTGTATTGGATGCTCACCCATCTTTGGGGAGACTGATGAAGCATAAAGGTACATCCATATTGTGATGATGATTTTCACAATGATGGGAAATCTAAGTGGTCAAAATTTGGGGTATTACAGATCCCATTGAGTACAATGGAAGTAAGGGGTGCCTAACACCTTCCCTTTACTTAACCGACTCCCGAACCGTAGGAATCTCTACCTTAGGATAGGATATTTAGTTTTATCATTATTTTCCTTTAAAAAATATGGTGGCGACTCGAATATTTTTTCCGGCCGCGACAAGAAGTTCAACAAGTTATGGGCTGAAAAAGAGAAGCTTCGAGAAGAGAACGATGAGCTGCATAGAGAAATTTACCAGCTAAAGCATGAGCGAGGTGAAGCTGTCCATGTTGCCAAAATGAAAACAGAAATCCTAGCCAAGAAGGAGAAAGAATTGGCTGAGGAGGTCACGACCAAGCAGAAGGTAGCACAAGCTCTAAAAAGTGTTAGCAGGGTTCTCAAGTCAAAGAAGGAAGAATTGGCCAGAGCTCTGTTAAAGATTCATAGGTTTAATGTGCACCGAAACATGGCAATCACCGCTAACAAGCAGAAAGAGGATAAGTATTTAGAGCAGATTGAGAGTCTGAAGTTGAAGCTCAGGAAGAGAGACGAGGAGATCTTATCAGGGACGTTCCAAAGACATGCAGTTGAGGAACGACTGAATGAGGCCATAACAACCATAGAAGAGATGAGGATACGAGCTGAAGTGAAGAAGCCTAGGGGTGAAGGCTCTAACTTAGGTAATGGATGATACTCTGTAGTTGGCTCTCTATTTGTTGTATTTTGGGTCACCACCAGAATTGTTGGCTGGGATCTTTGTTCATCTTGCTTCAAACTTATTATTTTATCTTGGGTTGTAATCTCTGATAGTGATTCTTCTTTGACATATGAGCAGAAGTTTTATTCCATCTTGTTTTTAAAACTGGAATCAATGGGTGGATCGCCCTGTGAATATACAAACATGTTTGCATTTGCATTTGCATAATCATAATCATTTTTGCATCACAGGTACTCGTCCCAAGGAGTTTCTAAACTTTATTTGGTTTCAGGTAGAATAGCTGATCTCAATATTCATCGCTACGTGACTCGACAAAATCAAGCCAGAATCATGGAATAGGTGCAGGCATAACTCACTGAAATGAGGACCCGAATGGAGCAGTTCATGAACCTTATGCAGGGCATAGCCCAGGGGCAGCAAGATTTAAGAACTGCAGTTCAAATGTGGGAAGTGGAAATCCCCAATGTTAATCCTTCTGGCGGAGCGGCAGTTATTCCTCCTGGCGGAGCGACAGTTATTCCTCCTGGCGGGGCGGCAGTTGATCCTCCTGGCGGGGTTCCTGGTGGTGTTGGCCATATTAATCACCAGCATGTGGAGGACCATCAAAATGATCAGTTCTCTATGCTGAATGCTGACATGGGGGCTCATAATGATGGTAGTGACTGAAGGTATGAAGAGTTGGCTGAGAAGGTAAGAGCCATGGAATGTCAAAACTCCATGGGAATTAATGTTGCTGACATGGGGCTGGTGCAAGGAGTGAGGATCCCTCCAAAGTTTAAGCCTCCAACCTTTGACAAGTATAATGGCAGTACTTGTCCTAAGACTCACATTCAGGCATATTTCAGGAAGATTTCTGCATATTCTGACGATGAAAAGCTGTGGATGTACTTCTTTCAAGATAGCCTGTCAAGAGCTTCATTGGAATGGTACATGAAGCTGGAAAGAGCTTATATCAGGAACTAGAGGGACTTGGACGATGCTTTCTTGAAATAGTATCAGTATAACATTGACATGGCCCCCAATCGTACCCAATTGCATAATATGACACAGGATCCGAAGGAAGGTTTCAAACAGTATGCCTAGAGGTGGCGCGAGCTAGCATCCCGAGTACAACCCCCGTTGATGGAGAGGGAAATGGCTGATATGTTTATGAATACTTTACAGGGCCCATATGTAGAGCGCTTGGCTGAATGTCCGTCCACTGGGTTCTCTGACATTGTAATTGCTGGAGAGAGAATTGAAAATCTATTGAAATCGGGGAAAATTCAAGATGGAAGTGGGGCAGGCTCTTCCAATGCAAAGAGGTTTTTCGGGAGTGGCTCGAAGAAATGTGAAGGTGAAACTAGTGCTGCTTACGGACAAGGGGGCAAAGGTAAAGGACGTCAGGGCTCATACCATCAAGCTGCAGCTGTAACTATTTCGGTTCTGACTGCCGAATCTCAGCCACAATCTCAAAGACAATACCAACCGAGGCAGAGAATGAGTGATCGCCACTTTGACACTTTACCTATGACATATGCCCAGATGTTGCAGAATTTGCTCCACTTAAAGTTGGTACAGTTGAGAACTCTGGCACCACTAGCAGGAAGGCTACCTTATGGCTATGATGCAAATGTGAAGTGTGAATTCCATTCGGGTGCGCCCGGCCACCATATAGAGAACTGCAAAGCTTTTAAGCACGTAGTTCAGGACCTGGTTAAGTCAAAAGCTATCAACTTCGCTCCTAATCCTAATGTGATTCAAAACCCCATGCCCCCGCATGGCGGACGAAAGGTCAATGCAATAGAAGAAGACAGAGGCCTAAACTTGGTGACAGATGTTAATCAGGTCAGGACGCCTTTGGCAGTGGTGAAAGGATGTTTGTTGAAAGGGGACGTGTTCCCTGGTTGTTTAGAAAATTGTTCAGAATGTTTGACAGCGGTGAACGGCTGTGATAAATTGAGGAAGTGCCTTCAGATGATGATGGATGAAGGTCGTTTACAGTTTGATCAGATAGGAATAAAGGACGATACGGTCTCAATAGTTATTATCTACTTTACTCCAGCAGAGATTCCTGTGCATGCGCCTATACAGATCCCTGCACCTGAACAGGTGGCCCCTGTGACTATAACTATTCCAGGTCCTATGCCATACGAAAGTACAAAAGCAATCCCATGGCATTACAGAGCTGATGTTTATTATCAAGGGCAGAAACAGGAAGTGGAGGTTCCCAAGGAAACTGGTTCAAGCGTGGGGAATGTAGGAGGAATGGGCGGTTTTACCCGTAGTGGAAGGCTCTTTGCTCCCCAGACGCTCCGAAATGATGATGCTGAAGCTTTGGCAAAAGCTAAGGGCAAGTAGGTAGTAAATGAAGAGCCCGTACAGAGGGCCGAGCCTGGGAATTCCTTTAAAAAAGACGTTGAAGAGTTTATGAGGATTATTCGAAAGAGCGATTATAAAATAGTGGATCACCTGCATCAAACTCCCTCCAAGATTTCTATCTTGTCACTACTGTTATGTTCCGAGGCACATCGCAATGCCTTGCTGAAAATTTTAAATATGGCGTATGTTCCACAAGAGATATCGGTGAACCAGCTCGAGGGTGTTATTGCCCATGTCAATGCCAGCAACGGATTGGGGTTTACTGATTTTGATCTAACGCCGGAGGGAAGAAATCATAACAAAGCTCTCCACATCTCCATAGAAAGCTTTGGCAAAGTTGGATGTTGAAGGGGTTGTGCTCCGACGGTGTGATTTAGTTGTGCGCGCTTTTGACGGCTCCAAAAGATCAGTTTTCGGGGAAGTAGAGTTGCCTGTGAAGATCGGACCCCAGGTGTTTAATACGGTTTTCTATATGATGGATATCCAGCCAGCCTATAGTTGCTTGCTAGGGCGCCCATGGGTACATGCTGCAGGGGCCGTTTCGTCAACACTCCATCAGAAGATAAAGTTTGTCGTGGATGGTCAGGTTGTCACAGTATACGGGGAGGAGGATATATTCGTCAGCCATCTGTCATCGTTCAAATATGTGGAAATGGACGGCGAGATTCATGAAACTCTTTGTCAGACATTCGAAACAGTGAATATTGAGAATGACCCTCCTTCCAGTAAAACAAGAGCAGGGACTTCCATGGTTTCTTACAAGAAGGCTCTTGAAGTAGTACGGTCAGGCCATGCTGAAGGTTTGGGTCAGTTTATTGAGTTGCCCTTCAAAGAAGACAAGTGCGGAATTGGTTATCAGCCTCCTCGAACTTCTCTGCCAGAAGGCCAAGAGCGCCAGGGACCTATCTTTTTCTCTAGTGGGGGGATCATCAACCCTGGTCAAATTTTCCTATAGCTGAAGACGAGGGGGATAGCTATTATGACGTGGACGATTGGGTGCGCCCGTATGTCCCGGGCCAGAAGCTGAACAACTGGTTCTCTGAAGACCTCATCCAAGTTACCCTGCAAAAAAAGTAATTTTCTTTGTTTTTCATGTTGCATGAAAAATCCTAGGTTCTGCCCAAGGCCTAGTGATTTCATTGTAGGGCCACATTTGTTTCATATGCAAGCTTATCATCAATAAAAGGACGTTTTTTGTATTCAAAAATTGTGATCCCTGTCTTTCATTTTACACTTTTCATTTTATTTCAAATAAAAATGGCAATGTTTTTTCTCCTTAGTCTGTTTTCTTTCTTTTCAGAAAGCTCTTTCTAAAATAAATCATGAACCATCATTCATGTAGAAATAATCTTCCGGATTCTGTTGATAACGGTTCTATTATGGCTCGATATGACTTTGATAATCCAATCTACCAAGCTGAAGAGGGGGATGAGGAAGATTGTGAACTTCCAGAAGAACTGGCCAGATTATTGAAACAGGAGGAAAGAGCTATTCAGCCTCATCAAGAGTCACTAGAAGTCATCAACCTTGGCACCGAGGATGCGAGAAAGGAAGTCAAGATAGGGGCAAGCCTAGCAGAGAATGTGAAGAAAGAGCTGATTGAGATGTTGCGTGAATATGTTGATATCTTTGCCTGGTCCTATCAAGATATGTCGGGGTTGGATACATATATTGTTGTGCACAGGTTGCCTCTCAAAGAAGGTTGCTCCCCCATCAAACAGAAGTTCAGAAGAACTAAACCAGAAATGGCCATTAAGATCAAAGAGGAGGTGCAGAAACAGTTAGATGCAGGCTTCTTGGCCGTCACCAGCTATCCACCATGGGTTGTGAATATTGTCCCGGTACATAAGAAAGATGGTAAGGTCCGGATGTGTGTTGACTACCGGGACTTAAATCGAGCAAGTCCGAAAGATGATTTTCCATTACCTCACATTGATGTGTTGGTAGATAATACAACTCAATTCTCGGTATTTTCCTTCATGGATGGCTTTTCCAGTTATAATCAGATTAAAATGGCACCGGAGGATATGGAGAAAACAATGTTTATTACCCCATGGGGCACGTTCTGCTATAAGGTGATGCCGTTTGGTCTAAAAAACGCAGGGACAACTTATCAGCGTGCTATGGTGACACTCTTTCATGACATGATTCATAAAGAGATTGAGGTTTATGTTGATGATATGATTGCTAAGTCGCAGACTGAAGAAGAGCACTTGGTGAACCTGAAAAAGTTTTTTGAACGATTGAGACAATTCAGACTGAGGCTAAACCCGAATAAGTGTACTTTTGGGGTGAGATCTGGTAAGCTGTTGGGCTTTATTGTTTGTGAAAGAGGAATCGAGGTTGATCCAGCAAAGGTAAAAGCAATACAAGATATCCCCGAGCCAAGAACAGAAAAGCAAGTTCGTGGTTTCTTAGGGAGGTTGAACTACATTGCTAGATTTATATCTCATCTTACAGCCACTTGCTAGCCAATTTTCAAATTGTTGAGAAAAGACCAATCAATTCGGTGGAATAATGATTGTCAAAGGGCATTTGATAAAATAAAAGAATATTTGCAGAAGCCTCCGATTCTTATGCCTCCAGTTCCAGAGAGACCACTGATAATGTATTTGTCGGTACGTGAAAATTCAATGGGTTGTGTTCTCGGTCAACAAGACGAGACAGGTAGGAAAGAACATGCCATATACTACCTGAGCAAGAAGTTCACAGATTGCGAGTCTAGATACTCAATGCTTGAGAAGACATGTTGTGCACTTGCATGGGCTGCTAAGCGTTTGAGACAGTATATGCTGACTCACACAACCTTATTGACATCAAAGATGGATCCAGTCAAGTAAATTTTTTAAAAGCCAGCTCTCACCGGAAGGGTTGCCCGTTAGCAGATGGTGTTAACAGAGTATGATATACAATATACTTCCCAAAAAGCCATAAAGGGTAGTATTCTGTCTGACTATCTTGCTGAGCAACCAATTGATGACTATCAGCTAATGAAGTTTGAGTTCCCTGATGAAGACATCATGTATTTGAAAATGAAAGATTGTGACGAGCCACCGGTTGATGAAGGGCCAGATCCTGATGACAAGTGGAAATTGATGTTTGTTGGGGCTGTTAATCTGAATGGTAGTGGCATTGGGGCAGTTCTCATAACTCCGAAAGGTTCCCATATACCTTTCACCACCAGACTGACTTTTGAGGTCACCAATAATGAAACCGAATACGAAGCCTGCATTATGGGTATTGAAGAAGCCATTGATTTAAGGGGTCAAGACTCTTGATGTATTTGAGGACTCTGCTCTAGTAATCAATCAGGTCAACGGAGATTGGCACACCCATCAACCCCACTTGATCCCTTACAGAGATTATACAAGAAGACTATTGACTTTCTTCAAAACAGTAAAGCTGTACCATGTACCTCGTGATGAGAATTAAATGGCGGACGCTTTGGCAACGTTATCTTCAATGATTCAGGTGAATTGGTGGAATCATATACCCAAAATTGATGTGATGCGGCTTGATAGACCTGCTCATGTGTTTGCAGCCGATACATCGACCGATGATAAACCTTGGTACCATGATATCAAGCATTTCTTGGAGAGTCGAGAGTATCCAGCTGGGGCATCTAATAATGACAAGAAGACTTTAAGAAGATTAGCGGGCAGTTTCTTCTTGAATGAAGATGGTGTGTTGTACAATAGAAATTTTGACATGGTCTTGCTCAGATACGTGGATAGAGACGAAGCAGACATGTTAATACAGGAAGTGCACGAAGGTTCTTTTGGTGCCCATGCTGGTGGACATGCCATGGCAAAGAAATTGTTGCGAGCTGGTTATTACTGGATGACCATGGAGGCTGATTGTTTCAAATATGCTAGAAAATGCCATAAGTGCCAGATTTATGCTGATAAAGTGCAGGTGCCACCAAATCCTTTAAACGTGATGAGTTCCCCTTGACCCTTTGCCATGTGGGGCATTGATATGATTGGGAAGATTGAGCCCACCGCCTCTAATGGACATCGTTTTATTCTAGTGGCCATTGATTACTTCACCAAGTGGGTGGAAGCTGCTTCGTTTACAAATGTCACCAAGCAGGTGGTTGCCCGGTTTATGAAAAAAGAGATCATTTGTCGTTACGGGGTGCCCGAAAGGATCATCACTGATAATGGTTCTAATCTTAATAATAAAATGATGCAAGAGTTGTGCCATAGCTTCAAGGTTGAACATCACAATTCTTCTCCGTACCGCCCAAAGATGAATGGTGCCGTCAAGGCAGCCAATAAAAACATCAAGAAGATTATGCAAAAGATGGTCGTGACATATAAGGATTGGCATGAGATGTTGCTTTTCGCTTTTCATGGGTACCGTACATCAGTACGTACGTCTACTGGGGCAACCCCGTTTTCTCTTGTGTATGGAATGGAAGCGGTCTTACTGGTTGAAGTTGAGATTCCTTTTCTGAGGGTCATGATGGATGTTAAGCTTGATGAGTCTGAATGGGTTCGAACGAGGTTCAATGAGTTGAGTCTCATAGAAGAGAGGAGATTGGCAGCAGTATGCCATGGGCAACTGTATCAGAGAAGGATGAAGCGGGCATTTGATCAGAAAGTGCGTCCTCGGAATTATCAGACGGGTGACTTGGTGTTGAAAAGGATTCTTCCTCCTAATACAAATCACAGGGGCAAGTGGACTCCGAATTATGAAGGACCATATGTTGTCAAGAAGGTTTTCTCGGGCGGAGCCTTGATGCTTTCAACTATGGACGGTGAAGATTTTCCGTCGCCTGTGAACTCGGACGCAGTCAAAAAATTCTTCGCATAAATGGACCCGCTGGACAATAAAAAGAAAGTCCAGGCAAAAAAGGGCATCCCGGCGATCCAAAAAAAAAAAAAGAAAGGTTCGGGCAAAATTAGGGATAAAACAAAAGAAAGATAAGTACACCCGGTAAGTTGAAAACCCGAAAGGGCAACTTAGGCAAAAATGGGTATCCCGATGGATTGAAAACCCACAAAGGGAGATCCAGGCAAAAGAGGGATTTAGCGAAAGGCTGCGATCTGAGTAACCTGTATCCCATCTCGTTTCAATGGGGCATTCCGAAGGATAGGAATCGGTCCAATCACCCACCTTGGAAAGCAAAGCACTTGGAGAGTCTTGAAGACATATGAGCCATAGCAGGATTAAAACTCAATGGATTTCCGTTTTCCACATTGCCATTAGGATAGTTTCTTTTTCTCTTTTAAGCAGTTACCACTTTCTAGGAACTGCCTCCTGATGTAAACGCCTAGTTTCGGGCTTTTCAATCAATAAAAGTTTCTTTATTCAGAATATCCTTTTCTTGTGTTTTCTTTTACATTTTGTTTTGATTGCAAAAAACGTCAGAGTTTTTGATAAACATTGCATTTGAAAACATCGAGGTTTTACAATGACATGCTTGCAAAAGAAAACAGTTAAAATTGCTTTAAGTGCCAGGTGTTCTTGGATAATGAATTCAAAACACAGGCTACCCTGGGGCATGTGTGTGCAATCTTTTGTTTGCAGGTGTTAATGTTCGCTGGTCAGCCCATCAATGGCACGTGATGTCTTCAGTGTCTTTTCCAGCAGGACTTAAATAATAGTTCCCCCCAAGCAGAAGCGGTTACCTCAACAGGAATTTTCTTCCTTAAGGTTGTCATCCCCAGCAGGAACATGGTTGATCTCAGTCCCTCAGCAGGTATTCCCTTCCTCAGCAAGAGTTCGTCTGATCTCAACTCCCTAGCAACCAGGTCAGAAAGTTATCATTTCCCCAGCGGAGTTCTATGGTTATAGTTCTTCCCCAAGCAGATTGTTTCAGAAGATGTATCCAACAAGATCATCATTCCTTTACAGTAATCTCAATAGGTTTCATCAGTGCAGATCCCAGATTAGGAGATCAGGTTACTTTGTTTCTCTCAGCATGAGTTGCAAACGCGAGGACAATTCAGTTCGCTATCCCCAGCAGAGTTGACTTCTTCTTCCTCGGCATTTATTTTGCTGAGGAGCCTCTTTGCATTTTGCATATCGTAATCATTGCATCCTCAAAAACGCATAGCATTTCCGTTCGAGATGGAGCATTATGCCATGGAAAAATTCAAACATATGCATGTGAAGCATAAGCCAGTTTTGATGCCTCGTGCGAGAGCCCAAAGCTATTTCCCTTCGATCACATCGACAAAGCCAGAAAGAATGCCTCGCCCATTCCCCAACAGACTTTTAAAAGCAGCGCAAAGGTTTTAATACTTTCCTCCCCGACAGAGTCTTAGTCCTCGGTTTGTATATCTTTTGATCATACATCTCAACCGAACATTACCGGAGCCATTCCCGATAGGATTCCTTCAGCCGGTCCCGACAGGCACCCTTTGAGTTTTAAACCTAGCCGTTCCCGACAGGCCCATTTACCGTTCCCGACAGGTATGCCACATGTTTTTAACTTCAGCCGTTCCCGACAGGCACCCTTTGAGTTTTAAACCTAGCCGTTCCCGACAGGCCCATTTACTGTTCCCGACAGGTATGCCACAGGTTTTCAACTTCAGCCGTTCCCGACAGGCACCCTTTGAGTTTTAAACCTAGCCGTTCCCGACAGGCCCATTTACCGTTCCCGACAGGTATGCCACATGTTTTTAACTTCAGCCGTTCCCGACAGGCACCCTTTGAGTTTTAAACCTAGCCGTTCCCGACAGGCCCATTTACTGTTCCCGACAGGTATGCCACAGGTTTTCAACTTCAGCCGTTCCCGACAGGCACCCTTTGAGTTTTAAACCTAGCCGTTCCCGACAGGCCCATTTACCGTTCCCGACAGGTATGCCACAGGTTTTTAACTTCAGCCGTTCCCGACAGGCACCCTTTGAGTTTTAAACCTAGCCGTTCCCGACATGCCCATTTACCGTTCCCGACAGGTATGCCACAGGTTTTCAACTTCAGTCGTTCCCTACAGGCACCCTTTGAGTTTTAAACCTAGCCGTTCCCGACAGGCCCATTTACCGTTCCCGGCAGGTAAGCCATAAGTTTTCAAATTTAGCCGTTCCTGACAGGAGACCTTTGATTTCATTTGTTTCAGACTCTTTTCCACAATTATCTTTTCCCGCAACTCCTTCATATATCTCATTCTCTTCCCCTCAGAGCGTAAATTTTCTGGGTATTTTTGTATTCAATCCCTATGTCCCTTGAATGTCTGACAGCCGTTGCTCTCATCCCTTCAGGTCCACAGTTGATTGAATAGGGGCAGCTGTAATACCCCAAAATTGGCCCTCTTACTTTTAGCACTAACTGGCTTGTGCTTCATTTCATTTGCATCCTCCTTTCTGCATTTGCATGGTTCTTTTGGGCATGGGATTAGGGTATTCTCCAGCAGCTCACGGCGTCAGCAGTTCCCGTATGATTTTTAATAGCGTTCAAGGCCAGGAAGATAGCTTTCCAAGTCTTTTTGAGCATTTATTTTGCTCATTAAGTGACTTGATGATCAGAAACTCCGGCAGTCAATTTTTGATCAGTTATTCAGCACTAGATAGTTGTTATTAGCAGTTTAGTCCGAGGGCGAAAAAACATTTCACAGCATATTTCAAGTGTATTTCAATGGTAATATCAAATGGCAAGTTTCAGAGGTCTATTGTGGTTCAGAACGGGTGGAACCAGACGAATATCCAAGTTTCCCTCCTTTTGGCGCAAAAATTCAAAATTTGAATGTGTTAATCGATTAACCAATTGCAGTGCAATTAGGTTAATCGATTAACCATAGTGAATTTTGCCCAAATGCTGCATTTTCAAAGTTGTTTCCTTTTTATCCAATTTTTAATCACCTATTTTAATTCCACACATCAGTAGAAGGATCTAGAGAGTTGATTTTCCATTAAAAAATTCAAATTCTTTCCACTCCAATTCCATGTTTCCTTTCCTAATTCACATTTCATCCCAATTTCCACTCACTTAACCTCGCTCCAAACCCAAACTTAACTCCTAACCTAGGGGTTATTTAATCTTATCACTCCAAACCTCTAAGGGACCGAGATCATTTTTTCACCCTCATTTTTCAGAATTTGCTCTCAATTCTCTCTCACTTTTTCATTCACCAACTCCATTTTCAACCACACTCAAAGCTCTTCTTCAAAGATTAACAAGTTCTTCATTGGAACTTGTTAATTCTTGAGTTAAAACCTCTCATCATCACTAAATTTCAGCTTTTCAATTTGGATTTTCGTTTGGATCTGGTTCTGAATTTTCAGAAGTGATTTTTGGAAGTGCTTTTGGAGCTTTGGTTGCTTATTGCTTGGATCTTCAAGTTTTGAGTGCAAGAAGCTTGTGGATCTTGGATTTCTCTACTTGAATTCATCCATTCCTGTTTACAACACTTACCAAAGCAAATCTCAGCTTTGTAGGTTGGTTAATTTCAGATCCATACTCATTTTAGCTTAATTGCAACTTATACAATGTAGATCCATGAATTTTGATGTGTTTTGATTCATTTGGTTGATCTTGATTGTGGATGTTGATGATTATTGAATCTAAGTGATGTTTGAATGATGTTTCTGAACTTAATTTTCGTGCATTGTTGATTACATGATCATTGGATATGATTTCATAAGTGCTTTTACTGCTGGAAGTGAACTTTCAAACTGATTTTGTGCTGATTTTACAGTGTTAATCGATTAACCAATTGCAGTGCAATTAAGTTAATCGATTAACTAGTGCAAAATGTGCGTAATAAGAGCTGTTAATCGATTAACACAATTGCACTGCAATTGGTTAATCAATTAACACTGATGCAGAGTGTGTTTTTTTGTGCATTTTTGAGCATGTTTCGATCCCGTTTCATTTCTAATCTTCATGGATTGATATGATCCATGTTTAATGATTGTTTTGATGCTGTTGCACCTCACACCATTGTACGTGCACAATTTTCCGACACGCGGCTCTTGTATGTTCATCGTTTATGAATATGTTTACATTGTTGCATTCTTGATGCCATGAACACATAACACATACTCCTTGAGCATGATAATTGTCAATTGATGCTTATGTTGCTGGAATTACTTTGTGTTTGCTTGTTCACCTAATGTTGTGAGATGCATGCTCACTTGATTTGTTCATATGCCTAATGATATGCTTCCTCATGATATGCATGCTTTCACGATGATTTCAAGAGTTATTTACCTTGGTTGGTGGTGTGATTGTAACCATGTTTGATTGAAAGGTATGTAATGCTTGATGCATGATTGTTGTTTGTCCCCATGGTTGCTTATGCATGATTTGTTTTAATCAATATGTAAATTGTGCAATTAAGTTGAGCATGCTCGTTCTTGAGTGGTTAACATGATCATGCTTGTTCATCCTTGATGTTTGTAACCTCTATGATTAATTGGCCTTCCTATGCATGTTCATTTGCAATGATCTCTTGTTTGGATGCATGCTGCCCTGTTTTTTCTTACAGCTGTTGTTTTAAGTTTGTTCATGTGCTGTATATTGTTCGCACTTGCTGCATGTTGCCTTTTACACCTCCTTTTGTGCTGATTTGTGTGCTGTTGAAAGCTGTCTTACTTGCGTGCTGTCTTTAACTACTGTATTGGTGCAGATGCGCTGTTGTAGCTGCTATTTTTTGTTCATTTCTTCTTTTCTTCTTTGTCTCTTTCACTCTTTCTCTTCCCTTGAATCTCAAGACTTGCTTAAGTCTTGGATTTACTCCCTTAGAGCCACCTAGTCCAACTTAATTTTTGTTTAAGCTTGGAGTATGATTAGCGTTAGGCTTCCCTTTGCATGACAACATTAGGTAGATTTCCCTTTTTACCTCAACCTTAGGGCCATCTTTTCCATGACAACATTAGGATAGAATTCCCCTTAGTGTTTTCTTTTCCTTTGAGTCTTCTCTTCTCATCTTATAACATCCCTAAAATACTTAATAAATATAATGTATATTACGCTCGAGCCTTAAGTGTAGGAAATGAAGAACGAGGGGTCTCCCCTCCTCTTCTAGAGTGTTTAGCATACGTCCCATTTGGGGGCGACCATGCGACTCACTCGTTCCCGCATGGTAGACTTTGGTGCAATGTAAGTTACGAACTAACTTCAATCCACTTCTGTCTAAAAAACACAAAACAAACTCAAACCTTTTTTATCCTTTGGGATCGCTAAGTTTCAAACCATTTTCAAAAAAGGGCACGTTATTTTCCGTCTCGTCGTAAACAAGCATCGACCTTAACTGCCGGACGCGAGCTTAACATCGCTCATAAAAAACACCGACCTTGTTAGGTCGAACTACGACTGCTCTGATTTCCTCTCTCTGGTTAGATTGAGGATACGTAGGCACAAGGCGGCGATGTCTTGGCGAGCAACCTCCCCCTAGTTCGTGTCTGAACTACGTTGACTCTGACTTTCCCGCTCCCGAGGGAATACGTAGGCCTAGGACTCAGACGATGTCCTACCGAGTCACTTCTTTTCCTTTTCTTCCCCGTTTCCTCGTTCCTTCCCGTACCTGTTCCTTTTCCTTTCCAGTAGTAGTGGAGCTTCAGACGACGACACCCTTTGATCGAGATAACAAGCGTGGATCCCAACGAGTACGATGGACACGTGGGGGTGCTAATACCTTCCCCTCGCGTAACCGACTCTCTTACCCGTTTCTCTTGGTCGCGAGACCGTGCTTTTCCCTTCCTTCAGGCTTACACAGTGTTTCCTTTCCCTCTCTTAGGGTAAATACACATTGCTAGCGACTCTGTTTCCGAGCCACTTTCACGTTTGTACTTGGATGAAATTCCCGGGAGCGACACCCATTTTCTCCAAAACCTATCTCTTTCAAACACCACAAGAAAATCCATACAACACTTCCAAATCTTCTTTTCATCTCCACTTCGAACCTTCATCCAAGAATCACGAATATCGCACGGCATTATCGCATCGTATCCGGTAATATTTCAACTCAGAAACAATTGTTGTATTTTCAGAAATGCTTCATCGTGATTTTCATTGAGTGTGACGCTGTGTTTTTTAAGTTGTTGATGTTAGAACGTATGCAGTGAGAATCATGCATCATTGCATTTTCCTTTTATAAGAAGAACGATGTCATAAAACTTAAGGTTAATGAAGTTTTTAGTCCTCGTAAATATCTCAATTTCACTTTTAGTACCTCTAAAAATTTCCTTCAAAGAATGGTCCTTATAAAAATTTTAATTTTAACTTTTGGTCCCTCCTGCCAATTAGCAACGATTTTTACAACTTAGAGACAGAATTAGTGACAGTTTTAGCCGGTTTTAGCGACGGTTTTTTATTTAGCGACGGAAATGGCGACGGTTTTAGCGACGATTTTGGCAGGAGGAGCCAAAAGTTAGAATTAAAAATTTTATGAGGACCATTCTTTGAAGGAAATTTTTGGAGGGACTAAAAGTGAAATATGAGATATTTAGGAGGACCAAAAACTTCATTAACCCTAAAACTTATTGTAGTGTCACATAACTGAGGTGAAGTTTTAATCTTGTCTTCTATTTTTATTTGAACATGTACAGTAGCCTTGTATGGATGAGTTTTTCTTTTATTTTACCATTTATTTAAAGATCTAAAAAATGTTTAGTAAAATAAATTTTGTTTTTTTAGAATGGAGAGAGAAAGTTGTTTTCACGTGAAATATAGGGATACTTGTTCTTGTTTTACATTTTCACTATTTATTTATCTGTTCTTTTTAATTTTTATCTTAATCACTTTTTAGTGAAATTTGGTTGAGTCTTTATTTCATTTACTTATTTATTTATTTAGTTATTTTTTTATTTACTCTTTTTTTTTTAAATATATCTTTTAATTATTTTGATTTCTTCTTTTAGTTTAGAATTATTCTTTAAATTAATTTTGGTTGTAAGTATCGGATTTATTTTTCTAATTGTATTTAAATATTTTTGTTAGAATTAATAGTAAATTTTTAGTTTAGTTATTAATAAAAAAATAAAAAATATTTTAAATTAGTTTATAGATTAATCCTTTTCATTTCAAATTCATGTTATTTAGGATTTATTTTCGGTCACTTAGATTTTTGTTAATTAATTTTCATTAATCTCCTTGACTTCTTACTTTTATAACTTGTAGCTTAGGATCTTTTTGTTGATCTTGTGATTCGATTCCTAACTTTGTGAGCTTATGATTTCGATCTGACTATTCCATTACTCAGTATCTAGTGCATTTCATGCCATAATATTTCTCTTTTTGTCTGATTCTATTCCATGTTTTAAACTTGACTTCTCTTGATATCTCATCTTGATACTTGAATCATATCTCAATTACTTGTTTGCCTGTTGTTTCATATGTTCCTATAGGATCTCCTAGTTCGACTTAATTTTTGATTAAGATCGAAGTAGGATAGATTTTAGGTTCTCAATCATTGTATGGCAACATTTAGGATTCAGTGTCCCATGGATTGTCCTTTCTTTTTTCATCCAAAATCTCCTTTTAATCTCATTCCAAAGGAAAGGATCCCCCCTGTTGACTGCCATGTCATGTTTAGGACAGCCTTGTCCACCATTCCCTTGAGACCTTGTTAGAGTCTTACCCATTTATCCTAGCCTTAGGATTAGAGTCGTCGTACTCTATGTAAGTTCCTGCCATAGACACTACTCACCTTACCCATTTATCATAGCCTTAGGATTAGAGTCGCTGCACTCTATGTGAGTGTCTTGCCATGGACATTTAACTCCCTATTTATCTTAGCCTTAAGATTAGAGTCGTCATACTCTATGTAGGTGTCTTGCCATGGACACTTATCTTCCCCCTTGGAACCTTGACCACAGTCAAGAGTTCCTCACCTGTAGTTAGGTGAACTACGGACGCTCTGATTCCTCATTCCCTAATGAGGGTACATAGGCACAAGGATCCCTATCCTTAGCAAGCTCACTAACAACTAACTCCATATAAGTGTCATGGTTATGAACACTTACTCCCCTTGGAACCTTAACCACAGTCAAGAGTTCCTCACCCCTAGTGAGGTGAACTATGAATGCTTTGATTCCATCCTAGTCAGGATACGTAGGCACGAGATACGATGTCTTGGCGAGCATACTTACAAAAACTTTAGTTCCTTCCCTTTTATCCTAGCTGTCATACCCCAAATTTTGACCGCAAGATTTCCCATCATTGTGCAAATCATTACCACAATATGGATGTACCTTCATGCCTCATTAATCTCCTCAAGGAAAATTGAGCATTCACTACAATCAAGAATTAGGGTTTTGAGCCCTCTCAGAGCACTTAGACAAAGGATCAATCAAGAACTGACATTATCTTCAACTTGTCTAATCTCTCAAACATCCATAAAGGATCAAGAGGCCTCCCATATCAAGAATCAAGCACAAGGTTGCAACATTCCAAGTGGATCAAACCTTAAGATCGCCAGTGTCACTAAATTAGGGTTTTGGTCAACCAAGGCCTCCAGATGGAAATTTTCCTCTGGGCATGAGCCAATACTTTAAAACTTGATCCAAAATTCTCCAAGGGACCTCATGGATCCAATCATTAAGTCAAAATATCCTCAGGGGAAGCATTCATCAAAAATCAGGAATTAGGGTTTCTTGACCTAATTCACCCCTAAGTTGACTTTTGAGGCAAGACATGAGCCAAGACCTTCAGACGTGATTTGAGGGCCTCAAATACACCACATTGATTCATTTACAACAATGTATTGATCCATGAAGCTTGATTCACAAGTTTATATTTCATCTGGACCACACTTAGGGTTTTGAAGGAAAAGTCAACTGTACCTTTGACTTTGGACCAAGACATGTTCCCAAACCTTGGGACATGATTCAAGACACCCTAAAACACCTATGGAATCCATCCATTAGGTTTGAATTAGGTCAAGGACTTGATTACATAGAGGATCACACAGTTTGAAATTCATCTGACAAAAAGTCAATTGTGTCCGAAATCAAGTTTGAATTTTTGGATTTTTTCACAAATATGGCTCCCCTAAGTCAAAAACAATGTTAATGTATGGTTTTGATCATCATTCATCAATAAAAATCAAGAAAATTGAGGTTTCTTGCAAAAGGGGCAACCATAAGAAACTTAAATTTTTCTAAGTTATGGAACAAAATAGATTTGGTACCAACTTTGCAAGGTCATAACTCCTAAACGAAAAGGCATTTTTCTTCCATCCAAGGCTCAAATGAAAGTTCATATGACATACTTCAAATGTGTCAACTACATCAGATTCCAAATCCTCATGGATTTCGAGTTATGGATTGATCAAAATCATAAAAAAGTGAAAATGGCCACTTTTTCCAACACTTAGTGAAGTTTTCAAGTTAGAATCTGTTTCATTTTTTACCAAATTTGAGGCAATTTTTCACCTTGATCCAAGCTGAACCAGGTATATTGGTGGACATCAAAGTTAAAGTAATTCATGAGAGCTTTCCAACAAGTATCAGATCATCTCCAAATTCAAATTGAGTAGGGAGTTACAACCCTTGGAACATGGCATCAAAGACTGGTTTCTTCCCAAGGCAGATTATAGGCCATTTTCTTGAATTGGCTAATTGGTGCAATTACAAGTCTTGTAAACCTTCTAGAAACATTGAAGATCAGATCAAAGCAAAAGATCTCTGAGCCACAAGCCTTCTAAGACAAAAGATCATCATGTAGGCATGTGAAATTCAATGTTGCAAATCCAAAACTTTCAAATTTGTCATGAAGCATTCAAGGAGTGCATAGAGCTGGCATGTATCAGTCCACAACATTGGAAATGAGTTAAGATAAACTCAAGCAACAGAAGACCATATGCCTGCTGCTCTGACCCAAGTCAATGGCTAAAGAAGACTTAGATTCCTTTATGCAACCATTGGACAATGAGCTGTACCAGCTGCCAATCACCATTTCTTGCAAAAAAAACTTGCTCTACTATAAATAGAGCTCATTTGTGATCAGTTTGAGTACACCAAAGCACCACAACTAATGATTTGCTCAAAATCACATTCCAAAAACCAGATTTTGCTTCTTCCTGAAGTCACTATCGAGTTTTCAAATTGAGAGAAAATCTATCAAAACCAATCATACCAAAACCTCACATATATCATATATGAGTGATCCATGACCTGAAAACTCATCTGGAACATCAAAATCACAAAGTCACCATTCATTTGCTCAAGCTTTTTGGCAAGGTTGCAGTTGAGGTACCAAAACAAGTTCTGAGCTTATTCAATCTATTCCAAACTTTCAAACACATTACTTGAGGTCCATTGAAGCTGTCCAGGTCATTACACAACATCTGTAACACCTCCACCATCAAGCTCGATCACCAGCTGTAAGAGGTAAGCCTGACACTCTCAAACTTCATATTGCATGCATCATAAATGTGTTTTTGAGTTACCATCTTGTTTTTGCATGTATATAGAGTGATAACCTTCAATCAATTGCTATATATGAATCGTGTATAGGATTTCATAGTGCTCTTGCAAAAATTAGGGTTCTTGAGTTCATCTTCTGATTTCTCACTCCACACTTAATATAAATGCAATTAATTTATATGGTTGTGATCCTTGATCAAAAACGAAAAAGTTTCATGTTTAAAAAAGTTGTTTTCATTGAGTAATCAGAGAGATTTGAGAGGTTTTGTAAATCTGGGAAAACCAGAGCTCGCGCGAAGAAGATGACTTGTTCATGGCGCCATTTTCAAAATTCACAAAAATGTTAAAATATTTTATTTTACAAGAATTTCACAAAAATATTATTTATTTTATATATTTGATATTTTTGTAAAGAATTTATTTTTATTTGTTTTTAAACATTTAAAAATATTTCTTTCTCTTGATTTTTTCAAATTCAAATGATTTTGAAATCATTCTATCGATAAAACATGATTTTTCAAACATTAATCTAAGATCACAACTTGTTTTTCACACATGTTTGATAATTTTGATCATTTTAATTGATTTTATTTTAAATTAAAATGTATTTTTAATTAAAATTAGGGTTTTTATTATTTTCACTCTCACAAACATTTTTCAAAACAATTATGGGCCTCTTGATAAAGTGTAAGTCCCATCCCTGTGTAAATAAACCATTTTGGACCTCAGTCATTGTATAAGTCCCGATACGATTTTAAAAATCTCGGCGCGATCGCCGTTTTCAAACAATTTTCATCTGGGCCTCCCCTTGAGTTGTAAGTCCCATTTTTCTTCTTTTTAAAACATTTTTTGGCCTCTAATAGCGTGTAAGACCCAACCCCCTTTGTACATAAATAATTTGGACCTCAGTCATTGTATAAGTCCCGATACAATTTTCAGAATAACGATACAATCACTGTTTTTCATCTGGGCCTCTTCTTGAGTATAAGCCCCAAACTTCCTTTTACAATAACTTTCCTTTTGATTCAAATTAAAATTCAAAGTTATTATCAAAACTTTCTTCAATTTCTTGAATAACTAACCATACAGCTGTAGTTACAATGCTGGAGCTTGCACACCTGTAAGTTCCACTATCTCTTCAATATACTTGTTTATATATTTCATCTGTATATATATGCTTGTATATACCTGCTTAGAGTTTTCCCCAGTAATTAGATCTAGGTTTAGACCAAACCGTGGTTACTCTTTCAATACAATCAAAACTAGTTCCCCCATAGGAAATTCCAAATACAGTCTTGCCTCCTCTTGGGCTTATACAATATGGAACAGAGAAAGGCATTATTCCCGGTGAAACTTTTCTCAAGACTGTCATAACTTAGAAATGTGTGTACAAGAAATTCATTTCCCTAGAGAGGATTATTCCCGGTGAAACCTCTCTTGAATTTCTTCAAACCCTAGAACTGTTCTCTAAAAAAAGGATTATTCCCGGTGAAACCTTTCTTGAACTTTTCTCAGGCTTGGACCCACAGGCTTCCTAAAAGCATCCTCAACCTCCTCTTGGGATTTGTACAAGGACCCTCAGGCTTCTTAGAAGTTCTCAGCCTCCTCTTGGGCTTAGTACAAGGACCCAAAGACCTCTTACAAGTATAGGACAAAACTTAGTCATCTCTACATGTTTAATCCTCAATAGAGTCATATTTCCAAAACATCTGACCAGTTTAGGGTTGATTCTCATCCCTTAAAAACATCAGCCTCCTCTTGGGCATCATACAAAGATTATTCTCTAGTTAAGAGTCAACCTCTTCATACCAGTAGACTTGGAAGGTCTCATCTCCTCTTGAATCTCAAAAGAGACCCTCAAGTTTCCTAAAGGCACAAGAAAAACCCTGATCATTTCATCACTTCATCAATCTCCAGCAGAGTCTAAAACCTCCATTGGTTTTCATACTCAAGGTTTAAACTTCTACCATTAATAAAACCCTAACAAAATCTAAACCTCATGGTAATATGATATTACAGCTCTTCTCCAAGTCCCCAGAAAGAGTAAAACCTTTGGATTCCCCAATATACTTTGGACCTGTCTCTTGATCTCAATAATGCTCAGCAGAAGCTAGCCTCCTCTTAGGCTTCATATAAGAAATTCCCCAACCAGCCTCCTCTTAGGCTTTGTATAATGATTTTTCCTCAGAAAAGTTAGCCTCAATCTTGGGCTTTGTACAAGACAGATCATATTCTCCAGCTGAGTCAATCAACCTTTTAGCCTCAATCTTGGGCTTTGTACAAGACAGATAAAACCTCTCCCCAGTGGAGTAAATTCTTTTTTAGCCTCACTCTTGGGCTTCGTACAAGACAAACAAAACTTTCCTCGGAAGAGTCAATTCTTTTCAGCCTCAATCTTGGGCTTTGTACAAGACAGATATAAAACTCCCCTAGTAGAGTCAACCTTTTAGCTTCAACCTTGGACTTTGATCAAGGCACACAAAAATCCCCTTAGAGGAAATCAAGAGTTCTCTCTATAGGAAGACATTTATCTGTACATCACACATCAACATAGACAATAAAAAAACCCCAATTCCAAATAACTGTTGTAGGTGGCACACTTGTTGATTCAAAAAATCAAAGTTGTCGTCCCTCTTTTATCCTGGTAAACTTCCCCTTTCATCTAATTGTTGTAAGTGGAAAGCCTCTGGATTATTTAAATCTAAGCCAATGTCCCTCCCTTAGCATGGAAGACTCCTATGGAAAAATGGAATTGCTCTACATTGAGTTAAAGTTTCTTCCTTCAGGACATCTCCCTTATAAAGGAAATTATGGCATTGCTGGATTCCATACATTCAAGTTAAAGTAATCCCCCTTTATAATTAGTTACCCAATAACTTGTGATGAATAGGTGAGATATCTCCCTTTAGAGATGACAAATTCTCTCTCAGTCACCCTTTTAGCTTCAATCTTGGGCTTTGAACAAGACACAAATAACCTCTAGCTTCAATCGTGGGCTTTGAACAAGACACCAAACATCTTTCCTCCCATAGAATAGGAGGAACTATGATTGCTCTGATTTCACTGTTGTCTTTATGGGAATACGTAGGCATAAGATTGCGAAATCTTAGCAAGCACACAAATAAAAAACTTTAGGTCCAGTACCTTCACAAAAACAACAGAAAAACCCGAAAACAACAAAAACACTCTCTCAATACTCCCAAAGAAGAAACTTTCCCAACTTATACCAGTAAACACCAGAAAGCATTTAAACCTGCCAAAGAAAATCTATGGATAACCATATATACACTGGGTAATTGACAACTCCCCTTTGTATAACCTGACCCCGGACCCCCCAATCTCTTAGCATTCATTAAAGAAACATTTGCGTGCAAGGTTAGTTTTAGATAGCTTCCCTTTCCTTCCCTGCTTCATAGGATAAATAAGAAATCAGAAAGTAGCACCCAATTCCAACCATTGCGGTAAGGTGGTCGCGTCACCGACAAAAATCGCACGCTACAGAAAAATGGCGACTGTGCTGGGGAAAGGTTCTACGATTAGAGTTCCTAAGAGGTCTAGGTTTTGTTTGGCATTTTCTATACTTCCTAATATATATATATATATATATATATATATATATATATAGATATATATATATATATATATATATATATATATATATATATATATCATTTACTGTTATACTACATGATATGCGTGTTTAATTTTTCTGTTAACTGGGAATGCGATTAATACGCATGTGGAAAGTTTGAGAGAAAATTAAGATAAGTGGTGGCATATCCAAAAAACGCTTATAGGGAGTGAATCCCGACCTAACTAACTTGGCAGTCCACCGAATAAGTCGAGGTACCTGTGCAGAAGTATCGATGTTGAACGACCGATTATCGTGAAAGCATTGTCTTTCCTAGTGCGGTACCCATGACCCTGAGGATTTAGTAGACATTAACCATATGACTATTTGGTAGTGCGGTGACTATCGGGAATAGTTGATACGTGATACTACACTCAAATGAGATTCACCCTAGGATGTTACAACTCGCTCGAGTGAATCAACTTGCGGTTAATATCCCTAGGAGGGGTCAATGACTTTGGGAACCTTAGAACCCGTTCTACAGGTACGCAAATTGACCAAAATAGTACAACATTTGGGGATGGGTAGAGCCATGACTCCATGCTCGTGACGTCGAACCCTTGAACCCATGTTTTCAAATGTTTTTGTGTGCTGCATTCATGCATTCTTTAAAAAACTCTTTTTAAAAAAAAATATCTTTTTTTCAAAATAACTAAAACAATAATTGCAAATATCAGAGGTTGCGTTATGGATTTCGGTAGAAGAAAAACGCACAAGTACACCTTCAAGGCTCCGAAACTAGAAGACTTAAGGAAATTAGGATGGATGATTACTAATCCCGAGGGTTTCAGAGATAAGCACAGAGGACTGTTGTCTATGTTGAGGGTCAACATAGTTGAAAGAATCCTGTCTACACTGATTCAGTTCTACGATCCAGTTTACCACTGCTTCACTTTCCCGGATTACCAACTAGCACCAACACTGGAAAAGTACTCCCATCTAATTGATTTACCTATTACTAATCAAGCTCTATTTTCTGGGCTGGAAGAAATTCCAAAGAATCAGACCATTGCAAGAGCAATCTCTTTGGACGAGTCAGAAGTTAAGACTCACCTAACCACTAAAGGAGGAATCCATGGTTTACCAGCTAAATTCCTGATGGAGAAATCTCTATACTTTGCTAGTATAGGAAACATAACTGCCTTCGAAGATGTCTTTGTCCTACTCATATATGGGTTATTCCTCTTTCCCAACATCGACAACTTCGTCGATACCAATGCTGTTAAGATACTCTTAATTGGAAACCCCGTGCCAACCTTGCTCGCCGATGCTTATCATTCTGTAGGAATTTGTACAGCGGAGGAATGATCACATGTTGTATGCCCTTACTCTACAAATGGTTCATTTCCCATTTGCCCAAGTCTGCTGGTTTTTGGGATCACAAGAGTATTATACGTTGGTCACAGAGGATTATGTCTCTTACCAATTCTGACATAGATTGGTACAATCAGATTTACGAAGGGATAGAGGTCATCGACAGATGTGGAAATTTCCCCAACGTACCCCTCATTGGAACTAAAGGAGGAATCAATTATCATCCAATTTTAGCTCTCCGTCAACTCAGATACTCGATGAAGAATATCCCACATAACGTTCATCTGAAAGGTCTTTTCTTCAAGGAAGGGGAAAATGACAGGGCACTAAAGAAGGAAATAATGCATACCTGGCAACATATTCACAGGAAAGGCAGAGAGTCTTTGGGAAGACTAAATTATACCTCCATGGAACCTTATCTCCACTGCGTGCAAACTAGATCCCTCAAGCAGAGGATGCCTTAACCTTGTCAAGAAGTTTTTCCATTAAAGGAATTTGTCCTTTATTTCATGTCTGATATGGAAAAACTCCAAGTAGCTCTCAATAAAGTTCAACGTGAGAAGAGCTCTTGGAAGAACAAATACCAAATCCTTAATTTGGAATGTACCAAGATTCAGGAACTGTTAAAGGAGAAGGATGCTCTAATCGAGATATTAGAGCAGCATGCTATAGAGAGTCAGGAAGATCGAAGAAATTTGCTCGCTCTTTTCACTTGGCAAAGGACTGACGACCCGACAACAGCCGAAGAGCCCCGATCAAAGAAAAGAAAAATACAGGAACCAGCCTCTGAGCTCTCTTCAGAGAGGACTCAGGATCCATGAGCTTAGACATTTTCTTACAAAACTTTGCAAAATACTGTACTTTTCCTTGTAAAATACTGCAATCTTTCGAATTCAATAAAAGGGGTCTCCACCCCCCGTTGTGTGATATTTGCAATCTATTTGTCGAAGTTTCTTTTTGATTAAAACAAATACTAAAAAAAATATGTCTTTGCATATCATTCATCATTCTCACATAACGCATTTTTCTTATCTTTGAGTCTCACGTATGTGTCACAATTCTAGAGTCAAACTGTCTCACTTATACAATACTCGGGCCAATTGACAAAAGAAAATGGACGATCTCGAGGAAGAGAATAGAGAGCTGAGAGAAGAAATCGATGCTCTAAAGGAAAGTTTGGAAAAACTTCACATCAACCTGCAAACCCTGGTAGCAGCTCAGGAGCAACAACATCAAAGGACTGTGATCCCAGAGATTACATCTACACTGGTAATGGAGACACATAAGAATCATCCTCGGTACAATATGCCTAAAGGTTGCCCTTGGGGCATGCCTTTCAACTTTTTACCTGAGGGATATATCCCACCGATCACTGAAGACCCAGAAACCGCAGCAGGAATCGCTGGACTTGGAGGTTACAAACTTCGAGAAAATGAAGATGCAAGGGTTACGACAGCTACTCCTGAAGGTTACAAACTTCAGGGAACTGAAGCGCCAAGAGTCACCGCTATAATGTCTATACCACAACCAGTGGTACACACTGTCCCGAAAGGACAGATTCCACAAACAATTTCTGGTGGAAACGAAGACATGTATGAAAGGATGAATGAGTTCCAGGAACAATTCTTGGAAATGCAGAAGGAACTGCATGCCATTCGCGGTCAAGACTTATTCGGAAAAGACGCCGCTGACCCCTGTTTGGTCCCTAATGTAAAGATCCTGCACAAATTCAAGGTGCCTGACTTTGAAAAATACAAAGGCAACTCTTGCCCTCAAAGTCATCTGGTGATGTACGCTCGAAAAATGTCAACTTAGACAGAAAATCAACAGCTACTGATCCATTACTTCCAATACAGTTTAACTGGTGTCGCACTTAAATGGTACATGGGTTTTAACCGCACCAAGATCAGTACTTTCAGAGATCTCGGTGCAGCCTTTGTTCAGCTGTATAAATACAATTTGGACATGGCACCAGATAGGGATCAACTCAGGGCAATGTCACAGAAGGACAAAGAAAATTTTAAAGAGTATGCTCAGAGATGGCGTGAAATTGCCGCTCAGATCTGTCCCCCTCTTGAGGAAAAGGAGATGACAAAGATCTTCCTAAAAACCTTGAGCTCATTCTATTACGACCGAATGGTTGCAAGTGTGCCCAGTGACTTCACTAAAATGGTGAACATGGGAGTACGCCTTGAAGAAGCTGTCCAAGAAGGACGATTGGTCAAAGATGCATAGCCATCTAGTAGTACCAAGAGATAGGGTAGTGCTTTCCAAAAGAAAAAAAAGCAAGATATCAGTAATATCTCTCTGGGAAAGCAAAGGCAAAGTTATCAACCAGTAACGGTGGTAACTCCCGCTATCAACCCAGTGCCAGCTCCGACTTATCAACCTCAGGTTGCTCAGAGCCAACCAAGTCAACAACAGTATCAGCAAAGGCCACAACACCCTCTTCAGCAGGCTCGTCCATAGTATAACAACAACAATTGTACAACATGACCATCAGGGTTTGACCCTATACTGATGTTGCACGCAGAGTTATTTCCGCTTCTACTGGCCAAGGGGCACATCCAAACCAAGACTCATCTCGCAGTTCTAGAAAATCTACCTTTTTGATTCAAAGTAGATCAAACTTGTCCTTACCATCAAGGAGGAACGGGCCATAACATTGAGAATTATCTCAGCTTCAAGTCTGATGTACAGAAGCTTGTCAGGAACAGGATTTTATATTTCAAAGATACAAATCCAAATGTTCAGACGAACCCATTACCGCAACATTAGAAGACTACAGTGAATTTGATAGAAGGAGAACATGTCAACAATTATCAAATTCACAATGTGCTCCTATTAGGAACCAGTCTGGTGAAGATGCATTGCAAACAAAGCCGGTATGGCCATGTGCCATCTCATAACTATCATCAGTGTGATATCTGCTCCAAGGACAATCAAGGGTGTTCTGTAGTACAAGCAGCTCAGCAAGGACAAATGGATCTGGGCAGGATTCAGGATCACAGGATTCATGAAGTAAACATGTCCCATGCACATCCTAACAATGTACAGAACCACGAAATACGTGTAATGAACGTCAACTTAGTGCCGATGCATTCAAGACAAAGTCAGTATTATAATCTGCCACTGGACGATTACAATGCTTGTCCAGTCTGCTCAACAGACAATCAGGGATGATCTTTTGTACAAGAGGCCCTCCAAACTCAGATGGATCTTGGATGGATCCAATTCTATCGTGAGAGAAATGACCATCAAGTCAATATGGTTCAGATCTTTGACATACGCTTGACGAATACAAGTCTAGTGGAATTACATGCTAAGCAAGTCAGACTTGGTTTTCTGGCTTCAAATGATTATCAAGACTGTAAAGAATGTTGCGAAAGCGACCAAGGGTGTGTGCTTGTGCAAAGAAATCTTCAACATCTGTTGGACCACTGGTGGCTTCCAATCTACCTGGATGAAGTCACACAACGGGTTAGCATGACTGATGGGGATCCTGGTAGACATCAAAGTCGTGATATCTGCTCAACAGAAATAGATCTAGTAAAGATGCACTGCGTATAAAGCGGATATGGCCGGGTACCACCACACAATTAAGAGTGTTGTAGAGTATGCTCAAAAATTAACCAAGGATGTTATCTCGTACGGGCAGCCCTCCAAAATCAGTTAAACCCGAAGGAGATTCGACCATGTTCAAGTTCTAGGTCGATCAACATGATACAATAGTACCTCCCTGGTCAAAGCAAAAACGCCATCATAATCTTCGATCACGGAATAACCGAGGACGTTTGTGCTATAATCCCTCTGCTCGATGAGTCAAAAGTCTCTCTTGATAGTAGAAGAATTCTCAATCTCGAACCAATTGAGGCTACCTATGTTGGTCAGAGAAATCAAAAAGCTCCTGTGGTTATCTACCTACCAGGACCAATACCGTACAAATCAAAAAAGGCTATCCGTTACAAGTACGGTGCAACGACCATAAAAAATGGAAAGGAAACTGCATTACCCTCTGTTGTAAACATTTCCGACATCAGTCGAGTCACACTGAATGGTCGGATCTTCAATAGTGGAGTTGGAGAACCTACCAAAGAAAAGGAACCTCAAACGGAAGTTCCCAACCCACAAGTCGGTCAATCCAGTAATCTAGAACTTGTAAAGAACAACGATGAGATGTTGAGGCTTATCCAGAAAAGCGAGTACAACATTATGGACCAATTGTTGAAAACTCCTTCTCGAATCTCTGTATTCTCTCTCCTACTTAGTTCAGAAGCTCTACAGAAAGTCTTAGAGCAAGCCTTTATGGAACAAGATGTGACGGTAGGACAGTTTGACAACATCATCTCCAAGATCATTTCCTACAACAACTTAGGATTCAGTGATGAAGAACTGCTGGGAGAAGGTAAGAATCATTATGGCGCTTAACATTACAGTCAACTACCAAGATGATGCTTTAGCCAGCGTACTGGTGGACACGGGATCATCTTTGAATGTTATGCCAAAATTAACTCTGATACGACTATCGTTTCAAAGAGCTCTGATGAGAGGCAGTGAGATCATCGTCAAAGCCTTTGATAGATCCAGAAAAATAGTTATCGGCGAAATCGATCTTTCCATAACCATCGGTCCTCACACTTTCCAAGTCACTTTCCAGGTCATGGACATTCGGGCAGCATACATCTGTTTATTAGGAAGACCTTGGATACACGAAGCTGGGGCAGTCACTTTGACACTTCACCAGAAGTTGAAGTTCGTCAAGAATGACAAGTTAGTCACAGTGTGTGGAGAGCAAGCCTTAATCGTGAGCAACTTATCATCATTCTCCTGTGTAGAACCAGAGGAGGTTATTGGAACCCAGTTCCAAGCACTCTCGGTGAGCAGTGAGAATCGACCAGAAAGAGGGACATCGATTTCCTCATACAAGGACGCTCTCAAAGTGATCGGGAGTAACTACACAAAAGGATGGGGATAGATTGTAATTCCTATGGATAACAAGACAAGAAAATGTCTTGGTTTCTCTCTAACTTGTACCCAGACTACTAAAAAGGACAAAAATTTTTGTCCCATTCAGGATTTCTTCTGCAGCAGAGGTTTCCTCCACCCTGTGTCTCAAGAAGTACACACCATTAATGAGAGCGACTCTTCCAATACAGATGAGGAGTGGAAGTCTTATCTCAACGATGACGACTATATGTCTCAGGGAGAGGCTCACACGCCATTTTACTTTCCCAATCCGAGCCCAAGATATATACCGAGGTCAGACGTCAGGATGATCTATGGAGATTGTGATCCTGAGGGATGTCATGCTCCACCCAATTCATTAGAGGAAGATAATCTAATGAAAGAGAACTTTGACCACGATTATTATGATCCCCTGGATGACTAGCCTATCTAGAAGCTGTACACAGAAGACTTAGGGCAAAAGAGTCAGTTGGATGATGCCTATCAACTGAGTAATATTGAAAAGAATACCCATGTCCCCACCGAGTCATGGGATCATTACTCAGGACATTCCGAAAATGTCCGAAACCATGGTGAGGAATCTACAAAGATTGCAGGACTAGAATTCATTAACTATGCTTTTCCTGAGGTCAACGTCATTGAGGAGGATGACTCCTCTCTCACAGAAACATGGGACACCTTAGGACAACCGAGTGGCAAGTATGACTTCCTAGTTAAATACACTTCTCCCAAAAGTTCTCACATTAGAAACGAGGACATCCAACCAACTAGATGGGGAGATCCGCTTCAGAGTGAAAACACTATGGAAGATACAATAGAAGATTTCATTTATGACAACTCTGCATGGGAGGAAGACTCCAATGATCCTACTCCACCAGAAATCAGCGTCATTTCTGAAGGCAAACCAAGAATGAAAGTACCAGGCTTTGTGATTCACAGAGGAGTTCGTCGCCATTGGGTTGTTGTCGATGTCCTGAAAGTCATCCATAAGTCTAAGTAATTGCCATCTTTGTTTTGACCTTTCACCTTGTCCGGGAGAAGTGGATGTTTTATAGGGCTCACTTTTCTGTAAATGTCCCCCTTTACTTCGCCCAAAGCGACAGAGTCATGAATAAATAATGTCATTCTGAATTCCCGCATTTATTGCTGTTTTCACTTTTCGTTTTTCAAAAAATGGTAATCCTAAAACAACCCAAAATAAAAACAAGCATTTTTCAGAAAATACACTACACACACTCTTGCATTCTCTCTGTCTTTGCTTAAAAATGAATCATCACATCATGCAGATTGCTTGTTTTAAACCTCATTGAAACATACGATCCAATGCTTTCTCCCAACTTTAAATTCCCGGTATTTGAAGCTGAAGAAGAACAGGATGAAGAAATTCCTGAAGAGATCTCCTAACTACTCAGACAAGAGGAAAGGTCTATTGAGCCTCACAAAGAGCCATTGGAAACGGTCAATTTGATTCAAAAGAAGAAAAGAAAGAAGTTAAGATTGGGGCACTGCTCCGTCCAACTGTCAATGAAGACTTGATAAAACTTCTCAAAGAGTTTCCAGATGTGTTTTCTTGGTCTATCAGGACATGCCAGGGTTGGATACCAGCATCGTGGAACATCACTTGCCACTGAAAACGGAATGTCTGCCAGTAAAACAAAGACTGAGATGGACTCATCCTGATATGGCCATCAAAATAAAGGAGGAAGTACAGAAGCAAATCGACGTAGGTTTCCTTGTCACCTCAGAATATCCTCAATGGTTGGGCAACATAGTACCAGTTCCGAAAAAGGATAGAAAAGTCAAAATGTGTGTAGACTACAGGGATCTGAACAAAGCAAGGCCAAAGGATGACTTCCCCCTACCACACATTGACATGCTGGTAGACAGTATAGCAAAGTTCAAAGTCTTCTCCTTCATGGATGGATTCTCGGGCTATAATAAAATAAAAATGGCGCTGGAAGATATGAAGAAAACTTCATTCATCACCCCATGGGGCACCTTTTGTTACAAGGTAATGTCGTTCGGTCTGAAGAATGCCGGGGCAACCTATCAAAGGGCCATGACAACTCTATTTCACGACATGATACACAAAGTGTTGAAGTGTACGTCGATGACATGATTGCCAAATATAAAATAGAAGAAGAGCATGTAGAATGCCTGTCAAATCTATTCGAACATCTGAGAAAGTATAAACTCCACTTGAATCCTAATAAGTGCACATTCGGTGTTTGCTCGAGAAAACTCTTAGGATTCATCGTCAGCCCAAAAGGAATCGAGGCTGATCCTGACAAAGTTAATGCCATTCAAGAAATGCCTTCGCCGAAGACTGAAAAATAGGTCAGAGGATTTTTGGGACGTCTAAATTACATCTCCAGATTCATATCCCTTATGAACGCGACATGCACGCCAATCTTCAAACTACTCAGAAAGAATCAAAGTTGCATATGGACAGAAGACGGCCAAAAGGTTTTCGACAACATCAAGGAATATCTGTTGAATCCACCTATTCTATCTCCTCCAGTGGAAGGAAGCCTATTGATCATCTACCTAACAGTCTTGGAAGACTCTATGGGTTGTGTACTTGGCCAACAAGACGAAACAAAAAGAAAAGAGTCTGCCATTTACTACTTAAGCAAGAAATTCACAGACTGTGAAGCTCGATACACTATGCTCGAGAAAACTTGTTGTGCTTTGGCTTGGGCAGCCAAACGTCTTCGCCAGTACATGATTTATCACACTACTTGGTTAATCTCCGAAATGGATCCGATCAAGTACGTCTTTGAAAAACCTGCTCTCACGGGAAGGATTGCCCGTTGGCAGATGTTGTTATCAGAATATGACATCAAGTACCATGCTCAGAAAGCAATCAAAGGAAGTATTTTAGCCGATCATTTGGCTTATAAACCGATTTACGATCAAGAATCGGTCAAGTTTGACTTCCCATACGAAGATGTCATGTACTTGAAAATGAAAGATTGCAATGAACCGCTACCTAGTGAAGGGCCAGAACCAGGTTCCCAATGGGGACTAATTTTTGACGGGGCTGTCAACACTTACGAAAACGAAATTGGGGCAATCATCGTAACACCTCAGGGTACCCATATTCCTTTCACTGCCAGATTGACGTTCAGATGCACAAACAATGAGGCCGAATACGAAGGTTGTATCATGGGTCTCGAAGGAGAAATTGACTTAAGGATAAAGAATTTGGATGTGTATGGAGACTCAGCCATGGTTATCAATCAGATCAAAGGAGAGTGGAACACGTACCAATTAGGACTGATTCCTTACAAAGACTACGCGGGAAGGTTGTTACCATTCTTCAACAGAATCGAGTTTCATCATATTCCTCGCGAAGAAAATCACATGGCTGATGCACTAGCCACTCTCTCCTCCATGGTTAGTGTAGGTCAATCAAACGACGTGCCTAAGATTGACATAATGCACCTTGAAAGACCAGCCTACATCTTCACGATCGAAGCAGTCATAGACGACAAACCTTGGTATCACGATATCAAGTGTTTCCTTCATAGACAAGAATACCCACCTGGGGCATCCAGAAAACACAAGAAGACTCTCAGAAGACTGGCTGGAAACTTCTTCCTGAACGGTGAAACACTCTATAAGAGAAACTTCGAGATGGTTTTGCTCAGATGCGTAGACAGATAAGAAGCAAACATGTTGATGAAAGAGATTCACGAAGGATCCTTTGGCACTCATGCCAATGGACACACGATGGCGACATAAATTCTGAGAGCAGGATATTATTGGATGACAATGGAATCCGATTGCTACAAGTACATAAGGAAGTGTCATAAGTGTCAGATATACGCAGACAAAATCCATGTATCGCTAACGCATCTCAAAGTTCTTTCTTTTCCATGGCCTTTTTCCATATGGGGAATCGACATGATTGGCATGATTGAACCCAAAGCTTCAAACAGACATCGGTTCATCCTAGTAGCCATTGACTACTTCACCAAGTGGGTTGAAGCAGTGTCATACGCCAATGTAACCCGACAAGTGGTGGTCAGATTTATCAAGAACAATCTCATTTGCCGTTATGGTGTTCCAAGCCAGATCATTACGGATAATGGATCCAACTTGAACAACAAGATGATGAAAGAGTTGTGTGTTGAGTTCAAGATCGAACACCATAACTCATCTCCCTACCGGCCTAAGATGAATGGAGCGGTAGAAGCGGCTAACAAGAATATCAAGAAGATTGTTCAAAAGATGGTTGTAACCTACAAAGATTGGCACGAGATGCTACCCTTTACTCTTCATTGTTATCGCACATCCGTCCGCACTTCAACAGGGGCAACCCCTTTCTCTCTAATATATGGTATGGAGGCAGTGCTCCCCATAGAAGTAGAGATCCCATCAATCCGAGTATTGATGAAAGCTAAGCTAGCAGAGGCTGAATGGTGTCAAAGTTGACACGATAAACTGAACCTAATCGAAGAAAAGCGAATCACGACTATATGCCATGGTTAGTTGTATAAGCAAAGAATGAAGAAAGCGTTCGATAAAAAGGTCCGACCCTGTGTGTAGCGTGCGATTTTTGTCGGTGACGCGACCACCTTATCGCCATGGGTTTCTCCTCACCGCAATGGTAGGAGTGGGGTGTTACTTTCTAATTTCTTATTTATCCTGTGAAGCTGGAAAGGAAAGGGAAACTATCTAAAACTAACCTTAAATGCAAATGTTTAAGTGAACAAATGCTTAAGAGATTCGGGGAGTTCGGGGTCAGGTTATACAATGGGGAGTTGTCAATTACCCATCCTACACTACCACAAAAAAGACCTTAGACAGCGCTTTTTTTGCCCTTAGACAGTGCTTTTAAGCGCTGTATAAACCTGCGCTGCTATAGGTTTAGACAGCGCTTTGGGTAATACCAAAAGCGCTGTCTAAAGGGGGTATATTTAATGAAAAGCGTTGTCTATGGTACCTTTAGACAGCGCTTTTTGACATTATAAGGTACACCTTAGACAGCGCTTTTGGAAAAAGCACTTTCTAAGCCTCACCTTTTTTGACATTTTTTTGGTATACCTTAGACAGCGCTTTCACCAAAACCGCTGTCTAAGCCCTACCTTTTTTGACAATTTTTTGGTATACCTTAGACAGCGCTTTCACTAAAAGCGCTGTCTAAGGTCAACCTTTTTGAACTTTTCTAGGTATACCTTAGACAGCGCTTTTGTCAAAAGCGCTTTCTAAGCCCTACCTTAGACAGCGCTTTTGTCAAAAGCGCTGTCTAAGCCCTACCTTAGACAGCGCTTTCTCCAGAAGCGCTGTCTAAGGTATACGAAAAATTTTATATAAATTTTTTTAAACCACAATTTTTACCAGGTTTTTTCAACCAGAATTTTACCTGTTTTTCAACCAGCAATATTTTTCAGAAATTGGCAATTCAAACCATTGGCAATTTACACCAAAATTATATATGCAAAACAATTGGCAATTCAAACCAATATATATATTTAAAATTACAAACCAAAATTATATATACACCTATTTATAATTACAAATCATTACATTTTTTCTACAAATGCACATATTACTTATACTAATACTTTTGCATCCAACCAAAGCATTGCTTCAAATCTACATTATAGGTCCTGAAAACACAAAGATTGTAATTCAATTAAAAGAAAATATGGATAAATCCTAAGTTTTATCAAGTAGCATCACTAATATAATAAAACATGTGATAATTAATATACCTTCACATAATTCCATGTAATAATGGGGTTGACTCTCCGCTGTGGTTAATTGCGACCAACAACCAATGTCCACTGTAAGATTAAACAAGTGTAAGATTAACAACTATATATCATATAATTTGTTAGATGAAGTATAAAATATCCAATTTAACATTTTCTATGCATAAATATCATATAATTGTGATGTACCTGTTTTTTTGAAACAACGGACTCGGTATGCTCCGGTATCCGCTTATCCTTTGTTTTGGATCTTGTTGGAGTCTAAATAACATTACCATGTAAAAAATGAAAATAAAATGCTCTTTCACTAATATATAACAAATATGACATAATATATAACAAATATAATAAAGAAATCAAGTATATAACAAATTTTACCTCTTTCACTAACATCTCTTTCTTTTCTTGGTTGGAATATGAATTACTTGTGTCTTAGCAATGCGGACGGATGAATGGATCCAAATTCCCTCGTTATGGTCATTTCTGATATATGACTCATCCGCTATAAGATCCTCATCTTGATCATTTGTATTCAACTCATTCCGTCTAATGCATGACTCATTCTCAACATCAATATCACATTGATCTACACCGCTATCATCAACCACTTTGTTAGATAGAAGCACTATAGAACATTTCGTAGTCGTCGGGTTAGTGACATAGAACACTTGTCTAGCTTGAGATGCTAGAATAAAAGGCTCATCTTTGTACCCCACCCTATTAAGATCCACTTGTAAAAATCCAGACTTATCCATTCGTATGCCACTACTATTTACCCACTTGCAACCAAAGATTGGAATCTGAAACTTCTCGTAATCAAACACCCAAATGTGCTCAATAACTCCAAAATATGACAGATTTGCATATTTGGGGTTTAAGTCCTTCATACTTGATATGTGCATTGCTTCAGCTAGGACGGTGACACCACTATTTTGCATAGTACTTTTATCGTCTTGGTCTTTAGTATAAAATGTGTATCCATTAATTGTGTATGCGCTATGAGAATACACATGCAAACTTGGACCATATGCCAAACATCTCAACCTTTCTGTTACTGAAGCAGGATCTGAAGAGCGCTTCGAATAAATATGATCCTTTAACCATTGTATGAAACTTTGATTGTGCTCTCGTACTATCCAATTTTCATTTCTGTTCTGATTTAACCTTCGGAGTACATCCTTGTGCATCTCAACATATGGCTCAACCTCATTATCATTGTGCAGAACATACAAATGCACTTGATCCCGTTCATCCCTTGATACTGTCACAATTTTATTTCCAATTAATTTTTTACCATCCTTTTTTTCAAAAATATGAGCTTTGGGGAGTCCAATCGACTGAACATTGGACAAATATTCAGTACAAAACTCAACCGCTTCTTCAACAATGTATCGTTCAACAATACACCCCTCTGGTCGACTTCGGCTTTTCACGTACCCTTTTAATATTTTCATATAACGTTCAGCAGGGTACATCCATCTCATATAAGCTGGTGCACACAACTGTGTCTCTTTCACAAGATGAACAACTAGATGTACCATTATGTCAAAAAAAGAGGGAGGAAAATACATTTCAAGCTCACACAAGGTAATAACTATCTCTTTTTGTAGTGTTGGTAAGATATCGGGACCGATTACCTTACTACAAATTGACCTAAAGAAAAAACACAAATTAGTTATGGCGCTTCTTACTTTCACTGGCAAAATAGAACGTATACCTATTGGTAGAAAGTGTTCCATTATAACATGGCAGCCGTGTGTCTTTAAACTCTTCAACGTGAGGTCTTTCATAGACACAAGTCTTCTGACATCTGAAGAGTATCCTTCTGGAACTTTAACTCCACTCAGAAACTTACACAATATTTTCTTCTCCTTTCTAGACAGAGTAAAAGCAGCAGGTGGTAGATATGTTCGTCTTCCTTTCTTCACGGGTGCTAATTCAGGTCTAATCCCCATCGCTTCCAAGTCTTTTCTTGCTTTAAGGCCATCCTTAGTCTTTCCTTTTATATTGAGTAACGTACCAATAACACTTTCAAATACATTTTTCTCAATATGCATAACATCGAGAAAATGTCTCACATACAAAGACTTCCAATATGGAAATTCAAAAAATATCGACCTCTTTTTCCACCCACCTTTGACAACCTTATGTGCAAAAGGTTTGCCAAACTCAGTACGCATATCTTTCACCTTTTTAAAAACTTGGTCACCTGACAACATAGGTGGAGCTCTACCTTGTTCGATGTCTCCATTGAATTCTTGTCTCCACCCACGGTAGTTATGTTTGGCATTTAAGAATCTACGATGACCGAGAAAGACATTCTTATGACCAAACTCCAATCGCTTCGAAACTGTTTTATCTTCACAAATAGGACACACTTTTTCACCTTTTATGCTGTACCCTGATAGATTCCCGTAAGCTGGAAAATCATTAATTGTGCCAAACAACATCGCCCTCAAATTGAAACTTTCTTTCCTATATCCATCATAAACCTCCACACCGTTCTCCCACAATATCTTTAAATCTTCGATCAAAGGTGTCAAGTATACGTCTATGTCATTCCCTGGTTGTTTAGGCCCAGAGATTAACATAGATAACATCATGTACTTACGCTTCATGCATAGCGACAGAGGTAGGTTATAAATCGTAAGAATCACAGACCATGTGGTATGTGAGATACTTTGAAAACCATGCGGGTTCATTCCATCAGTAGATAATGCCAAGCGAAGGTTTCTTGCTTCTTCTCCAAAGTCAGGATAATCATTATCAATTTTTGACCACTGTGGTGAATCAGCTGGATGTCGCAACTTTCCATCAATAATTCTTTCATCTGCATGCCAAGTCAGGTGTCTTGCATCGGTTTCACTAGGAAACAAGCGCCTAAATCTCGGTATTATAGGAAAATACCATAAGATCTTGGCTGGAGACAATTTTTTCTTATATCGAGACAAACCGCATTTAGGGCACTCAGTTAACGATGCATATTCGTTTCGAAACAAAACGCAATTGTTTGGACAAGCATGTATCTTATCATAGCTCATGCCAATAGAACACAACATTTTTTTGGCCTCATAGGTTCGATTGGGAAGAACATTATCCTCCGGTAGCATTTCTCTCAAAAGGGCCAACAACTCTGTGAAACTTTTATCCGACCATCCATTGCCCGCCTTTAAGTTGTACAACTTCAATACCGCAGACAGTCTTGTGAATTTAGTGCAACCTTGATAGAGCGGTTTCTCTGCATCACTTACCAACCTCTCAAACATTTTGGGACAATCATGAAGATCTTCTACAACTGCTTCTGCAATCTCTTCGACTCGATCACAATCGTATGTTTCCGTGTCTTTGTCATCTGAAGCATAGGTCGTATTACTTTTCCCCGTCGGTTCAACATTCTCGTTAATTTTCTCCCCATGATATATCCAACACTTATAACTTCGATCAATTCCATTCATCAGTAAATGCGATTTCAATCCATCTGCGTCAACCCTACCCACATAACAACAACCCAAGCAAGGACATTTTATTCGATTGAGCTCTTCAGCGTCAGCGTGTTGAACAGCAAACTTAACGAAATCCAATACCCCATTCTCGTACTCTTTGGACAATCGATCGACATCCATCCATTTTTTATCCATGGTTTTCCTACTTATTAAGGTCAACAAAATAACATTAATTCAACCATATTAATCAAGAAATGAACAAGTTTGATAGTGTTTAATATGTAACTGGTTGAATTTCTTATGTTTTAGTGAAATGTTTATGTTCATTATATTTGTTTATTAACTCAACCATCTCAAATTCTAGAATTTTGAGGCTTCAAAAACAAGCTTTGAATTCTAAAATTCAGAGGACATTTCCATCAATTTTAAGAGTTTTTTAGAAGATTTAAGAGGTGGAAAAAATAAAACTAAACTAAACTATTTCCATCAATTTTAACAAAATTCCATCAATTTTAAGAGTTTTTTAGAGTTTTTTAGAAGATTTCATCAAACATACTCATTCACTACAAAACTTCATTAACAAAACTTCAAACATACTCATTCACTACAAAACTTCATTAATAAAACAATCCAACATAACTTCATTAACAAAACTCATCAAACATAATCATTCACTACAACATTGTAAAGCAACAAAACCCTACAACAACAATGTAAAGCAACAAAACCCTATTCTTCACAACAACGACGTACCTTTAACGACGGTAACAACGGCAATGCAAGAACGAAATGTATCAAAGAGCAGAAAGAGAAACGAACGACGACGACAATGAGCAGAAACGAAAACGACGGCAGTGAGCAGAAACGGATGGACGACAATGCAACGACGGCAACAACGAACTACGGCACGGTGGAGGACGGTTGACGGTGAAGGTTTTTCGTTCGCAAGGGTTTTGAGCTCTGTTCGCTAGCAGGGGAGAAGAAAGAGCAGAAATATGAAAATGAATACTGACTATTCATATATTTTAATTTAATTAGACCTTAGACAACGCTTGTCATAAAAGCGCTTTCTAAGGTGGTTCTTAGACAGCGCTTTTAAAAGCGCTTTCTAAGGTTGGCCTTAGACAGCGCTTTCGATTTTTTTTTTTTTAAGACCTTAGACAGCGCTTTTAATGAAAGCACTGTCTAATATTTTCCTTTAATTTTTTTTTTAAAATTAATAAAACTTTAGAAAGCGCTTTTTACGAAAGCGCTGTCTAAGGTCTTATATTTTTTTAAATTTATAACATCTTAGAAAGCGCTTTTGACCAAAGCGCTGTCTAAGGTCTTATATTTTTTGCGCTTTTATTTTTTTAAATGCATAGATTCCTTGTTTTTAACTTATAGCAGCGCTTTTGTATTAAAGTGCTGTCTAAGGTGCGATGTTATAACTTACTTTTGTTGTAGTGCTATATGTGGTTATCCACAGGTTGTTAGCAATTTTCCTTACTGCTTTCTACTTATTGATGATTTTGGTAAGGTACTGGACCTTAGTTTTGATTGGTATGTGAAGGTACTGGACCTAAAGTTTTTGATTGGTATGCTCGCTAAGATTTCGCAATCTTATGCCTACGTATTTCCGTTACAGATAAACAGGGAAATCAGAGCAATCGTAGTTCCTCCTATTCTATGGGAGGAAAAAGATGATGTTTTGGTGTCTTGTTCAAAGCCCAAGATTGAAGCTAAATGAGTATTTGTGTCATGTTCAAAGCCCAAGATTGAAGCTAAAAGATTTGACTGAGAGAGAATTTGTCATCTCTAAAGGGAGATATCTCACCTGTTTATCACAACTATTGGGTGACTGTTTATAAAGCAGAATTACTTTAACTGGGATATGTGAATCCAGGAATGCCATAATTTCCTTTATAGGGGATTTGTCCTGAAGAAGAAAACTTTAACTCAGTGTTGAGCAATGCCATTTTTCCTTAGAAGTCTTTCATGCTAAGAGAGGGACAGTGGCGTGGATGTAAATAATCCAGAGGCTTGTCACTTATAGCAATTAGATGAAAGAGGAAATTTATCAGGATAAAAGATGGACTACAGCTTGGATATTTAAATCAATAAGTGTGCCACTTACAACAATTATTTGGGATTAGGGTTTGTTTTGATTTATCTATTTTGATGTGTGATATCACAGAGAAATGTCTTCCTACAGAGAGTTTTTGATTTCCTCTGAGGTTGAAGCTAAAAGGTTGATTGACTCTACTGGGGAGGTCCTTATACAAACCCAAAGAGGAGGCTAGAAAAGAATGACTCAACGAGAGAATGTACAAAGCCCAAGATTGAGGCTGAAAGAGAATTGACTCTTTTGGGGATATCATTATGCAAAGCCTAAGAGGAGGCTAGAAGTTGACTTTTCCAGGGAATATTTTATCTGTTTTGTACAAAGCCCAAGATTCAGGCTAAAAAGGTTTTTTTTTAATCCATTGGGGAATATTTGTAGGCATCTTGTACAAAGCCCAAGATTGAGGCTAAAAGGGGAAACTGACTATACTGGTGAGAGGTTTTATCTGTCTTGTACAAAGCCCAAGATTGAGGCTAAAAGAAGATTGACTCTGCTGGAGAGTATAATTTGTCTTGTATAAAGCCCAAGATTGAGGGTAAAAAGGGGAAACTGACTCTACTGGTGAGAGGTTTTATATGTCTTGTACAAAGCCTAAGATTGAGGCTAAAAGAAAATTAACTCTGCTGGAGAGTATGATTTGTCTTGTACAAAGCCCAAGATTGAGGCTGAGAAGAGGATTGACTCTGCTTAGGGATATTTATATGTGTCTTGTACAAAGCCCAAGATTGAGGCTAATGAAGTTTGACTGACTCAGCTTAAGATATTTATATAGTGTCTTGTACAAAGCCCAAGATTGAGGCTGAAAGATAATTGACTCAGTGAGAGAGTGCTTTTGAGGCTAACTTTACTGAGGGAAATCATTATACAAAGCCTAAGAGGAGGCTAAAAAGGGGTTTTTCAACCAGAGAGTGCTTTAAGAAAGAAGATAGACTCAGCAAGAGAGTGTTTTAATCTGTTTTGTACAAAGCCCAAGATTAAGCCTGACTTTTGCTGAGGAAAAGAATGATCATTATACAAAGCCTAAGAGGAGGCTGAAAATGATTAACTCAACAAGAGAGTGAGGAAAGATCTTTATACAAAGCCTAAGAGGAGGCTAAAAAATATTGACTCAACAAGAGAGTGCTTTAAGGAAGAAGATTGACTCAACAAGAGAGTGTTTTTAAGTGATTGACTCAACAAGAGAGTGCTAAAAGGTGATCGACTCAACAAGAGAGTGCTGAAAGGTGATTGACTCAACAAGAGAGTGCTGAAAGGTCCTTATACAAAGCCTAAGAGGAGGGTAAAAGTGATTAACTCAACAAGGGAGTGTTTGATAGATATTTATACAAAGCCTAAGAGGAGGCTATCTTCTGCTGAGGATTATTGAGATCCAGAGACAGGTCCAAGTAGGGGAATCAACTCTTGCTGAGGGTTTACAGAAGAGTTTGAAATATCATATGCCTTGAGGTTCTGATAAAAGTTTATTGATAGTGATTTGACCCTAGCCGGGGAAATTTAGGATGAAAGACTGAGTTTTAGATCCTGTGAGGGTTTTAACTCTACTGGAGATTGATCAAATGCCCAGGGTTTCTCCGGTATTTGTAGGGAACTTGAGAATGTCTTTGAGATCTAAGGGAAGATTAGACTGTCCAAGTCTACTGGTATGAAAGAGTTTATCGTTGTATAGTGCCCAAGAAGAGGCAGGCGTTTTAAGGGATGAGAATCAACCCTTAAATTAGTCTGAGGTTTTGACTCTTCGAAAAGACTGCTCTAACAAAGGATGACTAAGTTCTGTCTTATACCTTTAAGAGGTCTTCAGGGTCCTTGTATTAAGCCCAAGATAAGGCATGAGAACTTCTAAGAAGCCGGAGGGTCCTTGTACAAAGCCCAAGAGGAGGCGGGGATGCTTTTAGGAAGCCTGTGGGTCCAAACTTAAGAAAAGTTCAAGAAAAGTTTCACCGAGAATAATCTTTTCTTTAATGAACAGTTCTAGGGTTTGAAGAAATTCAAGAGTGGTTTCCCCGGGAATTAATTCTCTCTGGGGAAAATGAATTTCTTGGACAATTTTCTAATAGTGACAGTATGAGAAAAGTTTCACCGAGAATAATGCCTTTCTCTTTCTTCCATAATGTATAAGCCCAAGAGGAGGAAAGATTGTATCTGGAAATTCCTATGGGGAACTAGTTTTGACTGTGTTGAAAGAGTGACCAATGGCTTTCTCTAATCCTAGACCTAATTGTCGGGGAAAACTCTAAGCAGATAATATACAGGTACATATATACAGATGAAATATATACTGTATGTAAAAAGAGGGTAGGAAGACTTACAGGTGAGCAAGCTTCCAACACAAACAAATATATATATATATATATATATATATATATATATATATATATATATATATATATATATATATATGTGCAAGTATGTAAAAGAAAGCTGTTTAAAACTTACGGGCGAGCAAGCTTCCATTGTAACAACTGTATGGTTAGTTGCTCAAGAAATTAAAGAAAATTTTGATAACAACTATGAATTTGAACCTAAATCAAAGGGGGACAGTTGTTTTTGAAAAGAAGAGTGGGGCTTATACTAAAGAAGAGGCCCAGATGAAAAATAGTAATCGTACCGTTGATCTGAAAATTGTACTGAGACTTATACAATGACTTAGGCCCAAAATGATTTATGTACAAAAGAGGGTTGGGTCTTACACTCTGTTAGAGGCCCAAAGTGATTTTAAAAATAAAGATGGGACTTACAACACAAGGGGAGGCCCAGATGTTTTTTAAAAGGCGACGATCACGCAGATATTTTTAAAATTGTATCGGGACTTATACAATGGCTGAGGCCCAAAATGGTTTTGTATTTACAAGAGATCGGTCTTACACTCTATTAGAGGCCCAAATTGATTTAAAAGAAAAGAGAATGGGACTTACAACACAAGGGGGGGCCCAAAAATATTTTTTATGAAGACGGCGATCGCACCGAGATTTTTTGAAATTGTATTGGAACTTATACAATATCTGAGGCCCAAAAAGGTTTTTCTTTACAAAAAGGGTTGGGACTTACACTCTATTAGAGGCCCAAAGTGTTTTGAAAAAGATTTGAGAGGGTGAAAATAATCAAAACCCTAATTTGATTTTAGAATGTATTTTAATTGAATAAAAATTCAATTAAAATGATCAAAATTATCAAACATGTGAGAAAAACAAGTGGTGATCTTGGATTAATATTTGAAAAATCATGTTTCATTCATAGAATGATTTGAAAATCATTTGAATTTGCAAAATCAAGAGAAAGAAATATTTTAAATTTTTAAAACAAATAAAAACATAGTTCTTTGCAAAAATACCAAATATATAAAATAAATAATATTTTTGTGAAATTTTTGTGGAATAAGATATTTTAACATTTTTGGGAATTTTCAAAAAAAGAACCAATGAAAAATAATTAAAATTGAGAGAGAAATTAATTTTGGAATTAATTAATAAAAACCATGAAAAATGTGAAAAATAGCAAAATATGGCAAAATGGCAAAATTGTCTGGGTGGGTGTTGAACCCACGACCTGCCAAACAAACACACATGCGCGCTACCAATGGGGTGGTCATACATCCGTGTATCAAAACCACCCCATGAACATATATGGCATGCCTTGCTTTTAGGCCTAGCCAAGGCGCCATGGCCTGGCCCTTGCCCAAGGCAAGGCCTGATTTTAGGCCTCTTGCATGAAGGCTCTAACTTCCTCATTTCTCCATGGATTGGGACAAATTTTAGGTGTATCCTGCCTAGAATTTCATGAGGAATCCAATGGTGCCCTTGGAATTTTCATAAAATGTTTCTATTTTAAAATCCGAGGGGAAGTTTTATTTCAAAAGAAACTGAGACCAGTTCCGTGGCTGAAGACCAGGATCGAGGGGAAGTTTATTTCAAAAGAAACTAAGACCAGTTCTGTGGCTAAAGACTAGGATCGAGGGAAGTTTGACCTTTTCTAAGAAACATTGCTTAGCAAAAGAAGGTGGATGAGCAAACTGCCATTCATAACCACAGTCAAAATTTCGGGTATTCCGATATTTAATCTTCTTGCACCCTGAATGTCCGAATATCTCTGCCATTCACACCTTCGGGTCCAAGAAGATTAAATAGGGGCATCTGTCATACCCAAAATTTTGACCACAAGATTTCCCATCATTGGGCAAATCATTACCACAATATGGATGTACCTTCATGCCTCATTAATCTCCTCAAGGAACATTGAGCATTCACTACAATCAAGAATTAGGGTTATGAGCCCTCTCAGAGCACTTAGACAAAGGATCAATCAAGAACTGACATGATCTTCAACTTGTCTAACCTCTCAAACATCCATGAAGGATAAAGAGGTCTCCCATATCAAGAATCAAGTACAAGGTTGCAATATTCCAAATGGATCAAACCTCAAGATCGACAGTGTCACCAAATTAGAGTTTTGGTCAACCAAGGCCTCCAGATGGAAATTTTCCTCTGGGCATGAGCCAATACTTCAAAACATGATCCTAAATGCTCCAAGGGACCTCATGGGATCATTAAGTCAAAATAGCCTTAGGGGAAGCATTCATCAAAAATAAGGAATTAGGGTTTCTTGACCTAATTCACCCTTAAGTTGACTTTCGAGGCAAGACATTAGCCAAGACCTCAAGACATGATTTGAGGCCCTCAAATACACCACATTGATCCATTTACAATAATGGATTAATCCAAGAATCTTGATTCACAAGTTTCAATTTCATCTGGACCACAATTAGGGTTTGAAGAAAAAGTCAATTGTACCTTTGACTTTGGACCAAGACATGTTCCCAAACCTTGGGACATGATTCAAGACACCCTAAAACACCTATGGAGTCCATCCATTAGGTTTGTATTAGGTCAAGGACTTGATTACATAGAGAATCACACACTTTGAAATTCATTTGACAAAAAGTCAACTGTGCCCAAAATCAAGTTTGACTTTTTGGATTTTTTTCACAAATATGGCTCCCCTAAGTAAAAAACAATGTTAATTTATGGTTTTGATCATCATTCATCAAGAAAAATCAAGAAAAGTGAGGTTTCTTGCAAAAGGGGCAACCATAAGAAACATAAATTTTTCTAAGTTATGGAACAAAATAGATTTGGTACCAATTTTACAAGGTCATAACTCCTAAACCACAAAGCCTTTTTCTTCCATACAAAGCTTAAATGAAAGTTCATATGACATACTTCAAAAGTGTCAATTACATCAGATACCAAATTGTAGCGAGCAATTTTGGACGTGGTTCTTAAGCATTGCCGCTCTGGGGTACTACAGGTCGATTCATTTTTATCCTATTGAAGCTGATGAAGGAAGGGAAATATATGTCTCCAACTAACCCTGCTTGCATACTGAGTTTAAACAGTGGTCTGTTAGGTTACGAATGCTATGTGGAAGTGAGGCCTCTTTCTGCTTATTTTGTTAAGACTGAAATGACGGGACTATGCTATTGGTAGGATGTTAGGACTGATGCTTTTCGATTGATGTATGAAGGTACAGGATTTTGGGTTTTTTATTAGTGTGCTCGCTAAGATCTCTCTTTCAATCTTATGCCTACGTATTCCCGGTTACCGAAATAGGGAAATCCGAGCGATCGTAGTTCCTCCTATTCTATGGGAGGAAATGGTGTTTCGGTGTCTTGTTCAAAGCCCAAGACATGAAGCTAAAGGTGGTTTGTATCTTGTTCAAAGTCCAAGATGTGAAGTTGAAGGGTCTATTTGTATCTTGTCAGAGATGGAGGCTGAAGGTGTTTGACTCAACAAGAGAGTCTTTTATACTCAACAAGAGAGTGTTTTTGTATCTCGTACGAAGCCCGAGATGGAGGATAAAAGGTTTGCTCCACTGGGGAGAATCATTTGTACAAAGCCTAAGAGAAGGTTAGGGTAACTATTTCAGTTGAGTGACAGGTCCAACATGTTGGTTAAAAGAGAAAATCAGTTCTTATATGGGTAATGTTGTACTCATGGATTTGATCTGAGGATCGGGATTATTTCCTGTTCTCTAAGGAAATGGGGAATCCAAAGGAGCTTTAGACTGTCCGAGTCTACGGGTTTTATCTTCTGTACTATGCTTAAGAAACAGTAGTAGTAAGATCTAGACTCATTGAAAGACAGTTCTATTAAGATGACTAATTTCGGTTCCTATACCTCTAGGAGGTCATCGGGACAATTTGTACAAAGCCCAAGGGGAGGCTATCTTCCCGGAGGAAGAATCATTATACGATGCCTAAGAGGAGGCTGTGAAAACTTCTAAGAAGCTGACTGGTCCTTGTACAATACCCATGAGGAGGCGGGGATGCTTTTAGGAAGCTTGTGGGTCCTTGCACTAAGCCCAAGAGGAGGCTGATGAACAGTTCCAGAAGGGGTTTCACTTGGAACATTGGCCTTCTGTACATGAACTGTTCAAGGGGGGAGATTTCTTAAATCTAGTTATCTAAAATTGTTGCGAAAGAAAATTCTCATGGTTTAGGTTATCTTGAAATATCCGGTATAACGTCGGATGTAGGGAGACGAGGTTTTGTCTAGTTCTAGATGTAGTTGCCGGGGAAACTCTAAATATCTATACTATTATTACATAGTCGATATGAGTTTATGAAAGAAGACTTAGAGTGAAACAGCCCCACAGTACAATTATATACATATGAAAGCGGTAAATGAAAGCGGGTAAACACTTACTCGGTTGTAGAGCTTCCATGCTGTTTGGTTAGTTTGTTCAACAAAGAAAGCATTGATAACAATATTATATTCAAAATCAAAGGAGAAAGTGCTTTTGAAAGGAAAATTGGGGCTTACAGCTCAAGGAGAGGCCCATGGTTTTATCAGTGATTGCACTGTTGTTTGAAATTGTACAGGGACTTATACAAGTGACTGAGGACCAAAAAGGTTTTCTGTACAAGGGGATGGGTCTTACACTCTCTCAAGAGGCCCAAAAAATGGTTGAAAGTGAGCAAAGATGGGTCTTATAGCTCAAGGAGAAGCACAATGGTTAATTTTGAAAAAAGGCGACGATCGCCGAGGTTTTGAAAACACCGTGGGTCTTATCCAAGGACTGAGGCCCAAAAGTTTTTTTGGTTTCAAAAGGGGATTGGGTCTTACACTCTATTAGAGGCCCAAAAAATGATTTTGAATGAGTCTTATAGCTCGAGGAGAGGCCCAGATGGTTTGTTTTAAACAGGCGATGATCGCGCCGAACTTTTGAAATACAACGGGACTTATACAATAAGTGAGGCCCAAAATAGGTTTGTATTTACAAAGGATTGGGTCTTACACTCTATTAGAGGCCTAAAGAGTTTAAAAATGATTTTTTTGAGTGAAAATCAAGGAAACCCTAAATTTGTTTTCTTTTAAAAGGAAATATTTAAAGAAAATCAAATAAAATGATAAAAATACCAAATAAGTTTGAATAAACCACTTGTGATTTTTGTTGAAGGTTTGAAAAATAAGGTTTTCATCACAAGATGAATTAAAACCTACTTGGTTTTGATTTTCCAAAATGGATATTTATTTTTAAAAGAGTTTAAAAACAAATAAATGACATTTATTCACAAAAATACTAATTATATTAAATAAATAATATAAAATCTAATTTTTTGGCGGAATAAAATATTTCAACATTTTTGTGCTTTTTTGCAAAAAGAACCAATAAAAAATAATTAAAATTGAGGGAGTTATTAATTTTCCAATTAATTAACAAAACATGAAAATATTGGAAAAAATAGCAAAATGTGAGAAAACACAAAATGCCATGGGTGGGGTTTGAACACACGACCTCAAGGTTATAGGGCGCGCGCCTTACCACTAGGGTGGTGATACATCCGTTGATTAAAAAAAACCAACAAATATACAAGGCTTGCCTTGTTTTCTAGGCCTGGCCAAGGCAAGGCAAGACAAGTTTTGGCAAGAAACGGGAAGGTCCATAACTTTATCATTTCTCCATGGTTGGGGACAAAATTTATATGCATCTGGCCTAGAATTTCACAAGGAATCCAATGGTGGTGGCATTTTTTTCAGATCATGCTCCCTCCTGAAAATCCGATGGTGGTTTTGAAATAGGCCTATAATTGCATTTTATATGCTACACTTTGGTACATGCATGAATTACATGATGAATTGGTTCAAACACAACATATATAACATGTATGCGATGTGCATGATCAGTGGACTTCTAAGCAATGCATATTTTGGAAAGTTCAAGTCATGATGCTTACCTCTCTTTTGAGCTTTTGGAGTTTTTGTGCAATCTGCCAAGTTTCTTGTTCCAGAAATGGTTTGATGCTTTGGACACTCTCAAATGATCCCTTAGAAGATTTTAGGATGAATGGAATCAGCTGGAACCTGTAAAAACACAAACTGGCCCTTTCTTACAAAAGGGATTAAAATGGCCAAAATAGCAACTCCCTCAAATGGTGTTCCAGATGGGGGGAACCATTTAGGACAGTTCAAGGATGATATTTGGAGTGTGTTTGAGGTTTTATCTGGTTTGGAAAGTGACTGAACTAAGGCATGGCTTGAAAAATGCACAAAAGTACTATTTTGATGTTTTGAGAGGTGACTTTGTGATTTAAGGATTACAGGTCACTTGTGAGAGTTTGGATAGCTTAGATAGGATATATTGGAGGTGTTAGGATCATGAGCTATGATGGAAATGCTCTCTAACTCAAAAACTCAGAGTTACCTTGCTAAAGAAGACATTTTGGCCAAAAGAGAGAGATTTTGAGGAAAGCATCTGTTTGATGGCTTTGGTGTACTCAAACTGAGCACAAATGAGCTATATTTAAAGTAGAGCAAGTTTGTTTTGGGATCAATAGTGAATGGTAACCACAGCTGAGGTTTGGCCAATGTTGATCAATGAGAATCCAAGTCTCCTCTAGCCATTGACTAGAGGTTAGGGCACAGGCTGCTGGTTCCCTTGGTCTTGGATAAGTCTTGACTGAATTCATTTGCAAATGTGTCAGTCCATGTCACCTCTAAGCATCTATTAAATGCTCCAATCCAAAATTGGAGTCTTGTCCCTCTTTTAGGGATTTCTAGGTTTGTCATGCTACTTCTTGTTCCAAAGTCTTTGGAGGCTTGGATCCTTGTTTGTTCCCTTTAGATTTGATCCTCAGATGTGTCCAAAGTGATGACAAGGCTTTGAATTATCTGATTTTTCCAAATCGAGAAAAAGTGCAAAATTCTGCCTAGCCTTGGCAGTTTTCAACAAGGCATATTGTCATTGTCATATCTCATGACTCAAGTGGAATTTGGTGATGTTCTTGGCCATTTTGGAAAACCCTCATATGATACAACAACTGTTTGATCATAATTGGTTTTGATACTTTTTGGATCCAAGTGAAAAATGCCCCTACATTTGGAAAAAAGTAAGGCAGGTTCTAACTTAATGAAAATTTCACTAAGTGTTAGAAAAAGTGACATTTCATGTTTTCAGTCATTTTGATCATTCCATAACTCAAAATCCATGATGAATTGGAATGAGGTGTAGTTGAAGCTTTTGTAGAGGGCCATGAGGGCTACAAATCCAGCTTTGGATGGGAAAAAATGGCCTCGTGGTTTAGGAGTTATGATCCTCCAAAGTTGGTACCCTAGCCACTTTGTTCCATAACTTAGAAAATTTCTAAGTTTTTTATCGTTACCCCTTTTACAAGTTATCCCACTTTTCTTGATTTTTCTTGATGAATGATGATTCCAATCACACATTAACATCATTTTAGGGTTAAAAAACCATAATTGTGAAAAATCTCAAAAAGTCAAAGTTTCACTTTTGTGCACAGTTGACTTTTTATCAGATGAATTCCAAACTGTGCGATCCTCTATGAAATCGAGTCCTTGACCTAAATCAAACTTGATGGATTGATTTCATAGGTGTCATAGGGTGTATTAAATCATGTCTTAGGGTTTGGGAGCATGTCCTGGTCAAAAGTCAAAGCTACAGTTGACTTTTTCCACGAAACCCTAACTGTGGTTCAGATGAAATTGAAACTTGTTGCTCAAGCTTCTTGGATCAATCCATTGTTGTAAATGGATCAATGTGGTGTATTAGAGACCCTCAAATCCTCTCTTGAGGTCTTGGCTCATGTTTTGTCCCAAAAGTCAGCTTAGGGGTGAATTAGGTCAAGAAACCCTAATTCCTGATTTTTTATGAATGCATCCCCTGAGGTCAAAATTGACTTGATGATTGGGTCCATGAGGTTCCATGGAGCATATTAGAATATGCTTTGAAGCATTGGCTCATGCCCAGAGGAAAAATTCCATCTGGAGGCCCTAGTCGATCCTGGTCTTCAGCCAAGGAACTGGTCTCAGTTTCTGATACAAACTTCCCCTTGATCCTGGTCTTCAGCCAAGGAACTGGTCTCAGTTTCTGATACAAACTTCCCCTCGATCCTGGTTTCCTACCAAGGAACTGGTCTAAGTTTCTGAAATAAACTTCCCCTCGATCCTGGTTTCCTACCAAGGAATTGGTCTAAGTTTCTGAAATAAACTTCCCCTCGATCCTGGTTTCCTACCAAGGAACTGGTCTAAGTTTCTGAAATAAACTTCCCCTCGATCCTGGTTTCCTACCATGGATCTGGTCTTAGTTTCTGATGCAAACTTCCCCTCAATCCTGGTTTCTTACCAAGGATTTGGGCTTAGTTTCTTTTGTCAATAAACTTTATTGACAAGGGACGCTACTTGTAGCGGTTCTCCTCAAACTTCTCGCCGAATTTTCCTGGGGAGATGCAATTTGATGGAAAAAGATCTGATGTCAGACTTGCTGGGAAGCCCAGTCGTCTGAGTTGCAGAGGTGTACACACTTCTCCATTGGAGATGCCATTCTTTGACTCTACTAGGGGAGAACGAGTCTCTTGAGAGACAGTTTTCGCTTGGGGATAATGCATCATACTTTTCTTGGAGATCTTTTCGGAGAAATGCTATATGATGTGATCCAATTTTGAGGTGCCGATGACCTTATGAACATCGATTCTCTGAAGAGGAAAATCAATGTGTTGCTGAAAGTCTTTAGTCGTGAGGCTTTCTCAGAGGATTTTCCTTAATCCGGGAAAGCGAAGATATCATCTTCAATGGCGAAGAGTAACATTCGTCGAGAATTTTCTTGTTTTTTAGAGGTTCAAGTTATCAAAGTGGTCGAGGACCGTCTCTAGTCCAGAGATCAACCAGAGAGAGATTGCTTAGATGATTCACTTCCCGACGAGGAAAGAACTGACAACTCGATTGAGAAGACTTTTATCACTAGGGGATGAGACCGACTAGAGTGATAGTGATGCAATATGAATGCGAATGTAAATCAATAATGCATGATGTATGTATGTTTATGCTGACACAACTGACACGACATACAAACTAGTAGATGAACATGACTAGATACTCGGCCACAGTGGGAAATAAAAAGTATCGTTGGTTCAAGATAGCAATTCTGCCTTGCTTAGGAGAAATAGTCTCTGCGGGGAGCTACGTTGATCGGGCTTAGGAGATGAAAACTCGGCCGGGGATGTCGAATGAAACATGGTCTAGAAGGAATACCTTGATTCTGCACTTTGAGGTTCGATTACTTCTGGAGAAGTGATCGATGTTCTTTCGATGTCCAACAGTCAAAAGAAAATGCCATCTTAAGTTTAAAAAGCAGAAAAAAGTTCGACAAGTAAATTGATTTTTGTTTCGTTTCAAGAATCGTTAATCATGTTTAAATGTCGTTCTGTAAAGCTAAAACAAATAAGAATTACAAACAAAAGAACAAGGGCTCAAATTTTATTGATAGGACGGAAATCAGCCAAACGCGTGATTCCATAGAGTATTTACAAAGTTAGAAAATGGTAATTTACAAGGAAAAGGGCTACGTTGAAAAATAACGACCACTATCCTTCTACCAACTTTGAATTCTGGGCATCTTGAACTTCCGTCGAAGATGACCTTGACTGGAGTTTTCTGATGGATGGTGTAACTGCTGCCGAGGGACTTGCCCCTTTGTCGAACGTAGTTACTTGCCATTATCCCTAATTTTTGCCTGGATTGTACTGTGATGTTTCCAATCCACCGGGTTGATTTTTGATCATGTCTCTCATTTTTTCCTGGACTGCCCTTTCAGGTTTTCAATCCACCGAGACGTTTTTTTTTAATTTAGGCGAAGTATTTCTTGACTACGTCAACATTTGTGGGGTAGGCAAATTCTTCTCCATCCATCGTTGCAAGTCTCAAGCCGCCGCCTGAGAAAGCTTTCTTGACCACATAGGGTCCGTCATAATTCGGAGTCCATTTGCCCCGGGAATGAGTGAGAAATGATTGTATCTTCTTGAGCACAAGGTCTCTTTTCCTGAAGACGCGAGGTCGAACCTTTTTGTCGAACGCCTTCTTCATTCTTTGCTGATACAACTGACCATGGCATAGTGCCGTGATTCATTTTTCTTCGATCAGATTCAGTTCATCGTGTCGACTTTGACACCATTCAACTTTTGTTAGCTTAGCTTCCATCAATACCCGGATTGATGGGATCTCTACTTTGATGGGGAGCACTGCATCCATGCCGTATACTAGAGAGAAAGGGGTTTCCCCTGTTGAAGTGCGGACAGATGTGCGATAATCGTGAAGAGAAAAGGGTAGCATCTTGTGCCAGTCTTTATAGGTTACAACCATCTTTTGAACAATCTTCTTGATGTTCTTGTTAGCCGCTTCTACTGCGCCGTTCATCTTGGGTCGGTAGGGAGATGAGTTATGGTGTTCAATCTTGAACTCAGCACACAACTCCTTCATCAACTTATTGTTCAAGTTATATCCATTATCAGTAATGATCTGGCTCGGAACACCATAACGGCAGATGATATTGTTTTTGATAAATCGGACCACCACTTGTCGGGTTACATTGACGTATGACGCTGCTTCGACCCACTTGGTGAAGTAGTCAATGGCGACCAGAATGAACCGATGTCCATTTGAAGCCTTATGTTCAATCATGCCAATCATGTCGATTCCCCATATGGAAAAAGGCCATGGGGAAGAGAGAACTTTGAGATGTGTAGGTGGTACATGGATTTTGTCTGAGTATATCTAACACTTGTGACACTTCCTCATGTACTTGTAGCAGTCGGATTCCATGGTCAACCAATAGTATCCTGCTCTCATAATTTTTCTCACCATTGTGTGTCCGTTGGCATGAGTGCCAAAGGATCCTTTGTGAATTTCCTTTATTAGTGCGTCTGCTTCTGGTCTGTCGACGCATCGGAGCAAGACCATGTCAAAATTTCTCTTATAGAGTGTGTCACTGCTCAGAAAGAAACTGCTAGCCAGTCTTCTGAGGGTTTTTCTATCTTTCCTCAGTGCCCCAGGAAGGTACTCTTGTTTCTGAAGGAAGCATTTGATATCGTGATACCAAGGTTTGTCGTCTATGACTGCTTCAATCATGAAGATGTAAGCGGGCCGTTCAAGGCGCATTATGTCGATCTTAGGTAAGTCGTTCCTTTGACCTACGCTAATCATGTAAGAGAGAGTGGCTAATGCATCATCCATGTGATTCTCATCACGAGGGATGTGATGAAACTCGACTCTGTCGAAGAATGGTAACAACCTTCTCGCATAGTCTTTGTAAGGAATTAGTCCGGATTGGTATGTGTTCCAATCTTCTTTAATCTGATTGGCAACCAAAGCTGAGTCGCCATGTACATCCAAGTTCTTGATTCTCAAATCAATCGCTTCCTCGAGACCCATGACACAAGCTTCGTATTCGGCCTCGTTGTTTGTACATTTGAACGTAAGTCTAGCGGTGAAAGGAATGTGGGTACCCTAAGGTGTTATAATAATTGTCCCAATTCCATTTCCTTAATGATTGACAGCTTCGTCAAAGATAAGTCCCCATTGGGAATCTGGTTTTGGCCCTTCACTGGGTAGCGGTTCGTCGCAGTCTTTCATTTTTAGATACATGACATCTTCGTCTGGGAAGTCAAATCTGACTGATTCCTGATCGTGAATCGGTTGATGAGCCAAATGATCGGCTAAAACACTTCCCTTAATGGCTTTCTGAGCGTGGTACTCTATGTCATATTCTGATAGCAACATCTGACAACAGGCAATCCTTCCCGTGAGAGCAGGTTTTTCGAAGACGTACTTGATTGGATCCATTTCTGAGATTAACCAAGTAGTGTGACGAATCATGTACTGGCGAAGCGTTTGGCTGCCCAAGCCAGAGTGCAGCAAGTTTTCTCGAGCATAGTGTACCGAGTCTCGCAGTCGGTGAATTTCATGCTCAAATAGTAGATGACAGACTCTTTCGTTTTGGTTTCAGCTTGTTGGCCAAGCACACAGCCCATGGAGTCTTCCAAGACTGTTAAGTAGATGATCAGCAGTTTTCCTTCCACTAGAGGTGATAGAATCGGGGGGTTCAACAGGTATTTCTTAATTTTATTGAAGGCAGTTTGGCAGTCTTCTGTCCAAACGCAGTCCTGATTCTTTTTGAGTAATTTAAAAATCCGCGCACATGTCGCGGTCATGAGGAATATGAATCTGGAGATGTAGTTCAAACGTTCCAGGAATCCCCTAACTTGTTTTTCAGTCTTTGGAGAAGGCATTTCTTGAATGGCCTTGACCTTGTCAGGATCAACCTCAATTCCTTTCTGGCTGACGATGAACCCTAAGACTTTCCCCGAACGGACACCGAAAGTGCACTTGTTGGGATTCAAGCGAAGTTTGTACTTTCTCAACCGCTCGAATAGTTTTGACAGGTGGGTCACATGCTCCTCCTCTGTTTCAAATTTGGCAATCATATCATCGACATATACCTCGATTTCCTTGTGTATCATGTCATGAAACAGAGTAGTCATGGCCCTTTGATTGGTTGCCCCAGCGTTCTTCAAGCCGAACGACATTACCTTGTAACAAAAGGTACCCCATGGGGTAATGAACGAAGTTTTCTCCATGTCTTTCGGCGCCATTTTTATTTGATTATAGCCCGAGAATCCATCCATGAAGGAGAAAACTTTGAACTTTGCTGTACTGTCAACCATCATGTCAATGTGTGGTAAAGGAAAGTCGTCCTTTGGACTAGCCTTGTTTAGATCCCTGTAATCGACACACATTCTGACTTTTCTGTCTTTTTTCGGAACGGGTACAATGTTGGCTAACCATTGAGGATATTCGGATGTAGCGAGGAAACCCGTGTCAATCTGTTTCTGTACCTCCTCTTTGATTTTGATGGCCATGTCCGGGTGAGTCCGTCTCAACCTCTGTTTTGCTAGCAGACATTCCGATCTTAACGGTAAATGATGCTCCACGATGCTGGTATCCAACCCCGGCATGTCCTGATAGGACCAAGCGAATACATCGGGAAATTCTTTGAGAAACTTCATCAAACTTTCTTTGGCAGTTGGACTGAGCAGTGCCCCAATCCTGATTTCTTTTCTCTCTTTTTCCGAACCCAAGTTGACCGTTTCCAACGGCTCTTTGTGAGGTTCAATGGACCTTTCCTCTTGTTTGAGTAGTCGGGAGATCTCTTCTGGAATTTCGTCGTCAACTTCTTCTTCAGCCCCAAATACCGGGAACTCAAAGTTGGGAGAAGGCATCGGATCGTATGTTTCAACTGGGTTTAAAACAAGCAATCTGCATGACGTGATGATTCGTGTTTAGAAGATATAGAGAGAATGCAAGTGTGTGCATGTTTTTTCTTTGAAAAACTGCTTGTTTTTATTATTTGAGATGTTTTTTAGGATTACCATTTTCTGAGAAAAGCAAAAAGAGAAAACAGCAATTAATGCGAAAATTACAGAACGGTGTTATTTTATTAATGAACAAGTCGATTCTTGAAACTACAGTCCTATAAAACAAAACTCTGTCGCTTTGGGTGAAGCGAAGAGGGAAATTTACAGAAAGTGAGCCCTATCAAAACATCCGTTTCACCTAGGCAGGGTGAAAGGTTAAAGTAAAGATGGCAATTACTTAGACTTATGAACAATCTTCGGAACATCGACTGCAACCCATTGGCGGCGAACTCCTCGGTGAATCATAAAGTCTGGTACCTTCCTTGATTTGTCTTCAGAAATGATGCTGATTTCAGACGGAGCAGGATCATTGGAATCTATCTTCTAGGCAGAGTTGTCGTAGGAGGATTCCTCTATTGTATTTTGCATAGTATTTGTACTCTCAGCTATATCTCCCCATCCAGTTGGCTGGATGTCTTCGAACCTGATACGAGAGCTTTCAGGAGTGGTGTATTTGACCATGAAGTCGTACTTTCCACTCGGTTGTCCCAAGGTGTCCCACACTTCTTTGGAACTGGAGGAGTCATCCCTCTCGATGACGTTGACCTCGGGAAAAGCATAGTTAATGAATTCTAGTCCTGCAAACGTTGCGAATTCATCGTCGTGCTGGGTATTTTCAGGATAACCTGGGTGTTGATCCTATGACATGGTGGGGACGCAGGTATTCTTTTCAATGATGCTCAGCTGATTTTCATTGTTCGGCTGATTTTCTTGCCCCAAGTTTCCTGGGTAAGGCTGCCAGATAGGCAGACCATCCATCGGGCCATAGTAGCTGGTGTCAAAGTTGTCTTTCATCAGATGTCCTCCTCTAATGAGTTTGGCGGAGCACGGCATCCTTCCGGATCACAATCTCCATATACCATTTCGACGTCTGACCTCAGTATAAATCTCGGGCTCTGTGCAGGAAAGCAAAAGGGAGTCTGAGTTTTGCCCTGAGACGTGTAACCGTCCTCATTGAGATAGGACTTCCATTCTTCCTCCGTATTGGCGGAATCATCTTCATTGATGGTATGTACTTCTTGAGACACTGGGTGAAGGAAACCTCCACTGTGGAAGAAGTTCTGAATGGGACGAAGACTTTCATCGTTGGTAGCAGCCTGTGTACAGGTTGAGGAAAAGCCAAGACCTTTCCTTTTCTTATTGTCAATAGGAATGACAAGCTGCCCCCATCCTGTTGTGTTGGTACTCTCGACCGCTTTGATAGCATCTTTGTATGAGGAAATCGAGGTTCCTTTCTCTGATTGATTCTCATTGCTCACCGTAAGCGCTTGGAACTGAGTTCCAACAACCTCCTCGGGTTCTACACAAGTAGATAATGACAAGTTCCTTACGAGCAGAGCTTGTTCTCTATAGACTGTGACGAGTTGGTCGTTCTGGACGAACTTTAGCTTTTGGTGGAGGGTCGAAGTGACCACCCCAGCCTGATGTATCCAAGGTCTTCCTAGTAAACAACTGTATGTTGCCCGAATGTCCATGACCTGGAAAGTGACTTAGAAAATGTGAGGACCAATAGTTATGGGAAGGTCGACTTCGCCGAAAATCGTTTTCTGGATCCGTCAAATGCTTTGACGACGACCTCGTTGGTTCTCATCGGAGGGCCTTTGAATGATAATTGCATCAAAGTGGACTTTGGCATAACATTCAGGACTGACCCTGTGTCTACTAGTACGCTGGCTAAAGCATCGTCCTGGCAGTCGACTGTAATGTTGAGCGCCACTTCATGACGACGACCTTCTTCAGGTAATTCCTCATCACTAAATCCCAAGTTATTGCAGGAAGTGATGTCAGAGACAATGCTATCGAATTGTCTAATTGTTAATCCTGTTCCACAAATTCTTGCTCCAAGACTTTCTGTAGAGCCTCCCTGTGCGCTTCTGAACTAAGTAACAGTGATAATACTGAGATCTTTAAAGGAGTTTGTAACATCTGATCAACAATGTTGTATTCACTCCTTTGGATGACCTTTAGCATCTCATCATTGTTTTTTGAAAGGTCGGGATTACTGGATTAACCGACTGGTGGATCAGGAGCTTCCGTCTGAAGTTCCTTTTCTTTGTTAGGTTCCCAAACCCCTCAGTTGAAGATTCTACCACTCCGTGTTACTCGACTGATGTTTGCAATATTCACGATGGAGGGTAATGGAATTTCCTTTCCATTCTCAACTGTTGTTGCACCATATTTGTAAGGGATAGCCTTAGTTGATTCATATGGTAGTGGTCCCAGTAGATAGATAACTACAGGAGCCTTCTGATTCTTCTGACCATCGTAAGTAATTTTGATCTGTTCCCGGTTGGGAACTCTCGATTCGTCCAGTAGAGGGATAACGGTACAAACATTCTTAGGCATCTGATGATCAGAGATTACGACGACATCCTCAACTTGATCAGCGAAATAGTTGACTGATCCAGAACTTGACCATGGTTGAATCTCTTTGTGGTTTAACTGACTTTGAAGGGCTGCTCGCACGAGGTAGCATCCTTGATTATCCACTGAGCAAACTCCACACCGCTCATAGTTGTGTAGTGGCACCTGGCCACGTCCGCTTTGAATACAGTGTAACCTTACTAGATCTGTTTCAATCGACCGAACATCCTGACTTTGATATCTAGTAGGATTCCCGTTAGTGATACTAATTTGCTGGGTGTCTTCATCCATATAGATTGGAAGCCACCAGTGGTTCAACAAGTGCTGAAGTGTTTCCTGGACATGGGCACAACCCTGATCGTTTTCGCAACCCGCTTTACAGTTCTGATAATCATGTGATACCAGGAACACGAGCCGGACCTGTTTAGCATGTAACTCCACCAGGCTGGTATTCATCAAGCGAATATCAAAGATTTGAACCATGTTTATTTGATAATGATTCCTATCATGGTAGTGTTGGATCCATCCAAGATCCATCTGACGCTGGAGGGCCTCTTGTACAAAAGAGCATCCCTGTTTGTTTACTGAGCAAGTCAGATAGGAATTGTACTCATGTTGCGGCAGATTATGATACTGGCTTTGCCGTGAGTGCATTGCCACCAAGTTGACATTCATCGCACGGATGCCGTGGTTCTGAATGATGTTGGAATTCGTATAAACCATGTTAATTCTACGAACTCGGTGCTCCTGGATCCATCCGAGATCCATCTGTTCCTGTAGAGCTGATTGCACCACAGAACATCCTCGATTGTTTTTAGAATAGATATCACACTGGTGATAATTATGAGGTGGCACATGGCCATATCCACTCTGTCTACAATGCATCTTGACCAAGTTGGCCCTTAACAAGAGTACATCATGAATTTGATAGGTGTTGTTAGACTCTCCCTCTATCAAATTGACTGCAACTTTCTCATGTTGAGGCAGCGGGTTCGTGAGAACATTCGGATTCGTATATTTGAAAGATAAGACCCCGCTCCTAACAAGCTTTTACACGTTGGATTTGAAACTGAGACAGTTTTCAATGTTATGCCCTGGTCCTCCTTGATGGAAAGGGCAAGTCTGATTCACCTTAAACCAAAAAGGTGGATTTTCCGGTACTGTAAGAGGAGACTTAGTCTGGACATACCCCATGGCCACTAGTAATAGGAATAGTTCTGCGTACGATACGGGTATATGATCAAATCCTGGTGGCCGCGTTGCACGCTTGTTGTTGTATTGAGGACGAGCCTGCTGAAGAGGCTGTTGTGTCCTTTGCTGAAATTGCTGCGAAACAAGCGCAGGGTTAATAACAGGAGTTACAGCTGCTACTGGTTGGTACCGTCGCCTTTGCTTTCTAAGAGAGATATTCCCAATATCTTGCTCCTTTTTCTTATGGAGAGCACTACCGTATTTTTTAGTACCGCTTGTCGACCCAATGTCTTTGACTAGACGTCCTTCTCGAATGGCTTCCTCGAGACGCACTCCCATACCGACCATTTCAGTGAAGTCGCTGGGCGCACTGGCAACCATTCTGTCGTAGTAGAATGAGCTCAATGTCTTTAAGAAAATCTTTGTCATCTCTTTTTCCTCAAGAGGTGGACAAATTTGAGCGGCAATTTCACGCCATCTCTGAGCGTATTCCTTAAAGGTTTCCTTGTCCTTTTGCGACATTGATCTGAGTTGATCTCTGTCTGGTGCCATGTCCAAATTGTATTTATATTGCTGGACGAAAGCAGTGCCAAGATCTCTGAAAGTGCTAATCGTAGTGCGGTTTAAACCCATGTACCATTTTAATGCGGCACCGGTTAAACTATCCTGAAAGTAGTGAATCAGTAAATCCTGGTTCTCTGTCTGAGCTGACATTCGCCGAGCGTACATCACCAAATGGCTTTGAGGGCAAGAGTTACGCTTGTACTTTTCAAAGTTGGGTACTTGGAACTTGTGCGGGATTTTCACATTAGGGACCAAACAAATGTCTGTGGCGTCCTTTTCAAATAGATCCGGACCACGAATAGCTTGCAGTTCCTTCTACATTTCCGGGAACTGCTCCTGGAATTCATCCATTCTATCGAACATACTTTCCTTTCTACCAGAAGGTATCTGTGGAATCTGTCCTTCCGGGACAGTGTACACCACAGGGGGTGGCACCGTTACTATGGCAGTGAATCTTGGCGTTTCCAGAAGTTTGTAACCTTCAGGAGTCCTCATTATGCCTCTGGCATCCTCGCTTTCCCGAAATTTGTAACCTTCAGGCCCAAAGGCTTTTGCTATGATTCCCTGATCTTCAGTGATCGGCGGAACATATCCTTCCGGGATATAGTTAACAGGCATGCCCCAGGGACGATCTTTCGGCATTTGATACCTAGGATCATACTTCTCCACTATGGGCATTGACGTGATCTCTGAGATCACAGTTCTTTGTAGCTGAGCTTCTGCCATGGTTTGCATGTCGTTACGAAGCTTTCTCATATCCTCTCTTAGAGCGTCGATCTCTTCTTTCAACTCTCTGTTCTCTTCCTCGAGATCATCCATCTTTTTCTGACAATTGGCCCGAGTATTGTACGAATGAGACAGTTTGACTCAAGAACCGAGACACAAACGTGAGATTCGTAGGTAAGAAGAATACGTGACGCGAGAATGATGAATGCAATGATTATATTTATTGTTTTTTTTTGTTTAATCAAAATAAACTTCGACAATTAGATTGTAAATATCAAACAGTGGGGAAATCCCCATTTTATTGAATTCAAAGGATTGCGGAAATGGAAATACAGTAATTTACAAGGTGCGGAAATAGAAACCTAAGCTAATGGGTCCTGAGTCCTCTCTGAGGAGAACTCGGGTGCTGATTCTGGTACTTTCCTTTTCTTGGATCGGGGCTCTTGGGCCGTTGTCGGATTGTCATTCCTTTGCCAAGTGAAAGGAGCGAGCAAATTCCTTTGGTCATCCTGATTCTCTACAGCATGTTGCTCTAAAATCTCAATCAGAACATCCTTATCTTTCAATAGCTGTTGTATTTTGGTACACTCCACATTGAGAATGCAATACTTGTTCTTCTAAGAGATCCTCTCCTGTTGAACCTTGTTGAGAGTAACCTGAAGTTTTTGCGTTTCAGTCATGAAGTACGTGACAGATTCCCTTGGTGGAAGAACTCCGTGACGAGGATAAGGCATCCTTAGCTTGAGAGCTCTAGTTTATACCCGGTGGAGATAAGGCTCCACCGAGACACAATCTGGTTTTCCTAGAGACTCCCATCCTTTCTTATGAACATGTTTCCAAGCATGCACTATTTCTATCTTTAGTGCCCTGTCATTTTCTCCTTCCTTGAAGAAAAGACCTTCCAGATGAGCATTATGCTGGACATGCCTCATCGGGTATCCAAATTGACGACGAACTAAAACTGGATGGTAATTGATTCCTCCCTTAGTTCCTATGAGGGGTACGTTGGGGAAGTTTCCATAACGGTCAATGATTCTGATCCCGTCATAAATCCTATTGTACCAATCTATGTCAGAGTTGGTAAGAGACATGATTTTCTGCGACCAACGTAAAGCACTCTTATGATCCCAAAATGCAGCAGACTTGGGCAAATGGGAGATAAACCATTTATATAGCAGGGGTACACAGCACGTGATCATTCCTCCGCTGTATAAATTCCTTAAGTGTACAGAATGATACGCATCTGCGAGCAAGGTTGGTACGGCGTTTCCAATGAGAAAAACCTTAATGGCGTTGATATCGACGAAGTTATCAATGTTGGGAAATAGAAATAACCCGTAGGTGAGCAAAACAAAGATGCTTTCAAAAGCAGTCATGTTCCCTATACTAGCAAAGTATAGAGCCTTCTTTACCAGAAACTTGGCTGGTAAACCCGGGATTCCTCCTTTGGTGGTCAGGTGAGTCTTGATTTCTGACTCATCCAAATAGATTGCTCTTGCAATGATTTGATCCTTTGAAATTTCTTCCAGTCCAGAAAAGGGAGCTTGATCAGTAATGGGTAGATCAATCAGATGAGAATACTCCTCCAGCGTTGGTGCGAGCTGGTAATCCGGGAATGTGAAACAGTGATAGACCGGATCGTAAAATTGAATGAGTGCCTCCAAGATTCCTTCAATTACATGGACCCTTAACATAGGTAGCAGACCTCCGTACTTGGCTCTGAAAGCGTCAGGGTTAGTAATCATCCTTGCTAATCCTCTCAAATCCTCTAGTTTCGGAACCTTGAAGGTATACTTGTGCGTTTTTCTTCTACCGAAATCCATTAGCACAATCCTTTTCTCTCTGACATTTGCATTCATTGTCTTAGTTTAATTTGAAAAAAGAGAGACTAGAAGAGAAAATTTTTCTTTGCTTAATGTTTTTTTTTATTTTAAAACGAATGCATGAATGCAGCACACAAAAACATAGAAAAAACATGGGGTCAAAGGGTCGGTGTCATGAAGTCAAGGCTCTACCCATCCCAAAGGTTTATACTAGTGATTTTTGTACCTGTCTCTCAAAATCATTGATTCTTGTCGAGATAACATCAGCGGGCCGGGAACCGTGCTAGGTGATGTATTTTGAAGAATCTAAGAAGAGGGTAGTATCGCGTGATGACTATTTCTGATAGCTTCCGCACTACCGAAAGAGGTTTTTCCTAGGTGTATACTCAATCTTTCCACATGCGGCATCACACGCATTCCCATTAGTAGAAAAATAAACACATATATCAATTAGGAAAAGCAGTATATATATTTGTCCTAATTTCTTAGACTTTCTTAAGAGCTATGAATCCTATGATCCTAACAGAAAATGGCTCCCCCGCGGAGTCGCCATTCTGTTGCACCTTCCCAATTTAAAGGTTTTGACCTAAGATCCTAGTGAGGGCCGATCCAAGCCATAATGACATTCCCCGATGGAACCGTCATGAAAATAACTTGTCCAAGGTTTTCACCTTAAATTGTAAGAAAGAAAGACAAGCCCCACGGTGGGCGCCACTTTTCTGTAGCGAGCGATTTTGGACGTGGTTCTTAAGCCCTACCGCTCTAGGGTACTACAGGTCGATTCATTTTTTATCCTATTGAAGCTGATGAAGGAAGGGAAATAGATGTCTCCAACTAACCCTGCTTGCATACTGAGTTTAAACAGCGGTCTGTTAGGTTACAGATGCTATGTGGAAGTGGGGCCTCTTTCTGCTTATTTTGTTAAGACTGAAATGACGGGACTATGCTATTGGTAGGATGTTAGGACTGATGATTTTCGATTGATGTATGAAGGTACGGGATTTTGGGTTTTTGATTAGTATTCTCGCTAAGATTTCTCTTTCAATCTTATGCCTACGTATTCCCGTTTACCGAAACAGGGAAATCAGAGTGATCGTAGTTCCTCCTATTCTATGGGAGGAAATGGTGTTTTGGTGTCTTGTTCAAAGCCCAAGACATGAAGCTAAAGGTGGTTTGTATCTTGTTCAAAGCCCAAGATGTGAAGCTGAAGGGTCTATTTGTATCTTGTTCGAAGCCCAAGATATGAAGCTAAAGGGTTTTGACTTTAGAGAGAATTTGTCATCTCTAAAGAGGGTTTGTTTGTCACAACTGTTGGGTGACTGATTATAAAGGAGAATTAATTTAACTGGGATATGTGAATCCAACAATGCCATAATTTCTTTTATAGGGGATTTTTAACCTGAAGGAGAAGACTTTAACTCAGTTTAGAGCAATGCCATCTTTCCTTAGGAATTTCCCATGCTAAAAGAGGGACAGTGGCGTGGATGTAAATAATCCAGAGGCTTGCCGTTTACATCCAATAGATGAAGGGGAAAGGAGTTGTTGATGTTTGTATACTGTGAACGAGGCACGACTTTGATGCTAAAAGGTTGATTGACTCAATCGGGGTTTTCTTATACAAAGCCTAAGAGGAGGCTATTGGCCCAAGGGGAGGCTATCTTCCCGGAGGAAGAATCATTATACGAAGCCTAAGAGGAGGATGTGAAAACTTCTAAGAAGCCGACGGGTCCTTGTACAACGCCCAAGAGGAGGCGGGGATGCTTCTAGGAAGCCCGTGGGTCCTTGTACTAAGCCCAAGAGGATGCTGATGAACAGTTCCATAAGGGGTTTCACTTGGAACATTGGCCTTCTGTACATGAACTGTTCAAGGGGGGAGATTTCTTAAATCTAGTTATCTAAAATTGTTGCGAAAGAAAATTCTCATGGTTTAGGTTATGTTGAAATATTCGGTATAACGTCGGATGTAGGGAGACGAGGTTTTGTCTAGTTCTAGACGTAGTTGCCAGGGAAACTCTAAATATCTATACTATTATTACACAGTCGTATCAGTTTATGAAAGAAGACTTACAGTGAAACAGCCCCACAGTACAGTTATATACATATGAAAGCGGTAAATGAAAGCGGGTAAACACTTACTCGGTTGTAGAGCTTCCATGCTGTTTGGTTAGTTTGTTCAACAAAGAAAGCACTGATAACAATATTATATTCAAAATCAAAGGAGAAAGTGCTTTTGAAAGGAAAATTAGGGCTTAGAGCTCAAGGAGAGGCCCAGGGTTTTATCAGTGATTTCACTGTTGTTTGAAATTGTACAGGGACTTATACAAGTGACTGAGGCCTAAAAAGGTTTTCTGTACAAGGGGATGGGTCTTACACTCTCAAGAGGCCCAAAAAATGGTTGAAAGTGAGCAAAGATGGATCTTATAGCTCAAGGAGAAGCACAATGGTTAATTTTGAAAAAAGGCGACGATCGCCGAGGTTTTGAAAACACCGTGGGTCTTATCCAAGGACTGAGGCCCAAATTTTTTTTTGGTTTCAAAAGGCGATTGGGTCTTAGACTCTATTAGAGGCCCAAAAAATGATTTTGAATGGGTCTTATAGCTCGAGGAGAGGCCCAGATGGTTTGTTTTAAACGGGCGATGATCGCGCCGAACTTTTGAAATACAACGGGACTTATACAATAAGTGGGCCCAAAATAGGTTTGTATTTACAAAGGATTGGATCTTACACTCTATTAGAGGCCCAAAGAGTTTAAAAATGATTTGTTTGAGTGAAAATCAAGGAAACCCTAAATTTGTTTTCTTTTAAAAGGAAATATTTAAAGAAAATCAAATAAAATGATAAAAATACCAAATAAGTTTGAATAAACCACTTGTGATTTTTGTTGAAGGTTTGAAAAATGAGGTTTTCATCACAAGATGAATTAAAACCTACTTAGTTTTGATTTTCCAAAATGGATATTTATTTTTAAAAGAGTTTAAAAACAAATAAAATAAATTTATTCACAAAAACACTAATTATATTAAATAAATAATATAAAATCTAATTTTTTGGGGGAATAAAATATTTCAACATTTTTGTGATATTTTACAAAAAGAACCAATAAAAAATAATTAAAATGAGGGAGTTATTAATTTTCCAATTAATTAACAAAACATGAAAATATTGGAAAAAATAGCAAAATGTGAGAAAACACAAAATGGCATGGGTGGGGTTTGAACCCACGACCTCAAGGTTATAGGACACGCGCCTTACCACTGGGGTGGTGATACATCCTTTGATTAAAACAAACGAACAAATATACAAGGCTTGCCTTATTTTTTAGGCCTGGCCAAGGCAAGGCAAGTTTTGGCAAGAAACGGGAAGGTCCATAACTTTCTCATTTCTCCATGGTTGGGCACAAAATTTATATGCATCTGGCCTAAATTTCACAAGGAATCCAATGGTGGTGGTATTTTTTTCAGATCATGCTCCCTCCTCAAAATCTGATGGTGGTTTTGAAATAGGCCTATAATTGCATTTTCTATGCTACACTTTGGTACAGGCATGAATTACATGATGAGTTGGTTCAAACACAACATATATAACATGTATGAGATGTGCATGATCAGTGGACTTCAAAGAAATGCATATTTTGGAAAGTTCAAGTCATGATGCTTACCTCTCTTTTGAGCTTTTGGAGTTTTTGTGCAATCTGCCAAGTTTCTTGTTCCAGAAATGGTTTGATGCTTTGGACACTCTCAAATGATCCCTTAGAAGATTTTAGGATGAATGGAATCAGCTGGAACCTGTAAAAACACAAACTGGCCCTTTCTTACAAAAGGGATTAAAATGGCCAAAATAGCAACTCCCTCAAATGGTGTTCCAGATGGGGGGAACCATTTAGGACAGTTCAAGGATGATATTTGGAGTGTGTTTGAGGTTTTATCTGGTTTGGAAAGTGACTGAACTAAGGCATGGCTTGAAAAATGCACAAAAGTACTATTTTGATGTTTTGAGAGGTGACTTTGTGATTTAAGGATTACAGGTCACTTGTGAGAGTTTGGATAGCTTAGATAGGATCATGAGCTGTGATGGAAATGCTCTCTAACTCAAAAACTCAGATTTACCTTGCTAAAGAAGGCATTTTGGCCTAAAGAGAGGGGTTTTGAGGGAAGCATCTGTTTGATGGCTTTGGTGTACTCAAACTGAGCACAAATGAGCTCTATTTATAGTAGAGTAAGTTTGTTTTGGGATCAATAGTGAATGGCAACCACAGCAGAGGTTTGGCCAATGTTGATCAATGAGAGTCCAAGTCTCCTCTAGCCATTGACTAGAGGTTAGGGCATAGGCTGCTGGTTCCCTTGGTCTTGGATAAGTCTTGACTGAATTCAGTTGCAAATGTGTCAGTCCATGCCACCTCTAAGCATCCATTAAATGCTCCAATCCAAAATTGAAGTCTTGTCCCTCTTTTAGGGATTTCTAGGTTTGTCATGCTACTTCTTGTTCCAAATACTTTGGAGACTTGGATCAGTGTTTGTTCCCTTTAGATTTGATCCTCAGATGTGTTCAAAGTGATGACAAGGCTTAGAATTATATGATTTTGCCAAATCGAGCAAAAGTGCAAAATTTTGCCTAGCCTTGGTAGTTTTCAGCAAGGCATATTGCCATTGTCATATCTCATGACTCAAGTGGAATTTGGTGATGTTCTTGGCCATTTTGGAAAGCCCTCATATGATACAACAACTGTTTGATCATAATTGGTTTTGATACTTTTTGGATCCAAGTGAAAAATTCCCCTACATTTGGAAAAATGTAAGGCAGGTTCTAACTTAGTGAAAATTTCACTAAGTGTTAGAAAAAGTGACATTTCATGTTTTCAGCCATTTTGATCATTCCATAACTCAAAATCCATGATGAATTGCAATGAGGTGTAGTTGAAGGTTTTGTAGAGGGCCATGAGGGCTACAAATCAAGCTTTGGATGAGAAGAAATGGCCTTGTGGTTTAGGAGTTATGATCCTCCAAAGTTGGTACCCTAACCACTTTGTTCCATAACTTAGAAAATTTCTAAGTTTTTTATGGTTACCCCTTTTACAAGTTATCCCACTTTTCTTGATTTTTCTTGATGAATGATGATTCCAATCACACATTAACATCATTTTAGGGTTAAAAAACCATAATTGTGAAAAATCTCAAAAAGTCAAAGTTTCACTTTTGTGCACAGTTGACTTTTTATCAGATGAATTCCAAACTGTGCGGTCCTCTATGAAATCGAGTCCTTGACCTAAATCAAACTTGATGGATTAATTTCATAGGTGTCATAGGGTGTATTGAATCATGTCTTAGGGTTTGGTAGCATGTCCTGGTCAAAAGTCAAAGCTACAGTTGACTTTTCCCTCGAAACCCTAACTGTGGTTCAGATGAAATTGAAACTTGTTGCTCAAGCTTCTTGGATCAATCCATTGTTGCAAATCGATCAATGTTGTGTATTAGAGACCCTAAAATCTTCTCTTGAGGTCTTGGCTCATGTTTTGTCCCAAAAGTCAGCTTAGGGGTGAATTAGGTCAAGAAACCCTGATTCCTAATTTTTTATGAATGCATCCCCCGAGGTCAAATTTGACTTGATGATTGGGTCCATGAGGTTCCATGGAGAATATTAGAATATGCTTTGAAGAATTGGCTCATGCCCAGAGGAAAAATTCCATCTGGAGGCCCTGGTCGACCAAACCCTAATTTGGTGACACTGGCGATCTTAAGGCTTAATCCACTTAGAAGGGCGCAGCCTTGTGCTTAATCCTTAAAGTGGGAGTCCTTTTGATCCATTATAGAGGTTTGAGAGGTTTGAAAAGTTGAAGATCATGTCATTTCTGGATTGATCCATTGTCTAAGGCTCAAAGAGGGCTTGAATCCCTAATTTTTGTTTGTAGTGAGTGCTCACCCATCTTTGGGGAGACTAATGAGGCATGATGGTACATCCATATTGTGATGATGATTTGCACAATGATGGGGAATCTTAGTAGTCAAAATTTGGGGTATGACACAAATCCTCATGGATTTTGGGTTATGGATTGATCAAAATCACAAAAAATCAAAATGACCACTTTTTCCAACACTTAGTGAAATTTTCAAGTCAGAATCTGTTTCATTTTTTACCAACTTTGAGGCCATTTTTTACCAACTTTGAGGCCATTTTTTACCTTGATCCAAGCTGAACCAGGTCCATTGGTGGACATCAAAGTTAAAGTATGTCAGAGAGCTTTCCAACAAGTACCAGATCATCTCCAAATTCAATTTGAGTAGGGAGTTACAACCCTTGGAACATGGCATCAAATACTGGTTTCTTCCTATGGCAGATTATAGGTCATTTGCTCGAATTGGCTAATTTGTGCAATTACAAGTCTTGTAATCCTTCTAGAAACATTGAAGATCAGATCAAAGCAAATGATCTCTGAGCCACAAGCCTCCTAAGACAAAAGATCATCATGTAGGCATGTGAAATTCAATGTTACAAATCCAAAACTTTCAAATTTATCATGAAGCATTCAAGCAGTGCATAGAGCTGGCATGTATCAGTCTACAACATTGGAAATAAGTCAAGATAAACTCAAGCAACAGAAGACCATAGGCCTGCTGCACTGACCCAAGTCAATGGCTAGAGAAGACTTAGATTCCTTTATGCAACCATTGGACAATGAGCTGTAGCAGCTGCCATTCACTATTCCTTGCAAAACAAACTTGCTCTACTATAAATAGAGCTCATTTATGATCAGATTGAGTACACCAAAGCAGCACAACTGATGCATTCCTTAAAATCACATTCCAAAAACCAGATTTTGCTTCTTCTTGAAGTCACTATCGAGTTTTCAAATTGAGAGCAAATCTATCAAAATCAATTATGTCAACACCTCACATATATCATATATGAGTGATCCATGACCTGAAAACTCATCTGGAACATCAGAATCATAAAGTCACCATTCATTTGCTCAAGCTTTTTGGCTAGGTTGCAGTTGAGGTACCAAAACAAGTTCTGAGCTGATTTAATCCATTCCAAACTTTCAAACACATTACTTGAGCTCGCGCGAAGAAGATGACTTGTTCTTGGCACCATTTTTGAATTTTTGAATATTTGAATATATTGATATTTTATTTAATTGATTCAAAAATTAATTTCTCTCTGAATTTTAATGTTTTTCAGTTGATTCTTTTTTTCAAAATTCGCAAAAATGTTAAAATATTTTATTTTACAAGAAGTTCACAAAAATATTATTTATTTTATATATTTGATATTTTTGTAAATAATTTATTTTTATTTGTTTTTAAACATTTAAAAATATTTCTTTCTCTTGATTTTTTAAATTCAAATGATTTTCAAATCATTCTATGGATAAAACATTATTTTTCAAACATTAATCCAAGATCACAACTTGTTTTTCACACATGTTTGAAAATTTTGATCATTTTAATTGATTTTATTTTAAATTCAAATGTACTTTTAATCAAAATTAGGGTTTTTATTGTTTTCACTCTCACAAACATTTTTCAAAATAATTTTGGGCCTCTTGATAGAGTGTAAGTCCCATCCCTGTGTAAATAAACCATTTTAGGCCTCAGTCATTGTATAAGTCCCGATATGATTTTAAAAATCTCGGCGCGATCGCCGTTTTCAAACAATTTTCATCTGGGCCTCCTCTTGAGTTATAAGCCCCATTTTTCTTCTTTTTCAAACATTTTTGGGTCTCTAATAGAGTGTAAGACCCAACCCCCTTTGTACATAAATAATTTGGGCCTCAGTCATTGTATAAGTCTCGATACAATTTTCAGAATAACGGTACAATCACTATTTTTCATCAGAGCCTCTTCTTGAGTATAAGCCCCAAACTTCCTTTTACAACAACTTTCCTTTTAATTCAAATTCAAATTCAAAGTTATTATAAAAAATTTCTTCAATTTCTTGAATAACTAACCATACAGCTGTAGTTACAATGTTGGAGCTTGCACACCTGTAAGTTCCACTATCTCTTCAATATACTTGTTTATATATATCATTTGTATATATATATATATATATATATATATATATATTATCTTGTATATACCTGCTTAGAGTTTTCCCCATCAATTACGTCTAGGTTTAGACCAAACCAGTGGTTACTCTTTCAATACAGTCAAACCTAGATCCCCCATAGGAAATTCCAAATACAGTCTTGCCTCCTCTTGGGCTTATACAATACGGAACAGAGAAAGGCATTATTCCCGGTGAAACTTTTCTCAAGACTGTCATAACTTAGAAATGTGTGTATAAGAAATTCATTTCCCTAGAGAGGATTATTCTCGGTGAAACCTCTCTTGAATTTCTTCAAACCCTAGAACTGTTAACTAAAGAAAGGATTATTCCCGGTGAAACCTTTCTTGAACTTTTTTCAGGCTTGGACCCACAGGCATCCTAAAAGCATCCCCAGCCTCCTCTTGGGTTTTGTACAAGGACCCTCAGGCATCTTAGAAGTTCTCAGCCTCCTCTTGGGATTAGTACGAGGACCCAAAGATCTCCTACAGGTATAGGACAGAACTTTGACATCTCTGCTAGTTCAATCCTCAAGAGAGTCATATTTTCAAAACATCAGACCAGTTTAGGGTTGATTCTCATCCCTTAAAAACATCATCCTCCTCTTGGGCATCATACAAAGATTATTCTCCAGTTAAGAGTCAACTTCTTCATACCAGTAGACTTGGAAGGTCTCATCTCCTATTGAATCTCAAAAAGACCCTCAAGTTTCCTAAAGGCACAGGAAAAACCCTGGTCATTTCATCACTTCATCAATCTCCAGCAGAGTCTAAAACCTCTATTGGTTTTCATACTCAAGGTTTAAACCTCTACCATCAATAAAACCCTAACAGAATCAGAACCTCATGGTCTCTGATATTTCAACTCTTCTCTAAATCCCATGAAAGAGTAAAACCTTTGGATTCCCCAATACACTTTGGACCTGTCTCAAGATCTCAATAATCCTTAGCAGAAGCTCGCCTCCTCTTAGGCTTCATATAAGAAATTCCCCAAACAGCCTCCTCTTAGGCTTTGTATAATGATTTTTTCTTAGAAAAGTTAGCCTCAATCTTAGGCTTTGTACAAGACAGATCATATTCTCTAGCTGAGTCAATCAACCTTTTAGCATCAATCTTGGAGTCAATTTTTTTTAGCCTCAATCTTGGGATTTGTACAAGACAAACAAAATTTTCCCCGGAAGAGTCAATTCTTTTCAGCCTCAATCTTGGGCTTTGTACAAGACAGATATAAAACTCCCCTAGTAGAGTCAACCTTTTAGCTTCAACCTTGGGCTTTGATCAAGGCACACAAAAATCCGCTCAGAGGAAATCAAGAGTTCTCTCTATAGGAAGACATTTATATGTACATCACACATCAAAACAGATCCAGATAACTGATGTAAGTGGTACACTTGTTGATTCAAAAAATCCAAGTTGTGGCCCCTCTTTTATCCTGGTAAACTTCCCCTTTCCTCTAATTGCTGAAAGTGGCAAGCCTCTGGATTATTTACATCCAAGCCAATGTACCTTCAAAAAAACAACGAAAAAACCCAAAAACAACAAAAACACTCTCTCAACACCCCCAAAGGAGAAACTCTCCCAACCTATAACAGTAAACACCAGAAATTATCTAAACTTACCAAAGAAAATCTATGGATAACCATATATACACTGGGTAATTGACAACTCCCCTTTGTATAACCTGACCCCGGACCCCCCAATCTCTTAGCATTTGTTAAAGAAAACATTTGCGTGCAAGGTTAGTTTTAGATAGCTTCTCTTTCCTTTCCAGCTTCATAGGATAAATAAGAAATCAGAAAGTAGCACCCAATTCCAACCATTGCGGTAAGGTGGTCGCGTCACCGACAATAGTTGCACGCTACACTAGCCTTAGGATTTGAGTCGTCGTACTTTATATGAGTGTCATGGTTATGAATATTTACTTTCCCTTTCATCCTAGCCTTAGGATTAGAGTCGCCGCACTCTATGTGAGTGTCTTTCCATGGACACTTACCTTTTCCGTTCTCATCCTAGCCTTAGGATTAGAGTCGCCGCACTCTACGTAAGTGTCATGGTTGTGGATACTTAATCTTTCCTTCCCTTCTTAACCTAGCCTTAGGATTAGAGTCGCCGCACTCTATGTAGGTGTCTTTCCATGGACACTCACCCTCCCCTTGGAATCTTGACCACAGTTAAGAATTCTTCACCCGTAGTGAGGTGAACTACGAATGCTCTGATTCATCGTTCCCTAATGAGGTTACGTAGGCACAAGGATCCCTATCCTTGGCGAGCTCACTAACAACTAACTCCCTTGTCTCTCGCCGCTGTGCGATTGAGACCAACTTACCTTCTCTTTTATCTTATCCTTAGGATTAGAGTCGCCGCACTCTATGTTAGTGTCATGGCTATGAAGACTTACTTCCCTTGGAACCTTGACCACAGTCAAGAGTTTCTCACCCGTAGTAAGGTGAACTACGAATGCTCGGATTCCATCCTAGTTAGGATACGTAGGCACGAGATGCGATGTCTTGGCGAGCATACTTTGTATATACCCTAGGTCATTACCTTAGCACCTTTCCCTTAGCAAGAAAACTTTAGCATAACACAAATACTAACAAGATGTTCCTGTAGAGTACTACAGATAATTAGAATGCAAACACCTTCCCTAGGTATAACCAACCCCCAAACTTTATATTCTCTTAGCTTTATTGTTACATACGCACTTAGGGTTTTCTTCGATCTTTACCCTTTCCTTTGGATAAATCAAAGCTCGGTGGTGAACTTCAAGAGTTGTGATTCAAGTTAACTAATAGCTTGATATCTGATTCTCACCGCAACATAAATGGCGACTTCACTAGGGATTTCCCCTAAGAGGGTTAAACCCACCTTGTTTGCATTTGTGTTATTTTATATGTTTGCTTGCTTGTATATCTATATATTCATAAATATTTTTATATATGTCTGTTGTGCTTGAGGTTTTCTGTATGCCGGGTTGTTACCTTGAATGGTGAGATAAGTCCTAACCTGGACTTGAGTGCACGTATGGTAGGATTATGGGTATAGTCAAGGAAACTTCGAGGGAGTGAATCCCGAAAAAGTTGACTTGAGATTCCCCGCTCAGTTGACGCCCTCTTGGGAGTAGTATTGTTGAACGAGTAGTCGTGAATACATTACTACTTTCGACCTAAGAGCTTATGACATTGAGGACCTTTAGTTACCTTTTACCCCACTTGGCCTCTTATGACGTAGTGCGGTGACTATGAGGGAGTAGTCTCGAAGTAGTTGATACGCGATACTTCACTCAGACGAGACTCCCTTGAGAATATTATTGATTTCCAAGTAGTTGGTGTGTCGATAATATCCAAGAGATGGGTCAATGACTTTGGGAACTGCTTAGAACCATGTTCTATAGATACAGGAACCCTTAGTACACACCTTTTGAGATGGGTAGACCATGGCTCCATGCTCGTGATCTTCAAACCTAGGCCCTTGTTTGTTTACCTGTATATATGTGTGTGAATATGTGAACATGTGAATACTTGTGTATGTGCATACATTCATCCATACATTCATGCATTCATGAATAACCCTTTGGTTTCAAGAAATCATTTATTCATTCCTTTGCAAAAATCATTAGAGATCGTGGATTTTGAAATGAAACTTTTCAGTCTTTTCCAAATTGTTTGCAACTTGCTTTTGAGTTCCATGAAACCATCTGGCTTGCATTTGTATTGCATGCGCATGTCGTTACATTTGCATTTCTTATCCATGAGTCTTGTCCATCCTTTGTCCATAACCCACTTCTTGACTTCCCTATGCCAGCATTGGACTTGAAGTAGCTTTTGAAGGATCATGAACTCAGGAGAGCAGAACCAGTTTGTGACAAAAGCGGATGTTGAATTGATGAAAGATCAGTTGGATCAGCTTGTGGAAGCTATGACAGCCTTGGCAAAGAGAGATGACAATATTTAGAGGACTTCAGTGAATGATTTTGCTCAAGCTTAGCCTGTGCGGATCCCTATTGAGAACCAGGTTATACAAGAATGTACCATCGTCCGAGATGGACATTCCTCTTCTATTGATACTGTGGACTATCAGATTTTTGCATTTCCTGTGCTAGATTCCCAAGAGGTAGTCCCTGTGATGAAGACCAAGGACCCACGAGATGTTGAGATTATGGAAAGATGTCGTGTGTTGGAAGAGAAGCTTAAAGTTATGGATGGTTGTGATGCTCTTAATCTGAATGCTTTGAACATGTGTTTGGTACCTGAACTTGTGATACCTCCAAAGTTCAAGACATCGAAGTTTGAGAAGTATAAAGGGGATAGTTGTCCAAAGCAGTATTTGGTGATGTCTTGTAGAAAAATGACCTCGCATGTCTGCAACGACAAGCTTATGATCCACTGCTTCCAAGACAGTCTAAGTGGGGCATCACTGAATTGGTACATGTAGCTAGAGAGTAGTCACATCTAATCATGGTCAGACCTAGCTAATGCCTTTGTGAAGCAATACAGCTACAATCTTGACATGGCTCCCAGCCACCTACAGTTGCTTGGTTTATCTCAAGAGGACAATGAATCCTTCAGAGGATATGCTCAAAGGTGGAGAGAAGTAGCTGCTCACGTTCAACCACTACTCTTGGATACAGAATTAGTTGGCCTGTTCGTGGATACTTTTCAAGGCCCGTACCGGGAAAATCTGTTTAGCATTGTAACATCAAACTTCTCTGACTTGGTAATAGCTAGAAAGCGCATCGAGAGCGGTCTCAAAAGTGGAAACATTCAAGGTACCTGGAACATCCCAGCTAGCGAGAGTGAAACAGTTGGCAGTTCTCAACAAGAATGGGAGGAAGGAAGTAATTCCATCTAGGAATCTCTGATCCCTCAGCCTCAATACTCATGCACCCCAACTGTTCAGAGTCAGCAATCTTTTGGGTCTCCGCATCAGATACCATTCTCTCCACAGGGACAATATTCTTCTCCAAATTGAAGGCCTCCTCAGTATCAACAGTCATACCGCCGTCAGCCGCGTCAGTACGTACGACAAACCCCAAGGAAGCCAGAGATGTACTTCACTCCATTACCAATGTCGTATAATTAGATATTGCCAGATTTAATCAAAGGTGGAATGATAGTGCTGAAGGAGGTAGATCCAATGATCCCTCCATACCAACCAGGATTTGAATCTTCAAACCTTGAATCGTCCTCTTCACTCTTACACCACCAAACTCTAGATGCGTGTGTCAAGTTAGCCAAACGTATGACTGGAGAATATCAAGGAGAATGGGTGGGTTAACATACAACTTTGAGCCTTATATCCTTTCTTTCTCAAACCATGAACCAGACCACATTACAATCCTCGAAAGACCTAATTGAAGCAGGGTTGTTTCCAAAGCATACTTTGGTAAAGATTACGTCAAAACTGACTCCTAAAAGGATTTGCTTACTATTCAATGTGACATTCTTATCAGTGATTCATTCACTATATGTCGCAACGTAATTCTAGTGAACAGACTTGGATTTAAAAACTGTCATATGCATTGCATTAAAATTATCATTTTCAAGGAGATCAGTTTTACTTGTGAGTAAGCGCTTGACCCTAACAAGTTTTCTAAAATGAAAGGATTGATCAAGCTAAGATGCAAAATTCCTGAAGACTCCGTTGAGCTGGAAGGCAAGCCGCTACAAGATTTAGCTAATCTGGAGCGATCAGGTCAAGATTAGACAAATCTCTTGAAGGTCAGTTAGTCTGAGGCAACTCCTTCACAGATCAACCAGCTAGTAGGGGCAAGTTTGTTTCCTAGTTGTTACTCCCACAGTCTAAAGGACAAGTCTGAGGACTTTGTTGTGCAAATGCAGATAATCTGGGGAAATTACGTTGAGATTTGTTGAATCTCTCCAAGGGTTTGAAGACACTGAAGCATCTTGTATGCCAATTCTTCTATAAAATCCTCTTGGTAATTTCTTCCCATAGACCATGTAATCTGGGGAAGATGAGACTTGAAGATGATCATTGTGCAATTAAAATGCAGAACTACATTGTTCTCATAATATCTTTTGCCAGCTCCCTAGTAAGTTGTTACTTCAGTTGATCTTGGAAATTCCCCATGGATCTTTCTCTTCCAACAAGGAAACCAGGCTCATGATGGCAATCCATAGTGAATTCATGACGATATGCCCCCGAGTGGAATACTTTTTCCCCAGAGAAGGTTGAAACCTTGAAGTAGAAATGTTGATTTTTACATGTTCATCCCTAGTGATGTTCCTTTTTGGTAAAGTTTTGCTGGGTATCCTTGTCGAGATATTTATTTCATCTCCAGTTTTGCTTCCCCTTGTCTGTTTTGTCAGCATAAGCATAAACATGGCATACATGCATTCATACATCTGCATGGCATATGAGCATTTTTGCTACCATTCTGGTGTTTACCTGTTTCGTTTACTTTGGTGTTTATTCCCCAAGTGACTGGGTTTGTCTCCTCTCCCAATAGAGTCGTGAGCCTTAGGCATAAAGTGCTCACCCTTTCTAAATTCCCCACAGAGTTTGATCCTCGTGGATGATGGTAGCTTCAATTATCTTTTCCATGTTTGGAAAAGATAAATCCCCATTTGAGTTCATTCCTCAATGGGTAGAGTCTTGTTTGACCGTTTCTTTCTAGCTTGTTCCTAGATTGAACTTTGGTCTCTGGCAAGTGTTGCTTTTAAACCTGATTAGGTCACCGAACCTAGTTTGAGCGTGCATTTGTTTTGCATTGTACCTCGCAGGAAGAAAATTAGAGATCTCCATTGAAGACATAACCCATTATCCAGCAGTGTTGTTGTAACAACATCTCCTTGGAATTTATACCCGGACAGCAAGTGGCGGTCTCCTTGAGAAGCTTGTTTTTCTATGTCTACCTTTACAACAATAAGTGGTAATCTCTTTGAGAAGCTTGTTTTGTCATTGATACCTTTATGGAGATAAGTGGCAGTCTCTATCAAGAAGCTTATCCGTCCTTGGTGTTATTCAACCATTTGTAGTTATAATTGGTATTACCCTCTCAATCAGTCATTTGCCATCAACCCTTTGATAACGATTTCCAAATACATACTTTCCGTCATCCCTTTGACGAAGACAAATCATGTTCAATCAACCCCTTGATGAGATTCCTACTTGAGTTGTTCATTTCCATCAACCCTTTGATGATTTCACTCGTTAGTGAATATTTTCTTCCGTCCGTCAACCCTTTGACGATGTCACTCTTTAGTGAATTGGTTTTTTTCGTCAACCCTTTGGCGATGCCAGGTTCGTTTCCATCAACCCTTTGACGATGTCACTCTTTAGTGAATTGGTTTATTTCTGTCAACCCTTTGGCGATGCCAGGTTCGTTTTCATCAACCCTTTGATGATGTCACTCTTTAGTGAATTGGTTTGTTTCCGTTAACCCTTTGGCGATGCCAGGTTCGTTTCCGTCAACCCTTTGACGATGTCACTCTTTTGCGAAACAGTTCCTTTCTGTCAACCCTTTGACGATGACAGTTATCTTCCCATCAACCCTTTAACGATGTGTTCCTTCGGGCAGGTGTTCTTTCCGTCAACCCTTTGACGATGTGTCTCTTTGGTTCATTTTCGTCAACCCTTTGATGATGTCACTCTTTTGTTAAACATACCTTTCTGTCAACCCTTTGACGATGTCAATTTTCTTCCCATCAACTCTTTAAGGATGTGATTATTTAGTCCAGTTATCTTTCCGTCAACCCTTTGATGATGTCACTCTTTAGTGAAATTCTCTTCCGTCAACCCTTTGACGATGTCGCTCTTTAGTGCATTGGTTTGTTCCCATCAACCCTTTGAAGATGTCAGTTTTATTTCCATCAACCCTTTGATGATGTGTCTCTTTATTTCGATTATCCTTCCATCACCCCTTTGACGATGATAGTGGCTACCTTACCATCAATCCTTTGATGATGACTCTCAAATACATATCTTTCTGTCAACCCTTTGACGATGTCACTCTTTTGTGAAACCTTTCTTTCCCTAGTGGAGACCATCTTTCCAGTTCAACCTCTAATGAGGATATTTTCTTTCTAGAATGACATTTGGTCATACTTGAACTGGATGATCAATCATTCTAGATATCTCCGTTGGAGCCCATCTTTTGGTTCTACTTCCAATGAGGATATTCTGTTTTGACCCAATCCTAAGGCTTTAAGGATTGTGTCATGTCTATTATTCTAGAGTGTCAGCCAATCATTGCTTGAACTTATTGATCAACTACTCTGGATATTCCCCAGTGGAGAACGTATTTCTGGCTCAACCTCCACTGAGGATATTTTTTTTTTAGAATGTCATCCGACCATGCTTAAACTTAATGATCATTCATTCTAGATACCTCCATTAAAGCCCATCTTTTGGTTCTACTTCCAATGAGGTTGTTTTCTTTGGTCTAATCCTAAGGCTTTGAGGATTGTGTCATGTCTTTCTTTTCAGAGTGTCAGCTGGTCATGCTTGAACTTGTTGATCAACTACTCTGGATATTCCCTAGTGGATACCGTCTTTTGGTTCTACCTCCAGTGAGGATCTTTTCTTCTAAAGTGTTAGTCGGTCATGCCTGAACCTATTGATTCATCACTTTGGATGTCCAATTTTATTTTTTCTTTCCCTAGTGGAGACCGTCTTGGTTCTATCTCCAGTGAGGATCTTGTGTTGTCTTTTCCTTCTAAAGTGTCATGGTCATGCCTGAACCTGTTGATCAATCACTTTAGATTCCCCCAGTTTGTTTCTGTTCCCCAGTGTTTGGTCACCCCCAGTGAGGGGTTATTCAATGTGTTGACTTTATCCCTATCTGCTTTCGTTTTCGTTTGCAATTTGCATTTATCATCCCATCATTTTCATCATACTAGAGTCCATGGCATGTCATCATTGCATAGTTTCCTTTTGTCCATAGCATCGTATTTTCATTGCATCTGAAGGCAAAATTTTCGGTTTTCTATATTTAAATACCTTTCACCTTGATTTCATGAGGATGGTCATCACTCATGTTATTCGGTAAAGATATTTAAATAGGGGCAACTGTAATACCACAAATTTTACCCTTAGATTCTTTAATCTTTTGCATATCATCTAGGCCAATCATTCTGCATAGCTTATCATGCATTTCATCTCGCATAGTGCCTAATTTATCAGCCAGAATAAATTGATTGGATTTACAGCTGAATCGGTTAAATCGAAAGTCAATTGTGCGTAAAATCAGTGGTTGGAAAATTTTAAAATCGAGCCTGCAAAAGTCAGTTATATTAATCTACGTTTCAGGTAGTTTAATATGGTGTGCTCATTCGAATTTTTTGACTGCTTTTCGATCGCTTTTTGATCAATTTGAGCCATTAAACCGAGTAAAATTTATTTTGGAATTTGGCAATACGCTGTATTTTTCCAATAAGTATATTTTGCACTGATCATTTTGGTGATTTCATTTTATTTTTTCGAGCACTTCAATACCGGTCCAATAACTCGTTTTTACTGTGTCTTTAATTTTATTTTCTATTTTTAATTAATAATTATTTTATTAATCAGATTTTTATTTTAGTTTTCATTATAGTTTATTTTTATTTTTAATTTATTTATCTTTTTATTTTTTAATAATATTTGATATTGGTTTCTTATCTTTTTTTTTTTTTTTTTGACAAAACATAATGTCTAAGTGTATTAAAGTCAATTTTGTTTTTGTTCATTTTTTATGAAACTTGTACATAAGCCAGAGACTGAATGCATGCACATCCTGTAACAATATATGCTTTCTTTTTAACGTTAATCCACCTAACCTAGTGTCATACCCCAAATTTTGACCACTAAGATTTCCCATCATTGTGCAAATCATCATCACAATATGGAGGTACTTTCATGCCTCATCAATCTCCTCAAAGATGTTTGAGCATTCACTACAATCAAGAATTAGGGTTTTGAGCTCTCCCAGAACACTTAGACAAAAGATCAATCAAGAAATGACATGATCTTCAACTTGTCTAACCTCTTAAACACCCATAAGGGATCAAGAGGACTCCCACATCAAGAATCAAGCACAAGGTTGCAACATTCCAAGTGGATCAAGCCTCAAGATCGCCAGTATCACCAAATTAGGGTTTTTGGTCGACCAAGGCCTCGAGATGGAAATTTTCATCTTGGCATGAGCCAATGTTTCAAAGCACAACCCAAGATACTCCAAGGGACCTCATGGACCCAATCATCAAGTCAATTTAGCCTCAGGGGATGCATTCACAAAAAATCAGGAATTTGGGTTTCTTGACCAAATTCACCCCTAAGTTGACTTTTGGGGCAAAGCATGAACCAAGACCTCAAGACGTGATTTGAGGGCATCCAATACACCACAATTATCCATTTGCAACAATGGATTGATCCAAGAAAATCGATTCACAAGTTTCAATTTCATCTGGACCACAATTAGGGTTTTGAGGGAAAAGTCAACTGTATCTTTGACTTTTGACCAAGACATGCTCCCAAACCTTGGGACATGATTCAATATACCCCATAACACCTATGGAATCCATCCATTATGTTTGATTTAGGTCAAGGACTTGATTTCACAAAGGATCGCACAATTTGAATTTCATCCAATAAAAAGTCAACTGTGCACAAAATCAAGTTTGACTTTTTGGAATTTTTCACAAACATGGTTCCCCTAAGTCAAAAATAATGTTAATGTATCGTATTTATCATCATTCATCAAGAAAAATTAAGAAAAGTGAGGTTTCTTGGAAAAGAGACAACCTTGAGAAACCAAAATTTTTCTAAGTTATGGAACAAAATGGCTTTGGTACCAACTTTGCAAGGTCATAACTCCTAAACCACAAGGCTTTTTTCTCCTATTCAAAGCTCAAACGAAAGCCCATCTGACATACTTTAAAAGTATCAACTACAAGAGATTCCAAATTCCTAGGGATTTTGAGTTATGGATTGATCAAAATCACAAAAAGTGAAAATGGCCACATTCCCAACACTTAGTGAAATTTTCAAAAAGTCAGAATCTGCCTTACTTTTTCCAAAATGTAGGGGCATTTTTCACCTTGATCCAAGCAAAACCAGGTCCAAGGGTGAACATCAAAGTTGAAGTATGCCATGAGGGCTTTCCAACAAGTACCAGATCATCTCCAAATTCAAATTGAGTAGGGAGATACAACTCTTGGAACATGGCATCATGAACTGATTTTTACAAGGAAGATTTTGTGCATTTGCTCGATTTGGCCAAATCAGATAACTCCAAGCCTTTTCATCTATTTGGACACATCAGAGGATAAAACCCAAGGGGAATGATCTGATCCCCAAGCCTCCCAAGTCCAAGAATCTACACATAGCCATAACAAACCTAAAAAGACTAAAAAGTGCAACAGACTCCAATTTTGTTTCCAAGCATTTAATGGATGCATCAAGGTGGCATGAACTGACACATTCTTAACTGAATGAGTCAAGAATCAACACTGAATCAAAGAACCATAGGCCTGTGCCCTAACCTCAAGTCAATGGCTAGAGGAGACTAAAGATTCCCTTGGATCAACATTGGCCAAAGGCCTGTACCAGCTGCCATTCACTATTGCTAGCAAAAAAAAACTTGTTGCACTATAAATAAAGCTCATTTGTGCTCAGTTTGAGTACACCAAAGCACTACAACTGATCCTTTCCTCAAAATCTCTTTCTTTATGCCAAAATTCCTTCTTTTGCAAGTCATCTTTGAGTTTTTGAGTTAGAGAGAAATTCCATCACAGCTCATGATCCAAACACATTCAATATGTCATATCTAAGCTGTTTAAACACTCACTTATGATCTGAAACACCAAAATTAGAAAATCAACCTCCAAAACATCAAAATTGGACTTTTCTACATTTTTCAAGCAATGTCTTGATTCAGTCACTTCCAAAACCAAACAAGGCCTCAAACATACTCCAAATATCATCCTTAAACTGTCCCAATTGGTTCCCCTCATCTGGAACACCATTTGAGAGAGTTGCCATATTGGTCACTTTTGCTCCTTTTGCAAGAAAGAGCTAAAACATGTTCCTGAGGATTCCAGCTAGTTATGCTCATCCTAAAAGCTTCAAAGGGATCAATCAAGAGTGTCCAAAGCATTGGATTACTTTTGGCACAAGGATCTTGACAGTTAGCACAAGAAGCTCCAAGAGGTAAGTGCATGACAACTTGAACTCTTTGAATTATGCATTGCTTTGAAGACAACTGATTATAAACATCTCATACATATCATATATGTTGTGTTTGAACCAATTCACCATGCTATTAGTGTGTATATGATGTGTTAGCATAGGAAATGCAAATCTTGGCTTTTTTTTAAAACCACTATCGGATTTTTAGATAGAGGCATCTTCTGAAAAATCTAAAGGCACCATTGGATTCCTCATGAAATTCTAGGTCAGATGCACCTAAATTTTGTCCCAATCCATGGAGAAATGAGCAAGTTACAGCCTTCATGCAAATCCACCATGCAAATCCACCTAAATTTTGATACAAGGATGTATCACCATCCCAGTGGTAGCGCGCGCATGTGTTTGTCTTGGAGGTCATGGGTTTAAACCCCACCCAGACCTTTTTTGCCACCCTTCCATATTTTTGCTATTTTTAATATTTTTATGGTTTTTGTTAATTAATTCAAAAACTAATTTCTCTCTCAATTTTAATTATTTTTTATTGATTCTTTTTTTGAAAATTCACAAAAATATTAAAATATTTTATTCCATGAAAATTTCACAAAAACATTATTTATTTCATATATTTGGTATTTTTGTAAAGAATTATATTTTTATTTGTTTTTTAGACATTAAAAGTATTTGTTTCTCTTGGTTTTACAAAATTCAAATGATTTTTAAATCATCCCATGAAGGAAACAAGAATTTTCAAATATAAATTCAAGATTATAACCTATTCTCACATGTTTGTTTATTTTATTTGAATTTTTATTCAATTAAAATACATTTTAAATAAAAAATTAGGGTTTTGATCATTATCACCCTAACAAATCTTTTAAAAACACTTTTTGGGCCTCTAATAGAGTGTAAGACCCAACCCCCTTTGTACATAAATAATTTTGGGCCTCAGTCATTGTATAAGTCCTAGTACAGTTTTCAAAACGAAGGTGCGATTACTGTCTTTCCATGGGCCTCTCCTTGAGTTGTAAGCTCCATCTCTTGTACAAAAATAAACTTTAGGCCTCTAATAGAGTGTAAGACCCAATCCCTTTCTTAATAAAAACATTTTTTGGGCCTCAGTAATTGTATAAGTCCCATTGTGTTTTCTAAAACCTCGGCACGATCGTCGTTTTCAAACAAATCATTTGGGCCTCTCCTTGAGTTGTAAGCCCTATCTTTTGTATAAAATAAACTTCTGGGCCTCTCCTTGAGTTGTAAGCCCCATCTTTTGTATAAAATAAACTTTTGGGCCTCTTGATAGAGTTGTAAGACCCATCACTTTGTACAGAAAACCTTTTTGGGCCTCAGTCATTGTATAAGCCGCCATCTTCTTTTCAAAAACAATCTTCCCTTTTGATTTAGGTTCAAATTTATAGTTGTTATCAAAATTTTCTTTAATTTCTTGAATAACTAACCATACAGCTGTTACAATGGAAGCTTGCCCGCATGTAAGTTTTTTATCAGCTTTCATTTACATGCTTACATATATATATATATATATATATATATATATATATATATATATATATATATATATATATATAACTGTATTGCTGGAAGCTTGCTCACCTGTAAGTCCTTCTTTCATATCCTTTTAAATACCTATCATATATCAACTGTATATATACTTGTATATCTGCTTAGAGTGTTCCCCGACAATTAGGTCTAGAACTAGATAAAGCCAGTGTTCACTCTTTCAACAGTCAAAACTAGTTCCCCATAGGAATTCCAGATACAGTCTTGACTTCTCTTGGGCTTATACAATATAGAACAAAGAGAAAGGCATTATTCCCGGTGAAACTTTTCTTAGACTGTCACTATTAGAAAATTGTCAAAGAAATTCATTTCCCCAGAGAGGATTAATTCCCGGTGAAACCTCTCTTGAATTTCTTCAAACCCTAGAACTGTTCACTAAAGAAAAGATTATTCTCGGTGAAACTTTTCTTGAACTCTTCTTAAGTTTGGACCCACAGGCTTCCTAAAAGCATCCCCGCCTCCTCTTGGGCTTTGTACAAGGACCCTCCGGCTTCTTAGAAGTTCTCATGCCTTCTCTTGGGCTTAATACAAGGACCTTGAAGACCTCTTAAAGGTATAAGACAGGACTTAGTCATCCTTTGCTAGAGCAGTCTTTCCAGAGTCAAAACCTCAGACTAATTTAGGGTGATTCTCAACCCTTAAAACTCCAGCCTCATCTTGGGCATCAAACAAAGATAAACTCTTCCATACCAGTAGACTTGGACAGTTTAATCTCCTCTTGGATCTCAGACATTCTCAATTTCCCTACAAATATCGGAGAAACCCTGGTCATTTAACCAATCTCCAGTAGAGTTAAAACCTCTGTAGGTTCAAAAACTCAAACTTTCTTCCAAATTTCCCCAGTTAGGGTTAACTTATCATCAGTATAACACTATCCTAAATCAGAACCTCAAGGTATCTGATACCTCAACTCTTCTGTAACCCTCAGCAAAAGTTGATCCCCCAACTTAGACCTGCCTCTGGATCTCATTATTCCTCAGCAGAAGCCAACCTCCTCTTAGGCTTTGTATAATGATTTTCCTTAGCAGAATTAGCCCCAACAACACCCTTTTGTTGAGTCCATCTTCTTTCTTAAAACACTCTCTTGTTGAGTTAACCCTTTTCAGCCTCAATCTTTGGCTTTGTACAAGACAAACAAAGTACTCTCTTGTTGAGTCAATCACCTTTCCACACTCTCTTGTTGAGTCAATGGTACAAACACTACTACAAAACGCCCAAACAACAACGCCAGGTTTACAACGACATCCTATACACCGTTGTTGTAGTGCGTACTGGATGCGCGCGTATTATTTTAATTATAAATTTCAAGAGTATAATAATTGTTATTGTGAACACCGTGGTGATAGAATCAAGCTTTCATGGGTTCGAACCTCATCGCCCTCAAATAGTTTATTCCTTTGACGTAAATGTGCCCTTTTTAAGTTTTATTTATATTTAACTAAACAATAATAAGGATATCACTGTGGTTATTTATTAAAACCGTTGTTACAAACTGAAGCTTCTTTTTATGTATTTTAAACACCAAGTTTATATCAATTTATCCACTGAAAAAAGAAACAAGATGAAACAACCCTAACACCAACGCCGTCACCATTGTCGAGAACAAGACAACAACAACAAGAAAGTGTTCTACTTTAAGTTGTTGCAATGTCGCATTTGAAGACAAAATAATCCAAAGGTGTTTCTATGTCTTCTTCCGCTGTAAAATCTTGATCTGGAAATTTTTGTGGTTGTGATGGTCTTATGGTTTCGTACCAATGCAAGAACGGACAAAATAAAGGAAGGCTTTTTTGGCGATGTCCATTTTGGAGGAGCGATGAAACATATAATTTGTTCATATGGGATGAAGACGTGGGAGAAAGAGATGGAAATGAAGATGAGAGCATTATGAAGTCAGAGTTGGAAGTTGTGGGCTATTTGAAGGTTATGTATGAGGATTTAAAGAAAAAGAACAAGAATTTGAAGAACAAACTGAAGTCCGAGATATTTTCTGGAAATCTCAAGATGTTATGTTTTCTTGTCTCCTTTATGTTTAATGTTTACTTTGTTATGAAATGTAATAGTTGTATTAGGGTTTGAATTACATTATTGATGTTTAAACTACAGATGCATTGTGAATTACATTGTTGATGTTTGAATTACATTATGAAGACAGGAATGCAACTAGTAAAACTTTTGTCGGTTCGAGCCTCAGCGCCATAAAATATTGTATTCCTTCAACATTAAGGCGCACCTTTTCTTTTTTATTTATTTTAAAATTCACAAATAAAAGGGTAATCACTACGGTTCTTCTGGTTAACCGTAGTGATATATTTATAATAAATAAATACCTATCTAAACGGTTGTTATTGTTAACCGTTGTGAAATAGTTTACCATATATAAGCGAAATAACTTTCACTTATTGACAGTAGCGTCGTTGCCTTCAAAGTGAAACCCTAGAACCCATTTTTTCTCTTCGTTTTCACCATTAGCCATGAATCTTGTGCTTCATACATTAAGGTATTCTTCTTCTTCCATATATTGTTAGATATTTCCCATTATGTCGTTTGTTGCATGTTGTTTTTGTTGATTGTTCTCATTTTTTCAGATTCGTTTTCACTACCTTAACAAAGACCATACTTTGGAAACATCATAATGTTTGTGTTGCTATGGAAAAATGTATAAGAAGCATGAAGCTATGATGGAAACTTCATCCACCTTATACTTTTTTTTCATAGCATCACGAACAAGATGTTAGTAAATGAAGAAACAACAGTGTAAGCAAACTTCATCTAGTTTTAGAAACAATGAAAAGAAATATAAGAAGTATGAAGCTTTTGTGTAAGCTTCTTCCTCCTTATATTTCTTCTTCATTGATTTCCAAACTAGGTGAACATCATAATTGATTCTTGTTCCGCAATTAGTTTCATTAAAAGGTGCGTTATTCCTGTTCCTCTCTTTACTCTTCACTGGATTATGGTTTTAGGGTTTGTTTTCAACTGAGGATGCTCATTTTTGAAGTTTGATGTGTTTCCTTACAGGTTAAAGGGATCATACAGGGTGATGATGCTGGTGGTAGCAAGCGTATTATATGAGTTTATAATATCTGGATCTGGTATAGAATGTTGGTTGAGTTTATTATATTCTATTTAGATTGTTTGTTTCACTAACCCTCGCTTAAAGTTTGCTGGTGGTAGCAAGCGTATTATATGAGTTTATAATATCTGGATCTGGTATAGAATGTTGTTTGAGTTTATTATATTCTATGTATATTGTTTGTTTCACTAACCCTCACTTAAAATACATTAATTTAATTTGACATAGATACTTATAATCTGCAAATTAAATTGTATTTGAAAACCAACTTATATGAGTCAATGTTTTCGAATTGCATCCCTCTCATCATTCATCTCACGTTGTTTGATATATATTTATTATGGTATATTGATCTGGCTCCTTAGATGCATCGTCATCTTCCATTATAGTTAAATTTCATTAACAACAAATTATTAGTTAATCTGCCTCTCCATCAACACTCATAATCGTAAAACTTCCGATTATAATAATTATGATGATAAGTGATGATGATGAGGCAGATTATCCAATGTCTTGTTCTTATGGAAATTTAACTATAATCGAAGATAGCGATATATCGAAGGAGTCAGATCAATAAACCACAATATATATGTAAAACAGCGTGAAATGCACAATGAGACGAATGTAATCAGAAAACATTGGTTTGTTTAAGTTGGTTTTCAAGAACAATATAATTTGCAGATTATAGACTTCTTCATCAAATTGATTCCAAGTATATTTCTTTAGTGAGGTGTTTGGAAAACAAGCAATCTACATTTAATATAATAAACTCAGGGGTACTTACAACAACGGTTATCTATTGTAATCGAGATCATAGGTAATTTATGTTTTACATATTTCGCTTCTAATGGAGTTTCGAACCCAGTACCTAAGTGTATGTATCACAACGGTTTATTATCATAACCGTTGTGATATATGGCGCGCGTCCTGCCTTTCAATAACGGTTTCCAGACCGTTGTAAAAACATTGAACTTACAACGACAATCTACATAACAACGCCTTCGCCCGCGTCATTATATGTCATTCCCAAACTTTGTTAAATGGGTTTTTCGTAGTAGTGAAAATATAAACACTCTCTTGTTGAGTCATTCTTTTTAGCCTCCATCTTGGGCTTTGTACAAGACATATATAAACTTTCTCCAACAAAGTCTAAATATTCATAACCTTCTCTTAAGCTTGGGACAAATATCTGTCCCAGCGGAGTCAATTCCTACCAGCCTTCTTTTAGGCTTTGAGAAATAATATCCCTAAGCGGAATCGATCTTCTTTTCAGCCTCCTCTTAGGCTTTGTATAATGATTTTCCCCAGTAAAGTCAGCCTCAATCTTGGGCTTTGTACAAGACACCTAAAAAATCCTCAGCTGAGTCAGTCAACTACATTTCAGTCTCAATCTTGGGCTTTGTACAAGACACCAAATAAAACACTCTCTTGTTGAGTTAGTCTCATTTCAGCCTCAATCTTGGGCTTTGTACAAGACAACATATAAATCTCTCCAGCAGAGTCAATCTTCTTTTAGCCATAATCTTGGGCTTTGTACAAAACAAATAAAACCTCTAACCAGTAGAGTCAGTTCCCCTTTCCAGCCTCAATCTTGGGCTTTGTACAAGACGGACAAAATATTCCCCAGAAAAGTCAATTCCTTTTAGCCTCCTCTTAGGCTTTGTATAATGATATCCCCCAAAGAGTCAGTCTCTTTTTAGCCTTAATCTTGGGCTTTGTACAAGACAGATAAGCACTCTTTTTTTGAGTCAGTCTTTTCTAGCCTCCTCTTAGGCTTTGTATAAGGATTTCCCCAGTGGAGTCAATCAATCTCTTAGCTTCAACCTCGGGCTTTGATCAAGGCACACAAAAATCACCATCCCCTCGGAGGAAATCAAAACCTCTCTTTAGGAACACATTTCTCTGTGTTATCACACATCAAAACAGACATTCAAAATAAACCCTAATCCCAGATAACTGCTATCAGTGGCACACTTGTTGATTCAAATATCCAAGTTGTCGTCCATCTCTTATCCTGGTCAAACTTCCTCTTTCATCTAATTGTTGTAAGTGGCAAGCCTCTGGATTATTTACATCCACGCCAATGTCCCTCTCTTAGCATGAAAGACTCCTAAGGAAAAATGGAATTGCTCTACACTGAGTTAAAGTTTTCTACTTCAGGACAATTCCCTTATAAAGGAAATTATGGCGTTGCTGGATTCATATATCCCAGTTTAAGTAATCCTCCTGTATAAACAGTCACCCAACAGTTGTGATAAACAGACGAGATGTCTCCCTTTAGAGATGACAAATTCTCTCTTAGCCAAACCTTTTAGCTTCAATATTGGGCTTTGAACAAGACACAAATATTCCTTTTAGCTTCACTCTTGGGCTTCGAACAAGACACCAAAACATCTTTTCCTCCTATAATAGGAGGAACTACGATTGCTCTGATTTCCCTGTTTCTTTAAACAGGAATATGTAGGCATAAGACTGTGAAATCTTAGCGAGCATACCAATCAAAAACTCTAGGTCCAGTATCTTCACGCACTAAAAATAAAAAACTTTAGGTCCAGTACCTCACCAAAATCACCAAAAACTCTCTCTCTCTCACTTAAAAACCTCCCAAAGGAGAAACTTTCCCAACCCACAATGGATAAACACCTTCAAGTATAAAAGCAGAACCTATTACTAACAACCTATGGATAACCACATATAGGATGGGTAATTGACAACTCCCCATTGTATAACCTGACCCCGAACTCCCCGAATCTCTTTAAGTGTTTGTTGAGTTAAACATTCGCGTGCAAGGTTAGTTTTAGATAGCTTCCCTTTCCCTTTCAGCTTCACGGGATAAATAAGAAATCATAAAGTAACACTCCAATCCTACTATTAAGGTGGGGAGAAACCCATGGCGATAAGGTGGCCACGTCACCGACAAAAATCGCACGCTACAGTAAAATGGCGACTATGCTAGGGAGTGCCATTAGGATATGTCTTACCTTAGTCATCATTCGTCCCCATTTTCCAACAGTAAAATGGCGACTCTGCTGGGGAGTCATTTTGTCTGTCCAGGACTAGAATTCCTAAGAGGTCTAGGATGTTAGTTTTAGAAATCATATATATATATATATATATATATATATACTGCTTTTCCTACTTGATATCCGTGTTTATTTTTCTGTCAATGGGAATGCAAGTGATGTCGCATGTGGAAAGTATGAGAGAACCCTAAGATAGGTAATGGCATAGATGTGAGGACTTACAGGGAGTGATTCCCGAATAAGCTATCCTGGTAGACCATCAAATCAGTGGAGATACCCTTTACGGATTCAATGTTAAACGACTCCTTCGTGAAAGCAGATTGTCCCAATGTGGTATCCGTGAAACTGAGGATTTAGTAGACATTAACCAAGTGGCCATTTGGTAGTGCGGTAGCTATCGGAAATAGTTGACACACGATACTACACTCAATTGAGATTACCCTAGGATACTACAGCTCGCTCAGGTGAACCAGCTTGCTGTTGTTATCCCTAGGGGGGTCAATGATTTTGGGAACTTTTAACCCATTCTACAGGTTCAAAAATTCACCAGAATACAACCTTTGGGGATGGGTAGAGCCATGACTCCATGCTCGTGAAGTTGAACCCTTGAACCCATGCTTTTTCAATGTTTTTGTGTGTTGCATTGATGCATTCATTTAAAAAACTCTTAAATAAAGAAAAAAATCTTCTTTTCTCTTCTCTCCTTTTTTCAAATTAAACTAAAACAATGATTGCAAATATCAGAGAGAAAGATTACGTTATGGATTTCGGTAGAAGGAAGACGCACAAGTACACCTTCAAGGCTCCAAAACTAGAGGATTTAAGAGGGTTGGCAAGGATGATCACCAACCCTGATGCTTTCAGAACTAAGTACGGAGGGCTGCTGTCTCTGTTAAGGGTCCATGTAGTTGAAGGAATCTTGTCTACGCTGATTCAGTTCTACGATCCGGTTTATCACTGTTTCACATTTCCAGATTATCAACTAGCACCGACGCTAGAAGAATACTCTCACCTGACTTATTTGCCCATCACTGACCAAGCTCCTTTTTCTGGACTAGAAGAAATTCCATATGATCAAACCATTGCATGAGCAATCTATTTGGACGAGTCTGAAGTCAGGACTCACATGGCCACTAAGGAAGGAATCCAAGGTTTACCAGCCATGTTTTTGGTAGAGAAAGCCCTATACTTTGCCAGTATAGGAAACATAACTGCTTTCGAAGATGTCTTTGTTCTACTCACATACTGGTTGTTCCTCTTTCCCAACATCGATAACTTCGTCGATAACAATGCCATTAAGATATTTCTGATTAGAAACCCCGTACCGACATTGCTCGTAGATGCTTATCATTCTGTACACTTAAGGAATTTGTACAGTAGAGGAATGATCACATGCTGTATACCCCTACTTTACAAATGGTTCACTTCCCATTTACCCAAGTCTGCTGCTTTTTGGGATTATAAGAGTACCCTACGTTGGTCATAGAGAATCAAGTCTCTTACCAACTCTGACATAGATTGGTACAATCGGATCTATGACGGGATAAGGATCATTGACAAATGTGGAAACTTCCCAAATGTACCCCTCATTGGAACTAAAGGAGGAATCAACTATCATCCAATTTTAGTTCGTCGTCAACTCGGATACCCGATGAGACATATCCCGCAAAATGTTCATCTGGAAGGTCTTTTCTTCAAGGAAGGAGAAAATGACAGCGCACTAAAAACGGAAATAGTGCATGCCTGGAAACATGTTCACAAGAAAGGAAGAGAGTCTCTAGGAAAACTGGGTTGTATCTCCATGGAACCTTATCTCTACTGGGTACAAACTAGAGCCCTGAAGCTGAGGATGCCTTACCCTCGTCAAGAGGTTCTTCCGATAAAGGAATCTGTCCTTTATTTTATGTCTGATATGGAAAAACTCCAGGTCGCTCTCAACAAAGTTCAACGGGAAAAGAACTTTTGGAAGAACAAATACCGCATTCTCAATGTATAGTGTACCAAAATTCAGGAATTGTTAAAAGAAAAGGACGCTCTGATCAGGATATTAGAGCAACATGTTGTATAAAGTCAAGAAGACCGAAGAAATTTGCTCGCTCCTTTCACTTGGCAAAGGACTGATAACCCGACAATGACTGAAGAGCCCCGATCAAAGAAAAGGAAATTACCAGGACCAGCATCTGAGTTCTCCTCAGAGAGGACTCAGGATCCATAAGCTTAGACATTTCCTTTTACAGCACTTTGTAAAAAACTGTATTTTCCATTTTCGCGATCTTTCAAATTCAATAAAACGGGGTCTCCCCACTGTATGATATTTGCAATTTATTTGTTGAAGTTTCTTTTTGATTAATGCAAAAAAAAAATTAATATATATCATTGCATATCATTCATCATTCTCACATAACACATTCTTCTTACCTTCGAATCTCACGTATGTGTCCCGATTCTAGAGTCAAAACTGTCTCATTCATACAATACTCGGGCCAATCGACAAAAGAAAATGGACGATCTCGAGGAAGAGAATAGAGAGCTGAGTGAAGAAATTGACGCTCTGAAAGAAGATCTGAGGAAACTTCACAGTGACATGAAATCTCTGGCAGCAGCTCAGAGACAACAACAAAGGATTGTGATCTCGGAGATCACATCTACGCCCATAGTGAAGACATATGATCCTCGGTACAACATTCCTAAAGATCGTCCCTGGGGCAAGCCTATCAACTTTATCCCTGAAGGATATATCCCGCCAGTCATGGAAGACCCGGAAACCGCAGCAGGAACCACTGGGCCTGACGGTAACAAACTTTGGGAAAGTGAAGATGCATGAGTCATGACGGCAACTCCTGAAGGTTACAAACTTTGGAATAGGGAAGCACCAAGAATCACCGTCATGATGACTATACCACAACCGGTGGTACACATTGTCTCAGAAGGACAGATTCCACAAATAATTTCTGGTGGAAACAAAAACATGTACGACAGAATGAATGAGTTCCAGGAACAATTCCTAGAGATGCAGAAGGAACTACATGCCATTCGCAGTCAGGATTTATTCGGATAGGATGCCGCAGACCTTTGTCTAGTCCCTAACGTGAAAATACCACACAAATTCAAGGTGTCTGACTTTGAAAAATACAAGGGCAACTCTTGCCTTCAAAGTCATTTGGTGAAGTACGCTCTAAAGATGTCAACTCAGACAGAGAATCAATAACTACTGATCCATTACTTCCAAGACAATTTAACCGGTGCTGCACTCAAATGGTACATGGGTTTAAACCGCACCAAGATCGTCACTTTCAGAGATCTTGGCGCTGCCTTCATTCAGCAATATAAATACAACCTGTACATGGCACCAGACAGAGATCAACTCAGAGCGATGTCGCAGAAGGACAAGGAAACCTTTAAGGAATATGCTCAGAGATGGCGTGAAATTGCCGCCCAGATTTGTCCCCCTCTTGAGGAAAAAGAGATGACAAAGATCTTTTTGAATACCTTGAGCTCATTCTACTATGACCGAATGGTCGCAGTGCACCAACGACTTCACTGAGATTGTGAACATGGGGGTACGCCTTGAAGAGGCAGTCCGAGAAGGACGACTGGTCAAAGATACAGGACCATCAAGCAGTACCAAGAGATACGGTAGTGCTTTCCCCAAGAAAAAGAGCAAGATATTGGTAATATCTCTCTCGGAAAGCAAAGGCGAAGGTATCAACCAGTAGCAGCGGTAACTCCCGCTATCAACCCTGCGTCGGCTCCAACGTATCAACCTCAGGTTACTCAGAGCCAACCAAATCAACAAAAGTATTAGCAAAGGACACAACAGCCTCTTCAGCAGGCTCGTCCACCATACAACAATAACAACCATACAACGCGACCGCTAGGGTTTGACCCTATACCGATGTTGTACGCAGAACTGTTTCCACTACTATTGGTCAAGGGGCGCGTCCAAACCAGGCCTCCTCTTACAGTACCGAAAAATCTGCCTTTTTGGTTCAAAGCGGATCAAACTTGCCTTTACCATTAAGGAGGACCAGGGCACAACATTAAAAACGGTCTCAGCTTCAAGTCTGATGTACAGAAGCTTGTCAGGAACGGGGTATTATCCTTCAAGGATACAAATCCAAATGTTCAGATGAACCCGTTGCCTCAGCATGAGAAGATTGCAGAAAATTTGATAGAGGAAGAATTTAGCCACAGTTATCAAATTCACGATGTACTCCTATTAGGAACCAATCTGGTCAGGATGCATTGCAGACAGAGCGGATGCGGTCATGTACCGTCTCACAATTATCACCAGCGTGATATCTGCTTAAAGAATAATCAAGGATGTTCTGTAATGCAATCAGCTCTACAAGAACAGATGAATCTCGGATGGATTCAAGATCATCGAATCCGTGAGGTCAATATGGCCCACGTAAATCCCAACATTGTCCAGAACCACATCATTCTAGAAATGAATGTCAACTTGGTGGCAATGCACTCAAGGAAAAGCCAACATCATGATTTACCACGACACGATTACAATTCCTGTCCGGTATGCTCAATAAACAATCGGGGATGCTCTTTTGTACAAGAGGCCCTTTAGCATCAGATAGATCTCAGATGGATCCATGATTACCGTGATAGAAGTAGCCATCAAGTCAATATGATTCAAATCTCTGATATATGCTTGATGAATACCAGTCTGGTAGAATTACTCGCCAAGCAAGTCAAGCTCGATTTTCTGGCTTCACATGATTATCAGGACTGTAAAGTGTGTCGTAAAGACGACCAAGGATGTGCACTTGTCCAAAGAACACTTCAACACTTGTTGGACCACTGGTGGCTTCCAATTTACTTGGATGAAGCTACACAACAGATCAGTATGACTAACGGGAATCCTACTAGGCATCAAAGTCAGGATGTCAGCTCGATGGAAAGAGATCTAGTAAGGTTGCACTGCATACAAACCGGACGTGGCCGGGTGCCACCACACAACTATGAGCGTTGTAGAGTTTTCTCAGAGAATAACCAAGGATGCTACCTTATACGGTCAGCTCTTCAAAATCAGTTGGACCAAAAAGAGATCTGACCATGTTCAAGTTCTGGGTCGACCAACGGGATACCCGACTATCTCCCTAATCAAGACAAAGATGTTGTCTTAATCTCTAATCGTGAAATGGCCAAAGACGTATGCACCATAATCCCTCTACTCCATGAATTAAGAGTTCCTCTTGATAGTAGAAAGATTCTCAACCTCGAACCAATTGAGGCCGGCTACGATGGTCAGAAAAATCAAAAGGCTCATGTGGTTATCTATCTGCCAGGACCAATATCGTATAAATCTGATAAGGCTATCCCTTACAAGTACAGTGCCACAATAATCGAAAATGGAAAGGAAACTCCATTACCCTCCGTCGTAAATATTGCCGACATCAGTCGAGTAACACGGAGCGGCCGGATCTTCAACAGAGGAGTTGGAGAACCCACCAAGGAAAAGGAACCTCAAACAGAAGTTCCCAATCAACCAATCGAGCAATCCAGTAACACCGACCTCTCAAAGAACAACGATGAGATGTTGAAGCTCATCCAGAAGAGCGAGTACAACATTGTAGACCAACTGTTGCAAACTCCTTCGAGAATCTCTGTGCTATCTCTCTTGCTCAGTTCGGAAGCTCACAGAGAAGCTCTACAGAAAGTCTTATAGCAAGCCTTTGTAGAACAAGATGTGACGATAAGACAATTTGACAGCATCATCTCCAACATCACTTCCTGCAATAATTTAGGATTGAGTGATGAAGAACTGCTAGAAGAAGGCAAGAATCACAACATGGCGCATAACATTACACTCAATTACCAGGACGGTGCTTTAGATAGCATACTGGTAGATACCGAATCAGCTCTAAATGTTATGCCAAAATCTACACTGATGCGACTATCATTTTATGGATCTCCGATGAGAGGCAGTGAGGTCATCGTCAAAGCCTTTGATGGATCCAGAAAAACAGTCATCGGCGAAGTCGACCTTCCCATAACTATCAGTCCTCACACTTTCCATGTCACTTTCCAGGTCATGGACATCCGGGAAGCATACAACTGTTTATTAGGAAGACCTTGGATACACGAGGCTGGGGCAGTCACTTCGACACTTCACCAGAAGCTGAAGTTCGTCAAGAATGACAAGCTAGTCACAGTCTGTCGAGAGCAGGCCTTAATCGTAAGTAACTTATCATCATCATCCTGTGCAGACCCAGAAGAGGTCATTGGGACTCGATTCCAAGCACTCTCGGTGAGCAATGAGAATCGATCAGAAAAAGGAACATTGGTTTCCTCATACAAAGATGCTCTCGAAGTAATCAAGGATAACAACGTAAAAGGATGGGGACAACTTGTCATTCCTACTGATAACAAGACGAAGAAAGGTCTTGGTTTCTCTTCTACCTGTACCCAGACTACCAAGAAGGATGAAAGTTTTCATCCCATTCAGGACTTCTTCCACAGTGGAGGTTTCCTGCATCCAGTGTCTCAAGAAGTACACACCATCAATGAGGGTGACTCCTCCGATACGAATGAAGAGTAGAAGTCCTATCTCAACGAGGACGGTTATATGTCTCAGGAAGAAACACATATTTCATTTTGCTATCCCACGCAAAGTCTGAGATATATACCAAGATCAGATGTCAAGATGATGTACGGAGATTGTGATCCAGAAGGATGTCGTGCTCCGCCCAACTCATTAGAGCAGGACACTCCGATGAAAGATAACTTCGACTATGACTATTATAACCCAATGGATGACTTGCCTATCTGGCAGCCGTACCCAGAAGACTTGAGGCAAAAGAGTCAGCCAAAAGACGTTTATCAGCTGAGCATCATTGAAAAGAATGCCTGTGTCCCTATCAAGTCGTGGGATTATTACTAAGGGTATTCCAAAAATAACCAGCACGACGATGAATCTACAAAGATTGCAGGACAAGAGTTCATCAACTATGTTTTTCCCGAGGTCAACGTCATCGAGAAGGAAGACTCATCTTCTCCCACCGAAGTATGAGACACTTTAGGACAACCGAGTGGCAAGTACGACTTCTTGGTTAAGTACACCGCTTATGAAAGCTCTCGTATCAGGCTCGAAGACATCTAGCCAACTGGATCGAAAGATCCGCCTGAGAATGAAAACAATATGCAAGATACAACAGAAGAGTTCATTTACGACAACTCTGCATGGGAGGAAGATTCCAACGATCCTACTCCGCCAGAAATCAGCGTCATTTTTTAGGATAAACCAAGAAAGAAGGTACCAAACTTTGTGATTCACCGAGGAGTTCGCCGCCAATGGGTTGCTGTCGATGTCCCGAAAGTCGTTCATAAGTCTAAGTAATTGCCATCTTTGTTTTAACCCTTCACCCTGCCTAGGTGAAACGGATGTTTTTATAGGGCTCACTTTCTGTAAATGTCCCTCTTCGCTTCGCCCAAAGCGATAGAGTTTTGTTTTATAGGGTTGTAGTTTCAAGAATCAACAAAATCATAAATGAATAACGTCATTCTGTAATTTATGCATTTTATTTCTGTTTTCACTTTTCGCTTTTTCAGAAAATGGTAATCCTAAAAAACAATTCAAAACAAAAACGAGCATTTTTCAGAAAATACACTGCACACACTCTTGCATTCTCTCTATCTCTTCTAAAAAATAAATCGTCACATCATGCAGATTGCTTGTTTTAAACCCCATTGAAACATACGATCCAATGCCTTATCCCAACTTTGAATTCTCGGTATTTGAGGCTAAAGAAGAAGAAGACGAAGAAATTCCAGAAGAGATCTCCCGATTACTCAGACAAGAGGACAGGTCTATTGAACCTCACAGAGAGCCGTTGGAAACGGTAAACTTGGGTTCAGAGGAAGAGAGAAGAAGTCAAGATTGGGGCACTGCTCAGTCCAACTGTCAAAGAAGGTTTAATAAAACTTCTCAAAGAATTTCCTGATGTATTTGCTTGGTCCTATCAAGACATGCCAGGGTTGGATACCAGCATTGTGGAGCATCATCGACCATTGAGATCAGAATGTCCGCCGGTGAAACAAAGGCTGAGACGGACTCATCCAGACATGGCCATCAAAATTAAGGAGGAAGTGCAGAAACAGATCGACGCGGGTTTCCTCACCAGCTCAGAATACCCTTAATGGCTAGCCAACATAGTTCCAGTCCCAAAAAAGGATGGAAAAGTCTGAATGTGTGTAGATTATAAGGATTTGAAAAAAGCCAGTCCAAAGGATGACTTTCCCTTAACACACATAGACATGCTGGTAGACAGTACAACAAAGTTCAAAGTCTTCTCCTTCATGGATGGATTCTCGGGCTATAATCAAATCAAAATGGCGCCAGAAGACATGAAGAAAACTTCCTTCATCACCCCATGGGGCACCTTTTGTTACAAGGTAATGTCGTTCTGCTTAAAGAAAGTCGGGGCAACCTATCAAAGGGCCGTGACCACTATGTTTCACGATATGATGCACAAAGAAATCGAAGTGTATGTCGATGATATGATTGCCAAGTTTAAAATAGAAGAGGAGCATGTTACCCACTTGTCAAAGTTATTCAAGCGTCTAAGGAAGTAAAACCTCCGCTTGAATCCCAATAAGTGCACGTTCGGTGTCCGCTCAAGAAATCTGCTAGGATTCGTCGTCAGCCAGAAAGGAATTGAGGTTGATCCTGACAAAGTCAAGGCCGTTCAAGAAATGCCTTCTCCAAGGACTCAAAAACAAGTCAGAGGATTCCTGGGAAGTTTGAATTACATTTCCAGATTTATATTCCTCATGACCGCGACATGCACGCCAATCTTCAAATTACTAAAAAAGAATCAGGACTGCGTATGGACAGAAGACTACCAAACCGCCTTCGACAGTATCAAGGAATATCCGTTGAATCCACTAATTCTGTCACCTCCAGTGGAGGGAAGGCCGATGATCATATACCTAACAGTCTTGGAAAACTCAATGGGTTGCGTACTTGGCCAACAAGATGAAACAAAAAGAAAATAGTCTGCCATCTACTATTTAAGCAAGAAATTCACGGACTGTGCAACTCGGTATACTATGCTTGAGAAACTTGTTGTGCTCTGGCTTGGGCAGCCAAACGTCTTTGCCAGTACATGATTTGTCACACTACTTGGTTAATCTACAAAATGGATCCGATCAAGTATGTCTTTGAAAACCCTGCTCTCACCGGAAGGATTGCCCATTGGCAGATGTTGTTATCATAATACGACATCGAGTACCACGCTCAGAAATCTGTCAAAGGAAGTATTTTAGCCGATCATTTGGCTCATTAACCGATTGATGATCAAGAATCAGTCGGATTTGACTTCCCAGACGAAGATGTCGTGTATCTGAAAATGAAGGAATGCGATGAACCGCTACCCAGTGAAGGGCCAGATCCAAGTTCCCAATGGTTACTAATCTTTGATGGGGTTATCAACCCTTACAGAAACGGAATTGGGGCAATCATTGTAACACCTCAGGGTACCCATATTCCTTTCACTACCAGATTGACATTCAAGTGCACAAACAACGAGGCCGAATACGAAGCTTGTATCATGGGTCTCGAAGAGGCAATTGACTTAATAATTAAGAACTTGGATATGTATGGAGACTCAACCTTGGTTATAAGTCAGATCAAAGGAGATTGGAACACATACCAATCAGGTTTGATTCCTTACAAAGATTATGCGAGAAGGTTGTTACCATTCTTCAATAGAATCGAGTTTCATCACATCCCTCGTGAAGAGAATCACATGGCTGATGCACTAGCCACTCTCTCCTCCATGATTAGTGTAGGTCAATGGAACGACATACCTAAGATTGACATAATACGCCTAAAACGGCCCACTTACATTTTCATGATTGAATCAGTCATAGATGACAAACCTTGGTATCATGATATTAAGTGCTTCCTTCAGAAACAAGAATACCCGCCTGGGACATCAAGAAAAGACAGGAAGACCCTCAGAAGACTGACAGGTAACTTCTTTCTGAGCGGTTATACACTCTATAAGAGAAACTTTGACATGGTCTTGCTCCGATGCATAGACAGACTAGAAGAAAACATGCTGATGAAAGAGATTCACGAAGGATCCTTTGGCACTCATGCCAACAGACACACAATGGAGAGAAAAATTCTAAGAGCATGATACTATTGGTTGACCATGGAATCTGACTGCTACAAGTACATGAGGAGATGTCACAAGTTTCAGATATACTCAGACAAAATCCATGTACCGCCAACGTATCTCAAAGATCTCTCTTCCCCGTGGTCTTTTTCCATATGGGGAATCGACATGATTGGCATGATCGAACCCAAGGCTTCAAACGGACATCGGTTCATCCTGGTAGCCATTGACTACTTCACCAAGTGGGTCGACGCAGCGTCATACGCCAATATAACCCGACAAGTCGTGGTCCGTTTTATCAAAAACAATCTCATCTGCCGTTATGGTGTTCCAAGCCAGATCATTACTAATAATAGATTTAACTTAAACAACAAGATAATGAAAGAGTTGTGTGCTGAGTTCAAGATCGAACACCATAACCCATCTCCCTACCGACCTAAGATGAACGGAGCGGTAGAAGCGGCTAACAAGAACATAAAGAAGATTGTTCAAAAGATGGTTGTAACCTACAAAGACTGGCACGAGATGCTACCCTATGCTCTTCACGGTTATCGCACATCTGTCCGCACTTCAACGGGGGCAACCCCTTTCTCTCTAGTATATGGCATAGAGGCAGTGCTTGCCATAGAAGTAGAGATCCCATCAATCCGGGTATTGATGGAAGCTAAGCTAACAGAGGCTGAATGGTGTCAAAGTCGGCACGATGAACTGAATCTGATCGAAGAAAAGCGAATACCAGCTCTGTTCCACGGTCAGTTGTATGAGCAAAGAATGAAGAAAGTGTTTGACAAAAATGTCTGACCTCGTGTCTTCAGAGAAGGAGACCTTGTGCTAAAAAAGATACAATCATTTCTCACTAGTTCCCAGGGCAAATGGACTCCGAATTACGATGGCCCCTATGTGGTCAATAAAGCCTTCTCAGGCGGCGCCTTGTGTAACGCCCCAATTTTTGTTAGAGTTATTTAATCGAGTCGATTTAATTATTTTTGTTTTTATATTATTTTATTTTTGACTTTTATTTGGCAATATATTATTTTTCATCGTTATTATGTTTTATCGCGTTTTGGGAGCGTTTGCGAGATATTTGAGTGTAGGGGTATTTTGGTCATTTTACTTATTTTTCTTAAGTTAGAAACTTAAAGAGAAAAAAAAGAGAGAAAATAGTAAGGAAGGAAAAGAGAAAGAAGGAAAAGAGAAAGAAGGAAAAGGGAAAGGAAAGAAGAAAAAAAGAGGAAAACTTGGAGTTTAAGGAATCAAATCAACTGACATTTCAAAACACGATTAATCGGGTAAGGGTGCGAAACTCGATTATTCTATGCTTGTGTATGATTATGTATGTATGTATTTGTTTGTTGTTGGGTTGAAATTGAATAGAGAACTAAAAACCATTAATATGTTGAGATTGTTAGAATTTGATATAATTTGTGTCGGAAATCATGTTTTAAGGTTCCTTATTGTTGATACATGTTAGATATATGTTGTTGTGCATTCAATAGGTAATTTGCTGATGTTTAGGTGAGATTTGGGAGAGAAATTGGAGGAATTTCACAGCAGAAATTCTGCAGGAAAAATTCTAGGTTTTCGCTGCCCATACGCATAACAGGCAAGGCAATACGCGTATTGGTTAGGGAAATACGCGTATGGCAAGGGGAAAATGTGGGCATTACGCATATGGAACCCATTTTGCATGACCCTCTGCTGAAATGTGTAATGGTACGCGTACTTGGCAAGGCAATACGCGTATGGCCCAGGGCAATACGCGTAGGACCAGGGAGGGTGCAGAATTGTTCCTGATTTCGCGTCTGATGCCGTAACTTTTGATCCGTAACTCGGATCAAGGCGTTCTTGGTACCGTTGGGAAGCTTATGGAATGTTCTTTTTTATTAAAATGGTTTTGATATTGGTGGCCGATTTAGTTGTGTCGGGAATTTGGAAATGTGTCGTTTTGCCAACTTTTACCGTCTTAATTGTGTGTATTTGATGTGTTATCATGTAATATGCTTTTGATATATATGATGTATGACTTGTGCACTGTGGTATGATGTAAATACATGTGATGAAATGTTGTGATGATGGTTTGTGGCCTAAGGGCAAGTAAATGCATTGTGATTGTGGTTGATTGTATATGCATGATTATGGATGTTGGAATGGTTCACATGGATGTGTATATGTATGCATTTGATTGTCATGAGTCATTGTATGCCAAGCATAATGTTATGCATTCTTGTGATATCGTGTGCCCTTGTGGGGTGTGAGCGATGAAACGGTTTCAGAGGGAATCCGCTATAACATCGTGTGCCTTATACAAAGAGGTGTGAGCAATGATTATAGACGATCGTGTGCCTTATACAAAGAGGTGTGAGCGATCGGGTCGTGTGCCTTATACAAAGAGGTGTGAGCGATCCATAAATGTCGTGTGCCTTATACAAAGAGGTGTGAGCGACGGGAGAACATTGTTTGCCCGACGGGGAGTTATACTAAGTAACAAGCGACGATTCCAATAATTCCTGAGTGAATTAATGATGAGAATGATGGATGGAATGATACCGCATTGCATTTGCATAGAGTCGTTGTGTCGGTCTCTTTGCATTTGCATAAATCATAAATGGATTGATTATGTGCGGAATTGTGAATGGAATTGGTGAGTTGGTATGTCTAAATATATATGTGGGTGATAAATGTATTGTGCATGAGTGATATGCCTTTGTGACGGATATATGAGATATGATTTGTGTTGTTTTGTATTTGAATTATGGTGTAAGTTGTGGTGAGAGTGTTTTACATGTGTATTTTGTGTTATTATATAATTGTAGGCAATTATATTATAATTGTGTTTCTCACCCTTCTGCTATTTTGAATGCTCTATGAGGCATTGCAGATTACATGCTGAAGGTCTTTTTGTGAAGCTTAGGTCTTCATTCTTTTGTCGGTCGGCTCTGATTTGTAGCACCGGGTAGTCGGGGAGATCGTTATGTGATTATTTGTATATGTATATATGTTCTTTGGATTGTACATGTATGACCCTGTATATGACAGACAAACTTTTGTGTTATATATATATATATATATGAGATTCAATTGCAGATTTTCCGCTTTTATTCTGTATCTGAATTGTGGGTGTTAGGAACTGAGTTCCTCTGTTATGTGCTACATGATTGTTGCATATCTATATGAGCAGGTTGTTGTATTTTGTTTCAATTGATGTGACGCCTCCGTCTATGCCATGAATGTTTTAATTATACTCTGATTTATTCGTTATCGCGTTATTTGCTCGAGGTATAGATTGGGGGTGTTACACCTTGAGACTCGCAACCATGGATGGAGAGGAGTTTACCTACCCAACGAATGTTGACGTAGTCAAGAAATACTTCGCCTAAATAATAAAAAAAAAAGTCTCGGTGGATTGAAAACCTGAAAGGGCGGTCCAGGCAAAAATTAGAGACATAAGCAAAAATCATCCCGATGGATAGGAAACCTCAAAATATAATCCAGGAAAAAGTTAGGGATTAATGGCAAGTAACTACGTCCGACGAGGTTAAACCCCCAGCAGTAATGCCATCCATCAGGAAAACTCCAGTCAAGGTCATCTTCGACAGAAGCTCAGGATGTCCAGAATTTAAAGTTGGTAGAAGGATAACGGTCGTTATGTTTCAATGTAGCCCTTTTCCCTTAAATTACTATTTTCTAAACTTTGTAAATACTCTATGGGATCACGCGCTTGGCTGATTTCCATCCTATCAATAAAATTTAAGCCCTAGTGCTTTTGTTTGCAATTCTTATTTGTTTTAGCTTTACAGAATGACATTTTTAACATGATCAACGATTCTTAAAATAAAACAAAAACAAATTTACTTGTCAAATTTTTTTCTGCTTTTTAAATAAGGATGGCAATTCTTTTGACTGTTGAACATCGAAAGAATCTCGATCGCTTCTCCGAAGGTGGTTGAACCTCAAAGTGCAGAATCAAATTACTCCTTATAAACCAGTACGCCTGAATGAAGGATCAATTGTGTCAGAGACCATGTTTAATCTGACATCCCCGGCAGAGTTCGTACCTCTTAAGACCGATTGAACAATTCTTTCTCCCCACCGGGACTACCTCTCCTAAGCATGGCAGTATTGCTATCTTGGAACAGTGATACTTTTCATCCCCCCGCAGTGGCCGAGTATCCAGTCGTGTTCATCTATTAGTCTGTATGTCGCGTCAGTTTTGTCAGCATAAACATACATACATCATGCATTATTGATTCTTACTCATATTCATATTGCATCACTATCACTCTGGTCAATCTTATCCCCAGGTGATAAGGTCCTCCCAATCGAGTTGTCAGTTCTTTCCTCGTTAAGATATGCAACGTATGAGCAGTCTCTCCCCAGTTTATTTTTGGATTGGAGACGGTCCTAGATCACTTTGATAACTTGAGCCGCTAAAAGGTAATAAGTCATTCGACAAATGTAACTCTTCACCATTGAAGATGATATCATCGCTTTCCCGGATTAAGGAAAATTACCAAAGAAAGCCTCGCAACTAAAGACTCTCAGCAACACATTAGTTTTTCTCTTCAGAAAGTCAATGTTAATGAAGTCATCAACACCTTAAAATTGGATTACATCACATGGCATTTCTCCGAGAAGATCTCGAAGAAAAGTATGATGTAATATCCCCAAGCGAAAAGCGGTCTTTCAAGAGACTCGTTTTTCCCCAGTAGAGTCAACAAATGGCATCTCCAACAGAGAAGTTTGCACACCTCTACAGCTCAGACAAATGGGTTTCCCCAGCAAGTCTGGCATCAAAACTTTTTCTCATCAAATGGCATCTCCCCATGAAAATTCGGCGAGATGTTTGATAAAGACCGCTACACATAGCGTCCCTTGTCAAGGAAGAAACTCGACAAGAAGAAACTGAGACCAGTTCCTTGGATGAAGACCAGGATCGATGGGAAGTTTATCAAGAAACTAATACCAGTTCCGTGGCTGAAGACCATGATCTAGGGGAAGTTTATTGACAAAAAAAACTGAGACCAGTTCTGTGGCTGAAGACCAGGATCGAGGGGAAGTTTATTTCAAAAACTAAGACGTGGGTAAAAACCAGGATCGAGGGGAAGCTTTACCCTTTTCTAAGCATCATGGCTTAGCAAAATAAGATGGACGGGCAAACTGCCATGAATAACCACTGTCAAAATTTCGGGTATTCCGATATTTAATCCTCTTGCACCCCGAATGCCCGAATACCTTCGCCATTCACACCTTCGGATCCAAGAAAATTAAATAGGGGCATCTGTCATACCCCAAATTTTGACCACTAATATTTCCATTGTGCAAATCATCATCACAATATGGAGTTACTTTCATGCCTCATCAATCTCCTGAAAGATGTTCGAGCATTCACTACAATCAAGAATTAGGGTTTTGAGCCCTCCCAGAACATTTAGACAAAAGATCAATCAAGAAATGACATGATCTTCAACTTGTCTAACCTCTTAAACACCCATAAGGGATCAAGAGGACTCCCACATCAAGAATCAAGCACAAGGTTGCAACATTCCAAGTGGATCAAGCCTCAAGATCGCTAGTATCACCAAATTAGGGTTTTGGTCGACCAAAGCCTCCAGATGGAAATTTTCATCTGGGAATGAGCCAATGCTTCAAAGCATAACCCAAGATACAACAAGGGACCTCATGGACCCAATCATCAAGTCAATTTAGCCTCAGGGGATGCATTCACAAAAAATCAGGAATTAGGGTTTCTTGACCTAATTCACCCCTAAATTGAATTTTGGGGCAAAGCATGAGCCAAGACCTCAAGACAAGATTTGAGGGCCTCCAATACACCATATTGATCCATTTGTAACAATGGATTGATCCAAGAAACTTGATTCACAAGTTTCAATTTCATCTGGACCACAATTAGGGTTTTGAGGAAAAAGTCAACTGTATCTTTGACTTTTGACTAAGACATGCTCCCAAACCTTGGGACATGATTCAATATGCCCTATAACACCTATGGAATCCATCCATTAGGTTTGATTTAGGTCAAGGACTTGATTTCACAAAGGATCGCACAATTTGGATTTCATCCGATAAAAAGTCAATTGTGCATAAAATCAAGTTTGACTTTTTGGAATTTTTCACAAATATGGTTCCCCTAAGTCAAAAATAATGTTAATGTATGGTATTGATCTTCATTCATCAATAAAAATCAAGAAAAGTGAGGTTTCTTGCAAAAGGGGCAACCTTGAGAAACCGAAATTTGTCTAAGTTATGGAACAAAATGAAAGTCCATCTGACATACTTTAAAAGTTTCAACTACAAGAGATTCCAAATCCTCATGGATTGATCAAAATCACAAAAAGTGAAAATGGCCACTTTTTCCAACACTTAGTGAAATTTTCAAAAAGTCAGAATCTGCCTTACTTTTTCCAAAATGTAGGGGCATTTTTCACCTTGATCCAAGCTAAACCAGGTCCAAGGGTAAACATCAAAGTTGAAGTATGCCATGAGGGCTTTCCAACAAGTACCAGATCATCTCCAAATTCAAATTGAGTAGGGAGATACAACTCTTGGAACATGGCATCATGAACTGATTTTTACAAGGCAGATTTTGTGCATTTGCTCGATTTGGCCAAATCAGATAACTCCAAGCCTAGTCATCTATTTGGGCACATCAGAGGATAAAATCCAAGGGGAATGACCTGATCCCCAAGCCTCCCAAGTCCAAGAATCTACACATAGCCATAACAAACCTAAAAAGGCTAAAAAGTGCAAAAGACTCCAATTTTGTTTCCAAGCATTTAATGGATGAATCAAGGTGGCATGGACTGACACATTACTAACTGAATGAATCAAGAATCAGCACTGAATCAAAGAACCATAGGCATGTGAACTAACCTCAAGTCAATGGCTAGAGGAGACTAAAGATTCCCTTGGATCAACATTGGCCAAAGGCCTGTACTAGCTGCCATTCACTATTGCTTGCAAAACAAACTTGTTGCACTATAAATAGAGCTCATTTGTGCTCAGTTTGAGTACACCAAACCACTACAACTGGTGCTTTCCTCAAAATCTCTTTCTTTAGGCCAAAATGCCTTCTTTTGCAAGTTATCTTTGAGTTTTTGAGTTAGAGAGCAATTCCATCACAGCTCATGATCCAAGCACATTCAATATGTCATATCTAAGCTGTCTAAACACTCACCTGTGATCTGAAACACCAAAGTCAGATAATAACCCTCCAAAACCTCAAAATTGGACTTTTCTGCATTTTTCAAGCCATGTCTAGATTCAGTCACTTCCAAAACCAAACAAGGCCTCAATCATACTCCAAATATCATCCTCAAACTGTCCCAATTGGTTCCCCTCATCTGGAACACCATTTGAGAGAGTTGCCATATTGGTCACTTTTGGCCCTTTTGCAAGAAATAGCTAAAACTTGTTCTTGAGTATTCCAGTTGGTTATGATTATCCTAAAAGCTTTTAAGGGATCAATCAAGAGTGTCCAAAGCATTGGAGTACTTCTGGCACAAGAATCTTGACAGTTTGCACAAGAAGCTCCAAGAGGTAAGTGCATGACAACTTGAACTCTTTGAATTATGCATTGCTTTGAAGACCACTGATTATAAACATCTCATACATATCATATATGTTGTGTTTGAACCAATTCACCATGTTATTTTTGTGTATATGATGTGTTAGCATTGGAATTGAAAATCTTGGCTTTTTTTGAAACCACTATCGGATTTTTAGATAGAGGCATCGTCTAAAAAATCTAAAGGCACCATTAGATTCCTCATGAAATTCTAGGTCAGATGCACCTAAAATTTGTCCCAATCCATGGAGAAATGAGCAAGTTACAGCCTTCATGGAAATCCACCATGACTTGGTTTCTTGCCTTGGCCATGCCTAGAAACTAGGCCATCCATATATGTTAATGGGGTGGTTTTGATACACGGATGTATCACCACCCCTGTGGTAGCACGCGCATGTATTTTTCTTGGAGGTCATGGGTTCAAAACCCACCCAGACCTTTTTAGCTACCCTTCCATATTTTTGCTATTTTTAATATTTTTATGGTGTTTGTTAATTAATTCAAAAATTAATTTCTCTCTTAATTTTAATTATTTTTTATTGATTCTTTTTTTGTAAATTCACAAAAATATTAAAATATTTTATTCCATGAAAATTTCTCAAAAATATTATTTATTTCATATATTTGGTATTTTTGTAAAGAATTATATTTTTATTTGTTTTTTAGACATTAAAAATATTTGTTTCTCTTGGTTTTACAAAATTCAAATGATTTTTCAATCATCCCGTGAATGAAACATGATTTTTCAAATATAAATCCAAGATTATAACCTTTTCTCACCTGTTTGTTTATTTTATTTGAATTTTTATTCAATTAAAATACATCTTAAATAAAAAATTATGGTTTTGATCATTATCACCCTAACAAATCTTTTAAAAATACTTTTTTGGCCTCTAATAGAGTCTAAGACCCAACCCCCTTTGTACATAAATAATTTTGGGCCTCAGTCATTGTATAAGTCCTAGTACAGTTTTCAAAACGACGGTGTGATTCCTGTCTTTCCATGGGCCTCTCCTTGAGTTGTAAGCCCCATCTCTTGTACAAAAATAAACTTTGGGCCTCCAATAGAGTGTAAGACCCAATCCCTTTCTTAATAAAAACCTTTTTTGGGCCTCAGTCATTGTATAAGTCTCACTGTGTTTTCTAAAACCTCGGCACGATTGTTGTTTTCAAACAAATCATCTGGGCCTCTCCTTGAGTTGTAAGCCCCATCTTTTGTATAAAATAAACTTCTGGGCCTCTCCTTGAGTTGTAAGCCCCATCTTTTGTATAAAATAAACTTTTGGGCCTCTTAATAGAGTTGTTAGACCCATCCCTTTGTACAGAAAACCTTTTTGGACCTCAGTCATTGTATAAGCCCCAATCTTCTTTTCAAAAACAACCTTCCCTTTTGATTTAGGTTCAAATTTATAGTTGTTATCAAAACCTTCTTTAATTTCTTGAATAACTAACCATACAGCTATTACAATGGAAGCTTGCTCACCTGTAAGTTTTTTATCAGCTTTCATTTACATGCTTACATATATATATATAATTGTATTGCTGGAAGCTTGCTCACCTGTAAGTCCTTCTTTCATATCCTTTTAAATACTTGTCATATATCAACTGTATATATGCTTGTATATCTGGTTAGAGTTTTCCCCGGCAATTAGGTCTAGAACTAGATAAAGCCAGTGTTTACTCTTTCAACAATCAAAACTAGTTCCCCATAGGAATTCCAGATACAGTCTTGCCTTCTCTTGGGCTTATGCAATATGGAACAAAGAGAAAGGCATTATTCCCGGTGAAACTTTTCTTAGACTGTCACTATTAGAAAATTGTCAAAGAAATTCATTTCCCCATATAGGATTAATTCCCGGTGAAACCTCTCTTGAATTTCTTCAAACCCTAGAACTGTTCATTAAAGAAAAGATTAATCCCGGCGAAACTTTTCTTAAAATCTTCTTAAGTTTGGACCCACCGGCTTCCTAAAAGCATCCACGCCTCCTTTTGGGCTTTGTACAAGAACCCTCCAGCTTCTTAGAAGTTCTCATGCCTTCTCTTGGGCTTAATACAAGGACCTTGAAGACCTCTTAAAGGTATAAGACAGAACTTAGTCATCCTTTGCTAGAGCAGTCTTTCCAGAGTCAAAACCTCAGACCAATTTAGGGTTGATTCCCATCCCTTAAAACTTCAGCCTCCTCTTGGGCATCGTACAAAGATAAACTCTTCCATACCAGTAGACTTGGACAGTATAATCTCCTCTTGGATCTCAAAGACATTCTCAAGTTCCCTGCAAATATCGGAGAAACCCTGGTCATTTAACCAATCTCCAGTAGATTTAAAACGTCTGTAGGTTCAAAAACTTAAACTTTCTTCCAAATTTCCCCAGTCAGGATATCTCATACCTCAACTCTTTTGTAACCCTCAGCAAGAGTTGATCCTCCAACTTGGACCTGCCTCTGGATCTCAATAATCCTCTGCAGAAGCCAGCCTCCTCTTAGGCTTTGTATAATGATTTTCCTCAGCAGAATTAGCCCCAACAACACCCTTTTGTTGAGTCCATCTTCTTTCTTAAAACACTCTCTTGTTGAGTTAACCCTTTTCAGCCTCAATCTTGGGCTTTGTACAAGACAAACAAAGTACTCTCTTGTTGAGTCAATCACCTTTCCACACTTTCTTGTTGAGTCAATGGTACAAAACATAAACACTCTCTTGTTGAGTCATTCTTTTTAGCCTCAATTTTGGGCTTTGTACAAGACATATATAAACTTTCTCCAACAAAGTCTAAATATTCATAACCTTCTCTTAAGCTTGGGACAAATTTCTTCCCCAGCAGAGTCTATTCCTCCCAGCCTTGTTTTAGGCTTTGAGAAATAATATCCCTAAGCGGAATCAATCTTCTTTTCAACCTCCTCTTAGGCTTTGTATAATGATTTTCCCCGGTAAAGTCAGCCTCAATCTTGGGCTTTGTACAAGACACCTAATAAATCCTCAGATGAGTCAATCAACTACCTTTCAGCCTCAATCTTGGGCTTTGTACAAGACACCGAATAAAGCACTCTCTTGTTGAGTCAGTCTCATTTCAGCCTCAATCTTGGGCTTTGTACAAGACACCGAATAAAGCACTCTCTTGTTGAGTCAGTCTCATTTCAGCCTCAATCTTAGGCTTTGTACAAGACACCATATAAATCTCTCCAGCAGATTCAATCTTCTTTTAGCCACAATCTTGGGCTTTGTACAAGACATATAAAATCTCTAACCAGTAGAGTCAGTTCCCCTTTTCAGACTCAATCTTGGGCTTTGTACAAGACAAACAAAATATTCCCCGGAAAAGTCAATTCCTTTTAGCCTCCTCTTAGGCTTTGTATAATGATATCCCCCAAAGAGTCAGTCTCTTTTTAGCCTTAATCTTGGGCTTTGAACAAGATAGATACACACTCTCTTGTTGAGTCAGTCTTTTCTAGCCTCCTCTTTGGATTTGTATAAGGACTTCCCCAGTGGAGTCAATCAATCTCTTAGCTTCAACCTTGGGCTTTGATCAAGGCACACAAAAATCAACATCCCCTCAGAGGAAATAAAAATCTTTCTGTAGGAAGACATTTCTCTGTGTTATCACTCATCAAAATAGACATTCAAAACAAACCCTAATCCCAGATAACTGCTATCAGTGGCACACTTGTTGATTCAAATATCAAAGTTGTCGTCCATCTCTTATCCTGGTCAAACTTCCTCTTTCATCTAATTGTTGTAAGTGGCAAGCCTCTAGATTATTTACATCCACGTCAATGTCCCTCTCTTAGCATGAAAGACTCCTAAGGAAAAATGGCATTGCTCTACACTGAGTTAAAGTTTTCTCCTTTAAGACAATTCCCTTATAAAGGAAATTATGGCATTGCTGGATTCACATATCCCAGTTAAAGTAATCCTCATTTATAAACAGTCACCCAACAGTTGTGATAAACAGACGAGATGTCTCCCTTTAGAGATGATAAATTCTCTCTCAGTCAAACCTTTTAGCTTCAATCTTGGGCTTTGAACAAGACACAAATATTCCTTTTAGCTTCAATCTTGGGCTTCGAATAAGACATCAAAACATATTTTCCTTCCCTAGAATAAGAGGAACTACGATTGCTTTGATTTCCCTGTTTCTTTAAACGGGAATACATAGGTATAAGATTGCGAAATCTTAGCTAGCATACCAATCAAAAACTCTAGGTCCAGTACCTTCACGCACTAAAAATCAAAAACTTTAGGTCCAGTACCTCACCAAAATCATCAAAAACTCTCTCTCTCTCTCTCTCTCTCAATAACCTCCCAAAGGAGAAACTTTCCCAACCCACAACGGATAAACACCTTCAAGTATAAAAGCAGAACCTATTACTAACAACCTGTGGATAACCACGTATAGGATGGGTAATTGACAACTCCCCATTGTATAACCTGACCTCGAACTCCCCAAATCTCTTTAAGCGTTTGTTCAGTTAAACATTCGCGTGCAAGGTTAGTTTTAGATAGCTTTCCTTTCCCTTTCAGCTTCACTGGATAAATAAGAAATCAGAAAGTAGCACCCCACTGTCATACCCCAAATTTTGAACACCAAGATTTCCCATCATTGTGCAAATCATCATCGCAACATGGATGACCTTTCATGCCTCATCAATCTCCTCAGGGATTGTTAGGCATTCTTTACAATCAAAGATTAGGGTTTTGAGCCCTCCCAAAGAACTTAGACAAAGGATCAATCAATAAATGACATGATCTTTAACTTTTCTAGCCTCTGAAACACCTATAAGGGATCTAGAGGACTCCCACATCAAGAATCAAGCACAAGGTTGCAACATTCCAAGTGGATTAAGCTTCAAGATCGCCTGTGTCACTAAATTAGGGTTTTGGTCGCCTGAGACCTCCAGATGAAAATTTTCATCTGGGCATGAGCCAATGCTTCAAAGCACAACCCAAGATACTCCAAGGGACCTCATGGACCCAATCATCAATTTAATTTGACCTCAGGGGGTGCATTTACCAAAAATCAGGAATTAGGGTTTCTTGACCTAATTCACCCCTAAGTTGACTTTTGGGAAAAGGCATAAGCCAAGACCTCAAGACATGATTTGAGGGCCTCCAATATACTACATTGACCCATTTGCAACAATGGATTGACCCAGGAAGCTTGATTCACAAGTTTCAATTTCATCAGGACCACAGTTAGGGTTTCGAGGAAAAGTCAATTGTGCCTTTGACTTTTGACCAGGACATGCTCCCAAACCTTGGGACATGATTCAATACACCCTATAACACCTATGGAATCCATCCATTAGGTTTGATTTAGGTCAAGGACTTGATTTCACAAAGGATCGCACAGTTTGGATTTCATCCGATAAAAAGTCAACTGTACAAAAATCCGAAGTTTGGCTTTTTGGATTTTTGGTCAACCAAGGTTCCTTAACCCTAAAACAATGAGTTAACTTGTAAAAGGGGTAACCATAAAAAACTTAAAATTTTTCTAAGTTATAGAACAAAATGGCTAGAGTACCAACTTCCAAGGACCATAACTTGAGATCCAAGCAACCATTTTGGATGGTCCAAAGGTGGATTTGTAGCTCTCATTACATACTTCAAAAGTTTCTACTACATCTCATTCTAATTCTTCATGGATTTTTAATTATGGAGTGATCAAAATGGCAAAAAACATGAAAATGACATTTTTCCAACACTTAGTGAAATTTTCACTAAGTCAGAATCTGCCTTACTTTTTCCAAAATGTAGGGTCATTTTTCACCTTGATCCAAGTCAAACCAGGTCTAGGGGTGAACATCAAAGTTAAAGTATGCCATAAGGGCTTTCCAACAAGTACCAGATCATCTCCAAATTCAATTTGAGCAGGGAGATACAACCCTTGAAACATGGCATCATGAACTGGTTTTACAAGGCAGAATTGTGCACATTTGCTCGATTTGTCCAAATCTGATAACTCCAAGCCTTGTCATCAATTTGGACACATCTGAGGATCAAATCGAAGGGGGATGATCTGATCTCCAAGACTCCCAAGTCCAAGAATATACAATTAGCCATGCCAAACCTAAAAAGGCTGAAAAGTGTCATGACTCCAATTTTGTTTCCAAGCCTTTAATGGATGCACCAAGGTGGCATGAACTGAGCCTATTCCAACTGAATTCAGTTAAGACTTATCTTTGAATCAAAGCTACAAAGCATGTGCCCTAACCTTAAGTCAATGGCTAGAGGAGACTTGAGATTCCTTTTGCATAACATTGGCCAAAGGCCTGCGGCAGTTGCCATTCACTATTGCTTGCAAAACAAACTTGCTCTACTATAAATAGAGCTCATTTGTGTTCAGTTTGAGTACACCAAAGCTCTAGAACACTTGCATTCCTCAAAATCCCTTTCTGAAGGCCAAAATGCCTTCTTTTGCAAGGTACCTCTGAGTTTTTGAGTTGGAGAGAAATTTCATCACATCTCATGATCCAAACACCTCTAATATGTTGTATCTAAGCTGTTCAAACTCTCACATGTGACATGTAACACCAAAATCACAAAGTCCACTTCCAAAACCTCAAGATTGGACTTTTTGCATTTTTTAAGCCATGTCTTGATTCAGTCACTTTTAAAACCTGATAAAACCTCAAACACACTTCAAATATCATCCTTGAACTGTCTCAATTGGTTCCCCTCATCTAGAACACCATTTGAGAGAGTTGCCATATTGGTCACTTTTGTCCCTTTTGCAAGAAAGAGCTCAAACTTGTTCCAGAGGATTCCAACTATTTCTAACCATTCTAAAAGCTTCTAAGGGGTCAATTGAGAGTGTCCAAAGCATCAAATTACTTCTGGCACAAGGAACTTGGCAGATAGCCCAAAAACCTCCAAGAGGTAAGTGCATCATCACTTGAACTTTCTAAATTATGCATTGCTTTGAAGTCCACTAATCATAAACATCTCATACATGTTGTATATGTTGTGTTTGAACCAATTCATCATGTAATCCTTGCCTGTACCATGAGGTAGCATAGAAAATGCAAATATAGGCCTATTTCAAAACCACTATCGGGTTTTAAAATAGGGACCTCATCTGAAAAAACCATGACCACCATTGGATTCCTTGGGAAATTCTAGGCCAGATGCATATAAATTTTGTCTCAATCCATGGAGAAATGAGAAAGTTAGAGGCTTCACGTAAATGACCCAAAAGCTGGTCTTGCTTTGCCTTGCCCAGGCCTAAAACAAGGCACCCCTTATATATTTATGGGGTGGTTTTGATACACAGATGTATCACCACCCCAGTGGTTGCGCGCTCATGTGTTTGGCTTGGAGGTCTGGGGTTCGAATCCCCCTCGCCCCAGACCCTTTTTTATCACTTTTTTCCATTTTTTTTATATTTTCATATTATTTTCTTAAATGATTTGAAAATTTAATTTCTCTCTCAATTTTAATTATTTTTTCTTGGTTCTTTTTGTAAAAAATCACAAAAATGTATAAATATTTTATTCCACAAAAAAAATCAAATTTATATTATTTATTTAATATAGTTGATATTTTTGTAAATAAATTCATTTTTTATTATTTTAAACATTTCAAAAAAATGAATTTTCATCTTAGAAATCAAAACCAAATGAGTTTTAATTCATCTTGTGATTAAAACATCATTTTTCAAACCTTAACAAAAAAATCACAAGTTGTTTATTCAAACTTATTTGGTGTTTTTATCATTTTTATTAATTTTCTTTGAATAATTACTTTAAAAAATGATGAAATTAGGGTTTCGTTGATTTTCCCCCTAACAAACCTTTTTCAAACACTTTGGGCCTCTTGAAAGAGTGTAAGACCCAACCCTTTTGTAAAAAAAAACCATTTCGGGCCTCAATCGTTGTATAAGTCCCTCTGCGATTCTCAAAATGACGGTGCAATCAATGTCTTTCATTGGGCCTCCCCTCGTGTTGTAAGTCCCGTCTTTCTTTTTCAAAAATCTTTGGGCCTTTGATAGAGTGTAAGACCCAATCCTTTGTAAATACAAAAACCATTTTGGGCCTCAGACATTGTATAAGTCCCACTGTAGTTTCAAAAATCTCGGCGCGATTGCCATTTCAAAATCAAATCACCTTGGGCCTTTCCCTGATTTGTAAGCCTCATCCCTTGTACAAAAATAAATCTTTGGACCTCTGATAGAGTGTAAGACCCAACCCTCTTGTAAATGAACCTTTTTTGGGCCTCAGTCGTTGTATAAGTCCCGATACGATCTTTAAAACAACGGTGTGATCACTGTTAAACCTTGGGCCTCTCTTTGAGTATAAGCCCCAACAATCTTTTCAAAAACAAATTCTCTTTTGATTTAGGTTCAAATATATGGTTGTTATCAAAACTTTCTTTAATTTCTTTGAACAACTAACACTACAGCATGGAAGCTTTCTCACTTGTAAGTTTTTATCAGCTTTCATTTAATTGCTTTCATATATATATATAACTGTATTGTGGGAAGTTGCTCCCCTGTAAGTCCTTCTTTCATACCCTTTTACATACTTGTCATATATCAACTGTATATATACTAGTATAGTTATTTAGAGTTTTTCCCGACACTAGGTCTAGAACTAGGTAAAGCCGGTTGGTCACTCTTTAAATACACTCAAAACTAGATCCCCATAGGACTTCCAGATACAGTCTTGCCTTCTCTTGAGCTTAAACAATATGGAACAAAAAGAAAAACAGTATTCTCGCCTCTTCTTGGGCTTTGTACGAGGACCCTCTGGCTTCTTAGAAGTTCTCATGCCTTCTCTTGGGCTTAATACAAGGACCCTGAAGACCTCTTAAAGGTATAAGACAGAACTTAGTCATCCTTTAATAGAGCAGTCTTTCCCGTGTCAAATCTCAGACCAATTTAGGGTTGATACTCATCCCTTAAAACACTCGCCTCCTCTGAGGCATCATACAAAGATAAACTCTTCCACACCAATAGACTTGGACAGTCTAACCTTGAGTCTCAAAGACATTCTCAAGTTCCCTACAAACATAGGAGAAAGCTTGATCCTCCAATAAATCTCCAGTTGAGTTAAAACCCAGTCTCTCTCCTAAAATCCCCAGCCAGGGTCAAAAGGTTATTAATAACACTATCCCAAATCAGAACCTCAAGGAATATGATATCTTAACTCTTATGTAACCCTCAGCAAGAGTTGATTCCCCATTTGGACCTGCCTCGGGATCTCAATAATTCCCAGCAGAAGATAGCCTCCTCTTAGGCTTTGTATAATGATCTTTCCTCAGCAAAGATAGCCTCCTCTTGGGCTTTGTACAATGATTCTCCCCAGTGGAGCTAATCTTTTCAGAATCTCTTGTTGAGTCAAAACTTTCAAGACTCTCTTGTTGAGTCTATAACCTCTTCAGACTCTCTTATTGAGTCAAAACCTTTTTCAAACTCTCTTGTTGTGTCAATCACCTTTTTCAGACTCTCTTGTTGAGTCGATAACTCTCTTGTTGAGTCAACTGTTTTAGCCTCAATCTCGGGCTTTATACGAGATAGATAAAAACACTCTCTTGTTGAGTCAATCTTTTCCAGCCTCCACTTAGGCTTGATATAAGGATTTCCCCTAGCGGAAGTTAGCCTCCTCTTAGGCTTTGTATAATGATTTCTCCAACTTGTTCAGCCACAATCCTGGGCTTCGTACAGGATAGATAAAAGCACTCTCTTGTTGAGTCAAACCCCTTTAGCCTCAATCTTGGGCTTTGTACAAGACATAAATCTTCATAACCTTCTCTGAATTCCTCTCAGCCTACTTTTAGGCTTTGAGAAATAATACCCTAAGTAGAGTCAATCCTCTTTTCAGGCTTAATCTTGGGTTTTGTGCAAGACAGATAATACTCTCCCGTAGAGTCAAACTCATTTCAGCTTCTATCTTGGGTTTTGTACGAGATACTTAAAATATCCTCAGCCAAGTCAGTCTCATTTTAGCCTCAAATATTGGGCTTTGTACAAGACAGATAAATCTTGGGCTTTGCATGAGACAGATAGAACCTTTTCCCTGGAAAAGTCAAACTTTTAGCCTCCTCTTAGGCTTTGTATAATGATATCCCCGAAGAGTCAGTCTCTCTTCAGCCTCCTCTTAGGGTTTCTATAAGAACTTCCCCAGTGGAGTCAATCAACCCTTTTAGCTTCAATCTTGGGCTTTGAACAAGACACCAAAACATCTTTTTTCTCCCTTAGAATAGGAGGAACTACGATTGCTCTGATTTCCCTGTTTCATTTAAATGGGAATACGTAGGCATAAGATTGCGAAATCTTAGCGAGCATACTAATCAAACACTCTAGGTACAGTGACTTCACACATCAATCAAACATTAGGTCCAGTACCTCACCAAAAACATCGAAAAAACCTCGAACATCAATAAAAACTCACTCACTCTCTCATACTTTCAAAAGAAACTTTCCCAACCCATTAATGGATAAACATCATCAAGTACAAAGCGAAGCCTAAAGCTAACAACATGTGGATAACCACATATAGGATGGGTAATTGACTACTCCCCATTGTTTAATCTGACCCCAGACCCCCCAATCTCTTTAAGCGTTTGTTCAATTAAACATCCGCGTGCAAGGTTAGTTTTAGATAGATTCCCTTTCCCTTCCAGCTTCACGGGATAAATAAGAAATCAGAAAGTAGCAACCCCCTCCTCCTCGTTGAGGAGAAAACCCAAATTTCGCGATAAGGTGGTCGCGTCATCGACAAAAATCGCGCGCTACAGGAAAGTGGTGACTCTGCTGGGGAGTCATTGTCTGTATAGGACTAGGATTATAGCTCTTAAGAGGTCTAGGATGTTAGTTTTAGGAGTAAATATATATATATATATATATATATATATATATATATATATATATATCGCTTTTCCTAATTGATATCCGTGTTTATTTTTCTGCTAATGGGACTGCGGGTGATGCCGCATCTGGAAAGTTTGAGTGATACCTAAGATAAGTGATGGCATTAGACGAGTAATCTTACAGGGAGTGACTCCTGAATAAGCGATCTCGGTAGCCCATCGAATTAGTGGAGATACCCTTTGCGGATTCAATGTCTAAACGACTTCGGTTGTTGAAAGCAGATTGTTCGATTGTGGTATCCATGAAACTGAGGATTTAGTATACTGAGACCATGTGACTATTTTGTAGTGCGGAAACTATCGGAAATAGTTATCACGCGATACTACCCTCATTTGAGATTACCCTAAGATATTGCAGCTCACTCGGGTGAACCAGCCTGCTGTTGTTATCCCAAGGGGGTCAATGATTTTGAGGACAGGTACGAAAATTCACCAGTACAACCTTTGGGAATGGGTAGAGCCATGACTTCATGGCACTGAACCTTTGACCCCATGTTTTTTCAATGTTTTTGTGTTCTGCATTCATGCATTCATTTCATTAAAAAACTTTAAAACTACAAAAAAAATCTTCTTTTCTAGTCTCTCTTTTTCAAATTAAACTAAGAAATGATTGTAAAATACAGAGAGAAAGATTGCGTTATGGATTTCGGTAGAAGGAAGACTCACAAGTACACCTTCAAGGTTCCAAAACTAGAGGATTTAAGAGGGTTGGGAAGGATGATTACCAACCCTGATACTTTCAGAGCTAAGTACGGAGGACTACTGTCTTTGTTAAGGGTCCATGTAATTGAAGGAATACTATCTACCCTGATTCAGTTCTACGATCCGGTTTATCACTGTTTCACATTCCCGGATTACCAACTAGCACCAACACTGGAAGAGTACTCTCACCTAACTGATTTACCCATTACTGACCAAGCTCCCATTTCTGGACTGGAAGAAATTCCAAAGGATCAAATCATTGCAAGAGAAATCTATTTGGATGAGTCAGAAGTCAGGACTCACATGACCATTAAGGGTGGAATCCAAGGTTTACCAGCCAAGTTCTTGATAAAGAAGGCCTTGTACTTTGCCAGTATAGGGAACATAACTGCTTTCGAGAGCATCTTTGTTCTGCTCACCTACGGGATATTTCTGTTTCCCAACATTGATAACTTCGTTGATATCAATGCCATTAAGATTTTTCTGATTGGAAACCCTATACCGACTCTGCTCGCAGACGCTTATCATTTTGTACACTTAAGGAATTTGTACAGCGGAGGAATGATCACATGTTGTGTACTCCTGCTATACAAATGGTTCACTTCCCATCTACCAAAGTCTGCCGCTTTTTGGGATTATAAGAGTACTCTGAGTTGGTCACAGAGAATCATGTCTCTTACCAACTCTCACATTGATTGATACAATCGGATCTATGACGGGATAAGAATCATTGACCATTGTGGAAACTTCCCTAATGTACCTCTCATAGGAACTAAAGGAGGAATCAACTATCATCCAATTTTAGTTTACCGTCAACTCGGATACCCGATGAGACATATACCGCGTAATGTTCATCTGGAAGGTCTTTTCTTCAAGGAAGGAGAAAATGACAGGGCACTAAAGACAGAAATAATACATTCTTGGAAACACGTTCACTGGAAAGGAAGAGAGTCTCCACTGGGTACAAACTAGAGCTCTCAAGCTGAGGATGCCATACCCTCGTCAAGAAGTTCTTCCGTTAAAGGAATCTGTCCTTTATTTTATGTCTGATATGGAAAAACTCCAGGTCACTCTTAACGAAGTTCAACGGGAAAAGAAATCTTGGAAGAACAAGTATCGCATTCTCAATGTGGAGTGTACTAAAATACAGCAACTCTTAAAAGAAAAGGATGCTCTGATCGAGATTTTAGATCAACATGCTGTAGAAAATCAAGACGACCGAAGGAATTTGCTCGCTCATTTCACTTGGAAAAAGGATGACAACCCGACAATGGCTCAAGAGCCCTGGTCAAAGAAAAGGAAAATACCAGAACCAGCCCCTGAGCTCTCCTCTGAGAGGACTCAGGATCCATAAGCTTAGACATTTCCTTTTGCAGCACTTTGTAAATTACAGTATTTCCATTTCCGCAATATTTGAATTCAATAAAACAGGGTCTCCCCACTGTATGATATTTGCAATCCAATTGTTGAAGTTTCTTTTGATTAAAAAAACATTATTAATATATAATCATTTCATATCATTCATCATTCTCACATAACGCATTCTTGTTCCCTTCAAATCTCACGTTCGTGTCTCGATTCTAGAGTCAAACTGTCTCATTCGTACAATACTCGAACCAATCGACAAAAGGAAATGGAGGATCTTGAGGAAGAGAATAGAGAGTTGAGAGATGAAATTGACACTCAGAAAGAAGATTTGAGAAAACTTCACAATGACATGCAATCTCTGGCAGCAGCTCAGATGCAACAACAAAGAACTGTGATCTCAGAGATCACATCTACACCCATAGTGGAAAAGTATGATCCTCGATATAACATGCCTAAAGATCGTCCCTGGGGCATGCCACTTACCAATATCCCGGAAGGATATATTCCACCGATCACGAAAAATCCAGAAACTGCAGCAGGAACCGCTGGGCCTGAAGGTTACAAACTTCGAGAAAACGAAGATGCCAGGGGCATGACAGCAACTCCTGAAGGTTACAAACTTCGGGATCGGGAAGCACCAAGAGTCACGACCATAATGACTATACCACCACCCGTGGTACACACTGTCCCGGAAGGACAGATTCCACAGATACCCTCTGGTGGAAACAAAAGTATGTACGATAGATTGAATGAATTCCAGGAACAATTCCTAGAGATGCAGAAGGAACTGCATGCTATTCACGCTCAGGACCTATTTGGAAAGGACGCCGCAGACCTTTGTTTGGTCCCCAATGTGAAAATTCCGCACAAATTCAAGGTGCCTGAATTTGAGAAATACAAGGGCAACTCTTGCCCTCAAAGTCATTTGGTGATATACGCTCGAAAGATGTCAACTCAGACAGAGAGCCAACAGCTACTGGTCCAGTACTTCTAAGATAGTTTAACCGGTGTCGTAATCAAATGGTACATGGGTTTAAACCGCACCAAGATCGTCACTTTCAGAGATCTTGGCATCGCCTTCATTCAGCAGTATAAGTATAACCTGGACATGGCACCGCACAGGGATCAACTCAGAGCCATGTCGCAGAAGGACACGGAAACCTTTAAGGAATACGCTCAGAAATAGTGTGACAATGCCGCCTAGATTTGTCCACCTCTTGAGGAAAAAGAGATGACAAAGATCTTCTTGAAAACTGTAAGCTTGTTTTACTACGACCGACTGGTCGCCAGTGCACCCAGGGACTTTACTGAAATGGTGAGCATGGGAGTTCTTCTTGAAGAAGCAGTTCGAGAAGGACGTCTGGTCAAAGATGTCGGACCATCAAGAAGTACCAAAAGATACGGTGGTGCTTTCCCTAAGAAAAAAGAGCAAGATATTGGTAATATCTCTCTCGAAAAGCAAAGGTGATGGTACCAACCAGTAGCAGCTGTAACTCCTGCTATCAACCATGCGCCTGTTCCGACGTATCAACCTCAGGTTGCTCAGAGCCAACCGAATCAACAACAATATCAGCAAATGACACAATAGCCTCTTCAGCAGGCTCGTCCTCAGTACAACAACAACTGTACAACACGACCACCAGGGTTCGACCCTATACTGATGTTGTATGCAGAACTGTTTCCACTACTTCTGGTCAAGGGGCACGTCCAAACCAGGTCTCCTCTTACAGTACCGAAAAATCCGCCTTTTTGGTTCAAAGAAGATCAGACTTGTCCTTACCATCAAGGGGGACCAGGGCATAACATAAAAAGATGTCTCAACTTCAAATCCGATGTGCAGAAGCTTGTCAGGAATGGGGTCTTATCCTTCAAAGATAAAAATCCAAATGTTCAGACGAACCCGTTGCCTCAACACGAGAAAACTGCGATAAATTTGATAGAGGAAGAGTCTGACCATGGCTATCAAATTCATGATGTACTCTTATTGGGAACTAACCTGGTCAAAATGCATTGCAGACAGAGCGGTTACGGTCATGTACCATCTCATAACTATCACCAGTGTGATATCTGCTCTAAAGACAGTCAAGGATGATTTGTGGTGCAATCAGCTCTATAGGAACCGATGGATCTCGGATGGATCCAAGATCACCGAATTCGTGAGGTCAACATGACTTCTACGAATTCCAACATCATTCAAAACCGGGACATCCGTGCGATGAATGTCAACTTGGTGGCAATGCACTCAAGACAAAGCCATCATCATAATCTGCCACGGCACGATTACGATTCCTGTCTGGCCTGCTCGGTAAACAATCAAGGATGCTCTTTTATACAAGAGGCCCTCCAGCATCAGATGGATCTTGGATGGATTCAGGACTAGCATGATAGAAGTCATTATCAAGTTAATATGATTCAAATGTTTGATATTCGCTTGATGAATACCCGCTTGGTGGAATTACACGCTAAGCAAGTTCAGCTCGGTTTTTTGACTTCGCACGATTATCAAAATTGTAAAGTATGTCGTGAAAATGACCAAGGATGTGCACTTGTTCAAAGAACACTGCAACACTTGTTGAACCACTGGTGGCTTCCGATCTATCTAGATGAAGACACACAATAAGTCAGTATGACTGACGGGAACCCTACTAGGCATCAAAGTCGGGATGTTCGATCAATGGAAACAGATCTAGTAAGGTTACACTGTATACAAAGCGGATGTGGCTGGGTGCCACCACACAACTATGAGCGCTGTAAAGTTTGTTCAGAGGATAACCAAGGATGCTACCTCGTGCGAGCAGCCCTCCAAAGTCAGTTGGACCACAAAGAGATTCAACCATGTTCAAGCTCTGGTTCAATTAACATAATGTCTGACTATCTTCCCAATCGAGGCAAAGAAGTTGTCTTGATCCCTAAACGAGAAGTGGCCAAAGATGTATGTGCCATAATTCCTTTACTCCATGAATCGAGGGTTCCTCTTGATAGCGGAAATATTCTCAACCTCGAACCAATTGAGGCCGGCTAAGATGGTAGGAAAAATCAGAAGGCTCCTGTAGTTATCTATCTGCCGGGACCAGTACCATACAAAGCTGATAAGGCTATCCCTTACAAATACGGTGCAACAACAATTGAGAATGGAAAGGAAACTCCATTACCCTCTGTCGTGAATATTGCAGACATCAGTCGAGTAACACGGAGCGGTCGAATCTTCAACCGAGGAGTTGAAGAACCTACTAGAGAAAAGGAACCTCAAACAGAAGTTCTCGATCAACCAGTCGGTCAATCCAGTGATCCCTATCTTTCAACAAACAACGATGAGATACTGAAGCTCATCCAGAAGAGTGAGTACAACATTGTTGACCAACTGTTGCAAACTCCTTCAAAAATCTATGTGCTATCTCTTTTACTCAGCTCGGGAGCCCACAAAGAGGCTCTACAGAAAGTCTTAGAGCAAGCCTTTATGGAACAAGATGTGATAATAAGATAATTCGACAGCATCATCTCCAACATCACTTCCTACAACAACTTAGGGTTCAGTGATGAGGAACTACCGGAAGAGGGCCAGAATTATAATATGGCACTTAACATTACAGTCAACTGCCAAGACGATGCTTTAGCCAGCGTACTGGTAGACACCGGATCAGCTCTAAATGCTATGCCGAAATCCACTTTAATGCGACTATCCTTTAAAGGATCTCCGATGAGAGGCAGTGAGGTCATCGTCAAAGCATTTGACGGATCCCGGAAAACAGCTATTGGCGAAGTCGACCTTCCCATTACTATCGGTCCTCACACTTTCCAAGTCATTTTCCAGGTCATGGACATCCGGGCAACATACAGTTATTTGTTAGGAAGACCTTGGATACACGAGGTTGGGGCAGTCACCTCGACACTTCACTAGAAGCTGAAGTTCATCAAGAACGACCAACTAGTCACAGTCTGCGGAGAGCAAGCCTTGATCGTGAGCAACTTATCATCACCCACTTATGTAGAACCAGAAGAGGTTGTTGGAACCCAGTTCCAAGCACTTTCGGTGAGCAATAACAATCAATCAGAAAAGGGAACATCGATTTCCTTGTACAAAGTTGCTCTCGAAGTAATCAAAAGTAACAATGCAAGAGGATGGGGACAACTTGTCATTCCTACTGACAATAAGAAAAAGAAAGGTCTTGGTTTTTCTTCAACCTGTACCCAGACTGCTACTAACAATGAAAGTCTTCATCCCATCCAGAACTTCTTCCACAGTGAAGGTTTCCTTTACCCAGTGTCTCAAGAAGTACATACCATCAACGAGGGTGATTCCTCCGATACAGAAGAAGAGTGGAAGTCCTATCTTAACGAGGATGGTTATATGTCTCAGGGAAAGGCTCCTACACCATTTTGCTATCCCGCACAGAGTCCGAGATATATATCGAGGTCAGATGTCAAAATGATGTACAGAGATTGTGATCCGGAAAGACGTCGTGCTCCACCAAACTCATTAGAGGAGGACACTCTGATGAAAGACAACTTTGACCATGACTATTATGGCCCAATGGATGGCCTGCCTATCTGGCAGCTGTACCCGGGAGACTTGGGGCAAAAGAATCAGCCCAACGATACATATCAGCTGAGCATCATTGTAAAGAATACCTGTGTCCCCACCAAATCATGGGATCATTACTCAGGGCATTGAGAAAATATCCAGCACGACGATGAATTTGCAAAGATTGCAGGACAGAAATTCATCAACTATGCTTTTCCTGAGGTCAACGTCATCGAAAGGGATGACTTTTCCAGTTCTAAAGAAGTATGGGACACCTTAGGCCAGCCGAGTCGCAAGTACAACTTCTTGGTCAAGTACACCGCTCCTGAAAGCTCTCGTATCAGGCTCGAAGACTTCCAGCCAACGGGATGACGAGATCCGCCTGAGAATGAAAACACTGTGCAAGATACAACAAAAGAGTTCGTCTACGACAACTCTACATGGAAGGAAGACTCCAACAATCCTGCTCCGCCAGAAATCCGCATCATTTCTGAGGACAAACCAAGAAAGAAGGTACCCGTCTTTGTGATTCACCGAGGAGTTCGCCGCTAATGGGTTGCTGTCGATGTTCTGAAAGTCGTCCATAAGTCAAAGTAATTGTCGTCTTTGTTTTAACCTTTCACTCTGCCCATGTGAAACGGATGTTTTGATAGGGCTCACTTTCTGTAAATGTCTCTCTTCACTTCGCCAAAAGCGACTGAGTTTTGTTTTATAGGGTTGTAGTTTCAAGAATCGCCAAGATCATAAATAAAATAGCGTCGTTCTGTAATTTCCGCTACAATTGCTGCTTTCTCTTTTCTCTTTTTTCAAAAAATGGTAATCCTAAAAACAACTCCAAAAAATAAAAACAACCATTTTTTAGAAAACACAATGCACACACTCTTGTATTCTCTCTATCTCTTCTAAAAACAATCATCACGTCATGCAAATTACTTATTTTAAACCCCATTGAAACATATGATCCAATGTCATCTCCCCACTTTGAATTCCTAGTATTTGAGGCTGAAGAAGAAAATAACGAAGAAATTCCAGAAGAGATCTCCAGATTACTCAGACAAGAGGAAAGGTCCATTGAACCCCACAAAGAGTTGTTGGAAATGGTCAACTTGGGTTCAGAAGAAGAGAGAAAAGAAGTCAAGATTGGGGCACTGCTCAGTCCAACTGTCAAAGAAAGTTTGATAAAGCTTCACAAAGAATTTCCCGATGTATTCGCTTGGTCCTATTAGGATATGCCAGGGTTGGATACCAGCATCGAGGAACATCATTTACCGTTAAGATCAGAATGTCCGCCAGTAAAACAAAGGTTGAGAAGGACTCACTGTAACACCCCAAAATTTTCCCTTTTGTTTCTAACCTAACTGGTTTTTGCTTCCTTTCATTTGCATTATCATTCCTGCATCTGCATTATCCTTTTGAGCATGGGATCAAGGTATTCTTCAGCAGATCACGGCGTCATCAGTCCCAGTGCGATTTTTAACAGAGTTCAAAGCCAACAGATAGCTTTCCAAGTCTTTTTGAGCATTTATTTTTCTCATTAAGTGACTGGATGATCAGAAACCCCGACAATCAATTTTTGATCAGTTATTTAGCACCAGACAGTTGGTATCAGCAGTTTAATCGAAGCACGGAAAAACTGTTTAGAGCATATCTCAAGTGTTTTCCAGTGGTAATATCAAATGGCAAGTTTCAGAGATCTATCATGGTCCAGAACAGGTGGAACCGGGCGAATATCCAAATTTCCCTCCTTTTGGCGCCAATTTTTGAATTTTTGAACTGAGTAATCGATTACTCAAAGTGAGTAACCGATTACTCTGTGCGAAATTGCAAAAATGTGGCATTTTCAGCACTGCAGAATTTTGGAGCATTTTGTGGTCATGTGCTTGGCTTGTGCATGTGTGGGAAAGATCTAGAATTGATCCTCTTTCATCATTTTCCACCCAAAATTCAAATTCTCTCCATCACTTTTCCACTCTAATTCCTCATTTCATTTCCTAATTCTCATTTCACCCCAATTTCCACTCACTTAACCTCACTCCCAACCACATTTGGATCCCTAACCTAGCTTCTATTTAAATTAATTCATTCCAAACCTCTAGAACCTAGCTCATTTTCACTCTCATTTTTTCAGAATTTTGCTCTCAATTCTCTCTCACTTTTTCCACTTTTCATCTTCAATTTCAACCTCTCACCAAAGCTCCATATCCATAGATTCACAAATTCTTCATTGGAATTTGTGAATTCTTGAGCTAAACCTCCATCACATCATCAATCTTGGTTCAATTCTGATATAGCTACTGGTTTGGATCTTGGAATCACTTTTGGGAGCAGCTTTTGATTATTTGGAGTGTTCTTTCTTGGATCTTGAAGTTTCTTGCTAGGATCTTGAAGATTATTGTGTAGATCTCTGGTTTTCTTGCTTGGATTTACAAATTTTCGTGCTCAACAATCACCTAGGCAAATCTCAGCCTTGTAGGTTGGTTTTCCTTTGATCTATGTTTGATTTAGCATAATTTCAACTTATGCAATGTAGATCTTTGGTTTGTGATGTGATTTGATCCATTTGCTTGATTTGATTTGTGATCTTGTTGTTTGATTGATGAAATTGGTGTTTGATTACTGATATTTGATGAGGATTTCATGACTAATTGATTGCATGATCATTTGGATGTTTGCATAAGTGATTGGATGCTGAAAAGTGCTTTTCAAAGTTGATTTTCTGCCTCTGTTTCAGTGGTAATCGATTACCCTAGCAGAGTAACCGATTACTCTGTCTAATTTTCACGTTTTTGGTCAAATTTCAACTGAGTAACCGATTACTCAAAGTGAGTAATCGATTACCACTGCTGCAAAGTGATATTTTCTTGCATTTTATTGGTTGTTTGAGATCCGATGCATGCTTAAACTTCATGGATTAATATGTTGATGATTTGTGGACTATTCTTGAGCTGTTGCACCTCACACTAGGGCATGGATATGATTTTGTCGACACGCAATTCTTGGTTTTCACTATTGAATGTGCATGCTTGTGTTGTTGATTTCTTGATGCTATGCACACCATACACACACTTCTTTGAGCATGTTTACTGTTATTAAATGCTTATGTTGCTGGAATTGTGTTATGCATACCTAATTGCTTAATTTCATGAGATGCATGTTTGTTCCGATTTGTGCATATGCTTAATGTTGTGTATCCATTCATGATGTGGTGCATTCTTTCATTTTATCTCCAAGTGTTGTTTACCATGGTATATGATGTGTTTGAAATCATAATGCATGATGTTTGATGCGCATTTGCTTTGCCATGCTTGATTCGTATTCGAATGTATTGCGCGCTGCCCGGTTTCTACAGTTGTCTATGTGTATGTGTGCTGTTGCATGTGCTACTAGCTGACATTTTGCACCCTTCCTTGTGCTGAATTATATGCTGTTGTAAGCTGTCTTGCTAGTGTGCTGCTTTTTACCGCTGTTTTGGTGCAGGAACATTGTGGTAGCTGCTGTTTTTATGTTTTCGTTTCTTTTCCTCCCTCGCCTCTTTCACTCTTTTCTTCCCTTGGATCTCAAGACTTGTTTAAGTCTTGGATTCTTTTCCCCTTAGAGCTACCTAGTCCAACTTAATTTTCGATTAAGCTTGGAGTAGGATTAGCATTAGGTCTTAGGTAGTTGTCTCTCCTAAGCCTCACTAACCATAGGTCATCCATGCATGATAACATTAGGACTCTTAGTTTCCCTTTAGAGTTTCCTTTGTGTCTTTTCTCTTCTCATCTCTCAAAACTTCTTCAAAACACGTAATAAAAGTTAACGTGTATTGCGCTTGAGCCTTCTATGTGGGAAGTGGGGAGTGAGGGGCTTCCCCTTATTCTTCTAGGATACCTAGTGTACATCCTGTTGGGGATGATGCGCGAAGTTTCGTTCCTGTATTTAAGACTTTGGTTCAATGTAAGTTACGAAACTACTTAAAAGACACTTCTGTCTAAAAAACACCAAACAAACTCAAATCTTTTTATCCTTCGGGATCGTTAATTTCAAATCATTTTCAGAAAAAGGCACGTTATTTTCCTTCTCGTCGCAAACAGGCATCGACCCTAACTATCGGACGCGAATCTAACGTCGCTCATAAAAAACACTAACTGACCTCGTTAGGTCGAACTACGACTGCTCTAATTTCCTCTTTCTCGTCCGATTGAGGATACGTAGGCACAAGACAGCGATGTCTTGGCGAGCAACCTTCCCCCGCAGTTCCCATCCGAACTACGTTGACTCTGACTTTCCCATTGCACTGAGGGAGTACGTAGGCCTAGGACAACGATAACGTCCTATTGAGTCACTTCTTCCTTTTTCTTTTCTTCTTCGTTTCTCCGTTCTTTCCATTCTCCATTCTTCTCCGGTCCAGTAGCAGTGGAGCTCCAGACGACGATGCCCTTTGATGCAGACAACAAGCGTGGATCCCATCAAGTACGATGGACCTGTTGGGTGCTAACACCTTCCCTTCGCGTAACCGACTCCCGTACCCGTTTCTCTTGGTCGTGAGACCATGTTCTTTCCCTTCTTTCAGGTTTACGCAGTGTTTCCTTTCCCTCTCTCGGGATAAATACACATTGCTGGCGACTCTGTGTTTTTCTGTGCCACTCTCGCGTTTGTTCCGTTGGATGCGAATCTTTCGGGAGCGACAGCTGGCGACTCTGCTGGGGTCTCTGGTTGACCTCTTGCTGGTCCATCCCCTTTAGCGAGTCAATCCTAGCGCTTGTCTGTTTCATTTCATTGGGTGTTTTTATGGTGCTTTATTTTGTTGTACATTACTGTATTACTGTATTGCTGTTTACTTGTTTTAACTGTATTTACAGCTTTTATTGCATTGTATTTCATTACTGTCATATTGGATATTACTGTGTTGTGCTGGCTGGTTTTCTGTTTGGCGAGTTGGGATGTTCTGAGAGATAAGCCCACTACCCAGGCTTGAGCATACACACAGGTTTTAGAGTGGATAGTCGTGACGCTTGCATGGGGGTGGCCATGTATTGTCGTTCATGAGACCCACGACCAGACGAGGTTCTATCAGGAGCTAGCTGCTACTGTGCGTTGGTACAGGCTAGTAGGTATTCTCTTGAGGGATTGTCGACTCTGGAGACCATTCCCGAGGACTCAGTTGCGGCACTCCTCCCGGGATGTGACAGTGGCAGACCACGTTCTGTGGCAAACCCATTGTACATTCTCGACCCGAGGACCCAATGCTGAGAACTTGCTATAGGATTTCCTTTTGAGGTGAATCAGCAGACGACCTCTTTGATTGGCGCTAGCATTGTATCCTTCGGGCTGAATGTGCTATTGCTTCTCAAACCTCTGAAGCTGAGGATCTTTCGTTTTTGTGAATCAGTTGAGGCCTCCTCGATTGGTGATGATGCCAAACCAGAAGTGGTGAACGTATCATCATTTCTCGACCTGAGAGCCCGGGATACTGAGGATCTTAGTACCCACATGTGAGAGGGATGGGTGTTTGCAGGTTTGCAGGTAACCGTGACTTTCTACCTACCCGGTGTTTTTGGATTCTTTGTCTCTACAGCCGTATCAGTGTGGTTATTCTGTTATCCCAATTTGACTCAAGAGTTTGTACAAAGCCTCAAGATTGTCCAGCCAGTTCAGCACGGATGCTTGATGCCTTGATCCCATGTTATGCATTGCATTTCATTTTTTTCTCTGACATTCATACTTTTGCATTTCCAGGTTGTATCAGAATCTGTGATTCCAGTCAGAGGGCAGTATTAGGGATGGATGTTCCAAGAGGAAAGAAGGATATTATTATCTACAAGTTTCTTAAGCCAGCAATAGGTCCTCTCACTATCCTGAAGGGAATGGAGAGTCCTGAAGTATTGAATGCTTTCGCAGAGAAGTATGGGTGGATTATGTCTTTTGTTCGCAATATCGACGATTATGAGTTTCGGGGTCTTCATACTCTGATGCAGTTCTATGACCCTCCACTGAGATGTTTTTTGTTCCCGGATTATTTGTTGGTGCCTACCTTGGAGGAATATTCTAACCTGCTAGGGATTGCTATTAAGGAAGTTCCTCTCTTCTTTGGTTCAAAAGAAGATCTGGATTATGGGAAATTGGCTGGTGCTCTTTATTTGAGCAAGTCAGAGTTAGAAGCCAACATTTCTAACAAAGGAAAGATTTGTGGTTTCAAGTTGGGGTATCTAACGAAGAAGGCTCAGAAAGCAGCAGAAGATAAAGATTGGATTATTTTCAACGCACTGCTTGCTCTTTGTGTTTATGGTATTGTGTTGTTCCCTAATAAGCCTGGTTTTGTTGATGAAGATGCTATCAGGATATTCATGATGAGGAATCCTGTGCCAACCCTGTTGGGAGATCTCCATTATGCCTTATACAACATGAATGAAAAGAAGAGAGGAAGGATGGTTCATTGTTGCGCTCCATTGTTTTATAAATGGTTCGCAAGTCGTCTACCTCAATCTGGTGCTTTCGTTGATTCTAAGGATTCTCTAGAGTGGAATCAGCGCCTGATGGGATTGGTCAGTAAAAACATCGTGTGGATAAATCAAGGATTTCTTGGCAAAGATATCATTCACAGTTGTGGTAAGTACCCTAATTTTCCATTGATGTGGAGGAAGGGAGGAATTAACTATAACCATTCTTTGGCCGTCAGACAGTTTGGTTACACTCTGGTAGGTCCGCCTGTTAAGAGAGATGTGGAAGAATCATTGTATTTCCACTCATCTGAAGGTTTGGAGGAGGCGTAGAGAGCTTCTGAAGCTTGGGGTAGTATACTGAAGAAAGGAAAGGCCGTTCTGGGCAAACCTAATAATCAGGATTTCCTTCCTTATGTTGATTGGATAAAACAGAGAGTTGAGGAGTGCTACTTGCCTTTTGATCGAGCACCTATGTTGTACCCAGAAAGTGTGGAGGAAAGACTTACTATGCCTATTAAAGAGTTCAACAAGCAACAGAAGTTAGTGCGCAAATTGAGAGCAGAGAATTCTGGTATGAGTAGTCAGTTGCAAGGAGTTTTGCAGGACAACTTAGAGCTGAAGTGGCAAGTTAAAGAGTCGACTGAGCGTTTGAAGAAGGCAGAAAATGATCTGGATAGCAGAATTCAGCATTTCAAGAAGATTAGCATGGCAGCAGAGACATCAAGCAAAACCACCAGGACGACTAAGAAGCTTTTGGTTAAGACTGAAACCGAACTTGATGCTTATCAAGAGATGTGGAGTGAGGTCCAAGTCGAAAACAAGGAATTAAACAAAGAGCTGCAAAAGGCGAAAGAAAAAGGAAAGCATTTCTTCAACAAGTGGAAAGAATCCCAAAAGGAGATTGAAGAGCTTAAATTACAAGCTGGAATCAAGAAGGTGAGACATGAAGGTAGCAACGCTGAAGAGCAGATTGCAATGCTGAACCAAGAGATCGCGAAGAGAAACAGGTTAATCAAAGGGCTGATCACGCGACCGGCACATCCTGACACTTTGAATCTTCAGGAAGAAGTCGAGGCTAGTCTGTTTGGGGTAGAATTATAGTTGTTGTGTATCTAAATTTTTTGTGGTTACCATCAGGATTGTTGATGGAATCACCGTTGGTTACAATTGACTTTGTTTATATGAATTCTTCCATCTTGATAATAGAATGTTTGATTCAGATATTTGTGCCTTGGTGGTTTTTATGTGGATTGTGGTTTGTTTCCTTGGTTTAATGTTGTGGTGTTGCTGAGTTCGAATTTATTTTCCGATGAGGTGTCCAATCCCTGGCCCGGTTTCAAAGATTGGAATCAAAGGATATACCTTGGAAATGTTTAAATATGTTTGTTTGCATTTTCATCTCATAATCATCTCATATTGCATAGCAGGTTATCTTGGGTTCTCTGGTTTTCTTATGCTCTCTCTTTTTGCAGTCAGGATTGATCAACCAACTCATCGGTATTCTACCAGGCTTAATCAAAGTAGAGTGATGGACAAAGTTCAGGCAGCTATGCAAGCTCGCATCGATCAATTTTTGGAGATGACGCAGGGTGTGGTGCAGAGTCAGAATGAATTCAAAACTCTAGTTCAGCCTTTGGTGTCGCAGGTTGATGAAAATGGTATCTTACACGGTGGTTTTCTTAATCGTGTTATTCCTCTGGGCGGAGGTGGTGCTGGTATCAACATTCCTATTCCTGGTGCTGGTGGACATGGTGGTATTCCTTCAGTGGTTGGAGAAGGAAGCATTGTTCGAGCTATCCATGGCCCTCGTTTTGATGATCAACAGGATGATGTTTTTTCAGTCAGAAGCTTAGACGCTGGCCTACCTGTGGTCAGTGATGAGAGGATCCATTTAATTGAGGCGCAATTGAAAGGGGTTGTGAAACAGGATGATCTGGGAATAGATTTGGACGACCTAGGGTTGGTCCCGGATGTGATTGCGATCGGACAGAAGATAGAGGTTGGAATTAAGGCTGGAAAGGTTTCTAGTGGTGACGGATCATCCTCCGGGCATGGAAAGAAACCGTTTGATGGTTATAAGAAGAAAGGAGAGGTCAATGATGTATCATCCTATAGGGGGAAGGGGAAACAACAACAAAACTATAACTAGCAGGTGGCTTTAGTGGTTATTCCTGTAACTCTCCCACCTTCGACAACACCTCAACGACAGAATCACGCTCCGTGCCAACAACAATTCACACCTAAGCAGAACATACACTTTGATACTCCACCCATGCCATATTCACAATTTTTCCAGCATTTGCTTCAGTTGAAGTTAGTTGAAAAGAGGACTTTGGCTCCTCCTGTTGGTAATCCACCTCCCGGGTACAACCCTAACGCCCATTGTGATTTTCACTCCGGGGCACCGGGGCATCATCTCGAGGATTGTAAGGCTTTCAAGCACAAAGTCCAGGACTTGGTAGATTCAAAGGCTATCAGCTTTGCTAATGATGAACCCAATTTTATTCAAAACCCAATGCCTGATCACAATGGGCCGAGGGTGAATATGATAATTGAGGAATGTGAAGCTTTGAATTTGATCATGGATGTTAAGGAACTGAAGACTCCACTGGCTGTGGTTAAAAGCAGGTTATCGAAGGGTGGCGTCTATCCGGGTTGCGATGAGAACTGCTCAGATTGTTTGACAGAGGTCAATGGTTGTGATTCGCTGAAGAGGGGTATCCAGGATATGATTAATGAGGGCTGTTTACAGTTTGACAGAGGTAATCGGCAAAAGGAGGTTGTTAATGATGATGTTGCTACTATTGTTATTCCTTTCAAGACAGTTGTAATATCAGGGCCAGCGAGACCAGCGCCGGTTGTTATTTCAGGTCCCAAACCCATTCCGTATGAAAGTACTAAGGCTATTCCCTGGAATTACGGCGCAAAGGTGTTTGTCAATGGACAAAAGCAGGAATTAATGACTGCTCCACCAGTGAATACTAGTTCATAAGCTAAAGTTGAGACTGACGCTATAACCAGAAGTGGTAGAGTGCTTACTCCTGTTAATGATCAACCCAGTACTTCTAGGCAGGATAGGGAAAATGGGTAATGGATGGTTCTGTTCAGACTCCAGTGACTGTTGATTCTACAGTAAAGCTTGCTGACAAATCTTTTTCAGAAAACGTCGAGGAGTTTATGAGGCTCATCAGGAGAAGTGATTACAAAATTGTGGACCAGTTACATCAAACCCCGTCAAAGATTTCTATTATGTCATTGTTATAATGCTCTGAAGCTCATAGGAATGCTCTTCTGAAAGTTTTGAATACAGCCTACGTGCCTCAAGAGATATCTGTCAATCAACTAGAAGGGGTTGTAGCACACGTGAATGCGGGTAATGGCTTGGGTTTCACAGATCTTGATCTGACTCCTGCTGGGAGGGATCATAACCATGCCCTGCATATTTCGATTGAGTGTCGTGGTTCACTGATGTCACATGTGTTGGTTGATACCGGATCATCGTTGAATGTATTACCAAAGAAAGCATTAATGAAGTTGGATACCAGGGGACTTATTTATACACCAAGTGACTTGGTGGTGCGAGCTTTTGATGGCTCGAAGAGATCTATCTTTGGTGAGATTGTGCTTCCGATCAAGGTTGGGCCAGAAATCTTTGATGCAACATTTTATATAATGGATATTCAGCCAGCGTACAGCTGTTTATTGGGTTGTCCTTGGATCCACGGTGCAGGCGCTGTAACCTCCACTTTGCATCAAAAACTGAAATACATGGTTGATGGTCATGTAGTGACAGTGTGCGGAGAAGAAGACATAATGATTAGTCAGCTGTCGACCTTCAAATACGTGGAAGTGGATGGTGAAATCCATGAGACGTTGTGCCAGGGGTTTGAAAAAGTGAAGGTTTCTGAAGAGGTTGTCCAGTCTGAGACTATAGAGCAGCCTGAAGTTTCCATGTCTTCGTTTAAAGATGCCAAAGCTGGTAGCTCACAGAGGTGGGGCCAAGTGGTTGAAGTTCAGGAGAAGAGGGATACTTATGGTTTAGGATACAAGCCATCCAGGAGAGACGGGGATCCTCCCAAGTTCTATGGCCCAGTCTGTTTCACTAGTGCCGGTGTTTTCTTCGATAGGGTTAATGCCATTGAGGAAGAAGGGGACAGTGATTGTGACATGGATAGCTGGATCCGCCCTTGCATCCCAGGAGAAAGTCTGTGCAACTGGTCTTCCGAGAAAGTCATTCAAGTGACTGGCTTTGAGTAATTGCTTTGTTTTTCTATTATGTTAATCCTGCGTTCTGCCCAAGATGTAGTGATTTTATTTGTAGGGCTTTTAACTGTTGCATGTTTTGCTTTATCATCAATAAAGGACTTTTCACTCTCAAATATTTTGATCTCTGCCTTTCTGTTTTATTTTTATGCATTAAAAACCCACATCAAAATGGAAATGTGTTTCTTTTGTTGCATACATAATAAGACATACCTCATCAATCATGCAGGTCTTTTTGTTCGGATGACACCGATCATGACTCAGCTATAGCTCGGTATGACTTTGACAATCCAATCTATCAGGCTGAAGAAGAGACTGACAAAGATTGTGAACTGCCCTAAAAGTTGGCCAGATTGTTGAAGCAAGAGGAGAGAGTCATCTTACCTCATCAGGAGGAAATTGAGATTGTGAATCTGGGAACCGAGGATGCCAGAAAGGAAGTAAGGGTAGGGGCTGCATTGGAAGACAGTGTCAAGGGAAGATTGATTGAAATGCTCCATGAGTATGTGGATATCTTCGCCTAGTCTTACCAAGACATGCCTGGGCTCGATACTGATATTGTTGTACACCGGCTACCACTTAAAGAAGGTTTTGCTCTGGTCAAGCAAAAGTTGAGAACAACTAAACCGAAGATGTCCGTCAAAATCAAGGAAGAGGTTCAGAAACAGCTAGATGTCGGTTTTCTTGCCGTAACAAATTATCCTCCGTGGGTTGCTAACATCGTGCCTGTACCTAAGAAGGATGGGAAGGTCAGGATGTGTGTTGATTACAGGGATTTGAACAGAGCAACCCCAAAGGATGATTTCCCGCTCCCTCACATTGACGTGTTAGTTGACAATACTACTCAGTATTCTGTGTTTTCCTTCATGGATAGCTTCTCTGGGTATAACCAAATTAAGATGGCCCCAGAGGACATGGAGAAAACAACATTCATAACACCGTGGGGAACTTTCTGCTACAAAGTGATGCCCTTTGGATTGAAAAATGCAGGGGCAACTTACCAGCGGGCGATGGTGACTCTCTTTCATGATATGATTCACAAAGAGATTGAGGTCTATGTTGATGACATGATTGCGAAGTCACAGACGGAGGAAGAACATCTGGTGAATCTTCAGAAGTTATTTGAAAGGTTAAGGAAATTCAGACTGAGGTTGAATCCTAACAAATGCACCTTCGGGGTGAGGTCAGGAAAATTGCTGGGGTTTATTGTTAGTGAAAAAGGTATTAAGGTTGAATCTGCAAAGGTAAAAGCCATACAAGAAATGTCTGTGCCAAAAACAGAAAAGGAGGTTTGTGGTTTCTTGGCGAGATTAAACTACATTGCTAGGTTCATCTCGCATCTCACAGCCACGTGTGAACCAATCTTCAAGCTGCTAAGAAAAGATCAAGCGGTCAGGTGGAATGAAAATTGTCAAAAGGCGTTTGAAAAGATTAAAGAATACTTGCAGGAACCTCCAGTCCTTATGCCACCAGTGCCAGGAAGGCCTTTGATTATGTATCTCACGGTTCTTGAGAATTCAATGGGTTGTGTGCTCGGTCAACAAGACGAGTCAGGTAGAAAAGAGCACGCCATCTATTACTTGAGTAAAAAGTTTACTGATTACGAGTCAAGGTACTCGATGCTGGAGAAAACATGTTGTGCACTCGCTTGGGCCGCTAAGCATTTGAGGCAGTATATGTTAAACCACACAACCCTCTTGATTTTGAAGATGGATCCGATCAAGTATGTGTTTGAGAAGCAAGCACTTTCTGGTAGAATAGCCCGTTGGCAGATGGTTTTGACAGAATACGATATTCAGTATGTTTCCCAAAAGGCCATTAAGGGAAGTGTTTTGTCAGAATATCTTGCCGAACAACCAATTGAGGATTATCAACCGATGAAGTTTGAATTCCCGGATGAGCATATCATGTATCTGAAGATGAAGGATTGTGAAGAACCTTTACCTGATGAAGGACCTGAGATTGGATCTCAATGGAAGTTGGTCTTTGATGGAGCTGTTAATTCATATGGTAACGGAATCGGGGCAATCATTACGACTCCACAGGGTTCTCATATACCCTTTACTGCCCGATTAACGTTCATATGCACCAACAACGAGGTAGAGTATGAAGCATGCATCATGGGGTTAGAAGAAGCGATTGATTTGAGAATCAAGAACCTCGATGTTTATGGTGATTCTGCGTTGGTGGTTAATCAGATTACAGGTGAATGGGAGACTCGTCAAGCAAATCTTGTTCCGTATAACAACTATGCCAGAAGGTTGTTACCTTTCTTTGACAGAGTGGACTTCCATCACATTCCCAGGGTTGAGAATCATATGGCTGATGCGTTGGCAACGTTGTAATCCATGTATCAAGTGAATCGTTGGAATGAAACTCCTTCAATCAGAATCATGCGCTTGGACAGGCCTGTTTTGTATTTGCAGTTGAAAGGGTATCAGATGGCAAGCCTTGGTATCATGACATCATGACATCAAGGTCTTTTTGAAGAGTCAGGAATACCCAGCTGGGGCATCTTCCAAGGATAAAAAGACATTGAGGAGGTTATCAAGAAACTTCTTTTTGAATAAAGACGATGTGTTGTACAAGAGAAACTTTGACATGGTCTTGCTACGTTGTGTTGATGAACACGAGGCAGGCCTGTTAATGGAAGAAGTTCACGAGGGTTCCTTCAGTACTCATGCCAATGGGCATGCTATGGCTAGAAAATTGTTAAGAGTGGGGTATTATTGGATGACTATGGAGTCTGATTGTTTTAAATACGCCCGGAAATGTCATAAATGCCAGATTTATGCTGACAAGGTGCACGTACCGCCTACTCCTCTGAATGTTTTGTCGTCACCTTGGCCTTTTGCCATGTGGGGCATTGACATGATTGGGAAAATCGAGCCGACTGCTTCGAATGGACATCGTTTTATCCTGGTGGCTATTGATTATTTTACGAAATGGGTAGAAGCAGCATCGTATGTCAACGTCACCAGACAAGTGGTAGCCCGGTTTATTAAGAAGGACATCATCTTCCGGTATGGAGTCCCGGAGAGAATCATTACTGATAATGGCTCAAATTTGAACAATAAGATGATGAAGGAGCTATGTCAGAGCTTTAAAATCGAACATCACAATTCTTCTCCCTATCGTCCGAAGATGAATGGGGCTGTTGAAGCGGCTAATAAGAACATTAAGAAGATTGTGCAGAAGATGGAGGTGACATACAAGGACTGGCATGAGATGTTACCTTACACCTTGCATGGATATCGTACTTCGGTACGCACATCAACTGGGGCAACTCCTTTCTCACTGGTGTATGGTATGGAAGCAGTCCTGCCATTAGAAGTTGAGATTCCTTCTTTGAGAATTCTGACAAATGTGAAGCTTGATGAAGCTGAGTGGGTACGTTCCCAGCTGAATGAACTGAACCTCATCGAAGAGAAGAGATTGAAAGCCATTGCGCATGGCCGGTTGTACCAGAGCAGGATAAAGAAAGCCTTTGATCAGAAAGTGCTTCCTCGGTGTTTCCAAACTGGTGAATTAGTTATGAAAAGGATCACTCCTCCTTAAACAGATCACAGGGGAAAGTGGACTCCGAATTACGAAGGGCCATATGTAGTAAGACATGTTTTCTCTGGTGGAGCCCTATTACTTTCAACTATGGATGGCGAAGATTTTACGTCCCCTGTGAACGCGGATGTAGTCAAAAAAATACTTTGCATAAAAGAGACCCGCTGAACATAAAAAGAAGGTTGTGGCAAAAATGGTGCATCCTGGCGAACCATAAAAAGAAAAGGTTCGGGCAAAAATTAGGGATAAAAAGAAAAAAAAAGAATAAACCCGCAAGGTTGAAAACCTGAAAAGGCAACTTTTGCAAAAATGGGTATCCCGGTGGATTGAAAACCCGAAAAGGGCGATCCAGGCAAAAGTTAGGGATTTAAAAGTAAAGACTACGATCCGCATTCGATCTGTGATCACTGTTCACACTTGGAAAATTCGAAGGAAAGGAATCAGTCCAGTCAGTCATCTTCAAATGTAAATGCCGACATATGGGTTATAGCTGAGTCGAGTCATGGTGGATGTTTGTTCCTCACATTGCCGACATTTGTATTTTCTTTTGGTTTTTGCGCAATTACCTCTTTTCAGGAATTGCTTCCAAATGTAAATGCCTATTTACAGGCCAATTCATTCAATAAAGTTTGCATTTCAGTCAAAGAGCTTTTGTTTTTTTTGCTTTACCTGTTTTGTTTGTGAAAATGTCCGATATTTTTTATAAACATTACATGCTAAATGTTGAGCTTTGTGAAACTAGTTGGAAAACAGTGGCAATTTCTTAGGCAAAAGTCACTGTGATGATAATCAAAGTAATCATTTTTGCACATAGACCTTTCTGTTGGTTTTGCAGGATGACAGGTGTACCTCCCCAATAGAGCTCTCCCCAACTTTGAAGTCTGATCGTCCTCAGCAGTTTATTACTCTTCCCCATCAGAGTGTCAAGGACCGTCTTCCTCGGCAGAGTATAGAGAAGTGATTCCCCAAGCGGAGTCGTTGAGGATCGTCCCCTTCAGCAGGATATGAGAGGTTTTCCCCCAGCCAGAGTAGTGATTTGGCTCACCTTTCTTCAGCAGGTGGTGTTTCCCACAGGGTATGGGGCAGTTGTGTTTACCTCAACTAGTCAGGAAACAAGGTGTTTATCCCCTACCATAGTGGATGTTGACAACTACTTTTTCTCCCAAGCGGAGTCGTTTAGGATCGTCCTCCTCAGCAGAGTACAGAGGATTGTATACCCAGCCGAAGTTGTGTTTGGATTACTATTCCCCAGTAAATGTTCAGAAATTGATTGCTCTAAGGTGGATGTTGTTGTATCTCCAGCAGGAAGTTCATGGAGAAAGATGTTATTATCCCCACGGAGTCCTGGTGTCTACTTTCCTCAGTTGGTCAGAAAGTATAGTCTCAACGACAACGGCTTGATCTAATCCCCAGCAGGGTGAGGGTAAAGTCATTTCCCTAACTGCAGATTAAGCTCACTGACATCCCCAAGCAGAGTCTGGTGGTGATTGGTATCCCTAGCAGGTATTAAGTCCAATAGTTTTGGCAGGCGTCAAATCCAAGTTCTGGAACAGTTGGTCATCCCCAGCGGAGGAGTTTCCATCTTCAGTATTCATCTCCCTCCCCAGCTGAGCGGGTATTCTTTCGGAGTTTCGTCCATCTCCAGCAGTGTTGTTGATCTTGATATTCCCCAGCAGAGTGGGTTTTCTCTCGGGGATTCGTCCATCTCTAGCAGAATTTGTGATCAATGTCTTCCTCAGCAGAGTGAAGTCTTTCTCAGAAGGGTCTCTTATTTCGGAGGATAATTTATTTTTCTCATCCCCGGTGGAGTTTGCCTTCGCCTTCAGCATTTATTTTGCTAAGGCACCTCGTTTGCATGGCATCCTCCCAAACGCGTAGCATTTCCACTTCGTGTGGAGCATTACGGAAAAATTCAAACATATGCATTCGAAGCATAAGCCAGGTTTGATACCCTCTGCCAGTTTCTTTCCCCAGCAGGAAGTAACAGAACTCAGGAGACGTCGTTTAACATTACACAGGAACTAGTGGATTTGTCTTTCCAATTCCTTCGTATACCCCGCAGGGTTGTCTGTTTGGATTTCTCTATTCCCCAGCGGAGTTATCTTTGTAGATCCGTTGAGTCTATTAATCTTTGGAAGGGCGGTTTCGGTCGGTCCTCCCTTTCGAGTTCGCTTTCGGTCGTACTCGTTGGTTGTTGGAGGTCCATCTTCGGCTGGGTCTTTCTTTTCGAGTTCGTCTTCGGTCGTCCTCGCACTCTTTGCCATTTCGTTATCCCCAGTAGAGTTATCCTATATGGTATAACCCTTGTTGGAAGTCCGCTTTCGGTCGATCTTTCTTTTCGAGTTCGCTTTCGATCGTACTCGTTGGTTGTTGGAAGTCCGCTTTTGGTCGATCTTTCTTTTCGAGTCCGCTTTCGGTCGTACTCGATTGCTCTTTGAAATTCCACTTTCGGTCAGTCTTTCTTTTCGAGTCTGCTTTCGATCATACTCGTTTGTCTTTATATCCCCACTGAGTCCGCTTTCGGTCGTACTCATTTGGTTGTTGAAATTTCGCTTTCGGTCGGTCTTTCTTTTCGAGTCCGCTTTCGGTCGTACTCATTGGTTGTTGGAAGAGCGTTTTCAGTCGGTCTTTCTTTTCAAGTTCGCTTTCGGTCGTACTCGTTTATTCTTTTCGAGTCCGCTTTCGGTCGTACTCGTTGGTTGTTGGAAGAGCGTTTTTGGCCGGTCTTTCTTTTCGAGTTCGCTTTCGGCCATACTAGTTTATTCTTCTCGAGTCCGCTTTCGGTCGTACTCGTTGGTTGTTGGAAGAGCGTTTTCGGTCGGTCTTTCTTTTTGAGTCCGCTTTCGGTCGTACTCGTCTGTCCTTCTCGAGTCTGCTTTCTGGCGCATTCGATCTCATTTTCATTACCACCAATTTGCAAATTTTCGGGTTCTTTTTGTATTCAATCACCTTCTACCTTGAATGTCTGAAAGCCGTTGCTATCATCCCTTCAGGTTCAAGTCGATTGAATAGGGGCAGCTGTAACACCCCAAAATTTGCCCTTTTGTTTCTAACCTAACTGGTTTATGCTTCCTTTCATTTGCATTATCATTCCTACATCTGCATTGTCCTTTTGAGCATGGGATCAAGGTATTCTTCAGCAGATCACGGCGTCATTAGTCCCAGTGCAATTTTTAACAGTGTTCAGAGCCAACAGATAGCTTTCCAAGTCTTTTTGAGCATTTAGTTTGCTCATTAAGTGACTGGATGATCAGAAACCCCGACAATCAATTTTTGATCAGTTATTCAGCACCAGACAGTTGGTATCAGCAGTTTAATCGGAGCACGGAAAAACAGTTTAGAGCATATCTCAAGTGTTTTCCAGTGGTAATATCAAATGGCAAGTTTCAGAGATCTATCATGGTCCAGAACAGGTGGAACCGGGCGAATATCCAAGTTTCTCTCCTTTTGGCGCCAATTTTTGAATTTTTGAACTGAGTAATCGATTACTCAAAGTGAGTAACCGATTACTCTATGCGAAATTGCAAAAATGTGGCATTTTCAGCACTGCAGAATTTTGGAGCATTTTGTGGTCATGTGCTTGGCTTGTGCATGTGTGGGAAAGATCTAGAATTGATCCTCTTTCATCATTTTCCACCCAAAATTCAAATTCTCTCCATCACTTTTCCACTCTAATTCCTCATTTCATTTCCTAATTCTCATTTCACCCCAATTTCCACTCACTTGACCTCACTCCCAACCACATTTGGATCCCTAACCTAGCTTCTATTTAAATTAATTCATTCCAAACCTCTAGAACCTAGCTCATTTTCACTCTCATTTTTTCAAAATTTTGTTCTCAATTCTCTCTCACTTTTTCCACTTTTCATCTTCAATTTCAACCTCTCACCAAAGCTCTATATCCATAGATTCACAAATTCTTCATTGGAATTTGTGAATTCTTGAGCTAAACCTCCATCACATCATCATTCTTGGTTCAATTCTGATATAGCTACTGGTTTGGATCTTGGAATCACTTTTGGGAGCAGCTTTTGATTATTTGGAGTGCTCTTGCTTGGATCTTGAAGTTTCTTGCTAGGATCTTGAAGATTATTGTGTAGATCTCTGGTTTTCTTGCTTGGATTCACCAATTTTCGTGCTCAACAATCACCAAGGCAAATCTCAGCCTTGTAGGTTGGTTTTCCTTAGATCTATGTTTGATTTAGCTTAATTTCAACTTATGCAATGTAGATCTTTGGTTTGTGATGTGATTTGATCCATTTGCTTGATTTGATTTGTGATCTTGTTGTTTGATTGATGAAATTGGTGTTTGATTACTGATATTTGATGAGAATTACATGATTAATTGATTGCATGATCATTTGGATGTTTGCATAAGTGATTGGATGCTGAAAAGTGCATTTCAAAGTTGATTTTCTACCTCTGTTTTAGTGGTAATCGATTACCCTAACAGAGTAACCGATTAATCTGTCTAATTTTCACGTTTTTGGTCAAATTTCAACTGAGTAACCGATTACTCAAAGTGAGTAATCGATTACCACTGCTGCAGAGTGATATTTTCTTGCATTTTCTTGGTTGTTTGAGATCTGATGCATGCTTAAACTTCATGGATTAATATGTTGATGATTTGTGGACTATTCTTGAGCTGTTGCACCTCACACTAGGGCATGGATATGATTTTGTCGACACGCGATTCTTGGTTTTCACTATTGAATGTTCATGCTTGTGTTGTTGATTTCTTGATGCTATGCACACCATACACACACTTCTTTGAGCATGTTGACTGTGATTAAATGCTTATGTTGCTAGAATTGTGTTATGCATACCTAATTGCTTAAGTTCATGAGATGCATGTTTGTTCCGATTTGTGCATATGCTTAATGTTGTGTATCCGTTCATGATGTGGTGCATTCTTTCATGTTATCTCCAAGTGTTGTTTACCATGGTATATGATGTGTTTGAAATCATAATGCATGATGTTTGATGCGCATTTGCTTTGCCATGCTTGATTTGTATTCTAATGTATCGTGCGCTGCCCGGTTTCTACAGCTGTCTATGTGTATGTGTGTTGTTGTATGTGCTGCTAGCTGACATTTTACACCCTTCCTTGTGCTGAATTATATGCCGTTGTGGTAGCTGCTGTTTTTATGTTTTCTTTTCTTTTCCTCCCTCGCCTTTTTCACTCTTTTCTTCCCTTGGATCTCAAGACTTGTTTAAGTCTTGGATTCTTTTCCCCTTAGAGCTACCTAGTCCAACTTAATTTTCGATTAAGCTTGGAGTAGGATTAGCATTAGGTCTTAGGTAGTTGTCTCTCCTAAGCCTCACTAACCATAGGTCATCCATGCATGATAACATTAGGACTCTTAGTTTCCCTTTAGAGTTTCCTTTGTGTCTTTTCTCTTCTCATCTCTCAAAACATCTTCAAAACACGTAATAAAAGTTAACGTGTATTGCGCTTGAGCCTTCTATGTGGGAAGTGGGGAGTGAGGGGCTTCCCCTTATTCTTCTAGGATACCTAGTGTACATCCTGTTGGGGATGATGCGCGAAGTATTCGTTCGTGTATTTAAGACTTTGGTTCAATACAAGTTACGAAACAACTTAAAAGACACTTCTGTCTAAAAAACACCACACAAACTCAAATCTTTTTATCCTTCGGGATCGTTAATTTCAAATCATTTTTAGAAAAGGGCACGTTATTTTCCTTCTCGTCGCAAACAGGCATCGACCCTAACTGCCGGACGCGAATCTAACGTCGCTCATAAAAAAAACTAACTGACCTCGTTAGGTTGAACTACGACTGCTCTGATTTCCTCTTTCTCCTCCGATTGAGGATACTTAGGAACAAGACGGCGATGTCTTGGCGAGCAACCTTCTCCCGCAATTCCCGTCCGAACTACGTTGACTCTGACTTTCCCATTGCACTGAGGGAGTACGTAGGCCTAAGACAATGATAGCGTCCTATCGAGTCACTTCTTCCTTTTTCTTTTCTTCTTCGTTTCTCCGTTCTTTCCGTTCTCATTTCTTCTCCGGTACAGTAGCAGTCGAGCTCCAGACGACGATGCCTTTTGATGCAGACAACAAGCGTGGATCCCATCGAGTACGATGGACGTGTTGGGTGCTAACACCTTCCCTTCGCGTAACCGACTCCTGTACCCATTTCTCTTGGTCGTGAGACCTTGTTCTTTCCCTTCTTTCAGGTTTACGCAGTGTTTCCTTTCCCTCTCTCGGGATAAATACACATTGCTGGCAACTCTGTGTTTTTCCGCGCCACTCTCGCGTTTGTACCATTGGATGCGAATCTTTCGGGAGCGACACTCACCCAGACATGGCCATCAAAATCAAAGAGGAAGTACAAAAATAGATTGACGCGGGTTTCCTCGCCACATCAGAATATCCTCAATGGTTAGCCAACATAGTACTAAATCCGTAAAAGGATGGAAAGGTCAGAATGTGTGTAGACTACAGGGATCTGAACAAAGCCAGTCCAAAGGATGACTTTCCCTTACCGCACATTGACATGCTGGTAGACAGTACAGCAAAGTTCAAAGTATTCTCCTTCATGGATGGATTCTCGGGCTTTAATCAAATCAAAATGGCGCCGAAAGACATGGAGAAAACTTCATTCATCACCCCATGGGGCACTTTTTGTTACAAGGTAATGTCGTTCGGTCTGAAGAACGTCGGGGCAACCTATCAAAGGGCCATGACTACTCTATTTCACAATATGATACACAAAGAAATAGAAGTGCATGTCGATGATATGATTGCCAAATCTAAGGCAGAAGAGGAGCATGTAACCCACCTGTCAAAACTATTCGAGCGTCTAAGAAAGTACAAACTCCGCTTGAATCCCAACAAGTACATATTCGGTGCCCGTTCAGGGAAACTTTTAGGGTTCATCGTCAGCCAGAAAGGAATTGAGGTTGATCCTGACAAAATCAAGGCCATTCAAGAAATGCCTTCTCCAAAGACTGAAAAACAAGTCAGGGGATTCCTGGGACGTCTGAATTACATTTCCAGATTCATATTCCTCATGACCGCGACATGTGCGCCAATTTTCAAACTACTCAAAAAGAATCAGGACTGCGTATAGGCAGAAGACTGCCAAACCGCCTTCGACAGTATCAAGGAGTATCTGTTGAATCCAACGATTCTATCGCCTCTAGTGGAGGGAAGACCACTGGTCATATACCTAACAGTCTTGGAAGGCTATATGGGTTGTATACTTGGCCAACAAGACAAAACCAACAGGAAAGAGTCTGCCATCTATTATTTTAGCAAGAAATTCACCGACTGTGAAACTCGGTACACTATGCTCGAGAAAACTTGTTGTGCTTTGGCTTGGGCAGCCAAACGTCTTCGCCAATATATGATTTGTCACACTACTTGGTTAATCTCCGAAATGGATCCAATCAAGTATGTCTTTGAAAAACCTGCTCTCACGGGAAGGATAGCCCATTGGCGGATGTTGCAATCAAAATACGACATCAAATACCATGCTCAGAAAGCCGTCAAAGGAAGTATTTTAGCCGATCATTTGGCCCATCAACCAATTGATGATCAAGAATCAGTCGGATTTGACTTCCCAGACGAAAATGTCATGTACTTGAAAATGAAAGACTGCGATGAACCGCTACCTAGTGAAGGGCCAGAACCAGGTTCCCAATGGGGACTAATCTTTGACGGAGCTGTCAATCATTACGAAAAAGGAATTGGGGCAATTATCATAACACCTCAGGGTACCCATATTCCTTTCACCGCACGGTTAACATTCAAATGTACAAACAACGAGGCCGAATACGAAGCTTGTATCATGGGTCTCGAAGAAGCGATTGACTTGAGAATCAAGAACTTGGATGTGTATGGAGACTCATCCCTGGTTGTCAATCAGATCAAAGGAGATTGGAACATATACCAATCAGGATTAATTTCCTACAAAGACTACGCAAGAATGTTGTTACCATTCTTCAATAGAATCGAGTTTAATCACATCCCTCGTGAAGAGAATCACATGGCTGATGCATTAGCCACTCTCTCTTCCATGATTAGGGTAGGTCAATGGAACGACATACCTAAGATTGGCATAATGCGCCTTGAGAGGCCCGCTTACATCTTCACGATTGAAGCAGTCATAGACGACAAACCTTGGTATCACGATATAAAATGCTTCCTTAAGAAACAAGAGTACCCACCTGGGGCATCCAGAAAAGACAGAAAAACCCTCAGAAGGCTAGCAGGCAGCTTCTTCCTGAGCGGTGATACACTCTATAAGAGAAACTTTGAAATGGTCTTGCTCTGATGTGTAGACAGACCAGAAGCAAACATGTTGATGAAAGAGATTCACGAAGGATCCTTTGGCACTCATGCCAATGGACACACAATGGCGAGAAAAATTCTGAGAGCAGGGTACTATTGGTTGACCATGGAATCCGATTGCTACAAGTACATGAGGAGACGTCACAAGTGTCAGATATACTCACACAAAATACATGTACCGCCAACACATCTCAATGTTCTTTCTTCCCCAAGGCCTTTTTCTATATGGGGAATTGACATGATTGGCATGATCGAACCCAAGGCTTTAAACGGACATCGGTTCATCCTAGTAGCCGTTGATTACTTCACCAATTGGGTCAAAGCAGCGTCATTCGCCAATGTGACCCGACAGGTGGTAGTCCGTTTCATCAAAAACAATATCATCTGCCACTATGGTGTTCCAAGCCAGATCATTACTGTTAATAGATCCAACTTGAACAACAAGATGATGAAAGAGTTGTTCCCTGAGTTCAAGATCAAACACCATAACTCATCTCCTTACCGACCTAAGATGAATGGAGCGGTAGAAGCAGCTAACAATAACATCAAAAAGATCGTTCAAAAGATGGTTGTAACCTACAAAGACTGGCACGAGATGCTACCCTTTTCCCTTCACGGTTATCGCACATTTGTCCGCACGTCAACAGGGGCAACCCTTTTCTCTCTAGTATATGGCATGGAGGTTGTGCTCCCCATAGAAGTAAAGATACCATCAATCAGGGTATTGATGGAAGCTAAGCTAACAGAAGCTGGATGGTGTCAAAGTCGACACAATGAACTGTATCTGATCAAAGAAAAGTGAATAAAGGCACTATGCCACGGTCGGTTGTATCAGCAAAGAATGAAGAAGGTGTTCGACAAAAAGGTTTGACCCCGTGTCTTCACGAAAGGAGACCTCGACCTCAAAAGATACAATCATTTCTCACTGATTCCCGGGGCAAATGGACTCCGAATTACGATGGCCCCTATGTGGTCAAGAAAGCCTTCTCAGGCGGTGCCTTGAGACTCGCAGCATGGATGGACAAGAATTTTCCTACCCCACAAATGTTGACGTAGTCAAGAAATACTTCGCCTAAATAAAAAAAAACGTCTCGGTGGATTGAAAACCCGAAAGGATGGTCCAGGCAAAAATTAGAGACATAATCAAAAATCATCCCGATGGATTGGAAATCTCGAAGTACAATCCAGGTAAAAATTAGGGATTAATGGCAAGTAACTACGTCCAGCAAAAGGGCAAATCCCCCAGCAGTAGTCATGCCATCCATCAGGAAAACTTCAGTCAAGGTCATCTTCGACAGAAGCTCAGGATGTCTAGAATTCAAAGTTGGTAGAAGGATAACGGTCGTTATGTTTTAATGTAGCCCTTTTCCCTTAAATTACCATTTTCTACCTTTGTAAATACTCTATGGGATCACGCGTTTGACTGATTTCCATCCTATCAATAAAATTTGAGCCTTAGTGCTTTTGTTTGCAATTCTTATTTGTTTTAGCTTTACAAAATGACATTTTAACATGATTAAAGATTCTTGAAATAAAACAAAAATGAATTTACTTGTCAAATTTTTCTGCTTTTAAAATAAAGACGGCAATTTTTTTGACTGTTGAACATCGAAAGAACATCGATTGCTTCTCTAAAGGTGATTAAGTTTCAAAGAGCATAATCAAAATACTCCTTCTAAACCAGTACGCCTGAACGAAGGATCAACTGTATCAGATGTTATTTTCCCATCTGATATCCCCGACAGAGTTCTTGTCTCCTAAGCACGACCAACGTTTTTCCCCTCGGGAACTACTTTTTCCTAAGCAAGGCAGAATTGTTATCTTGAACCAGTGATAGTTCTCATCCCCTGCAGTGGCCGAGTATCCAGTCATGTTCATCCACTAGTCTGTATGTCGTGTCAGTTTTGTCAGCATAAACATACATACATCATGCATTATTGATTTGCATTCATATTCATATTGCATCATTATCACTCTAGTCAGTCTTAACTCTAAGTGGTAAAGTCCTCTTGTCAATCGAGTTGTCAGTTTTTTCCTCGTCAGGAAGCGAATCATCTAAGCAATCTCTCCCCAGTTTATTTCTGGGATGGAGACGGTCCTCGACCACTTTGATAACTAGAACCTCTGAAAAGTAAGAAGGCATTCTACAAACGTCACTCTTCTCCATTGAAGATGATATTTTCGCTTTCCCGGATTAAGGAAAATCCCCAGAGAAAGCCTCACAACTAAAGACTCTCTGCAACACATTGATTTTTATCCCCAAGAGAGTCAATGATAATGAAGTCATTAGCACCTCAAAAATTGAATCACATCACATGGCATTTCTCCGAGAAGATCTCGAAGAAAAGTATGATGTAATATCCCCAAGCGGGAAGCCGTCTTTCCAGAGACTCGTTTACCCCAGTAGAGTCAACAAATGGCATCTCCAACAGAGAAGTTTGCACACCTCTACAGCTCAGACAAATGGGTTTCCCTAGCAAGTCTGACGTCAAAACTTTTTCTCGTCAAATGGCATCTCCCTAGGAAAATTCGGCGAAAAGTTTGAGGAAAACCGCTACAAATAGCGTCCCTTGTCAAGAAAGTTTATTGACAAAAGAAACTGAGACCAGTTCCGTGGCTAAAAACCAAGATCGAGGGGAAGTTTATATCAGAAACTGAGACCAGTTTCGTAGCTAAAAACCAGGATCGAGGGGAAGTTTATATCAGAAACTAAGACCAGTTCCGTGGATAAAAGCCAGGATCGAGGGGATGTTTATATCAGAAACTGAGACCAGTTCCGTGGCTAAAAACCAGGATCGAGGGGAAGTTTACCCTTTTCTAAGCATCATTGCTTAGCAAAAGAAGATGGATGAGTAAGCTGCCATTCATAACCACCATCAAAATTTCGGGCATTCCGATATTTAATCCTCTTGCACCCCGAATGCCCGAATACCTTCGCCATTCACACCTTCGGGTCCAAGAAGATTAAATAGGGGCATCTGTCATACCCCTAATTTTGACCACCAAGATTTCCCACCATTGTGCAAATCATCATCACAACATGGATGTACTTTCATGCCTCATCAATCTCCTCATGGATTATTAGGCATTCTTTACAATCAAAGATTAGGGTTTTGAGCCCTCCCAGAGAACTTAGACAAATGATCAATCAATAAATGACATGATCTTCAACTTGTCTAGTCTCTCAAACACCTATAAGGGATCAAGAGGACTACCACATCAAGAATCAAGCACAAGGTTGCAACATTCCAAGTGGATCAAGCTTCATGATCGCCTGTGTCACCAAATTAGGGTTTTGGTCGCCTGAGACCTCCAGATGAAAATTTTCACCTGGGCATGAGCCAATGCTTCAAAGCACAACCCAAGATACTCCAAGGGACCTCATGGACCCAATCATCAATTTAATTTGACCTCAGGGGGTGCATTTACCAAAAATTAGGAATTAGGGTTTCTTTACCTAATTCACCCCTAAGTTGAATTTCTGGACAAGGCATGAGCCAAGACCTCAAGACATGATTTGAGGGACTCCAATATACATAATTAACCCATTTACAACAATGGATTGACCCAGGAAGCTTGATTCACAAGTTTCAGTTTCATCAGGACCACAATTAGGGTTTCGAGGAAAAAAGTCAATTGTGCCTTTGACTTTTGACCAGGACATGCTCCCAAACATTGGGACTTGATTCAGTTCACCCTATAACACCTATGAAATCCATCCATTAGGTTTGATTTAGGTCAAGGACTTGATTTCACAAAGGATCGCACAGTTTGGATTTCATCCGATAAAAAGTCAACTGTACAAAAATCCAAAGTTTGACTTTTTATATTTTTGGTCAACCAAGGTTCCTTAACCCTAAAATAATGTTAATATGTGATTTGAATCATCATTCATCAAGAAAACCCAAAGAAAATGAGTTAACTTGTAAAAGGGGTAACCATAAAAAACTTAGAATTTTTCTAAGTTATGGAACAAAATGGCTAGGGTACCAACTTCCAAGGACCATAACTTGAGATCCAAGCAACCATTTTGGATGGTCCAAAGCTGGATTTGTAACTCTCATGACATACTTCAAAAGTGTCAACTACATCTCATTCCAATTCTTCATGGATTTTTAATTATGGAGTGATCAAAATGGCAAAAAACATGAAAATGACATTTTTCCAACACTTAGTGAAATTTTCACTAAGTCAGAATCTGCCTTACTTTTTTCCAAAATGTAGGGACATTTTTCACCTTGATCCAAGCCAAACCAGGTCTAGGGGTGAACATCAAAGTTAAAGTATGCCATAAGGGCTTTCCAACAAGTACCAGATCATCTCCAAATTCAATTTGAGCAGGGAGATACAGCCCTTGAAACATGGCATCATGAACTGGTTTTACAAAGCAGAATTGTGCACATTTGCTCGATTTGTCCAAATCTGATAAATCCAAGCCTTGTCATCAATTTGGACACATCTGAGGATCAAATCCAAGGGGGATGATTTGATCTCCAAGCCTCCTAAGTCCAAGAATCTACAAGTAGCCATGCCAAACCTAAAAAGGCTAAAAAGTACCAAGACTCCAATTTTGTTTCCAAGCCTTTAATGGATGCACCAAGGTGGCATGAACTAAGCCTATTCCAACTTAATTCAGTCAAGACTTATCTCTGAACTAAAGCTACAAAGCCTATGCCCAAACCTCAAGTCAATGGCCAGAGGAGACTTGAAATTCCTTTTGCATAACATTGGCCAAAGGCCTGCTGCAGTTGCCATTTACTATTGCTTGCTGTTGTACCCCAAATTTTACCTCTTAGATGTCATAACATTTTGCATAAACATTTAGGATCAATCATATTTGCATTATTTAACTAACCCACATCTTGCAAAGTTTATTTCCCTTATGTTTGAAATTAGGGTTCGCATAGAGAGATTCAAGGCCTCCTAAGGTATTCTCTGGTTCTACACAATCATCACAAAGATTCACCAGTTGTTTGGAACCAAGATCTCAAGACTTTGAATCAATTCAAGTCAACAAAGGATCACCAGACCAAATTGTGGAATTAGGGTTTTAACCCGAAGAATCACTAAAGGGTTTTGCCCTGATAAGTCAAGATTTATTGGTTCATCAACCATTTGAGCTTATCTACATTCAAGAGGTCTCATTCAACAAGAATTCAAGATCATTTGGCTCTCATCATGATTAGTTTGAGCCACAGTTTCACCCTGCCTCCAAATTAGGGTTTTTGTCAAGACATGTTATTCATGGCCTCTGATTTTGATCAAGAGTTATTCTCAAGCCCTGGGACATGACTCCATGTGATAGTAGATATCCCTAGAGACCATCTATGAGCCTTAAATATGATGGAAGAAGCAAGATCATAAGAGATTATTCCAGTGCATTCATAGTTAAAATTAGGGTTTTGACTGAGGCCCTAATCCTTGAGATTTTGATAAAAAATGAAACATCCAAGGCCTCAATCCATCATGACATGTCTCATTGATGAATTAAGGTATTTGAAATCAAGTTCTAAGAAGTTTCTTGCAAAGGAAGCATGGTTCAGTTCATGAAACTTTTCAAATGTGGAGATTTCACTACTTGTGCCAAAATTGAAATAGTCATAACTTTCAAACCACACATCAAAATTGAGTGACTCAAAGCTCAAATGGAATCTCTTTCCATGATCATCAAAACATATTAGAGGACCCTCTTTCAAAAAAATGCTTGGTTTTTAAGTTATAGGACTTAGAAGACAAATTGCCTTTAGGACTTTGAGAAATTTTCAGCATTTTCACCTTATTTTTTTTTCAACTTTAACCCAAATTTTCATCTAGTTCCAAGCTTCAAATCAAAAATCTTTGGACATGATAGTTATTCCTTGTTCTTTAAGCTTTCCAAGCATGTGTAGAAATACTCATTTGGATAAACCAATCTCAAGTTATGATGTCCTAGAGTTAGGTGTTTCAAGTTGAGAAATTTCCATAACTTAGAAAATTTTCCAAGTCTTTTTGGACAGCTCATGTGCATGACTTTGTGGTATTTTTTCTCATTGTTACAAGCCTTATTTCAAGTTGTCTTCCACATGGAAATTGAGCTATCAAATGCCCACTTCACATAGGATTAAAAATTTCAAGGATTGGTGGAGTAGTTATTAAGTTATAATCCTTTGAAGTTGTCACGATGAAATTGTAACATGCACTCATGAAGTCTCCATTTTTAATATGTTACTGCATAAAACTATACCACCAATTCTTACATGTTTTCAAGTTCAATTTCAAAATTTCCCTTACATCAAAGATATTCCATTGTGTGCTATCTCTCAAAAGGGATAAGAACCATGTCATGTGATGCATTGGGACTTCAATTTATCATGTGCCAAAGTAGAAGGCACGATTTTGATGCACAACACCATGCCAAAGGTTTAAGCCATATTTTTAATCAAAATGTCCTCTAAAATCTCCAAGATTTCATGTGGCAGGCGTGTTGCTTTTTTATTTCTCCATAATCCTCTAAAATTACAAGAATCCTTGGTGTTTTGTCTAAAAGTTTTGGATATTGTCTCATGAAACTATGCTTTTTTGCACCACAAGAAAGGTCATATTTCTAGGAGTTGTATCTTTGTTCAAAAGCATCCAACTACTCTACAAAGACATGGCTCAGACATGGGGATAGAGCACATCGTGGGAGCCGCCAAAGTGGCTTTGTGACCAGACCAAAGTACAACTACGTTGTACTTGAAAAGTAACCTATGAAGGGTTGTCATGCTGTAAAGAAGTTAACCACCGTGTAATCCATTCTTGTGCTTTAATCTCTTGGATCTTCCCTTTTCTTTTCCTGATTTTGAACCCTAAAACAAGCTGCAACAAGTTCTCACTTGGCTCAAGGAAAATCATGCGTGTAGCAGCTCCTATGTTTTGCTTTCTTTATTATGCAAAACCATTGTCTGTTGAATCTTCTGTGCCATTAACCAGCATGCTCCACTATAAAAGGAGGGTGTTTCTCACTTGTTTGACACCAACAAATATCAACACAATCTCAAAAAACACATTAGAATACACGATTCTAAGCACTGAGCAGCTGGTGAGTTCATTTCTTGGCAATTAAAAGAAGGGAAGGAGTAACTTTGCAAGCAGTTGGCATTAAGAGGAGGAGAAAAACTCAGTTCCTTAAGCATTAAGACTCGTACCTTTGAAGAGGCAGTGGACCCTCTCCACTAGGTAATCCTCTTTCTTTTTCACTCCATATTCAACATGTCATGATCATTTTTATTCTCTGTGCTGTTATCCTTTTAATGTCCTACATTTTACCCAGATTTGGATGATATTATGGGTGACAATGCTAAGTTCATGTGAGGCTTTTTATACTGTCTGTTCTTGATAATGTTCATATTTGCATAGCAAGTTTGAGTACTAGAGGTTACTGTCAAAAGTTTGCTTGAATGTGTGTTGGCATGATGAGTGTTTTGTCTCACTCTTTTCCCTATACTCTTGATTACATGCTCATGCCCAGGTTTTAGATGACTCTAATGCCATTATCATGTTCAGGGTTGTATGTTCATATGTTCAGAGTTGTTTGGTTTAAAATGTTGTTGTTATGTTCACATATGGTTTTCATATTACTTTGGAATGATATCATGAGTTTCAGTTTGGGTTTGTATTGTCCTGATGCGTGATAACAATGAACGAAGTGTTGAGTTTATATGAAACCTTTTGCACTGCCAATTTGGAAGCTTGGAATATGGTGTTCATGTTGAAGTTTATAAACCTTAAGATACTCTTATGTTATCCACTGTGTGTTAGCTCAGGTTAAATAATAGGAGATTTTATTTGAGTTTGTGTTGGATTGATAGGTATTTGACCTCACCTTTGAACACTGTTGCCATGTCAGTTCCACCTTGATCTTGCCTTCGTTTTGAGTGTTGTGAGGTCCATCAGTTTTTCTTTGATCTGATTAGTATGGGTAGTGTCTTCATTCTTGTTTTTTTGGTTAAGTGTTGAAGTTTGTATTCAGTTGAACATGAGAGGTGTGCGCACTGCTCATTTCTTGGTTTCACGAGAATATTGACGATTTTGTTGCATGGTTGCATGAATGGGAAAGAGAAAGCGTGGTGTGATTGGTCAGTGCTAGTTTGGCGTTTTGTGACTTAAAGGTTTTATGACCAGTTGATGTGGGTTGCTAGCATGAATATTTTTTTTTATCATGTGTTTTAAAACAGCTCTTTATTCACCTGAGAGTTTAAGTATTTTCAGAGGTGGCATATACATTGGATGTATAGCCACCCCAGTGGTATAGAACGCACGCTGTAACCAAGGGGTCTGGGGTTCGAATCCCCCTCGCCCCAGACGCCCTTTTGCTATTTTATTTCTCCTTTTGAGTCACTTTTATGGATTTGGGCCTGGCGTAATTGCTTCCAGCACCCCTAGATTCAGGGCCCACACACTGCAAACACACATTTATTTCTGATTTGTGTACCCCCACTATTGTTTGACTTCAACTATTTCATTTATTTTTATTTTTCTTTTCGTTTCAACTTTAATTGTTTAAAATATTTTCTTTTATCTAAAAATTCTAAAAAAAATTCATAAACACTCTTAATTACTTAATTTAATTTTTTATGATTTTTATTTCACTTTAATTTTATTTTCATAATAATTTCTAAATTTACAAAAACATGAATAAACCTTTTTCATTTAATCTTGAGCTTCCTTAAAAAAATCACTTGATTCTTGAGAATTTTGTGAGAGTTCTTTGGCTTTGTTCTTGATTCATGAGAGGGTTGTTTGAGAAGGTTCCTTGACCTTGGATAAAGTTTTCCCATTAGGATTTTGTTTGTACTTTTTGGCTTTGTTGCTAAGTCTCTTACCATGGATATTATTGCCTTTGATTTCAAACTTGAAGATGTTATCTTTATCTTATGTATGTGTGCTCATTTGTTTATGATTGTTGTGAATTATCTTACTATCTCTTGCCATAAATAGATGTTTGAATCATACTTTTGAGATTGATCATGCTTAATTGTTGTACATTCCCTTTAAGTTCTTGAACTCATATTATTCTTGTAATTTCCATCCCTTTCAACTCTTGCTCATAAGATGTTATCTTCTCTTCCTTCCAAAGGAAAGCCTCTCTATTGACCTCAAAGTCATAGATAGCTCATTATTTTCCCTTGACATCATAGTCATGGGGTTCCACCTTGACCTCAGAAGAGCCACCTCTTACCTTTGACCTCATATGTTTCCTCCTTGGCCTCCTAAGAGCCATTTCCCTGCTTGACCTCATACTCATAGGATGCCTCCTCCCTTGACCTCATAGCCACTCAATCTTACAACTTAGAATTAAGTTAGAGTTCTTGGACTCTATTTGGGACTCATCACCTTGAGTATTCACTTCACCCCATCACAACTTAGACTTAGAGAGTTTCTTAAACTCTATATGAGCTCATACTCATACACCCTTGGAACTTTGGCCACAGTCAATGGTTCCTCATCTTTAGTGAGGTGAACTACGGTTACTCTGATTCTTTAGTCAGATACGTAGGCACAAGATGCGACATCTTGGCGAGCAAACTTAGTGTACATACCCCTAGGTCTTTACCTTTTACTTAAGCAGATATCTTAGCAAGCAAACATAACATAACACAAACTAAACAAGAGGTTCCTGTAGAGTACTACAGATACTTAGGGTGCTAATACCTTCCCTTTGTATAACCAACCCCCGAACATAGATCCTCTTAGTGTTTTCTTCAAACTTTACCCTTTCTTTTGGATAAATCAAAGCTCGGTGGTCAATTTCAAAGAAATGTGATGCAAGTTAATTAATAGCTTGTTATCCGATTCTCACTGCAAGAGAAATGGTGACTTCACTGGGGAATATCATTTTTGAGGGTTAAGCCCACCTTGTTTTTGCTTATGTTATTCATGCTTGCTTGTTATATTTGTACATATCTGTATATATGCTTTGCTTGAGATTTCCTGTTGACATGGTGCTATGGAGTGGTGAGATAAAGTCCTAACCCGGACTTGAGAGCACATATATGATAGGATCGTGGTGTAACCAATAGTCGGTTGTTGGGAGTAGTCCTAACAATCTATGGCATATGATGACCATACTCAGATGAGGCCCTTTGGGATTGTTGATGTCTGATGTGAGCAGTCGCATTGATATTACTTTTTCAATTGGGAGCCAGGGATTCTGAGGACCGTATTTACCTTAACCCCACTTGGCTTTTTAGGATGTAGTGCAATGGCTATGAGGGAGTAAGTCCCAAGTAGTTATTACGCGATACTACACTCAGACGAGTTTATCTTGAGAATATTATTAACCCGCGTGAGTAGTCACGCAGGCCGATAATATCCGAAGGATTTACGTAGACTCTGGGAACTTTTAAAACCCTATTCTACAGTTGATGAACCTATAGTCCACACCGTGTTGGGATGGGTAGACCATGGCTCCATTCATGAGACCTCTAAACCTAAGACTTGTGTATTGTGTTGTGTACATATATCTGTGTATATTTGCCCATGTTTGCGCATTGCATACATCTCATTGCATCCATTATTGGTTTTAAGGAACTCAGTCATATTTTCCTTTGAAAATCATAGGTATCATGGATATTGAGAAGAGAAACACTAAAAAGTTCAATTTCAAAAGGCCTAATCTGGTTAAGCTGAAGAAGTTAGCAACCTTGGTGACTGGACATGAAAGTTTCTGAAAGCGGTATGAAAGATTGGTTGGCCTTCTCAGAACTGAAATGGAGGAGGGTATTCTTGATACTTTGGTTCAGTTTTATGATCCTCTCTATCATTGCTTCACTTTCCCAGATTACTAAATGGTTCCAACCTTGGAAGAATACTCTCATTGGTTTGGCTTACCTGTGAAAAAACAAAGACCCTTCAGCGGTCAGGAGAAGATTCCCACACCAAAAGAGATTGCCGATTGTGTCCACCTGGAAATGTCAGAAGTCAAGCCTCACATCACCACCAAGGATGGTATCAAGGGGTTACCGTCTAAATTCTTGTTTGAAAAAGCCTGTCAATTCTTCAATGCAAACAGTATAGCTACCTTTGAAGCCACCTTTTCTTTACTTGTCTACGATCTGTTTCTGTTCTCTAATAAGGAAGATTTTGTCGACGTCAATGCCATCAGAATCTTTATCAGTGGGAATCTTGTGCCTACGCTACTTGGTGATGCATACCATTCCATCCATCATAGGACTCTTTAAGGGAAGTGGACTATTTTATGTTGCGCACCTTTTCTTTACCCATGGTACATCACCCATCTGCCTCGAACGTCTGAATTCAGAGATAACCCTGATAAGCTGCGTTGGTCTCAAAGTATTATTTCTCTTACCCACAATAACATCTTTTGGTATGATCATGTCTATGACAAAGAGGTATACATCGACAGTTGTGGTCCTTTCCCTAACGTACCGCTTCTTGGTATTCATGGTGGGATCAACTATAACCCTGTTCTTGCCAGACGCTAATTTGGATTTGCAATGAAAGAAAAGCCTAAGAGTATTCATGTATCCGATTTATTCTACCTTAATGAAAAAGCCACTAATGAGACCAAAAGTGGAGTTTGGTGTGCTTGGGACAAATCCACGAAAGCACCAAGAATGATCTGGGAAAAAGTAACTGTGTAGCTTTGGAGTCGTTCCTCCATTGGGTTCGATCTCGAGCTCGTGACCTCAAAATGCCGTATCTTCCCAAAATACTTCATCAACCGACTATTGTACCTCCATCTACTATTCCCATTGAGCGCATGGAAGAATAACAGGAAAATCTAGCAAGAATGAAGCTTGAAAGGGACACGTGGGAATGGAAGTATCATACCATCTGCATTGAGCAAGAAGAGATGAAGAAAAACATGAAGGAGAAAAATGATCTGATCGAATGGCTGGAAAAACGTGTGATAGATGAACCTTTGGCACAAGAGAATTTATTTTTCTCTAGCGTGCAACCTACTTCTAGCACTCACGAGTATGCCAGTATTCCTCCGACATCTGGCGCATGGAAAGGGATTGTTGACAAGTTGGTCATGGAGAATGACAAGTTGAAAAGACAGAAGAGGATGTGTGAAGTGCAACACTCTTAGATAGGGTTGCTTTTTCTAGGTTTAGTTGTTGTTCTTATCTTCTTGTATTTTGAGCCTTTTTGAACTTTTTAAATGTACTATTTGTAACTCTTCTCAATATATAATGAAATGAGGCTTATTTTGAAAATTGCCTTTCTTAAGTTCCTTAAAACAAATCGCATCTGTATTGAAATTTGCATTTTTTCTAAGCTATCAAGATACTAACTTTATTTTGCAGATTTTATAGAAATGGATGCCGCAGGAAAAATAGTTTGGACTTACTTCTTTGAACTTCCTGAGCTAGAGCAATTGTTGTGGTTGGGAGATATGGTTGAAGACCAGTCAGCCTTCGCTGATAGATATGGGCGTCTCCTTCCACTGATGAGAATCCCTGTAACTGAAGGGCCCCTGGAGGTTTTGGTCCAACTATATCATCCTGCATATCGCTGCTTTATGTTCCCGGAGTTCCAGCTGGTGCCAACTTTAGAAGAGTTCTCCGCTATGATAGGGATTCCTGTCAGGGGAGCTCATATCTTTTCTGGGATTAAGGAAATGCCCTCCGCCAAAGACATCGCCAGAACAACGAGGATCAGATTGTCTGACATCCAGGCTAATCTGACTAACAAAGGAGGATGGCACGGACTGCCCGCCCAATTCTTGCTGGAAAAGGCTCTTTACTTCAGGAACAGAGGGAATACTGCATTGTTTGAATCAACTTTCGCTCTACTACTCTATGGTTTGTTCTTGTTTCCAAATGCAAAGAACTTTGTGGATGTTCAGGCCATCCAAATATTCACGATCAACAATCTAGTTCCTACACTGTTGGCAGATGTCTACCACGCTATTCAGACCAGGTATACAAGAGGTTGTGGGAAAATCGTCTGTTGTGTGGCCCTTTTCTACAAATGGTTTATTTCCTATTTGCCAAAGACACCGGGCTTTTGGGAAGTTGAAGATAGTAAGATCTGGTCAAAGAAGCTGATGGAATTGAAGCACAATGACATTGAGTGGTACAACTCAACTGATGAAGGAATCCTTGTGATTCACAGCTGCGGGGACTTCCCCAATGTACCCCTCATGGGTAGGAACAGCTGCATTAACTATAATCCGGTGCTCGCTCGCCGCCAGCTAGGCCATCTCAAGGAGGGACTTCTTAATTACGAGAACCTAGAGATGTTTTATCTCAAAGAAGAGGAAGGTTTCGACACCAAAGTCAGAATTGAACGCGCCTGGAACCAAATCAACAGATAATTATGGACTGCTGAATGCGTTGTCACTGAGACACACTTGGAGTTGTCTCATGAGATAGCTCTCGTGATGAGAAAGCCTTTTCCTCGCCATAAGTCACCCACAAAGGCAAAGCAGAAGATGGTGGATGCATCGGGGGAGTTAGCTCTTGAGAAGGCAAGAACCAAAGAGCGTATCAAAAAGCTCATGAGAAAGATCAATGGAGGAGAAGGGGCATCTACCGGTGGATCCAACCCTTAGTTTCCTTTTTCTGTTGTGGTTTCCTTTGTTGTTTCTGTTGCTGTTGTCATTGCCTTTTGTTGTTGTTGTTGTTTCCTTTTGTTGTATTTTCATTTCCCCTTATGAAGAATGTACTACTCCTAATGTAATATTTGCAAGATCTAATGAAGAAGCTTGTTTTGGTGAACATCCTGATGTCTACAGTATTTGTAAAATCTCTTTGGTTTCTTGATAGTTTAGCTTGCATTTGCATCTGTATCTTCATTTGCATCATGTCATAACATGTGCATTTTCTTCTTTGTTCTTATCTCATGTCACTATGTTCTCCCCAGAATCGTCACACTGAATCCCAGACACAACTACAACACTCGGGCCCAAGCTCGATAAAGATGTCAGAAGCATACGGAGAAATGGATAGAGTCAACAACGAATTGAATGAGATACGAGGAGGGATGGGACAGATCCTCGAGGCTATCAATGTCATGAAGGCAAAAATGGACACCCAGGCTACTGTGGTTTCCGAAATCATCACTACAACGGTAGAACCTCTTGTTATCTCGACCGTAAACCCTACCTTGGGAATGCCCTTTGATTTTATCCAAGCCATGGTTCCTTTGTCTACTCAGCAAACGGTCCCACTAGTCAATGAGACTCTGCAGGCTATTCCTACCTTTGCTCCACCAGCGGTACAAACACACGTACACCCGATTTTCCATAATCATCATCCTTATGATTACATTGATGTGTCAAAAGAAGGGGATGATCGACACAAAATATTAAAAGAGAGTGTCGAGACAATGCAGAGAAAAATGAAAGCGATGGAGGGAAGTAATGCATTTAGCCCTGATGTTAAGGATATGTGTTTGGTTTCAGACTTGGTGATTCCACCCAAATTCAAACTGCCAAATTTTGAGTTGTAATCAGGTGCCACATGTCCCAGGTCTCATCTGATCATGTACTATCGAAGAATGGATGCACATGTACGTAATGGCAAATTGATGATCCATTATTTTTAAGACAGTCTAAAAGGGGCTGCTGCTAAGTGATATTTAAGCCTGGACCAGTCCCAGGCCCGTTGTTTCTAGGATGTGACCGATGCTTTTGTAAAACACTTCAAGTACAACATGGATCTGGCTCCTGACCGCAGGCAGTTATTGAGTATGACCCAGAGCAATACTGAATCTTTCAAATAATATGCACAGCGATGGAGAGAAACGGCATCTCAAGTTGAACCATCCTTGACCGATAAGGAGTTGGCATATTGGTTTGCAGACACAGTGAAGCCAGAATTTTATGAGAGAATGATCAGTAGTGTCAGTGCTAATTTCACTGATAATGTAGCAGTTGGTGTGAAGGTGGAGGCAGGATTAAAGAGTGGAAAGGTAATCAGTTCTTTGAGCAGTTCAACTGGCATCAGTGCCAAGAAGGCTCCTAGTCAATCTCACAAAAAGAAGGAAGGGGAAACCAATGCCATCATGGCAGGAAAAAAAATAGAACCCTCGATGGAAACTGCCAATGTACCAGCAACAGCCGAATCCAAACTTCTCTCAATAACCAATCTACCCAATGCAGTATGCTCAGTAGCCTTACATAGCAGCTATTACGCCTACTTTCAACCATCAAGCAGCACAACAGGCGCCAACCTATCAACAACCAGCTTATCAGCAATGGCCAAAAAACTAGAATTATCAACAACCGAGACAACAGGTTCCACAGCAGAGTGCTCCTCACAGAAGGCAAGGGGCAACGCCAACATTTCCACCTATATCGATGTCCTACACTGAGCTCTACCCTTCCTTAGTGGAGCAAGGACTGATCGTTACTAGACCCTTGGGACCACCAACTGAAAAGTCTTTGCCGTTCTACAATCCAAATGTGAATTGTGCTTTTCATCAGGGAGCAGCCGGTCATGATTTGGAAGGTTGTTTAGCATTGAAAAATATAGTGAAGAGATTAATGGAGAAGAATATCATATCATTCGCAGACAATCAGCCGAATGTGAAAAACAATCCTTTGCCCACTATGGGACTACTAATGCCATTGAAGATGAAATTAATGAGGTGTTAGTTTTGGACGAAACACAGATCTAAACTCCTATCATAGCCTTTCATGATAAGATGTTTAAAGTCGGGTTAGTTAAAGTTTGCCATGATGCTTGTGAGGAATGTAATATCAGTATCAAGGGTTGTCATTTAGTTCAAGACGATGGTCAGCGTTTGATCAACGAAGGTTTTCTACAAGTATTCAGCAAGGAAAAGGAGATTAAAATTGTGGTAATTGAACCTGTGTTTAACCTACCGAAGCCAAGAGAGCAAGTGCCTGTGTTCAACATACCTGAGTCTGGTTCTGTGGTTCCTGTATTTAATAAACCAGTACCGGTTTTCATCAATCCTGAGTCTGTTGTTGCTTCCAAGCCATGCCTTATACAACAACCTATTCCATTCAGATTCAGAGGGATAAAAGTTGTGTCGTGGATTTATGAGAATGTTATGGGTAACAAAAGACATGAAGAAGTGATTCCAAGGAATGAGGTGGGAATCGCTGTCGAAGACGTGGTTCCAAGGAATGAGGTGGGAACCACTACTGAAGATGTGACAAACATAGTTGAAACAGGAAAGATAACCCGAAGCGGCAGAGTTTACACTCCTTCTTTTGAAGAAACTGCACCCAAGGAAACTGTTGTTCCCATACCTCCTAAAGACAAGGGAAGTGAGGTAATTTCTCAAGAAGAAGACGAAGAGTTCCTAGGGATTATAAAGAGAAGTGATTACAAGGTGGTAGATCAGCTCCATCAGACTTCATCCAAGATTTCAATCTTGTCTCTGTTAGTCAATTCACTCGTTCACAGATCAGCTTTACAGAAGGTATTGGCCCAGGCACGCGTGGCCCAAGACATAACCGCTGGACAATTCGATCATGTCGTGGCCAACATTACAGCTTGTAACACTCTCAGTTTCAATGACGAGGAGTTGCCTCGAGCGGGAAGGAACCATAACCTTGCTTTACATGTGTCAGTAAAATGTCAAGAAGATACATTGGCCAGAGTTCTTGTGGATATCGGATCGTCTTTGAACGTCCTACCAAAAATAACCCTTGAGAAGTTGTCTTACCGAGGATCTATAATGAAACCCACTTCACTGTTATTAAAGCCTTGATGGCTCAAGAAGATCAGTGATGGGTCAGATTGAGCTGCCTATCTTGATTGGTCCCTAGGTGTTTAATATCCTTTTTAAAATCCTGGACATCAACCCTGCCTATAGTTGTTTGTTAGGTAGACCATGGATCCATAAGGCTGGCGCTGTGACCTCTACTCTGCATCAGAAAATGAAGTTTGTGGCCGAGGAGAAATTGGTTATTATACACGGTGAGGAAGACCTGATGGTCAGCAATTTGTCCTCTTTTCGTTATATTGAAGCAGATGAAGATGCTCTGGAAACCTCTTTTTAGGCTCTTGAGATAGCAAATGCCGTTATGCTTGATGATAAGGAACCAGTGGCCTCTAATTATCCATCCTTTGCTTCTTTTAAAAGCATCAATTCTGCCCTACAAAAAGGTATACCAGGAGGCTGGGGCAAAGTCGTCGAAGTTCAAGAAAGAGAGAAGTACCAAGGGTTGGGTTACAAACCAACTCTTGAGGAAAAAGCTCCTCCAACAATGGGAAGACTAAAGACAATTCAGAAGGTGTTTGTTAGTGGAGGACATCAAGTCCATGCCATCATTGAAGACGCTGAAGACGAAGACATCAGCCACTTGGTTTTTCAGTGTGACGCCACTTTGAGTAATTGGGAGGCTATTGAGATCCCTACTTTGTACCCTATGCTAGAGTAATTTTGTTTGCTTTTGTTGATGTTTTCAATTCCATATCCTTGCCCGAGGCTATCGGATTATTTTGTATGGGCCACCACTTTGAATTCTTATTAATCAATGAAAGTGATGTTTGGTTGAATTCTGTGTCTTTATTTTACTTTTTTTTTTTTTTGCTTTTAAAGAAAAATGGCAATCTTTTCAAAACTACAAAAAAAAATTTCTTGCATTTTGATTTTTGTGCATTTTAATAAAATAAATCCCCCCATCATGCAGAGTGAATCCCAAACCCGTTGTATTCAATGACCCTACTCTCACTATAGACTTTGATTCGCCTATTTATCAAGCTGAAGATGAGGAGGATTATGAGGTCCCCGATGATTTGGCAAAAATGTGTGAGTATCAATACACGGATATTCAACCACACGAAGAACAGGTTGACATCATCAATCTTGGTACCGAAGAAAGAAAGAAAGAGGCCAAGGTTAGGGCAACACTTGGGGCAGAAATCAAACAATGGCTAATACTGCTTCTCAAAGAGTATGTGGATGCATTCGCTTGGTCTTATCAGGATATGCCTGGCTTGGACACAGACATCATAGTTCACAAGCTACCACTCAAACCAGAATGTCCGTCGGTGAAACAGAAGCTTCGTAGAAGTAGACCCGATATGGATCTCAAGATCAAAGATGAGGTTAAAAGACAACTGGATGCAGGTTTCTTGGCAGTTTTAAAGTATCTTGAATGGGTAGCCAACATTGTGCCAGTGATGAAGAAGAATGGTAAGGTGCAAATGTGCGTAGATTACATGGATCTCAACAAAGCCAGTCCTAAGGACGATTTCCCTCTTCCACATATCGACACACTTGTGGACAATATGGCTCGATTTGCAGTTTTCTCATTTATGGATGGCTTCTCAAGTTATAATCAGATCAGAATGGATCCGGCCGACATGGAAAAAACTACATTCATCACCCCATGGGGAACTTATTGCTACAAAGTCATGCCCTTCAGTTTAAAAAACGCAGGGGCAACCTATCAAAGAGCCATGATGACTTTATTCGACGACATGATCCATAAAGAAATTGAAGTGTATGTGGATGATATGATTGCTAAATCTCATAGTGAAGAAGAACATTTGGATCATCTTCTGAAGTTATTTAAGAGACTCCGGAAGTATCAGCTGAAGTTGATCCCTGCCAAATGTACTTTCAGTGTTAGATCAGGGAAGTTACTCGGTTTTATCGTCAGTCAAAGAGGAATTGAAGTAGATCCCGACAAGGTACGAGCCATTCAAGAGATGCCAGCTCCGCAGACTGAATCTCAAGTAAGAGGGTTTCTGGGCCGTTTGAATTATATTTCCAAGTGCATCTCCAACATAACTCCTATTTGTGAACCAATCTTCAAGTTGCTCCACAAAGATCAAACTGTAAAGTGGAATTCTGATTTCCAACAAGCTTTTGAAAAACTCAAGAACTATCTACAAGAACCACCTATTCTGATTTCTCATATTCCTGGAAGGCCTCTCTTCATGTACATGACTGTTTTAGAATGATCCATGGGTTGTGTCTTGGGCCAACATGATGAAACTGATCGCAAAGAGCATGCCATCTATTACTTGAGAAAAAAGTTTGCTGATAGCGAAAGCCGTTACTCGCTGCTTGAGAAGACCTGTTGTGCTTTAGCATGGGCCACCAGATGTTTGAGGCAGTATTTGATATGTCACACTACTTTGTTAATCTCGAAAATGGATCCAATAAAGTACATCTTTGAGAAGCCTGCTCAAACAGGAAGATTTGCCCGTTGGCATATGCTATTGTCAGAATATGATATCCAATATGTTGCTCAGAAGGCTATCAAGGGAAGTGTTTTATCAGAGTACCTTGCAGATCAGCCAGTTGAAAATTATGAACCTCTCAAGTTTGATTTCCCTGATGAAGACATCATGGTGGTAAAAGATTGTGAAGAACCAGGTCCTGATGAAGGTCCTGAACTCGGTTCTAGATGGAAGATGATGTTTGATGGTTCTTCCAATTACAAAGGACATGGTGTAGGTTTTGTGTTGATAAACCATGAGGGTGGTTACACTCCTTTCACAACAAGATTAGACTTTGGATACACAAATAATGTTGCTAAGTGTGAAGCTTGTATCTTGGGTTTAGAAGCTGCAATTGATCTCAGAATCAAGATTCTAGAAGTCATGGGTGATTCTGCTTTGGTTATCTATCATGTCAAGGGTGAATGGGAAACTAAGGATGAGAAACCGATCCCATACCGTGCTTATATTATGGAAATGATCAAATAATTTGATGAGATTACCTTTCGTCATGTTCCTCGCTCAGAGAACAACATAGCTGACTCCTTAGCCATGTTAGCTTCAATGTGGAGAGTTAACTTTGTTAATGAAGCGCCACTCATTAGTATTGAGCGCAAGACCGAACTAGCTTACTGCCAGTTAGTTGAAGTAGAGGCGGATGGTAAACCGTGGTTTCACGACATTATGAATTATCTGAAGACTCAGGAGTATCCTACCAATGCTTCCAGTCTTGATAAGAAAACTTTGCGGAGGTTGTCATCCAAATTCTTCCTCAGCAATAATGTGCTTTACAAGAGGAATCACGATATGGTCCTGCTAAGATGTGTTGATAAACGAGAAGCCTGTTGATTCACGATATTCATGAAGGAGCCTTTGATACTCACGCTAGTGGGCATGCTATGGTTAAGAAAATCCTGAGAGTCGGTTATTATTGGTTGACCATGGAAACTGACTGTATCTAATACGCCAGAAAGTGCCATAAATGTCAGATCTACGCTGATAAGATGCATGTGCCTCCGACATTGTTGAATATAATGTCATCTTCTTGGCCTTTCTCTATGTGGGGCATTGACATTATTTGGGCAATTGAGCCGAAAGCTTCTAATGGTCATCGCTTCATTCTAGTGGCCATCGAATATTTTACCAAGTGGGTCGAAGCGGCTTCTTATGCCAATGTGACCAAGCAAGTGGTTGCCCATTTCATCAAAAATAATATCATTTGTTGTTATGGAATCCCTAACAGAATCATAACCGACAATGGGACAAATCTGAATAACAAGACAAAGAAGGAGTTATGTGACAATTTCAAGATTGAGCATCACAACTCTTCACCCTATCATCCCAAGATGAATGGAGCTGTCGAAGCTGCTAACAAAAACATCAAAAAGATCCTGCATAAAATGGTCAAGACCTATAAGGATTGGCATGAAATGTTACCATTTGCCTTACACGGATACAAAACTTCGGTTCAAACTTCGACAGAGGCAACTCCCTTTTCTCTGGTATATGGAATGGATGTTGTCCTTCCCATTGAGGTAGAGATACCGTCTTTGAGAATCCTGATGGAAACCAAGCTTGATGAAGCAGAATGGGTCCAAGAGAGATATGACCAATTGAATCTCATTGATGAAAAGCGACTGACAGCTATGTGTCATGGGTATTTGTATCAGAAAAGAATGAAGAAAGCATTTGACAAGAAGGTCTGTGATTGAGAATTTCGAGAAGGAGAGCTTGTACTCAAGAAGATTCTGCCATCTCAAAAGGATGCTCGCAGAAAATGGGCGCCCAACTACGAGGGCCCGTTTGTGGTGAGATTGTGTTCTCAAGAGGTTCCTTATTCCTCACAATGATGGATGGTGAACAACTCGCACACCCTGTAAATGCTGACTCAATACGAAAATATTATGCATAAAAAAGCCCGCTAAGTCGAAAACCAGAAATGGCGACTTAGGCAAGAAAAGGGTATCCCGGTGGGTCATAATCTATGAAGGAGACTCAGGCAAAAGTTAGGGATCAAATAAAAAGAAAGAGCTCGCTAGGTTGAAAACCCGAAAGGGCGGCCTAGGCAAGAAAGAGCGTCCCAGTGGACTGAAAACCCGAAAGGGCGGTCCAGGCAAAAGTTAGGGACAAAGGCGTTTCACTGTGTCAGATAGGGTTGTCACCTACATCCAGAGATTCATGAAGAAATTCAAAGTTTAATTCGCCCTCATCAGCAGCAAAGATTTTTAGGACTCTTAGTCATTAGGGATAGTTGTGGTCATTGAATATGATGTAACCTTTTCCCAAATTACCATTTTTCATTTGTAATGATCCATGGAACTTGCTATTGGCAAGTTACCATTCTAATAAAACCATATTTTGAGCCATTCTTTGTTTGATATTTATCATTACTCTGATATTTTCCCTGTTATGCAAAATTTCACTTATTCATTAATAACGGTTTTGAAAGCGGAAAATATTTTGAAAAATCTTTTGGGAAAACACAATGAAAATATACATCTCGCTCTGGCATTAGGAACGAATTAATGAAATCATTTGCCTCCCACAAAAACTCTAGTTGCAACGAAAACACTGACAAATCATCTGGTGTAAACTCGTTATTAAAGAGAGATTGGCAATACTTCCCTGAATTAAACGTTTCAGTAATGACTGACCACCGATACAAAGGGCTTCTCCCCAGTATCTTCACAGATGCTTGTTGAAAATGTGATTCCCCAGTGAATTAAAGACATTCCTGGATTGACTCCAAAACCTATGGCCTTCAAACTTCAGTGTGATGGATGTGTCATCCTTCCTTTCGCTATTTCCAGTTTGTCGTCTCTCGTTAGAGTCGTTTCTTGCATATCGTTAAGCATTCGCATAGTACCATGTCATTGTACATCCTTGCATTTGGGTGTTTTCTTGTGGGGTCTTTATCTCTCTTTATCTCCATTTGCTGGTATTTGGATCTTTGTCTGTGTCTTGCTTGTGTCCGGCCTTCACCTTCGTGTTCCAGATTATGGCCCTTTATGCATTTTTTCCCAGGAAGTCTAATCTTCGTTTATGCAATCCCGGTATTGACCTATCTGATACCTAATCTCCTCATGTGGATACTATAAGTCCAATAATCGCTTATTTCAGGTCACCTATGAACCTTGGTCACCTATGAACCTTAACCTTGGTCACCTGTGAACCTTAACCTTGGTCACCTATGAACCTTAACCTTGGTCACCTATGAACCTTAATTCCAGTCATTGCTGGCATTGTTTGCTTCAGGTCAACTGTGAACCTCAACATTATTTCAGGTCACCTATGAACCTTGAGTCCAGTAATTGCTGGCATTGTTTATTTCAGGTTAACTATGAACCTTGGTCACCTATGAACCTTAACCTTGGTCACCTATGAACCTTAACCTTGGTCACCTATGAACCTTAAGTCCAGTCATCACTGGCATTGTTTGTTTCAGGTCAACTGTGAACCTCAACATTATTTCAGGTCACCTATGAACCGTAAGTCCAGTAATCGCTGGCATTGTTTATTTCAGGCCAACTATGAACCTTGGTCACCTATGAACCTTAATCTTGGTCACTTATTAACCTTAAGTCCAGTCATCGCTGGCATTGTTTATTTTAGGTCAACTGTGAACCTAAACATTATTTCAGGTCACCTATGAACCTTAAGTCCATTCATCGATGACATTGTTTGTTTCAGGTCAACTGTGAACCTAAACATTATTTCAGGTCACCTATGAACCTTAAGTCCAGTCATCGCTGGCATTGTTTGTTTCAGGTCAACGTTGAACCTAAACATAATTTCAGGTCAACTATGAACCTCGGTCACGTATGAACCAAAATCTCAGGTCAACTGTGAACCTCGAATCTTATCCAACTCATATTGGTTCCTTAACTTTATCCCCAGCTAAAAAGTCCAATCATATTTTACAATCTGGCATGCGAGTTTATCTCTGTCTTCTCTGGTTCTTCTTGAAGACCCCGTTTGAACTCTTCAGTATAAGAAGTCCCCCAGAAAACCTTTGTAGGAGGTCTATCCTTTTAGTTCAAACTGGTCCCCAGTGGAGATCATGTCTTCTTTCTAAGGTTTCATGCCCAGTAAGAATGTGTCTTTATTTCCCCAGTGTCGTCCGGTCACATATGAACCTATCATCCATCTCCCTGTATTTTTCCCCAGTGGAGAATACCTCTCTGGCTCCTATTTCCAGTAAGGATCTGTAGGGTTTCCCCTCAGCTCTGCCTTTCCATCCCCAGTATTTCCTCGGAATCTCCTTAGTGAGTCTCTTTTATTGATCAGTCTGTATCCCCAGTGAGTTTTCCTCATGGATACTAACCTTCATCCTTCCCCAGTATTATTCACCTGTGGTTGTTTGCTCTTTATCTTTGGTGTCTGGTCTGTCTGCATCTTTGCACTATCATGACATCATATCGTCATACTAGAAGTTCATGGCATGTCAGCATTTGCATGTCTGTTGCTTGTCCTTAGCATCTGCATTCCATCTAAGGGCAAAATTTTCGGTTTTCTATATTTAAATACCTTTCCACCTTGATGTCCCAAGGATTTCCATTCCTCGTGCCATCCGGTAAAGCTATATAAATAGGGGCAACTGTTGTACCCCAAATTTTACCTTTTAGATGTCATAACATTTTGCATAAACATTTAAGATCAATCATATTTGCATTATTTAACTAACCCACGTCTAAGGCCTAAATCCACCATGACATGTCTCATTGATGAATTAAGTTATTCGAAATCAAGTTCTAAGAAGTTTCTTGCAAAGGAAGCAAGGTTCAGTTCATGAAACGTTTCAAATGTGGAGATTTCACTACTTGTGCCAAAATTGAAACAATCATAACTTTCAAACCACACATCAAAATTGAGTGACTCAAAGCTCAAATGGAAGCTCTTTCCATGATATTCAAAACATATTAGAAGACCCTCTTTCAAAAAATGCTTGGTTTTTAAGTTATAGGACTTGGAAGACAAATTGCCTTTAGGACTTAGAGAAATTTTCAGCATTTTCACCTTATTTTTCTTCCAACTTTAACCCAAATTTTCATCTAGTTCCAAGCTTCAAATAAAAAATCTTTGGACATGAAAGTTGTTCCTTGTTCTTCAAGCTTTCCAAGCATGTGTAGAACTCCTCATTTGGATAAACTAATCTCAAGTTATGATGTCCTAGAGTTAGGTGTTTCAAGTTGAGAAATTTCCATAACTTCGAAAATTTTCCAAGTCTTTTTGGACAGCTCATGTGCATGACTTTGTGGTATTTTTTCTCATTGTTACAAGCATTATTTCAACTTGTCTTCCACATGGAAATTGAGCTATCAAATGCCCACTTCACATAGGATTAAAAATTTCAATGATTGGTGGAGTAGTTATTAAGTTATGATGCTTTGAAGTTGTCACGATGAAATTGTAACATGCACTCATGAAGTCTCCATTTTTAATATGTTACTGCATAAAAATATACCACCAATTCTTACATGTTTTTAAGTTCAATTTCAAACTTTCCCTCACATCAAAGATATTCCATTGTGTGGTATCTATCAAAAGGGATAAGAACCATGTCATGTGATGCATTGGAACTTCAATTTATCATGTGCCAAAGTGGAAGGCACGATTTTTATGCACAACACCATGCTAAAGGTTTGAGCCAGATTTTTAATCAAAAATCCTCTAAAATCTCCAAGATTTCATGTGGCATGCGTGTTGCTTTTTGATTTCTCCTTAATCCTCCAAAATTACAAGAATCCTTGGTGTTTTGTCTAAAAGTTTTGGATATTGTCTCATGAAACTATGCTTTTTTGCACCACAAGAAAGGTTATTTTTCTAGGAGTTGTATCTTTGTTCAAGAGCATCCAACTACTCTACAAAGACATGGCTCAGACATGGCGATATAGCACATCGTGGGAGCTGCCAAAGTGGCTTTGTGACCAGACCAAAGTACAACTACGTTGTACTTGAAAAGTAACCTATGAAGGGTTGTCATGCTGTAAAGAAGTTAACCACCGTGTAATCCAATCTTGTGCTTTAATCTCTTGGATCTTCCCTTTTCTTTTTCTGATTTTGAACCCTAAAACAAGCTGCAACAAGTTCTCACTTGGCTCAATGAAAATTATGCGTGTAGCAGCTCCTATGTTTTGTTTTCTCTCTTATGCAAAACCATTGTCTTTTGAATCTTCTGTGCCATTAACCAGCATGCTCCACTATAAAAGGAGGGTGTTTCTCACTTGTTTGACACCAACAAATATCAACACAATCTCAAAAACCACATTAGAATACATGATTCTAAGCACTGAGCAGCTGGTGAGTTCATTTCTTGGCAACTAAAAGAAGGGAAGGAGTAACTTTGCAAGCAGTTGGCATTAAGAGGAAGAGAAAAACTCAGTTCTTTAAGCTTTAAGACTCGTACCTTTGAAGAGGAAGTGGACCCTCTCCACTAGGTAATCCTCTTTCTTTTTCACTCCATATTCAACATGTCATGATCATTTTTATTCTCCGTGTTGTTATCCTTTTAATGTCCTACATTTTAGCCATATTTGGATGATATTATGGGTGACAGTGCTAAGTTCATGTGAGGCTTTTTATACTGTCTGTTCTTGATAATGTTCATATTTGCATAGCAAGTTTGAGTACTAAAGGTTACTGTTGAAAGTTTGCTTGAATGTGTGTTGGCATGATGAGTGTTTTGTTTCACTCTTTTCCCTATACCCTTGATTACATGCTCATGCCCAGGTTATAGATGACTCTAATGCCATCATCATGCTCAGGGTTGTATGTTCATATGTTCAGAGTTGTTTGGTTTAAAATGTTATTGTTATGTTCATATATGGTTTTCATATTACTTTGGAATGATATCATGAGTTTCAGTTTGGGTTTGTATTGGCATCATTGCAGCCCTGATGCGTGATAACAATGAACGAAGTGTTGAGTTTATATGAAACCTTTTGCACTACCAGTTTGGAAGCTTGGAATATGGTGTTCGTGTTGAAGTTTAGAAACCTTAAGATACTCTCATGTTATCCACTGTGGTTTAGCTCAAGTTAAATAATAGGAGATTTTATTTGAGTTTGTGTTGGATTGATAGGCATTTGACCTCACCTTTAAACACTATTCCCATGTCAGTTCCACCTTGATCTTGAATTCGTTTTGAGTGTTGTGAGGTCCATCAGTTTTTCTTTGATCTGATTAGTATGGGTAGTGTCTTCATTCTTGTTTTTTTGGTTAAGTGTTGAAGTTTGTACTCAGTTGAACATGAGAGGCGCGCGCACTGCTCATTTCTTGGTTTCACAAGAATATTGACGCGTTTGTTGAATGGTTGCATGAATGGGAAAGAGAAAGTGTGGTGTGATTGGTCAATGCTAGTTTGGCGTTTTGTGACTTAAAGGTTTTATGACCAGTTGATGTGGGTTGCTAGCATGAATATTTTTTTTTATCATGTGTTTTAAAACAGCTCTTTATTCACCTGAGAGTTTAAGTATTTTCAGGGGTGGCATATACATTGGATGTATAGCCACCCCAGTGGTATAAAACGCACGCTGTAACCAAGGGGTCTGGGGTTCGAATCCCCCTCGCCCCAGACGCCCTTTTGCTATTTTATTTCTCCTTTTGAGTCACTTTTATGGATTTGGGCCTGGCGTAATTTCTTCCAGCACCCCTAGATTCAGGGCCCACACACTGCAAACACACATTTATTTCTGATTGGTGCACCCCCACTACTGTTTGACTTCAACTATTTCATTTATTTTTATTTTTCTTTTCGTTTCAACTTTAATTGTTTAAAATATTTTCTTTTATCTAAAAATTCCAAAAAAAATTCACAAACACTCTTAATTACTTAATTTAATTTTCTATGATTTTTATTTTCACTTTTATTTTATTTTCATAATAATTTCTAAATTTACAAAATCATGAATAAACTTTTTTCATTTAATCTTGAGCTTTCTTTAAAAAATCACTTGATTCTTGAGAGTTTTTTGAGAGTTCTTTGGCTTTGTTATTGATTCATGAGAGGGTTGTTTGAGAAGGTTCCTTGACCATGGATAAGGTTTTCCCATTAGGATTTTGTTTGTACTTTTTGGCTTTGTTGCTAAGTCTCTTACCATGGATATTTTTGCCTTTGATTTCAAACTTGAAGATGCTATCTTTATCTTATGTATGTGTGCTCATTTGTTTATGATTGTTGTGAATTATCTTACTATCTCTTGACATACCTAAATGTTTGAATCATACTTTTGAGATTGATCATGCTTAATTGTTGTACATTCCCTTTAAGTTCTTGAACTCATATTATTCATGTAATTTCAATCCCTTTCAACTCTTGCTCATAAGATGTTATCTTCTCTTCCTTCCAAAGGAAAGCCTCTCTATTGACCTCAAAGTCATAGATAGCTTATTATCTTCCCTTGACATCATAGTCATAGGGTTCCACCTTGACCTCCTAAGAGCCACCTCTTCCCTTTGACCTCATATGGTTCCTCCTTGGCGTCCTAAGAGCCATTTCCCTGCTTGACCTCGTAGTCATAGGATGCCTCCTCCCTTGGCCTCATAGCCACTCAATCTTACAACTTAGAATTAAGTTAGAGTTCTTGGACTCTATTTGGGACTCATCACCTTGAGTACTCACTTCACCCCATCACGACTTAGACTTAGAGAGTTTCTTAAACTCTATATGAGCTCATACTCATTCCCCCTTGGAACTTTGGCCACAGTCAATGGTTCCTCTGATTCTTTAGTCAGATACGTAGGCACAAGATGCGACGTCTTGGCTAGCAAACTTAGTGTACATACCCCTAGGTCTTTACCTTTTACTTAAGCAGATATCTTAGCAAGCAAACATAACATAACACAAACTAAACAAGAGGTTCCTGTAGAGTACTACAGATACTTAGGGTGGTAATACCTTCCCTTTGTATAACCAACCCCCGAACCTAGATCCTCTTAGGGTTTTCTTCGAACTTTACCCTTTTCTTTGGATAAATCAAAGCTCTGTGGTGAATTTCAAAGAAATGTGATGCAAGTTAATTAATAGATTGTTATCTGATTCTCACCGCAACACTTGAAAAACAAACTTGCTCTACTATAAATAGAGATCATTTGTGCTCAGTTTGAGTACACCAAAGCACTACAACACTTGCTTTCCTCAAAATCCCTTTCTCTAGGCCAAAATGCCTTCTTTTGCAAGGTACCTCTGAGTTTTTGAGTCGGAGAGAAATTCCATCACAGGTCATGATCCAAACACCTCTAATATGTTGTATCTAAGCTGTTCAAACTCTCACATGTGACCTGTAACACCAAAATCACAAAGTCCACTTCCAAAACCTCAAAATTGGACTTTTTTGCATTTTTCAAGCCATGTCTTGATTCAGTCACTTTCAAAACTGGATAAAACCTCAAACACACTTCAAATATCATCCTTGAACTGTCTCAATTAGTTCCCCCTCATCTGGAACACCATTTGAGAGAGTTGCCATATTGGTCACTTTTGCCCCTTTTGCAAGAAAGAGCTCAAACTTGTTCCTATGGATTCCAGTTGGTGCTAACCATTCTAAAAGCTTCTAAGGGATCAATTGAGAGTGTCCAAGGCATCAAATTACTTTTGGCACAAGGAACTTGGCAGATAGCCCAAAAAGCTCCAAGAGGTAAGTGCATCATCACTTGAACTTTCTAAATTATGCATTGCTTTGAAGTCCACTGATCATAAACATCTCATACATGTTGTATATGTTGTGTTTGAACCAATTCATCATGTAATTCCTGCCTGTACCATGAGGTAGCATAGAAAATGCAAATATAGGCCTATTTCAAAACCAATATCGAGTTTTAAAATAGGGACCTCATCTGAAAAAACCATGACCACCATTGGATTCCTTGGGAAATTCTAGGTCAGATGCATATAAATTTTGTCCCAATTCATGGAGAAATGAGAAAGTTAGAGGCTTCACGTAAATGGCCCAAAACCTGGCCTTACATTGCCTTGCCTTGCCTTGCCCAGACCTAAAACAAGGCACCCCTTATATATTTATGGGGTGGTTTTGATACACGGATGTATCACCACCCCAGTGGTTGCGCGCTCATGTGTTTGGCTTGGAGGTCTGGGGTTCGAATCCCCCTCGCCCTAGACCCTTTTTTATCACTTTTTCCCATTTTTTTTATATTTTCATATTATTTTCTTAAATGATTTGAAAAATTAATTTCTCTCTCAATTTTAATTATTTTTTATTAGTTCTTTTTGTAAAAAATCGCAAAAATGTTAAAATATTTTATTCCACAAAAAAATCAAATTTATATTATTTATTTAATATAGTTGATATTTTTGCAAATAAATTCATTTTTTATTATTTTAAACAATTCAAAAAAATGAATTTTCATCTTGGAAATCAAAACCAAATGAGTTTTAATTCATCTTGTGATTAAAACATGATTTTTCAAACCTTAACCAAAAAATCACAAGTTGTTTATTCAAACTTATTTGGTGTTTTTATCATTTTTATTAATTTTCTTTGAATAATTACTTTAAAAAATGATGAAATTAGGGTTTCGTTGATTTTCCCCCTAACAAACCTTTTTCAAACACTTTGGGCCTCTTGAAAGAGTGTAAGACCCAACCCTTTTGTAAAAAAACCCATTTTGGGTCTCAGTCGTTGTATAAGTCCCTCTCCGATTCTCAAAACGACAGTGCAATCACTATCTGTCATTTGGCCTCCCATCGTGTTGTAAGTCCCGTCTTTCTTTTTCAAAAATCTTTAGGCCTCTGATAGAGTGTAAGACCTAATCCTTTGTAAATACAAAAACCATTTTGGGCCTCAGACATTGTATAAGTCCCATTGTAGTTTCAAAAATCTCGGCGCGATCGCCAGTTCAAAATCAAATCACCTTGGGCCTCTCCCTGAGTTGTAAGCCCCATCACTTGTACAAAAATAAATCTTTGGGCCTCTGATAGAGTGTAAGACCCAACCCTCTTGTAAATGAACCTTTTTTGGGCCTCAGTCGTTGTATAAGTCTCATACGATCTTTAAAACAACGGTGCGATCACTGTTAAACCTTGGGCCTCTCTTTGAGTATAAGCCCCAACAATCTTTTCAAAAACAACTTCTCTTTTGATTTAGGTTCAAATATACGGTTGTTATCAAAACTTTCTTTAATTTCTTTGAACAAGTAACAATACAGCATGGAAGCTTGCTCACCTGTAAGTTTTTATCAGTTTTTATTTAATTGCTTTCATATATATATAACTGTATTGTGGGAAGTTGCTTCCCTGTCAGTCCTTATTTCATACCCTTTTACATACTTGTCATATATCAACTGTATATATACTAGTATAGTTATTTAGAGTTTTCCCCGACAACTAGGTCTAGAACTAGGTAAAACCAGTTGGTCACTGTTTAAATACAGTCAAAACTAGATTCCCATAGGACTTCCAGATACAGTCTTACCTTCTCTTGGGCTTAAACAATATGGAACAAAGAGAAAAGCAGTATTCTCGGTGAACCTTTTCTCAGACTATCACTAATAGAATTTGTCAAAGAAATTCAGTTTCCCCGGAGAGGATTAATTCTCGGTGAAACCTCTCTTGAATTTCTTCAAACCCTAGAACTGTTCGTTAAAGGAAAGATTATTCTCGGTGAAACTTTTCTTGAACTCTTCTTAAGTTTGGATCCACAGGCTTCCTAAAAGCATCCCCGCCTCCTCTTGGGCTTTGTACAAGGACCCTCCGGCTTCTTAGAAGTTCTCATGCCTTCTCTTGGGCTTAATACAAGGACCCTGAAGACCTCTTAAAGGTATAAGACAGAACTTAGTCATCCTTTGATAGAGCAGTCTTTCCCGTGTCAAATCTCAGACCAATTTAGGGTTGATACTCATCCCTTAAAACACTCTCCTCCTCTGAGGCATCATACAAAGATAAACTCTTCCACACCAATAGACTTGGACAGTCTAACCTTAAGTCTCAAAGACATTCTCAAGTTCCCTATAAACATAGGAGAAACCTTGATCCTCCGATCAATCTCCAGCTAAGTTAAAACCCAGTCTCTCTCCTAAAATCCCTAGCCAGGGTCAAAAGGTTATTAATAACACTATTCCAAATCAGAACCTCAAGGAATCTGATATCTCAACTCTTCTATAACCCTCAGCAAGAGTTGATTCCCCATTTTGACCTGCCTCGGGATCTATATAATTCCCAGCAGAAGATAGCCTCCTCTTAGGCTTTGTATAATGATCTTTCCTCAACAAAGATAGCCTCCTCTTGGGCTTTGTACAATGATTCTCCCCAGCGGGGCTAATCTTTTCAGACTCTCTTGTTGAGTCAAAACTTTCAAGACTCTCTTGTTGAGTCCATAACCTTTTCAGACTCTCTTATTGAGTCAAAACCTTTTTCAGACTCTCGTGTTGAGTCAATCACCTTTTTCAGACTCTCTTATTGAGTCGATCACTCTCTTGTTGAGTCAACCTTTTTAGCCTCAATCTCGGGCTTTGGACGAGACAGATAAAAACACTCTCTTGTTGAGTCAATCTTTTCCAGCCTCCTCTTAGGCTTGATATAAGGATTTCCCCTAGCGGAAGTTAGCCTCCTCTTAGGCTTTGTATAATGATTTCTCCAGCTTGTTCAGCCACAATCCTGGGCTTCGTACAGGACAGATAAAAGCACTCTCTTGTTGAGTCAAACCCCTTTAGCCTCAATCTTGGGCTTTGTACAAGACATAAATCTTCATAACCTTTTCTTAAGCTTGGGAAAAATATATTCCCCAACTGAGTCAATTCCTCTCAGCCTCCTTTTAGGCTTTGAGAAATAATACCCTAAGCAACGTCAATCCTCTTTTCAGCCTCAATCTTGGGCTTTGAGCAAGACAGATAATACTCTCCCGTAGAGTCAAACTCATTTCAGCTTCTATCTTGGGTTTTGTACGAGATGCCTAAAATATCCTCAGTCGAATCAGTCTCATTTTAGCCTCAAATCTTGGGCTTTGTAGACAGATAAAGATTTCTCTCCCTCCAAAGTCATTACCCTTTTAGCCTCAATCTTGGGCTTTGTACGAGACAGATAGAACCTTTTCCCCGGAAAAGTCAAACTTTTAGCCTCCTCTTAGGCTTTGTATAATGATATCCCCGAAGATTCAGTCTCTCTTCAGCCTCCTCTTAGGCTTTGTATAAGGACTTCCCCAGTGGAGTCAATCAACCCTTTTAGCTTCAATCTTGGGCTTTGAACAAGACACCAAAACATCTTTTTCCTCCCTTAGAATAGGAGGAACTACGATTGCTCTGATTTCCCTGTTTCGTTTAAACGGGAATACGTAGGCATAAGATTGTGAAATCTTAGCGACCATACTAATCAAACACTCTAGGTCCAGTACCTTCACACATCAATCAAACATTAGGTCCAGTACCTTACCAAAAACATCGGAAAAACCCGAACATCAATAAAAACTCACTCACTCTCTCATACTTTCCTAAGAAACTTTCCCAACCCATTAACGGATAAACACCATCAAGTACAAAGCGAAGCCTAAAGCTAACAACTTGTGGATAACCACATATAGGATGGGTAATTGACAACTCCTCATTGTATAACCTGACCCCGGACCCCCCAATCTCTTTAAGCGTTTGTTCAGTTAAACATTCGCGTGCAAGGTTTGTTTTAGATAGCTTCTCTTTCCCTTACAGCTTCACGGGATAAATAAGAAATCAGAAAGTAGCAACCCCCTCCTCCTTGTTGAGGAGAAAACCCAAATTCCGCGATAAGGTGGTCGCGTCACCGACAAAAATCGCGCGCTACACCCACTCCTACCATTACGGTGAGGAGAAACCCATGGCAATAAGGTGGTCGCGTCACCGACAAAAATCGCATGCTACACCTAGTATGCTAGCATCATGTTGACAATCCTTTATCATCAAAAACACTAACCCGCCTTACATAGAGACAAACCATACTCCCTCCCCAAGAAAGCCAACACGCCTCCCATGCTCTCTCTCTTTTCTTCATGAAATAAATCACCACCCATATAATCTTCGCCCTTTTTTTTAATACAAAAATAATTGCATGTAAAAAGAAGAACAACATGGCATACTCTCGACTCTTCATCATTTTTTATCATCACCCATTCTCAGTAAACTCTTCATATCACATATAACTTGCTACTTCACATGACAGCAAACACACATGTAACTTGATTACTCACAGCCATACACCATGCTCTCAACACAACAAAACTTCCTGCGTGTAAAATCTCACCCTTCCCTCTTCATTTAAAAATAAACCCAAAAAGCCATGTAACATAAACTACTACAAACAAATTAAACTTCGGTCTAAAAAAAAACCACTTACTACAAAACTCTTTACTACACCACCTCTTTCCATCTTCAAAATCTCTACCCTTTCATCACTAAACCTTTCTCCTCAAACTCACCTTTTAACTACTTGATACACTTCAGACTAAACTCCCACCATTGATTTCTACTCCCAAAAATCTATCTTCTGCACTCATTATTCATCTTCTCAACTCACATGTCCTACCACCATTAACAATCTTCATGAGCATAACATATTCCTCCCCCTCTCCTTTTCGACGCCACCTTAAAATCCCCCACAAAACCACCACATAAGCACTCGCCTACACAACTCAACAGCTACGTTGTGATGGTTCACACACACAACAACACTTGCAAACCGCCATCAATCCGTATTCCCTCCGTTCACCGTTACTGCAACTTCCGCCATAAACACCTCACGATAACCACCATGAAAACTGAACTGTGAACAACCCATTTTCTCCAAAACCTATCTCTTTCAAACACCACAAGAAAATCCATACCACACTTCCAAATCTTCTTTTTGTCTTCACTTAGAACCTTCATCCAAGCATCACGAATATCGCACGGCATTATCGTGTTGTATCTGGTAATATTTCAAATCAGAAACTATTGTTGTATTTTCAGAAATTCTTCATCGTGATTTTCATTGAGTGTGCCGCTGTGTTTTGTAAGTTGTTGATGTTAGAACGTATGCAGTGAGAATCATACATCATTGCATTTTCATTTTATAAGAAGAACAATGTCATAAAACTTATTGTAGTGTCATATAACTGAGTGAAATTTTAATCTTGTCTTCTATTTTCATCTGAACATGTACAGTAGCCTTGTATGGATGAGTTTTTCTTTTATTTTACTATTTATTTAAAGATCTAAAAAATGTTTAGTAAAATAATTTTTTTTTTAGAATGGAAAGAGAAAGTTGTTTTCACGTGAAACATAAAGATACTTGTTCTTGTTTTACATTTTCACTATTTATTTTTCTGATCTTTTTAATTTTTATCTTAATCACTTGTTATTGAATATTTGGTTGAGTCTTTATTTTATTTACTTATTTATTTATTTATTTATTTATTTGCTCTTTTTTTTTTAATATATCTTTTAATTATTTTGATTTCTTCTTTTAGTTTAGAATTATTCTTTAAATTAATTTTGGTTGTAAGTATCAGATTTATTTTTCTAATTGTATTTTAAAATTTTTGTTAGAATTAATAGTAAATTGTTAGTTTAGTTATTAATAAAAAAACTCAAAAATATTTTTAATTAGTTTATAGTTTAATCCTTTTCATTTCAAATTCATGTTATTAAGAATTTATTTCCGGTCACTTAGATTTTTGTTAATTAATTTTCATTAATCTCCTGGACTTCTAACTTTTGTGACTTGTAGCTTAGGATCTTTTTGTTGATCTTGTGATTCGATTCCTAACTTCGTGAGCTTGTGATTTCGATCTGACTGTTCCATTACTCTGTATCTAGTGCATTTTATGCCATAATATTTCTCTTTTTCTATGATTCTATTCCATGTTTTAAACTTGACTTCTCTTGATATCTCATCTTGATACTTGAGTCATATCTCGATTACTTATTTGCCTGTTGTTTCATATGTTCCCATAGGATCTCCTAGTTCGACTAAATTTTTTATTAAGATCGAAGTAGGATAGATTTTAGGTTCTCAATCCTTGTATGACAACGTTTAGGATTCAGTCTCCCATAGATTGTCATTTCTTTTTGCATCCAAAATCTCCTCTTAATCTCATTCCAAAGGAAAGTATCCCCCCTACTGACCGTCATGTCATGTTTAGGACAACCTTGTCCACCATTCCCTTGAGACCTTGTTAGAGTCTTACCCGTTTATCCTAGCCTTAGGATTAGAGTCGTCGTACTCTATGTATGTTCTTGCCATGGACACTTACTCACCTTACCCCTTTATCCTAGCCTTAGGATTAGAGTCGCCGCACTCTATGTGAGTGTCTTGCCATGGACACTTACCTCCCTATTTATCCTAGTCTTAGGATTAGAGTCGCCGTACTCTATGTAGGTGTCTTGTCGTGGACACTTATCTTCCCCTTGGAACCTTGACCACAGTCAAGAGTTCCTCACGTGTAGTTAGGTGAACTACGGACGCTCTGATTCCTCATTCCCTAATGAGGGTACGTAGGCACAAGGATCCATATCCTTCGCGAGCTCACTAACAACTACATATAAGTGTCATGGTTATGAACACTTACTCCCCTTGGAACCTTGACCACAGTCAAGAGTTCCTCACCCCTAGTGAGGTGAACTACGAATGCTCTAATTCCATCCTAGTCAGGATACGTAGGCACGAGATGTGATGTCTAGGCGAGAATACTTAGGAAAACTTAGGTCGTTCCCTTTTATCCTAGCCTAAGGATTATAGTTGTCGTACTCTATGTGAGTGTCATGGTTATGAACACTTACTTTCCCTTTCATCCTAGCCTTAGGATTAGAGTCGCCGCACTCTATGTGAGTGTCTTGCCATGGACATTTACCTTCTCCGTTCTCATCCTAGCCTTAGGATTAGAGTTGTCGCACTCTATGTAGGTGTCTTGCCATGGACACTCGCCCTCCCCTTGGAATCTTGACCATAGTCAAGAATTCATCACCCGTAGTGAGGTGAACTACGAATGCTTTGATTCCTCATTCCCTAATGAGGGTACATAGGCACAAGGATCCCTATCCTTAGCGAGATCACTAACAACTAACTCCCTTATCTCTCGCCGCAGTGCGATCGACACCAACTTACTTTCTCGTTTATCCTAGTCTTAGGATTAGAGTCGCCACACTCTATGTAAGTGTCATGGTTATGAACACTTACTTCCATTGGAACCTTGACCACAGTCAAGAGTTTCTCACCCGTAGTGAGGTGAACTACGAATGCTCTGATTCTATCCTAGTTAGGATACGTAGGCACGAGATGTGATGTCTTGGCGAGTATACTTTCTATATACCCTAGGTCATTACCTTAGCACCTTTCCCTTAGCAAGCAAACTTTAGCATAACACAAATACTAACAAGAGGTTCCTGTAGAGTACTACAGATACTTAGGATGCTAACACCTTCCCTAGGTATAACCAACCCCCGAACCTTAGATTCTCTTAGCTTTGTTGTTACATAGTCCACTTAGGGTTTTCTTCGATCTTTACCCTTTCCTTTGGGTAAGTCAAAGCTCGGTGGTGAACTTCAAGATTTGTGATTCAAGTTAACTAATAGCTTTATATTCGATTCTCACCGCAACAATTATCAATTACTCAAAATAGAAAATACTTGACAATCTAACACTTAAAGTGTCCAAAATAAAATACGTGTTAAGAAAATGACATAAAGAGTAAACTCCCACTAACCAAGCACATCAAAATAACTCATAATGCCCATGTTCTTAAAATGGTTTTTGAACACAATGGGCCTAAGTCTCTTGGTTAGGGGATCAACAAGCATGAAATCAGTGCCAATGTATCTTTCAAAACAAGTTCAAAACCAGTTCTTAAAATTAAGCTAACATCTCCCGCTAGATCCACAATGACTTCAAGATCATTTCCTACCCAAAGTTTGATTTCCCCTCAAATTTGGTCCCTGTTGGTTTCTAAACCACTCCATATTTATTCTTGTTATCTGATCAAGCTTTAAAAGCATGACAATCATTTTCTCATGCCCATTTTCCTTACACCAAAAGGATTTCTTAAAAGCAATTGGCTTAGGGCCTTCTATGTTATGATGTTAACCATTATCTGGTTCCTTAAACTCAGGATGTCCATGAGAAGAACTATTAGTGTTTTATTTTTCCAACAATTCTTACCAGAATGAGGTTTTTCATGAACAATTAGGAGGGCTAAGTCACTTCTTTCCATATTGAGTTTCTCTTCTTCCGCTACACATTTGGTAATAAGGTTATTGACGGTCTGCTTCCCACCAAAGGTTTTATAGGCAATTTTGATTTGAGTAAACTCAGCAAGTAGGCAGTTTAAGCCATGAGACACAATGAAATTCTCATGCAGGTCAATGTCATGGGATTTCAGTTCGGTTTAGACATGAACCATTTTAAGAATGAACTCCTTGACACCCTCATTGTTATTATATTTTATAGTCGTGAGCTGTTTCATTAAACATCTAGATTTAGCATTATCAAATACCTGAAACCTCTCTTCAATAGCAGTAAGATATTCTTTAGCATTCTCTTTCGTAGGTAATCCACTAATCAGATGTCTAGAGATGGTCTTCTTAATAGCACACAAGATAAGTTGGTTACTCTTCTCCCACTTAACTAATTTTTCTTTCTCTTCAAGTGTGCTCTGAGCATTAGTCACAGGTTCGGTTTCACGCAATGTCATGTCAAGATCAGCAATCCCTAATGAAAACACCAAGTCTTTCTTCCATTTCTTAAAATTAGACCCATTCAGAATCTCAATAGAAGCAGAAAAGTTATTCATAGAGAAGGTCACTATTGAGACAAAACAAAAATGCATTAGAATAAGTAATAAAGACAAGATATAGCTTTTATGAACATAAACTATCACGAAGAGGCCAACATTATCACACAATCCCCTTTGGGTGGTGTAATACCCTAATTTTTACCCCTAAGATCCCACATATCATTTGCATCTCATACCACAAACAAGATCACAAGCTTTGGATCTCTTGCCCTCCTCTGTAGGTTTGCTCTTGAGGGAGATCACCAAGCACCCCTGTTTTTTTGTTTGCTTGATATTTGTTTATGTTGATGTTTACTAACCCTTAATTAAAATCCAAAAAAATACGTTTTATTTCCCTTTACTAACTTTTTCAGGAAGAATTTGGATCAAGAATATCAAATACCAGTTCCTCAGTTCGAATGAAATTCATCTGAACAAGGTCAAAGTTGATCTGCAAACAATTCAAAATCATTTGATCAAGAGTTTCCCAAGATTTGATTATTTATTATTCAAGAGACTCCAAGGTTCATGTGTTTATTTCCATGCCTTCTTTGACAAGCAAAACGAATTGAGCCAGAGCCAAGACAACACATCAAAAAGCAATTTTTCTCACTTTTTCACTGTGTTAATCGATTAACACATTTGTACATGCAAATGGTTAATCGATTAACCAGTGTGTTTTTTGTCTAAAAACATAATTTTCAAATTCTGCAACATTTGGCACCAAATTTCACTTTGTTTCATCATGAGAATATTCTAGACCATCTCATTTTAATTCCCCTACCTCATCATAATTAATTCCCACCATACACCCTCATTAATCACCACTTGATCTTGATTTTGCCTCCAAATTCAAATTCCAAGCCTAATTTTGGTTCCAAACCAAACTCCAATCCACCAAAATTCTCAAGCCTAAATTCTATAAATAGAGGCCTCATTTCATTCATTCTACAAGCTTTTGATAGCCAAATTCACCTTGCAAAAATTTCTCTCAATTCTTCATCTACCCAAATTCACCAAAACTCTTTCTTCCCTTGAAAGTTAGTAAGTTCTTCATTGGAGCTCACTAATCTTTGAGCTAAACCTCCATCCAAACACTTTTTCATCTTCAATTTCTGTAGATCAAGGCTTTGGAGTGTGGTTCTTGAAGTTGATTTGAAGCATTTTAAGATTTGAAGTGGTAATTCACTTACTCCACCATTGTTGTGCTTGATTCATCTTCCACAATGTGATCTCTTATTGATTCTTGTTGCTTGATCTTTGGATCTTGAAAATAGTGTTCCATTGGTGTTATTTGTTGTTGTTTTACTTGAATTTTCGTGCTAATTTGCATTCATGGTCATGAGGTGTTTGAAGAAATGATTGGATCATGAATGCTGAATTTTTTGCAAAATTTTTTGTTGTCATAATAGTGTTAATCTGTGAGCTAAACCTCCATCCAAACACTTTTTCATCATTAATTTCTGTAGATCAAGGCTTTGGAGTGTGGCTCTTGAAATTGATTTGAAGCATTTTCAGATTTGAAGTGGTAATTCACTTATTCCACCATTGTTGTGCTTGATTCATCTTCCACAATGTGATCTCTTGTTGATTCTTGTTGCTTGATCTTTGGATCTTGCAAATTGTGTTCCATTGGTGTTATTTTCTATTGTTTCTTGAATTTTCGTGCTAATTTGCATTCATGATCATGAGGTGTTTGAAGAAATGATTGGATCATGAATGCTGAATTTTTTTCAAAATTTTTTGCTGTCATAACAGTGGTAATCGATTAACACATTTGCATATGCAAATGGTTAATCGATTAACTAGAGCCAGATTTGTGTTTTTGGCTTTTTTTGGGACTGTTTTGAGCTCTTTTCCTCCTTCTTCCATTTCCTTTTGATCTATGCCTTGGTTTTAAATTTTAAAGGTCTTATTCCTCTTTAAATTCAATGGACTTAGGGTGTAGATGAAGTTGGATAAACATTTAATAATTCAAAGTTATCTTTAAAGTGAATTGTTCAATTCATTTTAGGTGCTTTTAGTTAATGACATGTTTAGTGCTTTAATCTACCAAAATGAGTGGTTGAACTTAAAGATGGAATGATTTTAATATTGTAATTCAATTTGGCTTCCCTTCCCCTCTTCTTCTTTTTCTTTTGATCGATGAAAATCTTCAATATCATTGGAACTTATTTTAAGCTCTTGATGAAGATGAGATCGCTATCTTTTTTCTTTTCGTGCGGTATTGCTTTTGGAGAGTGATCTACATATCACTTCTCTAGCATGCATTAGCACTAACATTGTTATTGACCGGCCTCAGATAGTTGTGGCTTCTACATAAGTCCGATTACGATTGCTTAACATAGCGCTAAATTGTCCCAAAATCGGAAAACCGTTGTGATTTGTAAGTGAATTATCAGTCTCCTATTCTTCCATGGCATAGTTTGAAATAGATTGGATTTCTCTTATTACCCGTGGGGGTTAGTTGGCATACTCGTTGATTTTATCCGAGTTGGAGCCCTCCCCATGGTAATGTATGAGACCCTGTTTTCATTCGCATGGATGTCTAGTCGAGCATTTCCGAAAACACAACAAAACTTGAGCCCTCATTTTGGATCATTTTTGCTCTATATTGTTATATTAATTGTGCTATGTTTATGCTTCCTTCTTGCTCCCTATCTCTCTTTATTTTTTATGCTTTATGTTATAATATCATATCATATTATTTGTTTATGTTTCCGCCATTTTTCCTTTGTCCACTTGGACCGTTTGTTTATGTTTCCGCCATTTTTCCTTTCTCCACTTGGACCATTTGTTTATGTTTCCGCTATTTTTCCTTTGTCCACTTGGACCATTTTTTTATGTTTATGCTCTTTTTCTTTTGTCCATTTCGACCAAAAAACATTAATAAAGGTTAAAACCCCTAAAAAACATGTTCTCTTAATGGTGGACTATGGTTACTATCCTTTGCATTGGACATGGAACTTTGGACTTAGAACTAGGATCTTAACCTATGCTTGGAAGTTTGTGATGGTAAACTTTGGATTTTTGGGTACTTGGAGTTCTCCTTTGAAGACCTATCTTGATTAAGGCCTAATCTAAAGGAAAGAATGCTTATGTTATATAGCTTACTTGTGTTGTTAGACCGTTCTTATCCTTAGCTTTTATCTTTTTGCTTTAGGATAGTCACTTCTTCTCCACCCTTTCTTCAATTTTCAAAATCTTCTCTCTTTTTCAAAACCGTCTTGTTTTCAAAACTTAAACCACTTTCATAAAAAACCTTGACTTTGTTCAAGTGATTTTCAAACTTTGTTTTCTTTAATAAATGTCAATCAATGTTAATCATACTTTGACTAGTTTCAAAAAGACTTAAAAATACAAAAAAAAAAAAACTCATTGAAACTTTTGTGCCTTTGTGTACTTTTTCTTTTAAAACTTTTCAAAAAGTTAAGACATGAGTCATTTTCTTAGTTGAGATGTAATTCTCCTATTCCCCATAGTATTTAAGATGTTGCCATTTTCCGCTTAGATGTTGAGTGATAGACTTGTTGATTTTAATCCAAGTGAAATCCTCCATCTTAAGATGATGCAAATGTTATCTTATTCTTGTGGGTGACTAGTTGTAGTTTTCTCCTTAGAATGACGACTTGTCTTTTCATTTAAAATTAATCGAAACAAACCATTTTTGTTATTTGTACCATGAACTATGAGTTTTTGATCCAATATTGCACTTTGTGGGTACGTAAGCATGAGGCGATAAGTCTCTTCAATCACAAAAATCTAAAAAATACTTCTCTTCTCATCTCCCCAATCTCCTTTCAAACCAACCTTTTTAAACCAAAAGCGTAGATATTTTAAAGGGTTCTTATAGAGTACTATAGACGTTTTGGGTGCTAACACATTCCCTTAGCGTAACCAACCCCCTTACCCATTCTCTGTTTGTTCTTGTTTAGAACTTGTTTAGGTTTTGTTCGCTCTTTTTCCTTTCCTTTTGGATAAAATAAAAGTGCGGTGGCGACTCTTGCTTTATGAGTTAAGTTAATCAATAGCTTACACTCACAAATTTCCCCATTACAGAAAAGTGGTGACTACTGGGGATCTTTGGTTCTTAGCGGGTTCGGCCTACTTTGATTTATTTATCGCTTTCTGAGTGATTTGTTTGTTATTGCTTGTTCTGTTTGGGTGCTTGGTGACTTGTGTGGTGAGATAAGTCCTATACCCGGAGTTGAGTGCACTTATGATATGAGGGTGGTATAGTCTTATTCGGCTTACGTGGAGTAGTCCTTACTAAGCTGACTTGAGGTCCCTCGCTCAGTGAAGGCCCCTTTGGGATTACTGATGTCATATGAGTAGTCGTATTTGGCATTACTTTTCTGACCTGGGATCCCGAGAAGCTAAGGACCTTAGAACCTTTTAACCCATCTTGGCCTTATTAGGACGTGGTGTGGTGGTTGTTTAGGTGTAGACTTGAATCAGTTGTTACGCGATACCACACTCAGACGAGTTTCTCTTGAGAATGTTGTTGGCTGACGAGTAGTCGTTTAAGCTGATAATATCCGAAAGATGGATCTATGACTCTGGGAACTTTTTAGAACCTTGTTCTATAGGTGGATATAAACATTAGTACATACCATTGTGGGTTGGTTCTTACCCTTGACTCCATGCTCGCGCCAAACCTTTGAACCCGTGTGCTTTGCGTGATCTTGTTTGTGGGTGCTGCATCATGCATTCATAGACATGTTGTTTCAATTAGTCTTCAAGGATATTAGAGATTTTCCTTTACAAAGATCACAGATATTGTGATCATGAACATTCGAAGGAGAAATACTCAGAAGTACAGTTTTCGAGCTCTTAATCTTAATAATGTGAAAAGGCTAGCGTCCTTGGTAGTTGATCGTGCAGACTTCAGATCTCGTCATGGAAGACTTCTATCTGTTCTTTCTACCAACATTGAAGACAAAATTCTGAACACCCATGTGCAATTCTATGATCCTATCTACCGATGCTTTACTTTTCCTGATTATCAGCTCATGCCGACCTTGGAGGAGTATGCTTATTTGTTGGGTATACAACCAGTTTCTGATAAGGTTCCTTATACTGGTTTGGAGGAAGTTCTTAAGCCCCAAGATATTGTTGCAGTCACCCATATGACGAAATGTGATATAGATGCTAACCTTATGGTTAAGAGAGGCATCAAGGGTTTGACTTCTAAGTTCTTGATTGGGAAAGCCACTTTATTTGATAATGTTGGTACCACGTTGGCGTTTGAGACTATATTTTATTTGCTTATCTATGGACTAGTCTTATTCCCTAACGTTGACAACTTTGTGGATGTTAACGCTATTAGGATTTTCTTTATTGGAAACCCTGTTCTGACTTTACTTGGCGATACCTACTTCTCCATCCATCATAGGACTTCTAAGGGGAATGCTACCATTGTTTCTTGCACACCTCTGTTGTACAAGTGGTTTATTTCGCACTTGCCACAGTCATCTGCTTTCAAAGAGAACAAGAGTTGTTTAAGGTGGTCTCAGAGGATCATGTCCCTTACTCATGCTGACATTACTTAGTGTTCTTCTGTTTATGAGAATGTCTAGATTATTAATAGTTGTGTGGAATTCTCCAATGTGCCTCTTCTTGGTACACAAGGTGGACTTAACAACAACCCCAGTTTAGCTCGCCGTCAGCTTGGTTATATGTTGAAGGATAAGCCTTAAAATGTTCTATTAGAGGGTTTATTTTTCCAAGGAGGGGATGACTCTCTTGGTTTGAAAGGAAGAATGGTTCATGCTTGGACTAAGATTCATAGGATAGATAAAGGACAACTTGGAAGTCAAGTTTGTATTGCCTGGGAGCCTTATACGCTTTGGGTGAAGGAGAGAGCTAAGGAGCTCAAAATGCCTTATCCTTTTGAGAAACCCGTTTCTACAATGGTTGCTACACCGCTCCCTATTCCTTCTGATGATGTGAAGACTCTTCAAGATGCATTGGCCAAGATGGAGGAAGAAAAAGATCTTTGGGAATCCAAGTTCCGCACTTCAAACCATGAGAAGTTAGAGTTGCAAAAGCAGATAAAGGAGAAAGATGACCTGATTGAGTTACTTGAGCGACGTGTTGTGAAGAGACATCGAGATGATTTATTTTCCTCTTCTACATCATCATCGCATCCTCCTACTTCTGGTTCTTGGAAGGGTATTGTGGATTAGCTCGTGCTAGAGAAGACTTCCATGAAGGACAACTATGAGAGTGAGATTAAGAGACTCCGAAGGAAGTATCATCTTGGATCGTCATCAGATGCTCCTTAGGAACTAGATTTTTCTTATTGTATTTTGATCCTTTATAACTTGTACTTCCAAGTGTAGCTCTTTCCGATATTCAATAAAATGAGGTGTTTATTAGTATTTCAAAAAGTGTTATTTCTTTATGATGTTTGCAATTGTTTTATATTTTAAAGATCCTTGAAAGATTAATGAAACATTTTCATTTTGCATTTTCTTTCACATCATTGTGCATCGTGTTTTTCCTTTTCCAGGTATCTTATGTTTCCCTTTGGTCTTCATTCAGCCAAGTTGTCGTACCAATACAATACTCGAGCTAATCTGAAGAAAAAAAATGGATCAACTGCAACAAGAAAATCGTGAGCTTCGTGAGGAAGTAACAACTCTGAAGGACAGTTTATAAAGACTCACTGCTATGATGGAAGCATTGGTGGCTGATCAGAATCATACACCCCCTCCTCCTCCGTCTTCGACTCTTGTGCAAAGGACATTCATTTCTGAGATTGTCTCTACGCCCATATCTGTTGCGCCTGCTAGTGTTCCTCAACACTCTATGCCTCCTGGGTTCCCCTGGGGAATGCCTCTTAACTTTTTTCCTGAAGGTTATCAACCACCACCTCCTGAAGTTCCAGCTATTCCCACTGTTCAGCTTGTGATGTCTGTACCGCAGCCTGTGGTTCACATCGTTCCTTTCGAAGAACCAATTTTCCACACAGCTCTGAGCGAGAATGTCAGTGCTTATAAGAAAATGGAAGAGATTCAAGATCAATTTTCTGAAATGCAGAAAGAAATCAAAGCTTTGAGGGGGTAAAGAATTTTTTGGGAAGAATGCCCATGAGTTATGCCAGGTTCCTAATGTGAAGATCCCACATAAGTTCAAGGTCCCTGACTTTGAAAAGTATAAGGGTAATTCTTGTTCGTTGAGCCATTTAAATATGTATGCTCGCAAGATGTCGACTCAGACCGATAATCATCTTCTTCTCATTCACTACTTTCAAGACAGTTTGTCTGGTGCATCCTTGAAATGGTACATGGGACTCGACAACACTCAAATTTGCACTTTCGAAGATTTGGGTGAGGCTTTTGTGAAGCAGTATAAAGTATAATATGGATATGGCTCCTGATCGGGACCAGCTTCGAGCAATGGCTCAGAAAGATAAGGAGATATTCAAAGAATACGTGCAGAGGTGGCGCGAGATTGCTGCTCAGATTAATCCTCCTTTGGAAGAAAAAGAGATGACCAAAATCTTCTTGAAAACTTTGAGTCCTTTTTATTATGAGCGTATGATTGCTAGTGCCCCGAGTGACTTGACTGAGATGGTGAATATGGGGATGAGATTGGAAGGAGGTGTCCGTGAAGGACGTTTATTGAAAGATGATAATTCTGCTGGAAGTTCCAAGAAATACGGTGGAGGATTTTCCAAGAAGAAAGAAGGATAGAACAATGCCGTTTCTCGAGAGAAATATAGAAGACCTCGCAATATAAACAATCATCAGCAACATGTTGCATCTGTTACTTCTGTTATCAATTCAAATCTTGTTGTTTAGGCAACTCCTGCCCAACAACGCTCTCACCAACATAACAATCAACTGGGCCATTTTCAGAAGGACTTTGATCTAATTCCGATGACCTACTCAGAATTGCTTCCTGGTTTATTTCAAAAGAATCTTGTTCAGACCCGTGCAACACCTGCTGCTCCGAAAGATTCGCCATGGTGGTATAAGCCTGAGGCTTATTGTGCTTTCCATCAGGGAGGAACTGGGCATGACACTGAGAATTGTTAGCCATTGAAGATGGAAGTGCAAAGGTTAGTTAGAAGTGGTATTTTGGCTTTCGAAGACACCAATCCTAATGTGCAATCGAATTCGTTTCCTAATCATGGTAAGGCGTCTGTCAATATTGTTTAAAGTTTTCCTGGTGCATTCAAGATTTATGATATCCTTTGGATTCAAAGATCGCTTGTGGAAATGCATGCACTTTTGAGTGAATACCATGATATTGATCATGATTATGCAGCCTGTTGCATCTGTTCTGTGAACCTGCGTGGTTGTGTGATAGTGAAGAGGGACATTCAAGAGATGATGGATCAGAACTTGATTGAGGTCACTACAGAGAGAGATGAATATGAGAATGAGGTGAATGCTATTGTGCCACACTTTAATATTCCTGAACTTGTTATCTGTTATGATAGTCAGAAGTCTGCTGTCACACCTTTGGTTATTCGATTACCCGGTCCAGTACCGTATGAATTTGACAAGGTTGTTCTGTATAAGTATAATTCTACTAAGGTAGAAGATGGTAAAGAAGTGCCCATTCCTTCTTTGTCTTCTGTGGTAAACATCTATGATGTTAGTAGGGTGACCCGAAGTGGTCGTGTCTATGCTTCTGAGCCTCCAAAGAGAGTAGAGAATGCTGATGTTGGGAAACAACCTCAAAGTGAGAATGATGTTGACATTTCTGGTCAGTCAAGTGGTTTGAATAAGAAGACTTATGAGGATGAGGTATTGAAATTGATTAAGAAGAGTGAGTATAGTGTGTTAGATCAATTCCTACACACCCGGTCTAAGATTTCAGTGTTGTCCCTATTGATGAGTTTTGAGGCTCATAGGGAATCTTTATAGAAAGTTCTGGAACAAGTGTATGTGAGCATAATGTGATTGTTAATCAGTTTGATGGCATTGTTGCCAACCTCACAGCATGCAATAATTTGAGTTTCTATGATGAAGAGTTACTCGAGGAGGGGACAAATCACAATTTGGCCTCACATATTTCTATGAACTGTCAAGAAGATGCATTTTCCAATTTTCCCTGAATGTGTTTCCAAAATCTATTTTGTCGAAGCTTTCGTACCAAGGTGCTCCCATGAGGTATATTGGGGTTGTGGTTAAAGCTTTTGATGGATCTAGAAAAACTGTGATTGGAGAGGTCGATCTTCCAATCAAACTAGGATCGTTCTTCTTCAAAATTACTTTTCAAGTAATGGATATTCCTCCTGCTTATAGTTGTTTGCTTGGCCGACCTTGGATTCATGAAGCTGGGGCAGTAACCTCAACTCTTCATCAGAAATTGAAATTTGTTCAGAATGACAAGCTGGTAATTGTTAGAGGCGAATAAGCGATGCTGGTGAGCCATCTTTCATCCTTTTCGTATGTTGATACCGACGAAACTGTTGGAACATCATTCCAAGCTCTTTCTGTCAATGATAAAGCTGTTAAGAAGAATGGGTTGCCCATGTCTTCTTTGAAAGATGCTCTACATGTATTAGAAACTGGTCGGTCTAACGGTTGGGGTCGCGTTATTGATGTGATTGATAATAAAGACAGAACTGTTTTAGGTTTTGAGCCTGGGACAGTTAGAAGAGATTTGAAGCGTATTAATGAGACCTTTCACAGCACCAGATTTATCAACAAAGATCACTCCACTGCTGCGATTATTGAAGATGATCAAGAATATGAGATTGATCCCCTGGAATGGGAGCCATACCTTGATGATCCTGCATACGATTCTGAGATAGAGGATGCATATGTACCTTTTTATTTCCCTCGACCGAGGCTTAAAGAACTTGAATATGAAGTCAGTGCCATCATTGAAGATGAAGAAGAAGAATTTCCCAGTTTTGTGAAGCATGGACAGATCTGCCAGAATTTGATAGCTGTTGATGTTCCCACTATTATTCATATTTCAAAGTAATTTGTTTTTGTTTCTTTCAAAAATTCTTTCACTCTTCTCAAGATGAAAGTGAATTTGTGAGGGCTTTGTTTCAACTATTATCATCATCAATAAAATGTTATTTTGTTTATCCATATTATGTTTTCCCTTTTTGCTTTATTTCTGAAAAATGGTAACATAAAAAACAAAAACAAAAATAATAATGTGAATATCACTTTTATCTGCATAATACTTGCACTTCTTGTTCATATTCTAAAATCAAACATAAAATCATTGTGCAGATTGATTGTTAAAGGTCGCTTAATTACGGATAATACTCTCGTGGTGATGGAATGCTTCCATTGGCTTAAGAAGAAGAAGAAGGGAAGAAAAAGAGTTATGGCATTAAAACTGGACATGGCAAAAGCTTACGAACGGTTGGAGTGGTCCTTCATCATAGAAGTCCTTTCTTCCATGGGTTTTCCCCCAAATTTTGTCAATCTTGCCATGAGGTGTGTCACATCTGTTTCTTACAAGATATTGGTGAATGGTCATCCTAGTTCTTCTTTTCAACCGGAGAGAGGTATTCGTCAAGGGGACCCTCTCTCCCCGTACCTTTTCATACTTTGTGCCAATATTTTTTCAGGGTTGCTAAAGTATGAGGTTCAGAACAAAGAGATCCATAGGGCCCAAGTGGATAGAACTGCGCCGGTTATTTCACACTTATTTTTTGCCAGTGATTGCTTGTTGTTTGCCAGAGCCAATGCCAAAGAGGATAACCATCTTTTGGGTGTTCTTAAGAAGTATCAGGATTCATTGAGTCAATTGGTGAACTTCGAAAAGTCGGAAGCGTCTTTCAGCAGCAACGTTAAGGAGTAAGACAAACATTGGATTCATGCTAGATTTGGTGTAAAGGTGGTTGTTAGTCACTCCAACTATCTTGGCCTTCCTGTCATGTTTGGGAGATCCAAAAAAGATATTTTTGCTTTGGTTGTTGACAGGGTCTGGAAAAATCTTAAAGGGTGGAAGGAACAATTTCTTTCCAGAGCAAGAAAGGAAGTGCTGATTAAAGTTGTGGCACAGGCTATACTGTCGTATATCATGAGCTGCTAAAAGCTTCCAGATTTTGTCTGTCACAATATCGAGGCTATCCTGGTTAGATTCTGGTGGGGTGCTAAGAACGGAGAGAAGAAGATCCATTCGTTGAGTTGGAGAAAACTAGCAATGAGTAAAGGTGATGGGGGCCTTGGGTTCAGAGGCATCAGTGATTTCAACAATTGTTTGCTAGGGAAGCACTATTGTAGACTTCTCACGGACAAAAACTCTTTGATGGCTAGAGTGTTTAAAAGCAGATACTATTCGCAAACCTCTATCTCTATAAGTTCCGTTGGCTATACTCCAAGCTATGCTTGAAGAAGCGTCATTAGTGCTAGCGACGTGGTGAATCGTGAGGCTCGTTGGAGAATATGGAATAGTGAGAAGGTTTCTATTTTCCATGATAGCTGGATCCCTAACAATTGTGGCTTTAAAGTTTTTGGTCCCATAACTAGACTTGAAGCTAATGCTAAGGTTAAGAAACTGATTGACTGTGACCTTGGTTGCTGGAAGAAGGATGTGATCACTAGTTGCTTCCCTCCAAGGGAGGCTATGCAGATTGTTAGTATACCTCTCTCTTCTGGTTTTTTGAAAGATATGCTCATTTGGCACTTTGAAAAGAACGGGGTTTATTATGTTCGTACAGCTTATCATGCTTGCATGCATGCTCATTTGAATAAGTCTCCTAGCCCATCTGGTTCTTCTTTCAGAAGGCTGTAGATGGAAATCAGGAAGGCTAAAATCTATTCAAGGATTAGAAACTTCATCTGGAGACTGGTCAAGAACATTTTGCCGTTGAAAGATAATCTATCCAAGAAGGGTGTCAAATTGGAAAACTGCTGCGCTTTCTATTGAGATTTTTGAGAATCTGCCCAACACCTATTCAAGGATTTACCTTTTTCTAAACAAGTATTTCTTCCATCTATTTTGAGTTACAGGATTCCTCAGGATACCCACCTTCTTGATTGGTTATTTAGCATTATTACTTGTCGGAACTTTCTCAGTTCACAGTAGTTGTGTTCCCTGTTGTATAAGGTGTGGAACGCGAGAAATGTGTTGTGGTTCCAAAACAAGGGCGCTGATCCGTCGAACGTGGCTTTGGAGGCCCTCATTTTTGTGTCTGACTTTAATTTGGCCAACCCAGAGTTGGTTCATGTGGATGCGAGGAACGTCTGCGATGTTGAGATGATTCCCAATGGTGATGTTAAAGTGTTGCAGGTCGATGCTGGTGTCCGTGTTGGGGAGTTTGTTTACTTTGGTTGTGTCATCAAGAATAATGACCTTGTAATTAATTAGCTGCGATCCATAAGTAATTCATTGACGTTTCGGATGAGGTTGTTGAAGCTCTTGAAATTAAATAGGGGCTTTCCATGGCCATGGCTCTGAAGATTGATAGGCTCATCGTCCAGTCGGACTCCCTCGCTTTAGTGGATTGTATCAACTCTATTTCGGCAAATGCAGTTTTGGAACCAATTGTAGTGGACTGTCACACCATTCTTGTTAGTTTTCATTTTGTTTCAATTCTGTTTGTTAATAGAATTTGTAATAGGGTTGCCCATGATGTGGCAGGGTTGGGTAAGCTTCTTGGATCCAAAAAATGGATTGGTGGTTTCCCCGCTGCGGAACCTTTGTTATTGTCTTCCCCTTCGGGGTTTGTTTAAATGAAATTATTTTACCATAAAAAAACTACATTCATAAAATACTAATTCTGATAAAAGACATTAGAATTATGAATTCAATCATAATAGATCTCGCTTTATAACATAAAGCCGTAACTAAATAAGCCAAAACAAATCCACAAGTTAAAATTGTGTAAATGATTATCGATTATTGTGAATAGGATGAAGAAATCAACACGTGTAATATATATTTATAGAGAATAAATGAGTTATTGGATGCAGAATTGAGAATCGTTGATAATATAAAAATTAGAGATGATTGAAAAAAGCAGCAAGAATACATACAATGACACTATTTCAGAAGCCAAGCCATGGAACATTGTTGAATAATAAACAAAGGTTTGTTAATACATATATAACATTTAATATTATTAGCAGTGCATCACATTCAGTGCAACACATTGAAATTGATTTCACAAATTCAATTTCAACTTTAGTTTCAACTTCAACTTTAATTTCACAAATTAATTTCATAAAATAAAATTTTAGAATACCAATAGCTTTATTTTTACAATCGTAAAAATAGAGTCACAAAAATAAAATTAAAGTTGTTTAATCAGATATTGCATAAACAATACCCATTGATTGGAAATTGATTTCAGCAAATGTTCAAGATTGAATCAAAATAATTCGAACCCTAGCTAAATTCATAATCATATATTAACGATAATCAATTGAATTCTAACACATAAAATTTAAGCTCCGATGCCAAATGTAAGCAAAAATATTCAATAATCGATTGTATGAAATTAGAACATCAATACTTACTTGTTGAAGTCGTGATTCGGAATCCCAAAAAGATGAATTACTAGATCATCCTCTGTATCTCACAATCTTGTACACAACTCTAAATGTCGCAAGTTGTAGAGCTGGCCGTTATGTTTCTGATTCTTATGATTACAGAGGGGACCTAGTCATATAATATATATAACCCCAGTACTTATCCATTATTTGTCAAAGGTTGAAGCCCACACTTTTACCCACACCAATCAAGTTTTAGATACTCAGTCCTTAATTAAAAAAATCACTTAACCAATAAAATGACTTATTTATTCATCCCCATTAGAATCACGATAAATCTGTTTTTCACAAACTAAACAACAATTGATTGTAGCCCACAAAATGTTAGATAAATCTAACAAAATAATCCCTAAACTAAAATTTTGGAAATTTCTAAAGAATTAACATATATTCTAATATTAATCCTCTAAGTAATCGTAATATTACTTCTGCCACATAATTAAGTCTCAAAAGGAACTCACACTTATTCTAAAGACTTGTCCCAAGTTCCCTACATTTAATCTCGACCTTAAACGTTCTCCAAATTAACATTTTTAATTGTAAAATTTTAGAGACAACCTCAACTTAATTTCCAACATACTAATGAGCACCAAAACGACAACAAAAAATTCAATTCTTCTACACTCATAGGGTGTCTCGCCCAACCAGGAATGAAAGAGGGGGAATTTTTATTTGTCTTTTCTCATGCAGTCAAATTGCTTATAACCTTCGAAATTGTTGAAAAATTGACACATGCAATTGAAGTAGATGAAGTTCAAGAGTTTAGATTTTTTGAGAATTTGGCTAAAATTGAGGAAAATATGAGAAACTCAAAGAAAATCTCATTATTTCTTCCTATTGAAAGAGTTTTTATGATTAATTCATGATTTGGAGTGTAGTTGATGGAACAAAATGAAGATTTAGAATTTGAATGAAAATAGTGGATTAAAGAGTTTGGAGTTCAGCGGGAGAAAAAGAGAAGAAATAAATTTTTTTGCTTAATTTGTTCTTTTTATTCTTCGCTTAAATCATCTTTCTGAGGAAAACATACCAAATTGTCCTTACCACTTACCACTAACCACACTTATTCCACTCCCTACCCAATTATCATAATTTCATTGATAGTATTACTATTAATAACAATTATGAGAGAGGCGAGGAGAGAGGACGATGAAGGGTGGGTATAGATAGGGGGCCGGAGTAAGACTCGATTTAAGAAGAGGAGGTGAGATCATGTTGGTGGTTCTAAAGTGAAGGCTAGGGCTCCAACGACCACATTTGTCTTCACTTCCTTTCCAGAGGAGCATTGTGCAAGGGACATGTATAAGGTTTTTGAGGAGTTTGAAGTGGTGGATGAGGTGATCATTCCGAGAAGACAAGATAAGCATGGAAAGTGGTTCAGTTTTGTGCGGTTTTTTTTATGTAACAGAAGAGGACAACATCTTTCTTGGTAATTAGAAAATGTTTGTCAACCTTCCACGTTTTCAGAGAGGTATTAAGAGTGTTTCTATGGAGACTAGTAAGAAGACGCATGTTGTGGGTAAGGTGAAGAAGCTTGTTTCTGTTTCTTGTGATGGTGGCGGTTTTAGATCATTCGATGCGGTGGTGTAGAACAAGGAGGAAGTAGCAGATAGTCTACCTCGTGTGTCAGATTTCAATTTTGATGCTTCATCTGTCTCACTCAGATTCAATAGAGCTTACGTGGGGAAGGTGATGGAAGTTGGTATGACTTATAACATTCAAGATATCTTTGATATGAAGGGTTTCTTTAGTGTCAAAGTTGCTCCTTTAGGGGAAAATTTATGCCTCTTGGAAGATAGGGAAGAAGGGGTCGTGGATAACTTATTGACTAATGATGCACAATGGCTTAAAAGATAGTTTTCAGAAGTTAAACGTTGGGGTCCTGATGCTTTTAATGGCAAACGAATTGCTTGGGTGCGGTTCTTCGGTTTGACATGCCATATGTGGGGTGATTCTTTTTTTGAGTTTATTTCTAAGCCTGTGGTGTAACGCCCCGATTTGTTTAATTGCATTTATTTATTTCATTTATGTGAATTTTGTGAAATGTGTGAATTTATTGTATTTTACCTGCTAATTGAGTTAATTGGTTAATTTCTCTGATAGGTAAATTATTTGCAATAAATTATAATTTCTTTTCAACTTTTATTTCCCGAAATATATTTCATCGCTGTTTATGTTTTATCGCGTTTTGAGAGCGGTTGCGAGATAGTTGAGCTGAGGGGTAAAATGATCATTTTGGGTAGTTAGATATTTTGTTATAAAAAGAGAAATAGAGAGAAAAGAGAGAGAAAGGAAAAGAAAAGAAAGAAAAGGGAAAGAAGAGAAAGAGAAGAGAATGAAAAAGGGAGAAGAGGAAAAAGAGGAGAAAAATGAAGATTCTCCGTTTCACTCGCGATTAATCGGGTAAGGGTGAGAAGTTTCAATTATATCTTGCTTGTGTATGTATATGTGTTGTTTGTTGTAATTGTTTTGGTTGTTTAGTGACTTTTCTTATCGATTGAAATTAGGAACGATTTATAGAAATTGATGTTTTCACGGATGAATTGATGAAATGCATGCCTAAATGTGTTCTAACATGTTGTTTTGGGTCAATGGGTGTAACATTATCATGTGGGTGGAAGATTTGGATCATTTTTGGATCCCAAATACGTTTTGGAGAAATTCTAGTTCATCCAGATTCGCCAGGCGAGTTAGTGGCGAGTCCGCTTCGCCAGGGATTCGCTAGGCGAATTTGTCTGGGATAGCAAAAACAGTATTTTCGTATTTTCGTCATAAATTTTGAACCGTAAGTCCGTTTTGACCCCCGTTCGAAGCGTTGGAAAGCTAATAAATTATTCTTTCTTTTAAAAATGGTTTGGAGGGCAGTAGATGAATTATTTAAGTCGTGGTTTTGTAAAAGTGTCAGGTTGTCGGGTTTTTATCGCGTTAAATGCGTGCGGTTGGTGTTTTACAGTGTGTTGTGCTATTGTTATATAATGTGGAGCTTTTATGTGGTTTATATGATGTGATGCATGTGATAGTGATGTTGTTGTGTGGTAAAGTACATTGTTTGATTGAATATCAATGTATGTTGTTATGATGTTTTGTGGGATTGTTGTGGTTTATATGATGTTGATGCATGTGTTAAGATGTTGTGATGGTTGTGGTTGATGGTGAGTAATTCTTTATGTGAATTTATATGACTGTATATGCTAAAGTGCTAATTGTTATGGTTTGTGGATTATGATGAAATGCATTGTATTGTGTTTGATTTCAATGCATGAATGATGAGATGATTCATATTGTTGGTTTGTGAAGATGCATTTGATTGTCATGAGTCAATGTATGCCAAGCATCATGATATGCATCTTGTGATGTCGTGTACCCTAGTGGGTGTGAGCGACGAATTGATTCCAGAGGGAATCCGCTATAACATCGTGAGCCTTAAAAATAAGAGGACCTAAAGCGACCGGAAAGGATCGTGAGCCTTAAAAATAAGAGGACCTAAAGCGATGATTATAGACGATCGTGAGCCTTATACAAAGAGGACCTAAAGCGATCGGATTTTGAGCCTTATACAAAGAGGACCTAAAGCAATCCATAAACTTCGTGAGCCTTAAAAAACTAATAGGACCTAAAGCGATGGGGAACATCGTATGCCCGACGGGGAGTTACACTAAGTAACGAGCGATGGTTCCAATAGTTCCTGAGTGAACTGGTATTGAGAAATGATGGATGGATGGTACCGCATATGCATTGCATAGAGTCGTTGTGTCGGTCTCTGTGCATTTGCATAAATCATGAATGGATTGATTATGTGTGAGAATTGTGAATGGATGCATTATGTGTGGAAAATTGTGAATTGATTGAGTGTGTGTTGAGATGTATGATTAGATTGGTGAATTGATGTGCATACGTGATAAATGCATTGTTTATGGACGATATGCTATTTATGAAAATATGTGATGTGGTGGTGTGTTTCCATATGTCATAGCCTTGGTGTGCCTTATGTGTGAATATGTGATTATGTTGAAATAATTGATATATGCTATATTGTTGGAATGTTAGAAATATGTTATATGTATTAGTATGTGATGCTTGTGGTGAGAATAACTATGTATGTGAATTTATATGTTTGCATATTATTATGCAATCTTGATTTAGTTGTTATTTCTCACCCTTCTGGTGTGGTTTGTTGCTCTATGAGGCAATTGCAGATTAGTGTCTTGGAGGCTTTTGTGAAGATTAGTTCTCCATTCTTTTGTCGGTCTTGGTGTCTGCTCTGATACGTAGCACGGGAGTCGGGGAACGATTATGTTATATATGTATACAATTGCTGAATATATTTTGTATTGCTTTTGTATGTATATTTTGACGTTATAAAACAATTTATTTTGTAAAACAAGTCGGTTATGGATCTTTCCGCTTTATTCCATAATTGACCTTTCCTTGTATATGGAAAAAGTTTCCCCTTGGGGGTATTCAATTGTTTGTGTTATGTATCCAAAATATATGAGCAGGGATTGTATTTTCTTTCTTTAAATGTGACATCCTTGTTTCTGACGGAAAAATAAATTTTTATCTACTCTGATTTATATATGTATTATTTATTCGCGATGGGAGATGGGGTGTTACATTAGTGGTATCAGAGCAGGTCGGTCCGTCCGGCCAAGTTGTTGAGTCAGTTGGGGTGACAGTTGAATACCGTCGTTGTTGTTTGTCCCTTAGTATGTGATATGTGTGTGAAACACTGTCAGTACTTTCTGGTTTCCTAATCTTTTGTCTTCTGGTGTGAAAATGAGATAAGTGGAGGAGAAGCTGGAACTTCTCCAAGTTGCTTCGGTTGTGGAGCGTTGTCTCAGTGTGTCGTTGGTTGCAAGAGTGTAAGTGTTGTTTAGACAGTGTTGTTCCTGATTCCGGAGGGAATGCGGAGGTAAGGTTTATGTCGACTAAGGATTTGTGCCTTAGGTAGTTTTGTGCACAAGATGCAAGAAGTGCTATTATAGTTTGGTAAAGACGATTTGTGCGCCATCATGATTGTCGACTGTTTATTGACAAATTGAGGAACTGATCACCCTTAATCTCTTGTTGATAGCAGAAGGGAATTATGTTGGATGGAATAGACGTGTCTTTCCGGCTTTGATAGTGTGTGTAATGAATTGTTTGGAATTTGAATATGTGTTGGTTTGGAAAAGTTGGATTTTGAGGTGTGGAAACCATGGAAATGCATCAGAAAATTATGGTTCTGGTGTGATTCGCCAGGCGAATTGGGAATTCGCCAGGCGGATTAGGTCTCGCCAATAGTTCGCCAGGCGAGGTGCTGACGAAGGGGAATCGCCAGGCGAAATAGTGAGTCGCCAGGCGAAAACGGAGAGACAGAAATGTGTTAGCTACTGGAAGTTTGGGTTTTTAGAAAAAATCAGGTTTCGTCGCTGGTTCGCCAGGCGAAGGGCTGGCGAAGAGGTATTCTCCAGGCGAAATCCTTACTCGCCAAGCGGATTTGACTGTTTTCCAATGATTGACTTTCCTTCAAAAATTCAAATCTTTTGACTCGGGTGTCTGATTTAAGCGTTCTTTATATCGATATGAAGCTTTGAAAGTGTTCTATGTTGTGGATAGTGAAATTATTGTTTATGAGACGAATTGGAGGTTTTGGTATGTTGGCCCAGTGGGAAGTCATTAAGAGAGAACGATGGGGTATCGTTAATGGTTATTCTCAGAGAGTAGAGTGTGAACTCAAATTTGACGAAGGTGAAGATTTGAAGTTTGGATCTGCTAAGTAAGTAGAAGACTCTTGGTAGATGGGACTAAGATGTTTGTTTTGTCTGTTATGATAGTGTTCAGGAAATTGGCAGGAAGTCACAGTGATGGGCCGTCAGTTGTGCATGGTTTTTGGATGTGTTTTTGGATGCAACATTAAGGTGTTGTCTTAGAGAGCTCCAGCTTTGTTAGTAACAAAAAGGGAATGATGATTGAATGGAATAATAAGTATGATGTGTATGATGGTATTGGTATTGAGACTATGGAAAGCGAAACTTAGAGTTCTGGTGAGGTTTGGAGTCTTTGGAATTTTAGAGCATTAATGGAAATTTTGAGAAAACCTTAAGTGTGGATGTAATATTTGAGAGTTCTTTTGGGTTGGTTGTTGCTACACGTTGGGATTTATCGAATTTGGACTGTTAATAGAAGAAATTGGGTATGGATTAATGGCAATTAAATAAGGTAACGATTGAGAACAAGTGTCCACTTTCATGAACAGATGACTGGAATGGTTTGGTTGAGTTTGAGTGGAGTTGCAAGTGTTTGGAATGTTTGATAAGAGTGGTGAATTGTGTGAGTTGAGGCTTTGATCGATTTGATGTGACTGGTTATGTTTGTTATTGGATTAGGCTATTATTTACTCGGTTAAGCTTGTATGTGAGTAACCAGTTACCCAGTGGAAAGTGTTGCAAAAGCTTTAAGAAGTTATATCTTTTGAAATTTGGTTGGGCATTACAACATACAGTGATGTTGCTTGGTGTTAGTAATGCGTCCGTAATATTTGTGGAGTATATGAATCGTATCTTCCATATTTAATTGGATAAGTTCGTGGTGGTTTTGATCAAGGATATTCAAATCTATTGTAAACTCAGAGGAGGAACAGGTCGAGTGTTTGAGATTTGAATTACAAGTGTTGAAAAGAGACGAAGTTTGATGCTAATTTATTCAAGTGAGAATTTGGTTGAAAAAGGTTAGTTTTCTTGGATATGTTATTGTAGATGAGAGTATGGTTATGGATCCATTGGAAATAGATGCAGTTCTACGTTGAGGGACTCCAAAGTCGGTTAAAGTGCTTAGAAGCTTTTTGGACTTTAGTTGGTTATTATCGGAGGTTATGGAGGGCTTTTCCAATTTAGCGTTTTCGTTACTTCGGTGGACTTGCAAAGGGTGAGTCATTTGTTTTGGGTGTTCGTTGTGAGTAAGTTTGGTGAGCTGAAGTGGAATTTGTCTACGGCTTCAATTTTGATTCTGTGTCTCTGATGAGTTTAGTCTGTGTGTTAATGCAAGAGGGTAAAGTTGTGGCTTATGCTTTACGACAATTGAGGATTCATAGAAGGAGCTATACTATTTTGGATTTGGAATTGGTTGCGGTTGTATTGTGTTGGAGTATTTGGAGGTATTATCTTTATGGTTCTAGGTTCGAAGTGTTTAGTAATCACAAGAATATGGAGTACTTGTTTGGTCTGAAGGGATAGAGTATGAGACAACGAGGATGGTTAGAATTCATAATGAGTTATGAATTTGGCTTGGATTATCCTTCGGGAAAAGCTAAGGTTGTGCCTGAAAAGTTAAGTCGAAAGTTGTTATGCATGTCTGTTTTGATGGTCAGAGAATTAAAATTATTTGAGTAGTTTAGAGACTCGTGTCTAGTGTGTGAGATAACACAGGAGAGTGTAAGGTTGGGAATATTAAAAAGTGAACAGTGATTTTTGGTGAATATGAGAAAGAGTTAGACTTTGGACGTGAGATTGGTAGTTTTTTTATGGGTACGAGTAATCAGAGTGCGCAGCGGAAGCGTGATGCGACATAATTCATATGATTGTGTGTGTGACTTGTAAGAGTTCGTAGGTTGAACATTGGGAACATGTAGGAGTGATGAGACCATTGGACGTTTCAGAATGGAAGTGGTAGGTGAAAGGTTTAACTATTATTCATGGGCTACTATGTAGATGGATGTCTTGGTTATATGTTCGATTGGGGAATTGTAGCATTGTTGTAATAATGTTGTGTGACAAGGATGTTGGTATCATGGTTAAGTAGAGGTTGTTGAAACGATGTTGGGTCGTGGAACTTTATGTTCTTGTTGTGTTTTGGTTCCAGAGTGAACCTGGGTGTTCATAACTTGGGTATTCTTGCGTCGTGAGTTGGTCGTCAAGTGCATTATATGGGCTTTGCATCTGGTGGTTGTAGTTTTCGTGTCGTTTTGTAGTGCTGTTAGCAAGGTGGTTTGTCAGCTGTGTTATTCGTGATGTGCCTTTGGTTGGCATGTTGGTTGGGTGGTCGGATGCGAGAGTCGTATCCGGAGTCGTTCGTCTCAGTTATATTTTCGAGGACGAAAATGTCTAAGTGGGGGAGAATTGTAACGCCCCGATTTGTTTAATTGCATTTATTTATTTCATTTATGTGAATTTTGTGAAATGTGTGAATTTATTATATTTTACCTGCTAATTGAGTTAATTGGTTAATTTCTCTTATAGGTAAAATATTTGCAATAAATTATAATTTCTTTTCAACTTTTATTTCCCGAAATATATTTCATCGCTGTTTATGTTTTATCGCGTTTTGAGAGCGGTTGCGAGATAGTTGAGCTGAGGGGTAAAATGGTCATTTTGGGTAGTGTCGCTCCCGAAAGATTCGCATCCAACGGTACAAACGCGAGAGTGGCGCAAAAGAACACAGAGTCGCCAGCAAAGTGTATTTATCCCAAGAGAGGGAAAGGAAACACTGCGTAAACCTGAAAGAAGGGAAAGAACATGGTCTCACGACCAAGAGAATGGGTACGGGAGTCGGTTACGCGAAGGGAAGGTGTTAGCACCCAACACGTCCATCGTACTCGATGGGATCCACGCTTGCTGTCTGCATCAAAGGGTGTCGTCATCTGGAACTCCATTGCTACTGGACAGAAGAAAGAACGGGAACGGGAAAGAACGGAGAAACGAAGAAGAAAAGAAAAGGAAGTGACTCGATAGGACGGTATCGTTGTCCTAGGCCTACGTACTCCCTCAGTGCAATGGGAAAGTCAGAGTCAACGTAGTTCGGACGGGAACTGTGGGGGAAGGTTGCTCGCCAAGACAATCACTGTCTTGTGCCTACGTATCCTCAATCGGACGAGAGAGAGGAATCAGAGCTGACGTAGTTCGTGGGTACGACCACGGGTAGGTAAGTGTTTTTTACGTGAGCGACGAGCTCTTTCACGAAAAAAAGAAGTTTGAAACCCAACAATCCCGGAGGATAAAAAGATTTGAATTGGTTTGGTGTTTTTTAGACAGAAGTGTTTTGAGTTAGTTCGTAACTTACATTGCACCAAAGTCTACCATGCGGGAACGAGTGAGTCGCATGATCGCCCCGAATGAGACGTATGCTAAACACCCTAGAAGAGGAGAGGAGACCCCTCTTTCTTCACTTCCTACACTTAAGGCTCGAGCGCAATATACGTTATATTTTATTAAGTGTGTTCAAGAAGTTTGAGATGAGAAGAGAAGCGACACAAAAGGAAACTCTACAGGGAAACTAAGAGTCCTAATGTTATCATGCATGGATGTCCTATGGTTAGTGAGGTTTAGGAGAGACGACTGCCTAACCTAATGCTAACCCTACTCCAAGCTTAATCAAAAATTAAGTTGGACTAGGTAGCTCTAAAGGGAGAGAATCCAAGACTTAAACAAGTCTTGTGACTCGAGGGATGAAAAAAGTGGAAGAGAAGGAGGAGAAAGAGAAGTGAAACACAAGTGGCATAAGCTCACTTCAAACACAAGTATGAAAGTTAAAAGGTAAAGGAAGAAAGTAAAATGTGGAAGCATATCCACATTCAAACAACTTACCATTTGCCCCTGAAAGTGCTAGAAGTATTCACATATGACAAAATGAAACTCAAACAAGCATAAGGCCATAAAGAAACAAGTTCTAAAGTAAATCAAATATCAAGTTCAGAACCTAATGGTCCTACTGACCTCTACTATTAACCATGCACAATTAGTCAAAAAGAAAAGGGAGAAGTCACTCAAGTACCATTCAAGTCATTAAAGAAGGAGTGAGATGAAAAGAAGTGATCATGTAAAGCAACCAAGTCAAAACTTCACAAAGTAAACCAAGTCCAGAAGTGACACAATCCTAAATATGTGCCTAAACATGATCTTCAAACAACATTCAAGTCACACAAACACTTTCACAATCAATTAGGAAGCAAAGAAGAAGTGAAGTGAAGTGAAGTGAAACATGATTCATACTTGTGAAACAAATGACTTAAAGTGAAAAGCAAACATCAAACATGCAAAGATGAGATTCAAATATCACAACCAGAAGTCAATTAACATGCTATCAATCCCTCAACAAGACCTAAAATTGTGGCACAAGTGCCTTCATGACCAAGCAAACCAAACATAAAGCATATATTCACAAATTGGACAAGTTAAAGCTCATGCTTCAAAGAAATAACAAACATGCCTCAAAAATTATGTCATTCAGTATTCAAGCATCTCAAACATGTATAATTGACATATCAAATCCACAAGCAATGAATCAGAACCAAAGTCAATCAACAATTAGGTCAAAGCATCAATAGGATTTCATACATTCATGCTCAAAGCAACACATCAAAAGTCATCCAAAAAGGACCTAAAAATCATACCAAAAATCTCAAACATACTTCAACATGTTATGAACATAACCCAAAAAGAATCAGGATCAAAACACTTTCCAAATGAGAGAAATAAAAAATGCAACATGAAGTATGCAATATGAAGTGCAAAATGAGAAAAATACTTTGGAAAATTAATATTTAATGCAATTTTAATGTAAAAATAATAAAATAAAATGTGAAAAATTAGTTTTAATAATGAGGAGGAATGATGAATTTTTTTGGAATTTTTTTAGCACATGCAAGTATTTTTAACAATTAATTATGAAATGGTATGAAAATAGAAAATAAAAAGGAAATGAAATGAAGCCAGGGGTGCAAAAAGAAACCCAAACGCGTTCAAATGACCATGGGCTCAGAAACGGGGGTGCAAAGAGCAAAAAAGCCCAAGCGCTTTCAAGCCTTCAGAAACAACGCACGGCTGAGATTGAGTCAAGCATAAGAAAGTCTCCAAATCCACGGGCTCTCATTCAAAGTCAAACGAAGCAAAGTCAACTATCTGATGGTCCATATTTAAACTGGCTAATTAAATGAGATCCAACAGTCATGAATTAATCAGATCCACTAAACCCTAATCAATTTAATTAACAACTCATAACCAAGATCCAACGCACGTGAATTAAACTGGAAAATTAAACAAGATCCAACGCATGAGATTCAAACTGGAAAACCACAAACCCTAATTAAACCCTCACCGGCCGGAGAAGCGCCGGTCATCTTCTCCGGCCACTCTCCGGTCACTAAACTTCAAACCATAACCAAAAACAACAAATCATACATCAAAATGTTCAGCAACTCACGTAGATCACAAATATGCTACTCAAAATCATTTATCATGCATATATTTCAAGAATCGAACGAAACAAGTTTGGATCTGAAAATTTCAGATCTAAATTCCAGCCATGATTCACGTTGAAAATCAATTCCAAACACATATATGAACTCAACACATCAAGATGAACATTAAACACACAACAAAAATCAATTCTAGATCTATGAATTTCAAGTTCACCTGAGATTTGCAGAACTGGAAAATCACCAAGAAACTCCAAGATAAGCTGCAGATCAACTCCTTAAACCGTCTAATTGCAAAATAAATGCACTTAGACCTTCAAATTGGCCTGAATCCTTGAATCCGAGAGTTGAAAATCTGAACTCAACTGATAAATTCTTTGCTTAAACTTCAAAACAATGGTGGATTTCTCTTCCTTATGCTCCACTGATCACAAACCAACCAAAAAAAAATGGAAGACACTTGAAGAATTGGGAGAATCGAAGGAGAGAAACTTGAGAGCAAAACTTTGAAAAGTGGTGAAAATGAATGGTAGCCCCTGAGAAATTCGTGTGAGTTAGCTTATATAGTGTGCCAATGCTACTGTTTAGGGTTTTAATCCTCAAGGACTTGAGAGCAATGAGTTTTGGGCTGTTTTGCAAATTTGCAAGTTTGTGCACATGAGGTATTCTACTCGTGCATTCTTCATGAAAAGTGCATGACTGCTTTCCTTTTGATGCCATGAGAACCTTTGGATTGATCTTGGGGTTGGAAAGTAACTGAATTGTGATTTCCAAATGAAATTGCAAAATTGCATAATGATGAATCATGGACATGTAACCCACGGGTTCACTCAATTCTTGGCTCAAAATGATGCTAAATGAGGTACATTGGAGTGTGGTGAGGTGAACTGGACAATTAGAAGCCATATTGGTGAGTTAAAATGCAACTTGCAAGTTATGTCAAAATGGTATGCATGGTAGAACACCAAATGCCCTCTAACTTCAAATGCCCATAACTCTTGACCCAAGAATGATATGATCATGATCCACCACTCTTTGGAAAGAGGAGAAAGAGATCTACAACTTTGGTGTTGGGCAAAAATTCGTTTGAAGCATTTTTTATCATGAAAAGTTTGGTTAAAGTTGGTTGAAAATATGCCAAAAATAGTAACTTGAAATTACAAGTCACTTTCCCAATTTAGCAACTTTTTACCAAAGCTTGATTCTTGCAAATTGTGATCATGAAAGCCTTCCATAGACCAAACAAAGGTCTCTTGACTTGATTACCATGATGAGGATCTCTCACAACCCTAGTTTGACTTTTCAGTTGACCAGTTTGACTGATTACTTCATCTGTAAGCTACTGAATCATCTGAGGTCTTCCATGGTGAATTTTTGGCCCAAAATCCATCCTTAGACTTGTTTTGACATATGGAGAACCTTGGTGAAAGGTTTGAATCAACTCCTTGAGCTTAGGACCCTTAACCATGAAACCCTAGTTTTGGTCATCAGTGTAAGGACACCAACCCTTGATATAACCACTTGGAGAATCCCTCATTGAAATACCCTTGGGCCACCATATAAGGATGTGAGGAGCTTATGGAGCTCATAAGAAGCTTTTGCCCTTGAGTTGAACCAAATACCTTGATCCCATGCTAAGAACCAAATGCTATGCACAATGCAAATGCAAGAAATGAAAAGAAACCTAAGCCAGTTATCTAAAAACAACAAGGAAAATTTTGAGGTGTTACAGCTGCCCCTATTCAATCAACTTGATCCTGAAGGTATGATAGTGACGGCTATCATGCGTTCCAAGGGTTCACGGAGATTGAATACCATAAGAAACCGGAAATTTGCAATCCTCAAAGGAGGGACGACTCCACTGGGGAACAAACATTAAATGCTGCACTGTCACAACACATACGAGTGTTGGAAACTAAAACTGTATTGAAAAGTCCTGAAATAAACACAAACGAAGGTTAGCTATACTGGGGATAAACACGGACGGGTGTCAAGGAATCCAGGATATCAAATACGAACGGGTATTGAGAAGATACACAGACAGGTGTAAAGGGGTTCAATACGGACGGGTACTGAAAAAGGAGTACACGGACGGGTGCCAAATGTCAATGCGAACGGGCATTGAAGCAAAAGTTCAAACACGGACGGGCGCCGAAAGAACACGTACGGGTGCCAAAGGGATTCAATACAGACGAGTATTAAAAAAGATACACGGACGGGTGTAAAAGATTTCAATATGGACGGGTATTGAAAAAGATACACGGACGGGTGTAAAAGATTTCAATACGGACGGGTATTGAAAAGGGTACACAGACGGGCGTAAAAGGTTTCAATACGGACGGGTATTGAAAAGGGTACACGGACGGGTGTAAAAGGTTTCAATACGGACGGGTATTGAAAAGGGTACACGGACGGGTGTAAAAGGTTTCAATACGGACGGGTATTGAAAAGGGTACACGGACGGGTGTAAAAGGTTTCAATACGGACGGGTATTGAAATCAAATGTTCAAACACGGACGGGTGCTGAAAGAAACACGGACGAGTGTCTGTCATTAAAAACTTCGAGGGGGGAAAAACCGAAGGACCACCTGGACGAAGGGGTACAAATAAGATTAAGGATAAACAATCCTGGCAATACACTTTGCCGGGGAACTGTCAAATATTGCCTAACCCAACACCTGTGGAGTAAAGATATCTTCCTGAAATTCCGCTTTCCTGACGAAGGAAAACTCAAACCTGGCTTACGCTTCGGATGCATATGTTTGAATTTTGCCGTAATGCTCCACATGAAGTGGGAATGCTACGCATTTGGGAGGATGCCATGCAAAACAAATGCTTATGCAATGCAAGAGAAAAGTCTCAGCAAAATAAATGCTGAAGACCAGAAGCAACTCCGCTGGAGATGGCAAACTAAATTGCCACCAAACCAAAGAAATCCTGTCGAGAAAAACTTCTCCCTGATAGGGAAGATCATAATCACCCATTCTGCCGGAGATGGACGAATCTCCGAGAGAATACCTGCTCTGTTGAGGAATATCAAGATCAACAACTCTGCTAGAGATGGACGATGCTCCGAGAGGACACCCACTCAGCTGGGGAGGGATATGAATACTGAAGATGGAAATTCCACCGCTGGGGACGACCTACTATTTCAGAACTCGGCTTCGGCGCTTGCCAAAAATGATTGGCCTTAAGACCTGCTGGGGATACCACTCACCACCAGACTCTGATTGGGGAAATGAGCTTAATCTGCTGCTAGGGAAGTAACTTTACCCTCACCCTGCTGGGTACTAGATCAAACCATTGTCGTCGAGACTATACTTTCTGACCAACCGAGGAAAGTAGACACCATGACCCTGTGGGGATAATAACATCTTCTTCCACAAACTTCCTGACGGAGGCACGGCAACATTCACCTTAAAGCAGTCAACTTCTGAGTACTTGCTAGGGAATAATAATCCAAACACAACTTTGGCTGGGTATATAATCCTCCGTACTTTGCTGAGGAAGACGATCCTCAACGACTCCGCTTGGGAGAGAAAGTAATTGTCAACATTCACCTGCTAGGGATAACACATGCTTCCTGACTAGCTGGGGGACAAATAAATGCCCCATGCTCCGTGGGGATACTTCACTTGCTGAAGAAAGATGCGCCAAGTCACAACTCTGGCCTGGGAGAAAACCTCTTATATCCTGCTAAGGAAAACGATCCTTAACGACTCCGCTTAGGGAATTACTTCTTTATACTCTGGTTGAGGAAGACGGCCCTCGATACTCTGATGGGGAAGAGTAATAACCTGCTGAGGACGATCAGACTTCAAAGTAGGGGAGATCTCTACTCTACTGGGGGAGTACATCTGTCACCCTGCAAAACCAACAGAAAGGTCTATGCGCAGAAATGATTACATTGATTATCAACATAATGACTGTCGCCTAAGCAATTGCCACTGTTTTCCAACTTGTGTCATAAAGCTCAACGTTTTAGCATGTAATGTTTTTATCAAAAATATCGGACATTTTCACAAACAACACAGGTAAAACAGAAAACAGAAGCTCTTTAACTGAAATGCAAACTTTATTGAATGAATTGGCCTGTAAATAGGCATTTACATCTGGAAGCAATTCCTGGAAAGAGGTAATTGCGCAAAAAGCAAAAGAAAATACAAATGTCGGCAATGTGGGGAACAGACATCCACCATGACTCGACTCAGCTATAACCCATATGACTTGTTCATCCGCATATACTTTGGCCTTCGAAAACGACTAACTGGACTGATTCCTTTCCTCAGAATTTTCCAAGTGTGAACGGTGATCACAGATCGGACGCGGATCGTAGTCTTTGCTCTAAAATCCCTAACTTTTGCCTGGATCGCCCTTTTCGGGTTTTCAATCCACCGGGATACCCATTTTTGCCAAGGTTGCCTTTTTAGGTTTTCAACCTTGCGGGTTTATTCTTTTTCTTTTTATCCCTAATTTTTGCCCGAACCTTTTCTTTTTTCTTTTTATGGTTCGCCAGGATGCCCCATTTTTGCCTGAACCTTCTTTTTATGCTCAGCGGGTCTCTTTTATGCAAAGTATTTTTTGACTACATCCGCGTTCACAGGGGACGTAAAATCTTCGCCATCCATAGTTGAGAGTAATAAGGCTCCACCAGAGAAAACCTGTCTTACTACATATGGCCCTTCGTAATTCGGAGTCCACTTGCCCCTGTGATCTGTTTGGGGAGGAGTGATCCTTTTCAGAACTAATTCACCAGCTTGAAAACACCGAGGACGCACCTTCTAATCAAAGGCTTTCTTCATCCTGCTCTGATACAACCGGCCATGCGCAATGGCTTTCAATCTCTTCTCTTCAATGAGGTTCAATTCATTCAGCCGGGAACGCACCCATTCAGCTTCATCCAGCTTCACATCTGTCAGAATTCTCAAAGAAGGAATCTCAACTTCTAATGGCAGGACTGCTTCCATGCCATACACCAGTGAGAAAGGAGTTGCCCCAGTCGAGGTGCGTACCGAAGTACGATACCCATGCAAAGCGTAAGGCAACATCTCATGCCAGTCTTTGTATGTCACTACCATCTTCTGCACAATCTTCTTTATGTTCTTATTAGCCGCTTCAACAGCTCCATTCATCTTCGGACGATAGGGAGAAGAATTGTGATGTTCGATTTTAAAGCTCTGGCATAGCTCCTTCATCATCTTGTTATTCAGATTTGAACCATTATCAGTAATGATTCTCTCCGGGACTCCATACCAGCAGATGATGTCCTTCTTAATAAACCGGGCTACCACTTGTTTGGTGACGTTGGCATACGATGCTGCTTCCACCCACTTCGTGAAATAATCAATAGCCACCAGGATAAAACGGTGTCCATTCGAAGCAGTCGGCTCGATCTTCCCAATCATGTCAATGCCCCACATAGCAAAAGGCCAAGGTGACGACAAAACATTCAGAGGGGTAGGCGGTACGTGCACCTTGTCAGCATAAATCTGGCATTTATGACATTTTCGGGCGTATTTAAAACAGTCAGACTCCATAGTCATCCAATAATACCCCGCTCTCAACAATTTTCTGGCCATAGCATGCCCATTGGCATGAGTACCGAAGGAACCTTCGTGAACCTCTTCCATTAACAAGCCTGCCTCGTGTTCATCAACACAACGTAGCAAGACCATGTCAAAGTTTCTCTTGTACAACACATCATCCTTGTTCAAAAAGAAGTTTCCTGATAACCTCCTCAATGTCTTTTTATCTTTGGAAGATGCCCCGACTGGGTATTCCTGACTCTTCAAGAAGACTTTAATGTCATGATACCAAGGCTGGCCATCTGATACCCCTTCAACTGCAAATACAAAAGCAGGTCTATCCAAGCGCATGATTCTGATTGAGGGAGCTTCATTCCAAAGATTCACTTTATACATTGATGACAATGTTGCCAACGCATCAGCCATCTGATTCTCTATCCGGGGAATGTGATGGAAGTCTACTCTGTCAAAGAAAGGTAACAATCTTCTGGCATAATTGTTATATGGAACGAGATTTACTTGACGAGTCTCCCATTCTCCTGTAATCTGATTCACCACCAACGCAGAATCACCATAAACATCGAGGTTCTTGATTCTCAAATCAATTGCCTCTTCTAACCCCATGATGCATGCTTCATACTCCGCCTCATTGTTGGTGCATATGAACGCTAATCGGGCAGTAAAGGGTATATGAGAACCTTGTGGAGTCGTAATGATTGCCCCGATTCCGTTGCCATATGAATTAACAGCCCCATCAAAAACCATCTTCCATTGAGATCCAATCTCAGGTCCTTCATCAGGCAAAGGCTCTTCACAATTCTTCATCTTCAGATACATGATATGTTCATCTGGAAATTCGAACTTCATCGGTTGATAATCCTCAATTGGCTGTTCAGCGAGATATTCTGACAAAACACTTCCCTTAATGGCCTTTTGGGAAACATACTGAATATCATATTTTGTCAGAACCATCTGCCAACGGGCTATTCTACCAGAAAGTGCTTGCTTCTCAAACACATACTTGATTGGATCCATCTTCGAAATCAAGAGGGTTGTATGGTTTAACATATACTGCCTCAAACGCTTAGCGGCCCAAGCGAGTGCACAACATGTTTTCTCCAGCATCGAGTATCTTGACTCGCAATCAGTAAACTTCTTACTCAGGTAATAGATGGCGTGCTCTTTTTTACCTGACTCGTCTCGTTGACCGAGCACACAACCCATTGAATTCTCAAGAACCGTGAGATACATAATCAAGGGCCTTCCTGGTACTGGCGGCATAAGGACCGGAGGTTCCTGCAAGTATTCTTTAATCTTTTCAAATGCCTTTTGACAATTTTCATTCCACCTGACCGCTTGATCTTTTCTAAGCAGCTTGAAGATTGGTTCACACGTGGCTGTGAGATGCGAGATGAACCTAGCAATGTAATTCAATCTCCCCAAGAAACCACGAACCTCTTTTTCTGTTTTCGGCACAGGCATTTCTTGTATGGCTTTTACCTTTGCAGGATCAACCTCAATACCTTTTTCACTAACAATAAACCCCAGCAATTTTCCTGATCTCACCCCGAAGGTGCATTTGTTTGGATTCAACCTCAGTCTGAATTTCCTTAACCTTTCAAATAACTTCTGAAGATTCACCAGATGTTCTTCTTCCGTCTGTGACTTCGCAATCATGTCATCAACATAGACTTCAATCTCTTTGTGAATCATATCATGAAAGAGAGTCACCATCGCCCGCTGGTAAGTTGCCCCTGCATTTTTCAATCCAAAGGGCATCACTTTGTAGCAGAAAGTTCCCCACGGTGTTATGAATGTTGTTTTCTCCATGTCCTCTGGGGCCATCTTGATTTGGTTATACCCAGAGAAGCCATCCATGAAGGAAAACACAGAATACTGAGCAGTATTGTCAACTAACACGTCAATGTGAGGGAGCGGGAAATCATCCTTTGGGCTGGCTCTATTCAAATCCCTGTAATCAACACACATCCTGACCTTCCCATCCTTCTTAGGAACGGGCACGATGTTAGCAACCCATGGAGGATAATTTGTTACGGCAAGAAATCCGGCATCTAGCTGTTTCTGAACCTCTTCCTTGATCTTGACAGACATCTCCGGTTTAGTTCTTCTCAACTTTTGCTTGACAGGAGCACAACCTTCTTTAAGTGGTAGCCGGTGTACGACGATATCAGTATCGAGCCCAGGCATGTCTTGGTAAGACCAGGCGAAGATGTCAACATACTCTCGGAGCATTTCAATCAATCTTCCCTTGACACTGTCTTCCAATGCAGCCCCTACTCTTACTTCCTTTCTAGCGTCCTCGGTTCCCAGATTTATAATCTCAATTTCCTCCTGATGAGGTTGGATGACTCTCTCCTCTTGCTTCAACAGTCTGGCCAACTCTTCGGGCAGTTCACAATCTTCATCAGCCTCTTCTTCAGCCTGATAGATTGGATTGTCAAAGTCATACCGAGCTATAGCTGAGTCATGATCGGTGTCATCTGAACAAAAAGACCTGCAATGATTTATGAGGTATGTTTTATTATGATGCAACAAAAGAAACACATTGCCATTTTGATGTGGGTTTTTTAATGCATAAAAATAAAAAACAGAAAGACAGAGATCAAAATATTTGAGTGTGAAAAGTCCTTTATTGATGATAAAGCAAAACATGCGACAGTTAAAAGCCCTACAAACAGAATCACTACGTCTTGGGCAGAACGTAGGATTAACAAAATAGGAAAACAAAGAAATTACTCGAAGCCTGTCACTTGAATGACTTTCTCGGAAGACCAGTTGTGCAGACTTTCCCCTGGGGCACAAGGACGGATCCAGCTATCCATGTCGCAATCACTGTCTCCTTCTTCATCAATAGCATTAACTCTGTCGAAGAAAACTCCAGCGCTAGTGAACCGGACAGGGCCATAGAATCTTGGGGGATCCTCATCTCTTTTGGGTGGCTTATATCCCAATCCATAAGTATCCTTCTTTTTATGGACTTCAACCACCTGGCCCCACCTCTGTGAACCACCAGCTTCAACCACAGCTTTGGCGTCTCTCAACGAAGACATAGAACCCTCAGGTTGATTTGCCACTACGGGCTGCACTACAGCTTCAGACTGAACAACTTCTTCAGAAACTTTCACCTTCTCAAATCCTTGGCACAACGTCTCGTGGATTTCCCCATCCACTTCCACGTATTTGAAGGTTGACAGCTGACTGATCATTATGTCTTCTTCTCCGCACACTGTCACTACGTGACCATCAACCATATACTTCAGCTTTTGATGCAAAGTGGAAGTTACAGCACCTGCCCCATGGATCCAAGGACGACCCAATAAACAGCTGTACGCTGGCTGAATATCCATAATGTAAAACGTTGCATTAAAGATTTCCGGTCCAACCTTGATGGGAAGCACAATCTCGCCAAAAACAGATCTCTTCGAGCCATCAAAAGCTCGCACCACCAAGTCGCTTGGTGTACAAATAAGTCCTCGAGTATCCAACTTCATTAACGCTTTCTTGGGCAATACATTCAACGATGAACCAGTATCAACCAAGACATGTGACATCAACGAGCCACGACATTCGATCGAAATATGCAGGGCATTGTTATGATTCCTGCCAGCAGAAGTCAAGTCAAGATCTGTAAAACCCAGGCCATTACCCGCATTCACGTGCGCTACAACCCCTTCCAGCTGATTAACAGAAATCTCTTGAGGAACGTATGCTGCATTCAAAACCTTCAAAAGAGCATTCCTGTGAGCCTCGGAACACAAGAGCAGAGACAGAATAGAGATCTTGGACGGGGTCTGATGTAATTGGTCCACAATCTTATAATCACTTTTTCGGATGAGCCTCATAAATTCCTCTACATTTTCTGAAAAAGCATCATCAACCGGCTTCACTGTAGATTCCACAATCACTGGGGTCTGAACGGAACCATCCATCGCCTGTTTTCCTCTATCCTGCCTAGAGGTACTGGGTTGATCGTTAACCGGAGGGAGCACTCTACCACTTCTGGTTATGGCATCAGTCTCAACTTTAACCCCTGAACTAGAACCCACTGGTGAAGTGTTCATTAGCTCTTGCTTTTGCCCATTGACAAACACCTCTGCACCATAATTCCATGGAATAGCCTTAGAACTTTCGTACGGAATGGGTCCAGCCCTCGTGATAATGACTGGAGGTGGCCTTGCTGGATCAGAAATAGTAATTGTTTTGAAAGGGATAGTGATAGTGGCAACCTTCTCACTAACAACCTCCTCTAGCTGATTACCTCTGTCAAACTGTAAACAGCCCTCATCAATCAGATTCTGAATACCCCTCTTCAACGAATCACAACCATTAGCCCTTATCAAACAATCTAAGCAATTCTCACCACAGCCCGGATAGACATCACCTTTCAATAACCTATTCTTAACCACCACCAATGGAGTCTTCAGTTCCTCCACATCCATGATCAAATTCAAAGTTTCACAGTCCTCAATTATAGCATTCACCCTTGGCCCATTGTGATTAGGCATCGGGTTCTGAATAACATTGGGTCCGTCATTCGAGAAATTGATGGCTTTAGAGTCCACAAGGTCCTGCACCTTGTGCTGAAACGCCCTGCACCTCTCCACCGTGTGCCCAGGAGCACCAGAATGAAAATCACAATGTGCGTTAGCATCGTAGCCTCGTGGGAGTTCCCCTGTTGGTGGAGCCAGGGTACGAAGCTCAACTAGACGCAACTGTAGTAAATGTTGCAATAACTGTGCATATGACATTGGGGGTTGATCAAAATGCCTCTCTGCATTCCTCTGTCTGTTCTGATACTGACCCTGCTTCCTATTCTGATTAGCATTACCTCTTTGCTGCTGTGGCGGTGGTAACGTTGCTGGAATGGTTACTGATGCTACCTGTTGATTGTTAAACTGGCGCTGTTTCCCTTTTCCCCTGTGGGATGATACAGCGTTGGTCTCTCCTTTCTTCTTATAATTATCAAACGGCTTTTTCCCCTGTCCGGAAGACGATCCATCACCGCTAGAAACCTTCCCAGCCTTAATTCCGACCTCTATCTTCTGCCCAATAGCAATCACATCTGCAAACTTGCCTAGAGAACAAGGCAAAAGCTTCTCATAGTAGTGCTTAGGCAGTGTGTCCATGAACATATCTAGCATCTCTTTCTCTAGCATTGGTGGCTGCACCCTAGCCGCCAATTCACGCCACCTTTGCGCGTATTCTTTGAAACTCTCATCATTCTTCTGGGACATGCTCAACAACTGAGTTCTGTTGGGAGCCATGTCCGTGTTGTACTGATAATGCTTGATGAAAGCTGCAGCTAGCTCTCTCCAGGTACGAACATCTCTGCTTTCTAGCCCCATGTACCATTCCAAAGACGCGCCAGACAGGCTGTCTTGGAAGAAGTGCATCATTAACTTTTCATCCTTAGCGTGAGCAGCCATCTTCCGGGTATAGGCCTTCACATGAGTCCTTGGGCAGGTAGAGCCATTGTACTTTTCTAGCGTTGGAATCTGAATCTTGTGTGGAATAACAACATCAGGGACCAACCCTAGGTCGTCCAAATCAATCCCCAAATCATCCTGTTTCACCACTCCTTTCAATTGAGCTTCGATTAAACAGATTCTTTCATCACTGACTACAGGAAGGGCAGCATCTAAACTCCTGACCGAGAACACATCGTCCTGTTGATCATCAAAATGATGGCCATGGATAGCCCGGACAGTACTTCCCTCTCCAACCACTGTAGGGATTCTGCCCTGTCCACCAGCACCAACTCCGCCCGGAGGGATATTACGGTTAATAAGACCACCGTGTAGGATACCATTTTCGTCGACCTGCGCCACTAACGGCTGAACCAGAGTTCTAAACTCGTTCTGACTTTGCACCACACCCTGCATCATTTCCATGAACTGGTCGATGCGAGCTTGCATAGCGGCCATATCTGCCTGAACTTTGTCCATCACTCTGTTTTGATTGAGCCGAGTAGAATAACGATGAGTTGGTTGATCAATCCTGACTGAAAGAAAGAGAGAGCATAAGAAAACCAGAGAAACCAAGATAACCTGCAATGCAAAAATGATTATGATTATGCAAATGCAAATGCAAACATGTTTGTATATTTGCAGGGTGATCCACCCCTTGATTCCAGTTTAAAGGTGAAATAGGATGAAACTGCTGCTCATATAAATCAGAATGAATCACTGTCAGAAATTACAACCCAAGGTACCAAAAATAGCCTGAAACAAAATAAGCAGAGGTCCCAGCCAACAATTCTGGTGGTGACCCAAAATACAAAGAAAGAACAAAATACAAACTACTGAGTAAAGTTCCCTTCAAGGGTCTTGCACCGTATGAGGGCCACCGCCCGAGCTAGAGCACTCCCACTTAGACCTTTTCACTCCTGCTTGTATTTTCAGCTCTTCCATGGTTGCTATGGCTCCTTTGAGCCGTTCCTCAACTGCGTGTCTTCGGAACGTCCCTGACAAGATCTCCTCGTCCTTCTTCCTGAGCTTCACCTTCAGACTCTCAATCTGCTCCAAATGCTTATCCTCTTTCTGCTTGTTGGCCGTGATTGCAGTATCTCGGTAAGCATTGAACCTGCGAATCTTCGCCCAAGCCTTGGCTAAGTCATCCTTCTTGGATTTGAGAGTCTTGCAAACGCCTTTTAGAGCTTGTCCTACCCTTTTCCTAGCTGCCATCTCTTCAACCAGCTCCCTTTCTTTCTCAGCGAGACGTTCTGTCTTCAGCTTGGCAATATGAACAGCCTCACCTCGCTCATGTTTTAACTGGTAGATTTCCTTTTGCAACTCACGGTTCTCCTCTCGAATCTTCTCCTTTTCAGCCCATAATTGATTGTACTTCTCCATCTCAATCATGGTTGGGGGTTCAATCAGCAAAGGGTAAGAAGGAGGTTCCCTGCAGAATGGCAAAAGTACACTTTCTACTCTGCTCTGAACCCAGTCTTCATACGCACGAAAAGCTTTGTTGTTACACTTTCCAAAAGAAGTCTTTCCTTTCTTATGGCGATCTCTCCAAGCGTTTGCAGCTTCTTTCAACACCTCCAGATTGGCTTCCTCACCCAAAAATAGAGACTCTTGCACATCTTGGCCTTTTGGCGGCTCCTTTAAAGCGTACCCAAATTGCCTAATAGCAAGAATGGGGTTGTAGTTAATTCCCCCCTTCCTTCCTATTAAAGGTACGTTTGGGTAACCTCCACAACTAACCAGGATTTCTCGGCCCAACAAATCACGATTGATCCAAACTAAGTTGTCGGCCCTTAACCCCATTAACCTCTTTGCCCAATCTAAAGTTCCTTTAGTGTCTTCGAATGCCCCAGATTTGGGAAGACGATCAGCAAACCACTTATAGAAAATTGAAGCACAACAATAAAGAGGTCCGCCTCTCCTTTTCTCATTCTTATAGTGCATCGAATAATACAGATCCCCAAGCAAGGTAGGTACCGGATTCTTCGTGGTGAATATGCGGACAGCATGTGCATCTACAAAATCTTTCACATTAGGGAATAACGCCGTTCCATAAACACACATAGCCAGAATTGCATTGAACACTGACCAACACTTAGCCTTAGCACAAGTAGCAGCCTGTTCGATCAAAAACTTCGTGTGAAAACCCTGATAACCCCCTTTACTAGCAATATTTTTCTTCAACAGTGACTGATCCAAACGTAAAGTAGCAGCAACCCTTTCCAAATCAGGAAACTCCTTAGAAGGATAGAAGGGAACTCCTTCCTTGACTGAAACATCCAGAATAAGAGCAAATTCTTCCAACGTTGGAGCCAAAAGATAATCAGCAAACAGAAAACATCGAAGTTGAGGGTCGTAGAACTGCGCCAGAGTGTGCAGAGCCCTGAACTCATAGTTGGTAACATTCCGGGCGAAACTCAGAATCCTCCCATATTCTCCTCTGAAATCTGCCAATACCTCAGGTTTTGCCATAGCCGAGATCTTGTGCACAGCATCTAGATGAAGCTCTGGGAACTTGTACGGGATGATGTTCTTTCTTTTTTCAGCGCTAATACTCATCATGGACAGTCTTCAGACAACCGGAATCAAAGTTAGGATGCAACCCTACAAATGAACAAACATGTCAGAATGCAAAAAGATGATGCAAAATGCAAGCATGGGATCAAGGTATCCAAAATGCTCAAACTGCTGCTGTTCTGCTGATTGAATAAGACCCAGAAAACCAGAAACCCAAAAATCTAGAATAACAGCCCAATCAAACTGCCAGAATGCCAGGATAATAATAGTGCACTGGTGAGAAACCCAGAAACCAGGTAGGTTGAAGGTCTCGGTTACCTGCAAACCTGCAAACACCCCTCCCCTCTCACATGTGGGTACTAGGATGTTCAGTATCCCGGGCTCTCAGGTCTAGAAAGGATGATACGTTCACCATTTCTGGTTTGGCATCATCATCAAAAGAGGAGGCCTCAACCGATTCTCCAAAACAAAAGATCCTCAGTTTCAGAGGTTTAAGAATCAATAGCACATTCAGCCCGAAGGATACAATGCTATCGCCAATCAAAGAGGTCGTCCACTGATTCACTACAAAAGGGAAATCCTATAGCAAGTTCCCAGCATTGGGTCCTCGGATCAAGAATATGCAATGGGTTTGCCACAGAAAGTGGTCTGCCACTGTCACATCTCGGGAGGAGTGCCGCAACTGAGTCTTCGGGAATGGTCGCCAGAGTCGACAGTTTTCCAGATCATATTCCATCATCTGCCCCAAATGGACAGGACAGAATATTATCAAGAAAACCTCGTCTGGATGTGGAGTTTTCATGTATACTTCGTCTGGCCAAATGCCAAACAAGTCACACTACTTTCCACGCTAATCATAGGTGTATGCTCAAGCCTTGGTATTGGGCTTTTCTCTCATGAATCCTACCCACCCTGCAAACAGAAAATCCAGCAGCAGAACAGCACATCAATATCCAGTATGATAGTAATAAATGAAATGCAATAAAAGCTATAAAAACAGTAAAGCATTAAAGTAAAAGTACAGTAAATAGCAATACAGTAATATACAACAAAGCAAAGCACCATAGAAACACTCAACAAAAACAAACAGACAAGCGCTAGGATCGACTCGCTAAAGGGGAAGGACCTGCGTAGGTCAACCAGAGTCCCCAGCAGAGTCGCCAGCTGTCGCTCCCGAAAGATTCGCATCCAACGGTACAAACGCGAGAGTGGCGCAAAAGAACACAGAGTCGCCAGCAAAGTGTATTTATCCCAAGAGAGGGAAAGGAAACACTGCGTAAACCTGAAAGAAGGGAAAGAACATGGTCTCACGACCAAGAGAATGGGTACGGGAGTCGGTTACGCGAAGGGAAGGTGTTAGCACCCAACACGTCCATCGTACTCGATGGGATCCACGCTTGCTGTCTGCATCAAAGGGTGTCGTCATCTGGAACTCCATTGCTACTGGACCGAAGAAAGAACGGGAACGGGAAAGAACGGAGAAACGAAGAAGAAAAGAAAAGGAAGTGACTCGATAGGACGGTATCGTTGTCCTAGGCCTACGTACTCCCTCAGTGCAATGGGAAAGTCAGAGTCAACGTAGTTCGGACGGGAACTGTGGGGGAAGGTTGCTCGCCAAGACAATCGCTGTCTTGTGCCTACGTATCCTCAATCGGACGAGAGAGAGGAATCAGAGCTGACGTAGTTCGTGGGTACGACCACGGGTAGGTAAGTGTTTTTTACGTGAGCGACGAGCTCTTTCACGAAAAAAAGAAGTTTGAAACCCAACAATCCCGGAGGATAAAAAGATTTGAATTGGTTTGGTGTTTTTTAGACAGAAGTGTTTTGAGTTAGTTCGTAACTTACATTGCACCAAAGTCTACCATGCGGGAACGAGTGAGTCGCATGATCGCCCCGAATGAGACGTATGCTAAACACCCTAGAAGAGGAGAGGAGACCCCTCGTTCTTCACTTCCTACACTTAAGGCTCGAGCGCAATATACGTTATATTTTATTAAGTGTGTTCAAGAAGTTTGAGATGAGAAGAGAAGCGACACAAAAGGAAACTCTACAGGGAAACTAAGAGTCCTAATGTTATCATGCATGGATGTCCTATGGTTAGTGAGGTTTAGGAGAGACGACTGCCTAACCTAATGCTAACCCTACTCCAAGCTTAATCAAAAATTAAGTTGGACTAGGTAGCTCTAAAGGGAGAGAATCCAAGACTTAAACAAGTCTTGTGACTCGAGGGATGAAAAAAGTGGAAGAGAAGGAGGAGAAAGAGAAGTGAAACACAAGTGGCATAAGCTCACTTCAAACACAAGTATGAAAGTTAAAAGGTAAAGGAAGAAAGTAAAATGTGGAAGCATATCCACATTCAAACAACTTACCATTTGCCCCTGAAAGTGCTAGAAGTATTCACATATGACAAAATGAAACTCAAACAAGCATAAGGCCATAAAGAAACAAGTTCTAAAGTAAATCAAATATCAAGTTCAGAACCTAATGGTCCTACTGACCTCTACTATTAACCATGCACAATTAGTCAAAAAGAAAAGGGAGAAGTCACTCAAGTACCATTCAAGTCATTAAAGAAGGAGTGAGATGAAAAGAAGTGATCATGTAAAGCAACCAAGTCAAAACTTCACAAAGTAAACCAAGTCCAGAAGTGACACAATCCTAAATATGTGCCTAAACATGATCTTCAAACAACATTCAAGTCACACAAACACTTTCACAATCAATTAGGAAGCAAAGAAGAAGTGAAGTGAAGTGAAGTGAAACATGATTCATACTTGTGAAACAAATGACTTAAAGTGAAAAGCAAACATCAAACATGCAAAGATGAGATTCAAATATCACAACCAGAAGTCAATTAACATGCTATCAATCCCTCAACAAGACCTAAAATTGTGGCACAAGTGCCTTCATGACCAAGCAAACCAAACATGAAGCATATATTCACAAATTGGACAAGTTAAAGCTCATGCTTCAAAGAAATAACAAACATGCCTCAAAAATTATGTCATTCAGTATTCAAGCATCTCAAACATGTATAATTGACATATCAAATCCACAAGCAATGAATCAGAACCAAAGTCAATCAACAATTAGGTCAAAGCATCAATAGGATTTCATACATTCATTCTCAAAGCAACACATCAAAAGTCATCCAAAAAGGACCTAAAAATCATACCAAAAATCTCAAACATACTTCAACATGTTATGAACATAACCCAAAAAGAATCAGGATCAAAACACTTTCCAAATGAGAGAAATAAAAAATGCAACATGAAGTATGCAATATGAAGTGCAAAATGAGAAAAATACTTTGGAAAATTAATATTTAATGCAATTTTAATGTAAAAATAATAAAATAAAATGTGAAAAATTAGTTTTAATAATGAGGAGGAATGATGAATTTTTTTGGAATTTTTTTAGCACATGCAAGTATTTTTAACAATTAATTATGAAATGGTATGAAAATAGAAAATAAAAAGGAAATGAAATGAAGCCAGGGGTGCAAAAAGAAACCCAAACGCGTTCAAATGACCATGGGCTCAGAAACGGGGGTGCAAAGAGCAAAAAAGCCCAAGCGCTTTCAAGCCTTCAGAAACAACGCACGGCTGAGATTGAGTCAAGCATAAGAAAGTCTCCAAATCCACGGGCTCTCATTCAAAGTCAAACGAAGCAAAGTCAACTATCTGATGGTCCATATTTAAACTGGCTAATTAAATGAGATCCAACAGTCATGAATTAATCAGATCCACTAAACCCTAATCAATTTAATTAACAACTCATAACCAAGATCCAACGCACGTGAATTAAACTGGAAAATTAAACAAGATCCAACGCATGAGATTCAAACTGGAAAACCACAAACCCTAATTAAACCCTCACCGGCCGGAGAAGCGCCGGTCATCTTCTCCGGCCACTCTCCGGTCACTAAACTTCAAACCATAACCAAAAACAACAAATCATACATCAAAATGTTCAGCAACTCACGTAGATCACAAATATGCTACTCAAAATCATTTATCATGCATATATTTCAAGAATCGAACGAAACAAGTTTGGATCTGAAAATTTCAGATCTAAATTCCAGCCATGATTCACGTTGAAAATCAATTCCAAACACATATATGAACTCAACACATCAAGATGAACATTAAACACACAACAAAAATCAATTCTAGATCTATGAATTTCAAGTTCACCTGAGATTTGCAGAACTGGAAAATCACCAAGAAACTCCAAGATAAGCTGCAGATCAACTCCTTAAACCGTCTAATTGCAAAATAAATGCACTTAGACCTTCAAATTGGCCTGAATCCTTGAATCCGAGAGTTGAAAATCTGAACTCAACTGATAAATTCTTTGCTTAAACTTCAAAACAATGGTGGATTTCTCTTCCTTATGCTCCACTGATCACAAACCAACCAAAAAAAAATGGAAGACACTTGAAGAATTGGGAGAATCGAAGGAGAGAAACTTGAGAGCAAAACTTTGAAAAGTGGTGAAAATGAATGGTAGCCCCTGAGAAATTCGTGTGAGTTAGCTTATATAGTGTGCCAATGCTACTGTTTAGGGTTTTAATCCTCAAGGACTTGAGAGCAATGAGTTTTGGGCTGTTTTGCAAATTTGCAAGTTTGTGCACATGAGGTATTCTACTCGTGCATTCTTCATGAAAAGTGCATGACTGCTTTCCTTTTGATGCCATGAGAACCTTTGGATTGATCTTGGGGTTGGAAAGTAACTGAATTGTGATTTCCAAATGAAATTGCAAAATTGCATAATGATGAATCATGGACATGTAACCCACGGGTTCACTCAATTCTTGGCTCAAAATGATGCTAAATGAGGTACATTGGAGTGTGGTGAGGTGAACTGAACAATTAGAAGCCATATTGGTGAGTTAAAATGCAACTTGCAAGTTATGTCAAAATGGTATGCATGGTAGAACACCAAATGCCCTCTAACTTCAAATGCCCATAACTCTTGACCCAAGAATGATATGATCATGATCCACCACTCTTTGGAAAGAGGAGAAAGAGATCTACAACTTTGGTGTTGGGCAAAAATTCGTTTGAAGCATTTTTGATCATGAAAAGTTTGGTTAAAGTTGGTTGAAAATATGCCAAAAATAGTAACTTGAAATTACAAGTCACTTTCCCAATTTAGCAACTTTTTACCAAAGCTTGATTCTTGCAAATTGTGATCATGAAAGCCTTCCATAGACCAAACAAAGGTCTCTTGACTTGATTACCATGATGAGGATCTCTCACAACCCTAGTTTGACTTTTCAGTTGACCAGTTTGACTGATTACTTCATCTGTAAGCTACTGAATCATCTGAGGTCTTCCATGGTGAATTTTTGGCTCAAAATCCATCCTTAGACTTGTTTTGACATATGGAGAACCTTGGTGAAAGGTTTGAATCAACTCCTTGAGCTTAGGACCCTTAACCATGAAACCCTAGTTTTGGTCATCAGTGTAAGGACACCAACCCTTGATATAACCACTTGGAGAATCCCTCATTGAAATACCCTTGGGCCACCATATAAGGATGTGAGGAGCTTATGGAGCTCATAAGAAGCTTTTGCCCTTGAGTTGAACCAAATACCTTGATCCCATGCTAAGAACCAAATGTTATGCACAATGCAAATGCAAGAAATGAAAAGAAACCTAAGCCAGTTATCTAAAAACAACAAGGCAAATTTTGAGGTGTTACAGGTAGTTAGATATTTTGTTATAAAAAGAGAAATAGAGAGAAAAGAGAGAGAAAGGAAAAGAAAAGAAAGAAAAGGGAAACAAGAGAAAGAGAAGAGAAGGAAAAAGAGAGAAGAGGAAAAAGAGGAGAAAAATGAAGATTCTCCGTTTCACTCGCGATTAATCGAGTAAGGGTGAGAAGTTTCAATTATATCTTGCTTGTGTATGTATATGTGTTGTTTGTTGTAATTGTTTTGGTTGTTTAGCGACTTTTCTTATCGATTGAAATTAGGAACGATTTATAGAAATTGATGTTTTCACAGATGAATTGATGAAATGCATGCCTAAATGTGTTCTAACATGCTGTTTTGGATCATTGGGTGTAACACTATCATGTGGGTGGAAGCTTTGGATCATTTTTGGATCCCAAATACATTTTGGAGAAATTCTGGTTCGTCCAGATTCTCTAGGCGAGTTAGTGGCGAGTCCGCTTCGCCAGGGATTCGCCAGGCGAATTTGTCTGGGACAGCAAAAACAATATTTTCGTATTTTCGTCATAACTTTTGAACCGTAAGTCCGTTTTGACCCCCGTTCGAAGCGTTGGAAAGCTAATAAAATATTATTTCTTTTAAAAATGGTTGGAGGGCAGTAGATGAATTATTTAAGTCATGGTTTTGTAAAAGTGTCGGGTTGTCGGGTTTTTATCGCGTTAAATGCGTGCGGTTGGTGTTTTACAATGTGTTGTGCTATTGTTATATAACGTGGAGCTTTTATGTGGTTTATATGATGTGATGCATATGATAGTGATGTTGTTGTGTGGTAAAGTACATTGTTTGATTGAATATCAATGTATGTTGTTATGATGTTTTGTGGGATTGTTGTGGTTTATATGATGTTGAGGCTTGTGTTAAAATGTTGTGATGGTTGTGGTTGATGGTGAGTAATTCTTGATGTGAATTTATATGAGTGTATATGCTAAAGTGCTAATTGTTATGGTTTGTGGATTATGATGAAATGCATTGTGTTGTGTTTGATTTCAATGCATGAATGATGAGATGATTCATATTGTTGGTTTGTGAAGATGCATTTGATTGTCATGAGTCAATGTATGCCAAGCATCATGATATGCATCTTGTGATGTCGTGTGCCCTAGTGGGTGTGAGCGACGAATCGATTCCAGAGGGAATCCACTATAACATCGTGAGCCTTAAAAATAAGAGGACCTAAACCGATCAGAAAGGATCGTGAGCCTTAAAAATAAAAGGACCTAAAGCGATGATTATTGACGATCGTGAGCCTTATACAAAGAGGACCTAAAGCGATCAGATTGTGAGCCTTATACAAAGAGGACCTAAAGCAATCCATAAACGTCGTGAGCCTTAAAAAAATAAGAGGACCTAAAGCGATGGGGAACATCGTATGCCCGACGGGGAGTTGCACTAGGTAACGAGCGATGGTTCCAATAGTTCCTGAGTGAACTGGTATTGAGAAATGATGGATGGATGGTACCGCATATGCATTGCATAGAGTCGTTGTGTCGGTCTCTGTGTATTTGCATAAATCATGAATGGATTGATTATGTGTGAGAATTATGAATGGATGCATTATGTGTGGAAAATTGTGAATTGATTGAGTGTGTGTTGAGATGTATGATTGGATTGGTGAATTGATGTGCATACGTGATAAATGCATTGTTTATGGACGATATGTTATGTATGAAAATATGTGATGTGGTGGTGTGTTTCCATATGTCATAGCCTTGGTGTGCCTTATGTGTGAATATGTGATTATGTTGAAATAATTGATATATGCTATATTGTTGGAATGTTAGAAATATGTTATATGTATTAGTATGTGATGCTTGTGGTGAGAATAACTATGTATGTGAATTTATATGTTTGCATATTATTATGCAATCTTGATTTAGTTGTTATTTCTCACCCTTCTACTGTGGTTTGTTGCTCTATGAGGCAATTACAGATTAGTGTCTTGGAGGCTTTTGTGAAGATTAGTTCTCCATTCTTTTGTCGGTCTTGGTGTCTGCTCTGATACGTAGCACGGGAGTCGGGGAACGATTATGTTATATATGTATACAATTGTTGAATATATTTTGTATTGCTTTTGTATGTATATTTTGACGTTATAAAACAATTTATTTTGTAAAACAAGTCGGTTATGGATCTTTCCGCTTTATTCCATAATTGACCTTTCCTTGTATATGGAAAAAGTTTCCCCTTGGGGGTATTCAATTGTTTGTGTTATGTATCCAAAATATATGAGCAGGGATTGTATTTTCTTTCTTTAAATGTGACATCCTTGTTTCTGTCGGAAAAATAATTTTTTATCTACTCTGATTTATTTATGTATTATTTATTCGCGATGGGAGATGGGGTGTTACATGTGGGATCCTTCATTAGGGAAGATGATGATACGGTGAAACAAACAAGATTGGACGTCATAAGATTTCTTGTCAGGACACGATGTACTGAAGGCATTGATGAGCTTCTTTATGTCAAAATTAATGGTTCGGTTTGCAGACTGAAATTGCTCGAAGACGCACAGGGACCTTTGCGGATTGTTCCTTCAACTTTTGATGATTCTAAATTGGTTTTGTTGAGTCGGGTTCGGAAGCTACTGTTGATGTTGATTTGGTGATGGAGGTTGGCGGAGGAGAAGATGAAGGCGCAGTTTTCGAGGAAGTCTACAAGGTTGACCCTCCTTTACCTTGTTCAAAGTTGGACATGACAAGTAACACGTTTTCGGCTCCTGCGGTTCCTTTTGATCATGCTGTAAATCTCAAACGTTATGTTTTGGACTCTATGCATGAAGTAGGTACGACTACTGCTGTAGTAGAGGTATGTGAGGAATCAGCTTTTAAGGAAGCACAAGTGGCAGATATGGGACCCATCCAGTTGGTTTCTAAGGTTTCTAGTTCGTGTTTAGTGAATCATGTGGCTCCAGCGTATGATTTTTTATTTCAAAGGGCCTTTTCAACGGATGTGGGCCGTTTTGATACTGCCATTTGGAATCTTGGGCTGGACCAATTGCAGACCCACTATGATATTGTATTACTTAGAAATGACATGCGTTTTGATCGTGGTAGTCATTCTAAAATCCAGATGCATAAATTTCCAGCGGTGCACATTGTCTTTTCTAATTCATCTTCCATCCCTCAGCTTGGAGCGCACAAGAAGAAGAAAGCCAAGCATCGGTCGTTATCTTCCTTCTGTGCGAAATCATCTTTCTATAATTGTCTTGCATTGCCGGTAGCCATCAGCAATTCTTTCCTCCCTCTTTGGAGAATGCGAAAGCATGAGGATGATGGTGATAACAATGTGCTGGGTCTGATTGCTGTTACTAATGCGGTTGTTTCTTGTTTAGGGGACAACGTTGTTTGTTCTAAAAAGCATTATGTGGGTTCTCTAGTTGGCTCAGAAAATTCTGGTAGTGAAGATATCTCAGATTCTTGCTTGGTTTAGGGCAATAGGAGGTTTTGGGCGAAAGAGAGGGATGAAGTGGCTTCCAAATTATGAATTAGAAAGTTTTGGTGGAGAATGTTTTGTCGGTGTTTGTGGAATTTGGAAGGAGCGTTTGGTGTATATGGTAAATATTTATTTGTCCTGCTTTATTGATAAGAAGAGAAAGTTGTGGAGGTAATTGACGGCTTTTAAGGGGAATTTTTTGGCGGGTGATTGGCTTTTAGGTGGTGATTTTAATTCGGTTCGAAACGATTCTGAGCGGAACGGTTGTGGGAGGTATGTGAAGTGGAGAAGTTGGATTGAGGCTCTTGTGTTTAATAGTTCTATGTCGATCCTAGTGAATGGTAGTACAACTCGGGATTTTTCAGTTTCTAGAGGTTTAAGACAAGGGGATCCGCTTTCTCCCTTTCTTTTCTTATTGGTTATGGAAGGCTTGTTGGGTATGGTTAATGTGGCTTCTTCTTTAGGAGATTTCAAGGGTTTCCATATGGATTATCAAGCCCATTTTGAAATTCTTCAATTTGCCGATGACACTATCTTGATTCGGGGATATTCTTGGAACAATCTTTGGGCGATTAAGGCTATCCTTCGGGGCTTTGAGTTAGCTTCTGGATTGCGTGTTAAATTGAATAAGAGTACGCTTATTGGTGTAAATTTGAATCCGGAGTTTATTCAAGCGACTTCCTCTTTTCTCAATTGTGAGATTAGTACTTCGTCCTTTTCTTTCTTGGGTATCCTAGTTGGTATCAATCCGAGGAGATGTGATATGTGGAGACCGATTGTGTCGAGGCTTAGAAGAAGACTTGGAAGTAGAAAAATAGGCATCTTTCTATTGGTGGAAGAGTGGTTCTTTTGAACTCAATTTTGTCAAGTATTCCGATTTATTTCTTCTCTTTCTATAGGGCACCTAAGGCCATTATTAAAGAGATTATCATGCTTCAAAGAAATTTTCTTTGGGGTGGTGACGAAGAAAGAAGGAAGATTAGTTAGATTTGTTGGGATAAGGTTTGTCTCCCAAAAAAAGAAGGGGGCTTGGAGTGAAACATTGTGGGAAGTTCAATCTTGTTCTTCTTAGATGAGGAGACATTAAAAGAGCAATGCTTGGCGTTTCTTCTTTAGGGTCTAACTTTCTTTCTTGCATGTATGGAGACATTAAAAGAGCAATGCTTGGCGTTTCTTCTTTCAATTCAAAGAGTAAATCTTATCTTTGGTGGAGGGATCTTTGTGCGGTTGGTTGTTCAGATTCGAATCGAAATGGTAATTAGTTCACTTCTTCTATTTCTTGCAAACTTGGATATGGCTCTTTTTTTTTGTTTTGGCATGGTCGTTGGATGAGCACAACTCCGCTAAATATTCTATATCCGGATCTTTTGCTTTTGGCGGATAATAGTCTTTCAAAGGTAGCAGAAATGGGAAGTTGGAGTGGGGATGTTTGGCATTGGAATTTACATTTTAGGTCGCGGGTGGAGGATGGGGCAGCAATCGAGCATTGGCGTGAGCTGTTGTTGTCCTTGCAGTCTATTCAGCCTTCTCACTCGATGGCGGACCGGTTTGTGTGGTGGAGAAATCCAAATGGTTTTACAGTTTGTAATGCTTATGCTACACTCGGTTTTGGTGATCTTTTGAGATCGGTTCTGGATGATAAGATTTCCTTAGCTTTATCTCGTTTATGGAATACCAAAATGCCTAGTAGAATTCTTATTTTTAGTTGGAGATTGATTTGGAATAGACTTCCCACGAAGACGGAGTTGTCAAAGTGAGGTATTTTATCGAGACCCCATTCATTGGTTTGACCTTTGTGTTTTGGGGTTGAGGAGGATTCAGATCACTTGTTTTTTGGTTGTCCAATTTCTAAAAAGTGGTGGGTTGACATTTATCTTTGGCTTCGGACGGAAGACTCCTTCTTGAATTGTTCGATTTTGGAGCATCTTCTTTGGTTGGATTCATCTTGTAAGTCCATTTTTCTCTTGGATTTGGGTTGGTTTTTTGGTTTGGCAATTTGTTGGGTTATTTAGAATTGTAGTAATGATATTCTTTTTAAAAGTAGTTTTTTTGTCTAATTTTGATGGTGTGGGGTTGATTAAGCTCCTTTAGACTTGGGTCTAATTTGTTTTGGTCAGAGTGGAACAATGATCCGACTATTTTTTTTAGATAAGGTCGGGTTTGGTGTTTGTTGTTTTTTGGTGGGTTTTGGTCATACATTGTTTCTTTATTTTAATTTTGGGTTACGCACCCCTAGTGCTTTTTAATTAATTTTTCTTTGCTTATAAAAACATTTTTGATATTACAATTATTTTTAAGTTGGTATCAGAATCTATCTAAGATCTATTGAATTCCTTCAAATTGCTCATTATCAAGTTACTCATCATTTATATTTATGTTTTAGGTGTCAATTTTAAATGTAGGGAACTGTGTTAAAGAATCTTCCATTAAAAATAATATGACCTCGGTATATTTATAAGTATAAAATATTCTTTACATTATAAGTTGATTTGTAATATTCAGTTAGGTTTGGCTACATATTTTAAAAAATTCAAACATTTTTAACTATAAATCATTTAAAATTTGATAGAATAAATATATTTTTTAAATAACTCAAAAGTACTCTTGAATTAAATTACAAGAAAACCATATTTTTTTACAATATTTCCTATTATTATTATTATTATTATTATTAGAAAAACAAATTCCAAACCAATAACTAAGAAAGAAAAAAAAGCAAAAGAGAGGGGATTAAAATCAAAACCCTTCAAGAAGAAAGTAATCTAAGTTTAGGCATACCTAGGGGAACTGATCGGGTGGTCGAAGGTGTATTCCGCCCTTCAACGGGACTAAGAGCTCGTTAGAAGTCTTAACCTCGCGGCGTGAACTTCCCATCGCGAGCTGGGTGTTCTTCCTACATGGTACGACGACGATGAGGCACGATTGAGGTGTCCTCGTCGGATCAATGGTCTTCGTGCACACACAACGCGACCTTGATCATTGCGTTTAAGAGGGGTGTCGCGCTTGTACCTTAGCGCGCCCCCGTAATCGCGACGTTGGGGTGTCGCGGGCACTGTCTAACTGTAGTATTGCTTGAGTTTCTCAGTGTTCCATGGTCGAGCAAGTTCTTCCCCGTGTAGATTTTTGAGGAAGTAGGCCCCTGTCCCCGTTTTCGCGCGGACGCGGTACGGGCCCTCCCAGTTCGCGGCGAGTTTGCCTTCCCGCAAATCTTTCTGGTTCCTTCGTAGGACGAGGGTGCCTACTTGAAAATCACGTTTGATAACTTTGTCGTTATAACGTAAAGTTATTTTCTGTTTAAGTGAAGCTTCTCGGAGAGAAGCGCCCGAACGCGTCTCCTCGACGAAATCGAGCTCTTCCCTCAGGGCTTCGTTGTTCGCGTCTCCGTTGAGGGGGGCTTCCGTCCTCCTCGAGGGTTCCCTGATCTCCACGGGAATCACCGCTTCCGTTCCGTAGGTTAGCCAAAAAGGGGTCTCCCCGATCGTGGAATGTGGGGTTGTTCGGTAGGCCCAGAGTGTAGCGAGCGATTTTGGACGCGGTTCTTAAGCGCTGGTCGCTCTCTGCGGTTGAGCTTAAACTACAGGTCGATTCATTTTTTATCCTATTGTGAGCTGAATAAGGAAGGGAAATAGATGTCTCCAATTAACCCTGCTTGCATACTGAGTTTAAACAACGGTCTGTTAAGTTATGAATGCTATCAATGTGGGGGGGCCTTTGTACTGGTTATTTGTATTTTTCGCCAGTACTGTTTTCTTTCTTTCTAGGACTTTCTAGCGGGGAACAAGGTTTAGGATGTTAGGACTGATGCTTTGGAATTACTGATTTTTGATTGATGGTGATATGGGATTTGGGTTTTTTGTTGATTGTGCTCGCTAAGATCTTTTCTTTCGATCATATGCCTATGTATTCCCGTTTACCGAAACAGGGAAATCAGAGCATTCGTAGTTCCTCCTATTCTATGGGAGGAAATGGGTGTTTTTGGTGTTTTGGTGTCTTGTTCAAAGCCCAAGACGTGAAGCGAAAGGTGGTTTGTATCTTGTTCAAAGCCCAAGATGTGAAGCTGAAAGGTCTATTTGTGTCTTGTTCAAAGCCCAAGACGTGAAGCTGAAAGACCTCGACTTTAGAGAGAATTTGTCATCTCTAAAGAGGGGGAAGGAGAATTACTTTAACTGGGATACGCGGATCCGAGCAATGCCATAATTTCTGAAGAAATAGTTTTAACCTGAAGGAGAAGACTTTAACTCAGTGTAGAGCAATGCCATCTTTCCTTAGGAATTTCTCATGCTAAAAGAGGGACAGCGGCATGGATATAGATGATCCAGAGGCTTGCCGCTTACAGCGATTAGATGAAAGGAAAGGAGTTGTTGATGTTTGTGTATTGTGAACGAGGCACAGCTTTGATGCTAAAAGGTTGATTGGATCAACCAGTGGTTTTCTTATACAAAATCCTAAGAGGAGGCTAATTTCCGCTAGGAAAATCATTATACAAAGCCTAAGAGGAGGCTATTTTGTGTCTCGTACAAAGCCCGAGAGAGAGGCTAAAAGTTTTTGACCCGACGATAGAGTCTTTGTGTCTCGTACAAAGCCCGAGATAGAGTCTATTGTTTGTTTGACTCTACGAGGGAGTCTTTGTGTCTCGTATGAAGCCCGAGATAGAGGCTAAAAGTTTGACTCAACAAGAGAGTCTTTGATACTCAACAAGAGAGTGTTTTTGTATCTCGTACGAAGCCCGAGATGGAGGCTAAAGGTTTGTTTCAGTTGAGTGACAGATCCAATATACTGATTTTAAAAGAGATAATCAGTTCTTATATGAGCAACACTGTACTCAGGGATTTGATTTGAGGATCAGGGATATTTTCTTCTCTTTGAGGAAACGGGAAATCCAAAGGGTATTGAGACTGTCCGAGTCTGCGGGTTTCCTTCCTATTTAACGAAGGGGTCACTTGAGAATGTCTTTGAGACTCAAGGAAGTTAGACTGTCCAAGTCTAGAGTTTTTTTTCTTTTGTACTATGCTTTGAGAAACAGTAGTAGACTCTATGAAAGGACTGTTCTATGCAAATGACTAAGTTCTGTTCCTATACCTCTAGGAGGTCGTCGGGACAATTTATACGAAGCCCAAGAGGAGGCTGGAATCTTTTAAGAAGCCGACGGGTCCTTGTACGAAGCCCAAGAGGAGGCTATCATTCCCGAAGGAAGAGATCATTATACGAAGCCTAAGAGGAGGCTGTGAATACTTCTAAGAAGCCGTAGTGTCCTTGAATAATGCCCAAGAGGAGGCCGATGCTTTTAAGAAGCCCGTGGGTCTATCATCTCCTTTCCATTAGGAGAGATAACTCTTTTAAAGATAAAAACCACTGGTAAACGTGCGAGGTTTACTATCCAACGACTTTTAGCTTTTAAAGAGGGTTCCTTAGTTAAGGTCCAAGGTTATGACCGTAGGGGGTACCCAAACCCCGAGACATTCAAAGCAAGCTATCCGCAAGGAATAGATCAAGTCAGGAAAGTTCGAGAATTTGGAAGAAACTCAAAGATGCCATTCACGGAGAATACATTCATCTTGGGGAGTAGAGCTTCTTGACGATTCCTAAGGAGGATAGCCGAAGAGAAGACTGTATCTGGTGCTCCTATTGGGGATCTAGGCGTCTATTTCTATGAACAAATGAAACGGCGTCACCTAGTTCTAGACGTAGTTGCCGGGGAAACTCAAAATATCTATATTATTATTACACAGTAGATATGAGTTTATGAAAGGAGACTTACAGTGAGTAGCCCCACAATACAGTTTATAATATGAAAGCAGTAAATGAAAGCGATAACCACTTACTCGGTTGTAGTGCTTCCATGCTGTTTGGTTAGTTGTTCAACAAAGAAAGATTGAAAACAACAGTATATTCAAAATCAAAGGAGAAAGTGCTTTGAAAAAGAAAGATTTGGGGCTTACAGCTCAAGGAGAGGCCCAGGGTTTTATCAGTGAGCGCACTATTTGAATTTGTACAGAGGGACTTATACAAGTGACTGTGGCCCAAAAATTGTTTTCTGTACAGAGGGATGGGTCTTACACTCTCTCAAGAGGCCCAAAAAGTTTAAAGAAAAAGAGTGGGGCTTATAACACGAGGGTAGGCCCAATTGATTTTTCGTTTAAAAATGGCGATCGCGCCGAGATTTTCTTTTAACGCAGAGGGACTTATAGAATAAGTGAGGCCCAAAATGATTTTGGTTAAAAGGGGATTGGGTCTTACACTCTATTACAGGCCCAAAAAGTTTAAAGAAAAAGAGTGGGGCTTATAACACGAGGGTAGGCCCAATTGATTTTTCGTTTAAAAATGACGATCGCGCCGAGGTTTCCTTTTAACGCATAGGGACTTATACAATAAGTGAGGCCCAAAATTGTTTTGGTTAAAAGGGGGATTGGGTCTTACACTCTAATAGAGGCCCAAAGTGTTTTGAATGGGTCTTATAGCTCAAGGAGAGGCCCAGATGATTTTTATTTTTAAACGGACGACGATCGCGCCGTTTACTTGTACAGAGGGACTTATACAATGAGTGACGCCCAAGGTGTTTTTGTACAAGGAGGGATGGGTCTTACACTCTCTCAAGAGGCCCAAAAGTTTTGAAAATGATTTATGAGGGTTGAATTAATCCAAAACCCTAATTTGTTTTCAAAATGTATTTAATTGAATAAAAATTCAATTAAAATGATCAAAAATTGTTTAACACATGGAAAACAAATTGTGATCTTGGATTAATGCTTCAAAAATTAAGTATTGACCTACAAAATAATTAGAAAGCATTAAAAGTTGCAAAATCAATGTAGAAAAAATATTTAAAATGTCAAAAACAATTAAAATATTAATTCTTTGCAAAAATATCAATTATATGAAATAAATAATATTTTTGGGATTTTTTTGTGAAAATAAAATATTTTAACATTTTTGTGAATTATTAAAAAAAGAATCAACTCAAAATCATTAAAACTCAGAGAGAAATTAATTTTTGAATCAATTAAACAAAATCACAAAATTCAAATATTTGAATTTCTAAAAATGGCGCCAAGAACAAGCTGAAGAACACGCGCGTGTTCTTGGTTTCTCATATTTGCATTTTCTATCCAATCTCCATGAATACGTAATCATATCATGCAATCCACATATCATTATGCTCGCCTCAACCTCACGATCATGTCTATGTACTTTAATTTCATTTAAATTAAACATACAACAAGAAATCACAAAGAGACCTCAAGAACCCTAATTTCTGCATGAAGGCTAGGATTTTTGATACACGATTCAAACAATGCAATTAATTGAGGGAAAACATTCCATGCATGATTATGAACATATGGCCAAATTATTGTGCGAGGAAATATGCATAGATTGAGAGATGACCAAGTATGTGCTTACCTCCAAGTCGTGACAGCAAGTTCAAAGTGATTTTTGATTTGGAGGTGTTACAGATGAGTGGTGATGATCTGAACAGCTTCCCTACACCCTATGGATTGTGTTTGGATGGTTGGACTTGATTGAAATTGGCTGGATCATTTTGTGGTACCACAGCTGCACTTTGGTTAAAACCTTGAGCAACCAGCTGGTGATTTTATGAAATTGATGTTTCAGAAGTAATCTAAGTGTTTGATCAGCTCATATGTGATGTATGTGAGGTGTGTGAGTGATTGGTTTGATTGGAATTGCTCTCAAACTCAAAACCCGATAGTGACTTGCCTTAGAAGGCAAAATTGGAGTGAAAGAAGAGATTTTGAGGAAAGCATCTGTTAGATGGCTTTGGTATACTCAAACTGACCACAATTAAGCTCTATTTATAGTAGAGCAAGTTTGTTTTGCAAGGAATAGTGCACGGCAGCTGGTAAGTAGGTTTGGCCAATGTTGTCTAATGAAAATCCAAGTCTCCTCTAGCCATTGACTAGAGGTTAGGGCACAGAGCTTTGGTTCCCTTGGTCTTGGATAAGTCTTGACTGATTTCAGATGAGAATGGCTCAGTCCATGCCACCTTGATGGTTTCATTGAATGCCTCATTCCAAATTTGAAGTCTTGTCCCTATTTTGGCCATTCTAGGTTCAACATGCTATTTCTTGTTCCATGGACTTTGGAGGCTTGGCTCAGTGATTGTCCCCTTTAGATTCAATCCTCTGAGGTGTCCAAGTGGATAGGAGCAACTGAATTTGGATGATTTTGGCAAATCGACCAAAGTTACAAATTCTGCCTTGCCTTGACAGATTTCAGCAAGGCAACTTGGCAATGTTGTATCTCATGGTGTAGGTTGAATTTGGCAATGTTCTTGGCCATTTTGGAAAGCTCTTACATGATACAACAACTGTTTGAACAAGTTTGGTTTTGATCTCTTTTGATTCCAAGTGAAAAATCCCCCTACATTTGGCAAAAAGTGAGGCAGAATCTGACTTAGTGAAAATTTCACTAAGTGTTGGAAAAAATGACATTTTCACTTTTCAGCCACTTTGATCACTCCATAACTCAAAATACTTAATGAATTGGAATGACTTGTAGTTGAAGTTTTTGTAGGTGATAATGAGGGCTACAAATCCATCTTTGGATGAGAAAAAATGGCCTTGTGGTTTAGGAGTTATGGTCCTCCAAAGTTGGTACCTTTGCCACTTTATTTTTAACTTAGAAAAATTTCTAAGTTTTATGGTTACCCCTTTTACAAGTTATCTCACTTTTCTTGATTTTTCTTGATGAATGATGATTCAAATCATACATTAACATCATTTTAGGGTTAAAAATCCATTTTGGTGAAAAATCTCAAAAAGTCAAAGTTGACTTTTGTGCACAGTTGACTTTTTATCAGATGAATTCCAAACTGTGCAATTCTTCAGGAAATCATGTCCTTGACCTAAATCAAACTTGATGGACATGTTCCATGGGTGTCATAGGGTATATTCAATCATGTATTAAGGTTTGGGAGCATGTCCTGGTCAAAAGTCAAAGTTACAGTTGATTTTTCTCTTAAAACCCTAATTGTGGTGTAGATGAAATTGAGACTTGTTGCTCAAACTTCTTAGATTAATCCATTGTCCCAAATGGATCAATATGGTATATTAGAGACCCTCAAATCATGTCTTGAGGTCTTGGCTCATGGTTTGTCCCAAAAGTCAACTTAGGGGTGAATTAGATCAAGAAACCCTAATTCCTGATTTTTGATGAATGCATCCCCTGAGGCAAAATTGACTTGATGCATGGGTTCATGAGGTTCCATGAAGTATATTAGGTCATGTTTTGGATCATTGCCTTGTGCCCAGATGAAAATTTTCCATCTGGAGGCCCTGGTCGACCAAAACCCTAATTTGGTGACACTGGCGGTCTTGAGGCTTGATCCACCTAGAAGGGAGCATCCTTGTGCTTAATCCTTGAAGTGGAAGTCCTTTTGATCCTTTGTAGTTACTTGGGAGGTTAGACAAGTTGAAGATCATGTCATTTCTTGATTGATCCTCTGTCTGAGAACTATGAGAGGGCTTGAAACCCTAATTTTGATTGTATTGGATGCTCACCCATCTTTGGGGAGACTGATGAAGCATGATGGTTCATCCATATTGTGATGATGATTTTCACAATGATGGGAAATCTAAGTGGTCAAAATTTGGGGTATTACAGATGCCCCTATTTAATCTTCTTGGACCCGAAGGTGTGAATGACGAAGGGATACGGGCATTCGGGGTGCAAGAGGATTAAATATCGGAATACCCGAAATTTTGATGGTGGTTATGAATGGTAGCTTACGCATTCATCTTCTTTAGCTAAGCAATGATGCTTAGAAAAGGTAAACTTCCCCTCGATCTTGGTCTCCTACCAAGAACTGGTCTCAGTCTCTTTTGAAATAAACTTCCCCTCGATCCTGGTTTCCTACCAAGGAACTGGTCTCAGTTGTGGAAACAAACTTCCCCTTGATCCTGGTTTCCTACCAAGGAACTGGTCTTAGTTTCTGATTTAAACTTCCCCTCGATCCTGGTTTCCTACCAAGGAACTGGTCTTAGTTTCTTTTGTCAATAAACTTTACTGACAAGGGACGCTATTCGTAGCGGCTTTCCTTCAAACTTCTCGCCGAATTTTCCTGGGGAGATGCCATTTGAGTGGAAAAAGTTTTGATGTCAGACTTGCTGGGGAACCCATTCGTCTGATTTATAGAGGTACACAAACTTCTCTGTTTTGGAGACGCCATTTGTCGATTCTACTGGGGAAAGCGAGTCTCTTGAGAGACTGTTTTCATTTGGGGTTACATCATACTTTTCTCGGGATCTTCCCGGAGAAATGCCATATGATGGGATCCAATTTTGAGGTGCCGATGACCTTCTCATCAGTGGTTTTTCGGAGCAAAACTGGCGTGCTGCCGAATCTCTGATCACGAGGCTTTCTCTGTGGATTTTCCTTAATCCGGGAAAGCAAGGATATCATCTTCAATGGCGAAGAGTGATGCTTATTGAAAGTTTTCTCTGGATTTTCAGAGGTTCAAGTTATCAAAGTGGTCAAGGACCAACTTCTTTCCAGAATTAACTGGAAGCGAGGTTGTTCAGACACAGTATTTCCTGACGAGGCAAGAACTGACAACTCGATTGAGAGGACTTCTACCACTAGGGGACAGGACCGACTAGAGTGATAGTGATGCAATATGAAATGTGAATGCAAATAAAAAATGCATGATGTATGTATGTATGTGCTGACAAAACAGACGCAACATACAGACTAAGAGATGAACACAATTGGATACTTGGCCATCGCGGGGCGAAGAAGTACCGTTGATTCAAAATAGCAATTCCACCTTGCTTAGGAGAGATAGTCCCGTTGGGAGCTATGTTGATCGGGCTTAGAAGATGAGAACTCGGCCGAGGATGTCAGACGAAACAAGGTCTCTGACACAGTTGATCCCTTTATTCAGGCGAACTGGTTTAGAAGGAGTACTTTGATTCTGCACTTTGAAGTTCGCTTACTTCGGGAGAAGCGATCGATGTTCTTCTGATGTTCAACAGTCAAAAGAAATGCCATCTTTAATTTAAAAGCAGAAAAAGTTTAACAAGTAAATTTGTTTTATTTCAAGAATCGCTGATTAAGTTTAAACAACATCGTTCTGTAAAGCTAAAACAAGTAAAGAATTACAAACAAAAGCACAAGGGCTCAAATTTTATTGATAAGATGGAGATCAGCCAAACACGTGATTCCAAAGAGTATAAACAAAGTTAGAAAATGGTAATTTAAAGGGAAAAGGCCTACGTTGAAACATAACGACCACTATCCTTCTACCAACTTTGAGTTCGGGACATCCTGAGCTTCCATCGAAGATGACCTTTGACTGGAGATTTCCTCCGATAGATGATGCTGTAACTGCTGTTGAGGGACTTGCCTCTGTTGAACATAGTTACTTGCCATTATCCCTAATTTTTGCCTGGATTGTACTATGAGATTTCCAATCCACCGGGATGATTTTTTTTCATGTCTCTAACTTTTGCCTGGACCGCCCTTTCGGGTTTTCAATCCACCAAGACGTTTTTTTTAGGCGAAGTATTTCTTGACTACATCAACATTCGTGGGGTAGGCAAATTCCTCTCCGTCCATGGTGGCAAGTCTCAAGGCGCCGCCTGAGAAAGCTTTCGTGACCACATAGGAGCCATCATAATTTGGGGTCCATTTGCCCCGAGAGTCAGTGAGAAATGATTGTATCTTCTTGAGCACGAGGTCTCCTTTTCTGAAAATACGAGGTCAAACCTTTTTGTCGAACGCCCTTTTCATTCTCTGTTGATATAACTGACAGTGGCATAGTGCCGTGATTCTCTTTTCTTCGATCAGGTTCAGTTCATCGTGTCGACTTTGACACCATTCAGCTTCGGTGAGCTGAGCTTCCATTAATACCCGGATTGATGGGATCTCTACTTCTATGGGGAGCACTGCTTCTATGCCATATACTAGAGAGAAAGGGGTTGCCCCTGTTGAAGTGTGGATAGATGTTCGATAACCGTGAAGAGCAAAGGGTAGCATTTCGTGCCAATCTTTATAGGTTACAACCATCTTTTGAACGATCTTCTTGATGTTCTTGTTAGCCGCTTCTACCGCTCCGTTCATCTTGGGTCGGTAGGGAGATGAGTTATGGTGTTCGATCTTGAACTCTGCACACAACTCTTTCATCATCTTATTGTTCAAGTTAGATCCATTATCAGTAATGATCTCGCTTGGAACACCATAACGGCAGATGATATTGTTTTTGATAAATCGGACCACCACTTGTCGGGTAACATTAGTGTACGACGCTGTTTCGACCCACTTGGTGAAATAATCAATGGCTACAAGGATGAACCGATGTCCGTTTGAAGCCTTGGGCTCAATCATACTAATCATATCGATTCCCCATATGGAAAAAGGCCACGGGGAAGAAAGAACTTTAAGATGTGATGGTGGTACATGAATTTTGTCGGAGTATATCTGACACTTGTGACACCTCCTCATGTACTTGTAGCAGTCGGATTCCATGGTCAACCAATAATACCCGGCCCTGAGAATTTTTCTCGCCATTGTGTGTCCGTTGGCATGAGTGCCAAAGGATCCTTCATGAATTTCTTTCATGAGCATGTCTGCTTCTGGTCTGTCGACACATCGGAGCAAGACCATGTCAAAATTTCTCTTATAAAGAGTGTCACCGCTCAGGAAGAAGTTTCCAGCCAATCTTCTGAGGGTTTTCCTGTCTTTTCTGAGTGCCCCAGATGGGTACTCCTGTTTCTGAAGGAAGCATTTGATATCGTGATACCAAGGTCTGTCGTCTATGACTGCTTCAATCGCGAAGATGTAAGTGGGCCGTTCAAGGCGCATAACGTCAATCTTAGGTATGTCATTCCATCGACCTACACTAATCATGGAAGAGAGAGTGGCTAATGCATCATCCATGTGATTCTCATCACGAGGGATGTGATGAAAGTCGACTCTGTTGAAGAAGGGTAACAACCTTCTTGCATAGTCTTTGTAAGGAATCAATCCTGATTGGTATGTGTTCCAATCTCCTTTTATTTGGTTAATAACCAAGGCTGAATCGCCGTATACGTCCAAGTTTTTGATCCTTAAATCAATCGCTTCCTCGAGACCCATGATACATGCTTCGTATTCGGCCTCGTTGTTCGTACATTTGAACGTAAGTCGAGCGGTGAAAGGAATGTGGGTACCCTGAGGGGTAATAATGATTGCCCCAATTCCGTTTCCATAATGATTGACTGCTCCGTCAAAGATAAGTCCCCACTGGGAACCTGGTTCTGGCCCTTCACTGGGTAGCGGTTCATCGTAATCTTTCATCTTTAGATACATGACATCTTCGTCTGGGAAGTCAAACCCGATTGATTCTTGATCGTCAATCGGTTGGTGAGCCAAATGATCAGCTAAAATACTTCCCTTAACAGCTTTCTGAGCATGGTACTCTATGTCATATTCTGATAGTAACATCTGCCAACGGGCAATCCTTCCCGTGAGAGCAGGTTTTTCGAAAACATACTTGATTGGATCCATTTCGAAGACCAACCAAGTAGTATGACGAATCATGTACTGGCGAAGACGTTTGGCTGCCCAAGCCAAAGCGCAACAAGTTTTCTCAAGCATTGTGTACCGAGTCTCGCAGGCGGTGAATTTCTTGCTTAGATAGTAAATGGCACACTCTTTCCGTTTAGTTTCGTCTTGTTGGCCAACTACACATCCCATTGAGTCCTCTAGGACTGTGAGGTAAATGATCAGTGGTCTTCCTTCCACTGGAGGTGATAGAATCGGAGGATTCAACAGATATTCCTTAATACTGTCGAAGGCGGTTTGGAAATCATCTGACCAAACGCAATCCTGGTTCTTTTTGAGTAATTTGAAAATCGGTGCACACGTCGCGGTCATAAGGAATATGAATCTGGAGATGTAGTTCAAACATCCCAGGAATCCTCTGACTTGTTTTTCAGTTTTCGGAGAAGGCATTTCTTGAATGGCCTTGACCTTGTCAGGATCAACTTCAATTCCTTTCTGGCTGACGATGAACCCTAGTAATTTCCCCGAACGGACACCGAAGGTGCACTTGTTAGGATTCAAGCAGAGCTTGAATTTTCTTAGACGTTCGAACAATTTTGACAGATGTTCAACGTGCTCATCCTCTGTTCTTGATTTTGCAATCAAATCATCGACATATACCTCGATTTCTTTGTGTATCATGTCATGAAACAGAGTAGTCATGGCCCTTTGATAGGTTGCCACGGCATTCTTCAAACCGAACGGCATTACCTTGTAACAAAAGGTACCCCATGGGGTAATGAACGAAGTTTTCTCCATGTCTTTCGGCGCCATTTTGATCTGATTATAGCCCGAGAATCCATCCATGAAGGAGAATACTTTGAACTTTGTTGTGCTGTCAACCAGCATGTCAATGTGTGGTAAAGGAAAGTCGTCCTTTGGACTTGCCTTGTTTAGATCTCTGTAATCAACAGACATTCTGACCTTTCCATCCTTTTTGGGAACGGGTACGATGTTGGCTAACCATTGAGGATATTCAGATGTAGCGAGGAAACCCGCGTCGATCTGTTTCTGTACCTCCTCTTTGATTTTGATGGCCATGTCCGGGTGAGTCCGTCTCAACCTTTGCTTTACTGGCGGACATTCCGATCTTAGCGGTAAGTGATGTTCCACGATGCTGGTATCCAACCCTGGCATATCCTGATAGGACCAAGCGAATACATCGGGGAATTCTTTGAGAAGCTTTATCAAACTTTCTTTGACAGCTGGACTGAGCAGTGCTCTGATCCTGATTTCTTTTCTCTCTTTTTCTGAACCCAAGTTTACCGTTTCCAACGGCTCTTTGTGAGGTTCAATGGACCTTTCCTCTTGTCTGAGTAGTCGGGAGATCTCTTCTGGAATTTCGTCGTCATTTTCTTCTTCAGCCTCGAATACCGGGAACTCAAAGTTGGGAGAAGGCATCGGATCGTATGTTTCAACGGGGTATAAAACAAGCAATCTGCATGACGTGATGATTCGTGTTTAGAAGAGATAGAGAAAATGTAAGTGTGTGCAGTGTATTTATTTTACTGCTTGTTTTTATTTGAATTATTTTTAGGATTACCATTTTCTGAAAAAGCAAAAAGAGAAAACAGCAATTAATGCGGAAATTACAGAATGACGTTATTTTATTAATGAACAAGTCGATTCTTGAAACTACAGCCCTATAAAACAAAACTCACTCGCTCTAGGCAAAGCGAAGAGGGAAATTTACAAAAAGCGAGCCCTATCAAAACATCCGTTTCACCTGGGCAGGGTGAAAGGTTAAAGATGGCAATTACTTTGACTGATGAACGACCTTCGGAACCTCGACAGCAACCCATTGGCGGCGAACTCCTCGGTGAATCACAAAGTCTGGCACCTTCCTTGATTTGTCTTCAGAAATGACGCTGATTTCTGGTGGAGCAGGATCATTGGAATCTGTCTCCCAAGCAGAATTGTCGTAGGAGGATTCCTCTGTTGCACTTTGCATAGCATTGGTGCTCTCAGCTGTATCTCCCCATCCAGTTGGTTGGATATCTTCGAGCCTGATACGAGAGCTTTCGGGAGCAGTGTACTTGACCATAAAGTCGTATTTTCCACTTGGTTGTCCCAAAGTGTCCCAAACTTCTTTGGAACTGGAGAAGTCGTCCCTCTCGATGACGTTGACCTCAGGAAAAGCATATTTGATGAATTCTAGTCCTGCAAACGTTGCGAATTCATCTTCATGTTGAGTAGTTTCCGAATGACCTGAGTGTTGATCCCATGACATGGCGGGGACACAGGTATTCTGTTCAATGACGCTCAGCTGAGTTTCATTACTCGGCTGACTTTCTTGCCCCAAGTTTCCTGGGTAAGGCTGCCACATTGGCAGACCATCCATCGGGCCATAGTAATTGTGATCAAAGTTTTCTTTCATCAGAGTGTCTTCCTCTAATGAATTTGGCGGAGCACGGCATCCTTCCGGATCACAATCTCCGTAGATCATTTCGACATCTGATCTTGGTATAAATCTCGGACTTTCTGTAGGAAAGCAAAAAGGCATAGGCACCTCTTCCTGAGACATATAGCCGTCCTTGTTAAGGTAGGACCTCCACTCTTCATCCGTGTCAGAGGAATCTTCCTCATTGATAGCATGGACTGCTTGAGGCACTGGGTGAAGGAAACCTCCACTGTGGAAGAAGTTTTGAAGGGGATGAAGACTTTCATCGTTGGCAGCTGTCCGGGTACAGGTCGCAGAAAAACCAAGACCCTTCTTTGTTTTATTATCAGTAGGAATGACAAGCTGTCCCCATCCTGTTGTATCGGTACTCTCGACCGCTTTGATAGCATCTTTGTATGAGGAAATCGAGGTTCCTTCTTTGAAATGATTGTCTTTGCTTACCGACAGTGCTTGGAACTGCGTTCCAATAACCTCCTCAGGTTCTACACAAGCAGATGATGATAAGTTACTCACAAGCAAAGCCTGTTCTCCACAGACTGTGATGAGTTGGCCGTTCTGGACGAACTTTAGCTTTTGGTGGAGGGTGGAAGTAACCGCCCCAGCCTGATGTATCCAAGGTCTTCCTAATAAACAACTGTATGTTTCTCGGATGTCCATGACCTGGAAAGTGATTTGGAAAGTGTGAGGACCAACAGTTATGGGAAGATCAACTTCGCCGATAACTGTTTTTCTGGATCCGTCGAATTCTTTGACGACGACCTCGCTGACTCTCATCGGAGGGCCCTTAAATGATAATTGCGTCAAAGTGGACTTCGGCATAACATTCAGGGCTGACCCTGTGTCTACCAGTACATTGGCTAAAGCATCGCCCTGGCAGTTAACTGTAATGTTGAGCGCCATGTTATGACGACGACCCTCTTCAGGTAATTCCTCATCACTAAATCCCAAATTATTGCAGGAAGTGATGTTAGAGACAATGCTATCAAATTGTCTGATTGTTACATCCTGTTCCACAAAGGCTTTCTCCAAGACTTTCTGTAGAGCCTCTCTGTGTGCTTCTGAACTGAGTAACAGTGATAATACTAAGATCTTTGAAGGAGTCTGTAACAGTTGATCAACAATGTTATATTCACTCCTTTGGATGAGCTTTAGCATCTCATCTTTGTCTTTTGAAAAGTCGGGATTACCAGATTGACTGACTGGTGGATCAGGAATTTCCGCCGGAAGTTCCTTTTCTTTGTTGGATTCTCCAACCCCTCGGTTGAAGATTCGACCGCTCCGTGTTACACGACTGATGTCTGCAATATTCACGACGGAGGGTAATGGAATTTCCTTTCCATTCTCGATTATTGTTGCACCGTATTTGTAAGGGATTGCCTTAGCTGATTCATACGGTAGTGGCCCCGGTAGATAGATGACTATGGGAACCTTCTGATTTTTCTAACCATTATAAGTAACCTTGATCCATTCCCGGTTGGGAACTCTAGATTTGTCAAGTAGAGGGATGATGGCAAAAACATCCCTGGTCCTGTGATGACCAGAGATCGTGACAACATCCTCAACTTGCTTGGCAAGGTAGTTCGGCGACCAAATGATGGGTCCTGAACCGGGATATGGACGAATTTCTCCATGATCGACCTGACCCTGAAGAGCTGCTCTTACAAGGTAACACCCTTGGTTACTTTCTGCACAGACGCTACAACTGTCATAGTTGTGTGGTGGCACCTGGCCACGCCCACTTTGAATACAATGTAACCTCACTAGGTTACCTTCCATTGATCGGACATCCTGACTTTGACGACGAGTAGGATTCCTGTTATTGATACTAATCTGCTGAGTATCTTCGTCCATATAGATTGGCATCCACCAGTGATTTAACAAGTGCTGAAGTGCCTCCTGGACAAGGGTACAACCTCGATCGTTTTCGCAACCCGCTTTACAATTTTGATAGTCATGTGATATTAAGAATCCAAGTCGGACCTGCTCAGCATGTAACTCTACCAGGTTGGTATCCATTATGCGGATGTCGAAGATCTGAACCATGTTGATTTGATAGGAGTTCCTATCATGGTAGTCTTGGATCCATCCAAGATCCATCTGACCCTGGAGGGCCTCTTGTATGAAAGAGCATCCCTGTTTGTTTACCGAGCAAATCAGACAGGAACTGTAATCGTTCCGCGGAAGATTATGATACTGGCTTTGCCTTGAGTGCATCGCCACCAAGTTGACATTCATCGCACGGATGTCGTGGTTTTGAATGACGTTGGAATTCGTGTAAACCATGCTAACTCCACAAACTCGGTGCTCTTGGATCCATCCAAGATCCATTTGTTCCTGTAGAGCTGCTTGCACTACAGAACACCCCTGGTTGTCTTTAGAGCAGATATCACACTGGTGATAATTATGAGGTGGCACATGGCCATATCCACTCTGTCTACAATGCATCTTGACCAGATTGGTCCCCAATAAGAGTACATCGTGAATTTGATAGACATTGTTAGTCTCTTTCTCAATCAGATTGACTGCAGCTTTCTCGTGTTGAGGCAGCGGGTTCGTAAGAACATTAGGATTCGTATCTTTGAAAGATAAGAGCCCGCTCCTAACAAGCTTTTGCACGTCGGATTTGAAATTGAAACAAGTCTCAATGTTATGCCCTGAACCTCCTTGATGATAAGGGCATGTTTGATCCGCTTTAAACCAAAAAGGCGGATTTTCCGAAACTGAAAGGGGAGACTTAGTCTAAATGTGCCCCTTAGCCAGCAGTAACGGAAACAGCTCTGCGTACGTTACGGGTATAGGATCAAATCCTGGTGGCCGTGTTGTACGGTTGTTGTTATATGGAGGACGATCCTGCTGAAGAGGCTGTTGTGTCCTTTGTTGGTCAAGTTGGCTCTGCGCAACCTGAGGTTGATACATAGGAACAGGCGCGGGGCCGATAGCAGGAGTAACAGCTGCTACTGGCTGATAACGTCGCCTTTGATTTCCGAGAGAGATATTCCCAATATCTTGCTCTTTTTTCTTAGGGAGAGCACTACCGTATTTTTTAGTACCGCTCGTTGATCCAATGTCTTTTACCAAACGTCCTTCTCGGACGGCTTCCTCAAGACGTACACCCATGCCGACCATTTCGGTGAAATCACTGGGTGCACTGACAATCATTCAGTCATAGTAAAATGAGCTTAAGGTCTTTAAGAAGATTTTTGTCATCTCTTTTTCCTCAAGAGGTGGACAAATTTGAGCGGCAATTTCACGCCACCTTTGAGCATACTCCTTAAAGGTTTCCTTTTCCTTTTGCGACATTGATCTGAGTTGATCTCTGTCGGGTGCCATGTCCAAATTGTACTTGTATTGTTGGACGAAGGCAGTACCAAGATCTCTGAATGTGCTAATCGTAGCACGGTTTAAACCCATGTACCATTTGAGTGCGGCACCGGTTAAACTATCCTGGAAGTAGTGAATCAGCAGGTCCTGATTCTCCGTCTGAGCTGACATCCGCCGAGCGTACATCACCAGATGGCTCTGAGGGCAAGAGTTACCCTTGTATTTTTCAAAGTCGGGCACTTGGAACTTATGCGGGACTTTCACATTTGGGACCAAGCAGAGGTCTGCGGCGTCCTTTCCAAATAGATCCTGACCGCGAATGGCTTGCAGCTCTTTCTGCATTTCCCAGAACTGCTCCCAGAATTCATCCATTCTATCGAACATAGTTTCCTTCTTACCAGAAGGTGTTGGCGGAATCTGTCCTTCCAGGACAGTGTGCACCACAGGGGGTGGTACCGTGACTACGGCAGTAAGTCTTGGCGTTTCCTGAAGTTTGTAACCTTCAGGAGTCTTTAGTATGCCCCTGGCATCTTCGCTTTCCCGAAGTTTGTAACCTTCAGGCCCAGCGGCTTCTGTTGCGATTCCCTGATCTTTAGTGATCGACGGAACATATCCTTCCGGGATATAGTTAACAGGCATGCCCCAAGGACGATCTTTCGGCATCTGATACCTAGGATCATACTTTTCTATGATGGGCGTTGAGGTGATCTCTGAGATCACAGTTCTTTGTAGCTGAGCTTCTGCCATGGCTTGCATGCCGTTACGAAGCTTTCTCATATCCTCTCTCAGAGCGTCGATCTCTTCTTTCAACTCTCTGTTTTCTTCCTCAAGATCATCCATCTTTTTCTGACGATTGGCCTGAGTATTATACGAATGAGACAGTTTGACTCTAGAATCGAGACACAAACGTGAGATTCGTAGGGAAGAAGAATACGCGATGTGAGAATGATGAATGCAATGATTATATTAATTGTTGTTTTTTCTTTGGTTTAATCAAAATAAAATTCGACAATTAGATTGCAAATATCAAACAGTGGGGAAACCCCTTTTTATTGAAATTCAAAGGATTACAGAAATGGAAATACAGTAGATTACAAAGTGCAGAAACAGAAACCTAAACTAATGGGTCCCGAGTCCTCTCTGAGGAGAAACTGGGTGCTGATTCTGGTATCTTCCTTTTCTTTGACCGGGGCGCTTGGGCCGTTGTCGGGTTGTCATTCCTTTGCCAAGTGAAAGGAGTGAGCAAATTCCTTTGGTCATCTTGATTCTCTACAGCATGCTGCTCCAAAATTTCAATCAGAGCATCTTTCTCTTTTAGTAGTTGCTGTATTTGGATACACTCTACGTCGAGGGTGCGGTACTTGTTCTTCCAAGATCTTCTTTCCTTTTGAACTTTGTTGAGAGTAACCTGAAGCTTTTCAGTTTCCGTCATGAAGTACATGACAGATTCTCTCGGCGGAAGAATTCCGTAATGAGGATAAGTCATTTTTAGCTTGAGAGCTCTGGTTTGTACCCAATGGAGATAAGGCTCCACCGAGACACAGTCCAGTTTTCCCAGAGACTCTCGTCCTTTCTTATGAACCTGTTTCCAAGCTTGCACTATTTCCATCTTTAGTGCTCTGTCATTTTCTCCTTCTTTGAAGAAAAGACCTTCCAGATGAACACCCAGTGGGATGTGTCGCATCGGGTATCCAAATTGACGAAGAACCAATATCGGATGATAGTTGATTCCTCCTTTAGTTCCTATGAGGGGTACGCTGGGGAAGTTTCCACAACGGTCAATGATTCTGATTCCCTCATAAATCCTATTACACCAATCTATATCGGAATTGGTGAGAGACATGATCTTCTGCGACCAACGTAAGACACTCTTGCAATCCCAAAAAGCAGCAGACTTGGGCAAGTGAGAGATAAACCATTTGTAGAGCAAAGGTACACAGCATGTGATCTCCCCTCCGCTGTACAAATTTCCCAAGTGTACAGAATGATACGCATCTGCGAGCAAAGTCAGCACAGGGTTTCCAATGAGAAAAACCTTAATAGCGTTGATATCGACGAAGTTATTGATGTTGGGAAACAAAAATAATCCGTAGGTGAGCAAGACAAAGATGCTTTCAAAAGCAGTCTCGTTCCCTATACTAGCAAAGTATAGAGCCTTTTTGTCAAGAACTGGGCTGGAAAACCTTGGATGCCACCCATAGTAATCATGTGAGTCCTGACCTCAGACTCGTCCAAATGAATTGCTCTTACAATAGTCTGATTCTTTGGAATTTCTTCCAGTCCAGAAAATGGAGCTCGATCAGTGATATGTAAATCAGCCAGATGAGAATACTCCTCCTGCCTTGGTGATAGCTGGTAATCCGGGAATGTGAAATAGTGATAAACCGGATCGTAGAACTGAATGAGCGCGTCCATGATCCCCTCAATCAAATGGACTCTTAACAGTGGTAGCAAACCACCGTGCTTGGCTCTGAAAGCCTCTGGGTTAACGATCATCCTTGCTAACCTTCTCAAATCCCCTATTTTTGGAACCTTGAAGGTATACTGGCGAGTTCTCCTTCTACCGAAATCCATTAGCGTAATCTTTTTCTCAGATATTTGCAATCACAGTCTTAGTTTAATTTGAAAAACAGAGAGACTAGAAGAGAAAGTTTTTTGAATGTTTTAATGTTTTATTAAATGGATGCATGAATGCAGCACACAAAAACCTAGAAAAAACATGGGGTCAGAGGGTCGTTGTCATGAAGTCAAGGCTCTACCCATCCCCAAAGGTTTATACTAGGGTGATTTTTGTACCTGTACTCATTATCATCAGCTCCTCCCAGGAAGGCAGACAACAAGCGGATCGCCAGCGAGTTGTGTGCAATCTTAGAGTAAGTGCCATTCACCGAGAATAGATCACCAGCCTCAAATGAGGGTAGTATCGCGTAACAACTATTTCCGATAGTTTCCGCACTACGAAAGGGTTGGCTTTTCTAGGTGTATACTCAATCTTTCCACATACGGCATCACCCGCATTCCCATTAGCAGAAAAATAAACACGTATAGCATTTAGGAAAAGCAGTATATATATTTGTCCTAACCATCCTAGACCTATAAAGCTAAGAATCCTAAGTTCCTGACAGAAATGGCTCCCCGGCTGAGTTACCACTCTGTGGTATCAACCAAAGAGGTGAAAAGGAGGAAAAAGGAAAGAAGCTGAAGAGATAAGCCCCACGGTGGGCGCCATTTTTCTGTGAAAAATGGGGACGACAGTGCCTAGATCTAACTTTGAACAGCCCCACGGTGGGCGCCACTTTTCTGTGAAAAATGGGGACGACCGTGCCTAGATCTAACTTTGAACGGCCCCACGGTGGGCGCCACTTTTCTGTAGCGACCGATTTTGGACGTGGTTCTTAAGCGCTGGTCGCTCTCTGCGGTTGAGCTTAAACTACAGGTCGATTCATTTTTTATCCTATTGTGAGCTGAATAAGGAAGGGAAATAGATGTCTCCAATTAACCCTGCTTGCATACTGAGTTTAAACAGCGGTCTGTTAAGTTACGAATGCTATCAATGTGGGGGGGGGCCTTTGTACTGGTTATTTGTATTTTTCGCCAGTATTGTTTTCTTTCTTTCTAGGACTTTCTAGCGGGGAACAAGGATTAGGATGTTAGGACTGATGCTTTGGAATTACTGATTTTTGATTGATGGAGATATGGGATTTGGGTTTTTTGTTGATTGTGCTCGCTAAGATCTTTTCTTTCGATCTTATGCCTACGTATTCCCGTTTACCGAAACAGGGAAATCAGAGCGTTCGTAGTTCCTCCTATTCTATGGGAGGAAATGGGTGTTTGGGTGTTTTAGTGTCTTGTTCAAAGCCCAAGACGTGAAGCGAAAGGTGGTTTGTATCTTGTTCAAAGCCCAAGATGTGAAGCTGAAAGGTCTATTTGTGTCTTGTTCAAAGCCCAAGACGTGAAGCTGAAAGACCTCGACTTTAGAGAGAATTTGTCATCTCTAAAGAGGGGGAAGGAGAATTACTTTAACTGGGATACGCGGATCCGAGCAATGCCATAATTTCCGAAGAAAGAGTTTTAACCTGGAGGAGAAGACTTTAACTCAGTGTAGAGCAATGCCATCTTTCCTTAGGAATTTCTCATGCTAAAAGAGGGACAGCGGCATGGATATAGATGATCCAGAGGCTTGCCGCTTACAGCGATTAGATGAAAGGAAAGGAGTTGTTGATGTTTGTGTACTGTGAACGAGGCACAGCTTTGATGCTAAAAGTTTGATTGGATCAACCAGTGGTTTTCTTATACAAAAGCCTAAGAGGAGGCTAATTTCTGCTAGGAAAATCATTATACAAAGCCTAAGAGGAGGCTATTTTGTGTCTCGTACAAAGCCCGAGAGAGAGGCTAAAAGTTTTTGACCCGACGATAGAGTCTTTGTGTCTCGTACGAAGCCCGAGATAGAGGCTATTGTTTGTTTGACTCTACGAGGGAGTCTTTGTGTCTCGTACGAAGCCCGAGATAGAGGCTAAAAGTTTGACTCAACAAGAGAGTCTTTGATACTCAACAAGAGAGTGTTTTTGTATCTCGTACGAAGCCCGAGATGAAGGCTAAAGGTTTGTTTCAGTTGAGTGACAGATCCAATATACTGATTTTAAAAGAGAAAATCAGTTCTTATATGAGCAACACTGTACTCAGGGATTTGATTTGAGGATCAGGGATATTTTCTTCTCTTTGAGGAAACGGGAAATCCAAAGGGTATTGAGACTGTCCGAGTCTGCGGGTTTCCTTCCTATTTAACGAAGGGGTCACTTGAGAATGTCTTTGAGACTCAAGGAAGTTAGACTGTCCAAGTCTAGAGTTTTTTTTCTTTTGTACTATGCTTTGAGAAACAGTAGTAGACTCTATGAAAGGACTGTTCTATGCAAATGACTAAGTTCTGTTCCTATACCTCTAGGAGGTCGTCGGGACAATTTGTACGAAGCCCAAGAGGAGGCTGGAATCTTTTAAGAAGCCGACGGGTCCTTGTACGAAGCCCAAGAGGAGGCTATCATTCCCGAAGGAAGAGATCATTATACGAAGCCTAAGAGGAGGCTGTGAATACTTCTAAGAAGCCGTAGTGTCCTTGAATAATGCCCAAGAGGAGGCCGATGCTTTTAAGAAGCCCGTGGGTCTATCATCTCCTTTCCATTAGGAGAGATAACTCTTTTAAAGATAAAAACCACTGGTAAACGTGCGAGGTTTACTATCCAGCGACTTTTAGCTTTTAAAGAGGGTTCCTTAGTTAAGGTCCAAGGTTATGACCGTAGGGGGTACCCAAACCCCGAGACATTCAAGGCAAGCTATCCGCAAGGAATAGATCAAGTCAGGAAAGTTCGAGAATTTGGAAGAAACTCAAAGATGCCATTCACGGAGAATACATTCATCTTAGGGAGTAGAGCTTCTTGACGATTCCTAAGGAGGACAGCCGAAGAGAAGACTGTATCTGGTGCTCCTATTGGGGATCTAGGCGTCTATTTCTATGAACAAATGAAACGGCGTCACCTAGTTCTAGACGTAGTTGCCGGGGAAACTCGAAATATCTATACTATTATTACACAGTAGATATGAGTTTATGAAAGGAGACTTACAGTGAGCAGCCCCACAATACAGTTTATAATATGAAAGCAGTAAATGAAAGCGATAACCACTTACTCGGTTGTAGTGCTTCCATGCTGTTTGGTTAGTTGTTCAACAAAGAAAGATTGAAAACAACAGTATATTCAAAATCAAAGGAGAAAGTGCTTTGAAAAAGAAAGATTTGGGGCTTACAGCTCAAGGAGAGGCCCAGGGTTTTATCAGTGAGCGCACTATTTGAATTTGTACAAAGGGACTTATACAAGTGACTGTGGCCCAAAAATTGTTTTCTGTACAAAGGGATGGGTCTTACACTCTCTCAAGAGGCCCAAAAAGTTTAAAGAAAAAGAGTGGGGCTTATAACACGAGGGTAGGCCCAATTGATTTTTCGTTTAAAAATGGCGATCGCGCCGAGATTTTCTTTTAACGCGGAGGGACTTATAGAATAAGTGAGGCCCAAAATGATTTTGGTTAAAAGGGGATTGGGTCTTACACTCTATTAGAGGCCCAAAAAGTTTAAAGAAAAAGAGTGGGGCTTATAACACGAGGGTAGGCCCAATTGATTTTTCGTTTAAAAATGGCGATCGCGCCGAGGTTTCCTTTTAACGCAGAGGGACTTATACAATAAGTGAGGCCCAAAATTGTTTTGGTTAAAAGGGGGATTGAGTCTTACACTCTAATAGAGGCCCAAAGTGTTTTGAATGGGTCTTATAGCTCAAGGAGAGGCCCAGATGATTTTTATTTTTAAACGGGCGACGATCGCGCCGTTTACTTGTACAGAGGGACTTATACAATGAGTGAGGCCCAAGGTGTTTTTGTACAAGGGGGGATGGGTCTTACACTCTCTCAAGAGGCCCAAAAGTTTTGAAAATGATTTATGAGGGTTGAATTAATCCAAAACCCTAATTTGTTTTCAAAATGTATTTAATTGAATAAAAATTCAATTAAAATGATCAAAAATTGTTTAACACATGGAAAACAAATTGTGATCTTGGATTAATGCTTCAAAAATTAAGTATTGACCTAAAAAATAATTAGAAAGCATTAAAAGTTGCAAAATCAATGTAGAAAAAATGTTTAAAATGTCAAAAACAATTAAAATATTAATTCTTTGCAAAAATATCAATTATATGAAATAAATAATATTTTTGGGATTTTTTTGTGAAAATAAAATATTTTAACATTTTTGTGAATTATTAAAAAAAGAATCAACTCAAAATCATTAAAACTCAGAGACAAATTAATTTTTGAATCATTAAACAAAATCACAAAATTCAAATATTTGAATTTCTAAAAATGGCGCCAAGAACAAGCTGAAGAACACGCGCGTGGTCTTGGTTTCTCAGATTTGCATTTTCTATCCAATCTCCATGAATACGTAATCATATCATGCAATCCACATATCATTATGCTCGCCTCAACCTCACGATCATGTCTATGTACTTTAATTTCATTTAAATTAAACATACAACAAGAAATCACGAAGAGACCTCAATAACCCTAATTTCTGCATGAAGGCTAGGATTTTTGATACACGATTCAAACAATGCAATTAATTGAGGGAAAACATTCCATGCATGATTATGAACATATGGCCAAATTATTGTGCGAGGAAATATGCATAGATTGAGAGATGACCAAGTATGTGCTTACCTCCAAGTCGTGACAGTAAGTTCAAAGTGATTTTTGATTTGGAGGTGTTACAGATGAGTGATGATGATCTGAACAGCTTCCCTACACCCTATGGATTGTGTTTGGATGGTTGGACTTGATTGAAATTGGCTGGATCATTTTATGGTACCTCAGCTGCACTTTGGTTAAAACCTTGAGCAACCAGCTGGTGATTTTGTGAAATTGATGTTTCAGAAGTAATCTAAGTGTTTGATCAGCTCATATGTGATGTATGTGAGGTGTGTGAGTGATTGGTTTGATTGGAATTGCTCTCAAACTCAAAACCCGATAGTGACTTGCCTTAGAAGGCAAAATTGGAGTGAAAGAAGAGATTTTGAGGAAAGCATCTGTTAGATGGCTTTGGTGTACTCAAACTGACCACAATTGAGCTCTATTTATAGTAGAGCAAGTTTGTTTTGCAAGGAATAGTGCATGGCAGCTGGTAAGTAGGTTTGGCCAATGTTGTCCAATGAAAATCCAAGTCTCCTCTAGCCATTGACTAGAGGTTAGGGCACAGAGCTTTGGTTCCCTTGGTCTTGGATAAGTCTTGACTGATTTCAGATGAGAATGGCTCAGTCCATGCCACCTTGATGGTTTCATTGAATGCCTCATTCCAAATTTGAAGTCTTGTCCCTATTTTGGCCATTCTAGGTTCAACATGTTATTTCTTGTTCCATGGACTTTGGAGGCTTGGCTCAGTGATTGTCCCCTTTAGATTCAATCCTCTGAGGTGTCCAAGTGGATAGGAGCAACTGAATTTGGCTGATTTTGGAAAATCGACCAAAGTTGCAAATTCTGCCTTGCCTTGACAGATTTCAGCAAGGCAACTTGGCAATGTTGTATCTCATGGTGTAGGTTGAATTTGGCAATGTTCTTGGCCATTTTGGAAAGCTCTTACATGATACAACAACTGTTTGAACAAGTTTGGTTTTGATCTCTTTTGATTCCAAGTGAAAAATCCCCCTACATTTGGCAAAAAGTGAGGCAGAATCTGACTTAGTGAAAATTTCACTAAGTGTTGGAAAAAATGACATTTTCACTTTTCAGCCACTTTGATCACTCCATAACTCAAAATCCTTAATGAATTGGAATGACTTGTAGTTGAAGTTTTTGTAGGTGATAATGAGGGCTACAAATCCATCTTTGGATGAGAAAAAATGGCCTTGTGGTTTAGGAGTTATGGTCCTCCAAAGTTGGTACCTTTGCCACTTTATTTTTAACTTAGAAAAATTTCTAAGTTTTATGGTTACCCCTTTTACAAGTTATCTCACTTTTCTTGATTTTTCTTGATGAATGATGATTCAAATCATAAATTAACATCATTTTAGGGTTAAAAATCCATTTTGGTGAAAAATCTCAAAAAGTCAAAGTTGACTTTTGTGCACAGTTGACTTTTTATCAGATGAATTCCAAACTGTGCAATTCTTCAGGAAATCATGTCCTTGACCTAAATCAAACTTGATGGACATGTTCCATGGGTGTCATAGGGTATATTCAATCATGTATTAAGGTTTGGGAGCATGTCCTGGTCAAAAGTCAAAGTTACAATTGACTTTTCTCTTAAAACCCTAATTGTGGTGTAGATGAAATTGAGACTTGTTGCTCAAACTTCTTGGATTAATCCATTGTCCCAAATGGATCAATATGGTATATTAGAGACCCTAAAATCATGTCTTGAGGTCTTGGCTCATGGTTTGTCCCAAAAGTCAACTTAGGGGTGAATTAGGTCAAGAAACCCTAATTCCTGATTTTTGATGAATGCATCCCCTGAGGAAAAATTGACTTGATGCATGGGTTCATGAGGTTCCATGAAGTATATTAGGTCATGTTTTAGATCATTGCCTTGTGCCCAGATGAAAATTTTCCATCTGGTGGCCCTGGTCGACCAAAACCCTAATTTGGTGACACTGGCGATCTTGAGGCTTGATCCACCTAGAAGGGAGCATCCTTGTGCTTAATCCTTGAAGTGGGAGTCCTTTTGATCCTTTCTAGTTACTTGGGAGGTTAGACAAGTTGAAGATCATGTCATTTCTTGATTGATCCTCTGTCTGAGAACTATGAGAGGGCTTGAAACCCTAATTTTGATTGTATTGGATGCTCACCCATCTTTGGGGAGACTGATGAAGCATGATGGTTCATCCATATTGTGATGATGATTTTTACAATGATGGGAAATCTAAGTGGTCAAAATTTGGGGTATTACACAGAGGACGCTGTGTAGCTCCTCGACCCACCGTTGTTTGGCATCGCCTAATCGACGTTTCAGTCCTCAGAGGATTACTCTGTTCGTCGCTTCGGCTTGGCCGTTCGTTTAAGGGTGCTCGACCGACGTGAAGTGCTGCTTCGTGCCCAGTTTGGTGACGAAGTCTTGGAAGTTCCTGTCGGTGAACTATGTTCCGTTGTCGGTGACAATAGTTTGGGGCACGCCGAATCGGGCGAGGATGTTCCTCTTGTAGAAACGTAGTATATTGAAGGCCGTGATTTTAGCCAACGCTTTCGCCTCGATCCACTTCATAAAATAATCCACCCCGACAATGAGGTATTTGTTTTGATACGATCCCACGACGAAAGGTCCGAGGATATCCATCCCCTACCACGCAAACGGCCACGGGGAGGATAGTGTTTTTACCTCGTTAGGAGGAGCGAGGTGCATGTCCCCGTGTCGGTGGCATCTATCGCACTTCTTAACGTGTTCCTTGGCGTCTTGTTGCATGGTGGGCCAGTAATACCCTGCCTGAAGTGCTTTACGGGCTAATGATCGTCCACTGAGGTGTTGTGCATTGATTCCCTCATGGATTTCCTGGAGTATGCCGAGGACCTTGGTCTCCTCGACACACCTGAGGAGGGGAATAGAAAACCCTCGCCGGTATAGCTTATCCTCGACTATCGCGTACGAGCACGCCCGCCGCTTCACCATCCCCGCTTCCTTGGGATCTTCGGGCAGTTTGCCCATCGTGAGGTACTCGTATACCGGGGTCATCCAGCAATTGTTGTCCCCGATGGCGTTCACGTCTGCCGCCGGAACGGGTTTGTCGATGCTCGGGCGGGAAAGCACTTCTTGTATGACGGATTTGTTTCTGCCTTTCTTATTTGTGCTTGCCAATTTGGACACGACATATGCTCGGGTATTGTGCTCGCGAGGGATGTGGGTTACCTCCGCGGAGGTGAATTTTTTCATCTTTTCTTTCACCAAGGTCAAGTACTCGATGAGGCTGTCGTTCTTGGCCTGGTACTCTCCTCGGACTTGCGAGGTCACGAGCTGGGAGTCGGTGAAGATTTTGACCTCCTTGGCACCGAGGTCCTCGGCCAACCGAAGCCCGACGAGGAAAGCCTCGTACTCTGCTTGGTTGTTCGACGTCGGGAAGGATAGTTCGAGGGATACCTCGATCAGGATGCCTTCCTCGTTTTCGAGGATAATGCCTGCCCTGCTTCCCTTCGTGCTGGATGCTCCGTCGACATAGATCATCCACTTTTGGGATTCGTTGGTCGAAGGTTCCGGGACGGTCATCTCCGTCACAAAGTCGGCCAATACCTGAGCCTTCAGGGATTTCCTTCCCTCATATTGGATGTCGAATTCGGCGAGTTCTAGCGACCATCTGAGCATCCTCCCCGCCATATCTGGTCGTCCAAGGAGTTGCCTTATAGGTTGTTCGGTCCTCACGACGACAGTGTGGGCTAGGAAGTAATGGCGCAGCCTCCTGGCTGCGGTGACGCAGGCCAGGGCGACTTTCTCTATCTGCTGATACCTAAGCTCGGGGCCCTGGAGGGCTTTACTCGTGAAGTAAATCGGTTTCTGCCCGTCTGGGGTTTCCCGGATGAGGACGGCGCTGACCGCTTCACTCGTGATTGCGAGATATAAGAACAGTGTCTCCCCGTGATCAGGCCGTGAGAGGAACGGGGGTCGCGATAGGACTTGCTTTAGGTGGAGGAGCGCCTGCTCGCACTCTTCGCTCCATTCAAACGTCGCTTTTTGTCGAAGAAGTTTGAAAAACGGGAGCGCGTATTGTGCAGACTTGGCGACGAAGCGGGAGAGGGCGGTGAGCATCCCGTTCAATGATTATATTGACTTCTTCGAGTCTGGAGTAGGGATCTCGGAGAAAGCCCTACACTTGTCGGGGTTGGCCTTGATTCCTCGCTCTGTGAGGTAGAAGCCGAGGAACTTACCTGCCCGAACGCCGAAGGTGCATTTGTCGGGATTGAACCTCATGCGACATCTCCTCGCTGTGTCGAACACCTTCTTGAGGTGCGCGGCATGGTCGACTTCCTTCGCGGATTTGACGATCATGTTGTCCATATAGACCTCGAGCATGTCGCCGATTTCAGTCCGGAAAACCTTGTTCATCATCTGTTGGTAGGTCGCCCCGACATTCTTCAGGCCGAAGGGCATTACATTGTAGTAGTAATTGCCCGACTCGGTCATGAAGGTCGTGTGTTGTTTGTTGACCTTATCCATGGGAATTTGGTTGTATCCCGAGTAGGCGTCCATGAAGGATAATAGTTTGTGACCTGCAGAGTTGTCACCAGCTGGTCGATGTTAGGCAAGGGATAGCAGTATTTCGCGCATGCCCGGTTAAGATCAGTATAGTCAACACACATCCTCCATTTTCCATTATTCTTTTTTATGAGTACAACGTTGGACAACCAGGTTGTGTATCTGGCCTCCGAAATAAAATTCTCCTCTAGGAGGTCTTTTACAGCTTTTTCAGCAGCCTCCGCTTTTTTGGGAGACTGCTTACGCCTACGTTGAGCTATGGCCCTAGCGGCCGGATCTACTGCGAGCTGATGGCAAGCCACCTCGGGGTCAAGGCAAGGCATCTCGGAGGCGCTCCATGCGAATAGATTAGCATTCTCCCGGAGACATGCCTTCAGCTATTCCTTCGCTAGGTAGGGGATCCCGGTGCCAATCTTCACGTTACGGTCTGAATCGTCCCCGAGGGCCACGAGCTCAAAGTCTCCGTCTGGGATGGGGCGCATTGGGTGGAGAGGTTGCCCGTTGTTTTCCGCCTGGAGGTCGAGGTCCGCTGCTCCGCCCTCTTCGTGCTCTTCCAGGAACCTGCTGTCGAGGTCGACTGCATTGACGCGCGGGAGAGGCCTCTGTACAGTGTCCGTCGATGGCTTTGCTCCGGTCTTGGGCTTGGTGCCGATGGAACTCATGCCTTTGATCGCAGCATCGAAGCACCTCCTGGCCGCGTCTATGTCCCCGTGCATCATAACTACACATCCCCTGGCCGTGTAGTATTTCATCTTGAGGTGGATCGTTGATGGCACTATTGTGAGTTCGGCCAGGGTGGTCCTCCCGAGGATGCAGTTGTAGAGGGATGGGTATTCAACCACCAGGAAGTAGGTGTTCACTTGGCGGGCGGTGTCTTCGGCCCCGAATGTGACCATCAGTTCAACCTAGCCCCATTGTCTGGTGGTGGTGTCGTTGAACTCCTGCAGATCTGGACCGACGTACGGGGTCAGATGTCTCTCGTCGAGCTGAAGAGTCCCGAACAGATGGGCATACATGATGTCGACCGAACTTCCCTAGTCGACGAGGATCCTTCGAACATCAAAATTCGCCATCTGTGCCCTGACTAAGAGGGGGATGGTGGCGTTGGGCGCTCCGCCTGGGAGCTCTTCAAGGTAGAAGGTGATAGGGTTTGATTTCCCTTGCACCTTCTCGAGAGTAGTGGTCTTCGCCGATGTTGCGGACTCCAGTTCGTCAAATATCCGCTTGATCGACCCGACGGAAACCTTCTCGTAACCACCCCCGGAGATGACCATAGTCTTGGGGAAACCTTCCCATGTGCTGTGGGCAGCGACGGGGTCTTCATGGGAGAAGTTTGTCCACATACTGCGAACTGGTTCTTGGCCCTCGATGCCTTCGGGGACAAAGAAGTCTTCAGGTCGAGTGACGCTGAGGGCGACCTGAAGCCAACTCTTGTCGGGAGGGGGTGTCGTTTCCTAGACGTTTTGGGCTTCCCGGAAGCTGGGACGAGGAGCGCCATTCTTCTAGGCATATTTCTTTAAGTGCCCTTCCTTGATCAGGATCTCAATTGCATCTTTGAGATGGATGCAGTCCTCCGTGACATGTCCATGGCTTCGGTGGAACCTACAATACTTGGACCTGTCTGTGTTTGATTTGGGGGTCATTGGCTTCGAAAAGCGGACGCCTCCTTTAAGAAATTTCGAGTTGGAGAACTCGGAGAGGATTCGTGCGCGGGGAGCGTTGAGCGGGGTGTATTCTGTGAACCGGCCAGCTGGTCTGCGCGGTTCACGAGGATCCCGGGGGCGATTTTCTTTCTTTCTTTCTCCTCCTCATCGGGGAGGAGAGTCTTCTTCTTTGTGGCCATGGGGGCCTTCCTTCTGCCTCGACTCAAGGGCGATCTGCGCTGCCTCCGACTCCTTGAGCTCGATATACGACTGAGCTCGTTGGAGGAGGTCCTCCAGACGACGAGGTCTGCGGAGGCCCACGGACTTGGCAAAATTGGATCCAAAACGTAGTCCGTGGATGATTAAATACTTCTTCATGTCGTCGGTCGTATGAACCTCGACAGCTTCCCTGTTGAATCTCTCAATGTAGTTCCTGAGAGATTCGTTCTTCCCCTGGAAGATGCTCTCTAATGCAGCCTCCATCTTCGGGTGTCGACGAGACGCTGTGAAGTGTTTGGTGAAGCGTTGTCTTAGTTGCTTCCAGGATGTGATCGACCCAGGTGTCAGACCCTTGTACCAAGTCATGGCGCCCTTCCGCAAGGTGGTGGGGAAAAGCATGCACTTAGTGGCTCCCCTGACGTTTCTGAAGTGAGTATGGCTTCAAAACTTTCGACGTGATCGTCGGGGTCGGCCAGGCAGTCGTAGGTCCCTAGTAACGGGGGTTTCTCCATGCCCGCATGAATTGGGCGTCCATGATCTCACATGATAGGGGGTCCTCTGGTCGTCGTCGTCGCTTCCGGCCGGGAACCTCGAAGGGGATTGGTGATGTCGACCAGGTTCTTTTCGTGGAGGGGAATTCCTTGAACGGTTCCTCGGCCTCTCCTCGGTGGTCTTGGTTTTCTTGGTAGTTGAGGAGGGCCTGGGTTCCTTCCGAGGCGGGGAAAGATGGAGCTTCTGGGAGATCGTCGGCTGGGGGCGCTCGAGGCGCGGCCGACGGCCCTCGCGCACCGGCGAGGGGGTTCGAGACTCTTCTTAAGGAGTCCTTCGCGGGGAAGGAGAACGGCGAGGTGAAGGTGGGCGACGATGTCTTCGCGGGGAAGATCGTCGTGCCCGCCCTCGCTCGAGTGCTTCAATTCTGAGATTCTGGTGCATGATCAGCTGGTTGGTCTAATTGACCATTGCAAACAGGGCCACAGTTCTCGAATCTGCATTAGGCGGAGGAGCAACTGGCTGAAAGACGGCTTGCTGGTCGTCCTGGCGGGCGGCGTCGTAAGTCGTGTCTTGGGAGTCTGGGGAGGCGGTCTTTCAGTCTCTTACGTCGCCTTCTTCGACGTTGAGGGCAGCAGCGTCCTCACGGTGGTTTCCATTCTCGAGTTGCGCGAGGACGGTGTCCAGAGCTTTGTTTGCAGACGGGTTATTGGCCATGCTGGTGATGGACGAATGGATTGCTTTGGTTTATCGTTGAAGGAAAAACGGGGAAGCAATGTTTCCCACAGACGGCGCCACTGATCTTACCTGGAGCAGACAGTTGTTCAGTGGCCAGCAACGTCGTATGGACTTCAGCTCCGATGATGATGATACGGCGGGGGGGGGGGGGGGGGGTGTACCTGCAAGGTACTCCGACGCTTAAGTAAGAAAGGGAGTAAGCAAGTACAATAAAACAGGCGAGAGTTAGAATATGTTGTGTAACCTGACGCTCTCAAGTGAGAGGGTATTTATAGAGAACCCCCAGCGCGGGGCCAACGGTTACTTGCATTGGGCTGGATTGCCAGGCCCAATCCAAGTAACTGCCAGGGCTTACGTGGCGTAGTGAAGACTAGCACGTGGTCTTCGCCCTGGTGTAACGATCCCTAAATCTCCAGAAGTAGGGCAGACCGATTCCTTCGGGAGTGGGAAGTTACAAGAGAACGTGTCCTCGCGGGGAGGAGCATGTAGGTGTCAAGGAGAGGTGTGTCCACGAGCTATACGCCTCTGCCCGACGGTCTTCTACCCCCGTGTGTCCGACGTCTGAGGGGACTGGCACGTGCCCGACACGGAGGTGGCCTTTGACCTCGTAGGGCCTTCGTTGGTCAGTGGGCTTAGGCCTGCCCGACCGTAGGGCAGGCGCTGGCCTAGTCCGGAACATTTAATATAAACTAAATTAAAATTTATTTAATTACAACATTTCAAATGTTTTAATAAATTAAATTTTATTTTAGTATTTTATTTATAAATTAATATTAACGTTTCATAAACTAAATTAAATTAATATTAACTTTTAAACTAAACTAATATTAATATTAGCAAAATTAATATTAAAAACTGCTATTTTATTAAAAAATAATAGTATTAAAAACTTCTATTTTAATTTAAAGTTCATTAATATTAGTATTTAAAAAAACTTATTTTCAGTTTATAATTAAACTACTATTATTAAAACTACTATTTTATTTAAAAGTCTTTTTATTTTCAATTTATTATTAATTATTAATATTAAAAACTGCTATTTTAATTAAAAGTATTTTTATTTTCAGTTTATTATTAATTATTAATATTAAAACTACTATTTTAATTAAAAATATTTTAATTTTTAATTTATTTTTAATTATTAATAAAAACTGCTATTTTATTTAAAAATAATTTTATTTTCAGTTTATAATTAAACTACTAATATTAAAACTACTATTTTATTTAAAATTATTTTTATTTTTAATTTATTATTAATTATTAATATTAAAAACTGATATTTTAATTAAAAGTTCATTAATATTTTTATATAAGTATGCTAAAATAAATATTTTAATTAATAAGTCCATTAATATTTTAATTATTATTAAAATATTAAAATTAATAGTAGTTTTTAATAAAAAAAATTATTTTATTTCTGTTTAATATATTGAAATATATATTTTATTTTAGTTTAATATAAATTTAAATATTATATAATTCAATTTAACATGTTAATAATATTTAATTTCAGTTTAATATATTTAAATATATTTAATTTCAGTTTAATATATTTAATATCAGTTTAATATATTTAAATATATATATTTTAAATTTTTTTATGTTAATTAATATTTTTTATTTATTTTTGGTTAATTTCAATTGAATTTAAATATTTTTTTAACATTATTTTTTAAATACTTTTTAACGTTATTAATTAAATATTTTTTAATAATTTTATAGGTTATAAATATACAATTTAAATTGAAGCAAACAAATAAATATATTGCATACTCATTACATATTGTAGTATATACATTTAAAGCAAACATATAATTAAGGAAACCATGCTAGCCTAGTGGAAAAAGTTTTCCTTTGCAACTAAAAGGTCATGGGTTCAACACTTATGTGAGACAAAATTTTAAGTTTTGATCTTTTAACAGTTTAACATACAAATCATAAAATAATAATTAAAAAACTAATAAAAATAAAAAGAAAATAAATAAAATAATCCAACTAACCTGACACGTTATATTCAAATAATAAAAACAATAAAAAAAAAATCAACAAAACAGCGCCACATCACATGATCCTTTTTCAAATTCGCCTTAAATGACAGGGCTAAAATGTATATTAATCTTTCTTATATTAAAAATAAGAAATCATATCTTTGAAATGACATAGTTAATAAATTTCAATTAAAGATAATTTGCTTAAAGAATTCAGGTTATCAATACTTGTGAGGTTAGTAAATAAAATTTGAATTTTAACTCAATTATTTAAAATTAATTTTTATCTAATTCTTAATTGGAATTCAGATTATTTCTCTTTTCTCATGAGAATAAATAGATGAATATAAAAATAATATTTTAAAAAATAAAGAATAATTGGATTTAGTAATATTTAAATTAAAATTATCTATTTTTTAAAACAAATAAATAAAATATCGTTGATTCAAACTCTCTCTATTAAAATCTAATATCTTTGTAATAAGTTACTTTATATGAAAAAATACCTGAAAATATTAGTAATAAATAAAAGAGAAGTTTGATTCCCAAATTCCTAGATTGTACGTATATTTCCAACAAAAACAGTGGCATCCTAATTATTTCTGTCAATTGATTATGAAAGCAATAAAGATAGTGAAGGTTTTGTACCCCCTCCGAAAAACAAGTCTTACACCTGACTCCTCAAAAGAATCTATTTAAATCAATTTGCAACTTGACATGCAACACTCTCATTTTTGCATAAATTCCTATGTTATCTATAAACAAAAAGTACCTCATCTCATTTTGTTCTTTAACTAATGGTTTTTAAATTTTTGTTGTACATAATATCTTAATTATTATCTTGTTTAATAGTAAAACAACACATCATGTCCACAGAAAGTTTTGACACTGTGTCAAGATACCAAGCATATATTCACTAGAATGGGTCAAATTCAAGGCATTTAAATAGTAGGCTATGGCAACCCAATTTTATAACTTCAAAGTGTTACTTTAGTTGTTTTCGAATCCGTGAGTTTGACTTGAATTTCGAATTCTAATATCACATTCTTCAACCTTTTAATTCAAGGTGGCTTGTATCCTTGTTATATAGACCGGTCACCTTTATGCAATTTTTATCCTACATTGAAAAAAAAAAGTAGGTCAAATATGTATCGTTTTGTTTTTAATGTTTTGTCTTGATTTTATTTTTTTTATCTTTTAAGTTAATAAATTGATCCTATATGTTTTTTAATAACCGGTTTAATTTGAGGCGTACTGATGTGGAAAAATTTTACATTTTAAAAGTTGAGTTGGAGATGGAGGTGTTGATAATCACTCGTACTCTCTTCTGCCTCCATCCGATCTATTCAAAGCTAATAAATTACTCTTATATTTATTAATCTTAGGAACTTACTCAAAATTAACCCAAACCCAAGAAATCCATTATAAATGCATCGTTTTTAGAATTGAGAGATTCATCTACTAATCTTACATAAAATACAAATGTAGAATCTATTGTAATCCCACACGAGAAAAATCTCCATCTCTATTGTACTTTTAGCATGTATAATTATGCATACTGTAGAGTCCGGTAAAACTGACATGGTTACACTCACTTTCAATTCATAAGTCGCATTAATTATCTCATTAACATGTTGACAATAGAGGGCACTGCGACATCTACCAAAGTGATCACGTCCATTTGCACTATATCGAGGAGGAAGGGTTGCTGGAGGCGAAGAATATAGTTCCTATTAGAGGAGGTACACTCGTCAAGTCATGTCGTTAGAAATCCCGCCTGCTAGCTCACACAAGTTCAAGAGAGGAGTCAGAACTTGAGATCATTTTATCTAGAAGAGATGCCACTAATATCCATCATCATGATAATGACCACATCGTCATAATGGTGCATTATGACAATTGAGATGTAAAGCGGGTACTGATTGACCTTGTGAGCTCAGCAAATGTCTTATTCTAAAACAATTTGAAAGGCTCCAGTTGGAACCATATGATATTCACGCTATCAAGGTTCGATGATTGTGCTCTCAGAGGAGCAAGTACAATTGAAAGGTCACATAATTGTCAAGACAATATGCATAATATATGAGAACACGAAGATGATCAATGTTAGGTATCTCGTTGTAGACGTTCCTTCTTTATACAACATCATCATGAGGCAGCCCACCCTCAATATTGTAGGGTCTGCCTTGTCAACCTTGTACCTAAGTATGAAATATGTGGTCTCTAACAGGCGGGGTTGGAATAGTCCAAGGCAATTAAGAGATAGCCAAAGAATGTTACTAGGATAGCCTCAAGAGAGTGGAATGAGGGCGGAGGTGTCTGCATTCGCCATTTTGCAACTAGACGTGCAAGGAATGAATTTTGTAAATTTAGATCCTAGGATAGACCCCAATAGAGATATGTTGCGGTGAAAATCGGATAACAAATTATTAATTAATTTGCATCATTTTTATTTTACAACCGACTTTGATTTATCCAAAGGAAAGGTTCAAGATCGGAAAAAAAACCTAAAGGGGAGAGATCTAAGGTTCGGGGGTTGGTTATACTAAGGGAAGGTACTAGCACCCTAAGTATCTGTAGTACTCTACAGGAACCTCTTGTTTGGTTTGTGTTATTTTAATTTTTGCTAAAGATTCTATGCTAAAGGTTGAAGCCCTAGGGGTTAGTATCTAAGTATACTCGATAAGGCATCGCACCTTACGCCTACGTATCCTCGGAAATAGAATCAGAGTATGCGTAGTTCTACTCAATGGGGTGAAGAACTCTTGACTGTGGTCAAGGTTCCAAGGGAAAGTAGGGTGAGAAGCTTGAAAGCAAAGCTTGTAAAAATTGATTTGTTCAAGGGAAGAGATTAATGGCTATCTCTGGTGAAGATTAAAGAAATGTTTAAGGGTTATAAAAGTTATAAGAGATTAATGGCTATCTCTTGAGAAGACTAGGTTAAAAGGGTAATGAGCTATCTATGACATGAAGTCAATAGAGAGACTTTTCCTTTGGAAGGAGGGTCAAGTATGAATAAGTATGAACATGGTATATACAGTGTGAATAGGGACAAGAATATGATCACATAGACAAAGAACAAGTCTATTTTAATACTCCTAAACAAAATATTAGTGACCCAAAGATCAAAGATCAACAAAAAAGTCATGAACAAAAGTTTAACAACTTGTCTAAAGATGGAAAGATAAAACTGCTCAAATTAATAATTAATCCTAAATAAGCATTTAAGAAAAATTATTAAAAACAAAAAATTAAATAAATATTAAAAGTATTTTGGAAGTTTTTTAGAATAAATGAAAAAGTTATAAAATAAATGAAATAAAACATTTTTAGAAAAGAGATTTGAATAAAAGAAAATGTTTGAAATTAATAAAAATAAATAAAAAAGAACTAAAAACGCAAGGGGGTGTATGAGTGATTCTGGCTAGTTGAAAAATAAGAAGGATTGAAGATGGGCCAATACTGTGGGTGGCAGTAGCAATTGGGGCCCAAGGCCCAGGAGAGGAAAAAGAAGATACAAGCGAAAATAGAAGGAAAAAACAAAAAGGGTTGATCTAAGGATCGAACCCAAGCGTGGTAGGTGAAAGGCGAGGATACGTGCATGTGTGTGACCGTTGGGACGGCGTGTTTCATCCGATAAATTCATGCTTCAATTAATACATAAAGCAAAACAAAACCTAAAATATATTAAATGGAAATAACGCACGCACATGCTGAGACGGAGGGGCAATATGTGATATCAATTGGTCATTATCATTAAGTTACTAACGGACAAACATCAAACACCAACCAATCATAATCACGCATGGCAGATGAAAACATGCAGAAACATAAAAATATCATCGTGTTGCAAACTTAAAACATCAAAACAAATGTTAAACTTCAATCCAACACAAATCATTCAAATCACCACTATCATGAAGTAAAATATCATTTTGAAGCACCCAAAACATAGAACACAATGGAGCCCTAAGTTGAACAAGTTAGTGACTATATCATGAGCAGTAAGCAAATGAAAACCAGTGTTCAAAAAAGAAAAACAGTTCAAGAAAAAAAGTGAGACACCAGTTTCTGTTTTAAATACAACCTAACATATTTGTTTCAACTAACTCCACAACATATGATATACCAAACTAAAACTTCCTGAACTCAATCATACAATGACATGAACAAATTCAAAAGTTGAAACTCAACTGACTTGGAAACAAAACATATAGCCAGCATACACTCAAGTTATCAACTCAAACAAAACTCAATGTATTATGGACATGGCAGAAGTATGAAGACAAAGACAAGGCATGATAGCATAAGAACAAAACTTCCATTCAACACATTCCAGCATCTTACGACAATATGAGTACCCTTAGACAATCAAACTATCAAGATACACCAATATCAAACTATCACGAATGGTAATTTCAGGAAACAACACATAAACCAATCACTCTTTCAACATGCCAATAAGAGTAAGAGTTTATCAATAATCCATATGGTGACATGTGCTATGAATAAACCACACCAGAATGAACATTCAAGCAATACCTAAAACTCCAACAAAATGGAAATAGCATTTTACCAGTAGACATACACTCAAGACAATCATGCATATGATGAGTATCACTTCATCTCTAAACTTCAGTTATAACCATTAATACAAACCCTAGCAGTACTATCATAAAAGTTACACAAATCACATGCATTGTGAGGGAGCATATTTGGTGTTCAAGTGATAGGTTACAACCACGCATACACGAATATCATCCACAACAGACACACACATCTCAGACAAAATTAATGATGCACAAGAACAAACACACCTTAGCAGCATATTAACATACATCATACATTTCAAAAGATCATTATTTTGGTGTTCAAAGCCAAAACCATTACAACTTCTAACATGGATTCGTGGTGGTATTCATGGCAACAACTAAACTACATCATGCTGGTAAGAAAAGAGATATGCAAACTTATTAAGTGGATTCAACAGAGACATATGGTAATGTGTAAGTGCAAAACATATATATGATGGTCATTCATAGGTAAACAAACAGTAAAAGACGGTTATGAACCAAAGCCATGAACATGATAGTAAGGAGTTAAGAGATGCTTACCTGGTGTTCAAGTGAGCAACCAAGAACTCCTTCCTTCTATAGCTAGCTCATGCACTCCAAATGTATATTTTTCAGAGTGTTTTTTTGTGTTGTTGTTGGTGTCCATAAAGGAGAAGGAAGTCTCCTTTTTATAGCCAAGATTGCTGGTCCATAGTATTGAAAACACAGGGGATATTGACTCTATATTGAAGGAAAAGAAATGGTAGGGTTTTAGCATCCATGCGCATGGCTCCTATTCTTCTTGAGCCAAGTGAAGTCTAAACATAGGTTGCTTGTTTTGAGGCTCTTGTCAGCAAAAAAGATGAGCAATGATCAAGGAGTTCGGATACATCAAGCATTACACGATGGTCTTAGTTTTTGCAGCCTGGTACTTTTGTGTTCCAACTTTATCAAGTACAAGGTAGTTGTACTCTGGAGGTTTCTTGTGGTAAAGTGCTCATTGGAAACTGGTAATGAAGTGGTCAGTACAATTTACTTGGCACTTGGTCAGATTTTAGTTCAAAAGGAAGGGTAGTTTGTGTAATGGAACCAAGTCATGACATCTTTTCAAACAATGGAACAAATGAAGCAACTATTGATTCTTTGGAGAATTGGCACGAAAAAGATTAATTTATATGTTGGGGAAAGCTTGAGATTTGAAGCATAAAACATGTGGAAATATGTGACAAAGTTTGATGTAGCAAAGTGTTCTAAGAATCAGAATTTTTGTAAGTGTTTGGCAATATCTATCGTGACAACTTTATGGCATCATAACTTAATCACTACTCCACCAAATCTTGAAATTTTCGATCCTATGTAACATGGACCTTTGATAGAGCATTTTTCATGTGGAAGACAACTTGAGATGAAGCTTGAAACTTTGATTAAAAATGCCATGAATTTGTGTCCATCAAGCTGCCCAAAAGAACTTAGAAAAAATGCTAAGTCATGGAACTTTCACAATTTGAAACATCCAACTTTAGAACATCATAACTTGAGATTGGTTTATCCACATGAGGAGTTCTACACATGCTTGGAAAGCTTGAAGAACAAGGAACAACTTTCATGTCCAAAGATTTTTTATTTGAAACTTGGAACCAGGTGGAAAGTTGAGTCAAAGTTGGATGAAAATAAAAGTGAAAATGATCAAAATTTCACCAAGTCCTTAAGGAAACTTATCTTCCAAGTCTCATAACTTAAAAACCATGCACTTTTTGAAGAGAGGTCCTCTAATACACTTTGAAGATCATGGAAAGAGCTTCCATTTGAGATTTGAGTCACTCAAATTTGATGTGTGGTTTGAAAGTTATGATTGTTTCAATTTTGGCACAAGTAGTGAAATCTCCACATTTGAAAAGTTTCATTATCCAAATTTTGCTTCCTTTGCAAGAAACTTCTTAAAACTTGATCTCACATTCCATGACTATCAATGAGACATGTCATGATGGATTGAGGCTTGATTGCTTCGTCTTGGATCAAAGTATCAAAAGTTAGAGGCTTGATTTCTCAGTCAAAACCCTAAATCTTCTTCAGGAATTCCACTGGATGATTTCTAATGATCTTGCCCTTATTCTTGTGTCAAACCTGACTTTTTCACAAAAGGAAAAAAAAATCACAAAATATGATGGTTAGTTAACAATGCATAGATGATTGAAACCTATATGCAAGTGCAAGATGTTATGACATCTAAGGGGTAAAAATTTGGGGTACAACAGTTGCCCCTATTTAAATAGCTTTACCGGATGGCACGAGGGATGGAAATCCTCGAGAGATCAAGGTGAAAGGTATTTAAATATAGCAAACCGAAAATTTTTCCCTTAGATGGAATGTAGATGCTAAGGATTGCTAACAAACATGCAAATGCTGACATGCCATGGACTTCTAGTATGATGATATGATGATATGATAGTGCAGACAGACCAAACTCCAGATAAAAAGCTTACTGGGAAAGGATGAAGGCTAGTATCCATGAGGAAAACTCACTGGGGATACAGACTAACTAACACAAGAGACTCAAAGGGGAGACTCTGAGGAAACACTGGGAAAAATAAAAGCACACTCTTTACTGGGCATGGAACCAGAAAGAAGACATGATCTCCACTAGGGATAACATTGAAATAAAAGGATAGACATCTGGGATTTTCTTATACTGAAGAGTTCAAACGGGATCTTCAAGAAAAGCCAGAAAAGATAGAGAAATGCACATCCGAAAACACATCAGATGGCAAAAGAATCCAGACATCCAATAATGGCTTTGAATGAAAAGTACAAGTCACAATATCTAATAATGGCTTTAGATAAAGGTGAGCAAACAAGACTATATGGCATTGAATAAAAGGACACCAGGCATTCAATAATGGCTTTGAATGGAAGGTACAAATCATAATAGCTGAGAATGGCATCAGATGAATGTAAACAGAGACTGCATTCAAGAATGGCATTGAATGCAAAGAAACCAGTCACCCAATAATGGATTTGGATGAAAGGTATAAATCACGACATCTAATAATGGCATCAGATGAATGTAAATAGAGACTGCATTCCAGAATGGCATTGAATGCGAAGAAACCAGTCACCCAATAATGGCTTTGGATGAAAGGTATAAATCACGATATCTAATAACGGCTTTAGATAATGTGAACAAAGACTCAATCTGAAAAAACATCAGAAGGAGAGACACATCCGGAAAGGCATCAGATGGTAGAGAAACTGGACATCCAATAGTGGCTTTGAATGGAAGGTATAAATCACGATATCTAATAACGGCTTTAGATAAAGTGAACAAAGACTCAATCTGAAAAAACATCAGAAGGAGAGACACATCCGGAAAGGCATCAGATGGTAGAGAAACTGGACATCCAATAATTGCTTTGAATGAAAGGTATAAATCACGATATCTAATAACGGTTTTAGATAAAGTGAACAAAGACTCAATCTGAAAAAACATCAGAAGGAGAGACACATCCGAAAAGGCATCGGATGGTAGAGAAACCAGACATCCAATAATGGCTTTGAATGAGAGGTAAACTTATAATATCTGAGAAGGCATCAGATAAACATGAGAAAGGTAGAGATCCAAGAAAGCATTGGTTAAGAGGAATCACAATATCCAAGAAAGCATTAAATGATTGTGAACTTTCAGGAATGGCACTGAAAGTAAAGGTAAATCACTATATTCAGGAATGACATCAAATGATAGTGAGAAAGACATCCAGGAGTGGCACTGAATGCAAAGGAGAAAGCTCATCCAAGAATGACACTGAATGAACAGATAAGACTTTCAAGAATAACACTAAAAGATATCCAAGAAAATTTGATGGGGATTACAGAAGAGAGGCAAAACTTCCAGGAATAGCACTGGAAGAAATAAGAGGAACAAGATATCTAGGAATGGCACTGGAGATCACAAGAGACAGACATCCAGGAATGGCACTGGAGTGAGAGAATATAAAGATCCAGGAATAGCACTGGAAGAAGAGAAGACCAACATCTATCAACAAGATTAGATGCGCAAGAGAATGATAACATTCAGGAATGGCACTGAATGAAATGACAGGTAACGTTTTGGTAAGGTAAGACGTGGATAACGACACGACCTCAGGAGAAATGTAAATGAGGATGAAATACTCATGCTATGCATATGTATATGAATTATGCAGATGATATATGATCAAATGCAAATGCAGATGTCGATGCTGACGACACAACACGACTCTTTGGTGGGAAGAAGACAAGATTAGAAGACTGATTCCTCAAAACGGGGATTACTGTCATTCTGCTTGGGGACTAGAGATGCTACTGTTAAACACACCATTTGCCACACTGGTAAACTGTATCAATTGATGGTCCTTGTAGGAAGGATGAAGAGCTATTTGGGGATTCTTCATGTAAACTTCCCCAAACTAGCTGATTATTGTAGATGAGCTGATCATTTCTTCAGCTTGTCTGACTCGGTAACTGACTGTTTCACGGTGCTCTTTGGAAAGCTTGCCCCAGTCTGAGTCTTGAAAAACTTCTGTATAAACCAATTTTGAGAAGTCGCCATTAAACCACAAATCTTGAACTGATTCTCAACAGGATATGGAAGGAACTTGCCCCTGATTGGATCATCGACCAAGTTTCTTAATTGTTTGAAAATTCCTTAAGAAGAAAGCTAGTTTGCAAGCAAAAAATGTTCATACAAACGTGGTAAATGCAAAGTTCATGCAACTTTTGAAATCAAAATCATATTGCAAAACAAATGAATCACTGGTCTAAACACGGCGGTTCAAGACATTTAGGAGTGAAAAGTAAAGTAAAAGGTGTGATACCAAAACAAGTGATATGCAAAAATCTTTAGGAGTCAGGTTACACAACCTTGCTGTAGTATGCTCTCAAAATGACCTTGCTTCAGTTAGGTCTTTTGAGGGTTATGACGTGGCACGGTTCACGGTTCATGAAACAAAGGATAAAGGCTCAAAGTTTATTTGTGACCCACCCAATCTACGTGATGAACTCCAGTCTTACGCTTAGTTAACTCAGACTATGCACTCAAGTTCCCATAGGTTAGGAATTGCACTGATGATAGTAATGATGGTTCAAAAATCAAGTCACCACTTCCCTATAACATTTAGTTGTTTTTTTCATTAAGGACTTTTATGGTAAGGATTTAAAGATTTCTCTTTTTTATTATCCCTAACTTTTGCCTGAACGGTTTCTTGTGAATCTTACAGTCAGCGGGATGCCCCCAATTTTTGCCTAAGTCTCCTTCATAGGTTTTGACTTAGCGGGCTTTTATTTGACTTTTTTTTACTCTCTCTTTTTTGTGACTGCCTGGCTTAATGATTACAGTGAACCATCATTGGCGTTTGACTTAAAAGACATCTTCGACACTTGCCTGCTGTGTGCGAAGGAAAATTCTTAAATGCAACCTTTAGTTGAAAAGTGTCTTGAATTCTACTTGTATTTGAATGCACAATCAAGTTAACTGAGAACTACCCTGCCCCAAGATTGAGATTTAAGGGTTTTTATTTGTAAAGAAAGGAAACTCCTACTTCAAGGCTCTAAGGGGTTAAAGAGGGGTTATCTTCCTTATGTCTCCAGTGTTTAGGGATTGAAACAATGCCTTACATCGTCAGCAAAGTTTTGATTTGAAAGCATACCAACAACAATTATGAGTATAAAGTATCATCATCCTCCATCCAATCTTTGCATAATCAAAAAGAAAATGGAAAAGAGATAAAGTATTTATTGAAAAAGAAAGCATGGAGATGTAAATAGCAAACACAAATGAATTGAATCAAAAAGTTGCAATGCTCATTTCATTAATTGAGAAAGTACAAACATAACTTGAAGGTAAACAGCTATTACAAAATAAAGAAAGTGCAAACAACAAGAAACAAAGGCCTAGTGACTAATCAAACACAAGGATGAGTTGTCCTGTCTTTAAGAAGTAGCTGAGCCGAAGTCGACTAAGGCTTCACTTGGCGTGTCCTGGCAGAGGATTGCTCTGAACATTGGGATTGTCCTTAAAGGAGAGGACTTTGTTCCTTATCAGCTCTTGTACTCTAGCCTTTAATGCAAAGCAATTTTCCAAGTTATGGCCTGCACCACTTTGATGGTATTCACAATGAAGATCAGTCCTATAGCCGGTTGGAAGAGGATTTGGAGGAGGAGGCAGAGGCTTTGTGGTAATCAAACCTTGCTCAACCAGGCAGGGATACAGTTCAGTGTAAGTCATGGGAATAGGATCAAATTGACCCCTATTGCGATACTGGCTCTGTCCTGCAGCCGGACGTTGGAAAGCTTGAGCTGGTTGTGGTGCAGCAACCATAGGAGTAACAACAACAACAGTAGGGTGAATGGTATACCGAGGTTGGGGACGAGGCCTTCTTGCTTCAACCATGATAGCATTAGTCTGTTCTTCCTTCCTCTTCTGGAAGTTCCCATATGATTTTTTCACAGCATTGAAAGATTCAACAGTCTTGGATACTTTTCCCTTCTTAAGACCTTCCTCGAGTCTTTGGCCAATAGTAACCAAATCAGTGAAATTAGAGGAAACACTTCCAACCATCTTCTCCCAATAGAACGGGGACAAGGTATCCATAAATATTCCAGTTAACTCCTTCTCGGCCAAAGGAGGTTCAACCTGGGAAGCTAACTCTCTCCAGCGCTGAGCATACTCTTTGAAAGACTCTTTATCATTCTGAGACATGTTTTGCAGTTGACGGTGATCAGGAGCCATGTCAAGGTTATACTTGTATTGCTTCATGAAGGCATTTGTGAGGTCTTGGAAGCTGTGGATAGAGTTTTGCTCGAGACCCATGTACCATTTGAGTGATGCTCCACTCAACCTATCTTGAAAACAGTGGATAAGCAACTTCTGATTCTTGGCATGAGCAGTCATCCTGCGAAGATACATGACCAAATGAGCTCTTGGGCAAGAGTGACCCTTGTACTTCACAAAATATGGAGTTGTGAACAAGGAGGTATAACAAGGTCTGATACTAAGCACAGGTTGTCTGCATCCACATTGAAGAAATCAGTGCCCTCAACGGCTTTGAGTCTCTTTTCTATACTCTAAAACTGCTCTCAGACAACTTCAGGTTCAACAAAGTCTTCACGGTCTTCACCTTGAGCACTGGCAGCATTGTACTCATAAAGGGGATTCTCGAAAGAAGCTCGAACAGTCTGTGGAACAGCATGAACCACAGGTCTGGGCTCGGTGAAAACATGAGCTTGAAAGACAGGCATAGCAGTTTGACCAACCATAGCAGTAGATGCAATCGGTGGAGAATAGTTGTGTGGCAAACCAAACTCGGGCCAGGTTGAAGATGGCACTTGAACCGGTGGAGGATCAGTACTTGAAACTTCCTGGATGAATGTCCTTTGGGGAGGCTCTCCTCTAGCAAGCAAAACTTGAAGCATCTCAGTGAGTTTAGTCATACTTGATTTGAGGTCATCGATCTCCATTCGGACCTTAACATTGTGTATCTCTTCCTCTGACATATTGCGTCTGTAATTAGCTCTAGTCCGGTATCGGTGTCGAGGAATCAACTTGAAGACTGGAAGATAGAGACAATTGGCAATGAGCAACTGGGCAAATAGACGGACGCATGCAATGAATCATGCAAAGATGCAAATGATATGCAATGCGATGCAAACAGGATGCAAAACACACATAGCAGGATCAAGGGTTTGAGATCACAACGTGGAGTCTGGGTAGAGAACCAACCACAGGGTGTGTACTAGGGTTCATAAACTATAGAACAGGGTTCTAAGAAGTTCCCAGAGTCGACAATCCATCTTTCAGATTTTAAGGATTTCCCAGATGACTTAGTAATCAATAAAATTCTCAAGAGGATCTCGTCTGAGTGTAGTATCGCGTGACAACCAATTCAGAAATAGACTCCATCATGGTCACCGCACTACATCCTAAAAGGCTTAGTGGGGTTTGGTAACTACGGTTCTCAATATCACGGGCTCCTAGGTCGAGAGTAGCACGCTTTCACGAACGAATTCGTTCAACATAACTATACTCTCGAGAGGGCCTCAACTGAGTGATGGTGTTATCAATTCAACTTTTCAGGATTCGACTCCCTCAAAGCCTCCTTGAATACCAACGTCCTATCCTAAGTACACTCAAGTCCGAGTTAGGACTTACCTCACCACTTAAAAGTAGTACCCTGCACACAGAAGATCCCAAGCAGAAACAAGTATACAGATATATACAGATATAAATATACAAATGTACAAGCAAGCAAACATATAAATAACACAAATACAAACAAGATAGGCTTAACCCTCTTAGGGAGAATTCTCCCCAGTGGAGTCGCCATTTCTGTTGCGGTGAAAATTAGATAACAAATTATTAATTAATTTGCGTCATTTTTCTTTTACAACCGACTTTGATTTATCCAAAGGAAAGGTTCAAGATTGAAAAAAAACCAAAAGGGGAGAGATCTAAGGTTCGGGGGTTGGTTATACTAAAGGAAGGTACTAGCACCCTAAGTATCTGTAGTACTCTACAGGAACCTCTTGTTTGGTTTGTGTTATTTTAATGTTTGCTAAAGATTCTATGCTAAAGGTTGAAGCCCTAAGGGTTAGTATCTAAGTATACTCGATAAGGCATCGCACCTTACGCCTACGTATCCTCGGGAATAGAATCAGAGTATGCGTAGTTCTACTCAATGGGGTGAAGAACTCTTGACTGTGGTCAAGGTTCCAAGGGAAAGTAGGGTGAGATGCTTGAAAGCAAAGCTTGTAAAAATTGATTTGTTCAGGGGAAGAGATTAATGGCTATCTCTGGTGAAGATTAAAGAAAGGTTTAAGGGTTATAGAAGTTATATGAGATTAATGGCTATCTCTTGGGAAGACAAGGTTAAAAGGGTAATGAGCTATCTATGACATGAAGTCAATAGAGAGACTTTTCCTTTGGAAGGAGGGTCAAGTATGAATAAGTATGAACATGGTATATACAGTCTGAATAGGCACAAGAATATGATCACATAGACAAAGAACAAGTCTATTTTAATACTCCTAAACAAAATATTAGTGACCCAAAGATCAAAGATCAACAAAAAAGTCATGAACAAAAGTTTAACAACTTGTCTAAAGATGGAAAGATAAAACTCCTCAAATTAATAATTAATCCTAAATAAGCATTTAAGAAAAATTATTAAAAACAAAAAATTAAATAAAGATTAAAAGTATTTTGGAACTTTTTTAGAATAAATGAAAAAGTTATAAAATAAATGAAATAAAACATTTTTAGAAAAAAGATTTGAATAAAAGAAAATGTTTGAAATTAATAAAAATAAATAAAAAAGAACTAAAAACGCAAGGGGGTGTATGAGTGATTCTGGCTAGTTGAAAAATAAGAAGGATTGAAGATGGGCCAATACTGCGGGTGGCAGTAGCAATTGGGGCCCAAGGCCCAGGAGAGGAAAAAGAAGATACAAGCAAAAATAGAAGGAAAAAACAAAAAGGGTTGATCCAAGGATCGAACCCAGGCGTGGTAGGTGAAAGGCGAGGATACTTGCATCTGTGTGACCGTTGGGACGGCGTGTTTCATCCGGTAAATTCATGCTTCAATTAATACATAAAGCAAAACAAAACCTAAAATATATTAAATGGAAATAACGCACGCACATGCTGAGACGGAGGGGCAATATGTGATATCAATTGGTCATTATCATTAAGTTACTAACGGACAAACATCAAACACCAACCAATCATAATCACGCATGGCAGATGAAAACATGCAGAAACATAAAAATATCATCGTGTTGCAAACTTAAAACATCAAAACAAATGTTAAACTTCAATCCAACACAAATCATTCAAATCACCACTATCATGAAGTAAAATATCATTTTGAAGCACCCAAAACATAGAACACAATGGAGCCCTAAGTTGAACAAGTTAGTGACTATATCATGAGCAGTAAGCAAATGAAAACCAGTGTTCAAAAAAGAAAAACAGTTCAAGAAAAAAAGTGAGACACCAGTTTCTGTTTTAAATACAACCTAACATATTTGTTTCAACTAACTCCACAACATATGATATACCAAACTAAAACTTCCTGAACTCAATCATACAATGACATGAACAAATTCAAAAGTTGAAACTCAACTGACTTGGAAACAAAACATATAGCCAGCATACACTCAAGTTATCAGCTCAAACAAAACTCAATGTATTATGGACATGGCAGAAGTATGAAGACAAAGACAAGGCATGATAGCATAAGAACAAAACTTCCATTCAACATATTCCAGCATCTTACGACAATATGAGTACCCTTAGACAATCAAACTATCAAGATACACCAATATCAAAGTATCACGAATGGTAATTTCAGGAAACAACACATAAACCAATCACTCTTTCAACATGCCAATAAGAGTAAGAGTTCATCAATAATCCATATGGTGACATGTGCTATGAATAAACCACACCAAAATGAACATTCAAGCAATACCTAAAACTCCAACAAAATGGAAATAGCATTTTACCAGTAGACATACACTCAAGACAATCATGCATATGATGAGTATCACTTCATCTCTAAACTTCAGTTATAACCATTAATACAAACCCTAGCAGTGCTATCATAAAAGTTACACAAATCACATGCATTGTGAGGGAGCATATTTGGTGTTCAAGTGATAGGTTACAACCACGCATACACGAATATCATCCACAACAGACACACACATCTCAGACAAACTTAATGATGCACAAGAACAAACACACCTTAGCAGCATATTAACATACATCATACATTTCAAAAGATCATTATTTTGGTGTTCAAAGCCAAAACCATTACAACTTCTAACATGGATTCGTGGTGGTATTCATGGCAAAAACTAAACTACATCATGCTGGTAAAAAAAGAGATATGCAAACTTATTAAGTGGATTCAACAGAGACATATGGTAATGTGTAAGTGCAAAACATATATATGATGGTCGTTCATAGGTAAACAAACAGCAAAAGACGGTTGTGAACCAAAGCCATGAACATGATAGTAAGGAGCTAAGAGATGCTTACCTGGTGTTCAAGTGAGCAACCAAGAACTCCTTCCTTCTACAGCTAGCTCGTGCATTCCAAATGTATATTTTTCAAAGTGTTTTTTTGTGTTGTTGTTGGTGTCCATAAAGGAGAAGGAAGTCTCCTTTTTATAGCCAAGATTGCTGGTCCATAGTATTGAAAACACATGGGATATTGACTCTATCTTGAAGGAAAAGAAATGGTAGGGTTTTAGCATCCATGCGCATGGCTCCTATTCTTCTTGAGCCAAGTGAAGTCTAAACATAGGTTGCTTGTTTTGAGGCTCTTGTCAGCAAAAAAGATGAGCAATGATCAAGGAGTTCGGATACATCAAGCATTACACGATGGTCTTAGTTTTTGCAGCATGGTACTTTTGTGTTCCAACTTTATCAAGTACAAGGTAGTTGTACTCTGGAGGTTTCTTGTGGTAAAGTGCTCATTGGAAACTGGTAATGAAGTGGTCAGTACAATTTACTTGGCACTTGGTCAGATTTTAGTTCAAAAGGAAGGGTAGTTTGTGTAATGGAACCAAGTCATGACATCTTTTCAAACAATGGAACAAATGAAACAACTATTGATTCTTTGGAGAATTGGCACGAAAAAGATTAATTTATATGTTGGGGAAAGCTTGAGATTTGAAGCATAAAACATGTGGAAATATGTGACAAAGTTTGATGTAGCAAAGTGTTCTAAGAATCAGACTTTTTCTAAGTGTTTGGCAATATCTATCGTGACAACTTTATGGCATCATAACTTAATCACTATTCCACCAATTCTTGAACTTTTTGATCCTATGTAACATGGACCTTTGATAGAGCATTTTTCATGTGGAAGACAACTTGAGATGAAGCTTGAAACTTTGATTAAAAATGCCATGAATTTGTGTCCATCAAGCTGCCCAAAAGAACTTAGAAAAAATTCTATGTCATGGAACTTTCACAATTTGAAACATCCAACTTTAGAACATCATAACTTGAGATTGGTTTATCCACATGAGGAGTTCTACACATGCTTGGAAAGCTTGAAGAACAAGGAACAACTTTCATGTCCAAAGATTTTTTATTTGAAACTTGGAACCAGGTGAAAAGTTGAGTCAAAATTGGATGAAAATAAAAGTGAAAATGATCAAAATTTCACCAAGTCCTTAAGGAAACTTATCTTCCAAGTCTCATAACTTAAAAACCATGCACTTTTTGAAGAGAGGTCCTCTAATACACTTTGAAGATCATGGAAAGAGCTTCCATTTGAGATTTGAGTCACTCAAATTGGATGTGTGGTTTGAAAGTTATGATTGTTTCAATTTTGGCATAAGTAGTGAAATCTCCACATTTGAAAAGTTTCATGATCCAAACTTTGCTTCCTTTGCAAGAAACTTCTTAAAACTTGATCTCACATTCCTTGACTCATCAATGAGACATGTCATGATGGATTGAGGCTTGATTGCTTCGTCTTGGATCAAAGTATCGAAAGTTAGAGGCTTGATTTCTCAGTCAAAACCCTAAATCTTCTTCAGGAATTCCACTGGAAGATTTATGATGATCTTGCCCTTATTCTTGTGTCTAACCTGACTTTTTCACAAAAGAAAAAAAAACTCACAAAATATGATGGTTAGTTAACAATGCATAGACGATTGAAACCTATATGCAAGTGCAAGATGTTATGACATCTAAGGGGTAAAAATTTGGGGTACAACAAGATAGAATGACACTCACGAAAGATCTAAAGAAGCTCTATATCAAGCCCCAAGGAAAAAGAAGAGTTTATAACCTTGCTAAGGAAAAACATGTGTTTGTTTACTTGGGCCCCTTCAGACATATTAGGTATAGATGCTATAATGGTTTGTCACTGCCTCGCCATAGATTCCTCTATGAAGCCTATGGCACAAAGAAAGCGCAATGTTAGGAAAGAGAATCGGGAGGTGATCGACAAGAAGGTAGGGAAGTTTAAAAATGCAGGTTTCATAACTAAAGACAAATATCAACTTTGTTATCTAATATGGTCCTTGTTCTAAAAACATCATATGAATGCAAGATGTGTGTCGATTTCACAAATTTGAACGCATTGTGCCCTAAAGATCTATATCTTTTGTCCAACATTAACAGATTAATCTACGGGTCTTCAAGTTATAAGACTTTAAGCTTCAAGGACACATAATCTAGTTACAACCAAATAAAATTGGAGCTTTTGGTTGTGTCCAAGACAACGTTCATCTCAAACCATGGAAATTACTATTACAATATCGTGCGATTTGGATTAAAGAACGCATGCGCTACTTATCAAAGGCTAATGGATGCGATGTTCTCTGACTAAATAGGGCGTAATATGAAAGGTATACATCGACGATATGATTGTGAATACCCTAGAGAAGGAAACCATTGTAAATATTTGGAAGATATCATAAATTTAGTTCGAAGATACAATATGTGCTTGAATCCCGCCAAATGCTCTTTTGGGGTTCAAGTGGGAAAATTATTGAGGTTTATGTGACCAGAAGGGAGAGTCGAGGTGAACCCTTCCAACGTCAAGGAAGTTAAGCAACTAACATGGCGCTTAGTCGCCTTATCTCATTTTCTTTCCTGTGCATGTAACAAAGCACTCCAATTCTTAGATACCCTGAAGAATAAGAGTGAGAATTTCGAGTGGACAAACAAATGTGAGGAGGTGTTCGCAGCATTGAAATTTTTTTTGGTGTCACCGCCCATTCTGACACGCCTTAAGGCAGGGGCACCCTTATACTTGTATTTATTAGTCACATATAGCATAAAGAGTTTTGTACTCATCCATGGGAAAAATAAGATTGAATAACCAGTCTACTTCATGAGAAGGGTATTCAAAAGCGCTAAGGATAGGTATAAAAAATATGAGATATTGGTGTTGGCGATAGTGATTACTGCGAGGAAACTCCTACCATATATCAAAGGTAGTCGTGTGATGGTCAAAACCAATTATCCCATTTGTCAAATCCTGAATAATCTAGATCTATCATGTAAAATGATCTCTTTATCAATTGAATTATTCGAGTATGATATTAACTTCATACCTAGAGAAAGTATATATTTCTAGGTTTTGGCATATTCATTGGCAGAGTTTGGTTCCCCTTCGGGCGAAAAGGCCCCTTACATATGGGTACTATTAGTGGATGGCGCCTCAAATCTAAGAGGAGTGGCTCCGTAATAGTGATGGATGGACCAGACAACCTCCTCTTTGAGAAATCTCTAATATTCAAGTTCAAAGCCAACAACAATCGATATGAATATGAAGCCTTCACCACTAGTATGAACATCGCCTTATAGATGGACACTTTGAGTCTCAGAGCGAGGAACGACTCACAGTAAATCATAAATTAGGTCGGAAAACAATATCAAACAAAGAAGTCCCAACTAATAAAATATCTCATAAAGGTACGAGAATAATCTAATCATTTCAAAATCTTTTAAGTAATACATATGCCCAGGGAACATAACTTTTTAGCAGATCTCATCTCAAAGATCGCTAGCACCAAGAAACTCGACCATAATGGAACAATCATACAAGAAAATCTAGCCTTCCCTAGTATTAAAATAGAAGAAATCAACGGCAATAAAGTCACCCAACCCTCAAGGTGTATGGCACCCATAGTACATTACCTAACGGCAGAGGAACTACCTTTAGCCGAGGTTGAGGAAAAAAATATCCAAAAGCTTGCAACAAAATACAACCTAGTGATTAAAAAACTCTATAAGATGGGAATATTCTCCCCTATGTTAAGATGTCTAGGGGAGGGATATACCGCCTTGGTCCTTACAGAAGTCCACTAAGAAGCATATGGCACCCATATTGGCGGACGATCTCTCGCACATAAGCTATTAAGGGCAGGCTACTATTGGCTCACCTTGATGAAAGATAGTGAGGATTTCATCAAAAAATGTGATGGAATTCCAAAACATTCCAATTTATATCACATGTCAGTTGAGACTCTTCATTTTGTCATACCACCTTGGCCATTTTACTAGTGGGGCATGGATATCTTGGGACCTTTCTCCTAGCGTCGGGTAGCCTACTTCACTAGGTGGATATAGACGTAAGGCATCTCCAACATCACAACATAGAGGGTACGATATTTCTATTGGCAACATATTATATGCAATTTTAACCTACCCATAATCATCATCTCAAACAATTATACACAATTTTCTAGTTCGATTTTGGTAGACTTTTGTAACCACCTGGGATACATACGAAGTTCATCTCAACCGTACATCAATAGGCTAACAGGCATGTTGAGTTTTCCAATAAGGTAATACTAAACTAGATAAAGAAAAAACTCGACGATGCTAATGGTCTGTGGGCTGAGCAACTTCACAATGTTTTATAGTTATATCACAGTACCTCACACTCCACCATCAAGGAAACACCATTAACATTGTTATATGATGGTGAATTTATACTTCCAATTTAAATTGACACGTCCACTTGGAGGCACACACGTATTGACGGGGAAGGAAACGAGGCAAAACATGGATGTGTAGCTGACCTAGTCGACAAAACTAGGGAGATCGCCTGGACCAGGGAGTTAGACACCAAACAGAGAGCCACTAGAAGATACAACTCAAATGTGTACTCGAGGGAGATACAAGAAGGCAACCTAGTACTCAGACAAGTGGTTGCACCTACCCGATTACGAACACTGCTACCTAACTAGGAAGGCATGTATCGAGTATACTAGAAGCTGTCACATGGTGCATATAAACTCAATGAAAATAGACGTTAGACCTTCACTAAAGGATCTTTGCCACCTACAAGGAAATTATATGCCGCCAGACCACCACTAAAGAATCAATGCCAAGGACTCTACGCTTGAAGGACTCACCTCAAACAATAAATTCGAGCAATCAAGACAATATAAACTCCACGATTAATGGGAAAAGCATAAAAAAATTTAAATATCATAGAATTAATCAACATAAATTTGAGAATTTTCTTAAACCCTAAAGGGCGTAGTTTTCAACAGACTTACAAATAGCGAGAATATAAAAACTAAATTGAATCTGCCCCAAGAAATATCTGTGGGATTTGAATTTGCTAATGGAATTTGAGAGACTCGTCCCCGTCAAGTGTTGAAGGATTTAGACCAAAGATATCACTAAGATTTCCACCCTATTTAAGTTAATCACCTCACCCTATCCAATGCCTCGTGCTTAAAAGAATGTGGAATGGGATAATTTTATGGAACACCTTGAATAAAGTAACATGGTGGAATACTTGAATATGGGAAGGTCGCATGAAGTGCAAAGTAAGTTGGCTTCACGAAGCTTGTTGTAGGTTGTCGTATTAGGCCGGAGTCTGGGACCTATGATTTGTCTCGTATAACACATGCGGCTTTTGAGGTGTCCGAGGAGTAACGATTTGGGAATGTCAGCCAATGAGAAAAATAATATCTTCTGTAATTTAAGGGAGAATGAATCTCATTCACTCAAGGTTTTTAATCAGTGATGAGAGAAATTTTTTCCTGACTTTCTAATCTAAACCTAATGGATCTCCTATAAGTGCCTCAATTCCATAATTGAGAGATTCATTCACTAATCTCACAGAAAACACATATAAAGAGTCTCTTGCAACCTTACATCAAACTATCCCTCTCTATTGTACTTTTATAAAGTATGTATATATATATATATATATATATATATATATATATATATATATATATATATATATATATATATCTGTGTGTGTGTGTGTGTATTTTTTCATATTAATGAGTTATTCTGGGCCAACCATAAAGGCGTGGAACCTTGTTTTGCAAGTTATTACTAAGTGACATGCCTTTAATAAGGACAACATTTTTCGATGATGGCAATTTATGTCTAATGATGACAACTAGTCCTTAACGATAAGTCAAGCAAAAAGGTTAAGTGGTTAAAGATGCAGACCAGGTTATTAGGGTTTGATAAGGTTAAGTGGACAAATGCAATATAACTCAAGCCTTATCTCAAATGAACTCAAGAAAGTGTCTATAATAAAGAACGCATATGAAAAAGTCTTGAAGAAATAATTAGTCTTAGTGAATACTTTCTAAATCATAAGAGCGTTCTCGTAAAAGTGCACGGCTAAATCTCTCTCTCTCCTCTCTCTCTCTCTCTCTCTCTCTCTCTCTTTCTCTCTCTCTCTCTCTCTCTCTCTCTCTCTCTCTCTCACACACACACACACACACACACACACACACACACACACACACACACACACACACACACATGCACGAGCACATTTTTAAACTGATTTTTCTCAAGAGAACATTTTTAAAAATGTCTTGAAGTCTAGCCAGATGAGTTTGAAGTTGTCTAAAAAGCTTAAGGAAAAGTTTTTGTCATGGCCAATCGATTAGCACATTGAACCAATCAATTGTTCTATTGAAAAATGCGCCCTAAGAGATTAGGACAACATCTTAATGAGGTGTAATAGCTAAATATATTTTCTTTCAATTTTTAACTTGGTAATCAGTTAATTTGAAAGGAACCAATCAACTGGTCCATGGTGCTATAGCGTGCGGTTTTTGTCAGTGACGCGACCACCTTACCGCGGGTTTGGGATTTGGGTGCTACTTTATAATTTCTGTATTTATCCTATGAAGCTGGTTAAGGAAGGGGAAAATATCTTAAACTAACCCTGCACAGAAATGTTTTCTTTAACAAATGCTAAGAGATCGGGGAACGGGGTCTAGTTATACAAAGGGAGGCTATTAACACCCAGTGTATTTATGGTAATCCATAGGAACCTTATTTGGCATGTATTTCTGTTAACTTTAAATGCTTTCTTATGTTTATCTACTATTTTTGGGAAAGTTTTTCCTTTAGGAGAATTAAGAGAATGTTTTTGTTGTTTTCGGGTTTTCTGTTGTTTTTGGGAAGGTACTGAACCTAAAGTTTTTTATTTGTGTGCTCGCTAAGATTTTGCAATCTTATGCATACGTATTCCCGTAAAGAGATTTGGGAAATCAGAGCAATCGTAGTACCTCCTATTTCTATGGTAGGAAAGATATTTTGATGTCTTGTTCAAAGCTAAAGATTGAAGCTAGCTGAGTATTTGTGTCTTGTTTAAAGCCCAATACTGAAGCTAAAAGAGTGTTTGTGTCTTGTTCAAAGCCCAAGATTAAAGCTAAAATGGTGACTGAGAGAGAGAATTTGTCATCTCTAAAGGGAAAAATCTCTCCTATTCATCACAAGATGTTGGGTAATTGGTTATAAGGGAAATTACTTTGACTGGGATGTGTGGAATCCAACAATGCCATAATTTCCTTTATAAGAGAGATGTCATGAAGGAAGAAGCTTTAACTCAGTGTAGAGCAATGCCACTTTTTCCTTTATGAATCTTTCATGCTAAGAGAGGGACATTGGCTTGGATGTATGGAATCCAGAGGCTTGCCACTTACAGCAGTCAGATGAAAGATAAGTTTTAACCAGGATAAAGGAAGGGCTCCAGCTTGGATTTTGAATCAACAAGTGTGCCACTTACAACAATTATCTGGAAAAAGGTTTTGATTATTTGTTTTGAGATGTGATGTATACAGGAGGTGTCTTCCTGCAGAGTGGACCCATGGTCTCATCTGAGGGGATGTTGATTTTTGTGTGCCTTGATCAAAGCCCAAGGTTGAAGCTAAAGGAAAATGACTCCACTGGGGAGGGTTTTATTTGTCTTGCACAAAGCCCAAGATTGAGGCTGATTGGGGAAATTCTTGTATGAAGCCTAAGAGGAGGCTGTCTCTTGCTGAAGATTTCTGGAAATCCGGGAGCAGGTCCAGATTGTATTGGGGAATCCATAGGATTTTACTCTTGTTGGGAATCAGGGAAGAGTTGAAGTACCAGATGCCATGAGGCTCTGATTTCATTGGGGATTTATTGATGGTAAATTGACCCTGGCTGGGGTTTTTCAAGGTGAAAATTAAGCCTTGTTGGGTGTCAGGGGAGTTTAAAGATGAGTTTGAAAACCTTAGAGGCTTTAACTCTTCTGGAGACTGGTGTATTGATAGAGTAATCAGGGTTCTTCCTATGCTTTTGGGAAACTTGAGGGTCTCTGTGTGAGATCTAAGAGGAGATGAGACTTTCCAAGTCTTATTTGAATAAAGCCCAAGAGGAGGCTGAGACTGTCCAAGTCTCTCAAGAAGTGGTTGGTTCTAGTGTAGAGAGAGATCTTTGTATGATGCCCAAAAGGAGGCTGTTGGTTTAAGGGATGAAGATCAACCCTTGCATGGTATGATGTTCTGGAATTTGACTTTCCTAGGGATTGAACTAGTACTGATGACTAAATTATATCCTATGCTTTTAGGAAGCCTTTGGGTCCTTGTACTAAGCCCAAGAAGAGGTTAGGGAAACTTCTAGGAAGCCTGTTGGTTCTTGTACTAAGCCCAAGAGGAGGCTGAGGGGTGCTTCTAGGAAGCCTGTGGGTCCAACCCTAAGAAAAGTTTAATAAGGTTTCATCGGGAATAATCCTCTCTTTGTTGGGTAGATCTAAGATTTGAAGAAATTCAAAAGAGGTTACACCGGGAATTAATCCTCTATGGGGAAATGATTTTCTTGTGTACATACATATATTTCTAAGTTTTGACAGTCTTGAGAAAAGTTTCACCGGAAATAATACCTTTCTCTGTTCCATATTGAATTAGCCCAAGAGAAGGCAGACTGTATAGGGAATTTCCTGTGAGGGAACTAGTTTTGACTATGTTGAAAGTAACCTCTGGTTTGACCTAAGTGTAGACCTAACTGCTTGGAAAGCTCTAAACAAACATGCACAAGTAGATTTATAGATAAATAAACTGACAGGTATATAAACAAATATGCATTGAATTGGAAAGATGTTGGGACTTACATTCTGAGAGGGGGCCTAAGTGTATGGTGATCTGTTGTATTGACTACAACTCTATGATTAGGGTTTTAATAAATTGAAGAAAGTTTTGAGAAAAATTTGAATTTGAATTTGAATTAAAAGAAACTTCTTTGAGAAGAAAAGAGTGTTTGTGGCTTATAACTCAAAGGGAGGCCCAAGTGGTATAAGAGCAGTTTCACCGGGAATAATGCTCCTCTTAGTACCAGTTTAAAAGCAGATAGATGATTTTGAAAACATAGGTATGGGGCTTACAACTCAAGGAGAGGCCCAAGGAAGTTGTTTATTATTTAAAACCAAGTCTATGTATAAAAAATTGGGGCTTATACTCAAGGAGAGGCTCAGATGACGTATTTGAAAACATTGATCGCACCGCGATACCGAAAGACGTTGTGGGACTTATACTACAGCAGAGGCCCAAAATTGTTTTTGTACAAAGAGGGGTTGGGTCTTACACTCTAACAGATTCCTAAAAGTGTTTGTGAAAAAAAGAATAACGGGGCTTATACTCAAGGAGAGGCCCAGATGATTTATTAGAAAAGGCGGCGATCGCGTCGCGGTTTTGAAAACCATGGAGGGACTTATACAATGACTGAGGCTTAAACATTGTTGTATTTACAAAGGGGATGGGTCTTACACTCTATTAGAGGCCCAAAAGTGTTTCAAATGAAGTTTGAAAAATTAAAATTAAGGAAAACCCTAATTTTAATTAAAAAAAACAATTTTTCAAAGGAAATTAAATAAAAATGATATAAAATAACAAACATATTTAAAAATAAGTTGTGAACATTAAAAAATGTTTTGAAAAATCATGTTATGTTTATATGAAAGTTTGAAAATCATTTGAATTTGAAAAATCAAGATGAAAATTTCATAAAAAATGTTAAAAAACAATTAAAATGAAATTCTTTTTAAAAATTCAAACTATATTAAATAAATAATATAAATTTGATTTTTTTGTAGAATAAAATATTTTAATATTTTTTTGAACTTTTAAAAAAAGAACCAATAAAAAATGTTTAAAATTGAGAGAGAAATTAATTTTTGAAATCAATTAAGAAAAATAACAAAAATTCAAAAATTCAAATAATTTGAATTATAGAGCCAACGGTCACCTTTTTCTTCCTCGTGTTCACGCCATGGACAATTTGCAAATCCTCACTTTTCTCTCTGATTACTCAATGATTTTGACTTTTGTAAACATTAATCTCACTCGTTTTTGAACAAGGATTCCAATGGTACCAATTAATTGCATTTATAATAAGTGTGGAGTGAGAAATCAAATGATGAACACATGAACCCTAATTTCTGCAAGAACACTATGAAATCCTATACACGATAGCTACTAAGCAATTGATTGAGGGGAAACACTCTACATATGTGTAGAAACATGTTTATAACTTGAAAACACATTTATGATGCATGGATCATGTTAACTTCTTGGATTGGCTAGAATTTTGGTAAAACAAAGTATGTTCAATGTTGAGGTCAAGGTGGTGATGTTGCAACATTGAGTCTTAACACTGGGTTGTGTTAAGTAGTGAAGCTGTTCAATATTTGATGTCATATGGGTGATGTCACAACATTGAGTCTTAACACTGGGTTGTGTTAAGTGTTTTAGTTGGATGTCTGATGTCACAAGCGATGTTGTGACATTAGATCTGCAAAATTAATAACATCAGGTTTGTGATGTTGTTAGGGTTTGCGTTTTAGCTGGAATTGTGGAGAGCAGGTAGTCTCATTGGATGCGAATATCTTGGGTTAGATATTCTCTGTTGCATAGAGATTTTATGCAGATTTGTAGGAGATTTAAAAGGTTGAATATTTGAAAAGATTTTAGGAGAAAATCTGTTTTGAAGATTCAGTTTTAAATAACAAATCAAGTAAGATATTGTAGCAGGTCCAAGTCCAATTCAAAGAGCTATATAAAGCGCATCAGTACTGAAGGAAAGTAACGAAGAAAAAGAGCTAAAGACTGAGAGTCGTTTGTGTCTTCGTGTATGATTTGTAAACCATTCTAGTGTGAATTGGTGTTGTCGTTTTGAGTTGTTCTTGATCAAAGCTGTGAAGCAGAATCAAGTAGTGTTATTCAAAGTGTGTGATCTTTGAATTATACCACTGAAGTGTTTTAGGGATTGAGTAGTGTTCTCATATCTAAGTGGTTTCTTAGGTAGAAAGTCACTAGTAGGAATTAAGATTAGGAGATTGTCAACTGGGTTGTTGAGTCTGTAATTTAATTCTACAAGTAGTGAAATTCATCCCTGGCTTGGTAGCCCTCATACGTAGGTAGTTAGACCGAACTGGGTGAATAATTAATTGTGTTATTGCTTGTTATTGCATTTTCCATTGCAGAGTGTGTTGTTGTGACATCGCACTTAACATCACACATCTGGTACCAGAATTTCAATTGGTATCAGAGCAGGCATCCTGTCTGTCTCTGGGTGAGATCTAGGGAAGTTACTTTCTAGTGTAAAGATGGACAAAGAGGTTGGAGGATTTGTCAACAGACCCCCTATTTTGGATGGCTCGAATTATGATTATTGGAAGCCAAGGATGATCACCTTTTTGAAATCCTTGGACAGCTGGGCTTGGAAGGCTATCATTAAAGAATGGAAAGCACCTGTTGTGTTTGAAAAAGATGATGTTGGGAAAGATAAAGAGGGCACCTCAAAGCCGAAGCCTGAAGAAGAATGGACCAAGGAAGAAGATGAGCTTGCCCTTGGTAATTCCAAAGCTTCAAATGCAATTTTCAATGGAGTGGATAAGAACATATTCAGGTTGATCAATACCTGTGAAGTTTCTAAGGAAGCTTGGGATATTTTGAAGGCTACACATGAAGGAACATCTAGAGTTAAGATGTCAAGACTTCAGCTTCTAACATCGAAGTTTGAAAGTCTGAAGATGAAGGAAGATGAGACTATCCATGACTTCCACATGAGTATTCTTGAGCTGTCCAATGCATCCAGTGCTCTTGGAGAAAAGATGTTAGAAGAAAAGCTTGTAAGGAAAATCCTTAGGTCCCTTCCTAAGAGGTACAAGATGAAGGTGACTGCAATTGAAGAAGCTCAAGACATCAGCAAGATGAGGGTTGATGAGCTCATTAGATATCTTCATACTTTTGAGCTTAGTTTGAATGAGGAAGAACCAAAAAAGAAGCCCAAGAGTATAGCTTTGGTCTCCACTCCTGCAGAAGCTAAGAAAGTCAAAGATGATGATTCTCAGGAAGATTTGTATCAAGCCATTGCTATGTTGGGAAGGCAGTTCAACAAAGTGTTCAAGAGGATGAACAATAACTACAAGCCTAATGTCAAGAACATCCCTTCTGACATCAACAAGTCAAAAAGAGAAAGATGAAGAGAAGACTGCCCAGGATAAAGGTGTTCAGTGCTTTGAATGTGAAGGGTATGGACATGTCAAGAAAGAATGTCCCACATTCTTGAAGAAGCAGAAGAAGGGCATGTCAGTTTCCTGGTCTGACTCTGATAGTGAAAGTGAAGGAGAGTCAGCAAAGCATGTCAAAGCGTTAACTGGAATAGTGGTTTCTGATGGTGACTCTAGTGATGAGGAACTGACGTTTGAGGAGTTAGCATCCACTTATCAAGAGCTTTGTCTAAAGAGTGCAGAAATCTATCAAGAAAGTGAAAAACAGAAGAAACAGATTATTCAGCTTGAGACTGCTAAAGTTGATTTGGAAAAGGAAGTCTTATTAGTCAAAGCTCATATTGATCATATGACCAAATCTGTTAGGATGCTGAATTATGGTACAGACACACTTGATAAGATCCTTCAGATAGAAAAGGTTGTTGGTGATAGGTCAGGCATAGGATTTGTGGTTGAGGAAAAGGTATTTGCTGAAGCAAGCATTTCAGGAACCAAGAAGGAGATGTCTCAACAAATGTCTCAACTTCAAACAAAGAGACAGGATCCTAAACCTAAGAAGGCTGCTCATTCACAGCCTCAGAATGTTGAGAAGAAGAATGGTCCTCATCAGAGGAAGATGCAGCCCCAAGGAGCTAGTCAGTATATGCCTCCCCAATATCACAAGAGCATGCAAGCTACCAGGTTCAAACAGAACATGTCTCATCAGATGTCTCAACATCAGGGAAACTGGTATGGATATGGATATGGATACAACAATGATGTGCCTCATTACTATGGAAGAAGGAAGCCTCATCACCATAGGAGACAGCCTAGGAGACAGCATCCTCAGTACAGGAGAACACAACCGCACCATAGAAGACAGGCCAACTATGGTATAAGGAGACATCATTATGGGTGGCCGCACCAACAATATCATCATCATAGTGGAAGAAGAAATAACCAATTCAGAGATGAAAGAGTCAGATGCTTCTATTGTGGCAGGTTTGGACATATGCAGTCCTCTTGCTTCAAGCTTCATGGTTATCCAAATTCTGCTCCTTAACCCAGACAGAAGGAGGTCAAGCCCAAGGTGGTGAAGCAATGGGTTCCTAAAGCTCAGGTCACATGTCTATTTCCTCAACCTCAGATGGACATTTTGCCATGGATGCATGGTACTTTGACAGTGGATGTTCAAAGCACATGAGTGGATCCAAGGAGCATTTGGTGGAGTTCAATCCTTGCCATGCAAATAAGGTTATGTTTGGCAATGGATAAAAAGGAGTAGTAGAAGGATTTGGAAGAGTGAAGAATCATGATGGTCTTACTCTTGATAGTGTGATCCTTGTCCAAGGTTTGAATGCTAATCTGATTAGCATAAGTCAGCTATGTGATGAAGGGTACAAAGTCAGCTATTCCAAGGATGAGTGTCTGGTGACAAATGAGAAGGATGAAGTGGTCATGAAAGGAGCCAGATCCAAAGATAACTGCTTTCAGTGGATACCTCTTGAAGTTAATTCAACTGATGATGTTCAAGTTAATGTTATAACATCAGACTATGACATCAGGTGTGAAAGGATGCTGAAAGGTCAATCAGTTTTAATGAGCTCTGATGTGAATCATTTTGAATTTTTAAAAGGTAATTTAATTTGGAGGGAGAAAATCAGTGATTGGTCATTAAGAGGTACTCAAAATCAGGCGCCTTACCATATTGATTCTATATCAAGATTCATCAAAGCTTTCTCTTCTCAACTGTTCATCTCCCTTAATCTCAACAGAATAGAAAAATCTTCTCTAAACCTAGTCTGTTACAAAGGAACGATGTCTTCTTCCAAGAACTCTGATTCTCAAAGACCTGCGCATGAACGAACTAGGGTTTCATCGGAAATAGAATATGTTGAGAAATAACACATTCCTATGGCACTCCCAGATTCAGGTAACTCTAAACCTTCAACCAAGTTGAATAAAACTGAAACTAGGTAATCATCCTCTCAAGCTGTTGAGGAGAAATATGATGTGGACAGGCATTTGGAGCAGATTGCCACCAAAATTCTTGAGAAGGGAATACGTGTGAAAGGGATTTCTGTCCCTTTAAGGCAAATGCCTGCTGAACAGATGGGCTCTCAAAGTGAGGACACCAATCTTCATAGACTGGCCTTGTCTGTGATTCAAGATGCTGAAGGTGGTAGTAAAGAAGAAGATCTTAAAGATACTGATGTCATCCCTGATGTCAGAACATCTTCCCCTAGGGTTGAAAGTCACAGTTATAAAGGGAAGGATCAGGTTGAGGTTATAGATGTTGAGGACTCATCTGATAGTGATATCATTGGGAATGCGATAGGAAGAAGGAGGGAGAATAGGAAAGGGAAAGGTGTGGAGTCACTTCCTAATGAAAATATGGTCAAGGATAAGAAAAGGACTTCAGTTGCAGGCTCTCCCAAGTCATGGAGTAAAGTTGCCATTTCTGGAAAAAAGAGGAGAATCAGGGAAGAATCAGATTTAGAGTTTGATGTTCAAGACATCAACCCTGTGAGGAACAGAGCTGCTGATCAAGTTCCTGATGACATCTCATTTCACTGTGCTAGTAGTGAATCCATGTGGAATTGTGTGAGCCAGAGAAGGATAGCTCTGGAAAGAGAGCTAGTTACAGATGATTTAGAGTCTACTGAAATTGTAGATCTAATTAAGTTTGCTGGTCTCATGAGGACTGTATCAGGATTGACTAGTTACTATGATAGACTGGTCAGAGAATTTATAGTGAATATCCCTGAGTCTATTAATGACAGCAAAAGCCTAACTTTCAGAAGAGTTACTGTTAGGGGTAAGTGTGTCTGGTTCTCTCCTAAGGTGATTAATGCCTACTTAGGAAGAAGTGAGGAAGATTATGGAGAATTAGAAGTTTCTAATAATGTTATCTGCAAAGAAATCACAGCTAGTCAGGTAGAAGTTTGGCCCTCAAATGGAAAGTTGTCAGCAAGTTCATTAAGTGTGAAGTATGCTAATCTTCATAGAATTGGTGCTGTTAACTGGGTTCCTACAAACCACAAGACCTCTGTTTCTGCTGGTTTGGGAAAATTAGTTTATGCCATTGGAACAAAGAGACTAATTGATTATGGCTCTTACATTTATAATCAGACTATCAAGCATGCTGCAACAAGAGCTGTGAAATTACCTATTGCATTTCCATCCCTAATTTATGGGATAATTCTGTCTCAGCATCCTGGGATTCTTCACCAGTATGATAGTGTTTGTAGAAGGAAGCCTGACTTGTCTTTTCATCAGAAGTTGTTTGAAGGAAAACATGTTGCTGATCATGTCAAGACATCTGCCTCAACATCTACTAATCATACTCATGTCAAGACTGATATGATTTCTGAACTAGAGGAAGCCTGTAAAGAATTAGATGAAGCCATCAGAGTAAGCACTGAAAGAAAGGAGAAGTTTAAAAGATTACTTATGACTCTGAAGATGACAGAAAAAGAAAGTGAGAAAGAAGTTGCTGACAAGAAAGTTGAGTCTGATAATGACAGCTCAAAAGAAGATGAAGAAGATGATGATGATCTCAGCTCAGATGATTAAAGCTTTTACTGTTTTTCTTAGATAGTAGTTTTAGTTTTATTTATGTTGTTTTTGATTCTGCACTGTTGTGCTTGGTTTGTAATATGAATATTGTGCAAGTATATGCACCTGTTTTGTTCTATGATTTGTTATGTCTTTTTGCTGTCTATGAGACTGACAATGAGAGTTAGGGTAGTACTAACTGTAGTTAGACTTGATGGGGTTTGTCAAATTGTGGCTAAAAAGGGGGAGAAATAGCCAAAGAGAGCCAAGAGTATCAAAGAGTACAAATGTCAAATGTTGCTAAAGTGATGTGATGCAGAAGTGCAGAAATTAAGGGGGAGTAATTGCTGATCTGCTGAACAGCTGTTATGCTGGTTCTTGTTTTGAGGGGGAGCACCATTGTTGATTGTTGAAAATTGTAGCTGTTGAAGATGGTGCTGCAGCAGAGTTGCGTATGAAGTGAAGTCTTTATGTATTGAAGATGCTGCTGCTTGAAGTTTCAAAAATTATTCAAATTTATTCTGCTGCTGAAGTCTCTGAAGGTGCAGAGGTTGTTTTAGCCAAAATTAGCCAAAGGGGGAGATTGTTAGTTTCTTGGATTGGCTAGAATTTTGGTAAAACAAAGTATGTTCAATGTTGAGGTCAAGGTGGTGATGTTGCAACATTGAGTCTTAACACTGGGCTGTGTTAAGTAGTGAAGATGTTCAATGTTTGATGTCATATGGGTGATGTCACAACATTGAGTCTTAACATTGGGTTGTGTTAAGTGTTTTAGTTGAATGTCTGATGTCACAAGCGATGTTGTGACATTAGATCTGCAGAATTAATAACATCAGGTTTGTGATGTTGTTAGGGTTTGCGTTTTAGCTGGAATTGTGGAGAGCAGGTAGTCTCATTGGATGCGAATATCTTGGGTTAGATATTCTCCATTGCATAGAGATTTGATGCAGATTTGTAGGAGATTTAAAAGGTTGAAGATTTGAAAAGATTTTAGGAGAAAATCTATTTTGAAGATTCAGTTTTAAATAACAAATCAAGTAAGATATTGTAGCAGGTCCAAGTCCAATTCAAAGAGCTATATAAAGCGCATCAGTACTGAAGGAAAGTAAAGAAGAAAAAGAGCTAAAGACTGAGAGTCGTTTGTGTCTTCGTGTATGATTTGTAAACCATTCTAGTGTGCATTGGTGTTTTCGTTTTGAGTTGTTCTTGATCAAAGCTGTGAAGCAGAATCAAGTAGTGTTATTCAAAGTGTGTGATCTTTGAATCATATCACTGAAGTGTTTTAGGGATTGAGTAGTGTTCTCATATCTAAGTGGTTTCTTAGGTAGAAAGTCACTAGTAGGAATTAAGATTAGGAGATTGTCAACTGGGTTGTTGAGTCTGTAATTTAATTCTACAAGTAGTGAAATTCATCCCTGGCTTGGTAGCCCCCAGACGTAGGTAGTTAGACCGAACTGGGTGAACAATTCATTGTGTTATTGCTTGTTATCGCATTGTCCATTGCAGAGTGTGTTGTTGTGACATCGCACTTAACATCACGCATCTGGTACCAGAATTTCAGATCATAGAGTTTGAGAGTTCAGGCTTACCTCTTGCAAGAAGAAATCGAATTGTGTGTTAGAGATGTTACATATGTTGTGTGATGATTTGGACAGCTTCAATGGATCTTATGTAAGGTGTTTGGAAGCTTGGAATGGATTGAAAGCAACTGGATCTTGTCGTGGCACCTCAACTGCAGCTTTGACAAAAAGCTTGGCCAAATGGATAGTGACTTAGTGATTCTGGTGTTCCAGATGTGTTTTGAGGTTATGGATCACTTATATATGACATAAGTGAGGTGTTAGGATGGTTGGTTTTGATGGAATTGCTCCCTATTTGAAAATTCGAATGCTACTTGCTAAAGAAGCATTTTCTGGTTTTTGAAGAGAGATTTGGAGGAAAACATGATTTGTTATACTTTGGTGTACTCAAACTAATTAGAAAGAACCCCTATTTATAGTAGAGCAAGTTTGTTTTGGGAGCAATAGTGATTGAGGGCTGGATCACTCCATTATCCATTGGAATTTATCATGTAGCTAAAGTCTCCTCTAGCCATTGACTTGAGTCAATCTTGCAGGCCTATGGTCTTCTGATGCTTGGATTCATTTTGACTCATTTGCAATATTGTGGGCTGATACATGCCAGCTCAATACATCCATTTAATGCCTCATGACAAAGTTGGAGTTTTTGGATTTGCACCATTGAATTTCACATGCCAAGGAATAGGATTTTTGACTTGGTGGCTTTGTGATCAGATTCCTCATCATTCATGTTGATTTTGGACAAAAATGAAATGATGCAAGTGTCAAAAATTGGCTCAAGAAATCGTGGGAACCAAGTCATGTTTTCATGCCTTTGTGTAGGCAGGGTGAAAAATGTCATTTTTGGAGGCTTATAAATCCTTGCTCAGGTTGAATCATGGGAGGCTCTTGTACTTTTTGGAAATCCCCTATATCATACTGCAACTTTTATGTTCAACTTTGGTCTTGAATCATCTTGGATCATAATGAAAAATGGCCTCAAAGTTGGTAAAAATCCAAAATAGATTCTGCCCAAAATTTCACTAAGTGTTGAAAAAGTGTCCATTTTCCATTTTTTGTGATTTTGATCAATCCATAACTCAAAATCCATGAGGATTTGGAATCTGTTGTAGTTGAAAATCTTGAAGTATGTAATGAGAGCTTTCATTTGAGCTTTGGATGGAAGAACAAGGTTACTTAGATCACAAGTTATGGTCTTGCAAAGTTGGGTAGAAATCACACTTTTTCATGACTTAGTGAAATTTCAAGTTTCTTAAAATTGCTCCTTTTGCAAGTAACCCTAATTTTTTTGATTTTTCTTGATGGATGATGATCCTAACCATAACTTAACATTGTCTTTTACTTAGAGAAGCCATATTTGTCAAGAAATCTCAAAAGTCAAACTTGGTTTTTGGGCACAGTTGACTTTTTGTCAGATGAATTTCAAACTTTGTGATTCTCTATGAAATCAAGTTCTTGACCTAATTCAAACCTAATGGATGGATTCCATAGGTGTTTTAGAGTGTTTTGAATCATGTCCCAAAGTTTGAGATGATGTCTTGGTTAAAAGTCAAAGGTATGGTTGACTTTTCCTCTGAAACCCTAGTTTGGGTCCTGATGAATTTGAATCTTCATATTGCTCATGAACCAAGTTCTTTGTGTCCATTTGAACTTGTAAGAGGATCAATATAAGATATTTGAGGTCTTCAAAACATTTCTTGAGGGCTTGGCTTATGTCTTGCTTCAAAAGTCAACTTAGGGGTGAATTAGGTCAAGAAACCCTAATTCCTGATTTTTGATGAATGCATCCCCTGAGGCTATTTTGAACTTATGATTGGATCTATGAGGTCCCTTTGAGCTTCTTGGATTATGCTTTGAAGTATTGGTTCATGCCCAGATGAAAATTTTCCTCTGGAGGCAATGGTCGACCAAAACCCTAATTTGGTGACACTGATAATCTCGAGGCTTGAGATGTTGCATTTTCTTGCTTGATTCTTGACGTGGGAGACCTCTTGATCCTTCATGGATGTTTGAGAGGTTTGACAAGTTGAGGATCACGTCCATTCTTGATTGATCCTTTGCCTGAGTGCTCTAAGAGGGCTTAAAACCCTAATTCTTGATGTACTGATGCTCAACAATCATTGAGAGGGTTGATGAGGTATGAAGGTACATCTATATTGTGGTGAGGATTTGCACAATGATGGGAAATATTGTGGTCAAAATTTAGGGTTTGACAGATTTCCCTATTTAATCTTCTTGGAACTGAAGGTATAAATGGCGAAGACGTTCGGACATTCAAGGTAAAAGAGGATTAAATATCAAAATACCCAAAATTTTGACGGTGGTTATGAGTAGCAGTTATTTGCTCATCCATCTTATTTTGCTAAGCAATGCTTACTTAGAAGAGGGTAAAACTTCCCCTCGTTCCTGGTCTTCTTCCATGGAACTGGTCTCAGTTTCTTTTGAAATAAATTTCCCCTCGATCCTGGTCTTTTGCCATGGAACTGGTCTCAGTTTCTTTTGAAATAAACTTCCCTTGGATCCCGGTCTTCTGCCATGGAACTGGTCTCAATTTCTTTTGAGATAAACTTCCCCTTGATCCTAGTCTTCTGCCATGGAACTGGTCTCAATTTCTTTTGAGATAAACTTCCCCTCGATCCTGGTCTTCTGCCATGGAACTGGTCTCAATTTCTTCTTGTCGAGTTCTTCCCTGGACAAGAAAAACTATTCGTAGCAGTCTTCATCAAAATTCTCGCCGAGTTTTACTGGGGAGACGCCATTTGATGGAAAAAGATTTGATGTCAGACTTGCTGGAGAGAACCATTTGTCTTAACTGCAGAGGTGTGCAAACTTCTCTGTGGGAGATGCCATTTGTCGACCTACTGGAGAAAACAAATCTCTTGGGAGATTTCTTTTTGCTTGGTGGTGTTACATCATACTTCCTTTCGAGGCCTTTTTCGGGGAAGTGCCCTGTGATGTAATCCAATTTTGAGGTGCTGACGACTTCATTGAAAACAAAAAATTTCAGGAGAAACTTCCGTATTGCCAAGAGTCTTTTAGTAGAGAGGCTTTCTTTGGGGATTTTTCCTTAATCAGGGAAAGCGAAAAATCATCTTCGACGAAGAAGAGTAATGTTCCAAAAGGTGTCTATCTGAATGTCTTCTTGCCTTTCAGAGTTTCAAGTTATCAAAATGGTCGAGGACCGATTTCAATCCAGGGATATACTGGAGAGAGGTTGTCAAACGGTGTTTCCTAATAAGGAAAGAACTCAAACCGGGATTTTGGTCCTATCTAACGTAGAAAAGAAGACTGACGACACTATTGAAGAGATGACGCTTATCATTTGGGGATGAATATGACCAGAGTGATATTAATGAAACATGTGTATGAATATGAATCAATGCATGATGTATGTATGTTTATGCTGACAAAATAGACACAACATACAGACTGGACATGAACACAACCGGATACTCAGCCACTTTGGGGAGATAGGGGTATCACTAGAGATTCTGAATGTTGTACTTTTGTTTGGGAACAAGGATTTCAACATTCGTTCTGGTTTCTGGAGGTACAAACCTGCAAGGGATAGAAATCCATTCTTGTTTTTCAGAGGTGGACCCTACTGGGGAGAAAAACCAACAATTGGTTTTCAGAGGTAAGAACTCTGCTGGGGATGATAGATGGATCATTTCGTCTAAAATAGTTGATCCTTTATTCAGGGAGTACTTTGATTCTGCATTTTGAGGTTTGATCACTTCCGGAGAAGCAGTCGATATTCCTTTTTGTGTTCATTAATCAAAAAGAGTTTTCCATCTTTGTTTTGAAAACATAAGTAAATTTGACAAGTAAATTCATTTTTTTTGTTTCAAGAATCGTTGATCATATTAAAATTCCATTTCGCAAAGCAGAATAAATGAGAATTGCAAATTAAAGGCACACAAGCTCAAATTTTATTGATAAAACGGTAACCAGCCAAACGCATGATCCCATGGAACATTACAAAGCTTAGAAAATGGTAATTTAAAGGAAAAGGGGCTACATTGAAACATAACGACCGCTATCCTTCCACCAACTTTGAATTCTGCACATTCTAAGCTTCTATCGAAGGTGACCGTGACTGAAGTTTTCTTGACGGATGACGTTACCACTGAGGAGTCAATCCTGTCGGACATAGTTACTTGCCATGAATCCCTAATTTTTGACTAGATTGCCTTTTCAGGTTTTCAATCTATCGGGATGATCATTGGTCATTTCTCTAATTTTTGCCTGGACCGCCCTTTCGGGTTTTCAATCCACCAAGACGTTTTTTTATATAGGCGAAGTATTTCTTGACTACATCAATATTCGTGGGGTAGGTAAACTCCTCTCCATCCATGGTTGCGAGTCTCAAGGCACCACCTGAGAAGGATTTCTTAACAACATATGGGCCATCATAATTTGGAGTCCATTTGCCCTAGGAATCAGCGAGAAATGATTGTATCTTCTTGAGCACGAGGTCTCCTTCTCTAAAGACATGGTGTCGGACCTTTTTGTCAAAGGTCTTCTTCATTCTTTGCTGATATAAATGACCATGACAGAAAGCCATCATTCTCTTTTCTTTGATTAGGTTCAGTTCATCGTGTGGGCTTTGACACCATTCAGCTTCTGTTAACTTGGCTTCCATCAATACTCTCATTGATGGGATCTCTACTTCTATGGGGAGCACTACTTCCATGCCATACACTAGAGAGAAAGGGGTTGTTGTTGTTAAAGTGTGAACAGATGTGAGAAAACCGTGAAGAGCAAAGAGTAGCATCTCATACCAATCTTTGTAGGTTACAACCATCTTTTGAATGATCTTCTTGATATTCTTGTTAGCTGCTTCTACCGCTCCATTCATTTTAGTTCAGTAGGGAGATGAGTTATGGTGTTTGATCTTGAACTCAGCACACAACTCTTTTGTCATCTTGTTGTTCAAGTTGGATCCATTATCCATAATGATCTGGCTTGGAACACCATAACGACATATGAGATTGTTCTTCATAAATCGGACAACCACCTGTCGGGTCACATTGGTGTATAAAACTGCTTCGACCCATTTGGTGAAGTAATTAATGGCTACTAGGGTGAACTGATGTCCGTTTGAAGCTTTGGGTTCAATCATGCCAATCATATCCATTCCCCATATAGAAAAAGGCCATGGATAAGAAAGAACTTTGAGATGCGTTGGTGGTACATGAATTTTGTCAGTGTATATCTGACATTTGTGACACCTTCTCATGTACTTGTAGCAATGGGATTCCATTGTCAGCCAATAATATCATGCTCTCAGAATTTTTCTTACCATTGTATGTCCGTTGGCATGAGTGCCAAAGGAGCCTTCGTGAATTTCTTTCATTAACATGCTTGCTTCTTATTTGTCTACGCATCTGAGCAAGACCATGTCGAAGTTTCTCTTTTAGAGTGTATCACTGTTCAGGAAGAAGTTGCCAGCCAGTCTCCTAAGAGTCTTTCTGTCTTTTCTTGATGCCCCAAGTGGGTATTCTTGTTTTTGAAGGAAGCATTTGATATCGTGATACCAAGGTTTATCATCTATGACTGCTTCAATTACGAAGATGTAAACGGCCCTTTCAAGGCGCATTATGTCAATCTTGGTTACGTCGTTCCATCGACTCACACTAATCATGGAGGATAGAGTGGCTAATGCATCAGCCATGTGATTTTCTTCACGAGGGATATGATGAAACTCGATTCTGTTGAAGAATGGTAACAACCTTCTCGCGTAGTCTTTGTAAGGAATCAATCTTAATTGATATATGTTCCACTCTCCTTTAATCTGATTTACAACCAGGGTTGAGTCTCCAAACACATCTAAGTTCTTTATCCTTAAATTGATAGCTTCCTCGAGACCCATGATACAAGCTTCGTATTCGGCCTCACTGTTTGTGCATTTGAATGTCAATCTGGCAGTGAAAGGAATATGGGTACCTTGAGGTGTTATGATGATTGCCCCAATTCTGTCTCCATAAGCATTCACAGCTCCGTCAAATATTAGTCCCCATTGGGAACCTGGTTCTGGCCCTTCGCTTGGTAGCGGTTCATCGCAATCTTTTATTTTCAAGTACATGACATCTTCATCTGGGAAGTCAAATTTGATTGATTCTTGATCATCAATCGGCTGATGAGCCAAATGATCGGCGAAAATAATTCCTTTGACTGTTTTCTAAGCGTGGTACTCGATGTTGTATTCCGATAACAACATCTACCAATGGGCAAGCCTTCCCGTGAGAGCAGGCTTCTCAAAGATGTACTTGATCGGATCCATTTCGGAGACTACCCAACTAGTGTGACAAATCATGTACTGGCGAAGACGTTTGGCTGCCCAAGCCAGAGCGCAGCAAGTTTTCTCGAGCATAGTGTATCGAGTTTCACAGTCCGTGAACTTCTTGCTTAAGTAATAAATGGCAAACTCTTTTCTTTTTGTCTCGTCTTATTGGCCAAGTACACCACCCATGGAATCTTCCAATACTGTTAGGTAGATGATCATTGGTTTTCCTTCCACTGGAGGAGATAGAATCAGTGGATTCAACAGATATTCTTGGATACTGCCGAAAGCTTTTGGTAGTCTTCTGTCCATACACAACTTTGATTCTTTCTGAGCAGTTTGAAGATCGGCGCGCATGTCGCGGTCATGAGGGATATGAATCTTGAGATGTAATTCAGACATCCCAAAAATCCTCTGACCTATTTTTCAGTCTTTGGAGAATGAATTTCTTGAATGGCCTTGACTTTGTCCGGATCAACCTCAATTCCTTTCTGGCTGACGATGAATCCTAAGAGTTTTCCTGAGCGGACACCGAATGTGCACTTATTAGGATTTAAGCGTAGTTTGTATTTTCTCATATGCTCAAATAACTTTGATAGGTGTTCCACTTGCTCTTCTTGTGTTTTAGATTTGGCAATCATGTCATCGACATACACTTCAATCTCTTTGTGCATCATGTCGTGAAACAGAGTTGTCATGGCCCTTTGATAGGTTTTCCCTGCGTTCTTCAGACCGAACGACATTACCTTGTAACAAAAGGTGCCCCATGGGGTGATGAATGAAGTTTTCTCCATATCTTTCGGCGCCATTTTGATTTGATTATAGCACGAGAATCCATCCATGAAGGAGAAGACTTTGAATTTTGTTGTGCTGTCTACCAGCATGTCTATGTGTGGTAGGGGAAGTCATCCTTTGGACTTTCTTTGTTTAAATCCCTGCAATCTACACACATTCTAACTTTTCCATCCTTTTTTAGAACTGGAACTATGTTAGCTAACCATTGAGGATATTCTGAGGTGACGAGGAAACCTGCGTCGATCTGCTTTTGCACTTCCTCCTTAATTTTCATGGCCATATCTGGATGAGTCTTTCTCCGTCTTTATTTTACTGGAGGACATTCTGTTTTCAGTGGTAAGTGATGTTCCACGATGCTAGTATCCAACCCTGGCATGTCCTGGTAGGACCAAACAAATACATCTGGAAATTCTTTGAGAAATTTTATTAAGTCTTCTCTGACAGTTGGACTGAGCAGTGCTCCAATCTTAACTTCTTTTTTTTCTTCTTCTGAACCCAAATTGACCGTTTCTAACGGTTCTTTGTGAGGCTCAATAGACATTTCCTCTTGCCTGAGTAGTCGAGAGATCTCTTCGAGAATTTCTTCGTCCTCTTCTTCTTCAGCTTCAAATACTGGGAATTCATAGTTGGGAGAAGGCATTGGATCGTATGTTTCAATGGGGTTTAAAACAAGCAATCTGCATGACGTGATGATTCCTTTTTTATAAAAGATAGAGAGAATGCAAAAGTGTGTGTAGTGTATTTTTTGAAAACGCTTGTTTTTATTTTGGGTTGTTTTTAGGATTACCATTTTCTGAAAAACAAAAAATGAAAACAGCAATAAAAATGCGGGAATTCAGAAAGACATTATTTATTCATGATTTGTTGATTCTTGAAACACAACCCTATAAAACAAAACTCTACCGCTTTGGGCGAAGCGGAGAGGGACATTTACAAAAAAGTAAACCCTGTAAAACATCTGTTTCACCCGGGCAAGGTGAAAGGTTAAAACAAAGATGTGGCAATTACTTCGACTTATGAACGACTTTCGGGACATCGACCGCAACCCAATGGTGACGAACTCCTATGTGAATCACAAAGTCTGGTACTTTCCTTCTTGGTTTTTCTTCAGAAATGACACTGATTTCTGGTGGAGTAGGATCATTGGAGTCTTCTTCCCATGCAGAGTTATCATAAGAAGACTCTTCTGTCACATCTTCCATAGTATTTTCACTCTCAAGATGATCTCCCCATCCAGTTGGCTGAATGTCCTTGTATCTGATGCGAGATCTCTCGGGAGCAGTGTATTTTATTAGAAAGTTATACTTGATGCTTGGCTGCCCCAAGGTATCCCAGGTTTCTGTGGGAATAGATGAGTCATCTTCCTCAATGACGTTGACCTCAGGAAATGCATAGTTAATAAATTCTTGTCCTGCGGCCTTTTTAAATTCATCAACGTGGTGTCGGACATTTTCGGAATGTTCTGAGTAAGGATTCCATGACTCTGTGGGATCATGTGTATTATTTTCAAGATTACTAAGTCGATAGGCATCGTCCGGGTGACTCTTTTGCCTCGAGTCCTCCATGTATGGCTTCCAAATAGGCAAGTCATCCAGGGGATCATAATAATCGTAGTCAAAGTTGTCATTCATCAGAGTGTCTTCCTCTAATGAGTTGGATGGAACACGACATCCTTCAGGATCACAATCTCCATAGATCATTCTGACGTCTGATCTTGGTATATATCTTGGGCTGTGCTTTGGAGAGCAGAAGGGCAAGTATGTTTCTCCCTGAGATATGTAACCTTCATTGTTGAGATAAGATTTCCACTCCTCCTCTGTATCAGAAAAGTCGTCCCCATCGATGGTGTAGACCTCTTGAAATACTGGGTGGAGGAAGCCTCCGCTGTGGAAGAAATCCTGAATGGGACGAAAAATTTCATCCTCCTTCGTAGTCTGGGTACAGGTCAGATAGAACCCAAGACCTTTTCTTGTCTTGTTATTTGTAGGATTTACAATTTGTCCCCACCCTTTTATGTCACTACTCCCTATTACTTTGAGAGCGTCCTTGTATGAGGAAATTGATGTTCCTTTTTCTTGGTGATTCTCATTGCTCACAGAGATTGCTTGAAATTGAGTTCCAATCACCTCTTCTAGTTCTACACAGGAGAATAATGATAAGTTGCTCACGATTAAAGCTTGCTCTCCGTATACCGTGACTAATTTGTCATTCTTGACAAACTTCAACTTCTGGTGAAGTGTCGAAGTGATTGCCCCAGCTTCGTGTATCCAAGGTCTTCCTAACAAGTAGTTGTATACTGCTCGGATGTCCATGACCTGGAAAGTGACTTGGAAAATGTGAGTACCAATGGTTATGGGAAGATCGACTTCGCTGATAATTGTTTTTCTGGATCCATCAATAGCTTTGACGATGATTTCATTGCCTCTCATCGGAGTACCTTGAAAAGATAGTCGAACCAAAGTTGACCTTGGCATGACATTTAAAGATGAACCTGTGTCTACCAGTACGCTGGCTAAAGCATCGTCCTGGCAATTGACAGTGATATTGAGTGCCATATTACAGTTCTTGCCTTCCTCTGGAAGTTCTTCATCACTGAATCCCAAGTTGTTGTAGGAAGTGATGTTGGAGATGATGCTGTCAAATTGACCTACTATCTTATCTTGTTCTACAAAGGCTTGTTCCAAGACTCTCTGTAGGGCTTCTCTGTGAGCTTCTGAACTAAGCAGGAGAGATAACACAGAAATTCGAGACGAAGTTTGTAACAATTGATCCACAATGTTGTACTTGCTTTTCTGAATGAGCTTCAACATTTCATCGATGTTCTTCACAGGCTTCACACTGCTGGATTGACCGACTTGTTGGTTAGGAACTTCGACTTGAGGTTCCTTTTTTAAAGCTCAAATGTTTTGGACAAAATTTTGGTAAAATTCAATGTTAAAGAAGATGTTTCAACATGAAGACCAAAGCTAAAGAATCTGCCAAAGAACAAAGTTGTCGAAGAAGATGTTTCAACATGAAGACCAAAGCTGAAGAATCTGCCAAAGAACAAAGATGTCGAAGGAGATGTCTCGACTTGAAGACTCGACATCCTGGACTATTATAACAGATTAATTAAATCTACTTTATATCTGTTGCAAGATTAAAGGAGCAATTGCAGGAATGGATCAAGGTCCAAAGATATGAAGCCCAAGACTGCTGAAGCCTATAAAAGAAGACTTAGACCTAGGATTTTATATGCCTTTTGTAACCTAGTTCTCTTGTGTAAAAATAAGGGTTTAGGGTTTTGAGAGTAGTTGGCTCTCTAGGTTGTAACTCTCACTTTGTATCATTTGATGCATTGTGGCAGACATAGGTGTCGCAGAGATCCATAAGCCTTGAGGTAATGGATTGTGTATTGTTCTTGGATGAAGCTTTTAAGCAAATCCAAGTTAGCGTGTTTGTCAAGTATGCTTGTAGAATTCTATATTGACAGGGATGATGTAGATATCACAGTGTGTGATTAAGGGAAGTGAGTGGGGTATCTCGTATCAAAGAGGTTGTTCTTTGATAAAGTATTCATTGGGTAGAGATTAGGATATAAAGTTGTAAACGAAGAGTTTAGCTTTGTAATAATTCTACAGATAGTGGAGTCTTCTTCTTGGATTGGTTTCCCCCAGATGTAGGTGAATTGCTTCGAATTGGGTTAACAATTATGGTGTTCTTTATCATTTTGCAGATTTACTTTTCTATTAGGGTTCATGATAAACATGTGGAATCAGATGTCGTAACATCTGTGATTTTGCAATTCTCATATTCAAAGTATCAGTCTGCTGTTGTGCCTCTGCATTTAAATATTTATGCAGAACAATTGCTCGAGCTGTGTTAGGACATCTATTATCTGCAATGCCAGAATTTCAATTGGTATCAGAGCAGGCATCCTGTCTGTTTCTTGATGAGATCCTTGGGAGATACTTTCTGGCATTTAAACAAGGAGGAGTTTTGAAGATCAGATCAATCAACTCAGACATACTCAAGGGTATTAATGGATGGGATGGATGTTCTGGATCGAAGATAACAACCTGATGGTTGTTCATGCTGCTGAGGAGGTTCTACAACAACTGCAGGAGAAGTGGCTAGTTCTCTTATTGGGGTGTCTTATAAGATGTTCTGACATCTTATTAGGGTAAGCAAAAAATCTTTCCTTGGTGGTTCTGCTGCATATGTTTCTGATGGATGAGCTCTAAAAATATGGGATTCTTGAGTTGTTAGTGAAGACAGATGGTGGAAGATCTTAATTGTTGACCTCTATAATTGAAGATATCTGCATCTTTTATTTCAAAGTTGGGAGCGATGGAATGAAAGGAGTTGTTGGAAGATGTCTGTTATGGTGACTTGGTACTTGGAAGCTTGGTTCCATGGTGCAGTTTGAAGTCAGTTGAAGAGGAGAGGAGTTGAGTTTAGGTTTATCAAGTTCTTTCTCTGGGAGTTTGATAAATTATGGATTGGCTAGGTTGTCAAAGATACTTGAGAATTCTCTCAAGTCCACTCATTAAGGCGTCTCAGTCGTGCATCTGGAGTCTTCTAGTTATTCTTCTGACTAGAAGGTGTTTCTATGAAACACAACCTGAAGAAAATGGAGGTGATTTATTTTCACCATCCAAAACAGCAAGGAAAGATTCATCTCTCTTAACTCTAAGGGTGGAGCCAATCTGATTGGAGTTCTCAGAATTGTTGAGGTAAATAAGGTTCTTTCAGAGAGAATCTTAGTTACTTGAGTCAAGGGTGGCAGCCTTGGTATCTCAACACTATTTGTTAAAGAAGATACTTGCAAAAGATTGAATACTTGATAAGTGTTCATGAATTGATCTGGTGGAACTTAGCTACAATAGTGAAGAAGGGTTATTGGATAAGGATTTAAGATCAATTGCTATTTGTGGAATTCACAAGTATTTAATTGATTATCCTTGAAAGTCAAGATTGCTGATGTTCAACAAGATGTTGGAACATCTCATCATCAGAGTTTGTGCAGAATCATGGAAGGGATACTGCATACACTTTAGAATCTATTTTGGTCTTGGGTGTTGACCTAAGAATCGGCTTCAGTCTGGTGTGACAGAAGCATGTGATATCTGGAGAGTTTCCTGGCAAGAAACTGGTCAGGACTTTGGTGTTGTTGAAGATGAAGATGAAGACATCATAACCTTGATGGTTATTTCTTGGATCAGTTTATTTCTGATCTAGGAAGAATGGAGTGCTGATAGCACAGGTTGGATCAAATTATTTCTGATCTGGGTACTGAGGAGCATGGGATCTTGCTCATTTTGAAAGTCAAGGTTAAGTGGCAGTTATCTCTGACTTTCTACAGATTGCTCTACTCAAGGAAAGTGGCATTCTTTGGTATGGCTATGGTGTAGTCTATAACTACTTTATCTTCTAAAGATTCAGACGTGGCAGGTGTGAAGTCTTTGGAGTTTCAAAGCAGATAGTTATTCATCAAGGTGTGAGCTTGTATTGAGTATCTGTGACATGATGAAGCAGGATGAAGGTTGTATACTCAAACTTGTTTGTTGAATCAAGTTTATGAGAGCATGGAACTCTTGTTCTGTTAAAGGGATGAGGTTCTTCTAAGTGGCAGAAGGAGGAGCTGAATTCAGCAGTTGGATGTCGCATCAGAATGTTCTGACATCTAGCTTAACATCAGAGTCTCAGCTGGTGATGTGGCACATCAGCTTAAACATAGGGTGGTCTACAGGAGAATGGACGTTATGGATGCTTCAAAAAGGTCTATCTCATGCAGTTTGTGGGAGCTGTGGATTGAGAAGATGTTACATGCCTATAGGCTCGGTGGATCCAAGATGTCTTACTATGGAGCAAGTAGTTCATGTAACTTGAAGATCACATTTCATTGGTGGATCAGTGTATCTTGTGGGAGTTCTGAAGAAGAATAAGATCAATCAAAAGGTGGCATTTGGTTGATCTTTAGTGTGCATTCAAGCAAGGTGCTTGGAACTAATTACTCTTGGGTAGAAGGGTAGTTGGTTGAAAACGTAAGGAGGTTCTGGTTCTCTTGGAGCTTGTGGTAGAAGTTCTAGGTGGAGGATGGAAGTATGCCTTCTTTTAGTGAATGAGAGTTTATTCATGTCTTTGGTTACAGAAGTCTTTTAATCAAGATGATGGCGTAGTGTTGTTTGATGATCTTCAGTTGGATTACTATGCAGATAGTAAGTCCAGTGGTGGAGCATATCAAGAACCATGGTGGGTGGTGCCTGTGATATGTGAAGAATGTCCTAACAGATGTTAGAACATTTTATGGGCTGGTTATCCTTGGAGTAGGATACTAAGTTCTTAGTGTAGAACTTGACACTCACATCTTGTCTAAGAAGTATTTATCTTATCATACGGGAGAATGATGGGTAAAGGATTGTCTTGGAAGTCTGATGTGAATGGGATATGCTAGAAGTAAATCAGTTGGTGCTTGTGGAGAAAATGGGCTGAAGATTTCTGGAGCATGTATACAATATCTGACATCATTAAGAAGATAACAAACTAAGAGGTATGGTATCTCTTTGAGGAATATGGATCATTCCAGATCAATTGGATTTTATCTCAAGGAACATGGAGGTCTATGCAAGAGAATTCAAGAGGAATTCATGTGGTGTATAGATGGGTTCAAGAAGAGGGGGATCAATGGAGCTTTGATCTTAATCCAAGAGTTTGTTAATTTAGGATGGTGATCCTAATGTAACCTCACGGGAAGCATGATGGTGTTCATGTGTGAGTGATTATTGGTTCTTGTCAGAAGAAGAAATTAGTGGAGTTGATGATTGTGTTCAACAGGTAGGTTAGACAGAGGGTGCACTCTTAAAGACATGAAGATGCATCTTATGTTTTCCATTCATCAGCATAAGTGTTCATTGGGGGAGCACTGGTTATCTTAGATAGGGGGAGTTGCTCCTTGATCTAAGATGTATTACAGCAGGGGTACAGTTCTGAATCGAGGTTGCTTGGAGGTTATGCTAACTCTGATTATTCTGAAGATGAGATGTCAAGAAGGAAGTATTGACAGTTTCCTGTTGTTACAAATTGTAGGGGTTATTGTTCAATACAGAAGTTTCTGATAGACAATGTCTGACAAGATGTCAGGACATTGTTAAGAACATGCTTTTGAGGTAATTGGGTCATTATCGACGGTGTACCTTGGACAGTGGAATATATGCGCGTGCTAAACATGCTCTTCGGGTTTTGTAAAATCTTTGGACTGTGCCTTATATAGGAGAACAGTCAAAGCACTCTTGGTCGGTGCACTCTCGGTGTTGGAGAAGTCTCATTCGTTATTTATGATCTTATGGAATTAATCCCTGGCTTGTTAATTCCTATGAAGGCAGCTTGGGTATTTATAGGAAAGACTTGGTCTCTTTTGGCTCAAGATGTGTGTTCTCATGGCATTATTCAGAATTGTTCATTGGCTGTGGTGCGTCTGGGTTGGCTTGGTATAATGTTTTTTGTCAATTTTTGGTAAAAAAAAGGGGGAGAAAGGTTTCTTGGTACCTCAGTTTCTTTTGTGTCTTGTGTCCTGAGTTAAAAATTATACCCAGGAATTTCAGGAGTCTCCAATCTCTTGAGTGTGTATGTGGATGTGTACTTCTAGAAACCTCATTGCTTTAGGGGGAGTTACATCAGTACTCTAATCGTAGAAGACACTCAGGGTGAAGAGACGTTGGAACATCCTGGTCTTAGGAAACAAAGAGTTTTAGCAAAAATTTGCCATAAAGGGGGAGATTGAAAGCTCAAATGTTTTGGACAAGATTTTGGTAAAACTTAGTGCTGAAGAAGATGTCTCAACATGAAGACCAAAGCTGAAGAATCTGCCAAAGAATAAAGATGTCAAAGAAGATGTTTCAACATGAAGACCAAAGCTGAAGAATCTGCCAAAGAACAAAGATGTCAAAGGAGATGTCTCGACTTGAAGACTCGACATCCTGGATTGTTATAACAGATTAAGTTAAATCTGCTTTATATCTGTTGCAAGATTCAAGGAGCAACCACAGGAATGGATCAAGGTCCAAAGATATGAAGCCCAAGACTGCTGAAGCCTATAAAAGAAGACTTAGACCTAGAATTTATATTCCTTTTTGTAACCTAGTTATCTTGTGTAAAAATAAGGGTTTAGGGTTTTGTGAGTCGTTGGCTCTCTAGGTTATAAGTCTCACTTTGTATCGTTTGATGCATTGTGGCAGACATAGGCGTTGCACAGATCTATAAGCCTTGAGGTGTTAGATTGTGTATTTTTCTTTGATGAAGCTTTTAAGCTAATCCAAGTTAGCGTGTTTGTCAAGTATGCTTGACAAAATTCTGTATTGACAGGGATGATGTAGATATCACAGTGTGTGATTAAGGGAAGTGAGTGGGGTATCTCGTATCAAAGAGGTTATTCTTTGATAAAGTCTTCTTTGAGTAGAGATTAGGATATAAAGTTGTAAACGAGGGAGTTTAGCTTTGTAATAATTCTACAGATAGTGGAGTCTTCTTCCTGGATTGGTATCCCCCAGATGTAGGTGAATTGCACCGAACAGGGTTAACAATTGCTATGTTCTTTATCATTCTGCAGATTTACTTTTCTGTTAGGGTTCATGATAAACATGTTGGATCAGATGTCGTAACATCTATGATTCTATAGTTCTGATATTCAAGGTATCAGTCTGCTGTTGTGCCTCTTCGTTTAAATGTTTATGCAGAACAATGTCTCAACATGTGTTAGGACATCTGCTGTCTGCAATGCCAGAATTTCACTTTTCTTTGGTAGGCTCTCCAACTCATCTGTTGAAGATCCGACCGCTCTGGGTAACTCGACTGATGTCGACAATGTTCACAACGGAGGGTAATAGAGTTTCTTTTCCATTTTCTATGGTTGTTGCACTGTACTTGTATGGGATAGCCTTTTCTGATTTGTACAGTATCTTTACATTAGGGACAAAACAAAGGTCAGCGGCGTCTTTACAAAATAAGTCTTGACCGCGAATGGCATGCAATTCCTTCTGTATTTCCAAGAATTGTTCATAGAACTCATTCATCATTTCATACACTTCTTTGTTTCTGCCAGCAGCAGCCTGCGAAATCTGTTCTTCCGGGATAGTGTGTACCACTGGTTGTGGTATAGACATTACAACGGTAACTCTTGGCGCTTCAGTGACCTGAATTTTGTAACCTTCAGGAGTTTCTGTTGTAACCCTTGAATCTTCATTTACCTGAAGTTTGTAACCTTCAGGTCTGGAGGTTTCTGCTACAACTTTCGGGTCTTCAGTGGCCGGTGGGATGTATCCTTCAAGTATAAAGTTGAGAGGCATGCCCTAGGGAAATCCTTTAGGCATGTTGTATTGAGGATGACTGCTGGGTGTCTCAAATGCTGGTGTGGGTGTAATCTCTGAGATCACAGTCCTCTGATGTTGTTGTTCCTGGGCTGCTGTCAGGGATTGCATGTCATTATGGAGTTTCTCCAAACTCTCCTTTAGAGCGTTGATTTCTTCTCTCAGCTCTCTTTTCTCTTCCTCGAGATTGTCTATTTTCTTTTGTTGATTGGCCCAAGTATTATACAAATGAGACAGTTTGACTCTAGAGTGCGACACATATGTGAGACTCAAAGACAAAGATGTGATATGTGAGAATGATGAATGATATGCAAAGAATGAAAATGATATTTTTTTTAATTTTTGTTTTCTAAAGAACTTTTAACAATTATATTGCAAATATCACACAGCGGGGGAGACCCTTTTATTGAACTCGAAAGATTGCAGTATTTTACAAGAAAAAGTACAGTATTTTACAAAGTGCAAGAAGGAAAATTAGGCCTATGGATCCTGAGTTCTCTCTGAGGAGAGCTCAGATGCTGGTTCCTGAACTTTTCTTTTCTTTTATCGGGCCCCTTTCAGCCGTTGTCAGGTTGACAATCCTTTGCCTAGTGAAATGAGTGAGCAAATTTCTTCGTTTTTCCTGACTTTCTATAGCATGCTGCTCTAATATCTCAATCAGGGCATCCATTTCCTTTAGAAGTTCCTGAATCTTGGTACATTCCAAATTAAGAATCTGATACTTGTTCTTCCAAGAATTCTTCTCACGTTGGACTTTGTTAAGAGCGACCTGGAGTTTTTCTGCATCAGACATGAAATAAAGGACATATTCCTTTAAGGGAAAAACTTCTTGGCGAGGGTAAGGCATCCATAGTTTGATAGCCCTTGAATGCTCTGCTAATTTGAGCAAATTTTTGGATGAACAGAATGTCAAAAGATATGTTTAAACATGAAGAAGTCTGATGAAAGAAGACTGGTCAGATATGATGTCCTAACGAATGTCTCGACATCTTGATCTGATATTGCAGGATGTTTCTAAATCTATTGCAAGATTTAAGGAGCAATAAAAACATAGATCAAGGAAGAAATAAACAGAAGATTCGAAGCCCAAGGAAACTGAAGCCTATAAAAGAAGACTTAGACCTAGGATTTTATATGCCTTTTGTAACCTAGTTCTCTTGTGTAAAAATAAGGGTTTAAGGTTTTGAGAGTCGTTGGCTCTCTAGGTTGTAAGTCTCCCTTTGTATCAGTTGATGCATTGTGGCAGATATAGGTGTCGCACAGATCCATAAGCCTTGAGGTATTGGATTGTGTATTATTCTTGGATGAAGCTTTCAAGCAAATCCGAGTTAGCTTGTTTGTCAAGAAAGCTTGACAAAATTCTGTATTGACAGGGATGATGTAGATATCACAAGTTGTGATTAAGGGAAGTGAGTGGGGTATCTTGTATCAAAGAGGTTGTTCTTTGATAAAGTCTTCATTGGGTATAGATTAGGATATAAAGTTGTAAACGGGGGAGTTTAGCTTTGTAACAATTCTACAGATAGTGGAGTCTTCTTCCTGGATTGGTATCCCCCAGATGTAGGTGAATTGCACCGAACTAGGTTAACAATTACTGTGTTCTTTATCATTCTGCAGATTTACTTTTTTGTTAGGATTCATGATAAAAATGTTGGAACAGATGTCGTAACATCTGTGTTGCTGCAGTCCTGATATTCAAGGTATCAGTCTGCTGTTATGCCTCTGTGTTTAAATGTTTATGCAGAACAATGTCTTGACATGTGTTAGGACATTTTTTGTCTGCATTGCCAGAATTTCAGCCCTAGTTTGCACCCAGTGGAGATAAGGTTGTGCAAAGATGCATTTTGGCCTCCCCAGGGACTTTCTCCCCTTCCTGTGAATATGTTGCCAGGTATGCACTATTTTTTCTTTAGTGCCCTGTCATTTTCTCCTTCCTTGAAGAAAAGACCTTCCAGATGAGCATTATGTAGGATATTCTTCATCGGGTATCCAAGCTGACGGCGAGCTAAAATTGGATGATAGTTGATCCCTTCTTTAGTACCAATGAGGGGTACATTGGGGAAATTTCCACATTTATCGATGATTTTTATTCCGTCATAGATCCGATTGTACCAATCTATGTTAGAGTTGGTAAGAGACATAATCTTCTGCGACCATCGCAGACTAATCATTTGATCCCAAAAAGCAACAGACTTGGGTAAGTAGGAAATAAACCATTTGTAGAGTAATGGTGCACAACATGTGATCATCCCCCCACTGTACAAATTTCTTAAGTGTACAGAATGATAAGCATCCGCAAGCAGGGTTGGGACTGGGTTCCCAATTAAGGATATCTTAACAACATTGGTGTCAACAAAGTTGTCAATGTTGGGAAAGAGGAATAACCCATATATGAGCAGAACAAAGACGTCATCGAAAACGGTTATATTTCCTCCCTTGGTGCTAAACCTTGGATTCCTCCCTTGGTGGTCATGTGAGTCCTGATTTCTGACTCCTCCTAAGAGATTTCTTTTGCAATGGCTTGATCCTTTGGAATTTCTTCCAGTCCAGAAAATGGATCTTGATCAGTGATAGGTAAATCAATCAGGTGGGAGTACTCTTCCAGTGTTGGTGTGAGCTGGTAATCTGGGAAAGTGAAGCAGTGGTAAACCGGATTGTAGAATTGAACCTCTGTAGGCAGGATCCCTTCAACTATGTTGACTTTCAAAAGAGACAACACTCCTCCGTTCTTAGCTCTGAAAGCCTCGGGATTAGTAATCATCCTTCCCAATTTCCTTAGGTCTTCTAGTTTTGGAACCTTGAAGGTGTACTTATGCGTTTTTCTTCTACCGAAATCCATGACACAACTTCTGATATTTGCAATTATTGTTTCAGTTCTTTTAGAAAAAAGATTTTTTCTAGTTTTAAAAGGATTTTTTAATGAATGCACGGATGCATGAATGTAGCAAACAAAAACATGTGAAAGCATGAGTTTAGGGGTTCATCGTCACTGTCATACCCCAAATTTTGACCACTAAGATTCCCCATCATTGTGCAAATCATCATCACAATATGGATGCACCATCATGCCTCGTTAGTCTCCCCAAAGATGGGTGAGCACTCACTACAAACAAAAATTAGGGTTTCAAGCCCTCTTTGAGCTTTAGACAATGGATCAATCCAAAAATGACATGATCTTAAACTTGGATAACCTCTCAAACCTCTACAATGGATCAAAAGGACTCCCACAGCAAGAATCAAGCACAAGGTTGCAACATTCTAAGTGGATCAAGCCTCAAGATCGCCAGTGTCACCAGATTAGGGTTTGGTCGACCAGGGCCTCCAGATGGAATTTTTCCTCTGGGCATGAGCCAATGCTTCAAAGCATATTCTAATATGCTCCATGGAACCTCGTGGACCCAATCATCAAGTTAATTTTGACCTCAGGGGATGCATTCATCAAAAATCAGGAATTAGGGTTTCTTGACCTAATTCACCCCTAAGTTGACTTTTGGGACAAAACATGAGCCAAGACCTCAAGAGAGGATTTGAGGGTCTCTAATACACCACATTAATCCATTTGCAACAATGGATTGATCCAAGAAGCTTGAGCAACAAGTTTCAATTTCATCTAAACCACATTTAGGGTTTCGCGGGAAAAGTCAACTGTAGCTTTGACTTTTGACTAGGACATGCTCCCAAACCCTAAGACATGATTCAATACACCTATGACACCTATGAAATCAATCCATCAAGTTTTATTTAGGTCAAAGACTCGATTTCATAGAGGATCGTATAGTTTGGAATTCATCTGATAAAAAGTCAACTGTGCACAAAAGTCAAACTTTGACTTTTTGAGATTTTTCACAATTATGGTTTTTTAACCCTAAAATGATGTTAATGTGTGATTGGGATCATCATTCATCAAGAAAAATCAAGAAAAGTGGGATAACTTGTAAAAGGGGTAACCATAAAAAACTTAGAAATTTTCTAAGTTATGGAACAAAGTGGCTAGGGTACCAACTTTGGAGGATCATAACTCCTAAACCACAAGGCCATTTTTTTCCATCCAAAGCTGGATTTGTAGCCCTCATGGCCCTCTACAAAAGCTTCAACTACACCTCATTCCAATTCATCATGGATTTTGAGTTATGGAATTATCAAAATGGCTGAAAACATGAAATGTCACTTTTTCTAACACTTAGTGAAATTTTCACTAAGTCAGAATCTGCCTTACTTTTTTCCAAATGTAGGGGCATTTTTCACTTGTATCCAAAAAGTATCAAAACCAATTATGATTAAACAGTTGTTGTATCATATGAGGGCTTTCTAAAATGGCCAAGAACATCACCAAAATCAACTTGAGTCATGAGATATGACAATGGCAATATGCCTTGCTGAAAACTGCCAAGGCTAGGCAGAATTTTGCATTTTTGCTCGATTTGGCAAAATCAGATAATTCCAAGCCTTGTCATCACTTTGGACACATCTGAGGATCAAATCTAAAGGGAACAAACACTGATCCAAGCCTCCAAAGTCTTTGGAACAAGAAGTAGCATGACAAACCTAGAAATCCCTAGAAGAGGGACAAGACTCCAATTTTGGATTGGAGCATTTAATGGATGCTTAGAGGTGGCATGGACTGACACATTTGCAACTGAATTCAGTCAAGAATGATCCAATAACTAGGGAACCAAAGGCCTGTGCTCTAACCTCTAGTCAATGGTTAGAGGTGACTTGGCTTCCCATTGATCAACATAGGCCAAACCTCTGCTGCAGTTTCTATTCACTATTGATCCCAAAACAAACTTGCTCTACTATAAATAGAGCTCATTTGTGCTCAGTTTGAGTACACCAAAGCCATCAAACAGATGCTTTCCTCAAAATCCCTCTCTTTAGGCCAAAATGCCTTCTTTAGCAAGGTAACTCTAAGTTTTTGAGTTAGAGAGCATTTCCACCACAGCTCATGATCCTAACACCTCCAATATATCATATCTAAGCTATCCAAACTCTCACAAGTGACCTGTAATCCTTAAATCACAAAGTCACCTATCAAAACCTCAAAATAGTACTTTTGTGTATTTTTCAAGCCATGCCTTGATTCAATCACTTTCCAAACCAGATAAAACCTCAAACACACTCTAAATATCATCCTTGAACTGTCCCAAATGGTTCCCCCCATCTGGAACACCATTTGAGAGAGTTGTTATTTTGGCCTTTTTAACCCCTTTTGCAAGAAAGGGCCAGTTTGTGTTTTTGTAGGTTCCAGCTGATTCAAATCATCCTAAAAGCTTCTAAGGGATCATTTGAGAGTGTTCAAAGCATCAAACCATTTCTGGAACAAGGGACTTGGCAGATTGCACCAAAAACTCCAAAAGCTCAAAAAGTGGTAAGCATCATGACTTGAACTTTCCAAAATATGCATTGCTTTGAAGTCCACTTATCATGCACATCTCATACATGTTATATATGTTGTGTTTGAACTAATTCATCATGTAATTCATGCCTGTACCAAAGTGTAGCATAGAAAATGCAATTATAGGCCTATTTAAAAACCACCATCGGATTTTGAGGAGGGAGCATGATCTAAAAAAAATACCACCACCATTGGATTCCTTTTGAAATTCTAGGCCAGATGCATATAAATTTTGTCCCCAACCATGGAGAAATGAGAAAGTTATGGACCTTCCCGTTTCTTGCCAAAACTTGCCTTGCCTTACCTTGGCCAGGCATAGAAAACAAGGCAAGCCTTGTATATTTGTTGGTTTGTTTTAATCAACGGATGTATCACCACCCCAGTGGTAAGGCGCGCGCCCTATAACCTTGAGGTCGTGGGTTCAACCCCACCCATGTCATTTTATGTTTTCTCACATTTTTCTATTTTTTCCAATATTTTCATGTTTTGTTAATTAATTGGAAAATTAATAACTCCCTCAATTTTAATTATTTTTTATTGGTTCTTTTTGCAAAAAATCACAAAAATGTTGGAATATTTTATTCCCCTAAAAAATTAGATTTATATTATTTATTTAATATAATTAGTATTTTTGTGAATAAATGTCTTTTATTTGTTTTTAAACTCTTTTAAAAATAAATATCCATTTTGGAAAATCAAAACCAAGTAGGTTTTAATTCATCTTATGATGAAAAACTCATTTTTCAAACCTTCAACAAAAATCACAAGTGGTTTATTCAAACTTATTAGGTATTTTTAACATTTTATTTGATTTTCTTTAAATATTTCCTTTTAAAAGAAAATAAATTTAGGGTTTCCTTGATTTTCACTCAAACAAACTTTTTTCAAACACTCATGGGCCTCTAATAGAGTGTAAGACCCAATCCTTTGTAAATACAAACCTCTTTTTGGGCCTCAAACGTTGTATAAGTCCCGTTGTATTTCAAAAGTTCGGCGCGATCATCGCTCGTTTAAAACAAACCATCTGGGCCTCTCCTAGAGTTATAAGACCCATTCAAAATCATTTTGGGTCTCTAATAGAGTGTAATACCCAATCCCCTTTTAACCAAAACAGTATTTGGGCCTCAGATATTGTATAAGTCCCTCTGCGTTAAAAGAAAAGCCCGGCGCGATCGCCAGTTCAAAAGAATCATCTGGGCCTACCCTCGTGTTATAAGCCCCATTCTTTTTTTCTTTCAATCATTTTGGGCCTCTTGAGATAGTGTAAGACCCATCCCCTTGTATAGAAAACCTTTTGGGCCTCAGTCACTTGTATAAGTCCTTGTACAATTTCAAACAACAGTGCAATCACTGATAAAACCCCGGGCCTCTCCTTGAGTTGTAAGCCCCAATTTTCCTTTCAAAAGCACTTTCTCCTTTTATTTTGAATATAATATTGTTATCAAAGCTTTCTTTGTTGAACAAACTAACCAAACAGCATGGAAGCTCTACAACCGAGTAAGTGTTTACCCGCTTTCATATGTATATAACTGTACTGTGGGGCTATTTCATTATAAGTCTTCTTTCATAAACTCAAATCGACTGTGTAATAATAGTATAGATATTTCGAGTTTCCCCGACAACTACGTCTAGAACTAGACAAAACCTCGTCTCCCTACATCCGACGTTATACGGGACATTTCAACATAACCTAAACCATGAGAATTTTCTTTCACAACAATTTTAGATAACTAGATTTAAGAAATCTCCCCCCTTGAACAGTTCATATATAGAAGGCCAATGTCACAAGTGAAACCCCTTCTGGAACTGTTTATCAGCCTCCTCTTAGGCTTAGTGCAAGGACCCACAGGCTTCCTAAAAGCATCCCCGCCTCCTCTTGGGCATTGTTCAAGGACCCGTCGGCTTCTTAGAAGTTTTCACAGCCTCCTCTTAGGCTTCGTATAATGATTCTTCCTCCGGGAAGATAGCCTCCTCTTGGGCTTCGTACAAATTATCCCTTGGCTTCTTAAAAGTTTTCTCGCCTCCTCTTGGGCTTCATACAAATTGTCCCGACGACCTCCTAGAGGTATAGGAACAGAAATTAGTCATCTTAATAGAACAGTATTTCAAAGAGTCTAGATCTTACTACTACTATTTCTTAAGCATAGTACAAAAGATAAAACCCGTAGACTCGAACAGTCTAAAGCTCCTTTGGATTCCCCGTTTCCTTAGAGAACAGGAAATAATCCCGCTCCTCAGATCAAATCCATGAGTACAACATTACCCATGTAAGAACTGATTTTCTCTTTTAACCAACATGTTGGATCTGTCACTCAACTAAAACAGTTACCCTAGCCTTCTCTTGGGCTTTGTACAAATGATTCACCCCAGCGGAGCAAACCTTTTATCCTACATCTCGGGCTTCGTACGAGATACAAAATCACTTTCTTGTTGAGTATAAAAGACTCTCTTGTTGAGTCAAACACCTTCAGCCTCCATCTCGGGCTTTGTACGAAATACAAAACACTCTCTTGTTGAGTATAAAAGACTTTCTTGTTGAGTCAAACAACCCTTAGCCTCCGTCTTGGACTTCGTACAAGACACATACAAAATCACTCTCTTGTTGAGTCAACCCTTTTAGCCTCTCTCTCGGGCTTCGTACGAGACACATAAAAACACCCTCTTGTTGGGCCAATAGCCTCCTCTTAGCCTTTGTATAAGAAAACCCCGGTTGAGTCAATCAACCTTTTAGCATCAAAGCTGTGCCTCGTTCATAGTATACAAACATCAACAACTCCTTTCCCCTTCATCTATTGGTTGTAAGCGGCAAGCCTCTGGATTATTTACATCCACGCCACTGTCCCTCTTTTAGCATTAGAAATTCCTAAGGAAAGATGGCATTGCTCTAAACTGAGTTAAAGTCTTCTCCTTCAGGTTAAAAATACCCTATAAAGGAAATTATGGCATTGCTGGATTCACATATCCTAGTTAAAGTAATTCTCCTTTATAACCACTCACCCAACAGTTATGACAAACATACCCCTCTTTAGAGATGACAAATTCTCTCTAAAGTCAAAACCCTTTAGCTTCACATCTTGGGCTTCGAACAAGATACAAATAGACCCTTCAGCTTCACATCTTGGGCTTTAAACAAGATACAAACCACCTTTAGCTTCATGTCTTGGGCTTTGAACAAGACACCAAAACACCATTTCCTCCCATAGAATAGGAGGAACTACGATCGCTCTGATTTCCCTGTTTCGGTAAACGGGAATACGTAGGCATAAGATTGAAAGAGAAATCTTTGCGAGAACACTAATCAAAGACCCAAAATCCCATACCTTCATACATCAATCGAAAAGCATCAGTCCTAACATCCTACCAATAGCATAGTCCCGTCATTTCAGTCTTAACAAAATAAGCAGAAAGAGGCCCCACTTCCACATAGCATCCGTAACCTAACAGACCGCTGTTTAAACTCAGTATGCAAGCAGGGTTAGTTGGAGACATCTATTTCCCTTCCTTCACCAGCTTCAATAGGATAAAAAATTAATCGACCTGTAGTACCCCAGAGAGGCAGTGCTTAAGAACCACGTCCAAAATTGCTCGCTACAGAAAAGTGCCGCCCACCGTGGGGCCCGTCTTTCTTTCTTACAATTTAAGGTGAAAACGTTGGACAAGTTATTTTCATGATGGTTCCATCGGGGAATGCCATTATGGCTAGGATCGGCCCTCACTGGGATCTTAGGTCAAAACCTTTAAGTGGGGAAGGTACCACAGAATGGCGACTCCGCCGGGGAGCCATTTTCTGTTAGGATCATAGGATTCATAGCTCTTAAAATTCTAGGACATTAGGACAAATATATATATTGCTTTTCCTAATTGATATATGTGTTTATTTTTCTGCTAATGGGAATGCGTGTGATGCCGCATGTGGAAAGATTGAGTATACACCTAGGAAAAACCTCTTTCAGTAGTGCGGAAGCTATCGGAAATAGTTGTCACGCGATACTACCCTCTTCTGAGATTCTTCGAAATACATCACCTAGCATGGTTCCCGGCCCACTGATGTTATCTCGACAAGAATCAATGATTTTGAGAGATAGGTACAAAAATACTAGTATAAACCTTTGGGATGGGTAGAGCCTTGACTTCATGACACCGACCCTTTGACCCCATGTTTTTTCTATGTTTTTGTGTGTTGCATTCATGCATTCATTTAAAAAAACATTAAGCAAAGAAAATTTTTCTCTTCTAGTCTCTCTTTTTCAAATTAAACTAAGACAATGATTGCAAATGTCAGAGAGAAAAGGATTGCGCTCATGGATTTCGGTAGAAGAAAAACTCACAAGTATACCTTCAAGGTTCCAAAACTAGGGGATTTGAGAGGATTAGCAAGGATGATCACTAACCCTGATGCTTTCAGAGCCAAGTACGGAGGTCTGCTACCTCTGTTAAGGGTCCATGTAATTGAGGGAATCCTGGGGGCACTTGTTCAGTTTTACGATCCGGTATATCACTGTTTCACATTCCCAAATTACCAGCTCGCACCAACGCTGGAGGAGTATTCTCATCTGATTGATCTACCCATTACTGATCCAGCTCCCTTTTTTGGACTGGAAGAAATTCCAAAGGATCAGACCATTGCAAGAGCAATTTATTTGGATGAGTCAGAAGTCAAGACTCACATGACCACCAAAGAAGGAATCCCGGGTTTACCAGCCAAGTTTCTGGTAAAGAAGGCTCTATACTTTGCTAGTATAGGAAACGTGGCTGCTTTTGAAAGCATCTTTGTTTTGCTCACCTACGGGTTATTTCTGTTTCCCAACATTGATAACTTCGTCGATATCAACGCCATTAAGGTTTTTCTCATTGGAAATGTTGTACCAACCTTGCTCGCAGATGCGTATCATTCTGTACACTTAAGGAATTTATACAGCGGAGGAATGATCACGTGCTGTGTACCCCTGCTATATAAATGGTTTATCTCCCATTTGCCCAAGTCTGCTGCATTTTGGGATCATAAGAGTGCTTTACATTGGTCGCAGAAAATCATGTCTCTTACCAACTCTGACATAGATTGGTACAATAGGATTTATGACGGGATCAGAATCATTGACCGTTGTGGAAACTTCCCCAATGCACCCCTCATAGGAACTAAGGGAGGAATCAATTACCATCCAGTTTTAGTTCGTCGTCAATTTGGATACCCGATGAGGCATGTCCCGCGTAATGCTCATCAGGAAGGTCTTTTCTTCAAGGAAGGAGAAAATGACAGGGCACTAAAGACGGAAATAGTGCACGCTTGGAAACATGTTCATAAGAAAGGACGGGAGTCTCTAGGAAAATCGGACTGTGTCTCGATGGAGCCTTATCTCCACTGGGTACAAACTAGAGCTCTCAAGCTAAGGATGCCTTATCCTCGTCATAGTGTTCTTCCACCAAGGGAATCTGTCATGTACTTCATGACTGAAACGGAAAAACTTCAGGTTACTCTCAACAAAGTTCAACAGGAGAGGAGGTCTTGGAAGAACAAGTACCGCATTCTCAATGTAGAGTGTACCAAAATACAACAGCTATTAAGAGAAAAGGATGCTCTGATTGAGATTTTAGAGCAACATGCTGTAGAGAATCAGGATGACCAAAGGAATTTGCTCACTCCTTTCACTTGGCAAAGGAATGACAACCCGACAACGGCCCAAGGGCCCCGGTCCAAGAAAAGGAAAGTACCAGAATCAGCACCCGAGTTCTCCTCAGAGAGGACTCGGGACCCATTAGCTTAGGTTTCTGTTTCCGCACCTTGTAAATTACTGTATTTCCATTTCCGTTATCCTTCGAATTCAATAAAATGGAGGGTTCCCCACTGTTTGATATTTACAATCTAATTGTCGAAGTTTATTTTGATTAAACCAAAAAAACAATTAATATAATAATTGCATTCATCATTCTCACGTCACGTATTCTTCTTACCTACGAATCTCATGATTGTGTCTCGGTTCTAGAGTCAAACTGTCTCATTCTTACAATACTCGGGCCAATCGTCAGAAAAAGATGGATGATCTCGAGGAAGAGAACAGAGAGTTGAAAGAAGAGATCGACGCTCTAAGAGAGGATATGAGAAAGCTTCGTAATGACATGCAAGCCATGACAAAAGCTCAGCTACAAAGAACTGTGATCTTAGAGATCACCTTAACGCCTATAGTAGAGAAGTATGATCCTAGGTATCAAATGCTGAAAGATCGTCCCCGGGGCATGCCTGTTAACTATATCCCAGAAGGATATGTTCCGCCGATCACTGAAGATCAGGGAATCATAGCAGAAGCCGCTGGGACTGAAGGTTACTAACTTCGGGAAAGCGAGGATGCCAGAGGCATAATGAGGACTCCTGAAGGTTACAAACTTCGGGAAATGCCAAGATTCACTGCCGTAGTAACAGTACCACCCGCTGTGGTGCACACTGTCCCAGAAGGACAGATTCCACAGATACCTTATGTAGAAAGGAAAGTATGTTCGATAGAATGGATGAATTCCAGGAGCAGTTCCTGGAAATGCAGAAGGAACTGTAGGCTATTCGCGGTCAAGATCTATTTGGAAAGGATGCCGCAGACCTTTGTTTGGTCCCCAATGTGAAAGTCTCGCACAAATTCCAAGTACCCGATTTTGAAAAGTACAAGGGTAACTCTTGCCCTCAAAGCCATTTGGTGATGTACGCTCGGCGAATGTCAGCTCAGACAGAGAACCAGGATCTACTAATTCATTACTTTCAAGATAGTTTAACCGGTGCCGCATTAAAATGGTACATGGGTTTAAACCGCACTACGATTAGCACTTTCAGAGGTCTTGGCACTGCTTTCGTCCAACAATATAAATACAATTTGGACATGGCACCAGACAGAGATCAACTCAGATCAATGTCGCAAAAGGACAAGGAAACCTTTAAGGAATACACTCAGAGATGGCGTGAAATTGCCGCTCAAATTTGTCCACCTCTTGAGGAAAAAGAGATGACAAAGATTTTCTTAAAGACCTTGAGCTCATTCTACTACGACAGAATGGTTGCCAGTGCGCCCAGTGACTTCACCGAAATGGTCGGTATGGGAGTGCGTCTCGAGGAAGCCGTTCGAGAAGGACGTCTAGTCAAAGACACTGGGTCGACAAGCGGTACTAAAAAATACGGTAGTGCTCTCGCTAAGAAAAAGGAGCAAGATATTGGGAATATCTCTCTCGGAAAGCAAAGGCGACGATACCAACTAGTAGCAGCTGTAACTCCTGCTATCAACCCTGCGCCTATTTCTACGTATCAACCTCAGGTTGCTCAAAGGCAACCGCAGTCGCAGTCGCAGAAATTTTAGCAAAGGACACAACAGCCTCTTCAGCAGGCTCGTCCTCAATACAACAACAACTGTACAACGCGGCCACCAAGATTTGATCCTATACCCGTATCGTACGTAGAACTATTTCCGTTACTACTGGCCAAGGGGTATGTCCAGACTAAGTCTCCTCTTACAGTACCAGAAAATCCGCCTTTTTGGTTTAAGGTGGATCAGACTTGCCCTTACCATCAAGGGGGACCAGGGCATAACATAAAAAACTGTCTCAGTTTCAAATCCTACGTGCAAAAGCTTGTTAGGAGCGGGGTCTTATCTTTCAAAGATACGAATCCAAATATTCTCACGAACCCGCTGCCTCAACACGAGAAGGCTACAGTCAATTTGATAGAGGGAGAGTCTAACAACATCTATCAAATTCATGATGTACTCTTGTTAATTGCCAACTTGGTCAAGATGCATTGTAGACAGAGTGGATATGGCCATGTGCCACCTTATAATTATCACCAATGTTATATTTGCTCTAAAAGTAATCGAGGATATTCTGTGGTGCAATCAGCTCTACAGGAACAGATGGACATCGGATGGATCCAAGAGCACCGAGTTCGTGGAGTTAACATGGTTTATACGAATTCCAACATCATTCAAAACCACGATATCCGTGCGATGAATGTCAACCTGGTGGCAATGCACTCAAGGCAAAGACAGTATCATAATCTGCCACGACATGATTACAATTCCTGTCTGACTTATTCGATAAATAAACAGGGATGCTCTTTTGTACAAGAGGCCCTCCAGCGTCAGATGGATCTTTGATGAATACCAGCCTGGTGGAGTTACATGCTAAACAGGTCCGGCTCGGGTTCCTGGTATCACATGATTATCCGAACTGTAAAGCGGGTTGCGAAAACGATCAGGGCTGTGCCCTTGTCCAGGAAACACTTCAGCACTTGTTGAACCACTGGTGGCTTCCAATCTATATGGATGAAGACACCCAGCAAATTAGTATCACTAACGGGAATCCTACTAGATATCAAAGTCAGGATGTTCGGTCGATGGAAACAGATCTAGTAAGGTTACACTGTATTCAAAGCGGACGTGGCCAGGTGCCACTACACAACTATGAGCGGTGTGGAGTTTGCTCAGTGGATAATCAAGGATGCTACCTCGTGCGAGCAGCCCTTCAAAGTCAGTTGGACCGCAAAGAGATTCAACCATGGTCAAGTTCTGGATTAGTCAACTATTTTGCTGATCAAGTCGAGGACGTCGTCGTAATCTCTGATCATCAGAGGACTAGGGATGTTTGTGCCATCATCCCTCTACTTGACGAATCGAGAGTTCCCAACCGGGAACAGATCAAAATTACTTACGATGGTCAGAAAAATCAGAAGGCTCCCATAGTTATCTATCTACCGGGATTGCTACCGTATGAATCAACTAAGGCTATCCCTTACAAATACGGTGCAACAACAGTTGAGAATGGAAAGGAAATTCCATTACCCTCCATCGTGAATATTGCAGACATCAGTCGATTAACACGGAGTGGTAGAATCTTCAACAGAGGAGTTGGAGAACCCAGCAAAGAAAAGGAACTTCAGACGGAAGCTCCTGATCCACCAGTCGGTCAATCCAGTAATCCCGACCTTTCAAAAAACAATGATGAGATGCTAAAGCTCATCCAAAGGAGTGAATACAACATTGTTGATCAGCTGTTACAAACTCCTTCAAAGATCTCGGTATTATCACTGTTACTTAGTTCAGAAGCACACAGGGAGGCTCTACAGAAAGTCTTGGAGCAAGCTTTATGGAGCAGGATGTAATAATTAGACAATTTGATAGCATTGTCTCTAACATCACTTCCTGCAATAACTTGGGATTTAGTGATGAGGAATTACCTGAAGAAGGTCGCCGTCATAACATGACGCTCAACATTACAGTCAACTGCCAGGACGATGCTTTAGCCATCATACTGGTAGACATAGGGTCAGCCCTGAATGTTATACAAAAGTCCACTTTGATGCAATTATCATTCAAAGGACCTCCGATGAGAACCAGCGAGGTCGTTGTCAAAGCGTTTGACGGATCCAGTAAAACGGTTATCGGCGAAGTCGACCTTCCCATAACTATCGGTCCTCACACTTTCCAAGTCACTTTCCAGGTCATGGACATCCGGGCAACATACAGTTGTTTATTAGGAAGACCTTGGATACATCAGGCTGGGGCGGTCACTTCGACCCTCCACCAAAAGCTAAGGTTCGTCCAGAACGGCCAACTTGTCACGGTTTGTGGAGAAAAGGCCTTACTCGTGAGCAACTTCTCATTATATACTTGTGTAGAACTCGAGGAGGTTGTTGGGACTCAGTTCCAAGCGCTTACTGTGAGCAATGAGAATCAATCAGAGAAAGGAACCTCGATTTCCTCATACAAAGATGCTATCAAAGCAGTTGAGAATACCAATACAACAGGATGGGGACAACTTGTCATTCCTACTGACAACAAAACAAAGAAGGGTCTTGGATTTTCCTCGACCTGTACCCAGACTGCTACTAACGATGAAAGTCTTCGTCCCACTCAGAACTTCTTCCACAGTGGAGGTTTCCTTCACCCAGTGTCTCAAGAAGTACATACCATTAATGAAGATGATTCCGCCAATACGGAGGAAGAATGGAAGTCCTATCTCAATGAGGACGGTTACACGTCTCAGGGCGAAACACAGACTCCCTTATCCTTTCCTGCACAGAGCCCGAGATTTATACTGAGGTCAGACGTCGAAATGGTATATGGAGATTGTGATCCGGAAGGATGTCGTGCTCTGCCAAACTCATTAGAGTGGGATACTCTGATGAAAGACAACTTTGACACCAGCTACTATGGCCCGATGGATGGTCTACCTATCTGGCAGCCTTACCTAGGAAACTTGGGGCAAGAAAATCAGCCGAACAATGAAAATCAGCTGAGCATCATTGAAAAGAATACCTGTGTCCCCACCATGTCATGGGATCAACAGCCAGGTTATCCTGAAAATACCCAGCACGACGATGAATTCGCAACGTTTGCAGGACTAGAATTCATTAACTATGCTTTTCCCGAGGTCAACGTCATCGAGAGGGATGACTCTTCCAGTTCCAAATAAGTGTGGGACACCTTGGGACAACCGAGTGGAAAATTTGACTTCATGGTCAAATACACCGCTCCTGAAAGCTCTCGTATCAGGCTCGAAGACATCTAGCCAACTGGGTGGGGAGATGCAGCAGAGAGTACAAATACTACGCAAAATACAACAGAGGAATTCTCCTACGATAACTCTGCCTGGGAGACAGATTCCAATGATCCTGCTCCACCAGAAATCAGCGTCATTTCTGAAGACAAAACAAGGAAAGTACCAGACTTTGTGATTCACTGTCAATGTTCCGAAGATTGTTCATAAGTCATAGTAATTGCCGTTTTTACTTTAACCTTTCACCCTGCCAAGGTGAAACAGATGTTTTGATAGGCCTCACTTTCTGTAAATTCTCCCTCTTCGCTTTTCCTAAAATGACAGAGTTTTGTTTTATAGGGCTGTAGTTTCAAGAATCGACTTGTTCATTAATAAAATAATGTCATTCTGTAATTTCTGCATTAATTGATGTTTTCTCTTTTTGCTTTTCTCAGAAAATGGTAATCCTAAAAAACATCTCAAATAATAAAAACAAGCAGTTTTTCAAAGAAAAAAACTGCACACACTTGCATTTTCACAATCTCTTCTAAACACAAATCATCACGTCATGCAGATTGCTTGTTTTAAACCCAGTTGAAACATACGATCTAATGCCTTCTCCCAACTTTGAGTTCCCAGTATTCGGGGCTGAAGAAGAAGATGACGAAGAAATTCCAGAAGAGATCTCCTGATTACTCCGACAAGAGGAAAGGTCCATTGAGCCTCACAAAGAGTTGTTGGAAACAATCAACTTAGGATCGGAAGAAGAGAGAAAAGAAGCCAAGATTGGGGCACTGCTCAGTCCAACTATCAAAGAAAGTTTGACGAAACTTCTCAAAGAGTTTCATAATGTATTCGCTTGGTCCTATCAGGATATGCCAGGGTTGGATACCAGCATCGTGGAACATCATCTACCGTTGAGATCAGAATGTCCGCCGGTAAAACAAAGGTTGAGACAAACTCATTTAGACATGGATGTCAAAATCAAAGAGGAGGTACAGAAACAGATTGACGCGGGTTTCCTCGCTAAGTCAGAATATCTTCAATGGTTAGCCAACATCGTACCCGTTCCAAAAAAGGATGGAAAGGTCAGAATGTGTGTCGATTACAGAGATCTAAACAAGGCTAGTCTGAAGGACGACTTTCCTTTACCACACATTGACATGCTGGTAGACAGTACAGCAAAGTTCAAGGTTTTCTCCTTCATGGATGGATTCTCGAGCTATAACCAGATCAAAATGGCGCCGAAAGACATGGAGAAAACTTCTTTCATTACCCCATGGGGGACCTTTTGTTAAAAGGTAATGTCGTTCGGTTTGAAGAACGTCGGGGCAACCTATCAAAGGGCCATGACTACTCTGTTTCATGACATGATACACAAGGAAATCGAGGTATATGTCGATGATATGATTGCAAAATCTAAAACAGAGGAGGAGCATGTGACCCACCTGTCAAAACTATTCGAGCGGTTGAGAAAGTACAAACTCTGCTTGAATCCCAACAAGTGCACTTTCGGTGTTCGTTCGGGTAAACTCTTAGGGTTCATCGTCAGCCAGAAAGGAATTGAGGTTGATCCTGACAAGGTCAAGGCCATTCAAGAAATGCCTTCTCCAAAAACTGAAAAACAAGTCAGGGGATTCCTGGGACGTTTGAACTACATCTCCAGATTCATATTCCTCATGACCGCGACATGTGCGCCGATTTTCAAATTACTCAAAAAGAATTAGGATTGCGTTTGGACAGAAGACTGCCAAACCGCCTTCGATAGTATTAAGGAATACCTGTTGAGCCCCCCGATTTTATCACCTCCAGTGGAAGGAAGACCACTGATCATCTACTTGACAGTCCTAGAGGACTCGATGGGTTGTGTACTTGGCCAACAAGACGAAACCAAAAGGAAAGAGTCTGCCATCTACTATTTGAGCAAGAAATTCACCGACTGCGAGACTCGGTACACTCTGCTCGAGAAAACTTGTTGCGCTCTGGCTTGGGCAGCCAAACGTCTTCGCCAGTATATGATTCGTCACACTACTTGGTTGGTCTCCAAAATGGATCCGATCAAGCATGTATTTGAAAAACCTGTTCTCACGGGAAGAATCGCCCGTTGGCAGATGTTGTCAGAATACGACATCGAATACCACACTCAGAAAGCAGTTAAGGGAAGTATTTTAGCCGATCATTTGGCTCATCAACTAATTGACGATCAGGAATCAGTTGGATTTGACTTCCCAGACGAAGATGTCATGTATCTAAAAATGAAAGACTGCGATGAACCACTACCCAGTGAAGGGCCAGAACCAGGTTCCCAATGGGGACTTATCTTTGATGGAGCTGTCAATCATTACGGAAACAGAATTGGGGTAATCATCATAACACCTCAGGGTACCCACATTCCTTTCACTGCCATACTTGCATTCAAGTGTACAAACAATGAGGCCGAATACGAAGCTTGTATCATGGGTCTCGAAGAAGCGATCGACTTAAGGATTAAGAACTTGGATGTATATGGCGACTCAGCCCTGGTTATCAATCAGATCAAAGGAGATTGGAACACATACCAATCAGGATTGATTCCTTACAAAGATTACGCAAGAAGGTTGTTACCCTTCTTCAACAAAGTCGAGTTTCATCATATCCCTCGTGAGGAGAATCACATGGCTGATGCATTAGCCACTCTCTCTTCCATGATTAGTGTAGGTCAATGGAATGACATACCTAAGATCTACATAATGTGCCTTGAACGACCTGCTTACATCTTCACGATCGAAGCAGTCATAGACGATAAACCTTGGAATTAAGACATCAAATTCTTCCTTCAGAAAAGGAGTACCCACCTGGGGCATTCAGAAAAGATAGAAAAACCCTCAGAAGACTGGCCGGAAACTTCTTCCTGAGCGATGACACACTCTATAAGAGAAATTTTGACATGGTTTTACTCCGATGCATCGACAGACCAGAAGCAGACGCATTGATAAAGGAAATTCACGAAGGATCCTTTGGCACTCTTGCCAATGGACACACAATGGCGAGAAAAATTCTTAGAGCAGGGTACTACTGGTTGACCATGGAATCTGACTGCTACAAGTACATGAGGAAGTGTCACAAGTGTCAGATATACTCAGACAAAATCCATGTACCGCCTACACATCTCAAAGTTCTCTCTTCCCCATGGCCTTTTTCCATATGGGGAATCGACATGATTGGCGTGATTGAGCCCAAAGCTTCAAACGGACATCGGTTCATCCTGGTAGCCATTGATTACTTCACCAAGTGGGTCGAGGCAGCGTCATACGCCAATGTGACCCGACAAGTGGTGATCCGCTTTATTAAAAACAATATCATCTGCCGTTATGGTGTTCCGAGCCAGATCATTACCCATAATGGATCTAACTTGAACAATAAGATGATGAAGGAGTTGTGCACAGAGTTCAAGATCGAACACCATAACTCATCTCCCTACCGACCTAAGATGAATGGCGCGGTAGAAGCAGTTAATAAGAACATCAAGAAGATTGTTCAAAAGATGGTTGTAACCTACAAAGATTGGCACGAGATGTCAACCTTTTCTCTTCACGGTTATCGCACATCTGTCCACACTTCATCAGGGGCAACCCCTTTCTCTCTAGTGTATGGCATGGAAGCAGTGCTCCCCATCAAAGTAGACATCCCATCAATCTGGGTATTGATGGAAGCTAAGCTAACAGAAGCTGAATGGTGTCAAAGTCGGCACGATGAACTGAATCTGATCAAAGAAAAGCGAATGACGACAATATGCCATGGTCAGTTGTATCAGCAAAGAATGAAGAAGGCGTTCGACAAAAAGGTCCGACCTCGCATCTTCAGGAAAGGAGACCTCGTGCTTAAGAAGATACAATCATTTCTCACTGATTCTCGGGGCAAGTGGACTCTAAATTATGACGGCCCCTATGTGGTCAAGAAATATTTCTCAGGCAGCGCCTTGAGACTTGCAACCATGGACGGAGAGGAATTTGCCTACCCCACAAATGTTGACGTAGTCAAGAAATACTTCGCCTAAATTAAAAAAAAGAAAAAAAAACATCTCGGTGGATTGAAAACCCGAAAGGGCGGTCCAGGCAAAAATTAGAGACATGATAAAAAATTATCCTGATGGATTGGAAATCTCAAAGTACAATCCAGGCAAAAAATTGGGATAATGGCAAGTAACTACGTTCGACAAAGGGGCAAGTCCTTCGGCAGCAGTTACATCATCCGTCAGGAAAACTCCGATCAAGGTCATCTTCGACATAAGCTCAGGATGCCCGGAATTCAAAGTTGGTAGAAGGATAGTGGTCGTTATGTTTCAACGTAGCCCTTTTCCCTGTAAATTACCATTTTCTAACTTTGTAAATACTCTATGGAATCACACGCTTGGCTGATTTCCATCCTATCAATAAAATTTGAGCCCTTGTGCTTTTGTTTATAATTTTTATTTGTTTTAGCTTTATAGAACGCCATTTAAACATGATTAACGATTCTTGAAACGAAACAAAAATGAATTTACTTGTCAAACTTTTTTCTGCTTTTTAAACTTAAGATGATATTTTCCTTTTGACTGTTGAACATCGAAAGAACATCAATCACTTCTCCAGAAGTAATCGAACCTCAAAGTGCAGAATCAAGGTATTCCTTCTAGACCAGTGCGCTTGAACGAAGGATCAACTGTGTTGAAGACCATGTTTCATTCAACATCCCCGGCCGAGTTTTCATCTCCTAAGCCCGATCAACGTAGCTCCCCACAGGGACTATTTCTCCTAAGTAAGGCAGAATTGTTATCTTGAACCAACGATACTTTTTATTTCCCACTGTGGCCGAGTATCTAGTCGTGTTCATCTACTAGTCTGTATGTCGCGTCAGTTTTGTCAGCATATACATACATACATCATGCATTATTGATTTACATTCATATTCATATTGCATCACTATCACTCTAGTCGGTCTTGTTCCCTAGTGATAAGAGTCCTCTCAATCGAGTCGTCAGTTCTTTCCTCGTTAGGAAATGAATCATCTAAGCGATCTCTCCTCCAGTTTATTTCTGGATTGAAGGTCGTTCTTTGACCACTTTGATAACTTGAACCTCTGAAGAGCCAGAGAGCTTCCGAAACACATCACTCTTCACCATTGAAGATGATATCTTCGCTTTCATGAATTAAGGAAAATCCTCTGAGAAAGCCTCACAACTAAAGACTTTCAGCAACACATTGATTTTCCTCTCTAGAGAATCGGTGTTCATAAGGTCATCGACACCTCAAAATTGGATCACATCATATATCATTTCTCCGAAAAGATCTCCGAGAAAAGTATGATGCAATATCCCTAAGCGAAAACAGTCTTTCAAGAGACTCGTTCTCCCCCAGTAGAGTCAACGAATGGCATCTCCAACAGAGAAGTTTGTGCCTCTCTACAATCAAAATTTTTTCCATTAAATGGCATCTCCCCAGGAAAATTCGGCGAGAAGTTTGAGGAAAACCGCTACAAGTAGCGTCCCTTGTCAAGAAAGTTTATTGACAAAAGAAACTTAGACCAGTTCCTTGGTTGGAAGCCAGGATCGAGGGGAAGTTTATATCAGAAACTTAGACTAGTTCGTTGGTTGGAAACCAGGATCGAGGGGAAGTTTATATCAGAAACTTAGACCAGTTCCTTGGTTGGAAACCAGGATCGAGGGGAAGTTTATATCAGAAACTTAGACCAGTTCCTTGGTTGGAAACCAGGATCGAGGGAAAGTTTAAATCAGAAACTGAGACCAGTTCCTTGGTAGGAAACCAGGATCGAGGGGAAGTTTACCTTTTCTAAGCATCATTGCTTAGCAAAAGAGGAAGGATGCGCGAACTGCCATTCATAATCACCATCAAAATTTTGGGTATTCTGATATTTAATCCTCTTGCACCCCGAATGCCCAAATACCTTCGCCATTCACACCTTCGGGTCTAAGAAGATTAAATAGGGGCATCTGTTATACCCCAAATTTTGACCACTAAGATTCCCCATCATTGTGAAAATCATCATCACAATATGGATGTACCATCATGCCTCATTAGTCTCCCCAAAGATGGGTGAGCACTCACTACAAACAAAAATTAGGGTTTCAAGCCCTCTTTGAGCCTTAGACAATGGATCAATCCAGAAATGACATGATATTCAACTTGTCTAACCTCTCAAACCTCTACAATGGATCAAAAGGACTCCCACAGCAAGAATCAAGCACAAGGTTGCAGCATTCTAAGTGGATCAAGCCTCAAGATCGCCAGTGTCACTAGATTAGGGTTTGGTCGACCAGGGCCTCCAGATGGAATTTTTCCTCTGGGCATGAGCCAATGCTTCAAATCATATTCTAATATGCTCCATGGAACCTCATGGACCCAATCATCAAGTCAATTTTGACCTCACGGGATGCATTCATCAGAAATCAGGAATTAGGGTTTCTTGACCTAATTCACCCCTAAGTTAACTTTTGGGACAAAACATGAGCCAAGACCTCAAGAAAGGATTTGAGGGTCTCTAATACACCACATTGACCCATTTGCAACAATGGATTGATCCAAGAAGCTTGAGCAACAAGTTTCAATTTCATCTGAACCACAGTTAGGGTTTCGCGGGAAAAGTCAATTGTAGCTTTGACTTTTGACCAGGACATGCTCCCAAACCCTAAGACATGATTCAATACACCTATGACACCTATGAAATCAATCCATCAAGTTTGATTTAGGTTAAGGACTCGATTTCATAGAGGATCGCACAGTTTTGAATTCATCTGATAAAAAGTCAACTGTGCACAAAAGTCAAACTTTGACTTTTTGAGATTTTTCACAATTATGGTTTTTTAACCCTAAAATGAAGTTAATGTGTGATTGGGATCATCATTCATCAAGAAAAATCAAGAAAAGTGGGATAACTTGTAAAAGGGGTAACCATAAAAAACGTAGAAATTTTCTAAGTTATGGAACAAAGTGGCTAGGGTACCAACTTTGGAGGATCATAACTCCTAAACCACAAGGCCATTTTTTCCCATCCAAAGCTGGATTTGTAGCCCTCATGGCCCTCTACAAAAGCTTCAACTACACCTCATTCCAATTCATCATGGATTTTGAGTTATGGAATGATCAAAATGGCTGAAAACATGAAATGTCACTTTTTCTAACACTTAGTGAAATTTTTACTAGTCAGAATCTGCCTTACTTTTTTCCAAATGTAGGGGAATTTTTCACTTGGATCCAAAAAGTATCAAAACAAATTATGATCAAACAGTTGTTGTATCATATGAGGGCTTTCCAAAATGGCCAAGAACATCACCAAACTCAACTTGAGTCATGAGATATGACAATGGCAATATGTCTTGCTGAAAACTGCCAAGGCTAGGCAGAATTTTGCACTTTTGCCCGATTTGGCAAAATCAGATAATTCCAAGCCTTGTCATCACTTTGGACACATCTGAGGATCAAATCTAAAGGGAACAAACCCTGATCCAAGCCTCCAAAGTCTTTGGAACAAGAACTAGCATAACAAACCTAGAAATCCCTAAAAGAGGGACAAGACTCCAATTTTGGATTGGAGCATTTAATGGATGCTTAGAGGTGGCATGGACTGACACATTTGCAACTGAATTCAGTCAAGAATGATCCAACAACTAGGGAACCAAAGGCCTGTGCTCTAACCTCTAGTCAATGGCTAGAGGAGACTTGGCTTCCCATTGATCAACATTGGCCAAACCTCTGCTGCAGTTGCCATTCACTATTGATCCCAAAACAAACTTGCTCTACTATAAATAGAGCTCATTTGTGTTCAGTTTGAGTACACCAAAGCCATCAAACATATGCTTTCCTCAAAATCCCTCTCTTTAGGCCAAAATGCCTTCTTTAGCAAGGTAACTCTGAGTTTTTGAGTTAGAGAGCATTTCCACCACAGCTCATGATCCTAAAACCTCCAATATATCATATCTAAGCTATCCAAACTCTCACAAGTGACCTGTAATCCTTAAATCACAAAGTCACCTCTCAAAACCTCAAAATAGTACTTTTGTGCATTTTTCAAGCCATGCCTTGATTCAGTCACTTTCCAAACCAGATAAAACCTCAAACACACTCCAAATATCATCCTTGAACTGTCCCAAATGGTTCCCCCCATCTGGAACACCATTTGAGAGAGTTGCTATTTTGGCCATTTTAACCCCTTTTGCAAGAAAGGTCCAGTTTGTGTTTTTGCTGGTTCAAGCTGATTCAAATCATCCTAAAAGCTTCTAAGGGATAATTTGAGAGTGTTCAAGGCATCAAACCATTTCTGGAACAAGGGACTTGGCAGATTGCACCAAAAACTCCAAAAGCTCAAAAAGAGGTAAGCATCATGACTTGAACTTTCCAAATTATGCATTGCTTAGAAGTCCACTGATCATGCACATCTCATACATGTTATATATGTTATGTTTGAACCAATTCATCATGTAATTCATGCCTGTACCAAAGTGTAGCATAGAAAATGCAATTATAGGCATATTTCAAAACCACCATCGGATTTTGAGGAGGGAGCATGATCTGAAAAAAATACCACCACCATTGGATTCCTTGTGAAATTCTAGGCCAGATGCAAATAAATTTTGTCCCCAACCATGGAGAAATGAGAAAGTTATGGACCTTCCCATTTCTTGCCAAAACTTGCATTGCCTTGCCTTGGCCAGGCCTAGAAAACAACGCAAGCCTTGTATATTTGTTGGTTTGTTTTAATCAAAGGATGTATCACCACCCCAGTGGTAAGGCGCGCGCCCTATAACCTTGAGGTCGTGGGTTCAAACCCCACCCATGCCATTTTATGTTTTCTCATATTTTGCTATTTTTTTCCAATATATTCATGTTTTGTTAATTAATTGGAAAATTAATAAATCCCTCAATTTTAATTATTTTTTATTGGTTCTTTTTGAAAAAAATAACAAAAATGTTGAAATATTTTATTCCCAAAAAAAATTAGATTTATATTATTTATTTAATATAATTAGTATTTTTGTGAATAAATGTCTTTTATTTGTTTTTAAACTCTTTTAAAAATAAATATCCATTTTGGAAAATCAAAACCAAGTAGGTTTTAATTCATCTTATGATGAAAACCTCATTTTTCAAACCTTCAACAAAAATCACAAGTGATTTATTCAAACTTATTTGGTATTTTTATCATTTTATTTGATTTTCTTTAAATATTTCCTTTTAAAAGAAAACAAATTAGGGTTTCCTTGATTTTCACTCAAACAAACTTTTTTCAAACACTCATGGGCCTCTAATAGAGTGTAAGAGCCAATCCTTTGTAAATACAAACCTCTTTTTGGGCCTCAAATGTTGTATAAGTCCCGCTGTATTTCAAAAGTTCGGCGCGATCATCGGCCGTTTAAAACAAATCATCTGGTCCTCTCCTCGATCTATAAGACCCATTCAAAATCATTTTGGGCCTCTAATAGAGTGTAATACCCAATCCCCTTTTAACCAAAACAATCTTTGGGCCTCAGATATTGTATAAGTCCCTCTGCGTTAAAAGAAAAGCTCTGCGCGATCGACAGTTCAAACGAATCATCTGGGCCTACCCTCGTGTTATAAGCCCCATTCTTTTTTCTTTCAATCATTTTGGGCCTCTTGAGAGAGTGTAAGACCCATCCCCTTGTACAGAAAACCTTTTGGGCCTCAGTCACTTGTATAAGTCCCTGTACAATTTCAAACAACAGTGCAATCACTGATAAAACCCTGGGCCTCTCCTTGAGTTGTAAGCCCCAATTTTCCTTTCAAAAGCACTTTCTCCTTTGATTTTGAATATAATATTGTTATCAAAGCTTTCTTTGTTGAACAAACTAACCAAACAGCATGGAAGCTCTACAACCGAGTAAGTGTTAACCCGCTTTCATTTACCGCTTTCATATGTATATAACTGTACTGTGGGGTTGTTTCACTGTAAGTCTTCTTTCATAAACTCATATCGACTGTGTAATAATAGTATAGATATTTAGAGTTTCCCCGGAAACTACGTCTAGAACTAGACAAAACCTCGTTTCCCTATATCCGACGTTATACCGGATATTTCAACATAACCTAAACCATGAGAATTTTCTTTCACAATAATTTTAGATAACTAGATTTAAGAAATCTCCCCCCCCCCCCCCCTTGAACAGTTCACACTACGCCAAAAATATGTTTAGACAGCACCTAAAAGACAGCGCTTTTATACAAAAGCGTTGCTAAAAAGAATAAAAAAATTTCGCTAAAAAAAACGCCTTAAAAGAAAGGCTTTAGAAAGCGCTTTTCAAAAGCGCTGTAAAAGACTGCCACCTTAGACCACCTTAGAAAACGCTTTCCAAAAAGCGCTGCTATAGGTATTACTTTAGAGAGCGCTTTTAAAAAGCGCTGTCTAAAGGCCACCTTAGAAAGCGCTTTCAGAAAGCGCTCTTATAGGGCTCTAATTATTTTCACTTTAGAAAGCGCTTTCTAAGGAAAAGAGCCCTCTAAAGTCCTTTACTAATTAAAATATAAAACAATTCTAAACATTTTCAGAGACACTTCTATTCATTTTCTCTCTCGACCGTTTCTCTAAAACCCTTGCCGTCGTTCTTGCATGCCATTATTTCCGTCGTTCTTTGCCGTTGCCATTGCCGTTACCGTCACTGTTGCCATTATCGTCGTTCTTGCATTCAGTTCCCATTCGAAACTCTCCTTTGTTCTTCAGTTCAGGTATTCTTCAGTTCCCATTATCGTTCTTCGTTCCTCTTTGTGAGCAATATTTAACAACTCTAGCTTATTGAATGTCATTGTTAGAAAAATAATAATAATATTGTCGAAAAATGTTCTGTTTGTTCTCAATATTCAGTTTTGCATTACTTCCTTCGTAGAAAAATGTTCAAGATACAATATTTGTGAACTCATGAACACTGTTGCTTTTCAGTAACTTGGACGATAAGCATATCACATGTTTGATGTAATGCCACACAAAAAATGACTTGTTCTGTAATCAGTCATATATATTAATAGTATTTTTCATTCTATTTTTCCATAATATGCAACCTTGTTTTGTTTAAATTATAGAATCAGAGAAAATTAGGGGAATTCTTAGGGTATTTACTGTGATATGAATAGAGTTTTAAGAATGTAACCAATGTCTAGTCTTTAATCAAGAATGAGTCACTAATCTTTGATAACAATTATGTTGCATTTGTTGTGGTTGCATATTTTTCCAGTGTGATTCGTTGGCTGCAGTGTTGATGAGTCAATGTGACTAATTCTTTTGTTGCTTTTAAATGTTGGTATTTGACTGTTATTCCTTTTTTGGTTAGAATGTGATTCAAACATTTGGTTACCACTTATACAAGTGATACTGCTTATTTTCGAAATAGATTCTTCATAGATGAATGATGATAGCTGAGTCAATTTGATTAATTCTTTTGTTACTTTTAAATGTTGGTATTTGTCTGTTATTCCTTTTTTAGTTAGAATGTGATTCAAACATTTGTTAGAATGTAATTTACATCTCTAAAGGTAATTAGTTGTTCTCTCTCGCCACTGTAATTATATATAACTTATATCATTCAATGGATTATGGATTATGGATTATGGATTTTTATATTTGTCATTTAATTTTTGTTACATTTTTTTTACATGGTAATGTTAGACTCCTACAAAACCCGCAGCAAAGAATAAAGGGGTTTTGCGGCAAAACGAGTCTGTTGAATCACACAGAGAGGTAGCTTTTAAGTGTTATTCTATTATCTGAATTCATGATTTTCTACTTTACCTAACTTATATGATTGTTAGGTTCCTGCTTAACCTTCACAACAGACCGGCAAGAAAAAAGCTCCTACAAGGACCGTGAAGGAAAAAAGACCTCACTTTCAGACGTGTCTAGAAACACTTTTGTCAATGTCAGATTTGATGCAAGGTGCTATTCGTCAAATCAACATGGACGAAGGTGTTTTTTGGTTTTCCTCATTTCAGAGATAATCGGAAAAGAGGACATGGAGCAGGTTTTCAATCATACTGAATTAGGCATCGGTGTTATGCATTCATACATCTGGTACTCCAATCAATCTATTATTTAATTTAGCTGAACAATTTATTTACACATTTCAATGATAATAGTCTAATGTTTCTTATGTTTTTATTTAAGGTGCATGTATGAAAAATTCATGCGGGGGACGGATTTGTCAAACAAATTCCGTTTCTTCTCTTGCAGCCTTGTTAATGCACCGAGAATTGGTATGAATGCAATTGAAGTAAGAGACCACTTACTTGAGCGATTTATGGCCAGCAACACATAAAGTCTGTTTCTTTTACCGTATAATACTGGAAACGGGTAAGATTTTCATTATAATTTCATTCTAATCTTTAATTTGTATCTTTTGCGTAGAAATTATCCATCTAAACATTTGTTATATTTTACAGTGGACACTGGTTGTTGGTTGCCATTAATCCTATAACAGAAGTGGTCTATTATCTTAATTCATTGGATACTAATTGGTCCACATATCAGAATATGAAGGATGTGGTTGACACGTAAGTGAGATTGTTCAAAATATTCGTGTGTATTTGTATATTTAATTATTTCTGTGACATTGTTCTAAGTTTACGTTTTTCTTTTATAGAGCTATACTACTATACTGTGCACAAAGAGAGACTCGAGTAGCACGGGCTAGATCAACCAATATTACATGGGTCAAAGTGGAGGTATATTAATTTTCACAATATTGCTTATTAGTGATGCTACTTAATAACACAAAACATCTATATATTATTTATTATTTGTTTGTCTATGTGTAGTGCCCTCGTCAGCGTAATGGCATAGACTGCGGGTACTTCGTTTTGAGGTTCATGAAAGAAATCCTTCAAATAGGACAATTGGAGATTCCTATTACGGTATGCATGGTTTTATAACTTAGGATTTATTTTAATATTTATCGGATATGTCATATAATTTATTATTTTTAACTAAATAATGCGTATTTTGTTTTGTTATGTAGTATTTCGAAGATATGGCGTGTTCTTGTTACACAAGGAAACAATTGAATTATATTACGGAAGAATTGTGCGAATTCTTTCTTCTAAGAAGAATTCTTTGAATGTATAGTTTTGTGAATGTAAATTTTAGTTTTGTGAATATAAGAAAATTCTGTTACAAGAAGAATTCTGTTGTAAATTCTAGTTTTGTGAATAGAAGGAAATTCTGTTGTAAATTCTGTTGCAAGAATTCTGTTGTAAGAATTCTGTTGTAAATTCTAGTTTTGTGAATAGAAGGAAATTTTGTGTTTATTGAAATGTATATGAATTCTGTTGTTGCAAGAATTCTATTTATTGAAATGTATAAGAATTCTGTTGTTGCAAGAAATTCTATAAGAAATGCAGGTTTGAAACTATGCAGGGTTCTGCATTAAAAAATGGCTAAAATGGGATTTTTTATACGTAGAAAAAATCAATAAAATTATAGGTATACTTTAGGGAGCGCTTTTAAGGAAAAAGCGCTCTCTAAAGTCCCCTTTAGAGAGTGCTTTTAGGGAAAAAGCGCTCTCCAAAGGTATATAAAAAAATCATTTTCCGTATACATTAGACAGCGCTTTCAAAAGCGCTGTCTAAAAGCACCTTTAGAGAGCGCTTTTGAAGGAAAAAGCGCTTTCTAAAGTATATAAATTTTTTTTTTTTTAATTTTAAACATATACTTTAGACAGCGTTTTTAAAAGCGCTGTCTAAAGTCCCCTTTTAGAGAGCGCTTTTTCATAAATAAAAAAGCGCCGTCTTTACCTACGACGGCGCAGGCTTAGACAGCGCTTTTAAGTGCTTTTATAGGGCAAAAAAAGCGCCATCTTTTCCCTCTTTTCCCGTAGTGTCATATACAGAAGGCCAATGTTCCAAGTGAAACCCCTTCTGGAACTGTTCATCAGCCTCCTCTTGGGCTTAGTGCAAGGACCCACAGGATTCCTAAAAGCATCCCCGCCTCCTCTTGGGCGTTGTACAAGGACCCATCAGCTTCTTATAAGTTTTCACAGCCTCCTCTTAGACTTCGTATAATGATTCTTCCTCCGGGAAGATAGCCTCCTTTTGGGCTTCGTACAAATTTTCCCTCGGCTTCTTAAAAGTTTTCTCGCCTCCTCTTGGGCTTCGTACAAATTGTACCGACAACCTCCTAGAGGTATAGGAACATAAATTAGTCATCTTAATAGAACAGTCTTTCAAAGAGTCTAGATCTTACTACTACTGTTTCTTAAGCATAGTACAAAAGATAAAACCCGTAGACTCGGACAGTCTAAAGCTCCTTTGGATTCCCCGTTTCCTTAGAGAACGGGAAATAATCCTGATCCTCAGATCAAATCCATGAGTACAACATTACCCATATAAGAACTGATTTTCTCTTTTAACCAACATGTTGGACCTGTCACTCAACTGAAACAGTTACCCTAGCCTTCTCTTGGGCTTTGTACAAATGATTCTCCCCAGCGGAGCAAACCTTTTAGCCTACATCTCGGGATTCGTACGAGATACAAAATCACTCTCTTGTTGAGTATAAAAGACTCTCTTGTTGAGTCAAACATCTTTTAGCCTCCATCTCAGGCTTCATACGAGATACAAAAACACTCTCTTGTTGAGTCAAACACCTTCAGCCTCCATCTCGGACTTTGAACGAAATACAAAACACTCTCTTGTTGAGTATAAAAGACTCTCTTGTTGAGTCAAACAACCTTTAGCCTCCGTCTTGGGCTTCGTACAAGACACATACAAAAGCACTCTCTTGTTGAGTCAACCCTTTTAGCCTCTCTCTCGGGCTTCGTACGAGACACATAAAAACACCCTCTTGTTGGGCCAATAGCCTCCTTTTAGGCTTTGTATAAGAAAACCCCGGTTGAGTCAATCAACCTTTTAGCATCAAAGTTGTGCCTCGTTCACAGTATACAAACATCAACAACTCATTCCCCCTTCATCTATTAGCTGTAAGCGACAATCCTCTGGATTATTTACATCCACACCACTGTCCCTCTTTTAGCATGAGAAATTCCGAAGGAAAGATGGCATTGCTCTAAACTGAGTTAAAGTCTTCTCTTTCAGGTTAAAAATCCCCTATAAAGGAAATTATGGCATTGCTGGATTCACATATCCCAGTTAAAGTAATTCTCCTTTATAACCAGTCACCCAACAGTTGTGACAAACATACCCCTCTTTAGAGATGACAAATTCTCTCTAAAGTCAAAACCCTTTAGCTTCACATCTTGGGCTTCGAACAAGATACAAATAGACCCTTTAGCTTCACATCTTGGGCTTTGAACAAGATACAAACCACCTTTAGCTTCATGTCTTGGGCTTTGAACAAGAAACCAAAACACCATTTTCTCCCATAGAATAGGAGGAACTATGTTCACTCTGATTTCCCTGTTTCGATAAACGGGAATACGTAGGCATAAGATTGAAAGAGAAATCCTAGCGAGCACACTAATCAAAAACCCAAAATCTCATACCTTCATACATCAATCGAAAAGCATCAGTCCTAACATCCTACCAATAGCATAGTCCCATCATTTCAGTCTTAACAAAATAAACAGAAAAAGGCCCCACTTCCACATAGCATCCGTAACCTAACAGACCGCTGTTTAAACTCAATATGCAAGCAGGGTTAGTTGGAGACATCTATTTCCCTTCCTTCATCAGCTTCAATAGGATAAAAAATGAATCTACCTGTAGTACCCCAGAGCGGCAGTGCTTAAGAACCACGTCCAAAATCGCTCGCTACAGTCACGAGCATAGAGCCATGGATCTACCCATCCCTAAAGGTGTGTACTAATAGGTCAATTTTTTGTACCTATAGAACGGGTTCTAACAGAGGTTCCCAAAATCATTGACCCCTCTTAGTGATATTAACAGCAAGCCGATTAACTCAGGAGAGATGTAATATCCTAAGATGAATTTCCTTTGAGTGTAGTATCGCGTATCAACTATTCTCGATAGTCACCGCACTACCTAATGGTTTAATGGTTACTAAATCCTCAGCTTCAAGGGTAACCCAATGGGATAAAACAATGCTTTCACGACATGCTCGTTCAACATTGGTAAATCCACGCGGGAACCTCCATTGATTCGGTGGACTCTCAAGTCTACTTGGTCGAGATTCACTCCCTATAAGCCTCCCCGAATATGCCACCACTTATCTCAATGTTCTCCCAGACTGACCACATGCGTATTAATCGCATTCCCAAATAACAGTAATTTAAACACGGGTATCAAATAATATGACAGTAGATGATATATAAATAAAAATGAGAAAACAAGTAAATAAACAGAAAAAATAAATGCAAAGCAAGGCCTAGACCTCTTAGGAACTCTAATCCTAGATATCCCCAGCAGAGTCGCCATTTTTCTGTAGCGTGCAGTTTTTGTTGGTGACACGACCACCTTACCGCGGGATTGGGATTTGGGTGCTACTTTCTGATTTCTGTATTTATCCTATGAAGTTGGTTAAGGAAGGGGAAGATATCTTAAACTAACCATGCACGCAAATGTTTTCTTTAACAAATGCTAAGAGATCGGGAAACGGGGTCTGGTTATACAAAAGGAAGCTATTAACACCCAGTGTATCTATGGTAATCCATAGGAACCTTCTTTGGCATGCATTTCTGTTAACTTTAAATGCTTTCTTGTGTTTATCTGCTATTTTTGGGAAAGTTTCTCTTTTGGGAGAATTGAGAGAATGTTTTTGTTGTTTTCGGGTTTTCTGTTGTTTTTGGGAAGGTACTGGACCTAAAGTTTTTTATTTGTGTGCTTGCTAAGATTTCACAATATTATGCCTACGTATTCCCGTAAAGAGATTTGGGAAATCAGAGTAATCGTAGTTCCTAGGAGGAAAGATATTTTGATGTCTTGTTCAAAGCTCAAGATTGAAGCTAGCTGAGTATTTGTGTCTTGTTTAAAGCCCAAGATTGAAGCTAAAAGAGTGTTTGTGTCTTGTTCAAAGCCCAAGATTGAAGCTAAAAGGGTGACTAAGAGAGAGAATTTTTCATCTCTAAAGGGAAAAATCTCACCTATCTATCACAAGATGTTGGGTAATTGGTTATAAGGGAAATTGCTTTAACTCGGATGTGTGGAATCCAACAGTGCCTTAATTTCCTTTATAAGAGAGATGTCATGAAGGAAGAAGCTTTAACTCAGTGTAGAGCAATTCCACTTTTTCCTTTATGAATCTTTCATGCTAAGAGAGGGACATTGACTTGGATGTATGGAATATAGAGGCTTGCCACTTACAGCAGTCAGATGAAAGATAAGTTTTAACCAGGATAAAGGAAGGACTCCAACTTGGATTTTGAATCAACAAGTGTGCCTCTTACAACAATTATCTGGAAAAAGGTTTTGATTATTTATTTTGAGATGTGATGTATAGAGAGATGTCTTCCTACAGAGTGGACGTATGGTCTCATCTGAGGGGATGTTAATTTTTGTGTGCCTTGATCAAAGCCCAAGGTTGAAGCTAAAGGAAAATGACTCCACTGGGGAGGGTTTTATTTGTCTTGTACAAAGTCCAAGATTGAGGTTGACTGGGGAAATTCTTATATGAAGCCTAAGAGGAGGTTGTCTCTTGCTGAGGATTGATGGAAATCCAGGAGCAGGTCCAGATTGTATTGGGGAATCCACAGGGTTTTACTCTTGCTAGGAATCAGGGAAGAGTTGAAGTACCAGATGCCATGAGGCTCTGATTTCATTGGGGATTTATTGATGGTAAATTGACCCTGGCTAGGGTTTCTCAAGGTGAAAATTAAGCCTTGTTGGGTGTCAGGGGAGTTTAAAGATGAGTTTGAAAACCTTAGAGGCTTTAACTCTTCTGGAGACTAGTGTATTGATAGAGTAATTAGGGTTCTTCCTATGCTTTTAGGAAACTTGAGGGTCTCTGTGTGAGATCTAAGAGGAGATGAGACTTTCCAAGTCTTATTTGAATAAAGCCCTAGAGGAGGCTGAGACTGTCCAAGTCTCTCAAGAAGTGGTAGGCTCTAGTGTAGAGAGAGATCTTTGTATGATGCCCAAAAGGAGGCTGTTGGTTTATGGGATGAAGATAAACCCTTGCATGGTATGATGTTCTGGAATTTTGACTTTTTTGGGGATTGAACTAGTACTCATGCCTAAATTCTATCCTATACTTTTAGGAAGCCTTCGGGTCCTTGTACTAAGCCCAAGAGGAGGCTAGGGAAACTTCTAGGAAGCCTGTTGTTGTACCCCAAATTTTACCCCTTAGATGTCATAACATCTTGCACTTACATTTAGGGTTCAATCATTTGTGCATTGTTAACTAACCACCATATCTTGCTAGTTTGTTCTTTTGTGTGAAAGCCAGGGTTTACACAGGTAAGAGAACACAAGTCAATAAGCCAGACTCTCACATGTTTTAAGGTCTCCTAATACATTCTTTGGCTCCATACAACCATCACAAGTGTCCCCTAATTGATTGAGAGTGGTGTGTGAATGTCATTTGTTCAAGAAAGGCAACTGATGCTCCAAATGCAACCATTTGAGCTCACCTGCATCCTAGAGGTCCAATTCAATAAGAAATCAAGTATGTTTGGTTCCTATTACTAGTGCCTTGAGCCACAGGATTCACTATGCCTTAAACTAGGGTTTTATCAGCACCAGTCAACCATTGCCTTTGATTTTGATCAAGACATGTCCCCCAAGCTTTGGGAAATGATTCCACATGATACTGGATATCCTTAGAAGCCATCTATGGACCTTGGAAGAGATTGAAGAAGCAAGATCCTCAAAGATCATCCAATGGAATTCCTGAGGAAATTAGGGTTTTGACTGACAAAGTCAAGCCTCTGACTTTGTTGTTATTGGCCCAAAATGAAGTATTCAAGTCGCATATGTTCAGTCCTTGACTTGGAGCATGAGGGATCACCAAGGCATTTGTGAATTTTGTTTTAAAAAAAAAGAAAGAAAAGAAAAACAAAAAAAAAGAGAAAAAAAGCAAGTCATGGCACTGGCCACTCTTTGGTGGCACTGGCCATGAGAAAGCACGGCGCTTGCCATGAGGAAATGTGGCACCTGCCATGACGTGTGGCACTTGCCACAATTGAATGTGGCGCCTGCCATGAAGGGTGTGGCACTTGCCACAAAGGAACATGGCGCATGCCATGATGATTAGGTGGCGATTGCCATAATTTGCAAGCTACCCTTAAAAAAAATAATGTGTTTTAAATAATTTATGCAAATACAAGTGGATGCAACCTGATGAGAAGAAAGAGAAACTTTTCACAAAAGCATGGCTTGCACCTCTGCTCCAGTCTCATCAGTACACAAACTCCACAGGCCTATGACTAGAGTTTTTGAAGACTCTTGGCTCAGTTTCCAGCTTGCATGAAGGAAACGGAAAAAGGGTGTTTTGGACAAAATGAAAAAATCAGACCATACCTCAAGCTCTTTCTTTTTTCCTAAAAATACGGCATTGCTCCTCAGTGAAAAAACACACCAGATTCACCCTAAATATAGGTTGAATACTCTCTTCTTTTTCTCCCTCACTTATTCTTGAGAATCTGCAAGAACATTGTTGCAAGAATTTTGGCTCGAGCTTTCCACCGCCCAACACCACAAACCTTGCAGCAGCTGGTACTTTGAAGGAGAAGAAGCTCATTATTTTTTTTTTTCAAAACACGTACCTGTGAAGAGGCAGTGGACCATCTCCACTAGGTAGCACTCACTCTTTTTTTTTATTTCATTTTCAGATGCCATGATCATTGCTCCATGTTGTTATCATATTTATTATCATGTTAATGTTTGATTCTGGAAAATATATTGCAAATCATAATGTCATAATGTTTGAATTTGTTTGATTTTATCGTGAACTGGGTTTATGGTTGTTGTTTGAAAACTGAATAAGAAAAGAAGATTGTGGCACCCGCCATATATTTTGATGGCACTGGCCATAAGGTGTGGCACAGACCATGATGAATAGTGCCTGCCATGAAGAAAGTCATGGCACCTGCCATGGAGAATATGGCGCTGGCCATGGTATGATGGCACTGGCCATGCCTAGGTGGCGCTTGCCATAAGGCATATGGCGCCTGCCATGAGTTTGAATAGTGCCTGCCATAAAAAAATCATGGCACCTGCCATGAGGAATTGTGGTGACTGCCATACTGCCTTAATTTTTCTTCCATAATTTTATTTCTCATGTTCATTTTATTTTATTATTTATTTCTAAAATTTCAAAACAAAAAATATGCATAACTTTATATTCGATTCTCGGACTTTTATGGAAAATCATCAATTGTTTCCTAAAATTTTTTTTGAGAATTTTTGAGTATTCTATGGTATATGAAATGTTTGCTTGAGATTTGTTCTTGAATCTTAGATAAAGTCATTCTGTTGTTTGTATGTCTTGGCCTCTGTTGCTGAGTTTCATAGCTTGACATGTCTCTGTTTTCAAAACTTTGAGGATGTTATCCCTGCCTTACTTGTGCTCACTTATCCATGTTTGCCATGTTCATACTTGAAAGTTGATTGCACATATTGATTAAATGTTTACTGTCTTTGGATCATTGAACTCGTATGGTTCATTCAACTCTTATTCTCAAGTTGTTTCTCACCTTCCAAAGGAAAAGTCTCTATATTGACCTCAAAGTCATAGAAAGCTCATTATCATCCTTGACCTCATAGTCATAGGATCCACCCTTGACCTCATAGTCATTGGAAACCTTAATCCACCCTTGACCTCATAGTCATTGGTAACCTTAATCAAACCTTGACCTCATAGTCATAGGTAGTTATTTTCCTTGACCTCGTAGTCATAGCATATCAGCTTTGACCTCATAGTCATGGCCGCCCACCTTTGACCTCATAGTCATTGGAAGCATCTTCTTCCTTGACCTCATAGTCATAGGATCTCATCTTGGCCTCATAGCCACCTTTAACCTTTGACTTCATAGTCTTAGGTAAGCTTTGACCTCACATTCATAGCCATCTTCTTCCTTGACCTCATAGTCATAGGATCTCATCTTGACCTCATAGCCACCTTTAACCCTTGACCTCATAGTCATAGGTAAGCTTTGACCTCATAGTCATAGCCATCTTATTCCTTGACCTCATAGTCATGGGTAAGCTTTGACCACATAGTCATAAGCATCCATCCTTCCTTGACCTCATAGTCATAGGATTCCTCCTTGACCTCATAGTCATAGGATATCACCTTGGCCTCATAGCCACCTTACCATCTTGACCTCATAGTCATTGGTAACATCTTTCCTTGACCTCATAGTCATGGGATACCTTTCCCTTGGCCTCATAGCCATTCACCTCTTACAACTTAGAACTAAGTCAGAGTTCTTGGACTCTATGTGAACTCATCATTCACTTTCCCCATCACAACTTAGATTTAGAGAGTTTCTTAAACTCTACATGAGCTCATACTCATTCCCTTTGGAACTTTGGCCATAGTCAATGGTTCCTCCTTCAGCCTTAGTTAGGTGAACTACGGTTGCTCTGATTCTTTAGTCAGATACGTAGGCACAAGATGCGACGTCTTGGCGAGCAAACTTAGTGTATATACCCTTAGGTCATTACCTTTACCCTTAGCAGATTCTTAGCAAGCAAACATAACGAACACAAACATAAACAAGAGGTTCCTGTAGAGTAATACAGATACTTAGGGTGCTAATACCTTCCCTTAGTATAACCAACCCCCGAACCTAGATTCTCTTATTAGGGTTTTCGTTCTTTACCCTTTCCTTTGGATAAATCAAAGCTCGGTGGTGCATTTCAAAGTTTTGTGATTCAAGTTAATTAATAGCTTGTTATCCGATTCTCACCGCAACAGAAATGGCGACTTCACTGGGGAAAATCCTATATTTGAGGGTTAAGCCCACCTTGTTGTGTTTATGTTATTTATGTTTTTGCTTGCCTGTATATATGTACATATCTGTATGCCTGTTTTGTTAGATTCTTCTGTTTAACAGAGTTGTTACTATTGAATGGTGAGATAAGTCCTAACCCGGACTTGAGTGCACTTATTATAGGACGATGGTATATTCAAGGAGGCTTTGAGGGAGTCGATTCTCGAAAAAGTTGACTTGAGACACCATCACTCAGTTGAGGCCCTCTTGAGAGTTTAGGCATGTTGAACGGGTCTATTAGTGAAAATGTGCTACTCTCGACCTAGATGCCCTTGATATTGAGAACCGTAGTTATCTCTAACCACACTTGGCCCTTTTAGGATATAGTGCGAGGACTATGAGGGAGTTTATTCCCGAATTGATTGCTACGCGATACTACACTCAAATGAGATTCTCTTGAGAATATTATTGACTACCGAGTCATTCGGGAAATCGATAATATCTGAAAGATGGATTGTCGACTTTGGGAACTTCTTAGAACCCTGTTCTACAGTTGATAAACCAATAGAACATACCAATTGGGAAGGGTGAACCATGGCTCTATACTCATGACCTTAACCTAAACCCTTTGTTTGTGTGTTTGTACATTTGTGAATATGTGTGCATCTATGTGCTTGCACTTGTTTTGCATTCATACATCATAAGCATTCATTTCATGCCAGTTTCATGGAACTCAGACCTCCTTTTTGTGAATATCATAGGGATATCATGGACGGTGCTAGAACGAATACCGTGAAATACACTTTCAAGAGTCCTAAATTGGACGACCTAAGGAGATTGGGAGATTTGTTGACAGACCCCGAAGGATTCAAGGACATATATGGGAAGCTGCGGATCTTGTTGAATAAGAAAGTTGATGAAGGACTCCTCTCTAATTTGCTTCATTTTTATGATCCAAAGTACCATTGCTTTACTTTCCTTGATTATCAACTCTTGCCTACCCTTGAAGAGTATTCTCAGATAGTTAGTTTACCTATTAGGGATGAGTCTCCTTTCCCTATCTTCGAGAGGAACCCCAAAGAAGAAGAAATAGCTAAGAAAACCCGCTTGGAATTAGTTGACGTCCAAAACAACATGACTTCCAAAGGAGGAATTTTTGGGTCGACCACTAAGTTCTTAATCGAAAAAGCTCAGTACTATGCTAAGCACTTGAATAGGGATGCCTTCGAAGCCATTTTTTCATTACTCATCTATGGACTCTTCTAGTTCCCAAATATTGACAACTTTGTGGACATGAATGCAATCAAGATCTTCTTGAAGAAAAATCTTGTACCAACTTTGCTCGCTAATGCTTATCATTCAGTCCATTTGAGGAATGCTCATAATGGAGGTTAACTCACTTATTGTACCCTTGTGTTATATAGATGGTTTATTTCGCATCTACCGAATGCAGGCGCATTTTGGGATCTCAAGAAAGGATGGTGATCTAAGAAGATTATGGCTCTTTCTCATTCCGACATTGATTGGTACAACTGCGTGTACAATGGAATATTGATCACAAATAGTTGTGGAAACTTTGGCAACGTACCTCTTCTTAGTACCAAAGGAGGAATCAGCTACAACCCAGTGTTGGCTCGACAACAGTTGGGATATTCGTTGAATGATAAACCTCTTGGTATTCATTTAGAAAACATCTTTTTTGAAGGATATGATAAATATGAAGAGCAGAGAAAATTGATCTTGAGTGCTTGGGGTAGCAGACACAAGAAGGGAAGGAGTGCTATAGGAAAACCTAACTGTGTGTTCTTGGAACCGTATCTCCAATGGCTCCGAAGAAGAGCTATTGAGTTGAAAATGCCTCATTCTAGACAAGAACCAATTGCTTTGAAGGAAGATCCCATTCTGTTTTTCATGTCCAAGGAAGAAGAGCTGAAGATTTCACTGAGCCAAGCCTAGCAGGCAGGAGAAGCCTGGAAGCACACATATCAAGTGGTTGTTGAGGAGAACTTAGAGCTCCAAAAGCAACTACAAGCCAAAAATGAAGAGTTGCTCTCATGCAAGAGGAGGAAGAATCAAGAGGGACCAAGTACCCCTGATACTCAATCTGCTCCATGGAAGTTGATTGTCGACAGACTCATCGTGGAAAAGGATCAGATGGAGAAGGAAATTAGAAAGCTCAACATGAGGCTCCTAGGGGAATCTCCTTAGGTCTTTTTAGCTTTTATTTAGCATTATGTTTAAGGCTTTTGAAAATGTATTGACCTTTGTAATCCACTTTATTATTAATGAGAATGAGTCTTTGATACCTCTTGTTATGTCACAAATGTCCAAGTTCCATGAAACTTTTGCATCTTGCATCCCATGCGCCATTCGCATCTCATTTGCAATTCTCAATCTTGAGTCTCTCTTCTTCTTCTATGTATGAAGGATACATAGCACACCTATTCAAGACAATGGCGACAAAGAATGAAATTCTGAAGAACTAGGAAGACTTGAAAGAGGAAGTCAGAATCCTCAAAAGCCAGATGAATTCGGTTCTAAAAATTTTGCAAGCTCTGATGAAAGAGGGGCACGCTCACCCTGTTACTCCTAGAGAAATTGTCAGTTCATCGTCTCTTGTGGTTCCTCTAACTAAAGGACCTCCTCAGCATCAAGGGCCAGACCGTCGTCTACCGCGTCAGCATGCACGACAAAGGCCAAGGAAGCCAGAGAGGCACTTTTCTCCGCAACCAATGTCATACAGTCAGATGTTGCCAGTTTTCATCAAAGGTGGATTGGTAGTGCCAAAGGAGATAGAGCCATTTCCTTTTCCATACCTGCCAGGCTTTGACGCCAATGCCCGATGTGATTACTATGCTGGGGAACAGGGACATTCAACTGAAGACTGTAAAGTGCTCAGGAGCATGGTTCAGACTCTGTTAGACTCTGAGAGGATATCATTCACACCTCAAGGCATTCAAATCAACAATCCTTTGCCATCTCTGGTGGTTCTCCCATACCAAGGATCTGCCTTTGGGGAAACTTCATACCAGCCAACCTTTGGTCTGGTCTTACACCAGAATGTCATCGTCATCAGGTGTCTACCAAAAGGGAGTTTTAGCCTCCAACGGTTATTTCTCCTCGAGGTTCTCGAAACAAAAACAAGAAGAAGTGCTCTGTCAAAAGGGGCAAGGTTCACTACCAACCTATTCCTGTGCCACTGAGCAAACTTTTCCCACTGCTGATTCAGAATAAGTTAGTGACTCCTCGACCTCACAACCTTGTACCCAGACCTTGGCACAATGCAAACCTGACCTGTGAATTCCACAGGGGAGCTGAAGGGCATGACTCGGAGGGTTTCTGAGCTTTAGAAGCTACTGTGCAAAATCTGATCCACGACAAGGACTTGATATTCGAAGAAGATCGCCCAAAAATTGAATGCAAATTTCACACTGGTACAATGGGACATCCCATTGAAGAATGCAAAGATTTCAAAGAGAAACTGCTGAGTCTGCTGGAGATGCTGAAACCTCAAGAAGGAGGGTCAGATGCCGATGTCTCAACTCCCAAGGCAGAAGACAAAGGACTTGTGAGGCCTCTTAAGGTTCTATATCACAAGGAGCAAGTGATCAATGATGGAGGTGTTCCCCTGTTTGGGCCCGGAAACTGAAGTCAATTTGCCGAAACTGGTTGTATTTGTTTATTTCAATTATTTTCTTTGCACTTTGAATTTGTATTTGCTTATAAGTTGTTGTACTTTCAAATTGGCAATATTAATGAAATGTTTATGCACCTTTTGATTAAGTCCATTCCTTTCACTCATTTACTTTCATGTTCATAAAAAAAATATATCATTATCTTGTTTCATTCCACTTGTCAAATTGTTGTTAAGCAAAGATTGGGGAGGATGATGAAAACATTTTATCCATAATTGTTGTGGTATGTTTTCAATTAAACCTTGCCGATGATGTAAGGTGTTATTTCAATTCCCAAACACTAGAGGAATAAGGAAGATAATCCCTCGTTAACCCCTTTGAGCCTAGAAGTAGGAATTTTTCTTTCTTTACACAAAAAACCCTTAAATCTTAAACCTTGGGGTGGGTAGTTCTCAGTTTAACTTGGTTATGCATTCAAATGCAAGCGCTTCATGCAAGACACCAGTCAGCTCTCTCAAATCAAATGATAATAAAAAGAAGAGGTCTTATAACCTCAACAAGGACAAAGAAGAGGTCTCATAACCTCAATAAAGACAAAGAAAAGGTCTCATAACCTCAACAAAGACAAAAAGAGGTCTCATAACCTCAGAAGACAAAGAAGAGGTCTTATAACCTCAACAAGGACAAATAAGAGGTCTCATAACCTCAACAAAGACAAAGAAGAGGTCTCGTAACCTCAACAAAGACAAAAGGAGGTTTGATAATCTCAGAAGACAATGAAGAGGTCTCATAACCTCAACAAAGAAGAAGAGGTCTCATAATCTCAGCAAAGACAAGAGGAGGTCTTATAACCTCAGTAATAAAGGATAACCGGATTCTGCAAAGGAGTAATGACTACAAAGGTGTCTGAATCATCGTCAACTATCATCAATTCAATTCCTAGCCTATTAGGAACCTGAATGAATAGCTTGAGTTAACTGAGCATAGGATTGGAGTTCGTCACGAAGATTGGGTAGGGACAAACAAACTTTGAGCCTTTATCCTTTGTTTCATAAACAGTGAACCAAGCCACATTACAACCTTTAAAAAACCTAATTGAGGTACGGTTGTTTTGAAAGCATACTACAGCAAGGTTGATTAACCTGCCTCCTAATGATCTTTGCTAATTGCGTGTGTTGATCATTTCATCTGTCATTCCGTAAATGACGAGATCCACTTTATTTTTGTTTGTTTAATCATTCCACTATGTGTGTTTTCATCAATAAACTTTGTTTTCAAAAGCTTGCGCGAATTTTACATTAAGATTGCCAATTTTTAAATGAACAATACTTGTTTATAAGGAAATTCAATATCAAAGGAATCCCAACAAATGCAGCCAGCTAGGGAATTTGACTTGATAAAGGGCTCAGTCTGGGGCATCTCCTCCATAGATCAAGCATCCCAAGAGCTACTAAATCAGGAGCAGAAACTCTTCAAATTCAAGATATTGCGGCAAGTCTTCTTGAGGTCATCTTATGACAAGTTTAGACTCCAATGACCCATCAACAGGGGCAAGCTTGTTCCCTTGTTGTCACTACCGCAGTCTAAGGACTTTGTATTGCAAAATACGATTGAATTGGGGCAGTTATGTTAGGATCCATGAATCTCTTCAAGAGTTTGAAGACATTGGAGCATATGGTATGCCAGTTCTTCTGCAAAATCCTTTTGATGACTTATCCTCACAGACTAGTTAATCAGAAGCAGTCAGGTCGAGATTCGACAAATCTCTCAAGGGTTAGTTAGTCTGGGGTATTTCCTTCACATATCAACCAGTGAGCAAGTTCAAAGACTTTGTTGTGCAAGCGCCATTAATCTGGGGCAGTTACGCCGAGATTCATGAATCTAAGAGTTTGAAGATATTGAGGTATTTAGTATGTCTATTATTCTGTAAAATCCTCTTGGTATTTTCTACCAACATACCATGTAATCTGGGGCAGAGAAGATTTGAAGATTACCTGTTGCAAGAGCTGTTATTTATTATGGTGATCATCATACAAGTCAGGATACAGAATGACCCTGTTCTCGTGATATCCTTTGCCAGCTTCCCGATAAATTGTTACTTCAGTCGATCTTGGTGAATCTCCGTGGATCTTCCTCATCCAATAAAGAAATCAAGCTCATGATGGCAATCTTAGTGAAGTCATGATGCTATACCAAGTGGAACAATACTTTTCCCCCAAAAGAAGGTCTTAATCTTGAAGTAGAGCTACTTGTTCTGTTTATTCATCCTCAGTGATAGTCCAATCTGTTGAGTTTGGCTGGGAATCCTTGTCGAGATGTTTATTTCATCTCCATACTTGCTCCTTCTTGTCTGTTTTGTCAGCATAAGCATGGCATATAAGCATTCATATGCATAACATCTTAGCTATCTGCTACCCCTTTCTAGTGTTTACCTGCTTTGTTCACTTTGGCGTTTATCTCCCCAAGTGAGTGGGTTTGTCTATTCTCTCCAATAGAATTGTCAGCCATAGGCATAAATTGCTCATCCTTTCCATGTTCCCCACAGAGTTCAATCCTCGTGGATGATGGTTGGTTCAGTTATCTTTTCCATAATTAGATAAGATAAATCCCCATTCGAGCTCATTCCTCGATGATTAGAGTCTTGTTTGACCGTTTCTTTATAGCTTATCCCTAGATCGAACTTTGGTCCCTGGAAGATGTGGTTTCCGAACCTATCTTGAGCGTGCATTTATTTTGCGCTATGTCTCGCAGGAAGAATCTTTTACAGATCCTCGTTGAAGACAAAATCCTTTCTCCAAGAGTGTTGTGATATCAACATCTCTTTGGAATTTATACCCAACAACAAGTAGCAATCTCCTTGAGAAGCTTGTTTTGCTATCATTACCTCCACGGCGATAAGTAGTAATCTCTTCTGAGAGGCTTATCTATCTTTGGTGTTGTTCAACCTTTTGAAACTATAATTGGTATTCCCCATGAAGTCTAATCTGCAACCCCGGTAATGACCCATCTAATACAAACTTAGGCCAGCTATGAACCTAAAGTCCAGTAATTTCTGACATTGTTTGTTTCTTGGTTAGCTGTGAACCAAAACATCAGGTCAACTGTGAACCTCAATCTAGGCCCAACTCATATTGGTGTCCAAAGTCCAGCCTTTGCTGACCAAACCAACTCATATTGGTATTTTCAGGCCCAACTCATATTGGTGTCTAAAGTCCAGTCTTTGCTGGCAAACCAACTCATATTGGTATGTCCAAATCTAACTCATATTGGCATTCAAAAGTCCAGCTCATATTGGCATTCAAAGATCCAACTCATATTGGTGTCCAAAGTCCAACTCATATTGGCATTTCGAATCCAGCTCATACTGGTACTCAAAATCCAGCTCATACTGGTATTCAAAATCCAGCTCATACTAGTATTCAAAATCCAGCTCATACTGGTATTCCAATATCCAGCTCATACTGGTATTCAAAAGTCCAACTCATATTGGCATTCAAAGATCCAATTCATATTGGTGTCCAAAGTCCAACTCATATTGGCATTTCGAATCCAGCTCATACTGGTACTCAAGATCCAGCTCATACTGGTATTCAAAATCCAGCTCATACTGGTATTCAAAATCCAGCTCATACTGGTATTCAAAATCCAGCTCATACTGGTATTCAAAATCCAGCTCATACCGGTATTCCAAAATCCAGCTCATACTGGTATTCAAAAATCCAACTCATAATGGTATTTAAAGTTCAACTCATATTGGCATTTCAAAGTCCAAATCATATTGGCATTTCAAAGTCCAATTCATATTGCCATTTCAAAATCCAGCTCATACTGGTATTCAAAGTCCAGCTCATACTGACATTCAAAGTCCAGCTCATACTGGCATTTCAAATCCAGCTCATACTGGTACCCAAAATCCAGCTCATACTGGTACCCAAAGTCCAACTCATATTGTTATCTTAACCAACTTATATTGGTACCCGAGTCCAATCATTAATGGCTTATTAACCTTATTCCCAGGTAAAGTTCAGTCATTATCTTTCATCATTTGGCGCGCAAAAGTTTATCTATGTATTTTCTGGCTTTTCTTGAAGATCCTGTTTGAAATCTTCAGTATAAGAAAATCCCAGAAAATCTTTTGTTGATGTCTATCCTTTTATTTCAAACTGGTCCCCAGTGGAGATCATGTCTTCTTTCTGGTTTCATGCCCAGTAAGAGTGTGTCTTTTTTCCCCCAGTGTCGTCCGGTCACATATAAACCTGTCGTCCATCTCCCTGGATCTTTCCCCAGTGGAGAACACCTATCTAGCTCCTATCCCCAGTGAGGATCTGTAGGGTCTCCCCTTAGCTTTATTTTTCTATCCCCAATATTGCCTTGGAGTCTCCCCAGTTGAGTCTCTCCTGTTGGTTAGTCTGTCTCCCCAATGAGCCTTCCTTGTGGATGCTAACCTTATCCTTCCCCAGTAATCTCACTTGTGGTGGTTTGATCTTTATCTCTGGTGTTTTTTTTGTCTACATTCTTGCACTATCATGGCATCATATCATCATACTAAAAGTTCATGGCATGTCAGCATATGCATGTCTATTTTTTTGTCCTTAGCATCTGTATTCCATCTAAGGGCAAAAGTTTTCGGTTTACTATATTTAAACACCTTTCACCTGTATGTCCCAAGGACCTTCTTTCCCCGTGCCATACGGTAAAGCTATTTAAATAGGGGAAACTGTTGTACCCCAAATTTTACCCCTTAGATGTCATAACATCTTGCACTTACATTTAGGGTTCAATCATCTGTGCATTGTTAACTAACCAATATATCTTGCTAGTTTGTTCTTTTGTGTGAAAGCCAGGGTTTACATAGGTAAGAGAACACAAGTCAATAAGCCAGACTCTCACATGTTTCAAGGTCTCCTAAGACATTCTTTGGCTCCATACAACCATCACAAGTGTCCCCTAATTGATTGAGAGTAGTGTGTGAATGTCATCTGTTCAAGAAAGACAACTGATGCTCCAAATGTAACCATTTGAGCCCACCTGCATCCTAGAGATTAAAGAAGAAATATCAAATATCATCTAATGGAATTCCTGAGGAAATTAGGGTTTTGACTGAAAAAGTAAAGCCTCTGACTTTGTTGTTATTGGCCCAAAATGAAGTATTCAAGTCGCGTATGTTCAGTCCTTGATTTGGAACATGAGGGATCACCAAGGCATTTATGAATGTTGTTATAAAAAAAGAAAGAAAAGAAAAACAAACAAAAAAAGAAAAAAAGCAAGTCATGGCACTGGCCACACTTTGGTGGCACTAGCCATGAGAAAGCATAGCGCTTGCCATGAGGAAATATGGCACCTGCCATGATGTGTGGCACTTGCCACAAGTGAATGTGGCGCCTGCCATGAAGGGTGTGGCACTTGCCACAAAGGAACATAGCGCCTGCCATGATGATTAGGTGGCGATTGCCACAATTTGCAAGCTACACTTAGAAAAAAATAATGTGTTTTAAATCATTTATGCAAATACAAGTGGATGCAACCTGATGAGAAGAAAGAGAAACTTTTCAACAAAAGCATGGCTTGCACCTCTGCTCCAGTCTCATCAGTACACAAACTCCACAGGCCTATGACTAGAGCTTTTGAAGACTCTTGGCTCAGTTGCCAGCTTGCACGAAGGAAATGGAAAAAGGGAGTTTTGGACAAAATGAAAAAATCAGACCATACCTCAAGCTCTTTCTTTTTTCCTATAAATAGGGCATTGCTCCTCAGTTAAAAAACACACTAGATTCACCCCAAACATAGGCTGAATACTCTCTTCTTTTTCTCCCTCACTTATTCTTGAAAATCTGCAAGAACATTGTTGCAAAAATTTTGGCTTGAGCTTTCCACCGTCCAACACCACAAACCTTGCAGCAGCTGGTACTTTGAAGGAGAAGAGGCTCATCATTTTTTTCCTGAACACGTACATGTGAAGAGGCAGTGGACCATCTCCACTAGGTAACACTCACTCTTTTTTTTTATTTCGTTTCAAATGACATGATCATTGCTCCATGCTGTTATCATATTTATTATCATGTTAATGTTTGATTCTGGAAAATATATTGCAAATCATAATGTCATAATGTTTTAATTTGTTTGATTTTATCGTGAACTGGGTTTATGGTTGTTGTTTGAAAACTGAATAAGAAAAGAGGATTGTGGCACCCACCATATATTTTGATGGCACTGGCCATAAGGTGTGGCACTGGCCATGATTAATAGTGCCTGCCATGAAGAAAGGCATGGCACCTGCCATGGAGAATATGGCGCTGGCCATGGTATGATGTCATTGGCCATGCCTAGGTGGCACTTTCCATAAGGAATATGGCGCCTGCCATGAGTTTGAATAGTGCCTGCCATAAAAAAATCATGGCACCTGCCATGAGGAATTGTGGCGACTGTCATACTGCCTTAATTTTTCTTCCATAATTTTATTTCTCATGTTCATTTTATTTTCTTATTTATTTCTAAAATTTCAAAACAAAAAATATGCATAACTTTATATTCGATTCTCGGACTTTTATGGAAAATCATCAACTATTTCCTGAAAACGTTTTGAGAATTTTTTAGTATTCTGTGGTATGTGAAATGTTTGCTTGAGATTTGTTCCTGAACCTTAGATAAAGTCATGCTATTGTTTGTATGTCTTGGCCTCTGTTGCTGAGTTTCATAGCTTGACATGTCTCTGTTTTCAAAACTTTGAGGATGTTATCCCTGCCTTACTTGTGCTCACTTATCCATGTTTGCCATGTTCATACTTGAAAGTTGATTGCACATATTGATTAAATGTTTACTGTCTTTGGATCATTGAACTCGTATGGTTCATTCAACTCTTATTCTCAAGTTGTTTCTCACCTTCCAAAGGAAAAGTCTCTCTATTGACCTCAAAGTCATAGAAAGCTCATTATCATCCTTGACCTCATAGTCATAGGATCCACCCTTGACCTCATAGTCATTGGAAACCTTAATCCACCCTTGACCTCATAGTCATTGGTAACCTTAATCAAACCTTGACCTCATAGTCATAGGTAGTTATTTTCCTTGACCTCGTAGTCATAGCATATCAGCTTTGACCTCATAGTCATGGCCGCCCACCTTTGACCTCATAGTCATTGGAAGCATCTTCTTCCTTGACCTCATAGTCATAGGATCTCATCTTGGCCTCATTGCCACCTTTAACCTTTGACCTCATAGTCATAGGTAAGATTTGACCTCATAGTCATAGCCATCTTCTTCCTTAACCTCGTAGTCATATGATCTCATATTGGCCTCATAGCCAACTTTAACCCTTGACCTCATAGTCATAGGTAAGCTTTGACCTCATAGTCATAGCCATCTTCTTCCTTGACCTCATAGTCATAGGATCTCATCTTGGCCTCATATCCATCTTTAACCTTGACCTCATAGTCATAGGTAAGCTTTGACCTCATAGTCATAAGCATCCATCCTTCCTTGACCTCATAGTCATAGGATTCCTCCTTGACCTCACATTCATAGGATATCACCTTGGCCTCATATCCATCTTATGATCTTGACCTCATAGTCATTGGTAACATCTTCCCTTGACCTCATAGTCATGGGATACCTTTCCCTTAGCCTCATATCCATTCACCTCTTACAACTTAGAACTAAGTTAGAGTTCTTGGACTCTATGCGAACTAATCATTCACTTTCCCCATCACGACTTAGATTTAGAGAATTTCTTAAACTCTACATGAACTCATACTCATTCCCCTTGGAACTTTAGCCATAGTCAATGGTTCCTCCTTCAGCCTTAGTTAGGTGAACTACAGTTGCTCTAATTCTTTAGTCAGATACGTAAGCACAAGATGCGACATCTTGGCGAGCAAACTTAGTGTATATACCCTTAGGTCTTTACCTTTACCCTTAGCAGATTCTTAGCAAGCAAACATAACATAACACAAACATAAACAAGAGGTTCCTGTAGAGTACTATAGATACTTAGGGTGTTAATACCTTCCCTTAGTATAACCAACCCCTGAACCTAGATTCTCTTATTAGGGTTTTCGTTCTTTACCCTTTCCTTTGGATAAATCAAAGCTCGGTGGTGAATTTCAAAGTTTTGTGATTCAAGTTAATTAATAGCTTGTTATCCGATTCTCACCACAACACCTGTTGGTCCTTGTACTAAGCCCAAGAGGAGGCTGAGAGATGCTTCTAGGAAGTCTGTGGGTCCAAACATAAGAAAAGTTCAAGAAAGGTTTCACTGGGAATAATTTTTTCTTTGTTGAACAGATATATGATTTGAAGAAATTCAAAAGAGGTTTCACCGGGAATTAATCCTCTCTAGGGAAATGAATTTCTTGTGTGCATACATATATTTTTAAGTTTTGACAGTCTTGAGAAAAGTTTCACTGAGAATAATGTCTTTCTCTGTTTCATATTGAATAAGCCCAAGAGGAGGCAGACTGTATAGAGAATTTCCTATGAGGGAACTAGTTTTGACTATGTTGAAAGTAACTTCTAGTTTTACCTAAGTGTAGACCTAATTGCTGGGAAAGCTCTAAACAAACATGCACAAGTAATTAACAGATAAATAAACTGAGAGGTATATAAACAAATATGCATTGAATTGAAAAGATGTTGGGACTTACATTCTGAGAGGGGGCCCAAGTGTATGGTGATCTGTTGTATTGACTACAATTGTATGATTAGGGTTTTAAGAAATTAAAGAAAATTTTGAGAAAATTTTGAATTTGAATTTGAATTAAAAGAAACTTGTTTGAAAACAAAAGAGTGTTTGGGGCTTATAACTCAAAGGGAGGCCCGAGTGGTCTAAGAGCAGTTTCACCGGGAATAATGCTCCTCTTAGTACCAGTTTAAAAATAGATAGGTGATTTTGAAAACACAGGTATGGGGCTTACAAATCAAGGAGAGACCCAAGGAAGTTTTTTATTATTTAAAACCAAGTCTATGTATAAAAGATTGGGGCTTATACTCAAGAAGAGGCTCAGATGACTTATTAGAAAACATTGATCGCACTGCGATACCGAAAGACATTGTGGACTTATACTACAGCAGAGGCCCAAAATTGTTTTTGTACAAAGAGGGGTTGGGTCTTACACTCTAATAGAGGCCCAAAAGTGTTTGTGAAAAAAAGAATAATGGGGTTTATACTCAAGGAGAGGCCCAGATGATTTATTTGAAAAGGCGACGATCGCGTCACAGTTTTGAAAATCACAGAGGGACTTATATATTGAGTGAGGCCCAAAAATTATTTACACAAAGGAATGGGTCTTACACTCTACAAAGAGGCCAAAAAAAGTTATTTTTATACAAGAGTTAGGGCTTATAGCTCAAGGAGATGCCCAGATGAAAAACAACGATCGCACCGTTTATTTTGAAAATCCTATCGGGACTTATACAATGACTGAGGCCCAAAAATTATTGTATTTACAAAGGGTATGGGTCTTACACTCTATTAGAGGCCCAAAAGTGTTTCAAATGAAGTTTTCAAAGGAAATTAAATAAAAATGATATAAAATATCAAACATATTTAAAAACAAGTTGTGAACATTAAAAAATGTTTTGAAAAATCATGTTATGTTTATATAAAAGTGTGAAAATCATTTGAATTTGAAAACTCAAGATGAAAATTTCATAAATAATGTTAAGAAAATAATTAAAATGAAATTCTTTTCAAAAATTCAAACTATATTAAATAAATAATATAAATTTTATTTTTTGTTGAATAAAATATTTTAATATTTTTGTGAAATTTTAAAAAAAGAACCAATAAAAAATTATTAAAATTGAGAGAGAAATTAATCTTTGAAATCAATTAAGAAAAATAACAAAAATTCAAAAATTCAAAAAATTTGAATTATGGCGCCAACGGTCGCCTTCTTCTTCCTCGTGACCGCGCCATGGACAATTTGCAAAACCTCACTTTTCTCTCTGATTACTCAATGGTTTCGACTTTTGTAAACATCAATCTTACTCGTTTTTGAACAAGGATTCCAATGGTACCAATTAATTGCATTTATAGTAAGTGTGGAGTGAGAAATCAAATGATGAATACATGAACCCTAATTTCTGCAAGAACACTATGAAATCCTATACACGATAGCTACAAAGCAATTGATTGAGGGGAAACACTCTACATATGTGTGTAGTACCCCAAAATTTGCCCTACCTTTTCCTGGCTTTTGCTTCGCGTTCATCTGCATTTTTAGGTCATAACTCATAATCATATCATTGCATTGGTTTTCCGAGACATGGGATTGAAGGATTTTCTTGTTATAAATGTTTGCCCTGTTCGGGACGATTCTGCAAGTCATCTTCTGCAAAGTTCATCATTGTACATCTGGGTGATTTAGGTTTTTTATTCATGGTTGAGCTTGTGGACTGTTTATCGGTTGAGATTCTTCAGTGGATCATGTGAATGGCCAGATTGTTCAGTGTTAGCTGTGACCATTTTATCAGAGGCTTGTGAATAGTTTGTGATTGGTTTTGAATTCTTTGGGTTATCCATTTTCTATCCATCATGACCATTTTCAACCATTTTAACCAATTTTCTTTCCACATTCAAATTTATTTCAATATCCATTCCTTACCATTTTCAGATCCAATTTTTATCTTCTCTATTATCCATATTTTTCACTATATTCAAATCCATTTTTTCCATAATCTTTTCTTAAACCATTTTCTACAACAAAATATCCAATTAACCATTTTATCCATTTTTCTTTTAGTCCATATACACTTTAATCTTTTTTCTAAACTCATCCAAATATCCATATCACAAAACAATGGTCCATGATTTATTTTTATTTATTTTTATTTTATTTGTAACCGTTGTCCAAACACGTCACACATGAAGCCCTTCTAATTTGCCTAAGCCATCCTCACGTTGCTGCTTATCAAAATAAGCCACCATGTCACATACTACTTGCAGCTAATCTTAATTTCACGCTGTACACAAGCTAGGTTCAAAATGAAAATCACAAAATGAGCCATGATGACATAAAGTATAGCAGTAAGTGAAAAAAGAAAAGATAATCTCCAGGTACAAACAATCTGCAGCAATTTTGAACCGCAGAAAAGAAAAATACATAACAGTAAAATAATAAAGATGGATGGCACAAGTTCAGAATTAGCAGAAAAATTCCAAATACAAAATCACCCTCCAATTCATAACAGATTCGTAACAAAATTTTTCTTCTGGATCATTCCAAGCTCCTCTATAAATTCACCTTCATAATTCTTCATCTCTTTCACCTTTTCATTCATCATCTTCTTGATCACAAACCTGTAGAAAAATTCAACATCAATTCAAACACTGCTATAATTCAATTCACCATATTCAATCTTCAACAGAATCTCACGAACGTCCATGAATCCAACTTGCAAAAAATTTCAACAATTCCTCATCATCCTCTGCTATGATTCACCTTCGTCAACCTGAAAATCGAAGACGAGAATTCGCCAACAACCACAAGCTAACGTTCAGATTCACTTGCAAATTGGTGAAACCGCAACAATTGAATTCAAATTTATGCAAGAATCAACCACAACTTCATCCATGATTCCGCATCATACATCATAAAAAGAGAGAGTAGAAGAAGATTGAGCGGATTCGCAGATCGAAGAAGAGAAAGAAGAAACCGCAGAAGAAGAGTGAAAGTGATGTTACCTCTGGTTTGCTGTTCATCTTCGTCAATTTGAAGACGCACCGGACGGTTCTCCGGTAGGTACGTAAGGCAAGATCCAATTTCGCGATGTGATTGTTGATAGACTCTATTTTTATTGATTGTTAGTGGCAGTCTATTAATCCGAGAGTGTTGGTTTGAGCGATTTCCATGGCGTGAGTTGTTTCCGTCGATTCGGCGACGATGAAGAAGGAAGTGAGGCCGAGTGTGTGTCGTGGTTAGGTTGGGAGGTGCGATTCGGTAAGCGATTGAAGAAGCATTGTGTTAACGGCGCGATAGACGAAGATCGGAAGCTGATGAAGAGTTAACGGAGACGTTGATGGTGATGATGTTGAAGGACGACGAAGTTGAGAAGATGACGGCGGAGGCATGGTTGAAACGTCATCGCGAGAGAGAGTGGAGGATGACACCAGAGCTGGCGACGCGCTTTGAAGGAGTAGGTCTTCAACACGACTTTTGAACGAGGTTGTTCCGGCGAAGTTTAAGAGGAGGACGGTGGAGAGGAGTTGTTGAAGATGATGATGGCGGCGATGAAAATAGGAGAGGGAGAGTTTGAGTTGGACGGAGAAGAAGAGGTATGTTGAGCGAATGGAGAAAGAGAGTCGAGTAGAGAAGACGGAGTGAGGTTCGAGGGAGGAATTTTCTGGCACGGCGGAGGGTTTCTTTGGTTGAGTTGCAGTGTGTGAGGAAGAGAGGGTTGTAACGGCGCCGGGAAGAAGTGAAGGAGAATGAGGTTCAATGGAGAAGGCGTTGAATTGAGAAAGGAGATTCTGATTGCGTTTCAAAAACCCTAGTGCCATATGGATTGGGCTTAGTGTTTTACTGATCTGAGTCGTTTGCACCCGCTTTTCACCGCCTACACCTTCCCCTGGCATCTTTATGCATTTTCAAAGCCCAAGCGCCTGTTGCTTTCCACACCATCTCTTGTTCGTTCGCACCCTCTGGTTTCTTCTCATTTTTTTAGAGGATATTGGGCCAGAACCTTAAGCCCAGCACCTGGAGGCTCCTCTTACACTCTCCCAAGTCTGATTACACCCCTCTTTTAATTGTTTTCTTATTTTGTTTTGATAATTGTTTTAGCTAGTTAATTGAATACTAAGTTTTAGAATTAGTTTATAATTGGTTAATTTTAGTTCTCAATTTTAGAATTAAGTTTTAATTAGAGAATTAGATTTTGATTTTGGTTTTCATTTTAACTCTTCATCCTAATTTTGGTTAACTCACTTTTAGTAGTTAGATTTAATTTTAAAATTTGACTAGTTAGGATTATATTTTTTTAGTTAGAAATTAATTGGAATTAATTTTAGGATTAATATTAGTTTTAATTCTAGATTTAATTTTAGGATTAATTCTCTCTAGATTTAGTTTTAGAATTAACTTGAACTAAGTTTAGGATTAATTCTAGAATTAGACAAATTAACTTTTCTTGTTAACTTTTAATATTGTTTTTACTTAGCATTTTAACTCTAATTTGGTTAACTGTTGACCATAATTTCAATTGCTCATTGTTGATTAATGTTTAATTTCTCTTTTATGAATAGCATGATATAATGCTATGTGTAGAATTTTCTCACATCCCTTTGGGATCCTAGCTCAACTTTAATCTTTGATTAAAGTGAGGTAGGATATGTATTAGGTAGTGTTATCCCCCCTTTCTCTTTTAGTTTAAGAGTTCTCATACCACACTTAACCATAGGAACATCCATGTATGATAACATTAGGGTTTGAGTCTTAGTCTCCCTCATTAGTTTTCACCTTTTGCTTCCATTTGAGTCTCTCTTCTCATCTCAAAAGAAAAAGCAAAAAAACACTTAATAAAGGTTAAAGCATATTGCATGTGAGCCTAGTATGTGGGAAATGGAAGGAGGGGAGCTTCTCTCCACCTTCCTAGAGTGTTTAGCATACGGCCTGTTAGGATGACCATGCGACGCATTCGATCCTATATCATAGACTTGGATGCAATACGTGTTACAAAACACCAAAACAAACAAAACACTTCTTTCTTAATAGACAAAAACAAACAAACAATTATTTTCTCATCTCTTCACTCCTTCCTTAAGGACTCGTCAAGTCCGTTCTACCGCAAATAGGTAACGCCTAAGTCTCCCTACAGCGAGCTGCAACACCTAACTGCTGGGACGCGCACTCTGATGTTTCCACTAAAAAACACAAACAAAGTGACCCTCGTTGAGGGGAACTACGTCGCTCTGATTCTCATGCTCCCGATGAGATACGTAGGCAGTGGGGTAGGGCCCATGCGAGCACTTCTTTTATTTTCCCTACATTTGTTCCTCTTTCTCTTTCCATTCCTTTTCCAGTATCCTTTTCTTACACCCTTTGATTGAAGCAGCAAGCGTGGATCCCATCGGGTACGATGGACGTGAGGGGTGCTAATACCTTCCTCTCGCGTAACCGACTCCCGAACCCAGTTCTCTTGGTCGCAAGACCATGCTCTTTCCTTTCCCCCAGGTTTATGCAGTGTTTTCTTTCCCTCTCTTGGAATAAATACACATTGCTGGCGACTCTGTTTCGTGCCACTTTCGCGTTTGTACTAGGATGAAAATCCCGGGAGCGACAGTGGCGACTCTGCTGGGGATCGAACCCAGAATCTCTGGTTCCCTTAGCGAGTTAATCCTAGCGCTTGTCTGTCTTCTTTCATTGGGTGTTTACTTTGATGTTGTATTTACTATTTTTACTGCATTGTTGTTTACTGTATTACTGCTTTACTGTATTTACTGTATTTACCGCATTTTAGCATTTTCATTTCCTTATTATACTGGACTGTGCTGTGTTGGTTTTCTGTTTGGCGGGATGGGTATTCTGAGAGATAAGCCCATTACACAGGCTTGAGTACATACATAGGACTAGAGTGGACGGTATTGTGGCCTATGTAGCATCTTGTTATGTATGGTTTACACGAAATCCACAACCAGACGAGGTTTTCTTGGGAGATGTTCTGATTTGCGTGTCTTGTGCATTTCGGGGTGTTGACCTAGGAAGCTGTCGACTCTGGTGACCATTCCCGTGGACTCAGTTGCGGCACTCCTCCCAAGATGTGACAGTGGCAGACCATATTATGTGGTAAACCCATTGCACATTCTCGATCTGAGGACCCAAAGCTGAGAACTTGCTATAGGATGACCTTATTTTTGGGGAATCAGTGGACGACCTCTTTGTTTGGCGATAGCATTGTATCCTATGGACTAAATGTGTTATTGCTTCTCAAATCGAGAATCTGAAACTGAGGAACCGCTGTTCTTAGTACCCACATGTGAGAGGGGCGGGTTGTTTACAGGTTTGCAGGTAACCGTAACTTTCTACCTACATGGGTTTCTGGTTTTCAGATCCAATTTTTATCTTCTCTATTATCCATATTTTTCACTATATTCAAATCCATTTTTTCCATAATCTTTTCTTAAACCATTTTCTACAACAAAATATCCAATTAACCATTTTATCCATTTTTCTTTTAGTCCATATACACTTTAATCTTTTTTCTAAACTCATCCAAATATCCATATCACAAAACAATGGTCCATGATTTATTTTTATTTATTTTTATTTTATTTGTAACCGTTGTCCAAACACGTCACACATGAAGCCCTTCTAATTTGCCTAAGCCATCCTTACGTTGCTGCTTATCAAAATAAGCCACCATGTCACATACTACTTGCAGCTAATCTTAATTTCACGCTGTACACAAGCCAGGTTCAAAATGAAAATCACAAAATGAGCCATGATGACATAAAGTATAGCAGTAAGTGAAAAAAGAAAAGATAATCTCCAGGTACAAACAATCTGCAGCAATTTTGAACCGCAGAAAAGAAAAATACATAACAGTAAAATAATAAAGATGGATGGCACAAGTTCAGAATTAGCAGAAAAATTCCAAATACAAAATCACCCTCCAATTCATAACAGATTCGTAACAAAATTTTTCTTCTGGATCATTCCAAGCTCCTCTATAAATTCACCTTCATAATTCTTCATCTCTTTCACCTTTTCTTTCATCATCTTCTTGATCACAAACCTGTAGAAAAATTCAACATCAATTCAAACACTGCTATAATTCAATTCACCATATTCAATCTTCAACAGAATCTCACGAACCTCCATGAATCCAACTTGCAAAAAATTTCAACAATTCCTCATCATCCTCTGCTATGATTCACCTTCGTCAACCTGAAAATCGAAGACGAGAATTCGCCAACAACCACAAGCTAACGTTCAGATTCACTTGCAAATTGGTGAAACCGCAACAATTGAATTCAAATTTACGCAAGAATTAACCACAACTTCATCCATGATTCCGCATCATACATCATAAAAAGAGAGAGTAGAAGAAGATTGAGCGGATTCGCAGATCGAAGAAGAGAAAGAAGAAACCGCAGAAGAAGAGTGAAAGTGATGTTACCTCTGATTTGCTGTTCATCTTCGTCAATTTGAAGACGCACCGGACGGTTCTCCTGTAGGTACGTAAGGCAAGATCCAATTTCGCGATGTGATTGTTGTAGACTCTATTTTTGTTGATTGTTAGTGGCAGTCTATTAATCCGAGAGTGTTGGTTTGAGCGATTTCCATGGCGTGAGTTGTTTCCGTCGATTCGGCGACGATGAAGAAGGAAGTGAGGCCGAGTGTGTGTCGTGGTTAGGTTGGGAGGTGCAAATCGGTAAGCGATTGAAGAAGCATTGTGTTAACGGCGCGATAGACGAAGATCGGAAGCTGATGAAGAGTTAACGGAGACGTTGATGGTGATGATGTTGAAGGACGACGAAGTTGAGAAGATGACGGCGGAGGCATGGTTGAAGCGTCATTGCGAGAGAGAGTGGAGGCTGACACCAGAGCCGGCGACGCGCTTTGAAGGAGTAGGTCTTCAACACGACTTTTGAACGAGGTTGTTCCGGCGAAGTTTAAGAGGAGGACGGTGGTGAGGAGTTGTTGAAGATGATGATGGCGGCGATGAAAATAGGAGAGGGAGAGTTTGAGTTGGACGGAGAAGAAGAGGTATGTTAAGCGAATGGAGAAAGAGAGTCGAGTAGAGAAGACGGAGTGAGGTTCGAGGGAGGAATTTTCCGGCATGGTGGAGGGTTTCTTTGGTTGAGTTGCAGTGTGTGAGGAAGAGAGGGTTGTAACGGCGCCGGGAAGAAGTGAAGGAGAATGAGGTTTAATGGAGAAGGCGTTGAATTGAGAAAGGAGATTCTGATTGCGTTTCAAAAACCCTAGTGCCATATGGATTGGGCTTAGTGTTTTACTGATCTGAGTCGTTTGCACCCGCTTTTCACCGCCTACACCTTCCCCTGGCATCTTTATGCATTTTCAAAGCCCAAGCGCCTGTTGCTTTCCACACCATCTCTTGTTCGTTCGCACCCTCTGGTTTCTTCTCATTTTTTTAGAGGATATTGGGCCAGAACCTTAAGCCCAGCACCTGGAGGCTCCTCTTACACTCTCCTTAGTCTGATTACACCCCTCTTTTAATTGTTTTCTTATTTTGTTTTGATAATTGTTTTAGCTAGTTAATTGAATACTAAGTTTTAGAATTAGTTTATAATTGGTTAATTTTAGTTCTCAATTTTAGAATTAAGTTTTAATTAGAGAATTAGATTTTGATTTTGGTTTTCATTTTAACTCTTCATCCTAATTTTGGTTAACTCACTTTTAGTAGTTAGATTTAATTTTAAAATTTGACTAGTTAGGATTATATTTTTTTAGTTAGAAATTAATTGGAATTAATTTTAGGATTAATATTAGTTTTAATTCTAGATTTAATTTTAGGATTAATTCTCTCTAGATTTAGTTTTAGAATTAACTTGAACTAATTTTAGGATTAATTCTAGAATTAGACAAATTAACTTTTCTTGTTAACTTTTAATATTGTTTTTACTTAGCATTTTAACTCTAATTTGGTTAACTGTTGACCATAATTTCAATTGCTCATTGTTGATTAATGTTTAATTTCTCTTTTATGAATAGCATGATATAATGCTATGTGTAGAATTTTCTCACATCCCTTTGGGATCCTAGCTCAACTTTAATCTTTGATTAAAGTGAGGTAGGATATGTATTAGGTAGTGCTATCCCCCCTTTCTCTTTTAGTTTAAGAGTTCTCATACCACACTTAACCATAGGAACATCCATGTATGATAACATTAGGGTTTGAGTCTTAGTCTCCCTCATTAGTTTTCACCTTTTGCTTCCATTTGAGTCTCTCTTCTCATCTCAAAAGAAAAAGCAAAAAAATACTTAATAAAGGTTAAAGCATATTGCATGTGAGCCTAGTATGTGGGAAATGGAAGGAGGGGAGCTTCTCTCCACCTTCCTAGAGTGTTTAGCATACGGCCTGTTAGGATGACCATGCGACGCATTCGATCCTATATCATAGACTTGGATGCAATACGTGTTACAAAACACCAAAACAAACAAAACACTTCTTTCTTAATAGACAAAAACAAACAAACAATTATTTTCTCATCTCTTCACTCCTTCCTTAAGGACTCGTCAAGTCCGTTCTACCGCAAATAGGTAACGCCTAAGTCTCCCTACAGCGAGCTGCAACACCTAACTGCTGGGACGCGCACTCTGATGTTTCCACTAAAAAACACAAACAAAGCGACCCTCGTTGAGGGGAACTACGTCGCTCTGATTCTCATGCTCCCGATGAGATACGTAGGCAGTGGGGTAGGGCCCATGCGAGCACTTCTTTTATTTTCCCTACATTTGTTCCTCTTTCTCTTTCCATTCCTTTTCCAGTATCCTTTTCTTACACCCTTTGATTGAAGCAGCAAGCGTGGATCCCATCGGGTACGATGGACGTGAGGGGTCCTAATACCTTCCTCTCGCGTAACCGACTCCCGAACCCAGTTCTCTTGGTCGCAAGACCATGCTCTTTCCTTTCCCCCAGGTTTATACAGTGTTTTCTTTCCCTCTCTTGGGATAAATACACATTGCTGGCGACTCTGTTTCGTGCCACTTTCGCGTTTGTACTAGGATGAAAATCCCGGGAGCGACAGTGGCGACTCTGCTGGGGATCGAACCCAGAATCTCTGGTTCCCTTAGCGAGTTAATCCTAGCGCTTGTCTGTCTTCTTTCATTGGGTGTTTATTTTGATGTTGTATTTACTGTTTTTACTGCATTGTTGTTTACTGTATTACTGCTTTACTGTATTTACTGTATTTACCGCATTTTAGCATTTTCATTTCCTTATTATACTGGACTGTGCTGTGCCGGTTTTCTGTTTGGCGGGATGGGTATTCTGAGAGATAAGCCCATTACACAGGCTTGAGTGCATACATAGGACTAGAGTGGACGGTATTGTGGCCTATGTAGCATCTTGTTATGTATGGTTTACACGAAATCCACAACCAGACGAGGTTTTCTTGGGAGATGTTATGATTTGCGTGTCTTGTGCATTTCGGGGTGTTGACCTAGGAAGCTGTCGACTCTGGTGACCATTCCCGAGGACTCAGTTGCGGCACTCCTCCCAAGATGTGACAGTGGCAGACCATATTATGTGGCAAACCTATTGCACATTCTCGATCTGAGGACCCAAAGCTGAGAACTTGCTATACGATGACCTTATTTTTGGGGAATCAGTGGACGACCTCTTTGTTTGGCGATAGCATTGTATCCTATGGGCTAAATGTGTTATTGCTTCTCAAATCGAGAATCCGAAACTGAGGAACCGCTATTCTTAGTACCCACATGTGAGAGGGGCGGGTTGTTTACAGGTTTGCAGGTAACCGTAACTTTCTACCTACATGGGTTTCTGGTTTTCTTATCAGTGTGGACTTATCAGCCTTGTATTCCGGTTTTCTCTTCAGAGCAGACCTGTGAAATTATTCAGTCAACAACACAGCAGCTAGTCAGGATTTATGGATACCTTGATCCCGTGTCTTTGCATTAGCATTGCATGACATTTTGCATTCTCATACTCATATGCATAACAGGTATTCAGAGAGGGGATTCTTATTCTGACTTGGTATTTTCTCCAGAACTGGAAGCTCGACTTCTCACCACTATGCAACTTGAAGCAATCAGAAGAGGATCATGGATCAGATGCGAGCAGAGTTGTCGGAATTCCAGACTCGTATGGCTCAGTGCTTTGAGATGATGCAGGGCATGGCTCAACAACAAGAGGAACTAGGGGCAATTATTCAAAGGACTGCTGTTGTTATCCCAGACGCTGGTAATGGGAATGTTGTTGGTAATACTCCGGGCGGAGTTGTGAATCCTCCACGTGTTGATCTTCCTCCACTCTCTCCTATGAGTCAATCCAGAGGAAATGCTGCTAGGATTCATGTTCCTCGTCAGAAAGTGGATAGTCAGGAAGAACAATTTTACGATGCTGAGATGAATTTCCCTACTGACGCGGACAAGAAGCTTTGTATGCTCGAAGAGAGATTGAAGGCTATTAAAGGCCATAATGATTTGGGTATGGACATGTATGACTTAGGGTTGGTCCCAGGTGTGAAGGTTCCTCCGAAGTTCAAGGCGTCTACTTTCGAAAAATACAATGGAAGCACCTGCCCTAAGCTTCACATCAGGGCATATTCCAGAAAAATGTCTGCCTATACGGATGATGAGAAGCTGCTGATGCATTTCTTTCAGGACAGCTTAACTGGGGCATCTTTAGACTGGTATATGAGCTTGGAGCGAACGCATATTAAGAGTTGGAGAGATTTGGCAGAGGCTTTCATCAAGCACTACCAATACAACACGGACATGGCGCCCAATAGAATATAATTGCAGAGTCTTTCTCAGGGACAAAACGAAAGCTTCAAAGAATACGCCCAGAGGTGGCGTGAATTGGCTTCCCAAGTTCAACCTCCGATGTTGGAAAGAGAGCTCGTTGATATGTTCATGGATACGCTTCAGGGGCATTATTATGAGAAATTGGTTGGATGTTTGTCAGCTGGATTTTCAGGTCTTGTATTGGCAGGAGAAAGAGTCGAAAACGGCATCAAGACGGGAAAGATTTAAATTGCTGCTGAAGATGCAAAGAAACCTTATGTTGGGTCCTCCAAGGGAAATGAAGGAGAAACTAGTGCTGTGTATATTCCTCCTGTTGTTCAACAGCCTGTTCAGTATCAGCGACCTCATGCTCCTCAACAATAGAAACAACAAAGATCACGAAGGCCTGCGAGAAGGTTCGATCCACTCCCTATTCCTCACAGTGATGTTCTTGCCCGTCTTCTCGAGAATTCTCTGGTTGAACTAAGGGATGCCAAGCCTGTCCCTGACCCCATTCCTCCTGATTATGATCTGGATGCTAGATGCGAGTATCACTCAGACACACCGGGTCATTCCATTGAAAATTGCAACGTGTTCAAGCACAAGGTGTAAGACCTGGTGGACTCAGAGATCATTGCATTCACTGAAGATGATATGTACATCAATTGAAGCCTCCTGTCCCAAGTGAGCACCTAGTTTGCAAGGACGTCCAGACAGAATCAAGCCTCCTCAGCGATGGCAATCTTCAGCTTCTTTACTGCATTTTCATTTGTAGTTTTTCATTTCTTGTTAAAGCATTGTATGCATCAAAAACTTGTTTGTGTTATGAATGATGTTTTAATGCAATGAATATGTTTTTCTTGAAGTAATTCATTTTTATTCACTCATATAATTTTTCTGCGCATTGCAATACCAATTTTCTTGCTTAAACTCTTGGAGGGAGGATGATGAGGTAAAAACGCAAAATCTTTGGTTGTATGCTTTTGGATAAAACCCTGTTGAGGATGTACAGGAATTGCTTCAAATCCCCAAACACCGGAGATATAAGGGAGATAGACCCTCGTCAAACCCTTTGAACCTTGAAGTAGGAGTTTCTTTTCATTCGAAAAAACCCTCACATTTAACCAGGGGTAGGGTAGTTGTCAGTAATTTGACCAAGCGTCCAAATTTCAAAAGGAGTGTGCATCTGAAGATTCATTACCTTTCTTCCCTCACACATCAGGAGATCAAGGGACGTGAAACCACAATGGTTATCCCTCATCAACTAAGGAATGAGGCAGTCACCACCCTTTTCAAAACAAGTCAGACAAGCCAGTGTCACACGATTTGTTCAAAAAAATAAATAAATAAATAAATAAGGAAAGAAAGCCCGCTAAGTCGAAACTTGAAAACAAGTGACTTAGGCAAAAGTTAAGGCATCCCGCTGGACTTCAAAATCGGAAAATTCAGAAAGAATCAGTCCAGGCAAAATCAGGGAAATAAAAAAAGCAAAAATGGAAAAAGAAATTATCAAAAGAGAAAATCCTCGATAAAGAACAAGTCGTGTGACCGAAACACTAAAGACAAAAGGGGTGACTGTTATTTCAAAGACCTCATGGGTTCCTTAACCATCGATTCTCACAAAAAAAAAATCCTTTTGGGAGATGAGCGTTTGTGCTAAATTACTGAACGTAGGACTGGAGAACATCAAGGAGAATGGGTGGGTACAAACAAAATTTTGAGCCATAAATCCTTTTTTCTAAAAAACCGGGAACCAGGCCAAGTTACAACCCTTGAAAGTCCTAATTGAAACAGGGTTTATTCTGAAGGCGTACTGCAATGATATAGTGTTCCTGACTCCCATGAGTTGTGCTAATAAGATTTTTGTTGGTATTGCATGTGCGTATTGTTTTCCATTCAAAAATCAATGTCGTAACTAGTGACTCGTTCATAGGGTTTTGCGACATATTTTCAATAAACTTCAAGGTTAACATGTTTGTTGCATTAGAATTATCATTCTCATAACAAACTTGTTCTGCTTGTATACATGTGCCTAAGCATCAATGAAGCTTACACAGTGAATGCTAGTCAAGAAGCTTGATCCTGCCGAGTTGGGATGCTTGAAAATTCTGAAGGACAGTCATATCAAGGGGCATGTTGCCAAGAGACTCAGTGTCGTGGGCTCTCCCCAGTAAGTCGTGATGAGATGTAGCCAATCAGGGGCAGTCACGTCGAGAAATCTCTCTGAAGTTCAGTTATTCTGGGGCATTCATTCAGAGATCAGGGGCAGTCACGTCGAGAAATCTCTCTGAAGTTCAGTTATTCTGAGGCATTCATTCGAAGATCAGGGGCAAAGTCACTTCAAAGCTCATGTCAAGGCAGGCCACCTCCGGAGCATAAGAAGTTATCTTCTCCAGAAGGCAGTTAACCAGAAACACCTCTTCAAGGTTTAAAATACTGAGGCAGGGTATTTCAAGTCATTAAAAGTCCTCTCAAGGAAAATTCCTTCACAGATCATACAGTCCGGGGCAGTTATGTCGAGATCCGATGAATCTCTCCAAGAGTTTGAAGACCCTGGGGCAGTGTGAATGCCCGGTCTTCTATAAAATCCTCTTGAGATGATTTCCTTCAATGGACCCTGTGGTCTGGGGCAAGTCATAAAGGAACCGTTGTTCACTTTTGACAATCAGTATGCAGTTGGTCAGTAGAAACTTGAAGTACTAAGTCTCTTCCCCAGCAAAGAGCCAAAAGGTATATTTTCCAGGAAGGTGTTGGAATTGATATTCTTCCCCAAGCGGAGAATCATCCTCAAAACGAAAGGGGTTCTTTATGAAGATTCCTTACCCCCAGCAGTGTAGGTGAATTCCTCATTCTCAGCAGGGTAAGACGGTGGAATATTTTCAAGCAGTTTGAAGACGGTGAGAAGTCAGAGTATTCTCTTCCTCAAAAGTCAGGATTGGTATTTCCCGGCGAGTCAAAGTCCAACGGTTATTGGCATTCTCAGCGGTTCAAAGTCCAATCATTATTGGCATCTCCCCAACAGAGTTTGCAATTCAGCTTGCCGTTCCCCGACAGAGTTTGCATCGCCAGTAGTTATTGGTGGTACAGTTGGTTATCTCCCCACGGAAGATCAGATATTGGTGATCCCTTCCTCAGTGAAGTTTGCTTGTTCTATTCTGCGTATTCCTCGGCGGAGTGTCCTATCATTCTTGCATATAGTAATCATCATTACATTGCATCCTCAAAATGCGTAGCATTTCCATTTCATGTGGAGCATTACGCCATAGAAAGAAATTCAAACATGCATCGAAGCATAAGCCAGATTTGGTACCTTGTGCAAAAGCCCAGATCAATCCTTAACTAAAGCAATGATCCCCAATCTCCGAGTTGACGCCTATTTTGTCCAACCTCAGAGTTGACGCCCTTTATACCAACTTCAAAGTTGTTGCACCTTTTTTTATCAACCTCAGAGTTGATGAATATCCTTTTCATCTCCAACTACAAAGTTGACGTATACCTTTTCTCGACCTCAGAGTTGATGAATATCCTTTTCTTCCCCAACTTTAAAGTTGTTGTATATCTTTTCTCGACCTCAGAGTTTATGAAAACTCTTATTTTGTCCAACCTCAAAGTTGACGCCCTTTATACTAACTTCAATGTTGTCATACATTCCTTCTCCAACCTCAGAGTTGAAGCCTTTTTTACCAACCTCAGAGTTGTCGTATATCTTCTCTCCAACCTCAGAGTTGTTGTATATCTCTTCCCCAACCGCAGGGTTGACGCCTCTTTATACCAACTTCAAAGTTGTCGTGTACCTCTTCTCAACCTCAGAGTTGATGAACGTAACTTTTTTACCAACCTCAGAGTTGACGCCTTTCTCCAACTTCAAAGTTGACGTATACCTTTTCTCAACCTCAGAGTTGATGAATATCATTTTCTGCCCCAACTTCAAAGTTGTTGTATATCCTCTTCTCAACCTCAGAGTTGATGAACGTCCCTTTCTTCCCAAAATTCCTAGTTGACACCTTTCGTCTCCAACCTCAGAGTTGACGTATATCCTTCTTCCAACCCTAGAGTTGAAGTTATGGTTTTTCTCAACCTCAGAGTTGATGTCTACCTTTTCCTCAACCTCAGCGTTATTGTTTACTTCAAATTTTCTCAATCTCAGAGCGAATGCCATTTTTCCTCAACCTCAGAGTTGATGGTCTACCCTCTTATCCCCAACGGAGTCATCTTTGTAGGTCCGTTGATTCTACAAACCTCCGGTCAAAAGTCCATCCTAGGGTGGCAAATCAGCAAAGTTCAACCGCAGATTGGCAAAAGTCCATCTTAGGGTGGCAAGAAGGCAAAGTCCACCCGCAGTGTGGCAAGTCAGTAATCGTCTGACTCCATTTAAAAAGACAGTTTAAAGTCCAACCGTAGATTGGCTAAAGTCCACCCGTAGTGTGGCAGGCCAGTAGTCGTCTGGCGTTGTACAAAAGACATTGTTAAAGTCCACCCGTAGCGTGGCAAGCCAGTAGTCGTCTGGCGTTGTACAAAAGACATTATTAAAGTCCACCCGTAGCGTGGCAAGCCAGTAGTCGTCTGGCGTTGTTCTAAAAGACATCTCTCCAATGCTATTCTTCCCACCTGAGTTTTATCCAAGCAGTGTTCATTTGGTTGGGTTTATATCCCTTTTATTCTCCCCCACAGTGGGCAAATTTCGTGGTTCTTTTTGTATTCAATCACCTTGCACCTTAAATGTCTGAAAGCAGTTGCTATCATCCTTTCAGGTCCAAGTTGATTGAATAGGGGCAGCTGTAGTACCCCAAAATTTGCCCTACCTTTTCCTGGCTTTTGCTTCGCGTTCATCTGCATTTTTAGGTCATAACTCATAATCATATCATTGCATTGGTTTTTCGAGACATGGGATCGAAGGATTTTCTTGTTATAAATGTTTGCCCTGTCTACATCTGGGTGATTTAGGTTTTTCATCTTCTGCAAAGTTCATTAGTGTACATCTAGGTGATATAGGTTTTTTATTCATGGTTGAGCTTGTGGACTGTTTATCGGTTGAGATTCTTCAGTGGATCATGTGAGTGGCCAGATTGTTCAGTGTTAGCTGTGACCATTTTATCAGAGGCTTGTGAATAGTTTGTGATTGCTTTTGAATTCTTTGGGTTATCCATTTTCTATCCATCATGACCATTTTCAACCACTTTAACCAATTTTCTTTCCACATTCAAATTTATTTCAATATCCATTCCTTACCATTTTCAGATCCAATTTTTATCTTCTCTATTATCCATATTTTTCACTATATTCAAATCCATTTTTTCCATAATCTTTTCTTAAACCATTTTCTACAACAAAATATACAATTAACCATTTTATCCATTTTTCTTTTAGTCCATATACACTTTAATCTTTTTTCTAAACTTATCCAAATATCCATATCACAAAACAATGGTCCATGATTTATTTTTATTTTTTTTTTCATTTTATTTGTAACCGTTGTCCAAACACGTCACACATGAAGCCCTTCTAATTTTCCTAAGCCATCCTCACGTTGTTGTTTATCAAAATAAGCCACCATGTCACATACTACTTGCAGCTAATCTTAATTTCACGTTGTACACAAGCCAGGTTCAAAATGAAAATCACAAAATGAGCCATGATGACATAAAATATAGCAGTAAGTGAAAAAAGAAAAGATAATCTCCAGGTACAAACAATCTGCAGCAATTTTGAACCGCAGAAAAAAAAAATACATAACAGGAAAATAATAAAGATGGATGGCACAAGTTCAGAATTAGCAGAAAAATTCCAAATACAAAATCACCCTCCAATTCATAACAGATTCGTAACAAACTTTTTCTTCTGGATTATTCAAAGCTCTTCTATAAAATCACCTTCACAATTCTTCGTCTCTTTCACCTTTTCATTCATCATCTTCTTGATCACAAATCTGTAGAAAAATTCAACATTAATTCAAACACTGCTATAATTCAATTCACCATATTCAATCTTCAACAGAATCTCACGAACCTCCATGAATCCAACTTGCAAAAAATTTCAACAAGTCCTCATCATCCTCTACTATGATTCACCTTCGTCAACCTGAAAATCGAAGACGAGAATTCGCCAACAACCACAAGCTAATGTTCAGATTCACTTGCAAATTGGTGAAACCGCAACAATTGAATTCAAATTTATGCAAGAATCAACCACAACTTCATCCATGATTCCGCATCATACATCACAAAAAGAGAGAGTAGAAGAAGATTGAGCGGATTCGCAGATCGAAGAAGAGAAAGAAGAAACCGCAGAAGAAGAGTGAAAGTGATGTTACCTCTGGTTTGCTGTTCATCTTCGTCAATTTGAAGATGCACCGGACAGTTCTCCGGTAGGTACGTAAGGCAAGATCCAATTTCGCGATGTGATTGTTGTAGACTCTGTTTTTGTTGATTGTTAGTGGTAGTCTATTAATCCGAGAGTGTTGGTTTGAGCGATTTCCATGGCGTGAGTTATTTCCGTCGGTTCGGCGACGATGAAGAAGGAAGTGAAGCCGAGTGTGTTTCGCGGTGAGGTTAGGAGGTGCGATTCAGTAAGCGATTGAAGAAGCGTTATGTTAACGGCACGATAGACGAAGATCAGGAGCTGATGAAGAGTTAACGGAGACGTTGATGGTGATGATGTTGAAGGACGACGAAGTTGAGAAGATGACGGCAGAGGCATGGTTGAAGCGTCATCGCGAGAGAGAGTGGAGGATGACACCAGAGCCGGCGACGCGCTTTGAAGGAGTAGGTCTTCGACACGACTTTTGAACGAGGTTGTTCCGACGAAGTTGTAAGAGGAGGACGGCGGAGAGGAGTTGTTGAAGATGATGATGACGGCAATGAAAATAGGAGAGGGAGAGTTTGAGTTGGACGGAGAAGAAGAGGTATGTTGAGCGAATGGAGAAAGAGAGTCGAGCGGAGAAGACGGAGTGAGGTTCGAGGGAGGAATTTTCCGGCACGGCGGAGGGTTTCTTTGGTTGAGTTGCAGTGTGTGAGGGAGAGAGGGTTGTAACGGCGCCGGGAAGAAGTGAAGGAGAATGAGGTTCAATGGAGAAGGCGTTGAATTGAGAGAGGAGATTCTGATTGCGTTTCAAAAACCCTAGTGCCATATGGATTGGGCTTAGTGTTTTACTGATCTGAGTCGTTTGCACCCGTTTTTCACCGCCTACACCTTCCCCTGGCATCTTTATGCATTTTCAAAGCCCAAGCGCCTGTTGCTTTCCACACCATCTCTTGTTCGTTCGCACCCTCTGGTTTCTTCTCATTTTTTTTAGAGGATATTGGGCCAGAACCTTAAGCCCAGCACCTGGAGGCTCCTCTTACACTCTCCCCAGTCTGATTACACCCCTCTTTTAATTGTTTTCTTATTTTGTTTTGATAATTGTTTTAGCTAGTTAATTGAATACTAAGTTTTAGAATTAGTTTATAATTGGTTAATTTTATTTCTCAATTTTAGAATTAAGTTTTAATTAGAGAATTAGATTTTGATTTTGGTTTTCATTTTAACTCTTCATCCTAATTTTGGTTAACTCACTTTTAGTAGTTAGATTTAATTTTAGAATTTGACTAGTTAGGATTATATTTTTTTAGTTAGAAATTATTTGGAATTAATTTTAGGATTAATGTTAGTTTTAATTCTAGATTTAATTTTAGGATTAATTCTCTCTAGATTTAGTTTTAGAATTAACTTGAACTAATTTTACGGTTAATTCTAGAATTAGACAAATTAAATTTTCTTGTTAACTTTTAATATTGTTTTTACTTAGCATTTTGACTCTAATTTGGTTAACTATTGACCATAATTTCAATTGCTCATTGTTGATTAATGTCTAATTTCTCTTTTATGAATAGCATGATATAATGCTATGTGTAGAATTTTCTCACATCCCTTTGGGATCCTAGCTCAACTTTAATCTTTGATTAAAGTGAGGTAGGATATGCATTAGGTAGTGCTATCCCCCCTTCCTCTTTTAGTTTAAGAGTTCTCATACCACACTTAACCATAGGAACATCCATGTATGATAACATCAGGGTTTGAGTCTTAGTCTCCCTCGTTAGTTTTCACCTTTTGCTTCCATTTGAGTCTCTCTTCTCATCTCAAAACAAAAAGCAAAAAAACACTTAATAAAGGTTAATGCATATTGCATGTGAGCCTAGTATGTGGGAAATGGAAGGAGGGGAGCTTCTCTCCACCTTCCTAAAGTGTTTAGCATACGGCCTGTTAGGACGACCATGCGACGCATTCGATCCTATATCATAGACTTGGATGCAATACGTGTTACAAAACACCAAAACAAACAAAACACTTCTTTCTTAAAAGACAAAAACAAACAAATAATTCTTTTCTCATCGCTTCACTCCTTCCTTAAGGACTCGTCAAGTCCGTTCTACCGCAAACAGGTAACGCCTAAGTCTCCCTACAGCGAGCTGCAACACCTAACTGCTGGGACGCGCACGCTGATGTTTCCACTAAAAAACACAAACAAAGCGACCCTCGTTGAGGGGAATTACATCGCTCTGATTCTCATGCTCTCGATGAGATACGTAGGCAGTGGGGTAGGGCCCATGCGAGCACTTCTTTTATTTTCCCTACATTTGTTCCTCTTTCTCTTTCCATTCCTTTTCCTGTATCCTTTTCTTACACCCTTTGATTGAAGCAGCAAGCGTGGATCCCATCGGGTACGATGGACGTGAGGGGGTGCTAATACCTTCCTCTCGCGTAACCGACTCCCGAACCCAGTTCTCTTGGTCGCAAGACCATGCTTTTTCCTTTCCCCCATGTTTATGCAGTGTTTCCTTTCTCTCTCTTGGGATAAATACACATTGCTGGCGACTCTGTTTCGTGCCACTTTCGCGTTTGTACTAGGATGAAAATCCCGGGAGCGACAATGTGCATAAACATGTTTATAACTTGAAAACACATTTATGATGCATGGATCATTGAGTTTGAGAGTTCATGCTTACCTCTTACAAGAAGAAATCGAATTGTGTGTTGGAGGTGTTACAGATGTTGTGTGATGATCTGGACAGCTTCAATGGACCTTATGTAAGGTGTTTGGAAGCTTGGAATGGATTGAAAGCAACTGGATCTTGTTATGGCACCTCAACTGCAGCTTTGACAAAAAGCTTAAGCAAATGGATAGTGACTTAGTGATTTTGGTGTTTTCCAGATGTGTTTTGAGGTTATGGATCACTTATATATGACATATGTGAGGTGTTATGATGATTGGTTTTGAAGGAATTGGTCCCTATTTGAAAATTCGAATGTTACTTGCTAAAGAAGCATTTTCTGGTTTTTGAAGAGTGATTTGGAGGAAAACATGCGTTGCTATGCTTTGGTGTGCTCAAACTGATTAGAAAGAACTCCTATTTATAGTAGAGCAAGTTTGTTTTGGGAGCAATAGTGATTGGGGGCTGGATCATTCCATTATCCATTAGAATTTGTCATGTAGCCAAAGTCTCCTCTAGCCATTGACTTGAGTCAATCTTGCAGGCCTATGGTCTTCTGATGCTTGGATTCATTTTGACTCATTTACAATGTTGTGGACTGATACATGCCAGCTAAATGCATCCATTCAACGCCTCATGACAAAGTTGGAGTTTTTGGATTTGCAACATTGAATTTCACATGCCAAGGAATATGATTTTTGACTTGGTGGCTTTGTGATCAGATTCCTCATCATTCATGTTGATTTTAGACAGAAATGAAATGATGAAAGTGTCCAAAATTGGCTCAAGAAATCTTGGGAACCAAGTCATATTTTCATGCCTTTGAGTGGGCAGATTGAAAAATGCCATTTTTGGAGGCTTATAACTCCTTGCTCAAGTTGAATCATGGGAGGCTCTTGTACTTTTTGGAAAGCCCTTATATCATACTTCAACTTTGATGTTCAACTTTGGTCTTGAACCATCTTGGATCATAATGAAAAATGTCCTCAAAGTTGGTAAAAATCCAAAATAGATTTTGTCCAAAATTTCACTAAGTGTTGAAAAAGTGTCCATTTTCCATTTTTTTGTGATTTTGATCAATCTATAACTCAAAATCTATGAGGATTTGGAATCTGTTGTAGTTGACAATCTTGAAATATGTAATGAGAGCTTTCATTTGAGCTTTGGATAGAATAAAAAGCTTACTTGGATCATAATTTATGGTCTTGCAAAGTTGGGTAGAAATCACTTTTTTTCATGACTTAGTGAAATTTCAATTTTCTTAAGATTGCCCCTTTTGCAAGTAACCTTAATTTTCTTGATTTTTCTTGATGGATGATGATCCTAACGATAATTTAACATTGTTTTTGACTTAGAGAAGCCATATTTGTCAAGAAATCTCAAAAGTCAAACTTGGTTTTTAAGCACAATTGACTTTTTGTCAGATAAATTTCAAACTTTGTGATTCTCTATGAAATCAAGTTCTTGACCTAATTCAAACCTAATGTATGGATTACATAGGTGTTTTAGAGTGTTTTGAATCATGTCCCAGAGTTTGAGATAATGTCTTGGTCAAAAGTCAAAGGCATGGTTCACTTTTCCTCAGAAACCCTAGTTTGGGTCCAGATGAATTTAAATCTTCATATTGCTCATGAACCAAGTTCTTTGTGTCCATTTGAACTTGTAAGAGGATAAATATAAGATATTTGAGGTCTTCAAAACATTTCTTGAGGGCTTGGCTCACGTCTTTCTTCAAAAGTCAACTTAGGGGTGAATTAGGTCAAGAAACCCTAATTCCTGATTTTTGATGAATGCATCCCCTGAGGCTATTTTGAACTTATGATTGGATCCATGAGGTCCCTTTGAGCTTCTTGGATTATGTTTTAAATTATTGGCTCATGCCCAAATGAAAATTTTCCTCTGGTGGCAATGGTCGGCCAAAACCCTAATTTGGTGACATTGGTGATCTCGAGGCTTGATTAACTTGAGATGTTGCATTTTCATGCTTGATTCTTGATGTGGGAGACCTCTTGATCCTTCATGGATGTTTGAGAGGTTTGAAAAGTTAAGGATCATGTCCATTCTTGATTGATCCTTTGCCTGAGTGCTCTGAGAGGGCTTAAAACCCTAATTCTTGATTGTAGTGAATGCTCAACAATCTTTGAGAGGATTGATGAGGTATGAAGGTACATCCATATTATGGCGAGGATTTTCACAATGATGGGAAATCTTGTGGTCAAAATTTATGGTATGACAGGTGCCAATCGATTGGCAAGTTATAAAATGTCTTTAAAACTATTTCCTTTTTTATCTAACATCTAGCCTATAAATAGAGGCCTCTTCCCTTATTTCAAATCATCTAGAATCGTGTTTCATTTCACACTTCTCTCTCTCTCTCTCTCTCTCTCTCTCTCTCTCTCTCTAAAATTTTCTTTTTTTTTACTTTCTATCACTAAGAATTTAGCCAAAGTATTTTTCGAGAAAGTCTTTTTGCAAGTGAAGAAGTTGTAATTCTGGAAGTGTAGATTTGTAAGTTCACCAAGGAACTCTTGTTTATACGTTGGTTGAACATTTTATCCAATTAGGGATCGTTTGTTTGGGTTTGAAACTAAACTATTAAACATATTAGGTTTGGGATTTGTGTGATCAAGTCTCTTGTTTAGGTTTGAGATCAGACCGTGGTGAAATCTCATAGGTTCTTGGTTAGGTCGTGGTAAAACCAAGTTTAGCTTAAAGCTTATCCTAGTATTAAAACCTTTTTTAGATTGGAGATCATCCTGTGGTAAAATCTTATAGGTTATTTGTTATTCTGATATAAATCCATGGTTGAGGTTCAAGAGCTCATCCTGGAGTTAAAAGCTCCCAAGGTTTGTTTAGAAGATTGAAGACTAACCACTCCAAGATTCTTGTGGAAAGAAGACTAACCGCTTTGATCCACTATTTCTTTGTATAAAGGGATTTGAGGGTTTAACCTACTAAAAGCTCTAAAGTTTATTAGATACTCTCAAGATCAATTCTTGGGGAAAGGAGTAGATCTTTTTCTCTGTTTGACTGAACCTCTATAATTTCTGGTGTCTTCTCTCTGCTCTTAAACTCTTTAGTTTCTGCACTTTACATTCTGCATTTTTATTTTATGTTGCTCAATCATAACATAATTTTCAAAATGTTTTATAACTCTGATTTTAATTCCAAAAGTTTTTCAAAACTAAGTTTTTTTGAAATACACAATTCATCTTCCCTCCTCTTGTACGTGAAGTCATATGTCTCACAAGTTGCATCAGAGCTTAACTTGTGTTTAAGGACTAATCGTCTCAGGAAGGAAGATGACTTCCAACAGGAGTTCTTTTCTAAACACACCACCACTTTTAAATAATAGTGGATTTAATATTTGAAAAGCTAGGTTTATAATGTCCATTCAAAGCATCAATCATGAATTATGGGAAACTATAATAAATGGTTCGTTTATCCCTACTCACCAAGTCAATGGAAAAGTAGTAGATAAACCCAACTCTCTTTGGACCAAAAAAGAAAAGAGAAAGCTTCCAATAGATTTTAAAACTAAGAGCTTTATAACAATGTCTCTAGATGATAGCAATTTTTACTATGTTCGTCAATATAATACCGCCAAGGAAATCTGGGATACTCTTGTGATGATATATTGAGTCTCTCCAAGTATCGAATAAGAGAAGATGAATACATGAGGCGAAGAAGATGAAGATACCACTTATAGTTTTTTTTCAAAGTTTAGAAATGTTAGAAATTATATTGGAACATTCATCAGTAACCAATGTATAAGAGTTAAAAATTGAAATTTTAATTGAATCCTTAAATCAAAAGATGAGAACCTTCATGAATTTCAGGAAAAATGTAGAAAGATTGAGATTGTTGAGAAATTAAAAAAACTAGTTCAATTACTCAAAGATAAAGAAGTAAAAACCGAAGAATAATCAACTTCATCGTACTCCTATCATACAACTCCGATAGAATCCTTTGAAAGAAGATACTCAGTAGTTGAACGATATTTAAAAAATTTAACATCAAATGAAGGAACCTCTTGTTTAAGAAACGATGAAGAAGAAGTTTCTTCAATATTTGAACGTAGAAGTGGAAGAGAAACATCAACCTCAGGGATAAATATAAAAGAATCTTACGGAGAAGATACAACTTTCTTAAAGGCATCCTATGAGGAAGATATTGTTAAGATAACCAAACCATCTTACAAACAATTGTTTAAAATGAGTGCTCAGTTAGTTAAAGAAAATGACAAACTTAGAAAACACAACTTAGGTCTTAAGGAAACGTTAAAATCTTAATAAATCTTTCAAGATAGAAATAACTGAAATTAGAAGCTCGAGAGAAACATGTGAAACCTGTGTCTCCTTGAAAATTGAAGTCAATGATTTGCATAAAATCCTAGGTAAGTTCACCCAAGAGAAAGAAAATCTTGACTTGATCCTATAGAGTCAGAAATATTCCATAAAAAAGAATGGAATAAGATTTAAATGGAATAGAAAACCTAGTATAAGTATAGATCACAAGAAAAAGGATTGTCCAGTTTATAAGTGCACACACTGTAAAAGAGTTTGTCATTTAAAGCCTTTTTGTTTTGATTAATTAAAAAGATATAAAGATAACAACATTAGATCTTCTGGAACTAATGCACCTGAATCCAAAAAGATGAGGGAATCAAATGTTAAACATTAGTGTTTTTCATGTATGCTTTGAAGCTCAAAGTTCTAAACGGTTATTAATGAAGACGTGCAAAGCAAGAGTATACTTCTAAGCATACAATTTTTATAAATTCTGATCCAAGGATGAACGATGATGGTGAATATCAATCATATTGATAAAGGAAGTGTTTATGAATAATTCTTAATAAAAGAATGTCTTTTAGAAAAAAGGGTGCAAATAAAGTAAATAAATCTAACACAAGGCTCAAAGATGCACAAAGGAGGTTGAACCATGAAAGCCCAATCGATTGAAAATGTGACAATCGATAAGAGAAGCTTGGCGTACCAAATTCCAGATCAAATCCAAGCCAAATTTGTCCTCCCAACAAACCAAATCTCAGCATTGTTGATGAACGTACAAAATCTTGAGAAATTTGATTTACCAATCGATTTGAGGCGTTAGCCAGTTGATTGGCACTTCTATTTTGGAAATATATCACCTTGATTTTCAACCAGCATAATCTCCTTTAATTACTTGCCAGAAATATACGATCAAATCATCATATGGCACACTATAAGTAGGTATTCATATTTCATCTTTTTGCATTGAATATTTTCCTATAAGTGTGAGATTGTTCTTCAAAATCATAAAGGTGCCCAAAAGGATAAACTTTTCCACTAGTCGCTTCTTTGACTTCTTCACTACCAAACAATAAGAGATAAGATTTTTTCGAGACTTTGTCAATCGATCCCTTGTAAGAATTCACACTCTAGATCCAGAAGATCTTAAAGAATGTGAATTCTTCAAAACCTTTGAATGACTCAACGTGACCACCTTCCTCTGTATCCCCTTAAAAAGGGTATTTCCATCTCTAGTCAAGATGTTCTTCTTAAATTTGCACCTCACAAATGGAATATTTCAAACTGAAAAGACATAGGATAACTCTATCATTAGAAGAATTTGGAGAGATTCTAAATCTCCCTCGTGAAGATACCCTCGTCAAATCTGAAGTAACCATCACCCACCGTACCGAATCCCTTCACTGTGGGAGATATATATATATATATATATATATATATATATATATATATATATATATATATATATTAAACATCGTATGAATCACTATGTGATCAATCACATAATTTTTCTAAGAAATAGAAAATCCAGCCTCATAACCCAAGTTGATATAGAAACAACATGGCAAACAGAAAATAAAACCAACATGAACTGGGAAAAACATGTAATCGAGTACATGATAGAAGTCAAGAGAAATGGGGTATGACTGCCATATGAAAATCTTGTCACAAATATTCTTGGGAATACTGGATACAATTTAAAAAGTAAATAATTCAAGGAAGAAACAACTAAAACAGGAAAATCAGTCGCACCATCAATGAAATTTGAGATGATCAATGGAAAAATAACTGAAAAAAGCCTCCCTCAAATGAGAAGAAAAGAAAACAACATAGTTTAGAAGTTCCCATAGAGTTAGACGACTTCTTTATTTCTTAACATCCTTAACCACCCACAACAAAAATACTTACGTGAAGTCATAATTGGAAAGATAAATGTGATTAATGACAATTTTGACTTCATAATCGACACTTCATCCAAGACCAAACACAACTACCCAAAGACTTGTTCTTCTATGATGATCTTTATATAGAATAGTCTCACCTATGTGTTCGAATTCATGTTATTTCCTATTTCACACAATTTTTAATTAAAAAATTTCCCTTCTTGTTCTTTGAATTTGTAGTATTAATAAAAAAAATTCCCCTTTCCTAACTGTTTATTTGCCTATGTTTGCATATTTAGATTTTTCGCAATGCATATTTACCCGCTTTTTTGATTTCGACAATGGGGAGAATTATACTATCAAAAGGAGTAGAGTATACTCTCAACTTAATTGAAAGAAAGTTTGATTACTCCAAATACTTTTATTTGTTTCTTTTACCACATCTCTGAGAGATTTGTTGTCATCATAAAAAAAGGGAGAGAATGTGGAACCTTGTTTTACATGTTACTTCTAATTGACATTCCTTTAATGAGGACAACAACTTTTGATAATCATGACAACTATTCCTTAATGACAAGTCACCATAAGTGGTTAAGCGGTTAAAGATACAGACTAGTATATTAGGGTTTGATAAGAGTTGACTATCTGATGATGACAACCAAATGAAATATAACTTAAAAATCATCTCAAATGAACTCAAGCAAATGTCTATAAGAAAGAAATTAAAGCATCTGATAAAGTTTTGAAGAACAAGAAGGTCTGATCTCGATTAGTTTGTGTGAATACTTTGTAAAGCATAAGGTCATTCTCGTAAAAGTGTATGGCTAAATCACACACACATAAAAAAAAATTAAACTGATTTTTCTCAAGAAAACATTTTCAAAAATGTTTTGAAGTCGTGCCAGATGAGTTGGAAGTTGTATGAAAAGCTCTAGGAAAAGTTCTTGTCTTTGCCAATCAATTGGCACATTGAACCAATTGATTGGTTCAGTTAAAAAATGTGGCCTAAGAGATTAGGCAACATCTTAATGAGGTGTAGCGGCTAAATATATTTTCTTTCCATTTTTAATTTAGTAATCGATTAATTTAAAAGGAACCAATCGATTGGTTCATGGTGTCACTTTATTGGCAAGTCATAAAATGTCTTTAAAACTAGTTCCTTTTTTAGCCAACCTCTAACCTATAAATTGAGGTCTCTTCCTTCATTTCAAATCATCCAGAAACGTGTTTCATTTCACACTTCTCTCTCTCTCTCTCTCTCTCTCTCTCTCTCTCTCTCTCTCTCTATATATATATATATATATATATATATATATATATATATATATATATATATATATATATATCTATCTATCCATTCCTCCCTCTCTTTCTCTCTAAACTTTTCTTTTGTTTACTTTCTCTCACTAAGAATTTAGTCGAAGTGCTTTTTAGAAAGTATTTTTGCAAGTGAGGAAGCGGTAATTCTAGAAGCGTAGATTAGTAAGTTCACCAAGGAACTCTTGTTTATACTTTGGTTGAACATTTTTATCAAATTAGGGATTGTTTGTTTGATTTTGAATCTAAACCTGTGAAAAGCTTAGGTTTGAGATTTTAGTGATCAAGTCTCTTGTTTAGGTTTGAGATCAGCCCGTGGTAAAATCTCATAGGTTCTTGGTTAGCCAATGGTAAAATCGGTTTTAGGTAGGGGTGGCAAACGGGCATGCCCGGCCCGGTTAGGCCCGCCCCGCAAATTCCCGCAAAAAATGGGGCGGGGCGGGGCGGTCATAGTTGATGATGCGGGCCTAAAACTTATGCCCACCCCGCAAAAACGTGAGGGCGAGGAGGAGAAAGCCCGCGGGCACTGCACCTTTTAAGCCTAAAAGTGAAAAATTTTATGTAAATGCTCGTGCCCGCAAAATCTCGCGAAGAAAACGGGGCGGGGCGGGGCGGTCACATTAGAGGGAGAGGGTCTAAACCTTTGGCCCACCCCGCACTAAAGTGCGGGTAAAACGGGCATGCCCAACGGGCCGGGCCCATTTTGCCACCCCTAGTTTTAGGTTAAAGTTTAGCCCGATATTAAAAGCTTATTTTGGTTGGAGATAAGCATGTGGTAAAATCTCATAAGTTATTGGTTAGCACGGTATAGAACAAGGTTTAAGGTTTGAGAACTCATCCCGGTGTTAAAAGCTCCTAAGGTTTGTTTAGAAGCTTGAAGACTAATCGCTCTAAGATTCTTGTGGAAATAATACTAACTTCTTTGATCTGCCGTTTGCAAGAAAGACTCACCGCTTCACTTCGTAGTTTACTATTTAGTTAGAAGTTAACTATAAACTTCATTTTTCCTTGTATAAGTGGGTTCGAGAGTTTAATCTACTAAAAGCTCTTAAATTTACTCTATAATTTCTGCTGTATTCTCTATTCCATTAAACGCTTTAGTTTCTGCACTTTACATTCTTCATTTTTATTTTCCTTGTTCAATCTTAAAACAATTTTCAAAGCTATATAACTCTGATTTTAATTTCAAAAGTTTTTCAAAACCCAGTTTTGATGAAACACGCAATTCACCCCCTATTGTGTGTGAAGTCACATGTCCAACAAAAGGTCCCCGAACGACCATCCAAAAGGAGAGAGGCAATATGTGTAGAAACTTCTCAGCACACAAGGGTTATCCTACAGATAATGTGGGCAATCCAAGTTTCATAATCATCTAACGACTCCCCGCATCTCACACTCACAAATAGCAAGTTGTTATAACTGCCCCATTATAAATAGGAAACACACTAGTTTCTAGTACACAATTTCAAATTGAATTTGAATTCACTCATCTCTTTCACACACTGACTTGAGTGTTAAAGTGCTAATCCTACATGTCCGCCCCTCTCCGCCACATCAGAAGCTCAAATTCATCGTTGTCGCCAATTCTCATTCCATTTTTTATTCCAGAATGAAACATAAATTAATTTAATTGTTAATTTGATCAAATATTACAAATACAATATTACATATTAAAAAAATACTAAATGTCATGGCTAGTTCATAATCAATGTCGTCCAAATTTTTTTTACATAAATTAAAAAATATAATTAAGTTGCCATAGCTAAATTAAATTTATTAACATGTTAAAAGTAGTTTATATAATAATAATAATTAAATAACACATTTAAAAATATAATAATTATCATTTATGTTTAAATAAATTTTGTTTGTTAAAACCACACTCATTTTAAAATTGAGAGAATATTTATTATAAATTCATCCACTATAAACTAATTTATGAGTCGCTTAATTTGTGTTTTGGAGGATGATGTTGAAAGCTAGCATAAGTTAAATGCAATTTCTTAATACACCACTCATGTTTCTTAGACACTACGAGAAATTTCTTTTTTGCCCCCTAATTCTGAATGTGCACATCAGGACGCACCATTTTTTTTAAAAACGTTGATTTGTTCCGGATGTGCATATCAAGAAAAATTATGGATCTGCAAATCCGGTAAAGAAAAAAACAAAAGAATCCATAAAATCATTTCCTGATCTGCAGATCCGGATAAAATCAAAAGTATTTCATAAAATCAATTACTTCTAAATATAATTCTTATAAACAGATAAGTTAAAATTTTAAAATTCGAAAATATGAACAATATAAAAAAAATCAATATGATTTAAATATATTAAATTTAATGTTAGTTTCTATATTTATACAGTATTAAAAATCATATAATTTTAGTTTTATCAAACTTAATATAATTAATCAATTGATTAAACTTTTTTTAAATCTTAATAATTAAATTTAAATTCACTTATATTTTTTATTAACATAATATAGTGAAATAGCATTAATATATTTATCTCTAAGATATAAATTAATTAAAATTATTTGATTTGTTTTACAATATTTTTTATTTGATTTTAAAAATTATATTTACTTAAAAGCTATTCAATTAATATTTAAAAAAATAAATAGCACCATAAAACAATATAATTGTAAAATAATTAAATTGGAAAGTATTAATAGAAACAAAAGGATAGAGCTGGAAGGTAACAAAAATTATACAAATGTCTCCTCTTTCTAGTTTGAGAAAAAATTAATATGATTTAAATATATTAAATTTAATATTAGTTTCTATATTCATACAGTATTAAAAATCATATAATTTTAGTTTTATCAAACTTAATATAATTAATCAATTGATTAAACTTTTTTTAAATATTAATAATTAAATTTAAATTCACTTATATTTTTTAATTTTAAAATTTTAACTTATTTATTTATAAGAATTATATTTAGAAGTAAATGATTTTATGGAATACTTTTGATTTTATCCGGATCTGCAGAACAGAAAATAATTTTATAGATTTTTTTTTATTTTTTTCCGGATTTGCAGATTCGGAATTTTTCCTGATATGTACATCCGGAACAAATAAGTGTTTTTAAAAAATGGTGCGTTCTGATTTGCACATCCGAAATCGGGGGCAAAAAAAAAATTTTTGCGTGGTGTCTAAAAATCATGGGTGGTGTATTAAGAAATTGCCTAAATTAAAATGACTATTTTTTTTTCAGTGTCCTTGATTTTGTATAACAAAAATAAAGTAAAATATACAATGTCTATTATCTTTGTAATATTGTTGTTGACTATAAAATATCTCTTCAAAATTTACTTAGCTCTAAAATCATGTTGGACCGACCCTCCATGCTTAAGTAAGACTACCTTATACTTTCCAATTTCACGACAAAATTTCACCACTTGAAACATTAAAACATAGATTTTCACATATCATTCATTAAATGTTGTCGTAGAAAAAATAGAAACTCCACATATTCAATTGTTCATCTTGTGATCTCAATTGTTATTGATTCAATGTTTGTTATGATCCTCTTCTTGTTTTGGGCAAACTTGATTCTATAGTTGAGATCTTTCTTAGTACAACACTATAACACTAACATGGAATAGTGTATTTTTATTTTTATAATCTTTTCTACCCCATGTTGGAGTAACAAACTAGTAACATTGCATGTTTTGGTCAATTTGAAGATCATGAAATTGATAGTTGATATTGTAAAAAATATAAATAAAAGGTCTTAATCTACAATCCAAAATAAAAATTGAAAATTGATTGTCACTTGGAAATTTCAAAAAGATACTCTTTTCAAATTATTACCTAATCAAATTCAGACAATTTCAAAAATGCATCTTCTAGAGAGAAAATGTCCCCCATCTCTCTAAATTTTCCCAATTCTCTACCCTAATTTCTCTCTTTGTCCTAATTTTCACCATGGGAAACCTGGACTTTCAATCTCTCTTTCCCGAAACAGTCTTAAACCATAATCATCCTGCACCTAAAGCTGTTCCCTTTATTCCTCAGAATCCTCGCAAAACCTTAGTTGAAGCTATTGGTAACGTCTGCAACATCTCCACCAGTCAACTTCCCACCCCTTGTGTCAAAGGTGACCGTCTTTCAATTGCCATACCTAAGGATGAATATCTCATTGGGTTAGAAGCTTGTAAACACAACCTCCATGGAAGAATTTTGTGGCCAAATGGGTCTTCTTCTCTTACAGTCCAACAACTTAAAGCTAAACTTCAAACATTGTGGAGCTCCATCTCTCAATGGGGAGTAATCTCTCTTGAAAAAGGTTTTTTCGAGTTTTCATTTTCGTGTATTGAAGATGTCCGAAGGGTTCGAGCTTCCCCTTCGTGGAACCTCAATCCGGGTATGCTAAAACTGTTTCCCTGGTCGAAAGACTTCGTTCCATCTAACATGTCTCAAAACTCCGCTCAAGTTTAGGTAAGGATCCATGGCCTTGCCCAAGAGTATTGGAGGCCTAAAATTATATTCACTATAGCTAGTAGTTTGGGTACCCCTATCTGTAAAGATTCCTCTTCAAATCGCCCCCTTTTCGATCGTCCCTTTGGACATTTCGTCAGGGTCTTGGTGGATATTGACCTCCTTAATGAGCTTCGTGACAAGATTCTCGTCGAACGGGTTGGTTTCACGTTTTTTGTAGATATTGAGTATGAAAGAATTCCTGATTTTTGCTATTTTCTGCAAAACTCTTGGGCATGTGGAAAAAAATTGCAGACGGAAACAGAACATTGAATCCAAACATAAATCCAAAATTTTAGTCCCTTCCAAGCCTCCAGAAATTTCTGCTGCTACTGAGCCCGTGTCAGTGGTACAGGGTATGAATCACTCAATACACCCTATTGAAGATGATGGCGCCTCCACATCGGTCCCGGTTAATGCCACGCCAATTATTTCACCAACTGTTGAAGTACCTGCCCAGGTATTGCAATATACTCCTTTTCCCCCTGATCCTACTAGAACCATTGAAGTATCATATGAAGAAATCAGTTCTGAATCCTCTGATTTTGTGGATGAAACTCAACTGAATTTTCCTCTTACCCTTAATGCTGGTGTGATGCCAAACAATGTTACCTTTCTCAAAGAATCTTGGGCGAATATGATAGAACAATCAGATAAAGAAGATGATATTGAAGAACCTTCTTTCCAACCTGTGCAATCAAAATCCCTAAAGAAGAGGATTCGGAAATTATCGCTCAAGGCTCGCGAATCTTTTCTCACCAGACCTAGCCCTGGTCATAAAAGATCTTCTCAATGAAGTGTCTTTTTTGGAACATTCGGGGGCTCGCTAACTCCCCTTCGAAGTTAGCTCTCAAAGATTTGATTACGCAACATATCCAGACTTCGTCTTTATTGCCGAGCCTTAGATGGACCATGATAATATTCCGGTTAGATTTTGGAACCGTCTTGATCTTAAGCTTTTTGCTGTGAACCAAAGAAATTCTCTCCTTCCTACCCTCTGGTGTCTTTGCCGCCGTAGATTGGATCCTCTCATCATTAATTCCTCCGATCAACATGTTGCCTTCAACGTTACGATGGATAATCTCACCTTTGGTCTCATTGCCATTTATACCTCGACTTGCCACATTAAGAGACAGGATCTTTGGCAATCTCTCTCTGTCTGTACCTCTTCCGCTCATATTCCGTGGTGCATTGTGGGGGATTTCAACTCTATCCTCGGCGCTCATGAACACCGTGGATCTCGTACCCTGTTTAGACCCCCCATGGTGGACTTTCTGACATGGGTTAATGATAATCACCTCTTAGAGATCCCTGCTAAGGGTAGTTTGTTCACTTGGTTCAACGGTCGAGATGGTAATGCTGCGGTTGAGCGGAAACTTGACCTTGCCCTTTGTAATCTTAATTGGAACATTGCCTGCTCCCTTTCTAACTCCTTAGTCCTCCCTAGATTTAGATCCGACCATCATCCCATCTTAGTCACTGCCTCTTTCTCTCGTGCTCATATTAGGTGCCAGTTTAAGTTTTTCGCAATGTGGACCTTGCATAACTCTTGCAGGGAGTTCATCTCTGATTGCTGGAAGATTAATGTGGTGGGTTGTCCCATGTTCGTCCTCTCTCGTAAGCTCCAAATTCTCAAAGATCACCTCAATATTTGGAATAAATCAACTTTTGGTAACATCCACCAATTGGTGTTGGAAAAAAATCTCAACTCTCTGATATCCAAGCGCAGATCAGTGTCCATGGCCCCCTTCCAAACCTTCGCGATGTTGAATTTCAAATCCAGCTTGAGCTTGATAATATTCTGGACCGTGAGGAGGTTTTTTGGGCTGAAAAAGCTCGTTTGGACTGGCATAAATATGGGGATCGTAATACCGCTTACTTACACAGGATGACTGTCATCAAGAGATCTAAGAATTTCATCCCGATGCTCAAAGTTGGGGATCATTTCGTTACTGACTAGGACTCCATGGCTGATATTGCGGTTTCGCATTTTACTAATCTCTTCTGTTTTGCAGGTACAATGCTGGATTATTTCGTTGTTTCGGAGACTATTCCTCATCTGGTGACTTCCTCAATGAATTCCACTCTGACGAATATTCCGTCGTTTGATGGAATTCGTGGTGCAGTTTTCAGTTTGAATCGGAACAGTGCCCCCGATCCAGACGGATTTAGGGGAATATTTTATCACACCTACTGGGACATCATTCAGCAGGACGTTTGCGCCGCAGTCATTCAGTTTTTTAAGCATGGGTGGATTTTTCCCAATTTCAATGTCAGCTCAATCGTGCTCATTCCTAAATCTTCGGATGCTACGACGATGGATTCCTTCAGGCCTATTGCTCTCTCGAATTTCAAGTTTAAAATCATTATGAAAATCATTGCGAATAGGCTTTCCTCCATTATGCCTTTTTTGGTTTCTAAGGAGCTACGAGGCTTCATCAACGGCAGGAATATTCGATATTGTGTGTGCCTCGCTTCTGAAGCGGTTAATGTTTTAGACAAAAAATCCAAGTATGGGAACATGGCTCTGAAAGTTGATATTGCAAAAGTTTTTGACACTATAAATTGGGAGTTTATTCTTCATGTTCTCGACGGTTTCAATTTCAACAATACCTTCTGTGATTGGATTTGTTGCATTCTATACTCTGCTTTTCTTTCCATCAACTTCAACAGTGGCTCTCATGGTTATTTTAATTGTTCGCGTGGTGTCCGACAAGGTGATCCCTTGTCTCCGCTTCTGTTTTGCCTGGCCGAAGATGTTCTTAGTAGACTCATTTCACGGGCTGTCGTCAATGGTGAGCTTGGCCTCATTAGCACTTCTAAGAATAATCGGATTCCTTCTCACATCATGTACGCGGATGACATTTTTATATTCTGCACTGCGAGATACTCAAATATCAAAATCCTGAAGCATATTTTTGAGGCATATTCTGCTGCTTCTGGGCAGCAGCTTAATCTTTTCAAATCGCACCTTTACAGTGGCATAATTTCTTCCAGGAAAAGACTTAAGCTTCTCCGTATGACAGGCTTCCTGCTTGGATCGTTTTTGGTTAATTATCTTGGTGTTCCTCTCTTTAAAGGTCGGGTCAAAGCTTCTTACTTGACCCCGATAGCTGACCGTATCCTTTCGAAGCTTTCGAGTTGGAAGGGCTCCTGTTTATCTATGGTTGGTGTTGCAGTGAGAATTGGATACCAAGCTATTATGTTAACTTGAATCACATTTCTTTTATTTCACCACCGTCTTTGATTTATCCAAGGGAAGGGAGAAAGATCGAATTACCCACAATGCAATGCAAATGCAAACTAAGATTCTAAAGTTCGGGGGTTGGTTATACCTAGGGAATGTGTTAGCATTCTAGATATCTGAGTACTCTACAGGAACCTCTTGTTTTACTTATGTTATTTGTTAATTGTTATCTGTTTGATAAGGGTTTAAGGGTAGGAAGGCCTAAAGTTCTATTCCTAAGTGTGCTCGACAAGATATCGCATCTTGTGCCTACATATCCTGTCGGGAGTGGAATCAGAGCACTTGTAGTTCCTCTGAAGGATACTAAGGTTGTGTAAAATTTTTAGGAGAAGAGATGAGTCATCATCTTAAGAAACCACCACAGTTTTGAAAATTGTTTGTATTTGTGGGGTATGGGATTGTATGTCCCTTCTTTGAGATGATTCACATCTAATTCTCTTGTGTGGGGAATTAGGTGAGCTAAAGTTTGATTGATTTTAAGGGGGACTAACTTAGGAAGTCTATCCTAAAGTTGTCTAAATAAACTTATCTTAAGGGTGTGGAGATCTATTGGGAAGTATGATGCAAATGAAATGCACCATGCACAATAATTTGATTGTCATGCATGGGATTTTCCCTTGGATATTAATGCGATTAATTATATTAGATTTAAGCGGAAGTGCTAGCTAAGTGGTGCTAGTCTTGTGTATAGTGACCAAAAGGTTGATGGCGATGCTTTAAAAGCAATCGACTTACAAGGGTGGAAAATGGCTTGACGTTGGATCGAGAATTTTAATCTTGAAAGGGTTAAAGACATGCATGCATCACATATAATGATAAACACACAAAAGCAAAAGCAAGGCATAATATCAATCAAGTTCTAGCCTAATCCATACAAATGCAACTAAGAGCGGGAAACGGCTTATTAATAAAAAGAGTTTGATTAATTTTAGGGGAATTAATAAAAGGTTTATTTTTATTTAGGAATTAATTATGTTAGAGATTGTTAATTAATATGAAAAAGTTAAAGGTCTTCTTATAAAAGATTTTAATATTAAAAGTTTTATTTTATTTATCTTTAAAAGTTATTATGTTAAAAAGTGAATAATATTTTTTTAATGAAGAGAAAAAAAGAGTTGAAGGCTTATCTTATTTAAAAAAGATTAAATTTAAAGTTTTAATAAAAAGGTTTTATTTGTTATCTAAAAGAGGGCCTAAATTTGTATAAAAGGTTTCATTTTACATGACAAAAATTAATTTTAGAATTTATTTACTATTTTCTAAAAAAAAAAAGATTTTTATTTCTATAAAAAAGGTTTTATTTTGTTAAAAGGTTTGCTAATTAAAAAAAAGATATTGTATTAAGTTTTAAAAGGGTTTAAGGAAAGAAAAGAATTTACACTATTCAAGAAAAAGTTGTTTTTTATAAAAAGTTTTAATTTTTTCTAAACGGTTATAATAACATCCAAAAAATTATTTTTGACTTTAAGGAAAAAAGTTTTAATTTTTAAGGTGAGTTATGTTTTAATTAGTTTTAAGAAAAAAAGATATTAGTTATTAAAAGAAAAGGGTTATTAAAAAAAGGTTAAAATAAAAATAAAAAGATAGATTAAACGGAGGGCTCAGGCGTTATGAGGGAGAGAGGGTCCACGATGGATCCTCAGATCTCAATCGTTGATGCCATCACAGCGAGATAGGATTGATGAGATGGTAAGGGTGTATTATAGTGGCGTGTGTGTGTGTGCATATACAGGATCATGCGCTTAAAAACAAAAAGAAAAAAAAAAGAGGAGGACACTCTCTTCTCCCTCAGACTCTCTCGTCTTTCTCTTCTCTCAAAATAGGGTTTGAGAACCCTAATCGCGCCGCCGCTATCCTAAACGGCTTTCTCGTTCTTTCTCGATCGAACAAACAAAGTAAAACCCTAATCCCACACAGTCCCGATACCCCAATCCACTATGAGTTTGATTACAAATTACAAAGATTAGAGCAATGGAAAGTAAAGAAAATCCCGGCGGTTGAAGGCGAGGAAAGGTGGTTGCAGCCTCAAGATCTCCTCTCAGATAAGTCTCCTTCTTATTTTCCGTGTGTATGTCGCTGCTGTTTGGCCTTGCGAAGTGTGTGTGAATTTGACGTTGTTGGTGATTTTGTGATCTTTTGGGGAAATGATGATTTTTGGGTTTCGATTTTTTCTTCCAAAGGATACGTGTATATGTTTCTTTGCTTTGAATTTGGGGTTTTCAAATACACTGCACACTTGAATTTAACTAAATTGATACTGAGTCTTTTGTATTGTAGGTATGTGGCCATGACTTTTGTCAAATTTGGGACCTGCTGCAACATAAAGTTGGCTGGATTGAGGGATAGTTTGCGGGAGACCTGTAGCACAAGCATCATCAACGAAAAAAAAAGGTATTTTCTGCCAAGCCACCGCATTTGGTGGAGATGAATAATCGGTCTGGGGACGAAGGCTATTTGAAAGAGGAATTTGACTATGAGGCATGTTCCTGTAGAAATACTCTTGCTTTTCTCATTCTGTTTGCAGCATGCTTTATTAGGTAGTTATGACAATGTTGTGTATTCTTCCTTTGAACAAGTGTTTCTAAAATGACCTTATTAATACATCCACCTGAGCATTGTTTTCTTTGGATATCTTCTCAGCTGCTTGCTTCATTCCAATGATATGTCCTGGCGGTATAAAGACTGCAACATGTGAAGAGCGATATAGGTCATCCCACCAAGATACCATTATGTCCAACATTGAAGCATAATATAACAAAATGTGACTGCTGTTCAGGGTTCCATTTGTATTGGATAGAACAAAATCAACTTCTTTAGTCTCGGTATCCAGGCTGACAAAGTGCCGAGTTTGTGGTACTAACATCCTTGAACGTTTTGATGACAGAGTTACATGTATAGTTTCTTGTCATAAATTTTTTTGTAAATTGTCATGGGCTTCTTGTAACTTTAAATGCTTGTAAAGCGCATAGGAACTTTGAAATAGGTGTGGACATGGCTGCAGCCCATTTGTTCATTGAACCAAAGCTTGTAATTTGCATACAAGCTCTAATTTATACAATGTATAACTTCTTTTGTTGTAATTTGTTGGAATAAAATTATGATATTTAGAGCTTTTGGAAGCTTTGTATCAGCACTAGGGCGAAGGCTTGTGACCATGAATGATGTTGAACTTATTTGCACCCAATTGTACGTTGTAATACCATACATGAAACAAATTCCTTGACCAATTCCTTATATGACTACTGTAACGTATGTGAATCTTCCGTGGTATTTAGTCATGGCTTAACACATTATGGCACTTTAGATGAGTCTTGAGACGTAACCAACATTCTTGAGATATACATTGCAATACCTTGAGCAGAACTTGAAAACGGTCAAGAAGGACTCGAAGACCAAAACCCAAATTGCATCATAACTTGAGGAGGCTTGGTTTAAACTTGAAGCAACTCAACCAATTAAGAAAAATGGTTTTGAAATAATTTAAGGACTAGATTGCGGTTTTCTGACGTCACTTGCAGTGCACTCCTCATGCCCTGATCATCATATCTTAAACATATCCCTTGACCACAAGCTAATTGTGTCATGAGTCTCTTAACTCAGACTTCTTCAATAATCTAGAAAACTATTAAAACTTGAACCTCTAAACAGAAGTCAAGCAATGACTTAAGGACAAATTATCCATTTCCTTGAAATGGATCCATTCATATGACTGGGGTAGTTGATCATGTCATAACCACTTGACCATAAGCATGAGGGCATATCTTTCTTTGTCTCCAGGGGCATTCACACACACATTCTCAAGGACCAGTAAGCACACACGCACACAGCCTTCAAGAACCGAATCTCCTGTAGCCGTACATATCTTCACAAAGCAAAACAAACAAACAGAGTCTGATACAAAAGGTTAGTCATGCACGGATGATTGACCTAGGATGTTATGCCAAGAACAAAGCGGGGATCTTAGGGTTAATAGAGTGCGACAGCTGGCAGAATTATTCTGATCAAATCCATCATTCATGGCATGGTTTCGTATTCCATTAACATCTACTCTTGGCCTCGTTCTACTCTAAAAAAATTAGAGGCGGCCTGTAGGAATTTCTTGTGGACGGACTGCATTGCTTCGCGTCATATCTGTCTGGTTGCTTGGATTAAGGTTTGTTAGCCTCTTTCTTGTGGGGGGCTTGGCCTGAGATCCCTCACTGTTCTTAACGACGCCGCTAATTTACGCCTTATTTGGGTTCTTTTTAATAGTAATGAGGATTGGGCCACCGTTCTTAAAAAGCGTATCCTCCGTCGGCATGGGCTTATTTCTCATCACATTGCCTCCTCAATCTGGACTAGTTTGAAATCAGAAGTCTCCTCTCTCTTCGACCACTCTTACTGGTCCATTGGTAACGGCAAAACCGTTCGTTTCTGGAAAGATAATTGGGTGGGTTCTTCGCTTATTCATGACTCTGGTCTGAGTAGCATCACTTCGCGAGGTATTAATTCCAACATTTTTGTTTCGGAGCTGATTCTTCACGGGTCCTGGAACATCCCCCCTATTTGGTTTACCTGGTTTCCGGCTCTCCAATCCGCCGTTGGTAATTACAAGCTGTGTGGTTCCGATTCGGATGACTTTCTTTTTTGGCTTCATACCAATAATGGCTCTCTTGATCTCAAGGCTGCTTACGATTTTAAAGCCCCTAGAATGGAAAAAGTCCCCTGGCACAAAACTGTGTGGAATTCGCATATCCCTCCTAGCAGAGCCGTTCTCGTTTGACGTCTTCTTCACAACCGTATTTCCACAGATGACCATATCATGTCCAAAGGTATCGCTTTAGCTTCCCGTTGTCATCTTTGCTATGCTGCTACGGAATGTCCGCAACACATTTTCTTTGACTGCGCTTTTGCCGCTGCTCTTTGGGGCTGGATTTGTTCCTGTTTGAATTTATCTACCCCCCTTCTTCCTTGCTTGGTTGGCTTCAGCACTGTACTATTCCGGTATCGCCGCAAACTGCAGTGGTTATTAGTGCTGCCGTTATCAACACTCTGACTGTTATTTGGCAGTTCAGGAACAACGTCAAATACGGGAAGTCTAATGCCTCTCTTAGTTGTACGAAGCACTGAATCCACTCTCAAGTCCAAACTGCGGGTAATAACTCTTATTGTTCTTCTTTTATTAACATGGCTGACTTTTCTATCATCAAAGCTTTCAATGTGTCAATCATTCCACCGAAAGCTCCTTCCATTGTTGAAGTCATTTGGCATCCTTCGGTTTTGGATTGGGTTAAATGTAATTGCGACGGCTCCTTCGCCAATCAATTGGCTGGTGGAGGTGGTTTATTTAGGAACCATTCTGGGGATTTTATTTTAGCGTTTGCGGAACCTCTCTCTTGTGTCTCTTCTCTGCATGCTGATTTCAGTGCTGTCATTAAGGCCATGGAAATCGGCATCTCCAAAGGTTGGCCAAAGCTCTGGATCGAAACTAACTCCTCTATAGTTGTCAAAGCTTTTTCTAACCTTCTTTTTGTTCCTTGGATTTTTCGGCGGCGGTGGAACTATTGTATTCATCACTGTAACTTCTCTTCTCTCATCTTTTCCCATATTTTCCGAAAAGGTAACTCTTGTGCCGATTTTTTGGCGAACTATGCGCTCGGTATTTCTTCGATTACCTTTTTTGATTCCATTCCTTTAGAGATTCTGAATGATTTTGTAAAGAATAGATTAGACTTACCATTCTTTAGATTCAGGTAAATCCTAGAGTTAACTTGTTCCCCCTTTTATATCACCTTTTTCTTTACTATATATTGGCCTTTTATTAAAAAAAAAAAATTCAGACAATTAGACGGTGTGTCAATTCTGTACATTGCATGAAAGTGCATGGCTATTCAATGATAGGACCAAATATCTAAGTTTAGTAGCAATATGATTACAAATAAATAAAATATCAATAGTGTGAATAGTAAGATATAAACAAAGACAGCTAGTAACTTAGAATGAATAAAAAATAAATAAACAAAGACATTTCGATCAGAGCCATCTCAAAATTCATAGAGGTTCACTATTACTCGTAAATACACAGAAATTTATTCTATTTAACTACAATTTCAATGTATTAATAATTCTTAGTTTTTAGAATGAATCTATACATGCATTAATTTTTCTTGCTCAAAAAAAATATTTATTTATATTGACTTAATGGAGAATTTCATTGACCATTTTTAATGATATTTTTTTATAGAAGAAAAAAAATCTTTGAGAACATGGTTGATAAGAAAAATCATCTGGATTAAATGAATTTCTCATTATGTTTTTATTATTTATTGTTATTTTATAGATTTAATTTATTTTTATACAATTGGTTTATAACTAAAAATAATATATTTTACAAACGTGTGTTCGACTTTATCTCAAATATAAATAAAATTTAAGTTTTTTTTATAATTGAATTAAGGGTTAATAGTCATTTACCCTCCTGCAATATTGACGAGTTTTAATTTATCCCCTTTAAAAAAATAATTTTGGATTATCACCTGAAATTTTGGGGTACCCCTAAGCGTGTAAAAACCAGGGGGTAAATAAAAAAAAAAATATTTTACAGGGGGTAATTTTTCTACCCGGGGGGCAAAAGACTTAGAATTTTAAAATTTTAGAGGGTAATTCAAAATTATTTTTTTAAAGGGGGTAAATCAAAAGTCGCCTATATTATAGGGGGTAAATGACTATTAACCATTGGATTAATTATTATTTTCATATCATTTTAGAATATTATTCTCTAATTCTTATTTAATTTATTTTAAAATTCTTTTAATAGACATGATTTATATTTAGTCTAAATATATTAATTATTCATTAATTTAAAAATATTTTTTTTATAGTAAAATCAATTTGTTTGTAACTTTTACCAATGCTCTTACTTTGAAAGACAAAAGAACAAATGGGAAATAAGACAAAGATAGGCATTTAATTTGATTTAGTAAAAAATAAAAGTAAAAAACTTAAAAAAGTCAGAAGAAAACAGAAATTAAGAAATGATTGACTCATGTTCTGTGTATAGCTGATAGAACCAGATAAAACAAAACAGAGGGTACACAAATTAAAGAAAATAATAGCTACCTATCTTTAGCACAACACGTTTTTACTATTTTCCTATGACATTCAAATTGAATGCACTGCAAATTTGTTGTAATTCAATTTCACAGAAAATGTAATCAGAACAATAGCCTTAAAAAGACATGGACCATGTAAATAAAATATCCCAACACACACCCTTTTCTAATTTAAGAGTTTCATGAAAAGAATATATTTATAATGTAATTTATATATAAACTAATCACAACTTTATTAAAAACGTTTGATTTATCTTGTTAATCCAACTAAATTGCTGAATGAGCATATTCACTTGTTTAAACAACTTCTCAAAAGTTCAATAAAATAGACGAAACATTTAGATAATGCGAGTTTAAAAGATTTATTTATTCCAGAAAAATGAAGGTGGATTGGACGGCCATGCAGGACTTCCACTTCTAAAAACTAAAAATTATAAAATTTATTATTAAGGTTATAGCGTCACCAGAAGTCTCTGAGAAAAAAAGACGAGATGGGATAAAAAAATGGTCTGAAAAAAAAATGCAGCAAAATGATGCATGGCGGATCAAACTTGTTTTGCTACCCTAACAAACATTCAGATATGAATCGACAATGTTGTGAATTAAGATGCCGAAATAATATAATATATTTGATTTTTTAAACACCAAAAAATCTACAAGGATAGATAAAAAAGAAAAAATTTGAACAAACACACGAAAAGGAAGAGAAAAGAGGAAGAAGAATAGAAAATTGATTAAATCTGTTTTACTATTCATATTCACTTTTTCAATTGGGTTTAAAAATTACAAGTGAATACTAACCATTAACCTCTCTCAAGCTAATAAGAATTTTCCACACCTTATAGGGTACAAGCTAACTTAAACAATTGGATCTATAACACAAGGTCCAATTTGATCTCCTACATACTAGAACACAATGTGAGCAGACTTCGACTGCATGTTAAAACTAGAGTTCGATCCAATATGTTATAGACAAAATGAGTTATCCGGCCATTTAAGACTGCTTTTAACAAAGTCAGGGCAAAAAGTATGAAATTTAAACGTATTAGATTTCAATTGTTCAAATCCGACTCTTTGAATTAGGGATGGCAACGGGTAGGGTCGGGTGCGGGTTTTGCACTACCCAAACCCACACTCGAAATTACCACCCGCACCCGAACCCGAACCCAAATGCTTTTCGGGTGGCAAAATGACACCCGCGCCCACACCCGTTGGGTTCGGGTTTTTTCACCCAAACCCGAACCCATAGCAAAAACACAAAAATACAACATTAAATTGAAATTTGAATTAAGTTTCAAGATCTTAAGTTTTTTTTTTTTGAATCAGCTAAAAGATTTTTATTAACTTGGCATAAGATAAATTGCAAATAAACATAAAATTAAAATACAACATTAAATTGATATTTGAATTAAGTTTCAACTTTCAAGATCTTAAGTTAATATTACAATTAAAATACAACATTAACATAGATTATCTGTTTGCCAAGAAAATTCCAACAACATGGTAATGCTAGCAAATTCCAAATTCCAGCAACATGCAAGTTAATTCCAAAACAGACAGCAACATCAACATTCCAAAAGAGACAGATGCACATAAAATAAGGATCTGCACATAAAAAATAAAATTCATGAACATTCTGCACATAAAATCCATCAATTTTACCTTCTGCAAGTATCAATGAACATTCTGCACATAAAAATAAAATCTCATTATGCCATACATAATTATACTAAATAACATCAAGAGTATATATATATATATATATATATATATATATATATATATATATATATATATATATATATATATATATATATATATATATATATATATATATAACTTACATTATACCATCTCAATTTCAGTACATAAAAGATAATCTTAATTAAAAAGCTGTATGTGAATAGCGCATAACAATATATGGAAGGGTCATTATTTTAAAGAGGCTTATGTATGAACAAAACCCGGTACCATGTGTGGTTATATAAATTCAGTATGGTAGATGTGGAGGCGTCACCCTTGTCCTCATATGTTCCGGATATAAACTTCTGATGATGAAAGCAACGACATGACTAAGAAACCATAATGTATATGTAAAGAGTTTCAATGATTCGCCCCAGTTAGTGTGATCTGGTAGCAACATCAACACTAAAGAAACCAATGAAAGGGAACCAAAGATTAATATAAGAATAGTGTGAAGGATATAGTGTATATGAAAAAACTTAAGCTTAGCCAAAAGAGTGAAGAAGCAGTAAGCAAGACAGCTAGCAATGGATGCAAAAGTTGTCTTAGGATGAATCTGGAAAGAGGTATACTTCACATTGCAAATGTCTAATATCAAAGACATTGCAAATGACATTGCAAATGTCTATAATCTGTAAACATTGCAAATGACAGTAATATCAATGAGAGTACCAAATCTGTAAATTGTGTAATTTGCACGCTTTTTCACTGTTATACGTATCAAAGAAATAGTTACTATTTAAATTGAGTTATGCAGGTTATATTTTGTATATTTAACTTAATTTTTATCTAACAGAAAAATAAACTAGGACAACTTATTCCCTAGTTGAAAATTGCCACATAAAGAAATAAGTTGAGGCAAGTCAAAATAGTAACTACAATTATACTCACCATGTTATAGCATAGAAACTACAACTTCTAATCTTCAAAATGGTAACCCAAACAACTTTCCATCAACTCAGCTGTATTAAGAAGTAAACTGAAGTTAAATAAAACATTATTTTATTCAACACTTTTACACTAAATGAAGTACAAAATACCTTCATCGTCCGACTCCATTTCGTTCAACACAGTAGCAAATTCTTCTACAACTCTAGAAGTTCCTATACATCACAAGTAGAATAACAAAGCATAATTAGTTCACAATATGTAAAGATTATTTGACATACATTACAATATTGAATTAATAGCTTAAAAAGTTACCATTATTCTCAGCAGCCCATAGCCAACTCCTAGCACACATCAAAGCCTCTACAGTACTCCAATTAAGTCGGCTACGATGAGGACTCAATATTCAACCACTATTGCTAAAGGCCGATTCAGAAGCTACTGTAGAGATAGGAATAGCCAAGACATCTCTTGCAATTGCTTGAATTGTTGGATACACAACTCCATTTACCTTCCACCAATCCAAAATGTCAAAATCTGGAGTTTTTTTATTACTGGCTCCTTCAAATAATGATCCAACTCATACTTAACACTTGAACTTGAGTTTTCGGCAATCGTCTCAATGTATGCATCAAATCCAGCCTCGTCATCAACAACAACAGTTGTACCAATTGATGGAGTGGTAGGTTGTGCATCTCTAAGTCTAATCTGTTGATAATCATTGAGCAATTCATAACACATCTCCTTGATTCTACTAACTTGTGCACTTGAATCTTGGCCATACAACTTAGGAAACCAGAAATCAAGTACAACCATCTTCTTCCTAGGGTCCAAAACTGCAGCAACTCCCATCATATAATGAACACCACTCCAATAATTTTGAAATTTTTCCATCATTTTTGTGGCCATCATCTCAATAATTGAATTGGAGGACTTCTTCCATTCCTCTATTGCCAACTTAATCTTACAAATCTTAGGAAAGTACAAGTTGGCAGTTGGATATTTTGTACCAGAAATCAACTCAGTTACTTCATTAAACAACTTCAAGCACCCACAAACATCTTTAGCAAATTGCCACTGTGAATTAGTTGGCAAACAAGTGTATAAAGCATCTTATATGTGCTATTCCATCTTATATGTGCTCTATGGCAATATCAAGTTGCTTCAACCGAATAAATACATCCTTGTACTCTATGGCAATATCAAGCATCTTATATGTGCTATTCCATCTTGTTGGACAATCTAGAGCTAACTTTCTAGTACAAACAATTCTCAATTGTCTAGCGGTATCTTCGAATTTTTCATGCCTTTTAGGTGTAGCGCTCCAAAAGGCAACACTATCCCGAATATTTTCTACCCCATCCTTAAGCACTTGTAGCCCCTCCTGAACAATTAAATTTAGGATGTGCGCACAACAACGCATATGTAACAAAGACCTATCTCTTATCAAACTTTCCAACGGCAACTTATCCTTAATTTTCCTAATCATGGAGTCATTTGTGCTACAATTATCTAAAGTAACAGTACAAAGCTTTGAATCAATGTTCCAGTCCATTAAACAATTAACAAGTGCTTCAGCAAGTCTTTCACTAGTGTGAGGGGCTGGAACATAAATGAACCTAATATAATGATACAATCAATTACACTCAAACGACATAATATATACATAAATAATACAATTACGTTATAAAATATAAACTTTGTTACCTCAAGATTCGACTCTGTAAAGTCCACGAGCCATCAATATAGTGAGCCGTAACCGCCATATACCCTTTTTTTTGGTTGCTTGAAGTCCACATATCTGTGGTAATCACCACTCTTCCTTCATGGCTATCTAACATCTTCGTAGCACATTTTTTCTCAAAATCATAAACTTTCAATACCTCCTTCTTGATTGTGTTTCGAGTAGGTGGCACCTGAACCCGAACCCGAACCCAATCAATTCGGGTTTCGCCCGTTGACTCGAGTGCGGGTGCAGGTGGGCCCCGCGGGTATGAGTCTGTCTGCCATCCCTACTTTGAATACTATGATAATTCAAACCAACTTAAATTATATTTAATAATTATTTTTTAATTAAAAAATAATTATTATAATCGCATCTTAGTCCATTATGAAATTTTGATACTAAATTAAAATTTTTTTCTAACCTACTTGCATGCACAGAGTTGAATCGAACTCAACCTTTATACAAAATTGTTGCATGGGTAACACTTATCGAACGAGTTAATAAAAAAAAGATGTTATCTCATTCAAGTGCTCTTGTCAACCGTATATATTTTATAAGATTTAAAATTTTTTATAACAAATATATGGACTAAAATTAATTTCATATATTTATGTAAAAATTATCATCTGTCTCTACCTGCTACATCTCTATACAGTTAAAGACAAATTCCATAAATGTTATTACTTCTATCTTTACAAAGAAGATTCATTAAACCAAACACAAACACTCTTCTTCATCATCATCATCTTCTTCATCTTCAACATCATCAACAAATGTCAAAACATCATTATTTTCAGAACCAACTAACTTCTCTTGATCAATTTCACCACCATTTTCTGATCCATTAACTAGTTTCCTTGCTCTTGAAGCTTCAAATTTCCAATCAGTTTTATAAACAACAATCAACATAGTAACCGCACATGATCCCTGAGCCGCAAGCAAACCAAGCCAAAGACCTTCAAAATCATATCCACCATAGAATGCTAACCAAACAGAAACCGGCATTCCGACAAGATAAAAACATCCTAGGTTTATGTTAGCACCAACTTTAGGTCTTGCTGTTCCTCTAAGAACACCACAGCCGGTTGTTTGAGGACAGTTACCTAGTTCACACAAACCTATAATTGGCAGAACCATTGATGTTAAGGTAATGATCTCTTGGTCATTTGTGAACATGCTAGCCCATATGTTTCTTACACAAAGAGTGAAAATGAATGCTAGTAAACCACAAATGAAGCTGAATGATAAGCCGGAAATTGCGGAAAGTTTAGCTTTTGATGGCTTTTGTGCACCTATCATGTTACCAACTCTTGTTGAGACACTATTGCTTAGTGAGTAAGGTAAAATGTACATCAATGAAGTTATTTGAATCAACACACCCATTGATGCAACACTTGATCTTGGGCTGATTAGGTAGCCACAAAAGATAGTCATGAATTCGTACCACCACCATTCCAAGCATACCGATACGCAGCTTGGAACGGCGAGGTTTAGAAGTGGTAACCACTCTCGGAAACATTCAGATGAAAATCCGGCCCACGTCTTTTCGTGTGTGCCAGAGAAGTAAATGTAGAATATCAAAGAAGCAACAAGGTTGAAATTTGTCCACACCCCACTTAAGGCAACACCTTTAATACCCAACTTGAGGTAAAAGACAAGAAAATAATTGATGGGTATGTGGAGAATGATTGAAAAAGTTGCACAAAGAGTGAGAGGAAGAGTTATGGATTGAGTCCTAAGGTAAATTCTCAAAGGGTGTATGAAAGATTGAGCAACAAGATCAGGAATTGAATAGAGAATATAAGTTTGAGCCATTGTTGCAATTTCTTCATCTTGGTTGAAAAACAAAAGTAGATTTTTCATGTAAAGCCATGAGATTGAAATTGGGACTGAAACCAAAAGAAGCAAAAGAATGGTTCTTTGAAGACAAAGACCAAGGAGTGTAAACTTTTTAGCACCAAAAGCTTGTCCACAAATTGGTTCCATGCCAACAGCAAGACCAGAGAGAATGGAGTAGCCAGTGATGTTTGCAAAGCCAACAGCAAGGGATCCACCAGCAAGAGCAAGGTCATTGAGGTGACCAAGGAAGAGCATTGAAATCATGGATCTACAATAGAGGAGAAGACATGTTAGGATCATAGGAAAAGCTATGTGGGAAATTGAGGTCATTTCTTTGAAGGTGTGAGAGAGATGGTTATGTAAAGTTTGGTTCTTTTTGGGTTTTGGGATTAAAGTGTTGGTGAGGATCATGTTGTTGGTTTGATTAGGATTAGGATTTGTTTCACACATGGTGTTTGGTTTGTTTGTGTTTTTGTGTCTCTTTTTAGGGAGAAAAATTGGCTTTGAATAGAGGTGAAACAGAGTGACGAAACAGAGATCAAGAGAGAGAGTGAGAGAGTTGGAGAGAGAGAGAAAGATATGAGTAAGGAAAGGATTGATGTTGTTGGGATTTTATAGTGATTTTCTTGAGGGGACCAAAGTCTTTGAAAACTCTGACTCTGAGGTAGTTTGGGAAAAAGCTAAGTTTTTTTTTTGTTTTTTTTTTTTTTGAGGATTGATTTTTTATATTCATGCATATATTGAACCTTAAAAAGGGTTAGTATTAAATTTAGAGTTGAAAAATATACATATATGTTCATGAATACTATGAATCTGTATTTACTACTATTTGTCAAAAGACTAAAATTACGACCTCAAAAGAATATTGTACTCTCTCTCTCACTCATGATAAATAAGTTAAATACGTTCTATCTTAAAATAATTGACATATTTTAGACCACAAAAGTAAAAGGGTTAATAGTCATTTTGTCTTTTGTTATATAAACGCTTTTTAAAAAACTCTTTATAAAAAAACTTGTAAAAAATACCCTAACATTTGAAGATTCTCTCAATTTTAACCTTCATCACATCCAATCAACAAAAAAACTTATGTGCCAGCGTTTTTTTTTGTTTTTTTAGTGATGTGGAAGACCATGTTGATTTTTTATTTTTATTTTGAATTATTTTAATGCCACGTTGGCACTGTATTTTATGTTTATTTTTCATTTATATTAGAAAATATATTAAAACTTCAAAAATTTGTTAAAGATGGAATTTGAACCCACCCATTTCTTTCATACATTCAATGTCTTACCACTAGGCTAGAATACTCATGTTATAATCTTGTTTTCATTAATTGATGTTAATACATATTTTTCGTTTTTTACCTTTAATTGATGTTAATATATTATAACTAAATAATATATTTAGTTTTAATTTTTTGTTTATGTTAAATATACTGTAGCAATTTTAGTTTATTAAAATGCTACAATTACTAATTTTTCAAATTAGTGTATTTTTACCTTTTGTTTTTTAACATTAGTTTATTAATTTGTGTATTCGTTTCGTTTTTTGTGTAGCAATTTCGTTGTTAATTATATACTAATTTATTTAAAAATTATTTTAACATTAGTTTATTAATAATTTCAGTTTATTAATTTATATTAATAATTTTTAATTTAGTTTAATTTAATTTATATTAAAACGTAAATATTAATTTATATTAATAACGTTAATAATTTAATTACAGTTTATTAATTATTTTAACATTAGTTTATTAATAATTCTAGTTTATTAATTTATATTAATAATGTTAATAATTTAATTTATTAATTTATACTAATTATTTACTATAAATATTATTTAAATAGTTATAATAAATTATAAAAGCTACGGTAATAATATTTTTAAACTATTCTAAATTAATATTAATAACGTTTTAATAAGCTATAGTAATAGTTATTAATTTATATTAATAACGTTAATAATTTAATTCCAATTTATTAATTTAATCTAAATTATTCTACTGTAAGTATTCTAAACTATTTTACTATAAATATTAATATTTGTAAATATTATGTTTTAATCTAAACTATTCTATTTTATTAAACTATTTAATCTATTTAATTATTATGTTTTAATATTAATATTAATTTAATCTATTTAATCTATTTAATCTAATTAAAATGTTAATTACTGTACCATATTAATATACTAAATTAATATACTAAATTAACATTTTATTACTAAATTAATATACTAAAACATTTTTAAACATTTTAAAACTAAATTATAATTATTTTTTTAATATTTTAAATATATTATTAATAGTTACAGTATATTAAGAAAAAATATTAAATAGTTTAATAAAAATGATTTAATAAATTTTAGTTTAGTAAAAATTATTAACTAGTTAATTATGTATTATGTATATTATAGTTGCAAATAATTTCATATAACACAACATAGTCTAGTGGTAATGAGTGGTGCTTTGTGTTGAGAGTTCATGGGTTCTATTCACATCTTCAACATTTTTTGAGCATTTAACATATTTTTAAAAATAAAACAAAAATAAATGAAAAACGAAATGCCAACGTGACATTTAAATAAATCAAAAATAAAATTAAAAAGCCACTTGGCCTTCCATATCACAAAAAAAAATGCTGCCAAAAGTAAAATAAAAATTGTCACTTAAATATTAATATAGTATTTGTATATTTTTTCAATTCATATATTTTTATCTATTGAGTTTTATTATATTTTTTAAGGAGAATTTTATTATACTTAACTATTCAATTAATTGTAATTAATAAATAATTTGGATCTTTATTTTTCTTGAGAATTTCTTAATGCACTTTAAGTAGTTCTTACGCATCAAGAAATTATTTAAATGCCTCTAGAGTTCGGAGATTCATCTCCGAACGCACATATTTCTAAATAAACATTAACATGTTCTAGAGATACATCTCCGAAACCATTCTAAACATTTAAAACATATCACTCAGAAGTCATTTACATTTGAATTGTACCGGAGATTCATCTCCAGTAATATTCCGAAGATACATCTCTAAAGTGTATCAGAACATGTTTTTTTCACTATAAGTTGTGTATTTGTTTTCAGATGAAGTATGACGCACGGTCCAAAATAAAAAAAATAAGCGTACAAAATAATAAGAGACTAATACTGGGTGTGTCGAAAATAAAATAGCAATATATGTAGAAAATGTCGTACAATCGAGATCCAAAATGTAATAAAACCTTAAAAATAAAGTACAGAGTATAGTACTACAACAAAATAACAACAGACTACTACTGTGTGTCTAACAACATCTCCTCTACCTCCTCTGTTTACTCTTCCTCCTCGGCCATCAATTCCCTCGTCCTTTGGCGATGTCTCTGGTACAACAGTGCCCCCTGTACCTCCACCATGATGGCATCCAGGACTAGCCTGACACCAGACCCGCCAGGAAAGATACCCTCGTCAATGCCTACCCGCGCAATCTCCACTATGAAACGACCTATGCAAGAGATCATCAATATGATCTAGCTGAGCTTGCTCATCCTCTAGTATCTCCTAATGAGATAGTCTCAGCGGATATCCTAGAGCAGTATGCACCATGTACGAATGTGACACCGTGAAGAACCATCTGATGTACCCCTCAACGTAGCTCTAGTCGTTCGGGGCTGTAGTAGTCTGTGCCTCCTTCGGTACCAGAAGACTCATAATCAGCAAACATCTCATCTATTTGTCTACGAGTCAAGGAAGGAGGAGTATAGGCAAAAAGGTGTCTGGGGATGGTTTAGGTGTACCCAAATTATTGCATGACGCGCTCGGGCAGATGAGGAGCGGTGATATGCGATCCGTAGGCCAACCATCTGGAGTATAGCACTATCTCGTCAAATGGCTGTGTATGACGGTGATCCACGTAGTTGTTGAAGTGCATGTCCCCAACAATCAAATGGTCAAGATAAACTCTGAAAGGCTCGACCGCCTGGTTCCCTCTGAACGGGATAAAAACACAGGCATACGGCATATCCTCAGTGTACTCAGCCACAATTGCCTTAAAATTTTTTTGGAACAAACGAATCATTGGCAATGTTTTCAAAAATATGAAATGAAAATGACAAAAAAACATTTAAGGATCAAGAAATATTACCACTGGAAGTGTCACGCTGCCTGTGACCTGCTTCGTCTCCACTGACATTCCTTTCTCAACTTCGAATAAAGATAGTCCAAACAAGCCGCCCCCAATTGTACTCATGGATCTGAGTGAGATCCAAGAAGTACCAGAGGTATGCAACATCAGTATAAATGGCAGTTATGTCCACAAAAATACAAGTGCCAACCAAAAAAAGAAAGTATCCCCTCAAAGCACGAGCCCTGTGTAGCGCCACCTGCTCATCATCACCATGAGCCTGCTGTGCCTTAAGGATCTCATCATCATATATGTTCTTCAGGAACTCAAATATAGCATTAACACCCCTGGTCTTATTCATCTCCTTCATCGCCTTCCTTGGATCAACCCCCAAATGCTCTACCATCATCTCGACTGCCTCGTTTTTAATCATCCTCCCATGAACGTGGAATCTCCCCCTGATCGAAAGATGTATCAAACACAAGACATTGTCGAGTATGATAGAAATCTCACCATGCGGGAGATGAAACGAAAAGGTCTTAGAGTGTCATCTCTCCATGAATGCATTAAGCATCCCGTGGTTGACCACAGTGTAACCGGTCATGTAGGTCCTTCAGGCTAGATAAGGACAGAACTCTCTAAAACCAATCATCCTCCTGCTAAGGCAATGTAACAATCTTCCTCCCGTAGTTAAGAAACTTCTAGGGATCACACTCTTAAAATTTGTAAGAAATAATCAATTTCATGAATAATTAATGTCATAAATTATCAATGTTAGCAATTAAAATTAATGCATAAAAAAATAAAGAATCCAACTACTGCTACCTCTTTGTCCCATATATGTCTAGGAGTGTGGTTTGGATACAGAGGAAGTAAAGACAAATCATATGGACCTCCTTCAAAATCCTCTGGCTCGACATCCTCAGCAGCCTCACCCTCTGGAGGTGGAAATGGATCAACAATATCATCAGTGGGAGGTGGGTCTGGAATAATAACATCATTCACAGGAGGTGGCATTGGTGAATCATGACGCCTGCGGGAGGCTGGGGGAAGTGACACATCAGATGGTGAATCTCGTCTCCTACGGGAAGAAGAAGAAGGTGGAATGGCCAGAGGTAAAACACGAGCCTCAGAAATAGACGCTACCCTAGAAGTAGACACATCTGCCTGACCAGATGTACCTGGAGCCTCTGGAACCTGCTGGCTCCTCTCCCGTCGAACAGATACGTGCTGAGCAACCCTACCATGTCTCAGTCTGTCAACTCTTTTAATCATTATATCTGTAAGGTAAATTCAAGCATATCATTAGTGCACACAAATAACACACACAAGCAAGAAATAAAAAAAAATACTACAGGAAATTCCAGAGATGCATCTCTGGAAACACCATAAAACTATAACGTTGAACAATTCCATAGATACATCTTCAAAAATTTCCAAAGTATATAAAACGCTGAACAATTCCCAAGATGTATCTCTGGAATGTTCTGCAACACAGAGGTCGCGTCAATGGCGAATATATATCATGAAAGTTGAAGAAAAAATGTTTTGATCACGATTTTCATCCAGCAAACAAGTTATACACTAAGTCTAAACTATGTTACATGTGATTTCTACACATTTCTAACCTTAATCATTGATTCGTACTCGCTTACACTAAAACTCAAACATTTACTGAAAAACTAAAAAAATTTACTTGAAATTGATGATTCAAAGGTTGTTTCCAATATTAGAGATAATCTTTAATATTCCTTTGACCTTCGCTTGATGAAATTTGATTTGGTATAGGGGGTGTATTGAGAAGAAGGTTGTGTTGAGTTTGAAGAAAAGTGTGAAATGAGGAAGGAGAAGAGTCTAGCGTGACTTATGCTCCAAAATGTTCCTGAAATATATCTCCGAAATATTTCAACGTTCACTTATGTTTGGGTGCGTTCGAAGATATATCTCTGGAAACAAGGGAGATTTATGGAATTTCACATGGTGCGTTAGAAGTATTAAGGGTGCTATAAGATATTTCTTTCCACCAATTCATAGCATGGCGATATATTCAATTGAAATTCTGGTATCAGATATGAGATATCGAAGGCGATGTCATGACACTAATATCTGAACTGATATTAAATAAAGAACTAGACAAACGCATAATAAGAAAGCAGTAAATAACACAAGCAATTGTTAACCCAGTTCGGTGCAACGTCACTTACGTCTGGGGGCTACCAAGCCAGGAAGGAAATCAACTAAACATAATTAGTTTGAATATTCTCAGCAAATAATCTCAAGTTTACAATCTTATCACCTAATCTCTACCCGTGCAATTTCTACGTAGGACTCTCCTAGATATGAGACCCTTCTCACTTCCCTTAATCACAACAGTGGTGATAAGATTTAACAATAAATCAATAGAAGACACACTTCAAAGACACACTTGATCTTGCTTAAAGCTTCAATCAAAGGCAATACACTCTTACTTAAAAGCTTAGAGTGGACACTTACAACTCAATACACTTAGTCCAGTTCAAGCATCTAGGTGATGAATGAACAGCTCAAAAAACACACAGAATACTAAAACCCTTAAAGCTTAAACAATAGCACGCACAAACCCTAACTTCTCTAATCTTCAATTAGGATTGACAAGTCTTTATATAGAGAATGATATTCATGGGCTTGGGTATTAGCAAAAACCAAATCAGATTTAATTCAATCAAATTAAGTCACTCCTTAATACTTATCACAATTAGCCACGAAAATAGCAACAAATGATTCCACATTTAGCTCCCCTAAAAATACTGCAGAACACTTTTGATTCAAATAAAACTCCACCATGATTTTTGCCTGCAATCTCTCATTAGAAAACACACAAAGAATAACACACAAAACGTAACAAACAAATCACAACATTCTAAACTGAATGTTGTTCAGGTTTGTAGTAACATGTCAGGACATCAGCCTTGACATCATGGACAAGAACTCTGCAACACCTGAAAATCCAACATGCTAAGATGTTTGACCCTCATGACAAGACATCTTGCACAACACATAGCTGCAACACCTGTTTTAGCAAAAATGCAGCCAACACAGAACTTACAATCTCCCCCTTTGGCAAAATTTGGCTAAAACCTCCTCAGATTATATTGCCAGGGAAACACACTAAATCAGAAACATACGCAGCAAAAAAAAGAAACTTATCAAAAAAGAATTATCACACAGATGTCACAACATCAGGTAAGAAATTAGTCAGAAAAATAGATCATGCTCAGGTTAGCAGCAATTAGCAGGTTAGCAGCAACAAACTCCCCCTAAACACCAGATACTCCCCCTTAGGGAACACAAAAACACCAACACTAACCTATGAAATACAACAAACCTCACAAATATCCATACTCCCCCTTTTTAGCCACAATTCTGACAACCATTAAGCTAGAAAAATCGAACATAAGGGAACAATATTCAGTACAAGCAAGCACAGAAAGTGCCAAGATATCCAGGGCAAAGCCCAAAAGGTAACAACATCAACAAAAATCTTCAAAAGAAAAAAAAAAAACAAAACTAGTTGTCTTCAAAATCACCATCAAAGTCCTCAAAACCATGACTACCAGCTTCATCACCACCATCTTCATCCTCAATGTCCTTCACACCAGTATCACCATCACCTCCCTCCAGAGACCTGATAAGCTTTTCCAATTTTCGCTTCCTTTCAGTTCTGGCACAAATTATTGAATCAAGATCTTTACAAGCTTCCTTCAACTCATAAATTATATCAGTCTTATTACCAGGCTTGCTTTTGGCAGAAGTAGCAGCAAATGTTAGAACAATATCATGAACATGTGTTCCTTCAAACATCTTATAATGAAGTGTTAAAGCTGACTCCCTCTTGCACACACCATCAGAACTTGATAGAATACCAGGATGCTGAGAGATGATAATTCCACATAGCAGAGAAGGAAAGGAAATGGGCATTTTGACAGCACAAGTACCTGCATGTTTCAGGGTTTGTTCAAAAATAAAAGTACCATAGTCAATGGTCTTTTTGGTACCAATAGCAAAGATGAATTTTCCCAGACCAGTATAAATCGTTAAGGTATGATTGGTGGGCACCCAATTGGCTACTCCAATTCTATATAGGATAGCATACTTCACACTCAATCTTCCAGCAGACAGCTTTCCTTTCCTAGGCGACTCCAGTACTTGATTTGCAGTGATTTCTTTGCAAACCTGATTGTCAGTTACTTCCCGTTCAGGTTGCTCATCCTCACTTCTTCCCAAATACCTATTGATGATGGCCGAGGAGAAATCAACACACTTGCCCCTCACAAACTTAATCAGCTCCACAATCTCTTTACATTCCAAAGCATCTTTTCCCAACCACCTCTTTGCATTTTCAAGAGAATAAAAAGATATATTATCAAGGGGAGCTTCAAGCACATTCACAGATGTCTTCTTAATCACAACCCTGTTAACATGAGTGATGTCTTAGACATCATCTTCAGCATCATACTCTGACTCAGTGTCAAACACAACCTTTCTCTTCTTGGAAATTGTAACTGTAACACCCCCAATCTATACCCCCAATTAATTAAAGCGATAACAAATAATCAGAGTATAATGAAAACATTCATGGCATAGACGGAAACGTCACATCAATGGAGACAAAACACAATAAACCTGCTCATAAAGATATGCAACAATCAGATAGCAAATAACAGAGGAACTTAGTTCCTACTACCCACAATTCAACTACAGAATAAAAGCGAAAAATCTGCAACTGAATCTCATATATATATATATAACATAAAAGTATGTCTGTCATACACAGATTCATACATGTACAATCCAAAAGATATATATACATATACACATAAATCACAACGATCTCCCCGACTACCCGGTGCTACATATCAGAGCCGACCGACAAAAGAATGAAGACCTAAGCTTCACAAAAAGACCTCCAGCATCTAATCTGCAATGCCACATAGAGCATTCAAAACATCAGAAGGGTGAGAAACACAATCATAATATAATTGCATACAATTATATAATAACACAAAAATACAAATGTAAAATATTCTCACCACAACTTTCACCAGAATTCAAATACCAAAACAACACAATGCATATCTCATATATCCATCACCAAGGCATATCAATCATGCTCAATGCATTTACCAACAACATATATATATGTATCTCAACTCATCAATTCCATTCACAATTCCACACAAAATCAATCCATTCATGATTTATGCAAATGGACAGAGACCGACGCAACGACTCTATGAAATGCATATGTGGTACCATCCATCAATCAATCTCATCACTAGTTCACTCAGGAACTATTGGAATCATCGCTTGTTACTTAGTGTAACTCCCCGTCGGTAAAATGATGTTCCCCGTCGCTTTAGGTCCTCTTTGTATAAGGCACACGACGTTTATGGATCGCTTTAGGTCCTCTTTGTATAAGGAACACGATCCGATCGCTTTAGGTCCTCTTTGTATAAGGCACACGATCGTCTATAATCATCGCTTTAGGTCCTCTTTGTATAAGGCACACGATGTTATAGAGGATTCCCTCTGGAACTAATTCGTCGCTCACACCCCACAAGGGCACACGACATCACAAGAATGCATATCATGATGCTTGGCATACAATGACTCATGACATTCAAATGCACACATATATGCAACCATAATCATGCATATACAATCAAATACAACTCAATGCATTTTCTTGCCCTTAGGCCACAAACCATCATCACAACATTTAATCACATGCATTCACATCATATAACGTCACACAAGTCATACGATATTCATATCAAAAGCACATTGCATGATACACATCAATTTCACACAATTACAACGGTAAAAGTTGACAAAACCACACTATTCCAAATTCTTGACATAATTAAATCGGCCAACAATCTCAAAACCATTTTAATAAGAAAGTACATCTCAATAGCTTTCCAATGATACCAAGTATGTTCAAAACGGATAATCGGAACACAAGTTACAGAAGTAAAAAGAAATGGAATCGCGAAAAGACAACATTTTGCACCCTTGCTGGCCATACGCGTATTGCCCTGAGCCATACGCGTATTGCCCAGCCTCATACGCGTACCATTACGCGTTTCAGCATATGGACGAGAAAAATGGAATTCATTACGCGTATTGCCCTCAAATGCACCAGTCATACGCGTATTGCCCAACCCAATACGCGTATTGCCTTGCCTGATACGCGTAACGGCAGAGGAAACCCAGAATTTTTCTGCAGAATTTTTTTCTGCGAAATTCCTCCACAACCCACTCCAATTTTCACCTAAACACCAGAAAATTACCAATAGATTGCACAACAACATATATCTAACATGTATCAACCATAAGGAACCTGAAAACATGATTTCCGACACAATATAATCGAATTCTAACAATTTCAACATACTATGGTTTTTGTTCTACATCCAATTTCAATCCAAAAACAACCAAATACATACATACATAATCATACACAAGTATAAGATAATCGAGTTTCGCACCCTTACCCGATTTAATCGTGTTTTCAATAGTCAGTTGATCGATTTTCTTCCTTTCCAAGTTTTTCTCTCTTTTCTTCTTTCTTTCTCTTTTCTTTCCCTTTTCCTTTCTCTCTATTTTTCTCTCTTTCTATTTCTATTTTTACTAACTTAAGAAAAAATAAAGTGAAATGACCATAATACCCCTACACTCAAATATCTCGCAAACACTCTCAAAACGCGATAAAACATATTCACGACGAAAAATAATACATTATCAAATAAAAGTCAAAAATAAAATAATATAATAATCAAATAATCAAATCGACTCGATTAAATAAAACTAACTAAAACTGGGGCATTACAACTCTCCCCCACTTAGAAATTTGCGTCCTAAAAAATATTACCTGAGACGAACTACTCCGGATACGACCCCCGCATCCGACTCTTCAACTCCCAAGTCAAATTGCCCTCGGCAGCGCCTCCCCACGCTACTTTCACAAGCGCAATATCTTAGTCTCTTAACCGCTTCAACTCGCGATTCAAAATTCTCACTGGTAATGCCTCAACCGTAAGGTTCTCCCTTACCTCAACCTTATCCATCGGAATCACATGCGACGGGTCCAGAACATACTTCCGAAGCTGTGAAACATGGAACACATAGTGCAAATTCGAAAGATTCGGCGGAAACGCCACCCGATAAGCCACAGCACCCACTATCGCGGATATCTGGTAAGGACCCATAAACCGAGAAGTAAGCTTCTTCGACTTCAATGCACGATCAATACCCGTCACCGGTGTAACTCTCAAAAATACATGATCACCCTCTTGAAACTCAAGATCTTTCCTCCTTCGATCATGATAACTCTTTTGCCTACTCTGAGAAGCCTTCATTTTCTCACGAATAAGTTTCACCTTTTCCGTAGTCTGTTGCACTAACTCCGGTCCAACCACCGAACTCTCACCAGATTCATGCCAACACAAAGGTGTTCGACATATTCTTCCATACAACGCTTCAAAAGGTGCCATTCCAATACTCTAATGGAAACTGTTGTTATACGTGAATTCAACCAACGCAAGATAACTATCCCAAGCACCACCTTGCTCAAGAACACAAGCCCGCAACAAATCTTCCAATGAATGAATAGTTCTCTCGGTCTGACCATTCGTCTTCGGATGATAAGCTGAACTCAATCTCAACTCGGAACCTAACGCCTTTTGCAAACTTTCCCAAAATCTGGAAGTAAACCTCGGATCTCGATCTGAAACAATACTCAACGGAACACCATGTAATTTCACAATCACACTGTTATAAATCTCAGCCAACCTCTCCAAAGAAAAACTGATGTCAATCGGAATGAAATGCACTGATTTAGTCAGCCTATCCACAATCACCCAAATGGCATTATGTCCCCTCTGTGTATTCGACAACCCTGTCACAAAATCCATAGAAATGCTGTCCCATTTCCACTCGGGAATATCCAACGGTTGCAACAATCCACTAGGCTTCTGATGTTCTACTTTAGACTTCTGACACGTCAAACACGCATAAACAAACTGAGCCACATCCCTCTTCAATCCAGACCACCAAAAGATCTTCTTCAAATCTTGATACATCTTATTAGCTCCCGGATGTGTACTCAAATTACTCCGGTGTCCTTCCTCTAAAATCATCTTTTTCAAGTCCAAATCATCAGGAATACAAATTCTACCACGAAATCTCAAAACACCCTTATCGTCCACTTTAAAGTCACCATTCACACTTTGATTTCCAACCGTCATCAAATCAACAAATTTCACATCCAACTTCTGTTTCTCGCTAACGGTTAACAGAAAATCATTAGTAACCTTTAACATACCAAGCCTCACGCTATCAAATGTCAATTCACACACCAAACTCAAATCTCTAAATGCTTCCAAAATTTCCCACTCTTTAACCATCAAAGCGGACATATGCAAAGATTTCCGGCTTAACGCATCAACTACCACATTAGCTTTACCAGGATGGTAATTCAAGCCAAAGTCGTAGTCCTTCAAAAATTCCAACCATCTCCGTTGCCTCATATTCAACTCTTTCTGATCAAACAAGTATTTCAAACTTTTATGATCACTAAAGACTTCGAATCTTGCACCATAGAGATAATGCCTCCAAATTTTCAACACAAAAACCACTGCCACTAATTCCAAATCATGAGTAGGATAATTCTTCTCATGAATCCTCAATTGCCTCTAAGCATAAGCCACAACCTTACCTTCCTGCATCAACACTCCACCTAAACCAATCAAAGACGCATCACAATACACCACAAACGGTTCACTAGGATTCGGTAAGACCAAAATCAGAGCTGTAGTCAATCTTCTCTTCAGCTCACTAAAACTTTCCTCACACTGAATATCCCAAATGAACGCTTTACCCTTACAAGTCAACTGGGTCAATGGAAGTGCTAACTTAGAAAAACCTTCAATGAATCTTTGATAATAACCAGCTAAACCCAAAAAGCTTCTAATTTCGGTAACAGATCTAGGAGCCTCCCATTGTAGAACTGCATCTACTTTAGATGGATCCACAGCGATACCATTACCTGAAATCACGTGCCCAAAAAAACTCACTTCTGACAACCAGAACTCACACTTGGACAACTTGGCAAAACGTCTCCTCTCCTTCAAAATTTGCAACACAACACGCAAATGCTCTATATGTTCCTCCCGGGACTTAGAATAAATCAAGATATCATCAATAAACACCACAACAAATCGATCCAAATGCTCATGGAAAATACGATTCATATACTCCATAAACACACCCGGCGTATTAGAAACCCCGAACGGCATCACAGAATATTCGTAATGACCGTATCTTGTCCTAAAAGCCGTCTTCTGAATATCTTCCTCTTTCACTCTAATCTGATGATACCCTGACCTCAAATCAATCTTACTAAATACACAAGCACCTACCAACTGGTCCATCAAATCATCAATTCTCGGAAGAGGATATTTATTCTAAATCGTCACCTTATTCAGCTGGCGATAATCAATACACAATCACATACTACCATCTTTCTTCTTCACCAATAAAACTGGAGCACCCCAAGGCGACACACTCGGTCTCACAAACCTCTTTTCTAACAATTCATTCAACTGCTTCTTTAACTCAACCAACTCAGATGCCGACATACGATAAGGTGCCATAGACACAGGTCTAGTACCAGGAATTAGATCTATAGAAAACTCCACCTCTCTCTCTGGCGGCACATCTGAAATATCCTCAGGAAACACCTCTGGAAATTCACACACAACTGGAACCACATCAAGTGCAACTTGACTATCCACTGTCAACGATGCAAACAACCCGAACAACTGAGCTTCATCCGCCAAAAGTTTCTTCAACTCTTTGGTAGATAAGAAACTCGATTCCTCATCTTCCTCAAGAGAAGGAAATCTTACCAGCTTATGATAACAATCAATATGAACTCGATTGAACTACAACCAATTCATTTCCAGAACCACATCTAAACCCTCCAACGGCAAACACACCAAATCCATCTCAAAATCTTTACCATAAATGGTCAAAGGACAACTTAAACAAACCAAAGAAGTAGTTACTGACCCCATTGCTGGAGTATTAATAACCATCTCTCCACCCATCGAAGACAACAAAAGATTCAAACGCTTCGCTCACTCAGACGAAATAAACAAATGAGTCGCTCCGATATCAATAATAGCAACTAAAGGCGTACTATTAATAAAACAAGTACCTCTGATCAGACGGTTTGTACTTGTAGTCTGAGTCCCTGCCAATGCAAAAACTTTCCCTCCAGCTTGAGCTTGCTTTGGTTTCGGACACTTCGTACTAACATGACCAGGTTCACCACAGTTGAAACACTTCACCACATTCCTCTTACAATCAGATGCGACATGTCCTAAGCCTCCACAATTGGAACACTTTCTCATATCCTTCCTACATTCAAATTGACGATGTCCTAAGTCACCACACCTAAAACATCTCGGAGGATTAGACATACCTCCCCCACTTGGCCTTTTCTCAAAACTACCCCTTTGCTTACCCTTATCAGCTGGTGTCACATAAGGACCACCACGAAATGGTTTCTTCCCTTTCCTTTCGTTCACACTCTTATAGTGAGTAGAACGAGCTTTGCTATCCTCTTCATAAATACTACAACAATCCACCAAATCTGAAAACCTTCTAATCCTTTGATAACCGATTGCCTGCTTGATCTCAGGAAGCAATCCGTTCTCAAACTTCACACACTTGGAAAACTCTGCAGTAGCTTCAGAATAATGTGGATAAAACTGAACAAGTTCCACAAACCTAGCAGTGTAATCAACAACAGACATATTACCTTGTTTCAACTCCAAGAACTCTATCTCTTTCTTTCCTCTTACATCTTCAGGAAAATACTTCCTCAAAAATTCCCTGCTGAATAAAGCCCAAGTGACTTCTTCACCTGTAACTTCCCAAACATGACGCGCACTAACCCACCAATCATCAGCTTCCTCCTGCAACATGTGAGTACCCAGTCTCACCTTATGTTCCTCAGCACAGTCCATCACCCGAAAGATTCTTTCAATCTCCTTAAGCCAAATCTGTGCACCATCAGGATCATGTCTCCCTTTGAAGACAGGCGATTTGTTCTTCCTGAACTCATCATTCCCACCAGCATTAGGCGCACCCTGCACAACCCGAGCCATAGCTTGCATAGCAGCAGCCAAAGCAGCATCATTCCTACCAGCCATATTCTGTTCATATCCAATAACAGCAATTATGGTTAAACAAACAGCTCACCCAACACAACAACCAACAAGGACTGGCTCTGATACCACTTAATGTAACACCCCAATCTATACCCCCAATTAGTTAAAGCGATAACAAATAATCAGAGTATAATGAAAATATTCATGGCATAGACGGAGGCGTCACATCAATGGAGACAAAACACAATAAACCTGCTCATAAAGATATGCAACAATCAGGTAGCAAATAACAGAGGAACTTAGTTCCTACTACCCACAATTCAACTACAGAATAAAAGCGAAAAATCTGCAACTGAATCTCATATATATATATATATATATATATATATATATAACATAAAAGTCTGTCTGTCATACACAGATTCATACATGTACAATCCAAAAGATATATATACATATACACATAAATCACAACGATCTCCCCGACCGACAAAAGAATGAAGACCTAAGCTTCACAAAAAGACCTCCAGCATCTAATCTGCAATGCCACATAGAGCATTCAAAACAGCAGAAGGGTGAGAAACACAATCATAATATAATTGTATACAATTATATAATAACACAAAAATACACATGTAAAATATTCTCACCACAGCTTTCACCAGAATTCAAATACCAAAACAACATAATGCATATCTCATATATCCATCACCAAGGCATATCAATCATGCTCAATGCATTTACCAACAACATATATATATGTATCTTGTAACACCCCATTTCTACCCAATAATTATATTAAAATCAGAGTTATAAAATTATCGACTTAAAACGGGATATCACATTTTCAACTTTAAAATCAATCACATAATAGTTAATCATGAAAGATACATAACGATTCGAGGGAACATAAACCGAAAATAAGCTTCAACTTAATTCAACTTTAGCAAATGCAACGCAGCGGATTCATTAACAACTTAGTAGCATCTTTATTCAACATAAAACAACTTCAAATTAAACAACAAAGTATTTTTCAGCAATTTCATTAAAAATTCAGCATGCAGACAAATAAATAAAAGACATGCGTCATCCCCCCGAGTGCTACGTATCAGAGCGACAACCACCGACTCGAACTAAGGTAACCGACTACTCCTCTTGATTACCTGCACGTTGCCAACATAGGGACAACATTCAAACAGAAGGGGTGAGTTACCGAATATTATGAACGAAGTATGATAAATAATACGTAGGTAGGAATCATACAAATAATCACCACTTCACATCAATAACCAACAAATAAAAAATCAACAACAACTTAAAAAAATGCAACTTTAATGCGACTCGACTATGATATGCATGTGGTACCAACAAAGTAAAACTCCCAACTTAAAATTGCCAGTTTATCGAGGCATCAAGGCATAAGCCTTCAACTTTCAACTTTCAACATGTGCCAATCCAGGCCAACGTGGTGTGAGCAATGACTCCGACATAAAATGCAATGTATGCTTTATGACATGCACAACTCATCAACATAGACAACTCAACAACATCCACTACATAATCAACTTAAAACAACATAACAACTTTTACGACATAAACAACTTATATCAACGTTGGCTTATCAAGCCTTCAACTTAACAATTGTCCGTAAACCGGAACAATATTACAACTCAGCTGTACCTGCAATTCGACTTTTTCGACATAGTTTCAACAAAACAAATCCACGAAAACCATCTACTAAACTAACCGACATACCACGTCAATTTTCGTTAAATTCCGAGCAACTGATTTTTCCGCTAAATTCTGCTCATTCAGCTAATCAGTACTGTTTCACATTTTAGGATCACTACTGATTAATTTACTGTTATTGTTAATATTCCACTTACTGATACAAGCACAGTTATGCTAAACTCTCATTTACAGTCAAAATCTGCTATTGCTATATTTCCAATTTTCTGTCAAAACCTGTTTGCTGTTATTTGTTCATTTCTCTGTCAAAAACTTGTTTTAATTTCTGTCAAAAACTTGAGAATGATTTTTTCTGCAAATCTTCATTTACTGGTGCTGATTACCAACTAATCTTTTTACTACCTGACCAATTAAAAAATATTCTGCTACACATATTTTTCTGCTAATTTAATTTAAGTTTTCATGTTGAACAACAATAATTAAAAGTGTCACTCCCCTACTACTATGGGTGGCTTGCGCCACCCCTGCTACAACCTAAGTGGCTTGCGCCACATGCTTCAAAGGTGGCTGGCGCCACACAAACCTTGTGGTGGCCGGGCCCACATTCATCTCCTTTCCAAATAAGTTGCTTGCGCCACATGCTTTCTCTTTATTGTTTGGGTGGCCTGCGCCACCCCTATGTGAGGGATGGGTGGCCTGCGCCACCCGTGCATTTGTACAGTGCATCTAATCCAACTAAAATTTTTCCAGAAAAATGTAATCTCCCTACAACATTCATAAATCGTCCAGCAACAAATTTCCACAGTGCAGAATTTTCAATCCAGTTTATTATCAATTCCCGGTTCATAAAATAAATCACAAGAAGATGTTACAGAACAACAATTTTCACACAAAAGCCAGAGCAACTCATCAACATAATTCAACACCAAATAGTAGAGAAACCTTGTAATGACCAATCCCACATATTAATTCATCCTAACCCGGTTATAATAATCGAACCCACCCTTACCTTGGATTGAAGGCAGCTCGACAATCGATCGGATTCCGGGAGTTTGGCACCGGTAGCGGTTTCTCTCTCGTTCTCAACTTCTTCTTCTCTCTGATTCTCCAAAACCTCACCAATCTTTCTATTTCTTTTCTTTTCCTCTTATTTTATTAAAATAATAATATTCTAATATAATGTCTAATGGGCCTACACCTACACCCCCTTAATTTACTAATTCCGACACGAACCAAGCCCACTTAATCAAACACTCTCCTACGACTATAATATTACCTCTAATATTATTCCACGACTACAATATTATTTCTAATATTATTCCTACGACTTACCAACTTAAAATTCCGACTTAACGACTTAATTAACCGCAACACCAAAATCAACCGAATAATTCACAACAATTAATTAAATATTCAATTAAATAAATAATTAAATATTTGGGCGTTACAACTCTCCCCTACTTAGAATATTTTCGTCCTTGAAAATTTACCTGATTTAAACAGCTCGGGGTAGGAGTCTCGCATCTTGCTCTCCAATTCCCACGTCATGCTTTCTCCAGTAGCTCCCAACCAGACAACTTTCACCAACGTGATCTCTTTCCCTCGCAAAGTCTTCATTTCACGATCCGCGATTCGCACAGGCTTCGTCTCCACCGTGAGATTATCCTGTACTTGCACATCATCCATATTAACCACATGAGACGGATCCAAAATGTACTTCCGAAGCTGCGACACATGAAACACATCATTCAGATTCGAAAGATTCGGCGGTAACGCCATTCGGTAAGTAACTTTCCCAACTCTGTCCAAAATCTGATACGGACCAATAAAACGAGGAGTGAGCTTCTTAGTCTTCAAAGCTCTCCCAACACCAGTCACAGGCGTGACTCTCAAAAACACATGATCACCCGCTTGGAATTCCAAATCCTTCTTCCGCTTGTCATGGTAACTTTTCTGTCTACTTTGAGAAGCTTTCATCTTCTCTCGGATCAACTTCACTTTCTCGGTAGTTTCTCGAACTAATTCCGGTCCAAGTACTACATTTTCACCAGATTCATGCCAACACAACGGAGTTCTACACCTCCGACCATACAGCGCTTCAAAAGGTGCCATTCCGATACTAGAATGGTGACTATTATTATAAGTGAACTCGATCAATGGAAGGTAAGTATCCCACGAACCTCCCTGCTCAAGAACACAAGCTCTCAATAGATCCTCCAACGACTGAATAGTTCTCTCAGTTTGACCATCTATTTGAGGATGATACGCCGAACTCAACCTCAGCTTAGAACCCAAAGCTTCCTGTAGACTCTTCCAAAACTCCGACGTAAACCTCGGATCTCTATCCGACACAATACACAAAGGAACACCATGCAACTTCACAATCACTCGGATATAAATCTCTGCCAACTTCGCAATTGGATATGTGATGTTAATAGGTATAAAATGAGCCGACTTCGTAAGCCTATCAACAATCACCCAAATTGAATCATGTCCTCTTGAAGTCATAGGCAACCCTGTCACAAAGTCCATGGAAATGTTATCCCATTTCCATTCTGGTACTTCCAACGGTTGCATCAACCCAGCAGGCTTCTGATGCTCAACTTTCAACTTCTGACAAGTCAAACATGCATACACAAATCGTGCCACATCTTCTTTCATTCCGGACCACCAAAATATCTTCTTCAAGTCTTGATACATTTTAGTAGCTCCCGGATGAATACTCAGATTACTTCTATGACCCTCTTCAAGAATCTTCTTTTTCATATCTGCATCATCTGGTATACAAATTCGATCATGCAATCTCAACACACCTCGTGCATCCATCTTAAAGTCACTCTTATCCGATTGACCACACTCATTCATGATGTCCACTAGTTTCACATCCAGCTTCTGAGCCTCTCGAATACTGTCCAGAAAATCATTGTTAATCTTCAACATACCCAGCATAACACTTTGCGGTGTCACTTCGCAAACCAAACTCATATCTCGAAACTGCTCAATTAATTCCAATTCCTTAATCATCATTGCTGACATATGCAAGGTCTTTCGGCTTAAAGCATCAGCCACAACATTAGCTTTGCCCGGATGATAATTCAAACCGAAATCATAATCTTTCAGCAATTCTAACCACCTTCGATGTCTCATATTCAGCTCCTTCTGATCAAACAAGTACTTTAAGCTCTTATGATCACTATAAACTTCAAATTTAGAACCATAGAGATAATGCCTCCAAATCTTCAGCACAAAAACCACTGCAGCAAGTTCCAAATCATGCGTAGGATAATTCCTTTCATGAGTTCTCAACTGTCGAGACGCATAGGCAATTACTTTATTATTCTGCATAAGCACACCTCCTAAACCCATCAACGAAGCATCACAATAAACCACAAACGGTTCTCCTGGATTCGGTAATGTCAAAACCGGAGCCGACGTCAACCTCTTCTTCAATTCTGTAAAACTCTCTTCGCACTGAACATCCCACACAAAAGCTTTACTTTTACAAGTTAATCAGGTTAACGGAAGTGCCAACTTAGAAAATCCTTCAATAAATCTTCTATAATAACCAGCTAGTCCCAGAAAACTTCTAATCTCAATAGCCGACCTTGGAGTTTCCCATTGCAACACGACATCTACTTTAGAAGGATCCACGACAATACCACTACCTGAAATCACATGACCCAGAAAACTAACTTCTTTCAACCAGAACTCGCACTTGGACAGCTTCGCATATAACCGCTTGTCTTTCAAAACTTCCAACACTGTTCTCAAATGTTCCTTATGCTCTTCTTCTGACTTAGAGTAAATCAGAATATCATCAATGAATACAACCACAAAATGATCCAGATAAGTATGAAAAATGCGGTTCATGTATTCCATGAATACTCCCGGCGCATTAGTAACACCGAAAGGCATCACTGAATACTCATAATGTCCGTACCGTGTTCTGAACGCCGTCTTCTAAATATCCTCATCTTTCACTTTAATCTGATGATAGCCCGATCTCAAATCAATCTTGCTAAACACACGAGCACCCACCAACTGATCCATCAAATCATCTATTCTCGGAAGTGGATACTTGTTCTTGATTGTTACTTTATTCAGCTGTCTATAATCAACACAAAGTCTCATACTTCCATCTTTCTTCTTTACTAACAACACTGGAGCTCCCCACGGCGATACACTTGGTCTTATAGACTTCTTCTCAAGTAACTCTTCCAACTGCTTCTTTAATTCAGACAACTCGGATGCCGACATTCTGTATGGTGCCATCGAAACAGGTCTAGTACCAGGTACAAGATTAATTGCAAATTCAACCTCTCTCTCTGGCGGCACATCAGGAATTTCATCAGGGAAAACTTCAGGAAATTCATTCACCACTTGCAATTCTTCAATCTTAGCTTTGCTCTCAATAGACAACGTTGCCATCAACGAAAACATCTGAGCTTCTTCTTTCATTAATTGCTGTAACTCTCTGAAAGATAACAACCCGACTCCTTCCTCTTCAGGAGTAGAAAACCTCACCGACTTACGATAACAATTTATATGAACATAGTTATACTCTAACCAGTTCATACCTAGGATTACATCCATTACGGTCAGCGGCAAACAAACCAAATCAACATAAAAGTCTTTATCGAAGATCAATAAAGGACACCTTAGACACACAAGAGAAGTAGTCACCGATCCCTTAGCCGGAGTCTCGACGACCATTTCTCTATTCATAGCAGATAACTCAAGACCCAATCTTTGAACACAATCAGCAGAAACAAAATAATGTGTAGCACCAGTATCAATAATAGTAATTAAAGGAGTACTATTAATGAAACATGTACCTCTGATAAGTCTGTCCTCATTAGCTGTCTGAGTTCCTGCTAACGCGAACACTTTTTCGGTCTGAGCTTTCTTTGGCTTCTGACACTGATTACCAATATGCCCCTCTTCACCATAATTAAAACAGATCATCTCCTTGTGCTTGCAATCAGATATTGCATGTCCAATCTTACCACATCAGAAACACCTCTTCGCCTCAGCAGTACACACAGTACTCTTATGACCAGATTTTCCATATTTGAAACAAGTTATGCCAGTAGGAGCATCTCCCCTACTAGTCTTCTTGCCCTCAGTCGCTCTCTGTTTACCTTTTCCAGCTGAAGCATCATAAGGCTTACCACGGTTCTGTTGTTGCTTGCCTCTTCTATCACTAACAATCTTGTAGTGAGCATTGTTATCCTCTTCATAAATTCTGTAACTATCGACCAAATCAGAAAAGACACGAATCTTCTGATACCCAATAGCTTTCTTGATCTCAGAGCGCAAACCGCTTTCAAACTTAATGCATTTAGAAAACTCAGCATCGTCATCGGTATAGTACGGATAAAACTTAGCCAGCTCAACAAACTTCGCAGCATAATCAGTAACCGACATAGTTCCTTGCTTCAGCTCAAGAAACTCAATCTGCTTCTTACCACGGACATCCTCTGGATAATACTTCCTCAGAAACTCTCTTCGGAACACATCCCAAGTGATAACTTCACCTGTAGTCTCCAACCTCTGACGAGTCTCTAGCCACCAGTCATTAGCTTCGATTGCTAGCATATGAGTCACATAACGAACCTTCTGCGCTGGAGTGCAGTCCATCACACGGAAGATCCTCTCAATCTCTTTCAACCAATCCAATGCTCCATCAGGATCATACTTGTCCTTGAAGGTAGGCGGATTCTCCCTCTAAAAAGTCGCCAGACTACGAGATCCATCATTCTCGCCAGCGTTCGGTAAATTCTGCACAGCCTGAGCCATTGCTTGCATTGCAGCATCGTTCCTTCCAGCCATCTTAACTTATCACTACAACATAAACAAAAGTTAGAACCAAATAACAATACTCGATTGTTAGACAACTACGACTCGACACTTGGCCGGACGGACCGACCTGCTCTGATACCACTAATGTAACACCCCATTTCTACCCAATAATTATATTAAAATCAGAGTTATAAAATTATCGACTTAAAACGGGATATCACATTTTCAACTTTAAAATCAATCACATAATAGTTAATCATGAAAGATACATAACGATTCGAGGGAACATAAACCGACAATAAACTTCAACTTTATTCAACTTTAGCAAATGCAACGCAGCGGATTCATTAACAACTTAGTAGCATCTTTATTCAACATAAAACAACTTCAAATTAAACAACAAAGTATTTTTCAGCAATTTCATTAAAAATTCAGCATGCAGACAAATAAATAAAAGACATGCGTCATCCCCCCGAGTGCTACGTATCAGAGCGACAACCACCGACTCGAACTAAGGTAACCGGCTACTCCTCTTGATTACCTGCACGTTGCCAACATAGGGACAACATTCAAACAGAAGGGGTGAGTTACCGAATATTATGAACGGAGTATGATAAATAATACGTAGGTAGGAATCATACAAATAATCACCACTTCACATCAACAACTAACAAATAAAAAATTAACAACAACTTAAAAAAATGCAACTTTAATGCGACTCGACTATGATATGCATGTGGTACCAACGGAGTAAAACTCCCTACTTAAAATTGCCAGTTTATCGAGGCATCAAGGCATAAGCCTTCAACTTTCAACTTTCAACATGTGCCAATCCAGGCCAACGTGGTGTGAGCAACGGCTCCGACATAAAATGCAATGTAAGCTTTATGACATGCACAACTCATCAACATAGACAACTCAACAACATCCACTGCATAATCAACTTAAAACAACATAACAACTTTTACGACATAAACAACTTATATCAATGTTGGCTTATCAAGCCTTCAACTTAACAATTGTCCGTAAACCGGAACAATATTACAACTCAGCTGTACCTGCAATTCGACTTTTTCGATATAGTTTCAACAAAACAAATCCACGAAAACCATCTACTAAACTACCTGACATACCACGTCAATTTTCGTTAAATTCTGAGTAACTGATTTTTTCGCTAAATTCTGCTCATTCGGCTAATCAGTACTGTTTCACATTTTAGGACCACTACTGATTAATTTACTGTTACTGTTAATATTCCACTTACTGATACAAGCACAGTTATGCTAAACTCTCATTTACTGTCAAAATATGCTATTGCTATATTTCCAATTTTCTGTCAAAACCTGTTTGCTGCTATTTGTTCATTTCTCTATCAAAAACTTGTTTTAATTTCTGTCAAAAACTTGAGAATGATTTTTTTCTGCAAATCTTCATTTACTGGTGCTGATTACCAACTAATCTTTTTACTACCAGACCAATTAAAAAATATTCTGCTACACATATTTTTCTGCTAATTTAATTTAAGTTTTCATGTAGAACAACAATAATTAAAAGTGTCACTCCTCTACTACTATGGGTGGCTTGCGCCACCCCTGCTACAACCTAAGTGGCTTGCGCCACATGCTTCAAAGGTGGCTGGCGCCACACAAACCTTGTGGTGGCCGGGCCCACATTCATCTCGTTTCCAAATAAGTGGCTTGCGCCACATGCTTTCTCTTTATTGTTTGGGTGGCCTGCGCCACCCCTATGTGAGGGATGGGTGGCCTGCGCCACCCCTGCATTTGCACAGTGCATCTAACCCAACTAAATTTTTTCCAGAAAAATGTAATCTCCCTGCAACATTCATAAATCATCCAACAATAAATTTCCACAGTGCAGAATTTTCAATCCAGTTTATTATCAATTCCCGGTTCATAAAATAAATCACAAGATGTTACAGAACAACAATTTTCACACAAAAGCCAGAGCAACTCATCAACATAATTCAACACCAAATAGTAGAGAAACCCTATAATTCCCAATCCCACATATTAATTCATCCTAACCCGGTTATAATAATCGAACCCACCCTTACCTTGGATTGAAGGCAGCTCGACAATCGATCGGATTCCGGGAGTTTGGCACCGGTAGCGGTTTCTCTCTCGTTCTCAACTTCTTCTTCTCTCTGATTCTCCAAAACCTCACCAATCTTTCTATTTCTTTTCTTTTCCTCTTATTTTATTAAAATAATAATATTCTAATATAATGCCTAATGGGCCTACACATACACCCCCTTAATTTACTAATTCCGACACGAACCAAGCCCACTTAATCAAACACTCTCCTACGACTATAATATTACCTCTAATATTATTTCTAATATTATTCCTACGACTTACCAACTTAAAATTCCGACTTAACGACTTAATTCACCGCAACACCAAAATCAACCGAATAATTCACAACAATTAATTAAATATTAAATATTTGGGCGTTACATATCTCAACTCATCAATTCCATTCACAATTCCACACAAAATCAATCCATTCATGATTTATGCAAATGCACAGAGACCGACGCAACGACTCTATGCAATGCATATGCGGTACCATCCATCCATCAATCTCATCACTAGTTCACTCAGGAACTATTGGAATCATCGCTTGTTACTAAGTGTAACTCCCCGTCGGGCAAACGATGTTCCCCGTCACTTTAGGTCCTCTTTGTATAAGGCACACGACGTTTAGGGATCGCTTTAGGTCCTCTTTGTATAAGGCACACAATCCAATCGCTTTAGGTCCTCTTTGTATAAGGCACACGATCGTCTATAATCATCGCTTTAGGCCCTCTTTGTATAAGGCACACGATGTTATAGCGGATTCCCTCTGGAACCGATTCGTCGCTCACACCCCACAAGGGCACACGACATCACAAGAATGCATATCATGATGCTTGGCATACAATGACTCATGACATTCAAATGCACACATATATGCAACCATAATCATGCATATACAATCAAATACAACTCAATGCATTTTCTTGCCCTTAGGCCACAAACCATCATCACAACATTTAATCACATGCATTCACATCATATAACGTCACATAAGTCATACGATATTCATATCAAAAGCACATTGCATGATACACATCAATTTCACACAATTACAATGGTAAAAGTCGACAAAACCACACTATTCCAAATTCCCGACATAATTAAATTGGCCAATAATCTCAAAACCATTTTAATAAGAAATTACATCTCAATAGCTTTCCAACGATACCAAGTATGTTCAAAACGGATAATCGGAACACAAGTTACAGAAGTAAAAAGAAATGGAATTGCGAAAAGACAACATTTTGCACCCTTGCTGGCCATACGCGTATTGCCCTGAGCCATACGCGTATTGCCCAGCCTCATACGCGTACCATTACGCGTTTTAGCAGATGGCCGAGAAAAATGGAATTCATTACGCGTATTTCCCTCAAATGCACCAGCCATACGCGTATTGCCCAACCCAATACGCGTATTGCCTTGCCTGATACGAGTAACGACAGAGGAAACCCATAATTTTTCTACATAATTTTTTTCTGCGAAATTCCTCCAAAACCCACTCCAATTTTCACCTAAACACCAGAAAATTACCAATAGATTGCACAACAACATATATCTAACATGTATCAACCATAAGGAACCTGAAAACATGATTTCCGACACAATATAATCGAATTCTAACAATTTCAACATATTATGGTTTTTGTTCTACATCCAATTTCAATCCAAAAACAACCAAATACATACATACATAATCATACACAAGTATAAGATAATCGAGTTTCGCACCCTTACCCGATTTAATCGTGTTTTCAATAGTCGGTTGATCGATTTTCTTCCTTTCTAAGTTTTTCTCTCTTTTCTTCTTTTTTTCTCTTTTCTTTCCCTTTTCCTTCTTCTCTTTTTCTTTCTCTCTATTTTTCTCTCTTTCTATTTCTATTTTTACTAACTTAAGAATAAATAAAGTGAAATGACCAAAATACCCCTACACACTCAAATATCTCGCAAACGCTCTCAAAACGCGATAAAACATATTCACGACGAAAAATAATACATTATCAAATAAAATTCAAAAATAAAATAATATAATAATCAAATAATCAAATCGACTCGATTAAATAAAACTAACTAAAACTGGGGCGTTACAGTAACCACCTTACTCCAAGCTTTCTTAGGTCCTACAACGGCAACCTTTTTGGTATGCTTGGAAGGACTCTTCTCAACATCAATGGCTTTCCCTTCTAAGACTTTTAATAACTTCATTATCAGAGGGCCAATCATCAACAGTAACAGCTTCTTTAGCAACATCAACCTTGTTTCCAATAGTAGGTTCAGGAATAGGAACACTGGTAGCAGGATCCTTCATAGCAGAAGATGTTTCAACATTTGACACAACATCATTCACAGCATCTTCAAGAATAGAATCAGCAAGCCTATGGAGACTTTCACCCATAGCTTTTTCTTCAGATGTACCATTCTTGGAGGAACCTGTTTTCTCAGACTCAGAAGAGCTAGAGACATAAACAGTACTCACAGCTGATGGACTAGCCATAGAACTAACACTAGGTTGAACTTATGAAAGCGGAGTATTAATACCAGGCACAATAAGGTTGTGATTTCCATATAACACTTTAGAAACAATATTTTGAATCTTCCTATCAACACCAAATCTTTCTTCTACTTCTTTCTTGGAGGTAGCATCCATAGAGGGTTTAGAAGAGTGACTTATAAAAGGGTTCTTCACTCCTTTTGCATGCGATGTTCTAGGTCTCAGCAAATAATCCGTAACGCTTGGAACGATAGAAAAATGAGTAGCATTAACCACACCTTCAAAAGAAATGTTAGTCCTAGCTTTTGCAGGAGACCCCTTTGCTTTCCTAGAAGTATCTTTGGACAAAGTGACATCAGGTTGTTGAGACATCTTGAAGTTTTTGTGAGTCGTATGAGTAGGGAGAATATAGAGCAAAAGCGTTTGGGAAGGATGATTAGGTTATAATGCAAGGATTTCTTTTGATAAGCGAGCCCTATTTGTGCTGAAAATAAGGTAACATGATTAATTTTCCCACACTGCATTAACTGCTATAATTATTCAAACACGCAAATGTCGAGTTTACCCCTTAACAGTTCAAATTGATTAGTATCCAATGCCTTAGTGAAAATATCAGCTAATTGCAACTCAGTAGCCACATGTTCTAAGGCAACAATTTTGTCCTCAACAAGTTCTCTAATTGATGACGTGAAAACGTATCATGTTTTTTAGGCTCAAAACACATGTTATCCGTCTTTATATTACTTTATTTTATTACTATTACGTTGTTTCTTGTTTGTTTTGTAGGTTATTTCGTTTTAGGAGCTGTTGCGCGAAGAATTTGGAAAGAAGAGCAGAAGAGAAGAATCTATGATTTCTGGTACACTGGTGTTCGCCATTCCCTAATGACATACGCCATTGACCAGAATGCCATGTCAATTAATGAGGAAGGAAATGGCGTTCGCCATTCCCTAATGGCATTCACCATTATCATGCCGAATGCAGTTTCATGAGAATCGGTTTGAATCCTCCTCAGCCACTTCCTCTCTTATCTCCAACCGCCCTTTGCAGGTTCCAGGCAGTTTTTAGAAGTTTCTTAGTCTATATATAAGTCTTTTCTGATCACTTGGAGGTATCCAAGTCGTGCAGAAGCGCTGTCGAAATTTAGTTTTAGGGATAAATCACTTGTAAAGTGACAATAACTCACATCGAGGTATTGTCACAAGAATTCTATTTTTATTCTTCTACTTCTTTGTACTCTTGGATCAAAGCAATCTTGCAGGAATAAAGTAGTTACTTCTTCAAGTTTAGTTTGGTGCATTTAATGTGAAGGTTTTTATTTACCGCTTTTACTTTAGTATAATTATTGCATTGTTTCACTTGTTATAATGCTGTCTTTAAATTCGAATGCCATGTTTACATTGTTTTCATTTGAAATAATGCGTTGCTAATTCTGTCTGAGTCCGGCGTATGAGGACCGTCGTTACCGACGGGACTCAGTAGAAAATAATAGGCACGAATTTGTGTTTAAAATTCTATTTTGGTTTTAGTTTCCAATTGTATGTTTTATTGTTTCGTCACGAGAGTGAGTAGCAAATTAAGGTTTGAACCGATAGCGCGAGAGTGTGAGGATTGAGCCAGATAGTGGAAACTAAGCATCGATCCTAAAAATAGCGAGAGCGCTTTAGGTATCGATTAGGATCATATTGATTTTCAAAATATGCTTTCTAATTAAAATGGACTAGCGAGAGCAAAATCTTGTGGTTAGGGAGTGTGGCTCAGTCGATAGCGCGAGAGTGTGAGACGGTGTCTTTAAACCAATATTTTGTACATAACGTATTTAATCACAATTAGTGCCTAAAATCTACGAAGTCCCTTAGGAACACGGAATTCGTATTCCGACTTCTTTTTTATGAAAATTTCTAAATCTTTAGTTAATTGCGATTTTATTCCCGTCTTAACCTTTTAACCATAACCTTAGCTTTACACAACATCAATAGATAACGGTAGATTGATTCCGTTGTTGCGCAGTATAGACTAAGGCAACACAAATTTTATTTTTTCCTGTTTTGTCGATTGTATGCCAAACACTCGCTCTCAAGGCAACAAGTTAGAGCAGTTGATTGACGATATCGAGCATTTTATTAATTTAAGACGCCGAATCAACGAATTCCGAATTAAGTATAATCTTCCTGAACCAGAAATTCGTTATCCAGAATTAAAAATTCCCATGGCTGAGAATCCACCAAATCGTCCTCTCGAGGACTATGTTGTTCCATCGCATGATGAACCTCATAATAGCATTGCTTCCCCTGCCATTGAACGAAACGATTTCGAACTGAAACCTTCATTGTTATAAGCGGTTCAACAGAACCAATTTTTTGTGAGTGCTACAGATGACCCGAATCTTCATTTATCTATGTTTGTACAATATGCTGACACCGTAAAAGCGAATGGTGTTAGTAATAAAGCCATAAGACTGTGTCTTTTCCTTTCTCCTTAAGAGATAGATCTAGAGCTTAGCTCAGTCTCTACCATCCAACTCTATCACTACGTGGGACGAGTTGAAGAAAGTCCTTTTATCCTAATACTTTCCACCTAGCAAAACTGCTATGCTAAGAGCCCAAATCAACGGATTTAGGCAGAAAGACAATGAATCTCTTTTTGATGCTTGGGAAAGATACAAAGACGTGCTGAGGCTCTGTTCGCACCATGGACTTGAACAATGGTTGATAATCCATACTTTCTATAATAGCCTTATGTACAACACCAAGTTAAATCTGAACGATGTAGAAGGCAACGCTCTAATGGATAAACCTTATGAAGACGCTTATCAACTCATTGAAAACATGGCTCAAAACCACTTCCAATGGGGAGGTGAGAGAACTCCTACAGAAAAACCTGCTACGAAGAGCAGAATGTGTGAAGTTAATAGTTTAGACCGTGTCAGTGCTAAAGTGGATGCGCTTACTCAAAACATTGAGAGTTTGACTATAACTCCAGCAGCCACCGTGGCCGCTGTGACACCGAATTGTGAATTATGTGGAACCCCTGGGCACAGTAAGGCTGAATGTCATCTATTGGCTGGTATTCCTACCGACCAAGTAAATTACGCCCAAGGAAACCCGTACTCAAATACTTACAATCCTGGATGGAGGAACCATCCTAATTTTTCCTACAAGAGCAATAATGCTTTGGTCGCTCCAACTCAAGCCCCTACTGTTCCTCCAGGCTATCAGAAAGGATCCCCTGCTGCCCCTCAGGCACCTAAGAAGTCAAACGTTGAGCTGTTATTAGAAAATTTCATCGCAACTCAAATTCAACAAAACAAAGAGTTCGCCAACTAAAATGTACGCACGAGTGAATTGCTGAAGCAAATGGAAATTAAGCTTGATGCAATGGCTACCCATACCAAAATGCTAGAAACCCATAATTCTCAAGTAGCCCAACAGCAAGCATCAATTGCAACACCAGCTAGAATATTTCCTAGCCAACCGCAACCTAATCCTAAAGGTCACACAAATGCTATCACATTGCGAAGTGGGACAAAATTAGATGGATTGGTAGATCCTAGAATCCAAAACCCATTCATGTATTAAATATCTGGAAAAGAGACTGAGAAGCGACAATAGACGACAAATATGATAAAGAAAACGATGGTAAGGAAGATGACAAAAATGAAGAGGCCATAGATAAAGAAAAACCATATGTGCCTCCACCACCATATAAACCACCTATCCCTTATCCTCAAAGACTTGCTAAACCTAAAAATGAAGGGCAATTTAAGAAATTCTTAGAGCTTCTTAAGAGACTTAATATCACTATACCCTTTACAGAAGCTATTACACAAATGCCCTCGTACGCTAAATTCCTCAAAGAGATCCTATCTAATAAGAAAAAGCTAGAGGATAATGAAACTGTTACACTTACTGCAGAGTGTAGCGCTATAATTCAAAACAATATGCCTCCGAAATTAAAAGATCCAGGTAGTTTTTCCATACCACGTGTCATAAACAAAGCACTATGCGACTTAGGAGTTAGTGTTAGTCTAATGCCCCTTTCTATATGCGAAAAACTCAAATTAGGAAAAGTAAGACCAATGAGGATGTCTCTATAACTAGTTGACCGTTCTGTCAAATTTCCTGTAGGTATGCTAGAGAACGTTCTTGTTCGAATATGTCAATTTTATATCCCTACTGACTTCATGATAATGGACATAAAGGAGGATTTCTTCACATCATATTAGGAAGACCCTTTTTGGCCACTGCTGGAGCCATCATAGATGTGAAGAAAGGAAAGCTAACCTTCGAGGTTGGTGAAGAAAAAGTTGAATTTATCCTTTCATAATTCCTAAATGCACCAGCCATCGACGATTCATGTTGTTCGCTAGATATCATCGATGAATATGTAAGAGAAATGGAGATGGAACAATCAAAGTATACTAAAATACTAAAGATTCTAGCACCTCCTATAATAGAAGATGATGACTGGTGTAAACCATACGTAGATGATAGTCTGAGGGAATGTTTAGCACTAACTCCAGATCCAATGCCTTGCTCGAAGAAACCTTATGGGGAACTCAAAACACTACCCAAAAATCTAAGGTACAAATTCCTAGATACAGAGCTTGAACGCCCTGTAATAGTCAACGCAGATTTAGGTCAGATAGAAACTGAGAAATTATTGCATGTCCTAAGAAAGTACCCTATAGCTCTAGGATATAACATCTCAGATCTGAGAGGGATAAGTCCCTCTGTATACATGCATCACATTATGCTAGAGGAAGACTGCAAAACCTCTAGAGAACCCTAGAGAAGAATTAACCTGATCCTGAGTGATATAGTTAAGAGAGAGGTACAGAAGCTGTTAGAGGCAGGAATTATATACCCGATATCCGATAGTAACTGGGTCAGCCCAGTACATGTCGTACCCAAGAAAAGAGTTGTTACAGTTGTCGATAACGAGAAGGGAGAATCTGTAGCAAAACGTGTTGTAACTGGTTGGAGGATGTGTATTGATTATAGAAAGCTGAATAAAGCCACTCGTAAGGATCATTTCCTGTTACCCTATATAGATCAGATGCTTGAGCGATTGGTTAAACACTCTCATTTCTGTTACTTAGACGGTTATTCAAGATTTTTCCAAATTTCTATTCACCCTGATGACCAAGAAAAGACTACCTTCACTTGTCCATATGGTAGCTTCGCATATCGACGAATGCCATTTGGACTATGTAACGCTCCCGCAACGTTCCAAAGATTCATGATGGCAATCTTTGCAGATTTTCTAGATGACATCATTGAAGTATTTATGGTTGATTTTTCTGTTTGTGGGCAGAGTTTTGAAGGATGTTTAACGAACCTAGAAATGGTACTAGAGAGATGCGTGAAAGTTAATCTCGTGCTTAATTGGGAGAAATGCCATTTCATGGTCCGACAAGGGATAGTGCTTGGACACATAGTGTCCGATAAAGGGATTGAAGTCGATAAAGCCAATATAGAAGTCATAAAAAACCTTCAAACTCCGAAAACTATTAGAGAAATACGTAGTTTCTTAGGACACGCTGGTTTTTATCGACAATTTATAAAATATTTCTCTAAAATAAATAAACCATTAACTAGCCTGTTGATGAAAGACGCTGAATTTATTTTTGATGAAAAGTGCTTAGAAGCATTTCAATTATTGAAAAAGGCTCTAATTACTGCACCTATCATGTAACCGCCTGATTGGAGTAAAACTTTCGAAATAATGTGAGACGCTAGTGACTATGCCATAAGCGCACTCTTATGACAACGCAAGGACAAATAGCTTCATGTGATTTATTACGCAAGTAGAATTTTAGATGAAGCACAAATGAACTACACCACCACAGAAAAGGAACTCCTAACTGTCGTTTTCACATTAGATAAGTTCCATTCCTACCTAGTGGGAGTTAAGATAATTGTCTACACCGATCACGCCACTATTAGGTACTTATTGAGCAAAAAAGATGCTAAACCAAGGCTTTTGAGATGGATCCTACTACTTCAGGAATTTGATCTAGAGATTAAGGATAAGAAAGGAACCGAGAATGTAGTAGTCAATCACCTCTCTAGAATTGATAAAATAAAAGCCGAGCAAGTACCCATCAACGATGATTTCCCTTATGACAGACTAGTAGCCCAGATAGAAAGAAACACGACTGAAAGTTCTCTAATTTATAATGAATTAAAAAACTAATAAAGTTGTGGAAGCGGTCTACAGTAAAACTGTTGTGTCATGGTATGCTGACTTTGTCAACTACCTAGCAGCCGAGTACTTCCACCATACCTAACTTATCATTAGAAGAAGAAATTCTTTCATGACTTAAAACATTACTATTGGGATGTGTCCCTTCTTTTCAAGAGAGGCGCCGATGGTATTTTCCGTCGATGTGTCCCCGAAGAAGAGGTAGAAGACATCATAACCCATTTCCATGTTGCACCCTATCGAGGGCATGCAAGCACATCCAAGACATGCGCGAAAATTTTATAGTCAAGTCTTTTCTGGCCAAGTTTATGGAAAGATGTCCACATCACGGTTATAAATTGCGACCAGTGTCAATGCACTAGAAATATCTCTAGGCGTGACGATATGCCACTAAAAGTTATCTTAGAAGTGGAAGTCTTTGATGTGTGGGGTATTGTTACACCTCGAAAAAATCTCTTGATCGAAGACACGACCCTCGCATGAAATGCGTGAAAGAAATTGCGGTTCGACAGAGTCGCCACCGAACTTTATTTATCCCAAAAGCGGGAAAGGAAAATATTGAGAAAACCTTTAAGGAGGGATAAAAACATGGTAGTTGCAACCACATTCCGGGTTCGGGAGTCGGTTGCGCGAGGGGAAGGTACGCGCACCCCCTCACGTCCATTGTACTCAATGGGAACCTCTTGGTTCAAATCGCGATACATGTTAGCTAAGCTTGTTTGTTTTCTCCTCAAAAATAAATGCGAAACGGTAAGATAAAAGGAAAGATGCTAAGGGAAAAATGGGTGGTTTTAGGATAGGGTGCTCTCCAAGGATCGAGGCCCTTGTGCCTGCGTATGCTCATTCAGATGAGAAGGAGTAATCAGAGCAATTGTAGTTTGACTACGGGAGAGAGGGGAAAACGGAAGATGGATGGAAAGTAGAAAAAGAAAAAGTGTGCTCGCCAAGATCATCACAACCTTGTGCCTACGTATCTTTACCCGGACGAGAATAAAGAATCAGAGCAGTCGTAGTTCGTGGTAAGCCCACGAAAAGAGGATAGTTTGGTGTTTTTAGAGGCGTCGGTTGCTCACACACGAGTAAGAGATCTCGCACCTAAACAGCCTGTAGCGTGCGATTTTTATCATTGACGCGACCACCTTACTGTATTGGTTGGAGTTGGGTGCTACTTTCTGATTTCTTATTTATCCCATGAAGCTCGAAAAGAAAGGGAAGATATCTAAAACTAACCTTGCATGCAAATATGTTCTTTAACAAATGCTAAGAGATTGGGGGGTCTGGGGTCAGGTTATACAAAGGGGAGTTGTTAATTACCCATTGTATATATGGTTATCCATAGATCTTCTTTGGCATGTTTTCATACTTTCTAGTGTTTATCTGTTATAGGTTGGGAATGTTGAGAGAGTGTTTTTGTTGTTTTTGGGTTTTTCGTTGTTTTTTGTAAGGTACTGGACCTAAAGTTTTTTATTTGTGTGCTCGCTAAGATTTCACAATCTTATGCCTACGTATTCCCGTAAAGATAACAACGAAATTAGAGCAATCGTAGTTCCTCCTATTCTATGGGAGGAAAGATGTTTGGTGTCTTGTTCAAAGCCCAAGATTAAAGCTAGATGAGTATTTGTGTCTTGTTCAAAGCCCAAGATTGAAGCTAAAAGGTTTGACTGGGAGAGAATTTTTCATCTCTAAAGGGAGATATCTCACCTGTACATCACAGTTTGTTAAGTAACTGATTATAAAGGGGAATTACTTTAACTGGAATGTATGGAATCCAGCAATGCCATAATTTCCTTTATAAGGGAGAGGTCCTGAAGGAATAAACTTTAACTCAGTGTAGAGCAATGCCATTTTTCCTTAGGAATCTTTCATGCTAAGAGAGGGACATTGGCATGGATGTAAATAATCCAGAGGCTTGCCACTTACAACTGTTACATGAAAGAGGAAGTTTACCAGGATAAGAGAAGGACCACAACTTGGATTTTTGAATCAACAAGTGTGCCACTTACAGTAGTTATCTGGGATTAGGTTTGTTGATTGGCTGTTTTGATGTGTGATGTACAGAGAAATATCTTCATGCAGAGAGAACTTTTGATTTCCTCTAAGGGGATGTTGATTTTTGTGTGCCTTGATCAAAGCCCAAGGTTGAAGCTAAAAGGTTGACTCTACTAGGAGAGTCCTATATCTGTCTTGTACTATGCCCAAGAGTGAGGCTGAAAGAAGATTGACTCCCCTGGGGAAAGTTTTGTCTGTCTTGTACAAAGCCCAAGATTGAGACTAAAAGAATTGACTCCACTGGGGAGAGGTTTTCTTTGTCTTGTATAAAGCCCAAGATTGAGGCTAAAAGGTTGATTGACTCAATTGGAAAATATGATCTGTCTTGTATAAAGCCCAAGATTGAGGCTAAATCTACTGAAGAAAGATCACTATACAAAGCCTAAGAGGAGGCTAATTGGGAAATTTATTATATGAAGCCTAAGAGGAGGCTGGCTTCTGTCGAGGATTATTGAGATCCAGAGACAGGTCCAAATTGGGGAATAAACTCTTGCTAAGTGTAGAAGAGTTAAAATATTAGATACTTTAAGGTTCTGATTTTTCTGAGGGTTTATTGGTGGTAATTTGACCCTAGTTGGGGATTTTTAAGGTGAAGGTTTATACTTTGAGTTTTAAAACCTATGAAGGTTTTAACTCTGCTAGAGATTGATGAAGTGATCATGGTTTTTCCTATTTTCTTAGGAAACCTGAGGGTTTCTTTTAGATCCAAGAGGAGATGAGACTTTCCAAGTCTACTGGTATGAAGAGGTTGACTCTTAACTGGAGGATGATCTTTGTATGATGCCCAAGAGGAAGCTGATGTTTTAAGGGATGAGAATTAATCCTAAACTAGTATGATGTTTTGGAATTCCGACTCTTTGGAGGATTGAACCAGTAGAGATGACTATGTTTTTCCCTATACCTGTAGGAGGTATTTGGGTCCTTATACTAAGCCCAAGAGGAGGCTGAGAACTTCTAAGAAGCCAGAGGGTCCTTGCAAAGCCCAAGAGGAGGCTATGGATGCTTTTAGGAAGCCTGTGGGTCCAAGCCTGAGAAAAGTTCAAGAAAGGTTTCACCAGGTATAATGCCTTTCTTTGTTCCATATTGTATAAGCCTAAGAGGAGGCAAGACTATATCTGGAATTTCCTATAGGGGAACTAATTTTGACTGTATTAAAAGAGTAACCACTGGTTTGGTCTAAACCTAGACCTAATTGCTGGGGAAAACTCTAAGCAAATATATATATACAAGTATATACAGATGAAATATATAAACAAGCATATATTGAGAAGATAGTGGAACTTACAGGTGTGCAAGCCCAAACATAGCAACTACAGCTGTATGGTTAGTTATTCAAGAAACTGAAGAAATTTTTTATAACACTTTGAATTTGAATCAAAATAAAAAAGAAAGTTATTGTAAAAGAATTTTGGGGGTTATACTCAAGAAGAGGCCCAGATGAAAAACAGTGATCGTACCGTTATTCTGAAGATTGTATCGGGACTTATACAATGACTGAGGCCCAAATTATTTATGTACAAAGGGGGTTGGGTATTACACTTTATTAGAGGTCCAAAAGTGTTTGAAAAAGAAGAAAAATGGGGCTTACAACACAAAGGGAGGCCCATATGAAAATTGTTTTGAAAACGGCGATCGCGCCGAGATTTTTTAAAACGTATCGGGACTTATACAATGACTGAGGCCCAAAAGGTTTGCGTGTGACAAGGGATGGGTCTTACACTCTACTAGAGGCCCAAAAGTGTTTTGAAAAATGTTTGTGAGGGTGAAAATAATCAAAACCCTAATTTGATTAAGAAATGCATTTTAGTTTGAATAAAAAACATTTAAAATGATCAAAATTATTTAACATGTGTGAAAAAGAAGTTGTGATCTTGGATAAATGTTTGAAAAATCATGTTTTATCCATAGAATGATTTGGAAATCATTTGAATTTGAAAAATCAATAGAAAGAAATATTTTTAAATGTTTAAAAACAAATAAAAAATATATTCTTTACAAAAATATCAAATATAAATAATATTTTTGTGAAATTCTTGTAAAATAAAATATTTTAACATTTTTGTTAATTTTGAAAAAAGAATCAATTCAAAAACATTAAAATTCAGAGAGGAATTAACTTTTGAATCAATTAAATAAAATATCAAAATATTTAAATATTCAAAAATTTAAAAATGGCGCCAAGAATAAGGGGAAGAACACGCGCGCACTCTTTTTTCCCAAATTTGCAAAAGCTATGATATCTCATGGATTAAGCAATGAAATTGGATGAAATCAGCCCCAAACTTGTTAGATTTTAACCCACGAACATGATGGTGGTGTTTAATTTCATTTATTTTTAGTGTGTAGTGAGAAATTCGTGATGGACACTGAAACCCTAGAATTTTGCATAAAGCTCATGAAATCTTAAAAAAGTAATAGCTGAAGCAATTAATTGAGGGTTATCACTCTATAGACTACCAGAAACATGTTGGTAACTTGCAAATGAATTTATGATGCATGCAATATAGAGTTTGATAGGTTCAGGCTTACTTGTACTTGCTTGTGCAAGAGGCTTTCGAATTTGGAGTTGGAGGTGTTCCAGATGTGTTGTAATGACTTGAACAGCTTCACTATACCTTATGGAGTGTGTTGGGAAGCTTGGACTTGATTGAAGATGTTTGGATCACTTCATGGCATCTCAGCTGCATATGAGCTTTAAGTGGATTTTGAGCTTTGAGATTTTGGAGGTGAGTGGGGAGTGTTTGATAAGCTCACATATGATGTATATGAAGTGTTAAAACAATTATTTTTGATAGATTTTCTCTCAATTTGAAAACTCGATAGTGACTTCAAGAAGAAGCAAAATCTGGTTTTTGGAATGTGATTTTGAGTAAAGCATCAATTGTGGTGCTTTGGTGTACTCAAACTGATCACAAATGAGCTCTACTTATAGTAAAACAAGTTTGTTTTGTAAGGAATAGTGAATGGCAATTGGTACAACTCATTGTTTAATGGCTGCATAGAGGAGTCTAAGTCTTCTCTAGCCATTGACTTGGGTCAGTGCACCAGGCCTATGGTCTTCTGATGCTTAAGTTCATCTTGACTCATTTCTAATGTTGTGGACTGATTCTTTGTCAGCTCTATGCACTCCTTGAATGCTTCATGATAAATTTGAAAGTTTTGGATTTGCAACATTAAATTTCACATGCCTACATGATGATCTTTTGTCTTGGGAGGCTTGTGGCTCAGAGATCTTTTGCTTTGATCCGATCTTCAATGTTTCTAGAAGGATTACAAGACTTTTAATTGCACAAACTAGCCAATTCGAGCAAATGACCTATAATCTGCCTTGGGAAGAAACCAGTCTTTGATGCCATGTTCCAAGGGTTGTAACTCCCTACTCAAATTGAATTTGGAGATGATCTAGTGCTTGTTGGAAAGCTCTCATGCCATACTTTAACTTTGATGTCCACCAATGGACCTGGTTATGCTTGGATCAAGGTGAAAAATAGCCTCAAAGTTGGTAAAAAATGAAACAGATTATGACTTGAAAATTTCACTAAGTGTAGGAAAAAGTGGTCATTTTCATTTTTTGTGATTTTGATCAATCCATAACTCAAAATCCACGAGGATTTGGAATCTGATGTAGTTGACACTTTTGAAGTATGTCATATGAACTTTCATTCGAGCTTTGGATGGAAGAAAAATGCCTTAGGGTTTGGGAGTTATGACCTTGTAAAGTTGGTACCAAATCCATTTTGTTCCATAACTTAGAAAAATTTAAGTTTCTTATAGTTGCCCCTTTTGCAAGTTACCTGACTTTTCTTGATTTTTCTTGATGGATGATGATCCAAACCATGAATTAACATTGTTATTGACTTAAGGAAGCCTTGTTTGTCAAGAAATTCAAAAATTCAAACTTGACTTTTTGACACAGTTGACTTTTTGTCAGATGAATTCCAAACTGTGTGATCCTTTATGTAATCAAGTCCTTGACCTAATTCAAACCTAATGGATGGATTTCATAGGTGTTTTAGGGTGGCTTGAATCATGTCCCAAGGTTTGGGAGCATGTCTTGGTCTAAAGTCAAAGGTACAATTGACTTTCTCTTCAAAACCCTAATTGTGGTCCAGATGAAATTGAAACTTGTGAATCAAGCTTCTTGGATCAATCCATTATTGTAAATGGATCAATATGGTGTATTTGAGGCCCTTAAATCATGTCTTGAGGTCTTGGCTTATGTCTTGCCTCAAAAGTTAATTTAGGGGTGAATTAGGTCAAGAAACCCTAATTCCTGACTTTTGATGAATGCATCCCCTGAGGTTATTTTGACTTGACGATTAGATCCATGAGGTCCCTTGGAGCATTTTGGATCATGTTTTGAAGTATTCTCGCATGCCTAGATGAAATTTTTCATTTGGAGGCCTTGGTCGACCAAAACTCTAATTTGGTGACACTGGCGATCTTGAGGTTTGATCCACTTGGAATGCTGCAATCTTGTGCTTGATTCTTGATATGGGAGACCTCTTTATACTTCATGGGTGTTTGAGTGGTTAGACAAGTTGAAGATCATGTCATTTCTTGATTGACCCTTTGTCTAAGTGCTCTGAGAAGGCTCAAAACCCTACTTCTTGATTGTAGTGAATGCTCAACAATCCTTGAGGAGATTGAAGAGGCATGAAGGTACATCCATATTGTGGTGATGATTTTCACAATGATGGGAAATCTTGGTGGTCAAAATTTGGGGTATGAGAGATGCCCTTATTTAATCTTCTTGGACCCGAAGGTGTGAATGGCGAAGATATTCGGGCATTCAGGGTGCAAGAGGATTAAATATCGGAATACCCAAAATTTTGACTTTGGTTATGAATATCAGTTTTCTCATCCATCTTCTTTTGCTAAGCAATGTTACTTAAAATTGGGTAAAACTTCCCCTCGATCCTGGTTTTCAGCCACGAAACTGGTCTCAGTTTTTTCTGAAATAAACTTCCCCTCGATCCTGGTCTTCAGCCACATAACTGGTCTCAGTTTTCTTTTGAAATAAACTTCCCCTCGATATTGGTCTTCAGCCACGAAACTGGTCTCAGTTTCTTCTTGTCGAGTTTCTTTCTTGACAAGGAACGCTATTTGTAGTGGTCTTCATCAAAATTCTCACCGAATTTTACTGGGGAGACGCCATTTGATGGAAAATGTTTTTAGGTCAGACTTGTTGGGGGAAACCCATTTGTCTGAACTGTAGAGGTGTGCAAACTTCTCTGTTGGAGACGCCATTTGTCGAACTACTGGGGAAAAATGAGTCTCTTGAGAGACTGCTTTTTGCTTGGGGATATTACACCATACTTTTCTTTGAGACCTTTTCGGAGAAATGCCATGTGATGTAATCCAATTTTGAGGTGCTGATGACCTTATTTGATAGCAAATTTTTCGGGGAGAAACCACCGTATTGCCAAGAGTGTTTGGTTGAGAGGCTTTCTATGGGGATTTTCCTTAATCCGAGAAAGCAAAAATATCATCTTCAATGGTGAAGAATGATGTTCCAAAGGTGTTAATCGAATGTATTCTTGGCTTTCAGAGGTTCAAGTTATCAAAGTGGTCGAGGACAGTCTCCAACCCAAAAATAAACTGGGGGAGAGATTGCTTAGGCGACACTTTTTCGGACGAAGAAAAAACTGACAACCTTATCGGTGAGAGGACGTTTATCACTTGGGGATGAGAATTACCAGAGTGATACTAATGCAACATATGTATGAATGTGAATCAATTATGCATGATGTATGTATGTTTATACTGACAAAACAGACGCGGCATACGGACTGGTGAATGAACACGACTGGATACTCGGTCACTGCGGGGGATAAGAAGTATCATCGGTTCAAGATAGTAAACTTTCTTGCTTAGGAGGGGTAGACCCTTCTGGGGGTGAAAGAACCATCAATTGGTCTTCAGAGTTAAGAACTCTGCCGGGGATATCAGACGGGGTATTACATCTAAAATAATTGATCCTTCATTCAGGTGTACTGGCTAAAAGGAGTACTTTGACTCTGCATTTCAAGGTTTAATCACTTCTGGAGAAGCCATCAATGTTCCTTTTTGTGTTCAATAGTAAAAAAGAAATGCCATCTTTGTTTTAAAAGCAGAAGAAAATTTGACAAGTAAATTCTTTTTTTTTGTTTCAAGAATCGTTGATCTTGTTAAAAATGTCATCCTGTAAAGCAAAATAAATGAGAATTGCAAAAAAACACATTAGGGCTCAAATTTTATTGATAGAATGGTAATCATCCAAGCGCGTGACCCCATAGAGCATTTACAAAGTTTAGAAAATGGTAATTTAACGAAAAAGGGGCTACATTGAAACATAACGACCACTATCCTTCTACCAACTTTGAATTCTGGACATCATGAGCTTCTTTCGAAGATGACCTTGACTGAAGTCTTTCGACGGATGGTGTTACCGCTGGGGATTTATCCTTGTTGGGCGTAGTTACTTGCCATGAATCCCTAACTTTTGCCTGGATTGTCTTTTGAGGTTTCCAATCCATCGAGATGATTTTTGCTTCTGTCTCTAATTTTTGCGTGGACCGCCCTTTCGGGTTTTCAATCCACCGAAACGTTTTTATTTTATTTTATTTAGGAGAAGCATTTTGTGACTACATCAATATTTGTGGGATAGGTAAACTCCTCTCCATCCATGGTTGCGAGTCTCAAGGCGCCGTCTGAAAAGGATTTCTTGACCACATAAGGGCCGTCATAATTCGGAGTCCATTTGCCCCGGGAATCAGTGAGAAATGATTGTATCCTCTTGAGCACGAAGTCTCCTTTTCTAAAGACACGGGGTCGGACCTTTTTGTCGAACGCTTTCTTCATTCTTTGTTGACACAACTGACCATAGCATAAAGCCGTTATTCTCTTTTCTTCGATTAGGTTTAGTTCATCGTGCCAACTTTGACACCATTCAGCCTCTGTCAGCTTGGCTTCCATCAATACCCTAATTGATGGTATCTCTACTTCTATGGGGAGCACTGCCTCTATGCCATATACCAGAGAGAAAGGGGTTGCCTCTGTTGAAGTGCGGACGGGTGTGCGATAACCATGAAAAGCAAAGGGTAACATCTCATGCCAATCTTTGTAGGTTACAACCATCTTTTGAATGATCTTCTTGATAATCTTGTTAGCCGCTTCTACCGCTCAGTTCATCTTAGGCCGGTAGGGAGATGAGTTATGGTGTTCGATCTTGAACTCAGCACACAACTCTTTCATCATCTTGTTGTTCAAGTTAGATCCATTATCCATAATGATCTGGCTTGGAACACCATAATGGCAGATGAGATTGTTCTTGATAAAATGGACCACCACTTGTCTGGTCACATAGGTGTATGACACTGCTGCGACCCACTTGGTGAAGTAGTCAATAACTACCAGGGTAAACCGATGTCCGTTCGAAGCCTTAGGTTCGATCTTGCCAATCATGTCGATTCTCCATATAGAAAAAGGCCATGGAGAAGAAAGAACTTTGAGATGCGTTGGCGGTACATGGATTTTGTCTGCGTATATCTGACACTTATGACATCTCCTCATGTACTTATAGCAATCGAATTCCATTGTCAGCAAATAATATCCTGCTCTCAGAATTTTTCTTGCCATTGTGTGTCCGTTGGCATGAGTGCCAAAGGATCCTTTGTGAATCTCTTTCATCAACATGTTTGCTTCTTGTCGGTCTACGCATCTGAGCAAAACCATGTCGAAGTTTCTTTTGTAGAGGGTATCACGGTTCAGGAAGAAGTTGCCAGCCAGTCTTTTGAAAGTCTTCTTGTCTTTTCTTGACGCCCCAGGCGGGTATTCTTGTCTTTGAAGGAAGCACTTGATATCGTGATACCAGGGTTTGTCGTCTTTGACTGCTTCAATTGTGAAGATGTAGGCGGGCCTCTCAAGGCGCATTATGTCGATCTTAGGTACGTAATTCCAATGATTTACAACAATCATGGAAGAGAGAGCGGCTAGTGCATCAGCCATGTGATTTTCTTCACGAGGGATAGATGAAACTCGATTCTGTTGAAGAATGGTAACAACTTTCTCGCGTAGTCTTTGTAAGGAATCAATCCTGATTGGTATGTATTCCACTCTCCCTTGATCTGATTGATAACTAAGGCTGAGTCTCCATACACATCCAAATTCTTTATCCTTAAGTCAATTGCTTCTTCGAGACCCATGATACAAGCTTCATATGTGGCCTTGTTGTTTGTGCATTTGAACGTTAATCTGGCAGTGAAAGGAATATGGGTACCCTGAGGTGTTACGATGATTGCCCAAATTCCATTTCCATAGGTGTTGACACCTCAGTCAAAAATTAGTCCCCATTGGGAACCTGGTTCTAGCCCTTCACTGGGTAGCGGTTCATTGCAATATTTCATTTTCAAGTACATGACAACTTCGTCTGGGAAGTCAAAACCGACTGATTCCTGATTGTCAATCGGTTGGTGAGCCAAATGATCGGCTAAAATACTCCCTTTGACGGCTTTTTGGGCATGATACTCTATGTCGTATTTTGATAACAACATCTACCAACGGGAAATCCTTCCCGTGAGAGTAGGCTTTTCAAAGACGTACTTGATCGGATCCATTTCGGAGATTAACCAAGTAATGTGATAAATCATGTACTGGTGAAGACGTTTGGCTGCCCAAGCCAGAGCCCAACAAGTTTTCTCGAGCATAGTGTACCGAGTTTCACAGTCAGTGAACTTCTTGCTTAAGTAGTAAATGGCAGACTCTTTTCTTTTTGTTTCGTCCTGTTGGCCAAGTACACAACCCATAGAGTCTTCCAAGACTGTTAGGTAGATGATCAGTGGTCTTCCTTCCACTGGAGGAGATAGAATAGGTGGATTCAACAAATATTCTTTGATGCTGTCGAAAGCCTTTTGGCAATCTTCTGTCCATACAGAACTTTGATTCTTTCTGAGTAGTTAGAAGATTGGCGCGCATGTCGCTGTCATAAGGGATATGAATCTGGAGATGTAATTTAGACGTCCCAAAAATTCTCTGACCTATTTTTTAGTCTTTGATGAAGGCATTTCTTGAATGGCCTTAACCTTGTCAGGATCAACCTCAATTCCTTTCTGGATGACGATGAATCCCAAAAGTTTCCCTGAGCGGACACCGAATGTGCACTTATTAGGATTCAAGCGGAGTTTATATTTCCTCAGACGCTCGAATAACTTTAACAAGTGTGTCACATTCTCTTCTTCTATTCTAGATTTGGAAATCATGTCATCGACGTACACTTCAATTTCTTGTTCATCATGTCGTGAAATAGAGTTGTCATGGCCCTTTGATAGGTTGCCCCCGCGTTCTTTAGACCGAACGGCATTACCTTGTAACAAAAGGTGCCCCATGGGGTGATGAATGAAGTTTTCTCCATATCTTTTGGCACCATTTTGATTTGATTATAACCTGAGAATCCATCCATGAAGGAGAAGACTTTGAACTTTGTTGTGCTGTCAACTAGCATGTCAATGTGTGGCAAGGGGAAGTCATCCTTTGGACTTGCTTTATTCATATCCCTATAGTCTACACACATTCTAACTTTTCCGTCCATTTTCGGAACTGGCACTATGTTAGCTAGCCATTGAGGATATTCTGAGGTGGCGAGGAAACCTGCGTCGATCTGTTTCTGCACTTCATCCTTGATTTTGATGGCCATATCTGGACGAGTCTTTCTCAGTCTTTGTTTTACTGGCAGACATTCCATTTTCAGTGGCAAGTGATGTTCCACGATGCTGGTATCCAACCCTGGCATGTCTTGATAGAACCAAGCAAACACATCTGGAAACTCTTTAAAAGTTTTATCAAGTCTTTTTTGACAGTTGGACTGAGCAGCGCTCCAATCTTAACTTCTTTCTTTTCTTCTTCTGAACCTAAATTGATCGTTTCCAACGGCTCATTGTGAGGCTCAATAGACCTTTCCTCTTGCCTGAGTAGTCGGGAGATTTCTTCAGGAATTACTTCGCCCTCTTCTTCTTCAGCCTCAAATACCGAGAATTCAAAGTCGGGAGAACGCATTGGATCGTACATTTCAATGGGGTTTAAAACAAGCAATCTGCATGACGTGATGATTCGTGTTTTTAGCAAAGACAGAGAGAATGCAAGAGTGTGTGCAGTTTATTTTTTGAAAAATGCTTGTTTTTATTTTGGGTTGTTTTTAGGATTACCATTTTCAGAAAAATGAAAAGTGAAAACAACAATAAATGCGGGAATTTAGAATGACATTATTTATTCATGAATTGTCGATTCTTGAAATACAGCCCTATAAAACAAAACTCTATCGCCTTGGGCGAAGCGAAGAGGGACATTTATAGAAAAGTGAGCCCTATAAAACATCAACTTCACCCAGGCAAGGTGAAAGGTCAAAACAAAATGGTAATTACTTAGACTTATGGACGATTTTCGAGATATCGACAGCAACCCAATGGCGGCGAACTCCTATGTGAATCACAAAGTCTGGTACTTTCCCTCTTGGTTTGTCTTCAGAAACGACGCTGATTTATGGAGGAGTAGGATCGTTGGAGTCTTCCTCCCATGCAGAGTTGTCATAAGAGAATTCTTCTGTCGCATCTTCCATAGTGTTTTCACTTTCAAGAGGATCTCCCCATCCAGTTGGCTGGATGCCCTCATATCTGATGCGAGAGATTTCGGGAGCGGTGTATTTGACCAGGAAGTCGTACTTCCCATTGGGCTGTCCCAAGGTGTCCCATGTTTCTGTGGGAATATATGAGCCATCTTCCTCGATGACGTTGACCTCAAGAAAAGCACAGTTAATGAATTCTTGTCCTGCAATCTTTGCAGATTCATCACCATGGTGTCAGACATTTTCAGAATGTCCTGAGTAATGATTCCATGACTCTGTGGGGACATGGGTATTCTTTTCAATATTACTTAATTGATTGGCATCGTCTGACTGACTCTTTTACCCCAAGTCTTCTGGGCACGGCTTCCAGATAGGCATGTCATCCAGGGGATAATAATAATCGCAGTTGTCTTTCATTAGATCGTCTTCCTCTAATGAATTGGGTGGAGCATGAAATCCTCCAGGATCAAAATCTCCATAGATCATCATGACGTATGACCTCGGTGTATATCTTGGGCTCTGCTTGGGAAAGTAAAATGGCGTGTACGCTTCTCCCTGAGATATATAACCGTCATGGTTAAGGTATGATTTCCACTCTTCCTATGTATCAGAGGAATCGCTCTCATTGATGGTGTGTACTTTTTGAGACACTGGGTGGAGGAAACCTCTGCTGCGGAAGAAATCTTGAAAGGGATGAAAACTTTTATCCTTCTTAGTAGTCTGGGTACAAGTTGGAGAGAAACCAAGACCTTTTCTTGCCTTGTTATCAGTAAGAATTACAATATGTCCCCATCCTTTTATGTCATCACTCCGCATTACTTTGAGAGCATCCTTGTATGAGGAAATCGACGTCCCTTTTTCTGAATGATTCTCATTGCTCACCGAGAGTGCTTGGAACTGGGTTCCAACAACCTCCTCGGGTTCTACACAGGAGAATGATGATAAGTTGCTCACGATTAAGGCCTGCTCTCTGCAGACTGTGACTAATTTGTCGTTCTTGACAAACTTCAGCTTCTGGTGAAATGTCGAAGTGACTGCCCCAGCTTCGTGTATCCAAGGTCTTCCTAATAAACAGCTATATGCTGCCCGGATGTCCATGACCTAGAAAGTGACTTGGAAAGTGTGAGGACCGATGGTTATGGGAAGATCGACTTTGCCGATAACTGTTTTTCTAGATCCGTCAAAGGCTTTGACGATGATCTCACTGCCTCTCATCGGAGCTCCTTGAAACGATAGTCGTACCAGAGTTAATTTTGGCATAACATTCAAGGATGATCCCGTGTCCACCAGTACGCTGGCTAAAGCATCGTCTTGGCAGTTGACTGTAATTTTGAGCGCCATATTATGATTCTTGCCTTCTTCCGGTAGTTCTTCATCACTGAATCCTAAGTTGTTGCAGGAAGTGATGTTGGAGATGATGCTGTCAAATTGTCCTACCGTCACATCTTGTTCCATAAAGGCATGCTCTAAGACTTTCTATAGAGCTTCCCTGTGAGCTTCTAAACTAAGAAGGAGAGATAGTACAGAGATTCGAGACAGAGTTTGCAAAAGTTGGTCCAAAATGTTGTACTCGCTTTTCTGGATGAGCTTCAGCATTTCATCGTTGTTCTTTACAAGTTCTGGATTACTGGATTGACCGAATCGTGGGTTAGGAACTTCCGTTTGAGGTTCCTTTTCTTTGGTAGGTTCTCCAACTCCTCTGATGTCGACAATGTTTACAACGGAGGGTAATGGAGTTTCCTTTCCATTTTCGATGGTCGTTGCACCGTACTTGTAAGGGATAGCCTTTTATGATTTGTACGGTATTGGTCCTGGCAGGTAAATTATCACATGAGCTTTTTGATTTCTCTGACCATCGTAGGCAGCCTCAATTGGTTCGAGGTTGAGAATTCTTCTACTGTCAAGAGAGACTTTTGACTCGTCGAGCAGAGGAATTATGGCACAAACGTCCTCGGTTATTCCATGATTGGAGATTACGACATCGCTTTTGCTTTGACTAGGGAGGTAATCTTGAATTATGTTGATCGACTTCGAACTTGAACATGGTCGAATCTCCTTCTGGTTCAACTGATTTTGGAGGGCTGCTCGTACGAGATAATATCATTGGTTATTTTTTCTACAACGCTCATAATTGTGCGGTGGTACACGACCATACCCGCTTTGTATGTAGTGCATTTTTACAAGATCTGTTTCTGTTGAGCGGATATCACGACTTTGATGTCTACCAGGATCTCCATTAGTCATGCTAATCCATTGCATAACTTCATTAAGGTAGATCGGAAGCCACCAGTGGTCCAACAGATGTTGAAGGGTTCTTCACACAAGCGTCCACCCTTGGTTGTTTTCACAGCATTCTTTACAGTCTAGATAATCAGGTGAAGCCAGAAAACCAAGTTTGACTTGCTTAGCATGTAATTCCACTAGATTGGTATCCATTAGGCGTATGTCAAAGATCTGAACCATATTGACTCGATGGTCATTTCTGTCACGGTAGTCTTGGATCCATCCAAGATCCATCTGACGTTGGAGGGCCTCGTATACAAAAGAGCATCTCTGATTGTCTGTTGAGCAGACTGGACAAGCACTGTAATCGTGCTGTGGTAGATTATAATATTGACTTTGTCTCGAATGCATCGCCACTAAGTTGACGTTCATTGTATGAATATCATGGTTCTGTACAATGTTGGTATTTGCATGAGCCATGTTTACTTCATGAATCTGGTGATCCTAAATCCAGTCCAGATCCATTTGTTCTTGTAGAGCTGACTGTACTATGATCGTACCCGCACTGTCTGCAATGAATTCACACCAGATTGGTTCCTAATATGAGTACATTATGAATTTGATAACTGTTGACAGACTCTCCTTCTATCAAATTCATTGTAGTCTTTTCATGTTGCGGTAATGGGTTCGTCTAAACATTTAGATTAGTATCTTTGAAAGATAAAATCCCGTTCATGACAAGCTTCTGTACATCAGACTTGAAGCTGAGACAATTCTCAATGTTATGTCCCGTTCCTCCTTGATGGTAAAGACAAGTTTGATCTGCTTTAAACCAAAAAGGTGGATTTTCTGGTATTGTAAAAGGAGTCCTGGTTTGGACGTGCCCCTTGGCCAGTAGAAGTGGAAATAACTCTGCGTATAACATTGGTATAGGGTCGAACCCTGATGGTTGTGTTGTACGATTGTTGTTGTTGTATTATGGACGAGCCTGCTGAAAAGGTTGTTGCAACCTTTGCTGATACTGTTGCTGACTTGGTTGGTTCTGAGCAACCTGAGGTTGATAAGTCGGAGCTGGCATTGGGTTGATAGTGGGAGTTACCGCCGCTACTGGTTGATACCTTCACCTTTGCTTTCCCAGAGAGATATTAGTGATATCTTGCTCTTTTTTATTTTGGAAAGCACTACCGCATCTCTTGGTACTACTGGATGGCTCTGGATTTTTGACCAATCGTCCTTCTCGGACTGCTTCTTCAAGGCGTACTCCCATTTTCACCATTTTAGTGAAGTCACTGGGCGCATTTGCAACCATTCGGTTGTAATAGAATGAGCTCAAGGTTTTTAGGAAGATCTTTGTCATCTTCTTTTCCTCAAGAGGGGGACAGATCTGAGCAGCAATTTCACGCCATCTCTGAGCATACTCTTTAAAATTTTCTTTGTCCTTCTGTGACATTGCTCTAAGATGATGCCTATCCAGTGCCATGTCCAAGTTGTATTTATACTGCTGAACAAAGGCTGCGCCGCGATCTCTAAAAGTACTGATCTTGGTGCGGTTTAAACTAATGTACTATTTGAGTGTGGCACCGGTTAAACTGTCTTGGAAGTAATGGATCAGTAGCTGTTAATTTTCTGTCTCAGTAGACATTTTTCGAGCGTACATCACCAAATGACTTTGAGGGCAAGAGTTACCTTTGTATTTTTCAAAGTCAGGCACCTTGAATTTGTGCGGGATCTTTACATTAGGGATCAAACATAGGTCGTGGCGTCCTTTCCGAATAAGTCTTGACCACGAATGGCATGCAGTTCCTTCTGCATTTCCAAGAATTTTTCCTGGAACTCATTCATTCTTTCGTACATGTCTTCATTTCCACCAGAAATTGTTTGCAGAATCTGTCCTTCCGGGATAGTGTGTAACACTGGTTGCGATATAGACATTATAGCGGTGGCCCTTGGCGCTTCAGTGCCCTGAAGTTTGTAACCTTCAGGAGTTGCTGTCGTAACCCTTGTATCTTCACTTTCCCGAAGTTTGTAACCTTCAGGTCCAGCGATTCCTGTTGCGGTTTTCGGGTCTTTAGTGACCGGGGGATATATCCTTCAGGTATAAAGTTGAAAGGCATGCCCCATGGGCTCCCCTTAGCCATGTTGTACCAAGGATGATTCTCATGCGTCTCCAATACAGGTGTAGATGTAATCTATGGGATCACAGTCCTTTGATGTTGTTGCTCCTGAGCTGCTGCCAGAGTTTGCAGGTTTGCAGGGATCACAGTCCTTTGGATGGAAGAAAAAGGCCTTAGGGTTTGGGAGTTATGACCTTGCAAAGTTGGTACCAAATCCATTTTCTTCCATAACTTAGAAAAATTTAAGTTTCTTAAGGTTGCCCCTTTTGCAAGTTACCTTACTTTTCTTGATTTTTCTTGATGGATGATGATCCAAACCATGAATTAACATTGTTCTTGACTTAAGGAAGCCTTTTTTGTCAAGAAGTTCAAAAAGTCAAACTTGACTTTTTGACACAGTTAACTTTTTGTTAGATGAATTCCAAACTGTGTGATCCTCTATGTAATCAAGTCCTTGACCTAATTCAAACCTAATGGATGGATTTCATAGGTGTTTTAGGGTGTATTAAAACATTTCCCAAGGTTTGGGAGCATGTCTTGGTCTAAAGTCAAACTTACAGTTGACTTTCTCTTCAAAACCCTAATTGTGGTCCAGATGAAATTGAAACTTGTGAATCAAGCTTCTTTGATAAATCCATTGTTGTAAATGGATCAATATGGTGTATTTGAGGCCCTCAAATCATGTCTTGAAGTCTTGGCTCATGTCTTGCCTCAAAAATCAACTTAGGGGTGAATTAGGTCAAGAAACCCTAATTCCTGACTTTTGATGAATGCGTCCCCTGAGGTTATTTTGACTTGATGATTGGATCCATGAGGTCCCTTGGAGCATTTTGGATCATGTTTTGAAGTATTGGCTCATGCCCAGGTGAAAATTTTCATCTAGAGGCCTTAGTTGACCAAAACCCTAATTTGGTGACACTGGCGATGTTGAGGCTCGATCCACTTGGAATGCTGAAATCTTGTGCTTGATTCTTGATGTGGGAGACCTCTTGATTATTAATGGGTGTTTGAGAGGTTAGACAAGTTAAAGATCATGTTATTTATTGATTGACCCTTTGTCTAAGTGCTCTGAGAGGGCTCAAAACCCTAATTCTTGATTGTAGTGAATGCTCAACAATCCTTGAGGAGATTGAAGAGGCATGAAGGTACGTCCATATTGTCGTGATGATTTGCACAATGATGGGAAATCTTGGTGGTCAAAATTTGGGTTATGACACAACCGAAGGGAGATCAAAGACTTAACCCCCATTTTTCACCTTGAAAAAGAGTTTCGATAGTTGTTTGTTGTTTTTGAAGTTTGATTGTGAAAATCCGCTTGACGTTGGATCAAGGGTTTGTTTGCATGCGCTTGGTTAGTTTGAAAAGAGTTTGGTTAGGGGTTGATTTTGAAAAAGGCTCGACGACGAGTCGAGGGTTCAGTTGAAAAGAGGTTTGTTTGAAAATGGCTCGACGAGGAATCGAGAGTTTGATTAAAATGGGTGAGAATCGATCCTAGCTCCTAGGGATGCTCCTAGTAACGAAACCACGATGAAAAGGTGTGAATGTGTGTGAACGGTTGATGGCGAATGCTAATAAGCGATCGACTTATGGGGGTGTTTTGAAAAGGGCTTGACGATGAATCGTGAATTAGTTTGAAAATGGTTGTCTATGCTAGTCCCTAGGGGTGCTCCACAGTCAAAGAAACAACGAATGCGAACATCGGAATGGGAGCGGGGTACATGTAAATTATAGGGGATTGCACGAAATAAAAGGTCTCGTTGTAAGGTAGCCCAAGAGGAAGTCGTGCGTGTGCGAGGTGTCCTAAACTAAGCCTTGAGCAAGAGTCGGACAAAAGCTCCACTGTTAGGGTTTCTGTACAAAGTCAACAACAGTCCACCAATTGAGTTTTTTATTGTTTCGATATTTTTAGTGTGTTTTGATTAAGATATGAACAAGGAAAAGGTTAGATGAACAAGTATGAATAAGATGAATATGATATGAACAAAATGATAAGAATATGAACAAGAATATTGACAAGATAATATTGACGGAAATGTAAAGTTAGTGGTTAGTTGATTAGTGGTTAATCGTTAGAGCAAATGATCCAAGATGGTTAAAACCATCCTTGGGCTTGCAAACATAGGTTTGGGCCACGAAGAATCATTTTCCAATACGGGACATGTAGCGCTAAACCATCGTAGCACGATCTATGACGAAGATCATACTATAGGAGGTTGCACATTTGATCTATGTGCTAAGACACGATAGAGAAATGATATTGATGATCATTCTCCAATGAAATCGTGCCACACGAAAAGAAAAGGTGACAATCTCGTCTTAATCACAAACTTTCGTCAATTAATCCAAGGTAACCTATCACGATCCCAAAGTATAGAGAGTGATCTCGATGATCACTCACTACAGATTTGAAATAATGAAGGTTAATCGTTTCGATAATTAACATTCGTGAATAGAAAGACTTCATCGATCGAAAATGAGAAAATAGAAGAAGATAATGAGAAATGAAATGGAAATCGACGTGAAAATAAAGTTGGTCTCGTCTTAATCAATATTTTAAATCGAGAAATCGATAATCTTTGATTTTAGACTTCCATTGACCAAAAGTTGAAATAAAAAAAGAAAATGGTCTCATATTGATCAAGATTTTCGTTGATTTAAACAAATCAATCAATCACGATTTTTTGTTATATCATCGACCCAATAAAAAGAAGTGAAAAGAAAGAGAATGGGGTGCAAAATAATATCAAAATCTAATATTAATTAAAAATGAGATTAAATGAGATTAAAATTAAAATCAATATTTTATTAACAAAAAGTTAAAACAAAAAAACTAAAAAATAAAAATCTAAATTAAAACTCGTTACTAAAACTAAAAGGCTATGTGATAATTAAAAATAAAATAAAGTAAAAAAAATAGAAGAATGGGAAGGTCTAGAATCAAAGACAAGTTGAGAAAAACATAGAATCACTTGGGCCTAGAGCCCATCATCCAACGATCCCAAAAAAACGGTGCAATAATATGAAAGGGTGGAGCATTAGAAGCTGGGGGATTATGAATCCATTATTGTTCAAAAAAACAATGATAAGCACAACGGGATTTAAAGCCCAGAATCATTTCCCAAAAACAAAACAAAAAGAAGAATAAGAAAAAAAAATAAAGCATGCGAAGATAAAACTAGGTCAGAGAACAAAAAAAAATCACGTCAAAACTGATACTACGGTACCATATGCAACCGCTCACACCATCAACTTCAATTAGAGAAACAAATATCAAAATAAATCACGACCTATTCCACTTCTAAAATCCACGGTCGGCTTTGGCAGAAAGCAAAGCAACAACCAAACTCACAAAACTTCCTCCGTCTCCCTTGATTTAGAATTCAAGTTGCGAATTCATAATTCAGGTTTGGTTTAGTTTTTTTGTGTCTTCGTTTTCGCTCAAATCTTCCTCTTCATCTCTATTCTATTATGGTTTGAAAGGGTTCATGGGTATGTGGTTGCTATTGTCGGATTTGAGTGGGTTTGAAGGTTGTTGATGAATTTGGGTTGAAGAATAATGGTGAGGATTGAAACGAAGAGAGGGTGAGGTTTGAGCAGGATTTATTTGGCTCAAGAGAGCTTGGTGAATCAGGGAGAATGAAGTTGAATTTTATAGGTGATGGAAAGGTAGAATGGGAAGAGTTGGAGAGAATCTCGTAACGGTTTTGACGGCTTGATAAGTAATAGTTTCTCAAAGTTATATGTGCACAACAAGGAAATGTTGTTAATATTGGCTGAAGAATCATGTGCAATAGGTTTGTCCTGTAGCGTTTTGGCTGATTACGTGGTGTTTTTTTTCTTTTGCAATGCAGTTTTTTGGAAAGCAAGTTGCTGAAAGGAGGTGGGGTCACTTCGTAACACACAATTGGAGTTTTTTTTTCATTTTGTTAGTATGCAATTCTGGTGCATCTTTGGTGAGTTGTTTTGCAGGTGGTGGAGTCCTTGCGACGTTTTCATAACGGTTTTGTGATTTACATTGCGTCATTTTTCTTTTAGCTGTACAGGCGTATTTGCTTTTGTAGTGAGGACAAATTTGGTTCCTGCTAAAGGTTAATGGTTATGCTGCAATTTGTGGTTAGAAAGCTGATGTTGTGCCAGGCTGGGTATTTCATTTTGAAGGCTGATGTGGATTTCTTTTGAGGTGGGTTCGTAGTAGGGGTGTTCGCGGTGCGGTTTGGGAGGTTTTGATGCTAAAAATAATCCGAACCGCAAGAGAAAAAAGCATGCGGTTTGGTTTCGTAGCATGTGTCGTAACTCACAAAATTGGTTGAATGAATTTGTTTTGAATCATGTGAGTTTCAATCTTGTGGCTAGCTTTATTTTGGCAGAAAAAGTGGCTCACTGCAGTTTGTGATTTTGGTTTATGGGTAGGCATGGCAACGGGACGGGTCGGGGGCGGGTTTAGCTAGTCTCGCACCCGCACCCGCCTTCCTGTTATAGACTCGCCCCCGCCCCCACACCTAGTCGGGGTTGAAAATTTACCACCCAGACCCGTCCCCGATAGAAACAGGTTTGCCCGCACCCGCACCCGCCCTCACCCGCAAAAAAAATAATTTTTTAAATAGTAATAAAAATTAACAATTTTATTAAAAACTTAACTATTTTAATAATAAATTTGTTTCTAAAGATATGAGTTTGAGTGAATGGTGAGAAATGAATAATGAGGATTTTTAATTACTTATTCAAAAGTGAATAAATGTGATATAAAATAATTTAAATATGGGTATTAAAGTAAATATTATACGACCGGGCGGGGCGAGTACGGGAGGATAGTAGCATCCCCCGCACCCGCACCCGCAATTACAAACCAGATTTTACCCGCACCCAATCAAATCGAATTTCTCCCGTTAATTTTGGGCCGGGTCCGAGCGGGCCCCAACTGACCCGGTTATTCTTGCCATACCTATTTAAGGGAGGCTTCGAAATCGTTCGTGCAGTAGTGGCTTCTTGGATGGAAATGCGGTATCGTGTGGGGCCTGATGAAGGCATGGGGTGCAAAGCAAGATGAGGGTGGGGTCATGGTACAGAGTTTCTTGGCAGGCAAATGGAATTAGGCGGTGCAGTATGTAAATGGGAACACTATAACTTTTCCTTTTGTAAAAAAAAAACTGTAATGAGCTTTACAATAGCAAATGGGCCTTGTATTGTACAATGACATGGCTTTGTAAAAAAACTAATGAGCTGTACAATAGCAAATGGGCCTTGTATTGAACAATGACATAGCTTTGGTTTTTTTGTGTTACAATTTGATAATGGGCTTGGAATAAAAATGTGCTTTGGTTTTGTGAATAGACTCTTTTGTATAATTCTTGTAAAACAAAAAAAATGTAATTGGTAATGGTTCTTTTTGTATATAAAAAAATGGTAATAATAAAAATGATTATGGACTTTGTATGGACAAGGGACTTATGGATTGTAATATAGACTTTTGAAATTTGAACTTGAAAGAATGGTTATAGGTTAGAAAATAATTGAATTTTAAATGGATTTCTTGGGTATGGTAATAGAATGGAAATGGATATTGATGATTTAAAATAATGGTTAAGAAGAAAAAATGGATGATGATTATGAATTGCCCTTCCATTGATTTTTCAAAAAAACAGCTGCAATAAATCTCTTGGACCTCTGATTACCATTAGCATGACCTTGACCTTATCTGAATCATTCCCTTAAAATCAGAGAGTTTATGAATTGAGACATGGATTTCAATACATCGCACAAAACCCAAATTGGAAACAGACTGGCTCTGATGATTCTCAATCATGAAATATTTGAATTTGCCACAGCCTGATAACTTGTCCCATACATAGATGCCTGAATTGACATAGAAGCCCTAATTGGAATCCTCAAGCACCAATCACTTGATTTGTGCACACCTTGGTCTCAATCAGGAAACAAACCCTTTTGGCTGACCAAAAGTCAAATCAGATGAACTTCAACATATATCCATGGCTCAATAACCTCAAATGAACCTCAGACTTAGGACATAGGAAAACAAGAGCAGAAGCAACATATTTTTTAAATTTTTTGAATAATGGTTAGTAGATGGATGTACAGATGAAAATTGTATACAAGTAGGACAAATTTGGGGTATGACAGATGCCCCTATCTGATTGGCTTAAACCGAGTAAGATGAAGTGCTACGACGTTTAGCCTTTCGAGGTAGAAGTCAATTAGATATGAAGAAGACCACGAATTTGTCCGAAAGGTCGTTCAGCCTATCTAATTGGCTTGGTAAGTGGAATACTAAATAACTTGCACAGGTCGTTATCACCAAAAGGATGATAACAGAAAATTTTGACACCAAAAGGATGATGGGCCTATCACCAAAAAGATGATAGTAAACATACGCACACAGAGATATTTGACACCAAAAGGATGACTGACCTATCACCAAAAAGATGATAGTGAACAGACGCACACAGACCCTTCCACCAAAAGGATGAAAATGAGGTCAAAACTTGCTATTACCAAAAGGATAATAGGGCACACATAGGATTCTGATGTTGTCGTTCACCAAAAGGATGACTCGCAAACTAAATAATCCCACTGATTACTGACACTAAAAGGATGATGGGTCTATCACCAAAAGGATATAGAGGACACAGAGATATCTGACACCAAAAGGATGGCTTACCTATCACCAAAAGGATGATAGTAAACACAGACACACAACGACCCTTCACCAAAAGGATGAAAGTGTGGTCACAACTTACTACTACCAAAAGGATAATAGTAAGCAAAATGATATCAAAGGCTATCATTCACCAAAAGTATGATACACAGAGCAAAGGTTCATAGATCGCTGACACCAAAAGGATGACGGTAAGATCAAGTAACACAAGTGACTACCACCAAAAGGATGATATGAACTTCCCAATTTCGAGGACCACCAACACCAAAAGGATACAGGTTAGGTTGAAACAACATGAATAACTACCACTAAAAGGGTGATTGTAAGTTTCTGATTTGGAGGTTTACCACACCGAAAGGATGCAGGTTGAATTGAGTTGATAAGGTTTGACTACCACCAAAAGGATGATAGTAAGGCAACTGACAAAAGGTCGAGTTTGCTAGGGATATGATGAGTGAGGATTATTTGAGACATCAACAAAAGGTTGAGGCAAAGAAGTCACTGATAGACGCCGTCCTTATCAACAAAAGGTTGAAAAGGAACCAACTCACTGGGGAACACCCAAGGGGAAGGTTGAATTTTGTTTGGAGAAAAACAATGACTGGTCTGAGGATACCAACTCTATCAACAAAAGGTTGAAGAGACACGACTCAATGAGGAACACCCACTGACTCGGAGAAACGCTTATTAGTTGAGCTGGGATGACAACTTCATCAACAAAAGGTTGAGGAACACAATTCAATGAGGAACACCAACTGACTTGCTTGGAGATCACAACTTCATCAACAAAAGGTTGAAGTAATTCCATGAGGAACACCCATGAACTTGAAAAAGATTCCCCTGTCTGGGATGAAGATTGCTTTGAGCTTGATAAAAAAAAGGTTGAGATAACTTCATGAGGAACACCCACGGTCTTGAAGAAGATGCCCCTGACTGGGCTGAAGATCGTCTTGCAGTCTCGAGATTGATCCTGGATCTTGACTATTCATGTGTGAATGCTTGATTTTGTAATGATGTTCCATATTAAATGGAAAGGCAATGCAAATGCTGACGCGTAGAGATGCAAGTGCTGGGGAAGTATGATTGGTTTTGGTATGCATATGTTGCAAATGATGCTTATGATATCGAATGCGATGTGTATGATGCATATGATTGCAGACGGGTGGTTGGATATGTTTTGAAGGTGCCAACATGGTGGTCTTTTAGGTAGTTGCCAATGCGTATTAGACTTCGGGTGGAGGGAGGGATTGATTTCCTCGACACTCAGTTCATTGAAGACGCCATGATTGAAGTAGACGAAGATGGTCTCGATTCCTCGAGTTTGATCACTTGATGATAAGTTGTGGGTTCACTTCTGAGGGAACCACAACTTGCTTGAGGGTCAGGATGACTTGAAAATGAGCAAAGCGACATGATCAGCTCATGAAGATCGTTCTTTTGCTCTGAACTTGATGATTGATAGTGCCTGGCAAAGTCTGCTTAGCCAGATGAAGGTAAAAAATGGTCTTGCCCCAGTCTGAACATGGTAGTGGTTTTCCCCTGATTAACCAGTTCCAAAGTGATTTGATCTTTGGAAGCTGAGCTCTGATGTGCTTCTGAGATGGCTTGCCCCCGATTGAGCTGTTGAAGGATTTGCCCCAGATTGAGGGTTTTGAGGGAGTCTTGCTTCAAGTTGGCGCCACTGAAAGTTCAAGTTCCTCTTTGATTGCCCCTTGTTGGAATTGCTTTGATGTTTGGCACTAATTTGAAGTTAAAATTGCTCATTCACAAATGGTAATCTTAATGCAATGCTCGTGTAAGTTTTGAAAAAAGATTCATTTATTAGAGTGTCGTGATAGTGAGACGAATGGACCGTTAGCCCAGACGTTGTGTTGATTTTTGCTAGTGTGAAAGATATAGCAAGGAGAATGACACCAATGCTGAAGATTAGCAAATATGTGGGGAGTCAGTTTACGCAACCTTGCAATAATATGCTTTCAGAATAAACCTCGCCTCAATTAGGTCTTTCGAGGGTTGTAACGTGGTGTGGTTCACGGTTTATGAAACAAAGGATATTCGGCTCAAAGTATGATTTGCACCCACCCCTTCTTCGTGATGAACTCCAGTCCTACATTTAGTTATTTTTGTACACGTTTGTCTTCCAAAAGGGTTGACGGTGTAAAGGTAATGATTTAAGGTATGCTTGAAATGACAGTCACATTATTTTGTTTTTGACGGATGTCGGGGGCCCTTTGATTTGATATGGTGGTCACTGGATCTTATTTTGTTTTTGTTGAGGATTCAAGGGCCTATTTTGATCTTGTTTTTTGATCCCTGTCTTTTGCATGGACTGATTTCGCTTGTCGATTCCATCGGGATTGCCTTGATTTTTGCCTAAGTCTCCTTATGAGGTGTTTGACTTAGCAGGCTTTTGATTTTTTTGCTTTCTTTTCTTTTTTATTTTGATTTTGTTGGAGGATTGTGACTGCCAAGTCATGGGTTTTTTTGATGAACAACCGTCATGTCTTTTGGATTTTGTCTTGTGATTTGAGTGGGTAATTAGGATTAACTGAACACTACGCTACCCCAGGTTGAGTGTAAGGGTTCGAATATCCGAAGGAAATTGCTACTTCTTGGCTCGAAGTAGTTAACTAGGGACTAACTCCTTGTCTCTCCAGTGTTTGGGTAATTGAAACAATGCTTGTACATCATTGGCGGGATTTTATACGAAAACAGACGGTTTACAATTATGGTTATTTCGTTTTCATCATCCTCCTTCCAATCATTGCTAAACAACAGTTGATAAAGAGAGTGAATTGGATAAATGTGTCGGTGTTGTGCGGTAAATGGAAGAAATGAGTGAATACGACATAACTACTTCAAAACATGCATAGTCACTTCATTACGAAATCCAAATACGAATGACAATGTTTAATGCATACACTACTTAAACAAACAAAAGAAAAATACAGGAATGCAAATGATGAATATGGCATAATGACTGCCTTCTTCGGGGAAACTTGAACTTGACGTGACTTGATTTGATTTGACTTTCTGCTGGCATTAGCTTGGCGGCGGTAGAGGGTTGTTGATGACATTAGGAGCCTTCCCATTTAACGTGAGAAACTTTGAGTCGATCAGGTCTTGAACTTTGTGCTTGAAAGCTCTGTAGTCCTCGATCGTGTGCCCTGGAGCGCCCTTATGAAACTTGCAATGAGCGTTAGCATCATAATCTGGGGGAATAACAGTTAGAGGAGCTAGGTCTCTCAGAGTAATTGCCCTTTTCTCTGACAATTGAGAAAAGATCTGAGCATATAACATAGGTAGGCGATCAAAGTTCATATCTGGCCTCCATGTCCTTTGTTGATTAGGCTGACGTTGTTGCTGAGCTACTCGTTGTTGCTGATTCTAAGTAGGATACGGATACCCTTGCTGATTGTAGGATTATTGATGAGGAGCCTGTTACTGAGGCATTGGAGTTTGAACAGCTTGAACAACTGGATGATAAGGCATTGGAGCATACTGCGCAGCAACAACATACGGATACTAGAGGTAGGGGATTTGATAAGGCATAGGAGCAGGAGCTTGTTGTTGAGCTTGCCCTTTCTGAGCAGAGACGACATTTGCTTCGCCCTCTTTCTTCTTGTATCCATTAAAGGGCTTCTTGGCTCCGGACTGGCTGTTAGAACCTCCTAGGATTTTTCCACTCTTCAGACCCTCTTCAATTCTCTCACCGACGATCACCAAGTCAGAGAAACTAGCAGAAACACTACCAATCAGCTTCTCGTAGTATTAGCCTTGTAAGGTACCCATGAAGATGTCGATCAGTTCACGGTCAACCAGAGGTGGATGCACTATTAAAGCTAGCTCTCTCCAGCATTGCGCGCACTCCTTAAAGGATTCGTTGTCTTTCTGAGCCATACCCTGAAGTTGAGTACGATTCGGAGCAAGGTCAGTGTTGTATTTGTACTGCTTGACGAATGCATCAGCTAGCTCAGCCCAAGTGTGTACACTGTGTCATACCCCCAATTTTGACCACAAGATTTCCCATCACTGTGAGGATCATTACCACAATATGGATGTACCATCATACCTCATCAATCTCCTCAAGGATTGGTGGGCATTCACTACAATTAAGAATTAGGGTTTCAAGCCCTCTCTGAGCATTTAGACAAAAGATCAATCAAGAAATGACATGATCTTCAACTTGTCTAACCTCTCAAACTTCCATGAAGGATCAAGAGGTCTCCCACTTCAAGATTCAAGCACAAAGTTGCAACATTCCAAGTTGATTGAGGCTCGAAAACCCCAGTGTTACCAAATTAGGGTTTTTTTTACTGAGAGCTCCAGAGTGAAATTTTCATAGGGGAATGAGCCAAGGCTTCAAAATATGACTCAATGTGGTCAAAATAACCCTAGGAGTCCATTTGAAAAGTTAACTTACCCTCAGAGAATGCATTCCTCAAAAGTCGGGAATTAGGGTTTTTTCCCGCACCGAACTGCTCCGGAGCCAAAAGTCAAAACATGACTTTTTAGGCAAAAATGATCCTTATGACTCATATTCTCATAAAATATGATTTATAATGTCATTTGAACAATAATTGATCAAGAAATCATGATAACTTGTAAAAGGGGTAATCTTGAAAAATTGAAAATTTTTCTAAGTTACTAAATTTGAATGGTTTTTATACCAACTTCAAAGGACCATAACTTTTGATCCAAGCAACCATTTTGAGTGTTACAAAGCCTGATTTGTAGATCTTACTACACTTTGCAAAAGCTTAAACTAGTCAAACCCTAATTCTTCATGGATTTTTAATTGGGAGTGGATCAAAGTGGTGAAAAAACCAAAATGTGTCAAAAACACTTAGTGAAAATTCTGCCTTGTTATTTCAGCATTTCCACCAACTTCCAAGGCATTTTTCACCTTGATGCAAGCTGAACCAGGTCCATTGGTGGACATCAGAGTTATAGAGGGATATGTAATCTTTCCAATGAGCCCAAAAGCATGAGAAAATTCCACTTGAGCTAGAGGTTATGACAGTTGCAACTTGCCTTGCTACAAACTGTTTTGCAAGACAGTTTTGTGCATTTCTTGCTGGCCACGATTTCTTTTGTCAAGGGTAATGATCAAAACCACTCACATGCAATGTATAACAGATGAATCACCATAAACCTATAAAGCTGGACCAAGGAGTCAAGGAAAACTCAAATGGCATAATTGGTTTTGTCACTTTGTGCCTTAAATTCAAAATGACATTTATGTGCAATAGTGCACATTCAACAAAAGGACTCTTGTCACTCAAGATACTCCTATAAACAAAAATAAAATCATCTGCAGAATGTGAATTGAGTCAATACATAGCTGAGCTATTTGGAGCAACCATAAGTACATTGTATAAGAAGCAATTATGCTTAGCAAGACCATTGACTCCAATCTTATCCTTTGAGCTTCAGGTGAGAAGCTTTAGGACAACTCTTCTCCTATAAATAGAGCTTCTTGTTGATCATTCAGGGGACACCAAAGCAACTTACAACATAGATTTCTCTCATTTCCTTCTTAAGCACAAAAACTCCATTTTCTTGAGAAAGCACTATCGGGTTTTGAGTTGGAAACCAATGCAACTCAAACCAATGGTTCACACACCTCATATAAGTCATATATGAGCTGATAAAACACTCCTCACACTTCTGAAACATCAGGATCACCATCTCCATTTCTCACTTGGTCCAACTGCAGTTAAAGTTGAGCCAGCTTATCCAAAGAGTTTCAAAACATCCTGAAGGTTGCAACATAATCCTTGAGGCCTAAGGAAGCTATCCAGATCATTGTTTAACTTCTGTAACACCTCTACCACAAAAATTGATTCCTTCTTGCATAGGTAAGCCTTAAACTTTTAAACTCAATGAATCATGCATCATAAATGTTATTTTAAGTTACCATCATGATTTTGATTTCTCATAGATCTTTAACCCTCAATCAATTGCTATTTATCTCGTGTGTATGAGATTTCATTTAGTTCTTGAATTTTTTAGGGTTCATCTGGTTACAACGTGATATCTTTTGTTACACTTAATTTAAATGAAATTGAAAAGAACCATCATGTTCCTTGTTAAAAAACGAATAGGTTTCATTTTTACATCTTGTAAAATGGTTGAGAAACGAGAGAGATAGCTTGCTTCACGCAAGTTTGATGTTGGCCCAAGGAAGAAGATGGCCATGGCGCCATTTTCAGGTTTTTAGAACCAAACATAGTATATATTATACACTTGCCAATATATGTTTGAATTGGCATTGCGCCCTAGTGGAAACACTAGTATTTGTGTGTGTGTAGCGAGCGAGAGGTCTGGGGTTCGAATCCCCCTCGCCCCAGACCTTTTGGTATTTTTTTGAACCATTTTCCAAAGGGAGTTTCACATATTATTCACCCGTGCCATTCTCTATCAGCCAACACACTTGGCTCAACTGGTAAAGTTTTAAGCCCTCCACCCAAAGGGCACGGGTTCAAACCTTGAGAGGATCATCCCATTCTTTTTACCACTTATTTCTTTCACATTTTTTCACAATCTCTTAATAACTTCAAAAATTAATTTCTCGCTTACATTTTTAATCAAATTAAGGTTTTGATTATTTTTCACCCTTACAAATCTTTTTCAAAACACTTTTGGGTCTCTAATAGAGTGTAAGACCCACCCCTTTGTTAAAACAAACTTTTTTTGGGCCTCAGTCATTGTTTAAGACCCGATACAATTTTCAAAACAACGGTGCGGTCACTATTTTTCATTTGGGCCTCTCCTTGAGTTGTAAGTCCCGTTCTCCTTTTTTTTCAAAAACTTGTGGGCCTCTAGATAGAGTGTAAGTCCCATCCCTTGGTAAATAAATGACTTTGGGCCTCAGTCAATTGTATAAGTCCCGATACGTTTTAAAAAAATCTCGGCATGATCGCCGTTTTCAAAACAATTTTCATTTTGGGCCTCTCCTTGAGTTGTAAGCCTCATCTCTTGTATAAAAAATAAACTTGTGGGCCTCTAATAGAGTGTAAGACCCAAACCCCCTTTGTACATAAACTTTTGGGCCTCAGTCATTGTATAAGTCTCTCTGTGATTTTCAAAACTACGACGCTATCGTCGCCTTTTCAAAAGAATTCATCTGGGCCTCTCCTTGAGTATAAGCCCCAAAAATTCCTTTTAAAACAACTTTCCTTTTTATTTAGATTCAAATTTATAGTTGTATCAAAAATTTCTTCAATTTCTTGAATAACTAACCATACGACTATGTTTATAATGCCAGAAGCTTGCTCACTTGTAAGTTCTACTGTTTTCTTCAACATACTTGTTTATATATTTCATATGTATATATATGGTTGTATATACTTGCTTAGAATTTTCCCCAGCAATTAGGTCTAGGATTAGATCAAACCAGTGGTTACTCTTTTAACACAGTCGAAACTAGTTCCCCATAGGAAATTCCAGATACAGTCTTGCCTCCTCTTAGGCTTATACAATATGGAACAGAGAAAGGCATTATTCTCGGTGAAACTTTTGTCAAGACTGTCACAAACTAGAAATATCTGTACAAGAAATTCATTTCCCCAAAGAGGATTATTCCCGGTTAAACCTCTCTTGAATTTCTTCAAACCCTAGAACTGTTCACTAAAGAAAGGATTATTCCCGGTGAAACCTTTCTTGAACTTTTCTTAGGCTTGGTCCCACAGGCTTCCTAAAAGCATCCCTAGCCTCCTCTTGGGCTTTGTACAAGGACCCTCAGGCTTCTTAGAAGTTCTTAGGCTCCTCTTGGGCTTAGTACAAGGACCCAAAGACCTCCTACAGGTATAGGACAAAACCTAGTCATCTTTTGCTAGTTCAATCCTCCAGTGAGCCAGAACATCAGACCAGTTTAGGGTTGATTATCATCCCTTAAAACATCAGCCTACTCTTGGGCTTCATACAAAGATCATTATCCGGTTAAGAGAAAATCTTTTCATACCAGTAGACTTGGAAAGTCTCATCTCCTCTTGGATCTCAAAGAAACCCTCAAGTTTTCTAAAAAATACAGGAAAGACCCTGATCATTTCATCAATTCACTAGCAGAGTTTAAACCTTTCATTCTAAGTTCCCCAGCTAGGGTCAACTTACCATCAATAAAACCCTCAGAAAAATCAGAACCTCACTGTAATCCTCAGCAAGAGTTGATTCCCCATTTTGGACCTGCCTCTAGATCTCAATAATCTTCAGCAGAAGTTAGCCTCCTCTTAGGCTTCATATAAGAAAATCCCCAAACCAGCCTCCTCTTAGGCTTTGTATAAAGATTTTTCCTCAGCTTATTTAGCCTCAATCTTGGGCTTTATAGACCATATTCTCCAGCTGAGTCAATCAATCTCTTTTAGCCTCAATCGGGATTTGTACAAGACAAATAAAACCTCTCCCTAGTGGAGTCAATTCTTTTAGCCTCAATCTTGGGCTTTGTACAAGACAGATAAAATATTCCCTAAAAGAGTCAATCTCTTTCAGCCTCAATCTTGGGCTTTGTATAAGATAGATATAAAACCCCCTAAACAAAATTAGCCTTTTAGCTTTAACCTTGGGCTTTGATCAAGGCACACAAAAAACCGAAATCCCCTCAGAAGAAATCTAAAGTTCTCTCTGCAGGAAGACATTTCTCTATACATCACACATCAAAACAGACAATCAAAAAACCCTAATACTAGATAACTGCTGTAAGGGGCACACTTGTTGATTAAAAAATCCAAGCTGTGGTCCCTCTTTTATCTTGGTAAATTTCCTCTTTCATCTAACAGCTGTAAATGGCAAGCCTCTGGATTATTTACATCCAAGCCCATGTCCCTCTCTTAGCATGAAAGATTTCTAAGGAAAAATGGCATTGCTCAACACTGAGTTAAAGTTTTCTCCTTCAGAACATCTCCCTTATAAAGGAAATTAAGGCATTGCTGGATTCTCATATCCTAGTTAAAGTAATTCCCCTTTATAACCAAATACCCCAACAACTGCGATGAATAGGTGAGATATCTCCCTTTAGAGATGACAAATTCTCTCTCAGTAAAAACCTTTTAGCTTCAATCTTGGGCTTTGAACAAGACACAAATACTCATTTAGCTTCAATCTTGGGCTTTAAACAAGACACCAAACATCTTTTTCCTCCCATAGAATAGGAGGAACTACGATCGCTCTGATTTCCCTGTTATCTTTACGGGAATACGTAGGCATAAGACTGCGAAATCTAAGCGAGCACTCATAACAAAAACTTTAGGTCCAGTACCTTATCAAAAACAACAAAAAAATAGTCTCTCAACATTCCCAAAGGAGAAACTTTCCTAATTTATAACAGATAAACACCAGTAAGTAGATGATAGAAGAACATGCCAAAGAATCTATGGATAACCATATATACAGTGGGTGATTAATAACTTCCCTTTGTATAACCTGACCCCGGACCCCCCAATCTCTTAGCATTTGTTAAAGAAAACATTTGCGTGCAATGTTAGTTTTAGATAGCTTCCCTTTCCATTCCAGCTTCATAGGATAAATAAGAAATCAGAAAGTAGCACCCAATTCCAACCAAATGTGGTAAGGTGGTCGCGTCAGCGACAAAAATCGCACGCTATAGAAAAATGGCGACTCTGCTGGGGAGTCTTTAGGATTAAAGTTCCTAAGAGGTCTAGGTTTTTTACCATTTTCTATACTATATATATATATATATTTACTGTTATTACTACTTGATATCCGTGTTTAATTTTCTGTCAACTGTGAATGCGATTAATACACACGTGGAAAATTTGAGAGAACATTAAGATAAGGGTGGCATAGACAGGAAACGCTTATAGGGAGTGAATCTCGACCAAGCTAACTTGGTAGCCCACCGAATTAGTCGAGGTACTAGTACGGAAGTATCGATGTTGAACGACCGATTGTCATGAAAGCATTGTCTTTCCTAGTGTGGTACCCATGACCCTGAGGATTTAGTAGACATTAACCATATGACCATTTGGTAGTGCGGTGACTATCGGGAATAGTTGATATGCGATACTACACTCAAATAAGATTCATCCTAGGATATTACAGCTCGCTCGAGTGAATCAGCATGATGTCGGTATCCCTAGAGGGGTCAATGACTTTGGGAACCTTAGAACCCGTTCTACAGGTACAAAAATTGACCAAAATAGTACAACCTTTGGGGATGGGTAGAGCCATGACTTCATGCTCGTGACGTTGAACCTTTGAACCCATGTTTTCAAATGTTTTTGTGTGCTGCATTCATGCATTCATCTAAAAAACTCTTTTTAAACAAGAAAAACTCTTTTTTTTCAAAATAAACTAAAATAATAATTGAAAATATCAGAAGTTGCATTATGGATTTCGGTAGAAGAAAGACGCACAAGTACACCTTCAAGGATCCGAAATTAGAAGACTTAAGGAAATTAGCAAGGATGATTACCAATCCCGAGGCTTTCAGAGCTAAGCACGAAGGGCTGTTGTCTCTGTTAAGGGTCCACGTAGTTGAAGGGATCTTGTCTACGCTGATTCGGTTCTACGATCCGGTTTATCACTGCTTCACATTTCCGGATTACCAACTGGCACCAAGGCTAGAAGAGTACTCTCACCTGATTGATTTGCCTATTACTGATCATGCTCCATTTTCTGGACAGAAAGAAATTCCAAAGGAACAAACCATTGCAAGAGCGATATCTTTGGATGAGTCAGAAGTTAATACTCACATAACCACTAAAGGAGGAATCCAGGGTTACCAGCTAAATTCCTTATGGAGAAAGCTCTTTACTTTGCTAGTATAGGAAACATAACTGCTTTCGAAGACGTCTTTATTCTGCTCATATATGGGTTATTCCTTTTTCCCAACATTGACAACTTCGTTGATACCAATGCTGTTAAGATATTCTTGATAGGAAACCTGGTAACAACCTTGCTCGCAGATGCTTATCATTCTGTACACTTAAAGAATTTATACAACGGAGGAATGATGACATGCTGTGTACCCTTACTCTACAAATGGTTCATTTCCCATTTACCCAAGTCTGCTGCTTTTTGGGATCACAAGAGTACTCTACATTAGTCACAAAGGATTATGTCCCTTACCAACTCGGATATAGATTGGTACAATAGGATTTACAAGGGGATAGAGATCATCGACAAATGTCAAAATTTCCCTAACGTACCCCTTATTGGAACTAAAGGAGGAATCAACTATCATCCAATTTTAACTCGCCGTCAACTCGGATACCCGATGAAGAATATCCCACATAATGCTCATCTGGAAGGTCTTTTCTTTATGGAAGGGGAAAATGACAGGCAACTAAAGAAAGAAATAGTGCATGCCTGGCAACATATTCACAAGAAAGGAAAAGAGTCTCTAGGAAGACCAAATTGTACCTCCACAGAGCCTTATCTCCACTGGCTGCAAACTTGAGCCCTCAAGCTAAGGATGCCTTACCCTCGCCAAGAAGTTTTTCCGTTAAAGGAATCTGTCCTTTATTTCATGTCTGATGCGGAAAAACTCTAGGTAGCTCTCAACAAAATTCAATGTGAGAAGAGCTCTTGGAAGAACAAATACTGAATCCTCAACTTGGAATGTACCAAGATTCAGAAACTGTTAAAGGAGAAGGATGCTCTAATTGAGATATTAGAACAACATGCTATAGAGAGTAAAGAAGATCGAAGAAATTTGCTCGCTCCTTTCACTTGGCAAATGACTGAAGACCCGACAACGGCTGAAGAGCCTCGGTCAAAGAAAAGGAAAATACAGGAACCAGCATCTGAGCTCTCTTCAGAGAAGACTCTGGATCCATGAACTTAGACATTTTTCCTTGTAGCACTTTGTAAAATACTGTACTTTTCTTTGTAAAATATCGCAATATTTCGAATTCAATAAAAGGGGTCTCCACCTTTCACTGTATGATATTTGCAATCTATTTGTTAAAGTTTCTTTTTTTATTAAAACAAAAACTAAAAAATATATCATTGCATATCATTCATCATTCTCTCATAACGTATTTTTTTCTTATCTTTGAGTCTCACGTATGTGTCGCGATTCTAGAGTAAAACTGTCTCACTCATACAATACTCGGGCCAATCGACAAAAGAAAATGGACGATCTCGAGGAAGATGTCATACCCCAAATTTTGGCAACTAAGATTCCCATCATTGTGCAAATCATCATCACAATATGGATGAACCATTTCACACTCATTAGTCTCCCCAAAGATGGGTGAACATTCATTACAATCAAGAGTTAGGGTTTCAAGCCCCTCTCAGAGCACTTAGACAAGGGATCAATCAAGGAATGACATAATCTTCAACTTGTCTAATCTCTCAAACACCCACAAAGGATCAAGAGGACTCCCACATCAAGAATCAAGCACAAGAGTGCAACATTTCAAGTGGATCAAGCCTCAAGTTCATCTAATACAAAGTCAACTAACGCAGAAAGTCAAAGTTTGACTTTTGGTCAACTATGAGCTTCACAAGCCATTACTCAAGAAAATATGATGGATGATTTAATTTGATCAAATTTAAATCAAGAAATCATGCAAAGTTGCAAAATTGATCAAATTGAAGGAAACTTAGAAATTTTTTCTAAGTTAAAATTATGCTCAAGTGCACAACTTTTCAAGGTTGTAACTATTGATCCAAGCATCCATTGATTTTGCGTAAGGGCTACTTTTAAAGAGGGTATTTGATACTTCAACATTTTAGAAGGAATCAACTCAAAATATCATAAGGATTAAAAGATATAAGTGATCAAATTTGGGAATTCTTAATGTCAGATGTTCCGACATTTCGTAGGACATCATTAATTATTTTTCCAGCAAGAAAGTACCAACTTTAAGGACGCTTTTCTCCATGGTCCAAGTTGATTCAAGCCAAACCTTGAACATCAAAGTTGAAGTACGTCATCTCACCTTTCCAGAAAGTCCTAGAAAGCCTATTTATCATTCTCGAGCAGAAAGTTATGATCTCTGCAAAAGGCATTGATAAAACAAAATTTTTAAGACAGGTTTTAGGACAGACTTGATCACACAAGTTCAAGGTCATTTTTGACAACTTTACAAGTCTTATCTTCACAAACCTTGAACATCAAAGTTGAAAGTACGTCATCTCAGCTTTCCAGAAAGTTGTAGAACGTCCATTTATTATACTCGAACAGGAAGTTATGGACTTTACAGTAAGGCTTGCTGCAGCTATTTTTTTAGGACAGATTTTGTGCACTTTTTCTTGTGCCACACAATTTTCAAGCTTTGTCACCATGCAGGACATGCATCAAAGATGCAATTCACTTCAACTCAAAATATTATAGTGGATTAAAAGATATAAGTGATTAAAATTTGGAATTATTAATGTTCAAAGTTGTCAAATGTTTCAACATTTCATAGGACATCATTAATATTTTTCTAGCAAGAATGTCCCAACTTCAAATTCTGATCCCCAAGCCTTCCAAGTCCTTGGAACCAAAAGTAGCATGCCAAACCTAGAAATGCCTAAAAGAGGGACAAAACTCCAATTTTGGTTTGGAGCATTTAATGGATGCACCAAGGTGGCATGGACTGAGCCCTTTCCAACTGAATTCAGTCAAGACTTATCCAAGAACTAGGGAACCAGCAACCTGTGCTATAATCTCTAGTCAATGGCTAGAGGAGACTTGGATTCCTATTGATCAACATTTGCCAAACTTCTGCAGCAGTTGCCATTCACTATTGCTTGCAAAACAAACTTGGTCTACTATAAATAGAACTCATTTGTGCTCACTTTGAGTACACCAAAGCCATCAAACTGATGCTTTCCTCAAATTCTCTCTTTCATTCCAAAAAACACCTTCTCTTGCAAGTACTATCGGGTTTTGAGTTAGAGAGCATTTCTGTCCAAACCAATCACACACGCACACACCTCATAAACATCATATAGAGGTGATCTAAACACTAACACAACATCCAAAACATCAAATTCATCAAATCACCAGCCAATTGCTCAAGTTCTTGACAAAGTTACAGTTGAGATACCACAACCAGTTTCAGCTCATTTCAATCCACTCTAAGTATTCAAACACACTCCTGAAGGATCAAGGAGGCTCATGGGATCTTCCTCTTGTTGATATAATTGAAGAGGCATTGGACCTTGCTCCAATAGGTAAGTGTTCTTACACTTTGAAACTCCATATACATGCATAATTATTGATCAATTCTTGAAGCAAAAATGTAGTCCTTCATGTGTTTGTTGTGATCTTCCTACACTACAAGAAAATTGGCATATTGCGACGGTTATTTTGGCAGGTTAGGACGGTTAAAACCGCCGTAATTTTCAAGTCACGACGGTTGCAGAACTGTCGCAAAATCGTGCGTCGCGAGGCCGTATCGCGTCGGTTGTCAAAACCGTCGCTCCAACCGTCGTAACATATGGCGACGGTTATTAAACTGCCTCCAAAGGAAAATTGTGACGGTTCTGAACCGCTGCTAAAATAAATTGTAAATAATAAAAAATTTAAAGTTATGGCGGTTACAACCGCCGTAATTTACGAAATTGTTTTAAAAAAAATTAACATGCTTTTATTTACAAATTTCAATAAATATATTTTTATGAAAACTAAATTACATCCTTGATTAAAATTATAAATTAATTCATATACTAAAATATATATTACACATTTATATTAAATAATTTAATAAAACATAAATAAATAAATCATACATTAACAATGAAAAGAATTACAAGTATTCATCAATGATAGACCTGTATAGAAACAAAACAAGGAGCTGAAAGTTACATGAAAAAATTGAGAACAAAGAGCTGGCATAAAAAATAGACCTGTACAGAAACAAAACAAGTATTGAAAAAATTCACATGGAGAATTCAAATTCTATTGGTAATTTATAGGGTGAAGATCACAGTACTAATGCTAAACTCATAATTATCTAAATCTACTGCTATAACTACGAAAAACGATTCCTAGGAATGAGGGTCTATATCTATGGAATGCAGATAACTGGACAATAAGAGGCAGACTAGTGAAAACCGATTGGAAATATGAATGACACGTGTCTCTAAGTCAGCAAGTGCAGCCTCAGCAAGTGCAGATGATATATCTGTTAGAGACAGAGAACAAAAAATCCACTTTTGAGATAAGATACTTTATATTTGATGGTAAATTCAAAATCAATCAATTGTTATCTAAATACAAAACTTTTTAAAACCACGGTATAGAACAAAATACAAAACTTCGACATCCATACCTCCAAATTTGGGATCATCTGCTGCCCAAAAGCATCACCTGGATGGATCTGTTAAGAAAGTACCATATATTACAAATAAGCTCCAAGTTTATTTATTCCCATAAAAAGTAGTAGAGTGAGAAACTATGAAGGTATTAACCTTCTCATAAAGAAAAAATATTGTTGTTGAAAATGTTCGACAGGCCCAGACAACAACTTCATGACTTGAATCTGGATCCAAGTAAATCAGAACACATTATGCAATTATAAAAGTTGGCAGGCTGATAACAACATCAGAATGAATCAATTTATCAAACGTGGATCTTGAAAAGCATGTGTCTACACATTTACATACACACAAATATATAAAACACTGTTGTTAAATAGCGGATCACCAAAAAACCGATGTGAGAAATATTGGGTAGCGTAGCGGGTAAATAGTGGAAGCCGCAAAGCGGTTAAAATAAATAAATATATATAAAATAATATATGATACACACACACACAAAAAAAAACTATATAAACAAATAATAATAAAAAATTGACTGACATTAAACTGAAAATCTAAAGTTCAAACAATTAAACAATGCCGCAGAAAGCTAAAAAGAAATTAAAAATTACTTAAAACTCAAAAGTTAAGTAGTTCAAACTTCAAAAACAACTAATAATTATATATTTATCACTTTCCCAGGAGAAGCTAAAAAGTTATTAATTATATCCATCAGAAAAGGCGTCTCAAAATGTTCTTATGTACATTTGCAAGCTGTACGCAGAAATACAACATTGTTGGCTAGTTATAGAATTCAAAAGCCTGGTCTTTTAAAAATTTATAAGAGACGAATGAGAAAGAAAACATCGAAAAAACACGGGATAAGGTATCAGAACTATCTTATAAACCCTTTCTGATTTAGTCGGATTCTAAGAGGTATTTTATTTAGTTTCGTATGTTCTCCAAGAAGGGGCCGATGCGTCCAAACAATTATGAATTATAGGTGGGCTGTAACAGAATTTCACAAACAAGAGAGAAGGAGAGAGACGGAGAGAGAATTGAATCCCAATACATACCTAGGATCCATCTCAGTAATGGTTATAATATTGTTTAATTGTTTTACATCACGCAAATCTGCAGGGACTAGTTTATAATGAGCACTGACCACTTCTCCTTTCTCTGGCAATGAATGAAACATAACAAGCATCAGTACAAGTCAGCAGCAATCATGAATGTTAATATTCAGTATTGATGTTTCTAAATATCATAGTAAAAAGATTGTATTGGGTCATCCTCAAATGCTAGAAATCAAGCTAGTTTTTCAATGTTTGTAGTTCTGAGATTAAACTGAGTGGCTGAATCAAAACTTAACTAATATTCTGTCAAATCTTTCAGTTTACCCAAGCAATTCTTTTGCTCTAGTAATGATGTAGGGTTGAAGAGATATAGATTATACTATGAAAGATATGTTAAATACCACATGATAACACAAAAGAAAAGGACATCGCCTGAATATGAGAGTAAAAGCATAAGCCAGTGTCCTTTCAACACAAAGCATCCTAATCAACACTGCTTACCTCTTGAAATGGAAGCTATTTCACCAAGTTTATTCTTCAATTGATTGCAAGCCTCAATAAGTGCTGCATTTTTACTTGTTACCTGGATGACAATCATAATAGTAGTATCCAGTGGTTATACATATCTCAGCTGAAAAGAAAAGCTTTCTGCTAAGCAATTCTGCCTTGAGCACATTTCCATATTGATTCCACTACATCAGCGTTAGATAAGTATCCAGTGTCATCAGAAATTTAAAACAAATCTACTCACTCTCCTCATCACTATTGTCTATGTTCAAATAAGTCATGTTCCTTTCAAGAGGTAGAAGCTCACCTTTACTCTCTTGACAACAACAACAATAAAACAACACTGACAAGGGTTTAGAGTTTAATTCCAGCAGAAATAATTCCAACACTGTTTTGGCATTTAGAGTAGGCCCTCAGTAATTCCCTGCATTGGTTAAAAGAAATTTTTTAATATAGAAAAGTCTTTGAAGTCCCGGGTAATTGAGAATTAAATTCAGTGGATCACATGATAGTCATGGATCTCATAGAGACAAAACAACTTGAATGAATATGAATCATCATAAACTCCTTGAATACATAGTGGTTTTACATAAAAACAGAATAACAAAGTGAAATTGATTGCTAGGAATGAGAATAGAACCAAAACACTTACAGAAAAATCATTCATATCTTTGAAGCTCCTTATAACCCCTAAATAGCTCTAGTTCCTCCCACAACATTTGAAGCTCCTTACAAGCTAAATCATTCGTATCTTTCACCTTTTTAGTCTTAAGAAAATAAAGAACTCTGCCCAAAGCAGTGAACGCCCATTCCATAAACTTGCCACTTCTTTTCTGCTGACTAGAAATAAGTGAAGGTTGCTGAGAACAAACTTCCTCTAGCGTTTGACTTTTAGATTCAATATCCAGATTTTCAGTTTGACCTCGAGATGTAAAGGAAGTATTTAGTTAAGTAGCTTTACTCGCTTCCTTTTCATGTTTTGACTTATAAATTGAAATCTCTGCATCAACAATACAAACATCTTTTACAAGAAACCCACTATGAGGATCATGAAGCAGAGTTGAAGATACAAAAGATTTAAGACCGAACTCAGTGAGCCTTGCATTGAACTCCAGCTCAAGCTCTGAGAAAAACACGTATCAAGAGTTAAATAAACTGCTTCTAGTGAAGAATGCATGCATTTCATTCAGTTGTTGATTTGCGTAACCTAACTTAAACAACACATAAAAAGAAAAGAGTACTATAAATGGCTTCTTAATTAGTATTTTATATAAAGTAAAGCTATTGCAAAGGGAAGAAAAATGAAAACAACACAATAAGAACCACTACCATCAGATATGATTGTTTTCTTGCTGGTTAAATTCAAGCAACCTAAATTTCACATGTCTGCTCCATCCTTTAGACATATTAGAAGTTTCCACAACACTCAGTAATATTGATAAGTCGTATGCATTATCACCCCTTTTATAGAGAAGAATCTTCCTAAAGCAAAAGCAAAATTAGATGACTAAATTCACAGTAGTTGGAAATTGGACTCAATGGTTTATTCATTTAAATATCATACCATGGATAACCTCCTATGACATAATATAATTTGAGTAAGGAGAGAATGAAGAATAACATAACTATACCCTAAGAATACGTTGCAAAGCATGTGTCCATCATCGTATAACTTCCGCTATGTCAACACTTTGGTGGACTCTCCCATTTGTCATCTACTATTGTCAAAGTCTCACTGTTAAAATGAGATCCATCAATCTCCTCTTTGGTGTCATTTTTTGTATTAAAGACAAATCCCTAGACTCACCAGATAATATATCTGAATAAGGAGCCTGTGAACTCTGGTCTATGGCTGCAAGCAAAAATGAAATTTATGTACAAAATGGTCTGGCAGAACATTTGATCTACAGATATCGAAAAGGCAAGTTAAGTTTCATCCTGCATTACCTATATTCATGATGAGCGAAGTTTCATCCTCCATTCCAGAAGAAAAATTGAAATTAAGAACAATTTAGGGTTTGAGAAAGAGAGATACCAAGGCGCGGTTATGGACAATTGTTGGAAGCTTATTTGTATCAAGCTGAGATAGAGATGCGTGAGACCAAAAACCCTAAAATCAGAAACAATTATTGGAAGCTGAGAGAGATACGTGAGTTGTGAGATGCCCAGAAACCTAAAATCAAAAACAAATGTTTTCCATCTTCCTCCAATTAAGTGTAGCGTCGGTACAATATTTGGGGGACGACGGTTCATTAACAGTCGCAACCCTCTTCCTCCAATTTCTCCAATCATGCGCGCTGTAAAATTTTTAGGGGACGTTCATAAGCCGTCGTGACTCCTGTTTCAAGCCGTCAGCGAGGCCGGTTCCAACTGTCGGCGGCCCCTTGATTTTCACAGATTTTTATTTACAAACCGTATTTTGCATTTTATTTTGGTTTAGAAAAGTAGTAATATTAAATTTATTTACTAAAAGTTTAAAAAAATAATTTTGTTTTAACAATAAGAAATTTCAATTATTAATAAACTTTAATAATTTTTATAAATTATTAAATTTAAAATAATAATTTTAATAATTTTATAATTAATTTTAAAATAAACTTAATTTATTTGATATTTATTTAAAACAACGGAAGTTTTTTTAGAAATTGTTATTTAAATCATATTTAAAAAACGTGAGAAATATACATATAATATAATAGCGTGTTTATAAAAAACAATTATAAAAAAATATTAAAGTAAATTGAGTCAAATAATAAAATATTAAAAAAAAACAGTTATTACTTAAAATAATTGAAAAGTAAGGTTATCATGACTAGACAAACTTAACTAACTATTTGTGTAAAAACTCAACTCAATGATTGCGACAGTGGTTCAAACTGTCGCAAAAATCCAAAAAAACACACATTGTAATAATTGTCATGAAAACCGTCGCAGTCCAGTCCCTAACTGTCGTGACAACCGTCGTAATCCAGGAATAAGGACAGTTTTGTGATAGTTGACAGTTGACCCAAAATGTCGTGACAACCATCGCAGTCCAGGAATAAGGACGGTTTTTTGTTAACTGTCGCAACTCAAGTGTCGTAAATCTCTTTTTTTCTTGTAGTGCTACTGTTTGCACTTTAACATGTTTATATGTGGAGTTAATGTTGTTTTAAAATTAAGGTCCAGTTCTGGTGTTTTGCTTTGTGTGTTCTGTACATTAAGTTTCAGTGTGCATGAATGATACCATTGGATTCCTTGCGAAAAATCGGTCAAGATAGATTCTTACAGATTTTAAATTCGTTAAAAATTGAGAGAGTTATGAGTGTTGGAAGTTTGATAAAAAAGATGTTGAAAACTAAAGTTTCAGTTCTGGTTTTTGCCTCATAAGAGATGTCGAAGATGATGTTGTGACATATTTCCTTTTTCTCTTATCTTCAAACTCAACCAATTCTTTCACATAGCAAAAATCATCATTTTTCAATTCTGTTTTACACACTTCTTATTCATACTCCAAAATATTTTATTCCACAAAAATATCAAATTTATATTATTTATTTAATATAGTTGGTATTTTTGTGAATAAATCCCTTTTTAATTGTTTTTAAACATTTTAAAAGTGAATTCTCATCATGAAAATCAAAACCAAATGAATATTAATTCATCTTGTGATTAAAATATCATTTTTCAAACCTCAACCAAAAATCACAAGTTGTTTATTCAAACTTATTTGGTATTTTATCATTTTTATTTGATTTTCTTTAAGAATTTACTTTAAAAAATGATGAAATTAGGGTTTCTTTGATTTTCACCCAAACAAATCTTTTCAAACACTTTGGGCCTCTAATAGAGTGTAAGACCCAATTCCCCTTTGAAAACCAAACATTTTTTGGGCCTCAGTCATTGTATAAGTCCCAACACATTTTCAAAAATCTCGGCGCGATCGCCAGTTTAAAATAAAACCAATTGGGCCTCTCCTTGAGTTGTAAGCCCCATTCTTTTTCTTTAAAACACTTTGGGCCTCTAATAGAGTGTAAGACCTAATCCTTTTTGAAAACAAAATAATTTGGGCCTCAGGTATTGTATAAGACCCACTGCGATTTCAAAAATCCCGCCGCAATCGCCATTTCAAAACGAGAACCATCTGGGCCTACCCTCGTGTTGTAAGTCCCATTTCTTTTATTTAAAAACATTTTTGGTCCTCTAATAGAGTGTAAGTCCCAATCCTTTTGTAAATACACGACCTTTTGGGCCTCAGTCATGGTATAAGTCCCACTGTATTTTCAAAAACAACGGCGTGATCGTCGCCTTTTTAACAAAATCAACTGGGCCTCTCCTCGAGCTATAAGTCCCAATTATTTTTCTTAAAACTCTTTGGACCTCTAATAGAGTGTAAGACCCAACCCTTTTTTAAAACTAAAACCTTTTGGGCCTCACATATTGTATAAGTCCCTCGGTACAGTTTTCAAAACAACGGTGCAATCATCGTTAAAACTTGGGCCTCTCCTCGAGCTGTAAGCCCCAACAATCTCTTCAAAGCACACCCTCCTTTGATTTTGAATTCAAGTATATATTGTTATCAAAACTTTATTTGTTGAACAACTAACCAAACAGCATGGAAGCTCTACAACGGGTAAGTGTTTATTCGTTTTCATTTACTGCTTTCATATGTATATAACTGTATTATGGGGATGCTTCACTGTAAGTCTTCTTTCACATCCTTTTATATACTTGTCAAATATCAATTGTGTAATACTAGTATAGTTATTTAGAGTTTTCCCCGGAAACTACATCTAGCACCAGGTAAAGCCTTGTTGGTCACTCTTAATTACAGTCAAAACTAGATCCCCCATAGGATTCCAGATACAGTCTTCCCTCCTCTTGGGGTTAAACAATATGGAACAAAGAGAAAGGCAGTATTCTCGGTGAACATTTTCTCAGACTGTCACCCTTAGAAATTTTCAAAGAAACTCTAACTCCCCAGAGATGATCTTTTCTCCGTGAATGGAATCTCTTGAGTTTCTTCCAAATTCTCAAACGTTCCTGGAATGAACTCTTCTCTGTGAATTGCATTTCTTGAACTTCTCTTGGTTTGGGAACCCACAGGCTTCCTAAAAGCATCCCCGCCTCCTCTTGGGCATTGTACAAGGACCCTTCGGCTTCTTCGAAGTTCTCATGCCTTCTCTTGGGGTTAATACAAGGACCCTGACGACCTCTTAAAGGTATAAGACATAATTTAGTCCTCCTTTGCTAGAGCAGTCTTTCCCGCGTCAAAACTTCGGCCGTTGTAGGGTTGATACTCATCCCTTAATGCCCGTGCCTCCTCTTGGGCATTGTACAAAAGATAAAACTATAGACTTGGATAGTCTAAAACCCCTTAAGTCTCAAAGACATTCTCAAGTTCCTTTCAAACATAGGGAAACACACTGATCACTCAGCAACCCGACCTCTCTCTTGAGAGATCTCCCACTTGGACCTATCTCGAGATCTCAATAATCCCCAGCAGAAGATAGCCTCCTCTTAGGCTTTGTATAATGATCCTTTCCTCAGGCAAGTCAGCCTCCTCTTAGGCTTTGTACAATGATTCTCCCCAACGGAGCTAATCTTTTCAGACTCTCTTGTTGAGTATAAAAGACTCTCTTGTTGAGTCAATCTCCTTTTAGCCTCCATCTTGGGCTTGGTACAAGACATATAAAAACACTCTCTTGTTGAGTATAAAAGACTCTCTTGTTGAGTTAATCTCCTTTTAGCCTCCGTCTTGGGCTTCATACAAGACACATATAAAACACTCTTTTGTTGAGTATAAAAGACTCTCTTGTTGAGTCAATCATTTCTTTTAGCCTCCATCTCGGGCTTCGTACGAGATAGCAAAACACTCTCTTGTTGAGTATAAAAGACTCTCTTGTTGAGTCAACCACTTTTAGCCTCCGTCTTGGGCTTTGTACAAGACATATAAAACACTCTCTTGTTGAGTATAAAGGACCCTCTTGTTGAGTCAATCTCTTTTTAGCCTCAATCTCGGGCCTCGTACGAGACAACAAATCACTCTCTTGTTGAGTATAAAATACTCTCTCATAGAATAGGAGGAACTACGATCGCTCTGATTTCCCTGTTTCGTTAAACGGGAATACGTAGGCATAAGATTGCAAAAAATCTTAGCGAGTATACTAATCAAAACACATTACTTAAAACCTCACAAATAGTCCAAACACCGTGTTCTTAACAAAATAAACCGAAGAGGGCCCATGTCCTAATAGCATCTTAAACCAACAGTTTTGACTGTTTAACCTCAGTTTGCGAGCAGGGTTAATTAGAGACATCTATTTCCCTTCCTTAATCAGCTTAACAGGATAAAAAAAATGAATCGAACTGTAGTACCCGAGTGATAGTGCTTCAAGACCACAAAAATCGCGCCACAGAAAAAATGGCGCCCACCGTGGGGCCCGATTCTCTTTCTTACAATCTTCGGTAGAAACCTTAAGTTCTTGAAGTGTCACAGAAATGGCGACTCTGCTGAGGAATCATTGTCTGTATAGGATCATAAGACTAGAGGTCTAGAATGATTAAGATAAATATATATACTGCTTTTCCTAATTGATATCTGTGTTTATTTTTCTGCTAATGGGAATGAATGTGATGCCACATGTGGAAAGATTGAGTATACACCTAAGATAGGTGATGGCATTATACGGGTAATCTTGTGGGGAGTGAATCCCATTTAAGAGTCCCGGTCGACCATCAAACTCAGTGGAGACTCCCTTTGCAGATACATTGCCTATATGACTTTGGTTGTTGAAAGTAGTGTGGTCGACTGGGTTATCTGAGAAGCTGAGGTTTTTAGTAGACTGAAACCATTTTGTAGTGCAGAAGCTATCGGAAATAGATGTCACGCGATACTACCCTAATTTGAGATCACTCTAGGATACATAAGCTCATTGGCGATCCGCTTGCTGTTGTTATCCCTAGAGGGATCAATGATTTTGCGGACAGGTACAAAAAATCACCAGTATAAACCTTAGGGGGGAGGGGGGGTAGAGCCTTGACTTCATGACACCGACCCTTTGACCCCATGTTTTTTCTATGTTTTTGTGTGCTGCATTCGTACATTCATTAAAAAAACATTCAAACAAAGAAAAATCTTCTCTTCTAGTCTCTCTTTTTCAAAATTAAATTAAGACAATGATTGCAAATGTCAGATAAAGAGATTGCATTATGGATTTCGGTAGAAGGAAAACTCACAAGTACACCTTCAAGGTTCCAAAGCTAGAGGATTTAAGAGGTCTAACGAGAATGATCACCAACCCCGAGGCTTTCAGAGCCAAGTATGGAGGACTGCTGTCCTTGTTAAGGGTCCATGTAATCGAAGGAATCCTGTCCACACTAATCCAGTTCTACGATCCGGTCTATCACTGTTTCACATTCTCGAATTATCAACTAGCACCAACACTAGAGGAGTACTCTCACTTGACTGGTTTACATATCACTGATCAAGCTCCATTTTCTGGACTGGAAGAAATTCCAGAGGATCAAACCATTGCAAGAGTAATCTATTTGGACGAGTCAGAAGTCAGGACTCACATGACCACTAAGGGGGGAATCCAGGGTTTGCCAGCCCATTTCTTGACAAAGAAAGCTCTATACTTTACTAGTATAGGGAACATGGACGCTTTCTAGAGCAACTTTGTTTTGTACACCTACGGGTTATTTTTGTTTCCCAGCATCGATAACTTTGTAGATATCAACGCCATTAAGATTTTTCTGATTGGAAACCCTGTACCAACCTTGCTCGCGGATGCTTATCATTCGGTACACTTAAGGAATTTGTACAGCAGAGGAATGATCACATGTTGTGTACCCTTGCTATACAAATGGTTCACTTCCCACTTACCCAAGTCTGCTGCATTTTGGGATCAAAAGAATACTTTACGTTGGTCGCTGAGAATCATGTCTCTTACCAACTTTGACATCGATTGGTATAATCAAATCTATGACGAGATCATGATCATTGACCGTTGTGGAAATTTCTCAAATGTACCCCTTATAGGAACTAAAGGAGGAATCAACTATCATCCAATTTTAGTTCGTTGTTAATTTGGATACCTGATGAGACATGTCTCGCGTAATGTTAGTCTGGAAGGTCTTTTCTTCAAGGAGGGAGAAAATGACAGAGCACTAAAGACGGAAATAGTGCATGCTTGGAAACACGTTCATAGAAAAGGAAGAGAGTCTCTAGGAAAACCAGACTGTGTCTCGGTGGAGCCTTATCTCCACTGGGTACAAACTAGAGCTCTCAAGCTGAGGATACCTTACCCTTGTCAGGAAGTTCTTCCATTAAGGGACTCGGTCCTTTATTTTATGTCTGAGACGGAAAAACTTCAGGTTACTCTCAACAAAGTTCAGCAGAAGAAGAGGTCTTGGAGGAACAAGTACCGTATTCTCAATGTGGAGTGTAAGAAAATACAGCAACTATTGAAAGATAAAGATGCTCTGATTGAGATTTTAGAGCAACATGCTGTAGAAAATCAGGATGACCAAAGGAATTTGCTCACTCCTTTCACTTGGCAAAGGAATGACGACCCGACAACGTCTCAAGAGCCCCGGTCACAGAAAAGGAAAGTACCAGAACCAGCACCTAAGCTCGCTTCAGAGGGGACTCAGGACCCATAAGTTTAGATTTCCTTTTACAGCACTTTGTAAATTACTGTATTTCCATTTCTGCAATCTTTGAATTCAATAAAACGGGGTTTCCCCCACTATTTGATATTTGTAATCTAATTGTCGAAGTTTACTTTGAATAAATAAAATATATACAATTAATATAATCATTGCATATCATTCGTCATTCTCACGTAACGCATTCTTCTTACCTACGAATCTCACGTTTGCGTCTCGATTCTAGAGTCAAACTGTCTCATTCGTACAATACTCGGGCCAATAGTCAGAAAAATATGGATGATCTTGAGAAAGAGAACAGAGAGTTGAGAGAAGAGATCGACACTCTGAAAGAGGATCTGAGAAAGCTTCATAACGACATGCAAGCTCTAGCAGAAGCTCAGATGCAACAACAACGGACTGTGATCTCAGAGACCACATCAACGCCCATAGTGGAGAAGTCTGATCCTAGGTACAAAATGCCGAAAGATCGTCCTTGGGGCATGCCACTCAACTATATCCCGAAAGGATATATTCCGCCGATCATGGAAGATCTAGAAAATGCAGCAGGAACCGCTGGGCCTGAAGGTTACAAACTTCGGGAAAGCAAAGATACCAGGGGCATGACAACGACTCCTCAAGGTTACAAACTTCGGGAGACACCTAGAGTCACTACCATGATGACTATACCACCACCTGTGGTGCACACTGTCCCGGAAGGGCAGATTCCACAATTAGTTTCTGGTGGAAACGAAAGTATGTTCGACAAAATGAATGAGTTCCAGGAACAGTTCCTGGAGATGCAGAAAGAGCTGCAAGCCATTCGCAGTCAGGATCTATTCAGAAAAGACGCCGCAGACCTTTGCTTGGTCCCCAATGTTAAATTTTCGTACAAGTTCAAAGTGCCCGAATTTGAAAAGTACATGGGTAACTCTTGCCCTCAAAGTCATTTAGTGATGTACGCTTTGCGAATGTCAACTCAGACAAAGAACTAGGAGCTACTGATTCACTACTTTCAGGATAGTTTAACCGGTGCCGCACTCAAATGGTACATGGGTTTAAATCGCACTAAAATCGCTACTTTCAGAGATCTTGGCACTGCGTTCATTCTGCAGTATAAGTATAACCTGGACATGGCACCGGACAGAGATCAACTCAGATCAATGTTACAAAAGGACAAGGAAACCTTTAAGGAGTACGCTCAGAGATGGCGTGAAATCGCCGCCCGGTTTTGTCCACCTCTTGAAGAAAAAGAAATGACAAATATCTTCTTGAAAACCTTAAGCTCATTTTACTACGACCGAATGGTCGCCAGTGCGCCCAGTTACTTCACCGAGATGGTGGGCATGGGAGTTCATCTTGAGGAAGCCGTCTAAGAAGGACGTTTAGTTAAAGACGGTGGATCATTAAGTAATACAAAACGATAAGGTAGTGCTCTCCCTAAGAAAAAGAGCAAGATATTGAGAATATCTCTCTCGGAAAGCAAAGGCGACGATACCAACCAGTAGCAGCCGTAACTCCTGCTATCAACCCCGCGCCTGTTCCTACGTATCAACCTCAGGTTGCGCAGAGCCAATCGAATCAACAGCAATATCAACAAAGGACATAACTGCCTCTTCAGCAGGCTCGTCCTCAATATAACAACAACCATACAACGCGACCTCTAGGGTTCGATCCTATACCGGTGTTGTACGCAAAATTGTTTCCACTCTTACTGGTCAAGGGAAACGTCCAAACCAGGTCTCCTCTTACAGTACCGGAGAATCCGCCTTTTTGGTTCAAAGCGGATCAGACTTGCCCTTACCACCAAGGAGGACCAGGGCATAACATAGAAAACTGTCTCAGTTTCAAATATGACGTACAAAAGCTTGTTAGGAGCGGGGTCTTATCTTTCAAAGATACGAATCCAAATGTTCTCACGGACCCGGTGCCTCAACACGAGAAAGCTGCAGTCAATTTGATAGAAGGAGAGTCTAACGACAACTATCAAATTCACGATGTACTCTTATTGAGGACCAATCTGGTCAAGATGCATCGCAGACAGAGCGGGTATGGCCATGTACCACCTCATAACTATCACCAGTGTAATATCTGCTCTAAAAATAATCAAGGATGTTCTGTGGTGCAATCAGCTCTACAGGAACAATTGGAACTCAGATGGATCCAAGAGCACCGAATTCGTGGGGTCAACATGACTTACACAAATTCCAACATCATTCAAAACCACGGCGTCCGTGCGATGAATGTCAACTTAGTGGTAATGCACTCAAGGAAAAGCCAGTATCATAATCTACCACGACATGATTACGATTCCTGTCTGACTTGCTCGGTAAACAAACAGGGATGCTCTTTTGTACAAGAGGCCCTCCAGCGTCAGATGGATCTTGGATGGATCCAGGACTACCGTGATAGAAATCCCTATCAGATCAACATGATTCAAATCTTCGATATTCGTTTGATGAATACCAGCTTGGTGGAGTTACACGCCAGACAGGTCCAACTCAATTTTCTCACTTCACATGATTATCTGAGCTGTAAAGTATGTTGTGAGAGCAACCAAGGGTCCACTCTCGTGCAAAGAACACTGCAACACTTGTTAAACCACTGGTGACTTCCGATCTATATGGATGAAGACACGCAACAAATCAGTGTGACAAATGGGAACCCTACTAGGCATCAAAGTCAGGATGTTCGATAAATAGAAACAGATCTAGTGAGGGTGCACTGCATTCAAAGCGGATGTGGCCAGGTGCCACCACATAACTACGAGCGCTGTAGAGTCTGCTCGGAAAATAATCAAGGATGCTACCTCGTGCGAGCAGCCCTTCAGAGTCAGTTGGACCGCAAAGAGATTCACCCATATCCAGTTTCGGGGTCCATTAACTGGACGCCAGACTACTTCCCTGATCAAATCAAAGATGTGGTTGTAATCTCTGATCCTGAGAGGACCAAGGATGTTTGTGCCATCATCCTTCTACTGGACAAATCAAAGGTTCTTAGCCAATAACTAATTGAAGTTACCTACGACAGTCAGAAAAATCAGAAGGCTCCTGTAGTTATCTATCTACCAGGACCATTACTGTATGAAGCAGCTAAGGAGATCCCTTACAAATACGGTGCAACAATAATTGAGAATGGAAAGGAAATTTCGTTACCCTCCGTCGTGAATATGGCAGACATCAGTCGAGTAACACGGAGCGGTCGAATCTTCAACCGAGGAGTTGGAGAACCTAACAAAGAAAAGGAACTTCATACAGAAGCTCCCAATCCACCGGTCGGTCAGTCCAGTGATCCCAACCTTTCAAAAAATAATGATGAGATGCTGAAGCTCATCCAAAGGAGTGAATACAACATTGTTGATCAGCTGTTACAAACTCCTTCAAAGATCTCTGTGCTATCACTTTTACTCAGTTCCGAAGCCCACATAGAGGCTCTACAGAAAGTCTTAGAGCAGGTCTTTGTAGAGCAGGATGTGTCAATACGACAGTTCGATAGTATCATCTCTAACATAACTTCCTGCAACAACTTAGGGTTCAGTGATAAGGATTTTCCAGAGAAGGGCAAAAGTCACAACATGGTGCTCAATATTACAGTTAACTGTCAGGATAATGATATAGCCAGCGTACTAGTAAATATCGGATTGACCATCAACGTTATGCCGAAGTCCACTTTAATGTGACTATCATTCAAAGGATCCCCGATGAGGGGCAGTGAGGTCATCGTCAAAGCCTTTGACGGATCTCGGAAAGCAGTTACCGGCGAGTCGACCTTCCCATAACTATCGGTCCTTACACTTTCCTAATCACTTTCCAGGTCATGGACGTCCGGGCAGCATACAACTATTTATTAGGAAGACCTTTGATACACCAAGCTGGCGCAGTCACTTCGACGCTGCACCAGAAACTGAAGTTTGTCAAGAACGATCAACTCGTCACGGTCTGTGGAAAACAAGGCTTAATCGTGAGTAACCTTTCATTATCTACTTGTATAGAACCCGAGGAGGTTGTTGGGACTCAGTTCCAAGCACTTTCGGTGAGCAATGAGAATCAATAAGAGAAAGGAACCTCTATTTCCTCATACAGAGATGCTCTCGAAGTGATCAAAAGTAACAATGCAAAAGGATGGGGATAACTTGTCATTCCTACTAATAACAAAACAAAGAAAGGTCTTGGTTTTTCTGTAACCTGCACCCAGACAGCTGCTAACGATGAAAGTCTTCATCCCATTCAAGACTTCTTCCCCAGTGGAGGTTTCCTTCACCCAATATCTCAAGAAGTCCATACCATCAACAAGGGAGATTCCTCTGATACAGATGAAGAGTGGAAGTCCTATCTTAATGAGGACAGTTATATCTCTCAGGAAGAGGTGCCTATGCCATTTTGCTATCCCGCACAGAGTCCGATATTTATACCCAGGTCAGATGTCAGAACAATATATGGAGATTGTGATCCGCAAGGATGCCGTGCTCCACCAAACTCATTAGAGGAGGACACTCTAATGAAAGACAACTTTGACCACAACTATTACGGCCCAATGGATGATCTGCCTATCTGGCAGCTGTACCCAGGAGACTTGGGGCAAGAAAATCAGTTGAACAATGAAAATCAGCTGAGCATCATTGAAAAGAATACCTGCGTCCCCACCATGTCATGGGAACAACACTCAGGTCATTTAGAAAATATCCAGCACGACGATAAATTCAAAAAGTTTCCAGGACTAGAATTCATTAACTATTCTTTTTCAGAGGTCAACGTCATTGAGAGAGATGATTCCTCCAGTTCCACAGAAGTATGGGACACCCTAGGACAACAAAGTGGAAAATACGACTATATGGTCAAGTACACTGCTCTTCAGAGCTCTCGTATCAGGCTCGAAGACATCCAGCCAACTGGATGGGGAGATTTACCTGAGAGTGCAAATACTATGCAAAATACAACAAAGGAATCCTCCTACGACAACTCTGCATGGGAAACAGATTCCAATGATCCTGCTCCACCAGAAATCAGCGTTATTTCTGAAGACAAATAAGGAAGGTACCAGACTTTGTGATTCACCGAGGAGTTCGCTGCCAATGGGTTGCTGTCAATGTTCCGAAGATTATTCATAAGTCAAAGTAATTGTCGTCTTTAACCTTTCACCCTGCCCAGGAGAAACGGATGTTTTGATAGGGTTCACTTTCTGTAAATATCCCTCTTCACTTCACCCAAAGCGACAGAGTTTTGTTTTATAGGACTGTAGTTTCAATAATCGACTTGTTCATAAATAAAATAACGTCGTTCTGTAATTTCTGCATTTTATTGCTGTTTTCTCTTTTCGTTTTTTTTCCAGAAAATGGTAATCCTAAAAAAAAATTTAAATAATAAAAACAAGCAGTTATCAGAAAATACACTGCACACACTCTTGCATTCTCTCTATCTCTTCTAAAAAAACAATCATCACGTCATGCATATTGCTTATTTTAAACCCCGTTGAAACATACGATCCAATGCCTTCTCCCAAATTTGAATTCCCGGTATTTGGGGCTGAAGAAGAAGTTGACGACGAAATTCCAGAAGAGATCTCCCGACTACTCAAACAAGAGGAAAGGTCCATTGAACCTCACGAAGAGCCGTTGGAAACAGTAAACTTGGGTTCGGTAAAAGAGAGAAAGGAAGTTAGGATTGGGGCACTGCTCAGTCCAACTGCCAAAGAGAGTTTGACAAAGCTTCTCAAAGAATTTCCCGATGTGTTTGCTTGGTCCTATCAGGAAATGCCAGGATTGGATACCAGTATCATGGAACATCATCTACCGTTAAGATCGGAATGTCCGCCAGTAAAATAGAGGATGAGACGGACTCATCCGGACATGGCCATCAAAATCAAAGAGGAGGTACAGAAACAGATTCACGCGGGTTTCCTCGCCACGTCAGAATATCCTCAATGGTTAGCCAACATCGTACCAGTTCAAAAAAGGACAGAAAGGTCAGAATGTGTGTAGATTACAGAGATCTAAACAAGGCTAGTCCAAAGGAGGACTTTCCCTTACCACACATTGACATGCTGGTAGACAATACAACAAAGTTCAAAGTTTTCTCCTTCATGGATGAATTCTTGGGCTATAATCAGATTAAAATGGTGCCGAAAGACACGGAGAAAACTTCGTTCATTACCCCATGGGGTACCTTTTGTTACAAGGTAATGTCGTTCGGTTTGAAGAACGCCGGGGTAACCTATCAAAGGGCCATGACTACTCTCTTTCATGATATGATACACCAGGAAATCGAGGTATATGTCGATGATATGAATGCCAAATCTAAAACAGAAGATAAGCATGTGATCCACTTGTCCAAACTATTCGAGCGATTGAGAAAGTACAAACTCCGCTTGAATCCCAATAAGTGCACATTCAGTGTCCGTTCAGGGAAACTCTTAGGGTTCATTGTCAGCCAGAAAGGAATTGAGGTTGATCTTGACAAGGTTAAGGCCATTCAAGAAATGTCTTCTCTGAAAACTGAAAAATAAGCCAGAGGATTCCTGGGACGTTTGAACTACATTTCCAGATTTATATTCCTCATGACCGCGGCATGTTCGCCGATTTTTAAATTACTCAAAAAGAACCAGGACTACATTTGGACAGAAGATTGCCAAACCGCCTTCGACAGTATTAAGGAATACCTATTGAACCCATCGATTCTATCACCTCTAGTGGAAGGAATACCACTAATCATCTACCTCACAGTCCTAGAGGACTCAATGGGTTGTGTGCTTGGCCAATAAGACGAAACCAAAAGAAAAGAGTCTGCCATCTACTATTTAAGCAAGAAATTCACCGACCGCGAGACTCGGTACACTATGCTTGAGAAAACTTGTTGTGCTCTGGCTTAGGAAGCCAAACGTCTTCGCCAGTATATGATTCGTCACACTACTTGGCTGGTCTCCGAAATGGATCCAATCAAGTATGTATTTGAAAAACCTACTCTCACGGGAAGGATTGCCCATTGGCAGATGTTATTATCAGAATACGACATAGAGTACCACGCTCAGAAAGCTGTTAAGGGAAGTATTTTAGCCGATCATTTGGCTCATCAACTGATTGACGATCAAGAATCAGTCGGGTTTGACTTCCCAGACGAAGATGTCATGTATTTGAAAATGAAAGACTGCGATGAACTGCTATCCAGTGAAGGGCCAGAACCAGGTTCCCAATGGGGACTTATCTTTGACGGAGCTGTCAATCATTACGGAAACGGAATTGAGGCAATCGTCATAACACCTCAGGGTACCCACATTCCTTTCACCGTGTAGCGAGCGATTTTAGACGCGGTTCTTAAGCGCTGGTCGCTCTCTGCGGTTGAGCTTACTACAAGTCGATTCATTTTTTATCCTATTAAAGCTGATGAAGGAAGGGAAATAGATGTCTCCAATTAACCCTGCTTTGCATACTGAGTTTAAACAGCGGTCTGTTAGGTTACGAATGCTATCAATGTGGGGGGCCCTTGTACTGGTTATTTTGTATTTTCGCCAATACAGTTTTCTTTCTTTCTTGGACTTTCTGGCGGGGAACGAGGATTAGGATGTTAGGACTGATGCTTTTGATAGATACATGAGAGTATGGGATTTTGGGTTTTTGTTTAGTGTGCTCGCTAAGATTTTTCTTTCAATCTTATGCCTACGTATTCCCGTTTACCGAAACAGGGAAATCAGAGCGTTCGTAGTTCCTCCTATTCTATGGGAGGAAATGGTTGTTTTTGGTGTCTTGTTCAAAGCCCAAGACGTGAAGCGAAAGGTGGTTTGTATCTTGTTTAAAGCCCAAGATGTGAAGCTAAAAAGATGTTGTCTTTAGAGAGAATTTGTCATCTCTAAAGAGGGGGTTGTCTGTTACGACTGTTTATAAAGGAGAATTACTTTAACCGGGATATGTGAATCCGACAATGCCATAATTTCCTTTATAGGGGATTTTAACCTGAAGGAGAAGACTTTAACTCAGTGTAGAGTAATGCTATCTTTCCTTAGGAATTTCTCATGCTAAAAGAGGGACAGTGGCATGGATGTAGATGATCCATAGGCTTGCCGCTTACAGCGATTAGATGAAGGGGAAGGAGTTGTTGATGTTTGTGTACTGTGAACGAGGCACAACTTTGATGCTAAAAGGCTAATTGGATTAACCAGTGGGTTTCTTATACAAAGCCTAAGAGGAGGCTAATATGTGTCTCGTACAAAGCCCGAGAGAGAGGCTAAAAGGTTTGGACTCAACGAGGAAATCTTTTGGTATCTCGTATAAAGCCCGAGATGGAGGCTATTTGACTCAACAAGAGAGTTTTTGTATCTCGTACAAAGCCCGAGATGGAGGCGAAAATTTGTTTGACTCCGCTGGGGAGGATCATTGTACAAAGCCCAAGAGGAGGCTATGGTTACTGTTTCAGTTAAGTGACAGGTCCAGTATACTGATTTTAAAGAGCAAATCAGTTCTTATATGAGTAACACTGTACTCGAGGATTTGATTCAAGGATCCGGGTTATTCCTGTTCTTTAAGGAAGCGGGAAATCTGAAGGGTATTGAGATTGTCCGAGTCTATGGGTTTCCTTCCTATTTTAACGAAGGGGTCACTTGAGAATGTCTTTGAGACTCAAGGATATTAGACTGTCCAAGTCTAGAGTTTCATCTTTTGTACCATGCTTTGAGAAACAGTAGTAGACTCTTTGAAAGGACTGTTCTATGCAGATGACTAATTTCTGTTCCTATACCTCTAGGAGGTCGTCGGGATAATTTGTACGAAGCCCAAGAGGAGGCTGGAAACTTTTAAGAAGCCGATCGGTCCTTGTACGAAGCCCAAGAGGAGGCTATCATTCCCGGAGGAAGAGATCATTATATGAAGCCTAAGAGGAAGCTGTGAATACTTCTAAGAAGCCGAGAGGTCCTTGTACAAAGCCCAAGAGGAGGCGGGGTTGCTTTTAGGAAGCCTGTGGGTCCTTGGATAATGCCCAAGAGGAGGCCGATGCTTTTAAGAAGCCCGTGGGTCCCCAAACCCCGAGAAATTCAAGGCAAGCTATTCACAAGGAATAAATCAAGTCAGGAAAGTTCGAGAATTTGGAAGAAACTCAAAGATGACATTCACGGAGAATACATTCATCTCTGGGAGTAGAGTTTCTTGATAATTCCTAATGAGGACAGCCGAAGAGAAGACTGTATCTGGTGATCCTATTGGGGATCTAGTTGTCTATTTCTACGAATAAACGAAACGGCGTCACCTAGTTCTAGACGTAGTTGCCGGGGAAACTCTAAATATCTATACTATTATTACACATTTGATATGAGTTTATGAAAGAATACTTACAGTGAAACAGCCCCACAGTACAGTTATATGTATATAAAAGTGGTAAATGAAAGCAATAACCACTTACTCGGTTGTAGAGCTTCCATGCTGTTTGGTTAGTTGTTCAACAAAGAAAGATTGAAGACAACAATATATTCAAAATCAAAGGAGAAAGTGCTTTGAAAAAGAAAGATTTGGGGCTTACAGCTCAAGGAGAGGCCCAGGGTTTTATCAGTGAGCGCACTGTTTGAATTTTGTACAGAGGGACTTATACAATAAGTGAGGCCCAAAAATTGTTTTCTGTATAAAGGGATGGGTCTTACACTCTCTCAAGAGGCCCAAAAAGTTTAAAAAAAAGAGTGGGGCTTATAACACGAGGGTAGGCCCAGATGATTTTTCCGTTTGAAATGGCGATCGCGCCGAGATTTTCTTTTAACGCGAAGGGGCTTATACAATATCTGAGGCCCAAAGTGATTTTGGTTAAAAGGGGGTTGGATCTTACACTCTATTAGAGGCCCAAGAGTTTTGAATAGGCCTTATAGCTCGAGGAGAGGCCCAATTGATTTTTCAAAAGGCGACGATCGCGCCGTTTGTTTTTGACGGTATCGGGACTTATACAATGCACTGAGGCCCAAAAATGATTTGGTCAAAAAAAGGATTGGGTCTTACACTCTATTAGAGGCCCAAAGTGTTTTGAAAATGATTTATGAGGGTTGAATTAATCCAAAAACCCTAATTTGTTTTCAAAAATGTATTTAATTGAATAAAAATTCAATTAAAATTATCAAAATTGTTTAACATATGGAAAACAAATTGTGATCTTGGATTAATGCTTCAAAAATTAAGTATTGACCTACAAAATAATTAGAAAGCATTAAAAGTTGCAAAATCAATGTGGAAAAAATATTTAAAATGTCAAAAACAATTAAAACATTAATTCTTTGCAAAAATATCAATTATAGTAAATAAATAATATTTTTGGGATTTTTTGATAAAATAAAATATTTTAACATTTTTGTGAATTATTAAAAAAAGAATCAACTCAAAATCATTAAAACTCAGAGAGAAAATAATTTTTGAATCCATTAAACAAAAATTACAAAATTCAAATATTCAAATTTCTGAAAATGGCGCCAAGAACACACCAAGAACACGCGCGTGTTCTGGATTTAGCCAGATTTGCATTTTCTATCCAATCTCACTGAATACTTGATTATATGATGCAATCCACACATCATTATGCTCGTCTCAACCTCACGATCATGTCTATGTCAATTAATTTCATTTAAATTAAACATATAACAAGAAATCATGAAAAATCCTCAAGAACCCTAATTTCTGCATGAAGGCTAGGATTTTTGATACACGATTCAAACAAAGCAATTAATTGAGGGAAAAAATTCCATGCATGATTATGAACATATGGCCAAATTATTGTGCGAGGAAATATGCATAGATTGAGAGATGACCAAGTATATGCTTACCGCTAGGCCGTGACAGCAAGTGCAATGTGATTTTTGATTTGGAGGTGTTACAGATGAGTGGTGATGATCTGAACAGCTTCCCTACACCCTATGGAGTGTGTTTGAATGCTTGGACTTGATTGAAATTGGCTGGATCATTTCATGGCATCTCAACTGCACTTTTGTTAAAACCTTGAGCAATTGACTGGTGATTCTGAGAAATCAGTGTTCCAGTTGTTGTTTAAGTGTTTGATCAGCTCATATTTGATGTATATGAGGTGTGTGAGTGATTGGTTTGAGTGGAATTGCCCTCTAGGTCAAAACCCGATAGTTACCTTGCTAAAAAAGGCATTTTTGCCAAGAGAAAGAGATTTTGAGAAAGGCAAGTGTTGTAGGCCTTTGGTGTACTTAAACTGAACACAATTGAGCTCTATTTATAGTAGAGCAAGTTTGTTTTGCAAGGAATAGTGAATGGCAACTGCTAAGTAGGTTTGGTCAATGTTGGCAAATGAAAATCAAAGTCTCCTCTAGCCATTGACTAGAGGTTAGGGCACAGAGCTTTGGTTCCCTTGGTCTTGGATAAGTCTTGACTGATTTCAGATGAGAATAGCTTAGTCCATGCCACCTTGATGCTTCCATTGAATGCTTCAATCCAAATTTGGAGTCTTGTCCCTATTTTGGCCATTCTAGGTTCAACATGCTATTTCTTATTCCATGGACTTTGGAGGCTTGGCTCAGTGATTGTCCCCTTTAGATTCAATCCTCTGATGTGCCCAAGTGGATAGGAGCATTTGGATTTGGCTGATTTTGGCAAATCGAGCAAAAATGCAAATTCTGCCTTGCCTTGACAGATTTCAACAAGGCAATTTGACTATGTCATAACTCATAGCCCAAATGGAATTTGGCAATGTTCTTTGCCATTTTGGAAATCCCTTACGTGATACAACAACTGTTTGAACATGTTTGGTTTTGATCTCTTTTGAATCCAAGTGAAAAATCCCCCTACATTTGGCAAAAAGTAGGGTAAAATCTGACTTAGTGAAATTTTCACTAAGTGTTGGAACAAAGTGTTTTCTCTTGATTTTGATCACTCCATAACTCAAAATCCATGAGGAATTTGGACATAGGTCAGTATGAAGTTTTTGTAGAGGGTAATGAGATCTACAAATCAAGCGTTGAATGGGGCACAATGGCCTTGTGGTTTAGGAGTTATGGTCCTCCAAAGTTGGTGCATTAGTGGCACTTTTTCATGACTTAGAAAAATTTCTAAGTTTTATGGTTACCCCTTTTACAAGTTATCCAACTTTTCTTGATTTTTTTTGATGAATGATGATTCAAATCATACATTAACTTCATTTTAGGGTTAAAAATCCATTTTGGTGAAAAATCTCAAAAAGTCAAAGTTGACTTTTGTGCACAGTTGACTTTTTATCAGATGAATTCCAAACTGTGCAATTCTTCAGGAAATCATGTCCTTGACCTAAATCAAACTTGATGGACATGTTCCATGGGTGTTATAGGGTATATTGGTGCATGTCATAGGGTTTGGGAGCATGTCCTGGTCAAAAGTCAAAGTTACAGTTGACTTTTCCCTTAAAACCCTAATTGTGGTGCAGATGAAATTGAGGCTTGTTGCTCAAGCTTCTTGGATTAATCCATTGTTCCAAATGGATCAATATAGTTCATTAGAGACCCTCAAACCCTCTCTTGAGGTCTTGGCTCATGGTTTGTCCCAAAAGTCAATTAGGGGTGAATTAGGTCAAGAAACCCTAATTCTTGATTTTTGATGAATGCATCCCCTGAGGCAAGATTGACTTGATGATTGGGTCCATGAGGTTCCATGGAGTATATTAGGTTAGGTTTTGGATCATTGGCTTGTTCCCAGATGAAAAATTTCCATCTGGAGGCCCTGGTCGACCAAAACCCTAATTTGGTGACATTGTCAATCTTGAGACTTGATCCACCTAGAAGGGAGCAGCCTTGTGCTTAATCCTTGAAGTGGGAGTCCTTTTGATCCATTGTGGATGTTTGAGAGGTTAGACAAGTTGAAGATCATGTCATTCCTTGATTGATCCTTTGTCTAAGCACTCAGAGAGGGCTTGAAACCCTAATTTTGATTATAGTGGATGCTCACCCATCTTTGGGGAGACTGATGAAGTATGATGGTTCCTCCATATTGTGATAATGATTTGCACAATGATGGGAAATCTTAGTGGTAAAAATTTGGGGTATGATAGATGCCCCTATTTAATCTTCTTGGACATGAAGGTGTGAATGACGAAGGTATTCGGACATTCGGGGTGCAAGAGGATTAAATATCGGAATACCCGAAATTTTGACGGCGTCTAAGAATGGTAACTTACGTATTCATCTTCTTTTGCTAAGCAATGATGCTTAGAAAAGGTAAACTTCCCCTCGATCCTGGTCTTCCGTAAAGGAACTGGTCTCAGTTTCTGATTTAAACTTCCCCTCGATCCTGGTTTCCTACCGAGGAACTGGTCTTAGTTTCTGATGTAAACTTCCCCTCGATCCTGGTTTCCTACCGAGGAACTGGTCTTAGTTTCTGATGTAAACTTCCCCTCGATCCTGGTTTCCTACCGAGGATCTGGTCTTAGTTTCTTTTGTCAATAAACTTAATTGACAAGGGACGCTATGTGTAGCGGTTTTCCTCAAACTTCTCGCCGAATTTTCCTGGGGAGATGCCATTTGACGGAAAAAGTTTTGATGTCAGACTTGCTGGGGAACCCAACCGTCTGAGTTGTAGAGTTTCATAAACTTCTCTGTTGGAGACGCCATTTGTTTCTACTGGGGAAAGCGGGTCTCTTGGGAGACTGCTATGGCTTAGGGATCTTACATCATACTTTTCTCGGGATCTTCCCAGAGAAATGCCATATGATGGGATCCAATTTGAGGTGCCGATGACCTTTTCATCAGTGGGTTTTTCGGAGAAAAACTGCCGTACTGCCAAATCTTCGATTAGGAGGCTTCCTTTGTGGATTTTCCTTAATCCGGGAAAGCAAGGATATCATCTTCAATGGCGAAGAGTAATGTTAACTGAGGGCTTCTCTGGTTTTTCAGAGGTTCAAGTTATCAAAGTGGTCAAGGACCCAACTTCAATCCAGAAATAAAACTGGAGGAGAGAGAATGTTCAGACGCAGCGTTTCCTGACGAGGCAAGAACTGACGACTCGATTGAGAGAACTTCTATCACTAAGGGACAAGACCGACTAGAGTGATAGTGATGCAATATGAAATGTGAATGCAAATCAATAATGGATGATGTGTGTATGTTTATGCTGACAAAACTGACGCGACATACAAACTGACAGGTGAACACGACTGGATACTCGGCCATCGCGGGGCGAAGAAGTGTCGTTGGTTCAGAATAGCAATTCCACCTTGCTTAGGAGAGATAGTCCCTGTTGGGAGCTATGTTGGTCGGGCTTAGGAGATAAGAACTCGGTCGAGGTGTGTCAGACGAAACAAGGTCTCTGACACAGTTGGTCCCTTCATTCAGGCGTACTGGGTTAGAAAGAGTACTTTGATTCTGCACTTTGAAGTTCGCTTACTTCTGAAGAAGCGGTTGATGTTCCTTTGATGTTCAACAGTCAAAAGAAATTGCCGTCTTTATTTTAAAAGCAGAAAAAGTTTTAACAAGTAAATTCATTTTTGTTTTATTTCAAGAATCGTTAATCATGTTAACAACGTCGTTCTGTAAAGCTAAAACAAATAAGAATTACAAACAAAAGCACAAGGGCTCAAATTTTATTGATAAGAAGGTGATCAGCCAAACGCGTGATTCCAAAGAGTATTCACAAAGTTTAGAAAATGGTAATTTTCAGGGAAAAAGGCTACATTGAAACATAACGACCACTATCCTTCTACCAACTTTGAATTCGGGGCATCCTGAGCTTCTGTCGAAGATGACCTTGACTGGAGTTTTCCTCTGATGGATGGTGTAACTGCTGCTGAGGGACCTGCCTCTGTTGAACATAGTTACTTGCCATTATCCCTAATTTTTGCCTGGATTGTACTATGATGTTTCCAATCCAGCGGGATGATTTTTTTTCATGTCTCTAACTTTTTCCTGGACCGCCCTTTCGGGTTTTCAATCCACCGAGACGTTATTTTTTAGTTTAGGCGAAGTATTTCTTGACTACATCAACATTCGTGGGGTAGGCAAATTCCTCTCCGTCCATGGTTGCAAGTCTCAAGGCACCGCCTGAGAAAGCTTTTGTGACCACATAGCGGCCATCATAATTCGGAGTCCACTTGCCTCGCGAATCAGTGAGAAATGATTGTATCTTTTTGAGCAAAAGGTCTCCTTTTCTGAAAACACGAGGTCGGACCTTTTTGTCAAACGCCCTCTTTATTCTCTGTTGATACAACTGACCATGGCATAGTGTCGTGATTATCTTTTCTTCGATCAGATTAAGCTCGTAGTGTCGACTTTGACACCATTCAGCTTCGGTGAGCTTAGCTTCCATCAATACTCGGATTGACAGGATCTCTACTTCTATGGGGAGCACGGCTTCCATGCCATACACTAGAGAGAAAGGGGTTGCCCCTGTTGAAGTGTGGACAGACGTGCGATAACCGTGAAGAGCAAAGGGTAGCATCTTGTGCCAGTCTTTGTAGGTTACAACCATCTTTTGAACGATCTTCTTGATGTTCTTATTGGCCGCTTCTACCGCTCCGTTCATCTTGGGTTGGTATGGAGATGAGTTATGATGTTCAATCTTGAACTCTGCACATAACTCTTTCATCATCTTGTTGTTCAAGTTAGATCCATTATCAGTAATGATCTCGCTTGGAACACCATAACGGCAGATGATATTGTTTTTGATAAATCGGACCACCACTTGTCGGGTTACATTGGCGAATGACGCTGCTTCGACCCATTTGGTGAAATAGTCAATGGCTACCAGGATGAACCGATGTCCGTTTGAAGCCTTAGGTTCGATCAAGCCAATCATGTCGATTCCCCATATGGAAAATGGCCATGGGGAAGAGAGAACTTTGAGATGTGATGGCGGTACATGAATTTTTTCGGAGTATATCTGACACTTGTGACACCTCCTCATGTACTTGTAGCAGTCGGATTCCATGGTCAACCAGTAGTACCCTGGTCTGAGAATTTTTCTCGCCATTGTATGTCCGTTGGCATGAGTGCCAAAGGACCCTTCATGAATTTCTTTCATAAGCATGTCTGCTTCTGGTCTGTCTACGCATCGGAGCAAGACCATGTCAAAATTTCTCTTGTGGAGAGTATCCCCGCTCAAGAAGAAGTTTCCAGCCAATCTTCTGAGGGTTTTTCTGCCTTTTCTGAGTGCCCCAGGTGGGTACTCTTGTTTCTGAAGGAAGCATTTGATATCATGATACCAAGGTTTGTCGTCTATGACTGCTTCAATTGCGAAGACGTAAGCGAGCCGTTCAAGGCGCATTATGTCGATCTTAGGTAAGTCGTTCCATTGACATACACTAATCATGGAAGAGATAGTGGCTAATTCATCAGCCATGTGATTCTCCTCACGAGGGATCTGATGAAACTCAACTCTGTTGAAGAAAGGTAACAACCTTCTTGCATAGTCTTTGTAAGGGATCAATCCTGATTGGTATGTGTTCCAATCTCCTTTTATCTGATTGATAACCAAGGCTGAATCGCCGTATACGTCCAAGTTTTTGATCCTTAAATCAATTACTTCTTCGAGACCCATAATACAAGCTTCGTATTCGGCCTCTTTGTTCGTACATTTGAACGTAAGTCGAGCGGTGAAAGGAATGTGGGTACCCTGAGGGGTAATGATGATTGCCCCAATTCCATTTCCATAATGATTAACTGCTCCGTCAAAGATAAGTCCCCATTGGGAACCTGGTTCTGGCCCTTCACTGGGTAACGGTTCATAACAATCTTTCATTTTTAGATACATGACATCTTCGTCTGGGAAGTCTAACCCGATTGATTCTTGATCATTAATCGGTTGATGAGCCAAATGATCGGCTAAAATACTTCCCTTAACGGCTTTCTGAGCGTGGTACTCTATGTCATATTCTGATAATAACATTTGCCAGCGGGCAATCCTTCCCGTGAGAGCAGGCTTTTCGAAGACATACTTGATTGGATCCATTTCGGAGATTAACCAAGTAGTATGATGAATCATGAATTGGCGAAGACGTTTGGCTACCCAAGCCAAAGCGCAACAAGTTTTCTCAAGCATCGTGTACCGAGTTTCGTAGTCGGTGAATTTCTTGCTCAAATAGTAAATGGCAGACTCTTTCCTTTTGGTTTCATCTTGTTGGCCAAGTACACATCCCATTGAGTCCTCTAGGACTGTGAGGTAGATAATCAGTGGTCTTCTTTCCACTGGAGGTGATAGAATCAGAGGATTCATCAGATATTCCTTAATACTATCGAGGGCGGTTTGGCAGTCTTCTGACCAAACGCAATCCTGGTTCTTTTTGAGTAATTTGAAAATCGGCGCACACGTGGCGGTCATGAGGAATATGAATCTGGAGATGTAGTTCAAACGTCCCAGGAATCCTCTGACTTGTTTTTCAGTTTTCGGAGAAGGCATTTCTTGAATGGCCTTGACCTTGTCAGGATCAACCTCAATTCCTTTCTGGCTGACGACGAACCCTAATAGTTTCCCTGAACGGACACTGAAGGTGCACTTGTTGGGATTCAAGCGGAGTTTGAATTTTCTTAGACGTTTGAACAATTTTGACAGATGTTCAACGTGCTCACTCTCTATTTTTGATTTTGCAATCATATCATTGACATATACCTCGATTTCCTTATGTATCATGTCGTGAAACAGATTAGTCATGGCCCTTTGATAGGTTGCCCCGGCATTCTTCAAACCGAACGGCATTACCTTGTAACAAAAGGTACCCTATGGGGTAATGAACGAAGTTTTCTCCATGTCTTTCGGCGCCATTTTGATCTGGTTATAGCCCGAGAATCCATCCATGAAGGAGAAAACTTTGAACTTTGTTGTGTTGTCTACCAGCATGTCAATGTGTGGTAAAGGAAAGTCGTCCTTTGGACTAGCCTTGTTCAGATCCCTGTAATCGACACACATTCTGACCTTTCCGTCCTTTTTGGGAACGGGTACGATGTTGGCTAACCATTGAGGATATTCAGACATAGCGAGGAAACCCGCGTCAATCTGTTTCTGCACCTCCTCTTTGATTTTGATGGCCATGTCTGGATGAGTCTGTCTCAACCTTTGCTTTACTGGCGGACATTCCGATCTCAACGGTAAGTGATGTTCCACGATGCTGGTATCCAACCCTGGCATATCCTGATAGGACCAAGCGAATACATTGGGAAATTCTCTGAGAAGCTTTATCAAACCCTCTCTGGCAGTTGAACTGAGCAGTGCCCCAATCCTGATTTCTTTTCTCTCTTGTTCTGAACCCAAGTTTACCGTTTCCAACGGCTCTTTGTGAGGTTCAATGGACCTTTCCTCTTGTCTGAGTAGTCGGGAAATCTCTTCTGGAATTTTGTCGTCATTTTCTTCTTCAGCTTCGAATACCGGTAACTCAAAGTTGGGAGAAGGCATCAGATCGTATGTTTCAATGGGGTTTAAAACAAGCAATCTGCATGACGTGATGATTCGTGTTTAGAAGAGATAGAGAAAATGAAAGTGTGTGTAGTGTATTTATTTTACTGCTTGTTTTTATTTTTAATTGTTTTTTAGGATTACCATTTTCTGAAAAAGCAAAAAGAGAAAACAACAATTAATGCGGAAATTACAGAACGACGTTATTTTATTAATGAACAAGTCGAATCTCGAAACTACAGCCCTATAAAACAAAACTCTGTCGCTTTGGGCAAAGCGAAGAGGAAAAATTTACAGAAAGCGAGCCCTATCAAAACATACGTTTCACCTGGGCAGGGTGAAAGGTTAAAGATGGCAATTACTTTGACTGATGAACGATCTTTGGAACTTCGACGACAACCCATTGGCGGCGAACTCCTCGGTGAATCACAAAGTCTGGCACCTTCCTTGATTTGTCTTTAGAAATAACGCTGATTTCTGGTGGAGCAGGATCATTGGAATCTGTCTCCCAGGCAGAGTTGTTGTAGGAGAATTCCTCAGTTGTATTTTGCATAGTATTTGTGCTCTCAGCTGTATCTCCCCATCCAGTTGGTTGGATGTCTTCGAGCCTGATACGAGAGCTTTCAGGAGCGGTGTACTTGGCCATATAGTCGAATTTCCCACTCGGTTGTCCCAAGGTGTCCCAAACTTCTTTGGAACTGGAGGAGTCATCTCTCTCGATGACGTTGACCTTAGGAAAATCATAGCTGATGAATTCAAGTCCTGCAAACGTTGCGAATTCATCTTCATGTTGAGTAGTTTCTGAATGACCTGAGTGTTGATCCCATGACATGGTGGGGACACAGGTATTCTGTTCAATGATGGTCAGCTGAGTTTCGTTGTTCGACTGACTCTCTTGCCCCCAGTTTCCTGGGTAAGGTTGCCACATTGGCAGACCATCCATTGGGCCATAGTAGTTGTAGTTAAAATTGTCTTTCATCAGAGTGTCTTCCTCTAATGAATTTGGCGGAGCACGGCATCCTTCCGGATCACAATCTCCATAGATCATTTCGACATCTGACGGTGGTATAAATCTCAGACTCTGTGCGGGATAGCAAAATGGTATAGGCACCTCTTCCTGAGACATATAACCGTCCTTATTAAGATAGGACTTCCATTCTTCATTCGTGTCAGAGGGATCTTCCTCATTGATAGCATGGACTGCTTGAGGGACTGGGTGAAGAAAACCTCCACTGTGAAAGAAGTTCTTAAGGGGATGAAGACTTTCATTGTTGGCAGCTGTCCGAGTACAGGTTGCAGAAAAACCAAGACCCTTCTTTGTTGCATTGCTAGTAGGAATGACGAGCTGTCCCCACCCTGTTGTATCGGTACCCTCAACCGCTTTGATAGCATCTTTGTATGAGGAAATCGAGGTTCCTCCTTTGAACTGATTATCCTTGCTCACCGACAGTGCTTGAAACTGAGTTCCAATAACCTCCTCGGGTTCTGTACCAGCAGATGATGACAAGTTACTCACAAGCAAGGCTTGTTCCCCACAAACTGTGACAAGTTGATCGTTCTTGACGAACTTTAGCTTTTGGTGGAGGGTTGAAGTAACCGCTCCAGCCTGGTGTATCCAAGGTCTTCCTAATAAACAACTGTACGTTTCCCAGATGTCCATGACCTGGAAAGTGACTTGGAAAGTATGAGGACCAATAGTTATGGGAAGATCAACTTCGCCAATAACTGTTTTTCTGGATCCGTCGAACGCTTTGACGACGACCTCACTGATTCTCATCGGAGGGCCCTTGAATGACAATTGCATCAAAGTGGACTTTGGCATAACATTCAGGGCTAACCCTGTGTCTACCAGTACGCTGGCTAAAGCATCGTCCTGGCAGTTAACTGTAATGTTGAGCGCCATGTTATGACGGCGACCCTCTTCGGGTAATTCCTCATCACTAAATCCCAAATTATTGCAGGAAGTAATGTTAGAGACAATGCTATCGAACTGTCTGATTGTTACATCTTGTTCCACAAAGGCTTGCTCCAAGACTTTCTGTAGAGCCTTCCTGTGGGCTTCTGAACTGAGTAACAGTGATAATACAGAGATCTTTGAAGGAGTTTGTAACAGTTGATCGACAATGTTGTATTCACTCCTTTGGATGAGCTTCAGCATCTCATCATTATTTTTCGAAAGGTCGGGATTACTGGATTGACCGACTGGTAGATCAGGAGTTTCCGTCTGAAGTTCCTTTTCCTTGTTAGGTTCTCCAACTCCTCGGTTGAAGATTCTACCACTCTGCGTTACACGACTGATGTCTGCAATATTCACGACGGAGGGTAATGAAATTTCCTTTCCATTTTCAACTGTCATTGCATCGTATTTGTAAGGGATAGTCTTAGCTGATTCATACGGTAGTGGTCCCGGTAGATAGATGACTATGGGAACCTTCTGATTTTTCTGACCATCATAATAAATCTCGATCCTTTCCCGGTTGGGAACTTTAGATTCGTCAAGTAGAGGGATGATGCCAAAAACACCCCTGGTCCTGTGATGACCAGAGATCGTGACAACGTCCTCAACTTGCTCGGCAAGGTAGTTCGGCGTCCAGTTGATGGGTCCAGAACCCGGATATGGACGTATCTCTCCACGATCCACCTGACCCTGAAGAGCTGCTCTCACAAAGTAACACCCTTGGTTACTTTCCGAACAGATGCCGCAACGTTCATAGTTGTGTGGTGGCACCTCGCCACGCCCACTTTGAATACAATGTAACCTCACTAGGTTAGCTTCCACAGATCGGACATCCTGACTCTGACGCCGAGTAGGATTCCTGTTATTGATACTAATCTATTGAGTATCTTCATCCATATAGATTGGCATCCACCAGTGATTTAATAAGTGTTGAAGTGCCTCCTGGACAAGGGTACAACCTCGATCGTTTTCGCAACCCGCTTTACAGCTTTGATAGTCATGTGACACCAGGAATCCGAGTCGGACCTGTTCAGCATGTAACTCTACCAGGTTGGTATTCATCACGCGAATATCAAAGATCTGAACCATGTTGATTTGATAGGAGTTCCTATCATGGTAGTCTTGGATCCATCCAAGATCCATCTGATGCTGGAGGGCCTCCTGTATGAAAGAGCATCCCTGTTTGTTGACCAAACAAATCAGACAGGAACTGTAATCGTGTCACGGCAGATTATGATACTGGCTTTGCCTTGAGTGCATCGCCACCAAGTTGGCATTCATCGCACAGATATCGTGGTTCTGAATGACGTTAGAATTCGTGTAAACCATGTTAACTCCACGAACTCGGTGCTCTTGGATCCATCCGAGATCCATCTGTTCCTGTAGATCTGCTTGCACCACAGAACATCCCTGATTGTCTTTAGAGCAGATATCACACTGGTGATAATTATGACGTGGCACATGGCCATATCCACTCTGTCTATAATGCATCTTGACCAGATTGGTTTTCAATAAGAGTACATCGTGAATTTGATAGACATCGTTAGTCTCTCCTTCTATTAAATTGACTGCAGCCTTCTCGTGTTGAGGCAGCGGATTCGTGAGAACATTAGGATTCGTATCTTTGAAGGATAAGACCCCGCTCCTAACAAGTTTTTGCACGTCGGACTTGAAATTGAGACAAGTCTCTATGTTATGCCCTGGACCTCCTTGATGATAAGGGCAAGTTTGATCCACCTTAAACCAAAAAGGCGGATTTTCCGGTACTGTAAGAGGAGATTTAGTCTGAATGTGCCCCTTAGCCAGTAGTAACGGAAACAACTCTGCGTACGTTATGGGTATAGGATCAAATCCTGGTGGCCTTGTTGTACGGTTGTTGTTATATGGAGGACGAGCTTGCTGAAGAGGCTGTTGTGTCCTTTGTTGATCAGGTTGACTCTGCACAACCTGAGGTTGATACGTAGGAATAGACGCAGGGTTGATAGCAGGAGTCACAGCTGCTACCGGCTGATACCGTCGCCTTTGCTTTCCGAGAGAGATATTCCCAATATCCTACTCTTTTTTCTTAGGGAGAGCACTACCGTATTTTTTAGTACCACTCTTCGATCCAGTGTCTTTTACCAAACGCCCTTCTCGGACGGCTTCCTCAAGACGTACGCCCATGCCCACCATCTCGGTGAAATCACTGGGTGCACTGGCAACCATTCGGTCATAGTAAAATGAGCTTAAGGTCTTTAAGAAGATCTTTGTCATCTCTTTTTCCTCAAGAGGTGGACAAATTTGAGCGGAAATTTCATGCCACCTTTGAGCATACTCCTTAAAGGTTTCCTTGTCCTTTTGCGACATCGATCTGAGTTGATCTCTGTCGGGTGCCATATCCAAATTGTATTTGTATTGTTGGACGAAGGCAGTACCAAGATCTCTGAATGTACTGATCCTAGTACGGTTTAAACCCATGTACCATTTGAGTGCGGCACCGGTTAAACTATCCTTGAAGTAGTGAATCAGTAGGTCCTGATTCTCCGTCTGAGCTGACATCCGCCGAGCGTACATCACCAGATGGCTTTGAGGGCAAGAGTTACCCTTGTATTTTTCAAAGTCGGGCACTTGAAATTTGTGCGGGACTTTCACATTTGAGACCAAGCAGAGATCTGCGGCATCCTTTCCAAATAGATCCTGACCACGAATGGCTTACAGTTCCTTCTGCATTTCCAAGAACTGCTCCTGGAATTCCTCCATTCTGTCAAACATAGTTTCCTTCTTACCAGAAGGTGTCTGTGGAACCTGTCCTTCCGGGACAGTGTGCACCACAGGGGGTGGTACCGTAACTACGGGAGTGAGTCTTGGCGTCTCCCGAAGTTTGTAACCTTCAGGAGTCTTCAGTATGCCCCTGGCATCTTGGCTTTCCCGAAGTTTGTAACCTTCAGGCCCAGCGGCTTCTGTTGTGATTCCCTGATCTTCAGTGATCGGCGGAACATATCCTTCTGGGATATAGTTAATAGGCTTGCCCCAAGGACGATCTTTCAGTATTTGATACCTAGGATCATACTTTTCTACTATGGGCATTGAGGTGATCTCTGAGATCACAGTTCTTTGTAGCTGAGCTTCTGCCATGGCTTGCATGTCGTTACGAAGCTTTCTCATATCTTCTCTCAGAGCGTCGATCTCTTATTTCAACTCTCTATTTTCTTCCTCAAGATCATCCATCCTTTTCTGACGATTGGCCCGAGTATTATACGAATGAGACAGTTTGACTCTAGAACCGAGACACAAACGTGAGATTCGTAGGTAAGAAGAATACGCGATGTGAGAATGATGAATGCAATGATTATATTAATTATTTAAGGTTTAATCAAAATAAACTTCGACAATTAGATTGCAAATATCAAACAGTGGGGAAACCCCTTTTTATTGAATTCAAAGGATTACAGAAATGGAAATACAGTAGATTACAAGGTGCAGAAACAGAAACCTAAACTAATGGGTCTCGAGTCCTCTCTGAAGAGAAATCGGGTACTGATTCTAGTATCTTCCTTTTCTTCGACCGGGGCTCTTGGGCCGTTGTCGGGTTGTCATTCCTTTTCCAGGTGAAAGGAGCGAGCAAATTCCTTTGGTCATCTTGATTCTCTACAGCATGTTGCTCCAAAATTTCAATCAGAGCGTCCTTCTCTTTCAGTAGTTGCTGTATTTTGATGCACTCTACATCGAGGGTGCGGTACTTGTTCTTCCAAGACCTTCTCTCCTTTTGAACTTTGTTGAGAGTAACCTGAAGTTTTTCAGTCTCAGTCATGAAGTACATGACAGATTCCCTCGGCGGAAGAATCTCGTAACGAAGATAATGCATCTTTAGCTTGAGAGCTCTAGTTTGTACCCAGTGGAGATAAGGCTCCACCGAGACACAGTCGGGTTTTCCTAGAGACTCTCGTCCTTTCTTATGAACATGCTTCCAAGCGTGCACTATTTGCATTTTTAGTGCTCTGTCATTTTCTCCTTCTTTGAAGAAAAGACCTTCCAGATGAACACCCTGTGGGACGTGTCTCACCAGGTATCCAAATTGACGATGAACCAATATCGGATGATAGTTGATTCCTCCCTTAGTTCCTATAAGGGGTACGTTGGGGAAGTTTCCACAACGGTCAATGATTCTGACCCCATCATAGATCCTATTACACCAATCTATATCAGAGTTGGTAAGAGACATGATCTTCTGCGACCAACGTAAGGCACTCTTGCAATCTCAAAAAGCAGCAGACTTGGACAAGTGAGAGATAAACCATTTGTAAAGCAGAGGTACACAGCATGTGATCTCCCCTCCGCTGTACAAATTTCCCAAGTGTACAGAATGATACGCATCTGCGAGCAAAGTCGGCACAGGGTTTCCAATGAGAAAAACCTTAATGGAGTTGATATCTACAAAGTTATTGATGTTGGGAAACAAAAATAACCCGTAGGTAAGCAAGACAAAGATGCTTTCAAAAGCAGTCACGTTTCCTATACTGGTAAAATACAGGGCCTTCTTTGTCAAGAACTGGGCTGGTAAACCTTGGATGCCACCCTTGGTAGTTAGGTGAGTCCTAACCTCAGACTCGTCCAAATGAATTGCTCTTGCAATGGTCTGATTCTTTGGAATTTCTTCCAGTCCAGAAAATGGAGCTCGATCAGTAATGTGCAGATCAGTCAGATGAGAATACTCCTCCAGCGTTGGTGCGAGCTGGTAATCCGGGAATGTGAAACAGTGATAAACTGGATCATAAAATTGAATGAGCGCATCCATGATTCCCTCAATCACATGGACTCTTAACAGTGGTAGCAAACCTCTGTGCTTGGCTCTAAAAGCCTCAGGGTTAGTGATCATCCTCGCTAATCTTCTCAAATCCTCTAACTTTGGAACCTTGAAGGTATACGTATGAGTTCTCCTTCTACTGAAATCCATTAGCACAATCCTTTTCTCTGATATTTGCAATCACAGTCTTAGTTTAATTTGAAAAACAGAGAGACTAGAAGAGAAGATTTTTGGAATGTTTTAATGTTTTTAAATGAATGCATGAATGCAGCACACAAAAACATAGGAAAAACATGGGGTCAAAGGGTCGTTGTCATGAAGTCAAGGCTCTACCCATCCCCAAAGGTTTATACTAAGGTGATTTTTGTACCTGTACTCATTATCATTAGCTCCTCCCAGGAAAGCAAAATAACAAGCGGATCGCCAGCGATTTGTAGAGCAATCTTAGAGTAAGTGCCATTCACCGAGAATAGATCACCAGCCTCAAATGAGGGTAGTATCGCGTAACAACTATTCCCGATAGTTTCCGCACTACGAAAGGGTTTGGCTCCTCAGCTTCTCAGACTTAACAATCGGCCCATTGTCTAGGCGAGAGAATGGGTTGCATTGGTCAGCCTCCACTGAGGTTGATGGTGGACCTCGTCGCCATCACTTATCTTAAGTGTATACTCAACCTTTCCGCATGCGGCATCACACGCATTCCCATTAGTAGAAAAATAAACACGTATAGCAATTAGGAAAAGCAGTATATATATTTGTCCTAATCATCCTAGACCTTTAAAGCTATGAATCCTAGGTTCCTGACAGAAAATGGGTTCCCCGGCGGAAGCCCCAATCTATGGTATTCACACAAGAAATGAAAAGGAGAAAAAGAGAGACGGGCCCCACGGTGGGCGCCATTTTTCTGTAGCGAGCGATTTTGGACGCGGTTCTTAAGCGCTGGTCGCCCTCTGCGGTTGAGCTTACTACAGGTCGATTCATTTTTTATCCTATTAAAGTTGATGAAGGAAGGGAAATAGATGTCTCCAATTAACCCTGCTTTGCAGAATGAGTTTAAACAGTGGTCTGTTAGGTTACGAATGCTATCAATGTGGAGGGGCCCTTGTACTGGTTATTTTGTATTTTCGCCAATACGGTTTTCTTTCTTTCTTGGACTTTCTGGCAGGGAACGAGGATTAGGATGTTAGGACTGATGCTTTTGATAGATACATGAGAGTATGGGATTTTGGGTTTTTGTTTAGTGTGCTCGCTAAGATTTTTCTTTCAATCTTATGCCTACGTATTCCCGTTTACCGAAACAGGGAAATCAGAGCATTCGTAGTTCCTCCTATTTTATGGGAGGAAATGGTTGTTTTTGGTGTCTTGTTCAAAGCCCAAGACGTGAAGCGAAAGGTTGTTTGTATCTTGTTTAAAGCCTAAGATGTGATGCTAAAAAGGTGTTGTCTATAGAGATAATTTGTCATCTCTAAAGAGGGGGTTGTCTGTTACGACTGTTTATAAAGGAGAATTACTTTAACCGGGATATGTGAATCCAGCAATGCCATAATTTCCTTTATAGGGGATTTTAACCTGAAGGAGAAGACTTTAACTCAGTGTAGAGCAATGCTATCTTTCCTTAGGAATTTCTCATGCTAAAAGAGGGACAGTGGCATGGATGTAGATGATCCAGAGGCTTGCCGCTTACAGCGATTAGATGAAGAGGAAGGAGTTGTTGATGTTTGTGTACTGTGAACGAGGCACAACTTTGATGCTAAAAGGCTAATTGGATTAACCAGTGGTTTTCTTATACAAAGCCTAAGAGGAGGCTAATATGTGTCTCGTACAAAGCCCGAGAGAGAGGCTAAAAGGTTTGGACGCAACGAGGGAATCTTTTGGTATCTCGTATAAAGCCCGAGATGGAGGCTATTTGACTCAACAAGAGAGTTTTTGTATCTCGTACAAAGCCCGAGATGGAGGCGAAAATGTGTTTGACTCCGCAGGGGAGGATCATTGTACAAAGCCCAAGAGGAGGCTATGGTTACTGTTTCAGTTAAGTGACAGGTCCAGTATACTAATTTTAAAGAGAAAATCAGTTCTTATATGAGCAACATTGTACTCGAGGATTTGATTCAAGGATCCGAGTTATTCCTGTTCTTTAAGGAAGCGGGAAATCTGAAGGGTATTGAGACTATCCGAGTCTACGGGTTTCCTTCCTATTTTAACGAAGGGGTCACTTGAGAATGTCTTTGAGACTCAAGGATATTAGACTGTCCAAGTCTAGAGTTTCATCTTTTGTACCATGCTTTGAGAAACAGTAGTAGACTCTTTGAAAGGACTGTTCTATGCAGAGGACTAATTTCTATTCCTATACCTCTAGGAGGTCGTCGGCACAATTTGTACGAAGCCCAAGAGGAGGCTGGAAACTTTTAAGAAGCCGATCGGTCCTTGTACGAAGCCCAAGAGGAGGCTATCATTCCCGGAGGAAGAGATCATTATATGAAGCCTAAGAGGAAGCTGTGAATACTTCTAAGAAGCCGAGAGGTCCTTGTACTAAGCCCAAGAGGAGGCAGGGTTGCTTTTATGAAGCCTGTGGGTCCTTGGATAATGCCCAAGAGGAGGCCGATGCTTTTAAGAAGCCCGTGGGTCCGCAAAACCCGAGAAATTCAAGGCAAGCTATTCACAAGGAATAGATCAAGTCAGGAAAGTTCGAGAATTTGGAAAAAACTCAAAGATGCCATTCACGGAGAATACATTCATCTCTGGGAGTAGAGTTTCTTGACAATTCCTAATGAGGACAGCCGAAGAGAAGACTGTATCTAGTGATCCTATTGGGGATCTAGTTATCTATTTCTACGAATAAACGAAACGGCGTCACCTAGTTCTAGACGTTGTTGCCTGGGAAACTCTAAATATATATACTATTATTATACAGTTGATATGAGTTTATGAAAGAAGACTTACAGTGAAACAGCCCCACAGTACAGTTATATGTATATAAAAGCGGTAAATGAAAGCAATAACCACTTACTCGGTTGTAGAGCTTCCATGCTATTTGGTTAGTTGTTCAACATAGAAAGATTGAAGACAGTAGTATATTCAAAATCAAAGGAGAAAGTGCTTTGAAAAAGAAATATTTGGGGCTTACAGCTCAAGGAGAGGCCCAGGGTTTTATCAGTGAGCGCACTGTTTGAATTTTGTACAGGGGGACTTATACAATAAGTGAGGCCCAAAAATTGTTTTCTGTACAAAGGGATGGGTCTTACACTCTCTCAAGAGGCCCAAAAAGTTTTAAAGAAAAAGAGTGGGGCTTATAACACGAGGGTAGGCCCAGATGATTTTTCCGTTTGAAATGGCGATCGCGCCGAGATTTTCTTTTAACGCGAAGGGGCTTATACAATATCTGAGGCCCAAAGTGATTTTGGTTAAAAGGGGGTTGGGTCTTACACTCTATTAGAGGCCTAAGAGTTTTGAATGGGTCTTATAGCTCGAGGAGAGGCCCAATTGATTTTTCAAAAGGCGACGATCGCGCCGTTTGTTTTTGACGGTATCGGGACTTATACAATGCACTGAGGCCCAAAAATGATTTGGTCAAAAAAAGGATTGGGTCTTACACTCTATTAGAGGCCCAAAGTGTTTTGAAAATGATTTATGAGGGTTGAATTAGTCCAAAAACCCTAATTTGTTTTCAAAAATGTATTTAATTGAATAAAAATTCAATTAAAATGATCAAAATTGTTTAACATATGGAAAACAAATTGTGATTTTGGATTAATGCTTCAAAAATTAAGTATTGACCTACAAAATAATTAGAAAGCATTAAAAGTTGCAAAATCAATGTGGAAAAAATATTTAAAATGTCAAAAACAATTAAAACATTAATTCTTTGCAAAAATATCAATTATATGAAATAAATAATATTTTTGGGATTTTTTTATAAAATAAAATATTTTAACATTTTTGTGAATTATTAAAAAAAGAATCAACTCAAAATCATTAAAACTCAGAGAGAAATTAATTTTTGAATCAATTAAACAAAAATCACAAAATTCAAATATTCAAATTTCTGAAAATGGCGCCAAGAACACACCAAGAACACGCGCGTGTTATGGGTTTGGCCAGATTTGCATTTTCTATCCAATCTCACTGAATACTTGATTATATGATGCACTCCACATATCATTATGCTCGTCTCAACCTCACGATCATGTCTATGTCAATTAATTTCATTTAAATTAAACATATAACAAGAAATCATGAAAAATCCTCAAGAACCCTAATTTCTGCATGAAGGCAAGGATTTTTGATACACGATTCAAACAAAGCAATTAATTGAGGGAAAATATTCCATGCATGATTATGAACATATGGCCAAATTATTGTGCGAGGAAATATGCATAGATTGAGAGATGACCAAGTATATGCTTACCTCTAGGCCGTGACAGCAAGTGCAATGTGATTTTTGATTTGGAGGTGTTACAGATGAGTGGTGATGATCTGAACAGCTTCCCTACACCCTATGGAGTGTGTTTGAATGCTTGGACTTGATTGAAATTGGCTGGATCATTTCATGGCATCTCAACTGCACTTTGGTTAAAACCTTGAGCAATTGACTGGTGATTCTGAGAAATCAGTGTTCTAGTTGTTGTTTAAGTGTTTGATCAGCTCATATGTGATGTATATGAGGTGTGTGAGTGATTGGTTTGAGTGGAATTTCCCTCTAGCTCAAAACCCGATAGTTACCTTGCAAAGAAAGGCATTTTTGCCAAGAGAAAGAGATTTTGGGAAAATCAAGTGTTGTAGGCCTTTGGTGTACTTAAACTGAACACAATTGAGCTCTATTTAAAGTAGAGAAAGTTTGTTTTGCAAGGAATAGTGAATGGCAACTGCTAAGTAGGTTTGGCCAATGTTGGCAAATGAAAATCCAAGTCTCCTCTAGCCATTGACTAGAGGTTAGGGCACAGAGCTTTGGTTCCCTTGGTCTTGGATAAGTCTTGACTGATTTCAGATGAGAATGGCTCAGTCCATGCCACCTTGATGCTTCCATTGAATGCTTCAATCCAAATTTGGAGTCTTGTCCCTATTTTGGCCATTCTAGGTTCAACATGCTATTTCTTGTTCCATGGACTTTGGAGGCTTGGCTCAGTGATTGTTCCCTTTAGATTCAATCCTCTGATGTGCCCAAGTGGATAGGAGCATTTGGATTTGGCTGATTTTGGCAAATCGAGCAAAAATGCAAATTCTGCCTTGCCTTGACAGATTTCAACAAGGCAATTTGACAATGTCATAACTCATAGCCCAAATGGAATTTGGCAATGTTGTTGGCCATTTTGGAAAGCCATTACATGATACAACAACTGTTTGAACATGTTTGGTTTTGATCTCTTTTGAATCCAAGTGAAAACTCCCCCTACATTTGGCAAAAAGTAGGGTAAAATCTGACTTAGTGAAATTTTCACTAAGTGTTGGAACAAAGTGTTTTCTCTTGATTTTGATCACTCCATAACTCAAAATCCATGAGGAATTTGGACATAGGCCAGTATGAAGCTTTTGTAGAGGGAAATGAGATCTACAAATCAAGCTTTGAACGGGGCACAATGGCCTTGTGGTTTAGGAGTTATGGTCCTCCAAAGTTGGTGCATTAGTGGCACTTTTCATGACTTAGAAAAATTTCTAAGTTTTATGGTTACCCCTTTTACAAGTTATCCAACTTTTCTTGATTTTTCTGGATGAATGATGATTCAAATCATACATTAACATCATTTTAGGGTTAAAAATCCATTTTGGTGAAAATCTCAAAAAGTCAAAGTTGACTTTTGTGCACAGTTGACTTTTTATCAGATGAATTCCAAACTGTGCAATTCTTCAGGAAATCATGTCCTTGACCTAAATCAAACTTGATGGACATGTTCCATGGGTGTTATAGGGTATATTGGTGCATGTCATAGGGTTTGGGAGCATGTCCTGGTCAAAAGTCAAAGTTACAGTTGACTTTTCCCTTAAAACCCTTATTGTGGTGCAGATGAAATTGAGGCTTGTTGCTCAAGCTTCTTGGATTAATCCATTGTTCCAAATTGATAAATATAGTTCATTAGAGACCCTCAAACCCTCTCTTGAGGTCTTGGCTCATGGTTTGTCCCAAAAGTCAACTTAGGGGTGAATTAGGTCAAGAAACCCTAATTCTTGATTTTTGATGAATGCATCCCCTGAGGCAAGATTGACTTGATGATTGGGTCCATGAGGTTCCATGGAGTATATTAGGTTAGGTTTTGGATCATTGGCTTGTGCCCAGATGAAAAATTTCCATCTGGAGGCCCTGGTCGACCAAAACCCTAATTTGGTGACATTGTTAATCTTGAGACTTGATCCACCTAGAAGGGAGCAACCTTGTGCTTAATCCTTGAAGTGGGAGTCCTTTTGATCCATTGTGGATGTTTGAGAGGTTAGACAAGTTGAAGATCATGTCATTCCTTGATTGATCCTTTGTCTAAGCACTCAGAGAGGGCTTGAAACCCTAATTTTAATTGTAGTGGATGCTCACCCATCTTTGGGGAGACTGATGAAGTATGATGGTTCCTCCATATTGTGATAATGATTTGCATAATGATGGGAAATATTAGTGGTCAAAATTTGGGGTATGACACACCGCCAGACTTACGTTCAAGTGCACAAACAACGAGGCCGAATACGAAGCTTGTATCATGGGTCTCGAAGAAGCGATCGACTTAAGGATCAAGAACTTAGATGTATATGGCGACTTAGCCCTGGTTATCAATCAGATCAAAGGAGATTGGAACACATACCAATCAGGATTGATTCCTTACAAAGATTATGCGAGAAGGTTGTTGCTCTTCTTCAACCGAATCGAGTTTCATCATATCCCTCGCGAGGAGAATCACATGGCTGATGCATTAGCCACTCTCTCTTCCATGATTAGTGTAGGTCAATGGAACGACCTACCTAAGATCGACATAATGCGCCTTGAAAGGCCCGCTTACATCTTCACAATTGAAGCAGTCATAGACGACAAACCTTGGTATCACGATATCAAATGCTTCCTTCAGAAACAAAAGTACCCAACTGGGGCAACCCCTTTCTCTCTAGTATATGGCATGGAAGAAGTGCTCCCCATAGAAGTAGAGATCCCATTAACCCGGGTATTTATGGAAGCTAAGCTAACAGAAGCTGAATGGTGTTAAAGTCGACACGATGAACTAAATCTGATCGAAGAAAAATGAATAACGGCACTATTCCATGGCCAGCTGTATCAATAAAAAATGAAGAAGGCGTTCGACAAAAAGGTCTGACCTCGCGTCTTCAGGAAAGGAGACCTTGTGCTCAAAAAGATACAATCATTTCTCACTGATTCTCGGGGCAAGTGGACTCCGAATTATGACGACCCCTATATGGTCAAGAAAGCTTTCTCAGGCGGCGCCTTGAGACTCGCAACCATGGATGGAGAAGAATTTGCCTACCCCACAAATGTTGATGTAGTCAAGAAATACTTCGCCTAAACTATAAACAAAGTCTCGGTGGATTGAAAACCCGAAAGGGCAGTCCAGGAAAAAATTAGAGACATAATAAAAATTCATCCCGATGGATTGGGAATCTCAAAGTACAATCCAGGAAAAAGTTAGGGATAATGGCAAGTAACTACGTCCAACAGGGGCAAATCCCTCAGTGACAGTCATGCCATCCATCAGAAAACTCCAGTTAAGGTCATCTTCGACAGAAGCTCAGGATGCCCAGAATTCAAAGTTGATAGAAGGATAATGGTCGTTATGTTTCAATGTAGCCCTTTTGCCTTTAATTACCATTTTCTAAACTTTGTAAATACTCTATGGAATCACGCGTTTGGCTGATTTCCATCCTATCAATAAAATTTGAGCCCTTGTGCTTTTGTTTACAATTCTTATTTGTTTTAGCTTTACAAAATGACATTTTAATATGATCAACGATTCTTGAAACGAAACAAAAATGAATTTACTTGTTAAAACTTTTCTGCTTTTAAAATAAAGATGGCAATTCTTTTGACTGTTGAACATCGAAAGGACATCGTTCGCTTCAAAGTGCAGAATCAAAGTAATCCTTCTAAAACAGTACACCTGAACGAAGATCAATTGTGTCAGAGACCATGTTTCATCTGACACCCCCCGGCAGAGTTCTTACCTCCTAAGCCCGACCAACGGTTGTTCCCCGCAGGGACTATTTCTCCTAAGCAAGGCAGAATTGCTATCTTGAACAAGTGATACTTTTCATCCCACACCGTGCCCGAGTATCCAGTCGTGTTCATCTGTTAGTTTGTATGTCGTGTCAGTTTTGTCAGCATAAACATACATGTATCATGCATTATTGATTTACATTCATACTCATATTGCATCACCATCACTCTGGTCGGTCTTATCCCCTAGTGTTAAAAGTCCTCTCGATCGAGTGTCAGTTCTTTCCTCGTCAGGAAATGTTGCTTCTGAACGATCTCTCCTCCAGTTTATTTCTGGATTGAAGTTGGGCCCTCGGCCACTTTGATAACTTGAACCTCTGAAAGACCAGAGAACTTCCGCTAAACGTCACTCTTCGCCATTGAAGATGATATTTTCGCTTTCCCGAATTAAGGAAAATCCCCAGAGAAAGCTTCTTAATCAGAGATTCGGCAATACAACCGTTTTTCTCCAACAGTGCTTCAAGACATGGTTAATTGGAGACATCAATTTTCCTTCTTTAATCAGCTTAACAGGATAAAAAATGAATCGAACTGTAGTACCGAGTGATAGTGCTTCAAGACCATAAAAATCGCGTTACAGAAGAGAACAGAGAGCTGACAGAAGAAATCGACGCTCTAAAGGAAAGTTTGGAAAAACTTCACAGTGACATGCAATCCCTGGCAATAGCTTAGAAGCAACAACAAAGGACTGTAATTTCAGAGATTACATCTACGCCCATAATGGAGACATATGATCCTCGGTACAACATGCCTAAGGGTTGCCCCTGGGGCATGCCTTTCAACTTTATCCCCGAAGGATATATCCCACCGGTCACTGAAGACCCAGAAATCATAGTAGGAACCATTGGACCTGAAGGTTACAAATTTCAAGAAATTAAAGACGCAAGGGTTACAACAGCCACGCCTGAAGGTTACAAACTTCAGGGCACTGAAGCTCTACGAGTCACCACTGTAATGACCATACCACAGCTAATGGTACACACTGTCTCGGAAGGACAGATTCCGCAAGCAATTTCTGTCGGAAACGAAGACATGTACGAAAGAATGAATGAGTTCCAGGAACAATTCTTGGAAATACAGAAGGAACTGCATGCCATTCGTGGTCAAGACTTATTCGGAAAGGACGCCGCTGACCTTTGTTTGGTCCCGAATGTAAAAATTCTGCACAAATTCAAGGTGCCTGACTTTGAAAAATACAAAGGCAACTCTTGCCCTCAAAGTAATTTGGTGATGTACGCTCGAAAAATGTCAACTTAGACAGAAAATCAACAGCTACTTATCCATTACTTCCAAGACAGTTTAACCGGTGCCGCACTCAAATGGTACATGGGTTTAAACTGCACCAAGATTAGTACTTTCAGAGATCCCGGTGCAGCCTTCGTTCATTAGTATAAATAGAACTTGGACATGGCACCAGATAGGGACCAGCTCAGAGCAATGTCGCAGAAGGACAAAGAAACTTTTAAAGAGTATGCTCAGAGATGGCGTAAAATTGCCGCCCAGATCTGTCCTCCTTTTGAGGAAAAATAAATAACAAAGATTTTCCTAAAAACTTGAGCTCATTCTATTTCGACCGAATTGTTGTAAGTGCGCCCAGTGACTTCACTAAAATGGTGAACATGGGAGTACGCCTTGAAGAGGAAGTCTGAGAAGGACGATTGGTCAAAGATGCAGAGCCATCTAGTGGTACTAAGAGATACGGTAGTGTTTTCCAAAAGAAAAAAGAGCAAGATATTAGTAATATATCTCTGGGAAAGCAAAGGCGAAGGTATCAACCAGTAGCGGCAATAACTTCTGCTATCAACCCCGCACCGGCTCTGACTTATCAACCTCAGGTTCCTCAGAGCCAACCAATTCAACAACAGTATCAGCAAAGGATGCAACAGCCTTTTCAACAGGCTTGTTCACCATACAACAACAATAATCGTACAACACGACCATCAAGGTTTGACCCTATACCGATGTTGTACGGATAATTGTTTCTAATTCTACTGGCCAAGGGGCACGTCCAAACCCGGACTCCTCTCACAATACCAGAAAATCCACCTTTTTGGTTTAAAGCAGATCAAACTTGCCCTTACCATCAAGGAGGACCGGGACATAATATTGAGAATTGTCCCAGCTTCAAGTTTGATGTACAGAAGCTTGTCAGGAACAGGGTTTTATCCTTCAAAGATACTAATCTGAATGTTCAGACGAACCCGTTGCCGCAACATGAGAAGACTGCAGTGAATTTAATAGAGGAAGAACCTAACCGCAATTATCAAATTCTCGATGTACTCCTATTAAGAACCAATCTAGTGAGTATGCATTACAGACATAGCGGGTACGGTCATGTGTCATCTTACAATTATCACCAGTGTGATATCTTCTCAAAGAACAATCAGGGATTCTCTTTTATACAAGAGGCCCTCCAACATCAGATGGATCTCGAATGGATCCAAGATTACCGTGAAGAAAATAACCATCAAGTCAATATGGTTCAGATCTTTGACATACACTTGATGAATACCAGTCTGGTACAAATACATGCTAAGCAAGTCAGGCTCGGTTTTCTGGCTTCACATGATTATCTAGACTGTAAACAATGTTGCGAAGACAATCAAGGGTGTGCACTTGTGCAATTTACCTAGATGAAGCTACACAACAAATTAGCATGATTGATGGAAATCCTAATAGACATCAAAGTCGTGATATCCGCTCAACAGAAACAGATCTAGTAAAGATGCACTGCATACAAAGCGGGTGTGGTCGAGTACCACCTCATAACTATGAGCGTTGTAGGGTATGCCCGAAAAATAACCAAGGATGTTATCTCATGCGAGCATCTCTCCAAAAACTGTTAAACCAGAAGGAGGTTCGACCATGTTTAAGTTCTGGGTCGATCACCATGATACACGATTACCTCCCTAGTTAGAACAACAACACTATCATAATCTCTGATCATGGAATGACCGAGAACGTTTGTGCCATAATCCCTCTGCTCAACGAGTCGAAAGTCTCTCTTGATAGTAGAAGAATCCTTAACCTCGAACCAATTGAGGCTGCCTATGATGGTCAGAGAAATCAAAAAGCTCTTGTGGTTATCAACCTACCAGGACCAGTACCGTACAAATCAGAGAAGGCTATCCCTTACAAGTACGGTGCAATGATGATCGAAAATGGAAAGGAAACTCCATTACCCTCCGTCGTAAACATTGCCGACGTCAGTCGAGTCACACGGAGTGGTCGAATCTTCAACAAAGGAGTTGGAGAACCTACCAAAGAAAAGGAACCTCAAACAGAAGTTCCCAATCAACAAGTCGGTCAATCCAGTAATCCAGAACTTGTAAAGAACAACGATGAGATGTTGAAGCTCATCCAAAAAAATGAGTACAACATTGTGGACCAATTGTTGCTAACTCGGTCTCGAATCTCTGTACTCTCTCTTCTGCTTAGTCCAAAAGCTCACAGGGAAGATCTACAGAAAGTCTTACAGCAAGCCTTTGTGGAACAAGATGTGACGGTAAGATAGTTTGACAGCATCATCTCCAACATCACTTCTTGTAACAACTTAGGGTTCAACGATGAAGAATTGTCGGAAGAAGGCAAGAATTGCAATATGGCGCTTAACATTACAATCAACTGCCAAGACAATGCTTTAGCCAACATACTGGTAGACATAGGATCATCTTTGAATGTTATGCAAAAGTCAACTCTAATACGACTATCATTTCAAGGAGCTCCGATGAGAGGCAGTGAGATCATCGTCAAAGCCTTTGACGGATCTAGAAAAACAGTTATCGGCGAAGTCAATATTCCCATAACCATTGGTCCTCACACTTTCCAAGTCACTTTCCAGGTCATGGATATCCGGGCAACATATAGTTGTTTATTAGGAATACCTTGGATACACGAAGTTGGGGCAGTCACTTCGACACTTCACCAGAAGCTGAAGTTCGTCAAGAATGACAAGTTAGTCATAGTATGTTGAGAGCAAGCCTTAATCGTGAGCAACTTATCATCATTCTCCTATGTAGAACTAGAAGAGGTTGTTGGAACCCAGTTCCAGACACTCTCAGTGAGCAATGAGAATCAGTCAGAAGGAGGAACATCGATTTTCTCATACAAGGACGCTCTCGAAGTGATCAAGAGTAACGACATAAAAGGATGGGGGCAGCTTGTAATTCCTACTAATAACAAGACAAAGAAAGGTCTTGGTTTCTCTTCAGCCTGTACCCAGACTACTAAGAAAGACGAAAGTTTTTGTTCCACTCAGGATTTCTTCCACAGTGGAGGTTTCCTCCACCCAGTGTCTCAAGAGGTACACACCATCAATGAAAGTGATTCCTCCGATACGGAAGAAGAGTGGAAATCTTACCTTAACCATGACGGTTATATATCTCCGGAAGAAGCGGGCATGCCATTCTATTTCCCCAAGCAGAACCTGAGGTATATGCCAAGATTAGACGCTCAGATGATCTATGGAGATTACGATCCTAAAGGATGTCGTGCTCCACCTAACTCATTAGAGGAAGATCTAATGAAAGACAACTTTGACTAAGATTATTATGATCCCCTGGATGACTTACCTAGCTGGAAGCTATACACGGAAGACTTGGGGAAAAAGAGTCAGCCTGATTATGCCTATCAACTGAGTAATATTGAAAAGAATACCCATGTCCCCACCGAGTCATGGAATCATTACTCAGGACATTTTGAAAATGTCTGACACCATGGTGATGAATCTGCAAAGATTGCAGGACGAGAATTCATCAACTATACTTTTCCTGAGGTCAACGTCATTAAGGAAGATGACTCGTCCACTCCCAAAGAAAATATGGGACACTTTAGTACAGCCAAATGGAAAATACGACTTCCTAGTTAAATAGATTGCTCCCGAAAGTTCTCGCAACAGATACGAGGACATCCAGCCAACTGGACGGGGAGATCCTCTTAAGAGTGAAAACACTATGGAAGAAGCAACATAAGAGTTCGTTTATGACAACTCTGCATGGGAGGAAGACTCCAATGATCCTACACCGCCAAAAATCAACGTCATTTCTGAAGACAAGCCGAGAAGGAAAGCACCAGACTTTGTGATTCACAGAGGAGTTCGCCGCCGTTGGGTTGCTGTCAATGTCCCGAAAGTTGTCTATAAGTCTAAGTAATTGCCATCTTTGTTTTAACCTTTCACCATGCCCAGGTGAAACATATGTTTTTTTTGGGCTCACTTTTTTGTAAATATCCCGCATTTATTGCTGTTTTTACTTTTCTTTTTTCAGAAAATGGTAATCCTAAAACAACCCAAAAAAATAAGCACTTTTCAGAAAATACACTGCACACACTTTTGCATTCTCTCTGTCTTTGCTAAAAAATGAATCATCATGTCATGCAGATTACTTGTTTTAAACCACATTGAAACGTATGATCCAATGCCTTCTCCCAACTTTGAATTCTCGGTATTTAAGGCTGAAGAAGAAGAGGACGAAGAAATTCTAGAAGAGATCTTCCGACTACTCAAGCAGGAGGAAAGGTCTATTGAGCCTCACAAAGAGCCGTTGGAAACAGTTAATTTAGGTTCAGAGGACGAAATGAAAGAGGTTAGGATTGGGGCACTTCTCAATCCAACTGTCAGAGAAGACTTGATAAAACTTCTTAAAGAGTTTCCAGATGTGTTTGGTTGGTCCTACCAGGACATGCCAGGGTTGGATACCAACATCGTGGAACACCACTTACCGTTGAAATCAGAATGTCTTCCCGTAAAACAAAGACTGAGATGGACTCATCCTGATATGGCCATCAAAATTAAAGAGGAAGTGCAGAAACAGATCGACGCAGGTTTCCTCGCCACCTCAGAATATCCTCAATGGCTAGCTAACATAGTGCCAGTTCCAAAAAAGACGGAAAAGTCAGAATGTGTGTAGACTACAGAGATCTGAACAAAGCAAGTCCAAAGGACGACTTCCTCTTACCACACATTGACATGGTGGTAGACAGTACAACAAAATTCAAAGTCTTCTCCTTCATGGATGGATTCTCGGGCTATAATCAAATCAAAATGGCGCTGAAAGATATGGAGAAAACTTCATTCATCACCCCATGGGGCACCTTTTGTTATAAGGTAATTTTGTTCGGTCTGAAGAATGTCGGGGCAACCTATCAAAGGGCCATGACAACTCTGTTTCACAACATGATGCACGAAGAGATTGAGGTGTATGTCGATGATATGATTTCCAAATCAAAAACAGAAGAAGAGCATGTGACACACCTATCAAAGTTATTCGAGCGCCTGAGAAAATACAGACTCTGCTTAAATCCCAATAAGTGCACATTCGGTGTCCGCTCGGGAAAGCTCTTAGGATTCATCGTCAGCTAGAAAGGAATTGAGGTTGATCCTGACAAGGTCAAGGCCATTCAAGAAATACCTTCACCAAAGACTAAAAAACAGGTCATAGGATTTTTGGGATGTCTGAATTACATATCCAGGTTCATATCCCTCATGACCGCGACATGCGCGCCTATCTTCAAACTACTCAGAAAGAATCAAAGTTGTGTATGGACAGAAGATTGTCGAAAAGATTTCGACAATATCAAGGAATATCTGTTGAATCCACTAATTCTGTCACCTCAAGTGGAGGGAAGACCACTGATCATCTACCTAACAGTCTTGGAAGACTCTATGGGTTGTGTACATGGCCAACAAGATGAGACAAAAAGAAAAGAGTCTGCCATCTACTACTTAAGCAAGAATTTCATAGACTGTGAGACTCGGTACACTATGCTCGAGAAAACTTGTTGCGCTTTGGCTTGGGCAGCCAAACGTCTTCGCCAATACATGATTTGTCACACTACTTGGTTAATATCCGAAATGGATCCGATCAAGTACGTCTTTGAAAAACCTAATATCACGAGAAGGATCGCCCGTTGGCAGATGTTGTTATCAGAATATGATGTCGAGTACCATGCTCAGAAAGCCATCAAAGGGAGTATTTTAGCTGATCATTTGGCTCATCAACCGATTGACGATCAGGAATTAGTTGGGTTTGACTTCCTGGACGAAGATGTCATGTACTTAAAAATGAAAGATTGCGATGAACTGCTACCCAGTGAAGGGCTAGAACCAGGTTCCCAATGGGGACGAATTTTTGACGGAGCTGTCAACAATTATGGAAATGGAATTGGGGCAATCACCGTAACACCTCAGGGTACTCACATTCCTTTCACCGCCCGACTGACATTCAAATGCACAAACAACGAGGCTGAACACGAAGCTTGTATAATGGGTCTCGAAGAAGCTATTGACTTAAGGATAAAGAACTTGGATGTGTATGGAGACTCAGCCCGGGTTATCAATCAGATCAAAGGAGATTGGAACACGTACCAATCAAGACTGATTCCTTACAAACATTACGCGAGAAGGTTGTTACCATTCTTCAACAGAATTAAGTTTCATCATATCCCTCGTGAAGAAAATCACATGGTTGATGCACTATCCACTCTCTCCTCCATGATTAGTGTAGGTCAATGGAACGACGTACCTAAGATTGACATAATCCGCCAAGAAAGGCCCGCTTACATCTTCACGATTAAAGCAGTCATAGATGACAAACCTTGGTATCACGATATCAAATGCTTCCTTAAAAAACAAGAGTACCCGCCAGGGGCATCAAGAAAAGATCGGAAGACCCTCAGAAGACTGGCTGGCAACTGCTTCCTGAGCAGTGATACACTCTATAAGAGAAACTTTGACATGGATTTGCTCAGATGCGTAGACAGATAAGAAGCAAACATGCTAATGAAAGAGATTCACGAAGGATCCTTTGGCACTCATGCCAACAGACACACAATGGCGATAAAAATTATGAGAGCAGGGTATTATTGGTTGACAATGGAATCCGATTGCTACAAGTACATGAGTAAGTGTTATAAGTGTCAGATATACGCAGACAAAATCTATGTACCGCCAACGCGTCTCAAAGTTCTTTCTTCCCCATGGCTTTTTTCTATATGGGGAATCGACATGATTGCCATGATTGAACCCAAAGCTTCAAACGGACATCGGTTCATCTTGGTAGCCATTGACTATTTCACCAAATGGGTCGAAGCAGCATCATACGCCAATGTGACCAGACAAGTGGTGGTCTAATTTATCAAGAACAATCTCATCTGCCGTTATGGTGTTCCAAGCCAGATCATTGCGGATAATGGATCTAACTTAAACAATAAGATGATGAAAGAGTTGTGTGCTGAGTTCAAGATTGAACACCATAACTCATCTCCCTAGTGACCTAAGATGAATGGAGCGGTAGAAGCGGCAAACAAAAACATCAAGAAGATTGTTTAAAAAATGGTTGTAACCTACAAAGACTGGTACGAGATGCTACCCTTTGCTCTCCACAGTTATCGCACATCTGTTTGCACATTAACAGGGGCAACCCCTTTTTCTCTAGTATATGGCATGGAGGCAGTTCTCCCCATAGAAGTAGAGATCCCATCAATCCGGGTATTGATGGAAGCTAAGCTAACAGAAGCTAAATGGTGTCATAGCCAACACGATGAATTAAATCTGATCGAAGAAAAAAGAATAACGGCTCTATGCCATGGTCAGTTGTATTAGAAAAAAATGAAGAAAGTGTTCGACAAAAAAGTCCGTGTCTTCTGAATAGGAGACCTTGTGCTCAAAAAGATACAATCATTTCTCACTGATTCCCGGGGCAAGTGGACTCCGAATTATGACGGCCCTTATGTGGTCAAGAAAGCCTTTTCAGGCGGCGCCTTGAGAATCGTAACCATGGATGGAGTGGAGTTTACCTACCCCACGAATGTTGATGTAGTCAAGAAATACTTCGCATAAATAAAATAAATGAAAAAAAATGTCTCGGTGGATTGAAAACCTGAAAGGGAGGTCCAGGAAAAAATTAGAGACATAAGCAAAAGTCATCCCGATGGATTGGAAACCTCAAAAGACAATCCAGACAAAAGTTAGGGATTCATCACAAGTAACTATGTCCGACAAGGTTAAATCCCCAGCGGTAACACCATCTGTCGAAAAACTTCAGTCAAGGTCATCTTCGACAGAAGCTCAGGATGTCCAAAAGTCAAAGTTGGTAGAAGAATAACGGTCGTTATGTTTCAATGTAGCCCCTTTTCCCGTAAATTACCATTTTCTAAACTTTGTAAATGCTCTGTGGTATCACGCGCTTGGCTGATTACCATTCTATCAATAAAATTTGAGCCCTAGTGCTTTTGTTTGCAATTCTCATTTATTTTGCTTTACATAATGATTTTTTCATTTTTAACATGATCAACGATTCTTGAAACAAAAAAAAAACAATAAAATGAATTTACTTGTCAAATTTTCTTCTACTTTTAAAATAAAGTTGACAATTTCTTTTGACTTTGAACATAAAAAAGAACATCGATGGCTTATCCGGAAGTGATTAAACCTCAAAATTGCATAATCAAAGTACTCCTTCTAAACCAGTATACCTGGTTGAAGGATCAGTCGTTTCAGATGTAATGTCCCGTCTGATATCCCCAGTAGAATTCTTCCCTCTTAAGAATAATTGATGGTTCTTTCACCCGCAGTAGGGTCTACCCCTCCTAAGCAAGAAAGGATCACTATCATAAACCAATGATACTTTTTATCTCCCGCAGTGGTCGAGTATCCCTTCGTGTTCATTCACCAGTCTATATGTCACGTGTGTTTTGTCAGCATAAACATATATACATCATGCATAATTAATTCATATTCATACATATGTTGCATTAATATCACTCTAGTAATTCATCCTCAAGTGATAACTTCCTCCTGCCAATAAGGTTGTCAGTTCTTTCCTCGTCAGGAAAAGTATCGTCTGAGCAATCTCTCCCAAGTTTATTTCTGGATTGGAGCCTGTCCTCGACCACTTTGATAACTTGAACCTTCGAAAGGCAAGAAGGCATTCGACAGACACCTTTGGAACATCACTCTTCACCATTGAAGATGATATTTTTCGCTTTCCCGAATTAAGAAAAATCCCCAGAGAAAGCCTATTAACCAAAGACTCTCGGCAATACATCGATTTTTGTCCCAAAGAAAATCGATGTTAATGAAGTCATCAGCACCTCAAAATTGGATCACATCACATGGTATTTCTCCGAAAAGATCTCGAAGAAAAGTAGGATGTAGTATCCCCAAGCAGAAAATGGTCTTTCAAGAGACTCGTTTTCCCCAGTAGAGTCAACAAATGGCATCTCCAACAAGGAAGTTTGTACGCCTCTACAGCTTAGACAAATGGGTGTCCCCAGCAAATCTGACATCAAATATTTTTCCATCAAATGGCGTCTCTCCAGTAAAACTCGGCGAGAAGTTTGATGAAGATCGCTACAAATAGCGCTCCTTGTCGAGGAAGAAACTCGATAAAAAGAAACTTAGACCAGTTCCGTGGCTGAAGACCAGGATCGAGGGGATGTTTATTTCAGAAACTGAGACCAGTTCCGTGGCTGAAGACCAGGATTGAGGGGAAGTTTATTTCAGAAACTAAGACCAGTTCTGTGGCTGAAGGCCAGGATCGAGGGGGAGTTTTATTTCAAATAAAAACTAAGACTAGTTCCGTGGCTGAAGACCCGGATCGAGGGGAAGTTTTACCCTTTTTCTAAGTATCATTGCTTAGCAAAAGAAGATGGATGAGCAAACTGCCATTCATAACCACAGTCAAAATTTCAGGTATTCCAATATTTAATCCTCTTGCACCCCGAATGTTCGAATATCTTCGCCATTCACACCTTCAGGTCCAAGAAAATTAAATAGGGGCATCTGTCATACCCCCAAATTTTGACCACAAGATTTCCCACCATTGTGAGGATCATTACCACAATATGGATGTACCATCATACCTCATCAATCTCCTCAAGGATTGGTGGGCATTCACTACAATTAAGAATTAGGGTTTCAAGCCCTCTCAGAGCATTTAGACAAAAGATCAATCAAGAAATGACATGATCTTCAACTTGTCTAACCTCTCAAACATCCATGAAGGATCAAGAGGTCTCCCACATCAAGATTCAAGCACAAAGTTGCAACATTACAAGTTGATCGAGCCTCAAAAACCCCAGTGTCACCAAATTAGGGTTTTTTTTTTGAATGAGACCTCCAGAGTGAAATTTTCATAGGGGAATGAGCCAAGGCTTCAAAATGTGACTCAATGTGCTCAAAATAACCCTAGGAGTACATTTTCAAAGTTAACTTACCCTCAGAGAATGCATTCCTCAAAAGTCGGGAATTAGGGGTTTTTCCCGCACCGAACCGCTTCGGAGCCAAAAGTCAAAACATGACTTTTTAGGCAAAAATGATCCTTATGACTCATATTCTCATAAAATATGATTTATAATGTCATTTGAACAAGAAATGATCTAGAAATCTTGATAACTTGTAAAGGGGGTAATCTTGAAAAATTGAAAATTTTTCCAAGTTACTAAATTTGAATGGTTTTTATACCAACTTCAAAGGACCATAAATTTTAATACAAGCAACCATTTTGAGTGATTCAAAGCCTGATTTGTAGATCTTCCTACACTCTACAAAAGCTTCAACTACCTCAAACCCTAATTCTTCATGGATTTTTAATTAGGAGTGGATCAAAGTGGTGAAAAAACCAAAATGTGTCAAAAACACTTAGTGAAAATTCTGCCTTGTTATTTCAGCATTTCCACCTTCCAAGGCATTTTTCACCTTGATGCAAGCTGAACCAGGGCCATTGGTGGACATCAAAGTTAGAGAGGGATATGCAAGCTTTCCAATGAGCCTAAAAGCATGAGAAAATTCCACTTGAGCTAGAGGTCATGATAGTTGCAACATGCCTTGCTACAAACTATTTTGCAAGACAGTTTTGTGCATTTCTTGTTGGCCACAATTCCTTTTGTCAAGGGTAATGATCAAAACCACTCACATGCAATGTATTACAGATGAATCACCACAAACCTGCAAAGCTGGACCAAGGAGTCAAGGAAAACTCAAATGGCATGATTGGTTTTGCCACTTTGTGCCTTGAATTCAAAATGACATTTATGTGCAATAGTGCACATTCAACAAAAGGACTCTTGTCAGTCAAGATACTCCAATAAACAACAATAAAATCGTCTGCAGAATGTGAATTGAGTCAATACATAGCTGAGCTATTTGGAGAAACCATAAGTACCTTGTGTAAGAAGTAATTATGCTTAGCAAGACCATTGACTCCAATCTTATCCTTTGAGATTCAGGTGAGAAGCTTCAGTACAACTCTTCTCCTATAAATAGAGCTTCTTGTTGATCATTCAGGGGACACCAAAGCAACTTACAACATAGCTTTCTCTCATTTCCTTCTTAAGCACAAAAACTCCATTTTCTTGAGAAAGCACTATCGGGTTTTGAGTTGAAAACCAATACAACTCAAACCAATGGTTCACACACCTCATATACATCATATATGAGTTGATCAAACACTCCTCACACTTCTGAAACATCAGGATCATCATCTCCATTTTTCACTTGGTCCAATTGCAGCCAGAGTTGAGCCCACTTATCCAAAGAGTTTCAAAGCATCGTGAAGGTTGCAACACAATCCTTTAGGCCTAAGGAAGCTATTCAGATCATTGTTTCACTTCTGTAACACCTCTACCACAGAAATCGATTCCTTCTTGCAGAGGTAAGCCTTAAACTTTTAAAATCAATAAATCATGCATCATAAATGTTATTTTAAGTTACCATCATGATTCTGATTGCTCATAGATCATTAACCCTCAATCAATTACTATTTATCTCGTGTGTATGAGACTTCATTTAGTTCTTTCATTTTTTAGGGTTCATCTGGTTACAACATGATATCTTTTGTTACACTTAATTTCAATGAAATTGAAAAGAACCATCATGTTCCTTGTTAAAAAACAAATAAGTTTCATTTTTACATCTTGTAAAATGGTTGAGAAACGAAAGAGATAGCCTGCTTCACGCAAGTCTGATGTTGGCCCAAGGAAGAAGATGGCCATGGCGCCATTTTTAGGTTTTTAGAACCAAACATAGTATATATTATACACTTGCCAATATATGTTTGAATTGGCATTGCGCCCTAGTGGAAACACTAGTATTTGTGTGTTTGTAGCGAACGAGAGGTCTGGGGTTCGAATCCCCCTCGCCCCAGACCTTTTGGTATTTTTTTTGAACCATTTTCCAAAGGGAGTTTCACATATTATTCACCCTTGCCATTCTCTATCAGCCAACACACTTGGCTCAGTTAGTAAAGCTTTAAACCTTCCACCCCAAGGGCGTGGGTTCAAACCTTGGGAGGACCATCCCATTATTTTTACCACTTATTTCTTTCACATTTTTTCACAATCTTTTAATAACTTCAAAAATTAATTTCTCTCTCTCATTTTTTATCATTTTTTATTGGTTCTTTTTTAAAAAGTCACAAAAATGTTAAATTATTTTATTTTACAAAAAAATCCAATTTATATCATTTATTTAATATAGTTAGAATTTTTGTAATTAATTTCATTTTATTTGTTTTTAAACATTTAAAAATGAAATTCTCACTTTGATCTTTTCATTTCAAATGAATTCTAATCTTTTGTGTGATTAAACTTGAATTTTCAGACATTTATCCAAGATCACAACTTGTTTTTTCACACAGGTTTGATAACTTTGATCATTTTCATTGAATTTTTATTCAATTAAAATACATTTTTAATCAAATTAGGGCTTTGATTATTTTTCACCCTTACAAATCTTTTTCAAAACACTTTTGGGCCTCTAATAGAGTGTAAGACCCACCCCTTTATTAAAACAAACTCTTTTTGGGCCTCAGTCATTGTTTAAGACCCGATACAATTTTCAAAACAATGATGCGATCATTGTTTTTCATTTGTGCCTCTCCTTGAGTTGTAAGTCCCATTCTCCTTTTTTTTCAAACAATTGTGGGCCTCTTGATCGAGTGTAAGTTCCATCCCTTAATAAATAAACCACTTTGGGCCTCAGTCATTTGTATAAGTCCTGATACGTCGTTTTCAAAGTAATTTTCATTTTGCGCCTCTCCTTGAGTTATAAGCCCATCTCTTGTATAAAAAATAAACTTGCAGGCCTCTAATAGAGTGTAAGACCCAAACCCCCTTTGTACATAAACTCTGGGGCCTTAGTCATTGTATAAGGCCCTCTGTGATTTTCAAAACTACGATGCTATCGTCGCCTTTTCAAAAGAATTCATCTGGGCCTCTCCTTGAGTATAAGCCCCAAAAATTCCTTTTAAAACAACTTTCCTTTTGATTTAGATTCAAATTTATAGTTGTATCAAAACTTTCTTCAATTTCTTGAATAACTAACCATACAACTATGTTTATAATGCTGAAAGCTTGCTCACCTGTAAGTTCTACTGTTTTCTTCAACATACTTGTTTATATATTTCATCTGTATATGTATGCTTGTATATACTTGCTTTGAGTTTTCCCCAGCAATTAGGTCTAGGAATAGATCAAACCAGTGGTTACTCTTTTAACACAATCAAAACTAGTTCCCCATAGGAAATTCCAGATACAATCTTGCCTCCTCTTGGGCTTATACACTATGGAACAGAGAAAGGCATTATTCTCAGTGAAACTTTTCTCAAGACTGTAAAAAACTCGAAATATCTGTACAAGAAATTCATTTCCCAAAAGGGTATTATTCCCGGTGAAACCTCTCTTGAATTTATTCAAACCCTAGAACTGTTCACTAAAGAAAGGATTATTCCCGGTGAAACCTTTCTTCAACGTTTCTTATGCTTGGACCCACAGGCTTCCTAAAAGCATCCCCAACCTCCTCTTAGGCTTTGTACAAGACCCTTAGGCTTCTTAGAAGTTCTTAGGCTCCTCTTGGGCTTAGTACAAGGACCCAAAGACCTCCTACAGGTATAGGAGAGAACCTAGTCATCTTTAGCTAGTTCAATCCTCCAGTGAGTCAGAACATCATATCAGTTTAGGGTTGATTCTCATCCCTTAAAACATCAGCCTCCTCTTGGGCTTCATACAAAGATCATTCTCCGGTTAAGAGAAAATCTTTTCATACCAGTAGACTTGAAAAGTCTCATCTCCTCTTGGATCTCAAAGAACCCTCAAGTTTTCTAAAAAACACAGGAAAGACCCCGATCATTTCATCAATTCACCAGCAGAGTTTAAACCTTTCATTCTAAGTTCCCCAGCTAGGGTCAACTTACCATTAATAAAACCCTCAAAAAAATCAGAACCTCTAGGCATCTGATATTTCAACTCTTCTGTAATCCTCAGCAAGAGTTGATTCCCCACTTTGGACCTACCTCTGGATCTCAATAATCCTCAGCAGAAGTTAGCCTCCTCTTAGGCTTCATATAAGAAAATCCCCAAACCAGCCTCCTCTTAGGCTTTGTATAATGATTTTTCCTCAGCTGATTTAGCCTTAATCTCAGACTTTATAGACCATATTCTCCAGCTGAGTCAATCAATATCTTTTAGCCTCAATCTTGGGCTTTGTACAAGACAGATAAAACCTCTCCCCAGTGGAGTCAATTCTTTTAGCCTCAATCTTGGGCTTTGTACAAGACAAATAAAATATTCCCCAAAAGAGTCAATATCTTTCAGGCTCAATCTTGGGCTTTGTACAAGACAGATATAAAACCCCCTAAACAAAATCAACCTTTTAGCTTCAACCTGGGCTTTGATAAAGGCACACAAAAAACCGAAATCCCCTCAGAAGAAATCAAAAGTTCTCACTGCAGGAAGACATTTCTCTGTACATCACACATCAAAACAGACAATAAAAAAACCCTAATACCAGATAACTGCTGTAAGTGACACACCTGTTGATTAAAAAATCCAAGCTATGGTCCTTCTTTTATCCTGACAAATTATCTCTCTGTCAAAACCCTTTAGCTTCAATCTTGGGCTTTGAACAAGACACAAATACTCATTTGGCTTCAATCTTGGGCTTTAAACAAGACACCAAACATCTTTTTCCTCCCATTGAATAGGAGGAACTACGATTGCTCTGATTTCCCTGTTATCTTTACGGGAATACGTAGTTATAAAATTGTGAAATCTTAGCGAGCACACATAACAAAAACTTTAGGTCCAGTACCTTATCAAAAACAACAAAAAAATACTCTCTCAACATTCCCAAAGGAGAAACTTTCCCAATTTATAACAGATAAACACCAGTAAGTAGATGATAGAAGAATATACCAAAGGATCTATGGATAACCATATATACAGTGGGTGATTAACAACTTCCCTTTGTATAACCTGACCCCGGACCCCCCAATCTCTTAGCATCAACTATCTGCTCATTAGTATCAAGTTGACCAAACTGACTAAATTTCCCTTCCCTTAAAAAATATTTACACTACATTTTGGGTGAAATAGTAATTAACAAAATGGCCTTCACTTTTCAACTACCTACCCATTTTGCCAAGTGGCACAACTATTTTGAATCTTCCCTCTTTTCCTCTTTCTCTCTCTCTTTTACCCTTTTCTTTCTCTCTTTCTCGTCTCCTTCTCTACCATTTTCTCTCACCCACTCTCCCATTTTCTCACTCTCCATTTCCTCAACAAACCCTAAATCTACCGCCGCCTCCTTTCTCTGTTTTCTCTTACTCTCCCTTCCTCCATATTCTCCGTTTCTCAAGAAAATGGCATCAAAGTTGATCTGCTTCCAATGTTGTTTCGATTTTTAATCAACTTATGGCTTCTTTTGAATCCATTTCAACTGAAACGTCTCTCTTTGGATTGGTAAGTCCTTTCTTTATTGAGTTCTTAGGTTTGTTTTTTGAATCGTTATTCATTTTGAGAATTTTGGTTGGTTTTATTTATATCATTGTTCATATGTGATTTTAATACTTACTTCAGTATTAAGTAGTCGACTAGCTGATTTTAATACTTTTTTCTGATGTTGTTCTGCAGGTGCTATTTTGGCTTATTTCATTGCAGTGTGGTTTTTTGCGGCGGAAGTAGGCTTGGGCGTCTGGTGGTGGCTATAGAAGTGGCAAGAGATTTTAGAGTTGAAGAACATAATCAACCTAGGTTGGTTGTGAGACTATTGTCTACTGGTTTTTTAATTTTAAAAATTTATTTGTGTGATATGGGATGTTTTTGTTGATTTTATTTTTGTTACATTGCATTTTGTTAATATGGGGATTTTATGCTTTTAGGTGTTAACACTTCAATCTTGAGCTATAGCTGTTTAAAGCCAAATCCTGAAGTGATTTAGATCTTTCTAAAAAGGAAAGAACCTTATCTGCACAGCTATTTGTTTCTTAACAATGATAATGACAGGTCTGATGTGTAACTCCCAGTATTGTGAAATCTTCCATTCTTAATAACTTATGTTTTCTAACTATTACCATGCTACTTTGAAATTCTATCTTTGTCCTGCTATTTTTTTTGTTGTTATAGCCCTGTTACATCAACAAACTCCCAAGAGGCAAAAAAGGTTATCAGTGAGGATGATATCATTCCAGAGGTAATTCCTGCTCAGCTGTATGGGTATGTTGATTTTGTTTTCCAATTCCTGCTCATTTATGTAAAACAATATGTTTTTTGCACCATATCAACATGAGCCTTTTACATTGATGTGTATTATTGATTGTCATGTGTCTGGTCATAAAAGGAAGAAGAAATTATTTTATTTTATTTATAAATTTATGAAAGAAAATTAAATTTTTAGTCACTTAGTATGATGTCTATTGATTCAGTAAATTATCATGCTTTTGATGCAGATGAATTGGAATCCATACTTTCAAAGCATGGAGGTTTAAGAGTTGTACTTTTATCATATCATAGTTATAAGTGTCCCTATTCTACCATCACTTAATTCATGTTTACGGCTTTCTCATGTTAAATATTTTAGCTATATTTCATTGAAGTTAAATATTCAGGTGATGTTCAACTCTTTTTCATGATTTCTGTTTTTAAAACCCAAGTACAGTAAAATAATGTTAATCTACAAAATTGGATGGGAACATGAATCTGGTACCAAATTGTGGTAGGCCATGCTAAGTACTTGACCTTTAGATTTATATATTTGAGATATTAAAGACTAAATATTTTTCAATTCTAGAAGAAACTCACTGATAAGTCACTGGAGCTTTTTGACTTCTTACCTCAAGCAATTCAAGAACAATTAATGCTTGAAAGAGATCCACATGGAAATGTTTAGGTATCTAAAGTTCCATAATGTTTATGGCTTAAACTTAATGTTTATGGCTTAACGCCTCCTTAAAGAAGTACTTTTAACTTTCTCCCATACTGACTATAGCAGCATTGCCCAAACCCTGAATCTCATTCTTGATAATTATGTTTCTTTTGAATGTGTTTGATAAGGTCAGTGATTTGGATTTGTGATGTGAATTACTCTATATGATTGATAGTTTTTTTTTTTGTTCATGATTGATTTTTGATTATTGCAGGCTCTGACCATTTGAGGGATGTGTTTGGAAAACCTATGTGGCTCAGTGACAAAGGAGCATACATATTGAGACCATATGTGAGCTGTTAACTATTGTTCTGGGATCAGAATTCCCTTCCTTGATTTGCTGAACTCTTAACATCTTGCTGGTTATTTGTTGTTTAATGCTGTTGAATTGATATGGATTCTGCTAATGAAAACTTGGTTTCATTTTACATAACCATTTTTTTTATATTGCAACACAGTTTGTTGTCGTTGCTTCACGGGACACTTTCATCGTATGCCATGTGCTGCAAATTCAATTCATATCGACGATTTTTACAGGTAAGCTTTAGTTAAATTTATACCTCTTATGTCTTACTTTATCGTGTTTAGATATGTCTTACGTTATGCATATACCTCTTATAATTGACAAATCTATGCTGGTGATTTGGAACGAGTTTATCTGTGTTGGTGTATGTTTTGAATTCATTTATTCTTCTCTGATCTTGACTGGGTGTTTTCGAGGTAGGGTGTTTTGCTGTCCAGTTAGTGGTTTGGTTGTTTTAGTCCAGTTGTTGTATTTCTTAGATGTGCAACGTTTTTTCTTTAGGTGGTTGGTTGGGGTCTGTGATGTTCAGTAATTTTGGTGTTAATAGTGCCAATTTTGGTTCTAGCTGTATGTGTAGTTTTGACATGCATTGGTTGTTATGCTGCAACATTTTCTCTGGCGTTATGTGATTGAATCGTCTCTCTAATGCAGTGTTTATGGTGTTATCTTGTGTGATAGAGTGCATGTCTATGTCATTGAGTATAATTCTGATGGTTTAACTATGTTACTTAAAGTTTCTTTCAGAAATCATTTTGTTAAAAATATCAATTTTATGCTTAAAATCAAAAGCTGTTTAGATGTAGAAATACAATAGCAAAATACAATAGCAAAATATTTTTTTTGTTTTTATTTTAATCTATAACAAATGGATAGAGTGATGATGATCTTGCTTAATTTTATTTTGCTTTGTTATGTAAATTAGGTGGAACACAAAGTGCTCGCTGCTTGTGGAATGGAAATAGACACAAATATAAGGAGGTGTAATTTTTATGTGATATTGTGGAAACTGAAGTGATTGTATATTTGACATCAATTCACAATGGAGTGTAACAAGGATGAGGCTGTGAGGGCTAAGCAAGTGGCGGAGAGTAGAATGCAAAAGGGTGAGTATGTAGAGGCGCTGAAGTTTGCTATCAAGGCCAAAAACTGTACCCGGATGTTGAAAACATTGCTCAGATCCTTGCAGTTTGTGAGGTTCATAGTGCTGCACTGAACAAATTTTTGGGGGCTAAAATGGACTGGTATGGAATTCTTCAGACAGAACATATCACAGTGCTACATCTACGCATTAGAAATAGAAAATTTGATACAATACTCTCAGTTACAGAACATATCACATCCTATTTTTCTGCATTTTATTTTATGATGACACTACTTAGGAAGAGTTTGCATTAATACAGTTCGTATGGTACTCTCTTTTCTGTAACATTGCAATGGTATCTACTACAACTGTTAAAATAACTAAGGACCATAGGATAATGACTTTATTTCGATTGCACAAATCCAGTCCAGTTTGTCAAACTAACTTAGCATCAATTCTTTCAACTAATTTACCTCAATGGTATAGTCTTAAAAACTTAGAATTCAAATATATGGTGTCTTCAAGAATTAGGGACTACTTTGTAATTCTAACTAAATTTTCATAATTTCACATTAATCCTCAAACTTCTTGAAATCTATCATAAACAAGATAATTCTGAATTTGATAGTTCCATGCTAATCCTAGAAACAAGCAACCACTTTAATGAATTGATAGCAGGTATCATTATGAACTCTTAATTTTTCATGGGCTTGCTACATAAAAAAATTACATTTGGTAACATTTTCATGGCCCTTACACCATTTGTGTTATTGTTGTGGATTATCTTACAAAGTTGCATTTGTAAAACATTTTTAAGATGTTGAACCATAACTACGAATGTAGAAACATCATGCTTTCAATATTAGGTGTGGAACTCCCTTCACTTAGACTTCTATCTTTATTTTGGAATCTCAATTGAACATTCTACATGCTTTTTTTTCAATCAAACTACATACCATATAAGTGCTATCAATTTTATTGTCATATTTTGATTTAATAATCCTTATTTTATCCATTCCAATCAACATTCCTGGTTCTTCACTTAGAGTTCTATCATATACTTTTTTAACACATTTTCTTTTCTTTAGAATCCTCCCTTCTCTTACTAATTGGTATCTTCATCACTTTTATTTGTCTACTTATACATTGATATTTTCTGGTTTTCCAGCTCTAGCAAATGGTTGATTTGTTTATATTTTTTATAACTCAACAACCTGAATTAAACTCAAATGTTAAACCGTAAATCTCACTCGACGTTTGGTAACACTTCAATCTAATTCATTATCTGCTGTTATTCTGTAGTTAAAGTTCAATGTCAATTGTATGCATTTTTCCCCTGATTTGTTGAACTATATAGGCTATGTAAATGCTTGAGTTGTTTTTCTCAGTTTTGATTGTGCAAGTTGTTTCGTTTAGTGGACCATTTTGAACTGTTATATAATGCTGAAAGATAATTGTACTTTTGCTGTTGCGATCATTTCGTCCTTTCGCTAACAATTCACGTCACACTGCATACTTATATACCGGTATTTAATCCGAGCTGCTGTAGTTTGGAATCATCTTCGACATTTTGATAGAGGTCCAAATCGAGTTTATCTTTGAATACATGGAAAATGACCTCTTTGAAGCAGAACTTCTCCTTTAATCTGAGCTGCTGCTACGTTTGAATACTATGTTGTGCATGCTTGGCTTCGTGTATTGTTCGGTACTTTTTTTGTGCGAATGGATGACATGAAATTAGAAATATATGTAGGCTTTGTTTCATTGTTCATTTTCTGCACTTCTGATGTTTCAATCATGTTTCAATGATGGTGATTGTATTTCGATTTCGTAATATAGATTGTGATGGTAAATCAAGTTCAAGTCCAAATTATAGAATAAATGTCTTGTTATTTGTGATTCAATATCTTTGATTTGAGTTCATGGCTGAAGTAAATATTGTTTAATTTGTGAATGATGTTGTTGATGCATGAATTTGATCCTTTAATTGATGTACCTAAATAATGATGTCATGGCTTGGAAATTTGGTGTTAATTTGATGGATTTTGTAAGAAATGAAGTTAGGGTTTAAAAGATAGAGAGGGATTTAGGCTTTGTTTGTATGTGAAATATTTTGAGTAAAAGAAGGTATAAAATGGTAACTCAATTCAGTTTATGAAAAATTTGAGTGGAAAGTAAAGGTATAATGATGAAATTGTTTCATATTGACAGATTGAGGTTGATTTTACTGCTTCTTGGTGTGGTCCATGCCGTTTTATTGCTCCAATTTTGGCTGAGATCGCTAAAAAGTTTCCTCATATCACTTTCCAGTATGTATTGGAATTTAGAAATGTAGAACATGACATAGTTGGGTATGTGAATAAAATCATTGTGTGGTAGTACTTGAAACACCTGGGCTAATGAATTTGCATTATGTTCTTATTGTGTTGGATTTATTATCTGCTTATTATCTATCCATGGATCCTATTTTGATTAGATGATAGCACTTGGATGATTTTTCTTATATTGAAATTGAACACAACTGCAAATGTGAATTCTGTCGTTTGTCAGATATTTGTAGTTCTGATATAAGGTGCAGCTGTTGTAAATCCGTCCATGATGATGAGGAATAATTTTAGATTAACATTTCAGTATAAGTAGTTAACTGAAATTATTTCATAATTTTTCTTTATAAATTTAACTTTTTTTTCAATTGTAGAGAAAAAAAATTGTACTTTGATGAGGTTATACTTAAATCTTAGATCAAATTAGATGGTAAGTCATATAATAGAAGGTTCCGTTCCATCTGGTGATTTTAACCGATCTAAGTGATTTTAACTGATCCAAGTGATAGAGGGTTAGTTTGTATTATTCATAATAATATTTCATTTATTATTCATAATAATATTTTTGTATTATTATTTTTAAATTTTTTTTCATAACATTCATATAATATATTGCATTATTATAATATAAATAAATAATTAAATTATTTCCTTCTATAGTTATTAATTCATATGTATTTTTCTAATCAACATTAATTTTTTTCAATTTGAAAAACAAATACGCTTCGGTTACATCAAATCCTCGAACATACGTGCCCGTGCGAAAGCACGGGTTAGTTACAAGTTTGTTAAAGAAAATATTTGCGTGCAAGGTTAGTTTTAGATAGCTTCCCTTTCCTTTCCAGCTTCATAGGATAAATAAGAAATCAGAAAGTAGCACCCAATTCCAACCAAATGCGGTAAGGTGGTTGCGTCACCGACAAAAATCGCACGCTACACACTGCTACGCTCCAGCTGCATATACCGTTCAAGTGATGCTCCAGACAAGCTGTCTTGGAAGCAATGAATCATTAGCTTTTTGTCTCTAGCATAGGAAGCCATTTTGCGACAGTACATCTTCAGATGAATGTTCGGACAACTGAGGCCTTTGTACTTTGAGAATTCTGTCACTTTAAACTTGGGAGGAATCACCACATCTGGCACCAAACACATTTCTAGAGCATTCAAGGAGTTTGAGTTGTGCCCCTCCATGACTCGAAGTTTTTCAGCTAGATCACGACACATTTTGATAGCTTCAGAATCTTGACCAGCATTAGGATTGGCAAGTGTGATAACAGTATGATAGTTCTGAACCTCGTCATACTGATCTTGCAGATTTTCCTCAGCATGAGGGATAGGAATCTGAGTAACAACAAGTTAGGATTGCGGAATGGCTCCAACAGTGACTCCAAATGTTGGGAGTGGTTGAGAAATGGCTCCTTCAACGGCAGGAGTGAAGTTCATCGGTATCCCATAAGTGATAGGGTTGGGAACATGAATAGATAGCCTCGAGGTTGATCCTTGCACATGCACATTATTGTTGGCAGCAGCGGCTTCACGCAGTTCTTCTTCCTTTCTGGCCATCATGATGGCTTCGAGAATCTGGTCAATCTTTCCCTTGATAGAGTCTAACTCTTCTCTAAAGGTGGCTTGCTCTTGCTGAATTTGCTTCATCATGCGTCTGGTATTGGCTCGAGTTGCGTACTGGTGTCGAGGAAACAGCTTGATTTACTAGAGAAGGAAGGAAGTTGAAGTGAGATTCTGAAGGTGGAATGCAATGCAAGATTCAGAACAGATGCAATGCAATGCAATGACATAAGATGCAATGCAAGATGCAAGATCCAAGATCGCAGATCACAGGTTCAAATAGTTCTGAGGTTGGTCGGAGGAACGGGTCAGGAACCACAACTCGGGTCAAAGAAAGCCCACAGGTAGGTTTCTAAGACGGGTAGGTGCCTAGAGTCATGGATATATTTCGAAAACATTATAGCCAAGACGAAGACACATTCGACTATAATATCCTCGAAAGAATCTCCTCTAGGTGAGGTCTTCGTTTCTTCCCCACGAAAAAAACATCTCAGAGGCGTCCACTACACAACCATCGACACACGGGTTCTATGTAGGGTTCTCAGAGTCATAGATCGAGGTTGAAAGTATTACTGTCATGAAGTAATACGTTCAAGGGATCTTATATGATTAGGGCATTTGTATTAACCCAAAAGGAGTTAACACTACCAACCACCATGGATAAATGGTTTAATGGTCCTTGGGATCAACGATTCAGGCTCTAAAACATTACTACCATGGCAAAGACTCACCACAACAATAACACCTCCAAGGGAATCTACTCCAAGCAGGGTTTTCGCTTTAACCCACGCGGAAGAGACCATGCAAGCCTCCACTACACAACCACCATCCTAATCCTAGGGTTTTTCTCGACTCAGGTATAGAGCCATCTCACAAATTTCCCAATATCAGAACAACCTAACAATGCCACAAAAGGTAACACAGATAAGGAAATAGGAAAGCAATAAAAAAATCGAGAAGAAAATAAACGAACAAAGCTAATGAGCTCGCGGTTCGAATCTAGATAGGCTCGACTCTCTCTTGCATGGAGAAAATGGTCCCCAGCAGAGTCGTCGGCTATCACACCTTGAAAAAATCACTTGATCGAAGACACGACCCTCGCGCGAAAGGCACGGAAGAAATTGCGGTTCGATAGAGTCTCCACCGAACTTTATTTATCCCAAAAGAGGGAAAGGAAAATATCGAGAAAAACTTTAAGGAGGGATAAGAACATGGTCGTCACAACCACATTCCGGGTTCGGGAGTCAGTTACGTGAGGGGAAGGTACACGCACCCCCTCACATCCGTTGTACTCAACGGACCTCTTGGTTTGAATCGCGATACACGTTAGCTAAGCTTGTTTGTTTTCTTCTCAAAAATAAATGCGAAACAGTAAGATAAAAGGAAAAATGCTAAGGGAAAAATGGGTGGTGTCATACCCCAAATTTTGACCACTAAGATGTCCCATCATTGTGCAAATCATCATCACAATATGGAGGAACCATCATACTTCATCAGTCTCCCCAAAGATGGGAGAGCATCCACTACAATTAGAATTAGGGTTTCAAGCCCTCTCTGAGTGCTTAGACAAAGGATCAATCAAGGAATGACATGATCTTCAACTTGTCTAACCTCTCAAACATTCACAAGGGATCAAGAGGACTCCCACTTCAAGGATTAAGCACAAGGTTACTCCCTTCTAGGTGGATCAAGCCTCAAGATCGCCGGTATCACCAAATTAGGGTTTTGGTCGACCAGGGCCTCCAGATGGAAATTTTTCATCTAGGAACAAGCCAATGATCCAAAACACAACCTAATGTACTCCATGGAACCTCATGGACCCATTCATTAAGTCAATTTTGCCTCAGGGGATGCATACATCAAAAATCAAGAATTAGGGTTTCTTGACCTAATTCACCCCTAAGTTGACTTTTGGGACAAATCATGAACCAAGACCTCAAGAGAGGGTTTGAGGGTCTCTAATGAACTATATTGATCCATTTGGAACAATGGATTAATCCAAGAAGCTTGAGCAACAAGTCTCAATTTCATCTGCACCACAATTAGGGTTTTAAGGAAAAAGTCAACTGTAACTTTGACTTTTGACCAGGACATGCTCCCAAGCCCTAAGACATGATTCAATATACCCTATGACACCCATGGAACATGTCCATCAAGTTTGATTTAGGTCAAGGACATGATTTCCTGGAGAATTGCACAATTTGGAATTCATCTGATAAAAAGTCAACTGTGCACAAAAGTCAACTTTGACTTTTTGAGATTTTTCACCAAAATGGATTTTTAACCCTAAAATGATGTTAATGTATGATTTGAATCATCATTCATCAAGAAAAATCAAGAAAAGTGGGATAACTTGTAAAATGGGTAACCATAAAAACTTAGAAAATTTTCTAAGTTAAAAATAAAGTGACAAGGGTACCAACTTTGGAGGATCATAACTCCTAAACCACAAAGTCGTTTTTCCTCATCCAAAGATGGATTTGTAGCCCTCATTACCCTCTACAAAAACTTCAACTAGACCTAATTCCAACTCCTCATGGATTTTGAGTTATGGGGTGATCAAAATCAAGAAAAGTCACTTTGTTCCAACACTTAGTGAAAATTTCACTAAGTCAGATTTTGCCTTACTTTTGGCCAAATGTAGAGGGATTTTTCACTTGGATTCAAAAGAGATCAAAACCAAATATGTTCAAACAGTTGTTATATCATGTAAGGGCTTTCCAAAATGGCCAAGAATATTGCCAAATTCCATTTGGGCTATGAGTTATGACATTGGAAAGTTGCCTTGCTGAAATCTGTCAAAGGCAAGGCAGAATTTGCAACTTTGCTTGATTTGCCAAAATCAGCCAAATTCAAATGATCCTATCCACTTGGACACATCTGAGGATTGAATCTAAAGGTGACAATCACTGAGCCAAGCCTCCAAAGTCCATGGAACAAGAAATAGCATGTTGAACCTAGAATGGCCAAAATAGGGACAAGACTCCAAATTTGGGTTGAAGCATTCAATGGAAGCATCAAGGTGGCATGGACTGAGCCATTCTCATCTGAAATCAGTCAAGACTTATCCAAGACCAAGGGAACCAAAGCTCTGTGCCCTAACCTCTAGTCAATGGCTAGAGGAGACTTAGATTTTCATTTGCCAACATTGGCCAAACCTACTTACCAGTTGCCATTCACTATTCCTTGCAAAACAAACTTGCTCTACTATAAATAGAGCTCAATTGTGATCAGTTTGAGTACACAAAAGCCATCTAACAGATGCTTTCCTCAAAATCTCTTTCTCTTGGCAAAAATGCCTTTCTTAGCAAGGTAGCTATCGGGTTTTGAGTTTGAGAGCTTTTCCAATCAAACCAATCACTCACACACCTCACATACATCATATAGAAGTGATCCAAATATTCACATAACATCTGGAACACTGATTTCAAAAAATCACCAGCCAATTGCTCAAATTATTGACTGTTTTGCAGTTGAGGTGCCATCTTCAACTCCAAACCATTTCAATCCATTCCAAGCACTCAGACACATCACTTGGTACATAGGGAAGCTATCCACATCATTGGAACCTAGTTGTAACACCTCCAACACAAATCACGATCACCAGCTGCAAGTGGTAAGCATGAGCTCTTCTAACTCTATGATCCATGCAATTTTTGCTGCACAATAATTTGGCCATATGTTCATAATCATGCATGAAATGTTTTCCCTCAATTAATTGCATTGTTTGAATCGTGTATCAAAAATCCTAGCCTTCATGCAGAAATTAGGGTTCTTGAGGATTTTTCATGATTTTTTGTTATATGTTTAATTTAAATGAAATTAATGGACATAGACATGATCGTGAGGTTGAGACGAGCATAATGATATGTGGATTGCATGTTATAATCAAGTATTCAGGGAGATTGGATAGAAAATGCAAATCAGCCAAACCCAGAACACGCGCGTGTTCTTCAGCTGTTCTTGGCGCCTTTTTTGAATTTTCAAATATTTGAATTTTGTGATTTTTCTTTAATTGATTCAAAAATTAATTTCTCTCTGAGTTTTAATGATTTTGAGTTGATTCTTTTTTTAATAATTCACAAAAATGTTAAAATATTTTATTTTCACAAAAAATCCCAAAAATATTATTTATTTCATATAATTGATATTTTTGCAAAAAATTAATATTTTAATTGTTTTTGACATTTTAAATATTTTTTCCACATTGATTTTGCAACTTTTAATGTTTTCTAATTATTTTGTAGGTCAATACTTAATTTTTGAAGCATTAATCCAAGATCACAATTTGTTTTTCACATGTTAAACAATTTTGATCATTTTAATTGAATTTTTATTCAATTAAATACATTTTTTAAAACAAATTAGGGTTTTTGGATTAATTCAACCCTCATAAATCATTTTCAAAACTTTTGGGCCTCTAATAGAGTGTAAGACCCAATCCTTTTTGGACCAAATCATTTTTGGGCCTCAGTGTTTTGTATAAGTCCCGATACCGTCAAGAACAAACGGCGCGATCGACGCCTTTTGAAAAATAACCTTCTGGGCCTCTCCTTGAGCTATAAGACCCATTCAAAACTTTTGGGCCTCTATTAGAGTGTAAGACCCAACCCCCTTTTAACCAAAATCATTTGGGCCTCACTTATTGTATAAGTCCCTCTGCGTTAAAAGAAAATCTCGGCGCGATCGCCATTTTAAACGAAAAATCATCTGGGCCTACCCTTGTGTTATAAGCCCCACTCTTTTTCTTTAAAATTTTTGGGCCTCTTGAGAGAGTGTAAGACCCATCCCTTTGTACAGAAAACAATTTTTGGGCCACAATCACTTGTATAAGTCCCACTGTACAAATTCAAACAGTGCGCTCACTGATAAAACCCTGGGCCTCTCCTTGAGCTGTAAGCCCCCAAATCTTTCTTTTTCAAAGCACTTTCTCCTTTGATTTGGAATATACTATTTTTTTCAATCTTTCTTTGTTGAATAACTAACCAAACAGCATGGAAGCTCTACAACCGAGTAAGTGTTTATACGCTTTCATTTACTGCTTTCATATACATATAACTGTATTGTGGGGCTGTTTCACTGTAAGTCTTCTTTCGTAAACTCATATCAACTGTGTAATAATAGTATAGATATTTCGAGTTTCCCTGGCAACTACGTCTAGAACTAGGTGACGCCGTTTCGTTTATTCGTAGAAATAGACAACTAGATCCCCCAATAGGATCACCAGATACAGTCTTCTCTTCGGCTGTCCTCATTAGGAATTATCAAGAAACTATATTCCCAGAGACGAATGTATTCTCCGTGAATGGCATCTTTGAGTTTCTTCCAAATTCTCAAACTTTCCTGACATGATCTATTCCTTGTGAATAGCTTGCCTTGAATTTCTCGGGGTTTGGGGACCCACGGGCTTCTTAAAAGCACCGGCCTCCTCTTGGGCATCGTACAAGGACCCACAGGCTTCCTAAAAGCAACCCCGCCTCCTCTTAGGCTTAGTACAAGGACCCTACGGCTTCTTAGAAGTATTCACAGCCTCCTCTTAGGCTTCGTATAACGATCTCTTCCTTCGGGAATGATAGTCTTCTCTTGGGCTTAGTACAAGGACCGATTGGCTTCTTAAAAGTTTCTAGCCTCCTCTTGGGCTTCGTACAAATTGTCCCGACGACCTCCTAAAGGTATAGGAAAAGAACTTAGTCACCTGCATAGAACAGTCCTTTCATAGAGTCTACTACTGTTTCTCAAAGCACAGTACAAAAGATAAAACCCTAGACTTGGACAGTCTAATTTCCTTGAGTCTCAAAGACATTCTCAAGTGACCCCTTCACTAAATAGAAAGGAAACCTGTAGACTTGGACAGTCTCAATACCCTTCAGATTTCCCACTTCCTTAAAGAACAGGAATAACCCGGATCCTTGAATCAAATCCTTGAGTACATTATTGCTCATATAAGAACTGATTTTCTCTTTCAAAATCAGTATACTGGACCTTTCACTTAACTGAAACAGTAACCACAGCCTCTCTTGGGCTTTGTACAATGATTCTCCCCAGCGGAGTCAAACAACGTTTAGCCTCTCTCTCGGGCTTTGTACGAGACACATAAGAGACTCCCTCGTCGAGTCAATCACCCCTTTCGCCTCCATCTCGGGCTTTATACGAGATACAAAAAGGTTCTTATTGAGCCAAACAAATTTTAGCCTCCATCTCGGGCTTTGTACGAGATACAAAAAACTCTCTTGTTGAGTATAAATTATCCTCTTGTAGGATAAACCCCTTTTAGCCTCTCTCGGGCTTTGTACGAGACACATAATAGCCTCCTCTTAGGCTTTGTATAAGAAAACCACTAGTTAATCCAATTAACCTTTTAGCATCAAAGTTGTGCCTCGTTCACAGTACACAAACATCAACAACTCCTTCCCCTCCATCTAATCGCTGTAAGCGGCAAGCCTCTGGATCATCTACATCCATGCCACTGTCCCTCTTTTAGCATGAGAAATCCCTAAGGAAAGATAGCATTGCTCTACACTGAGTTAAAGTCTTCTCCTTCAGGTTAAAATCCCCTTTAAAGGAAATTATGGCATTGCCGGATTCACACATCCCGGTTAAAGTAATTCTCCTTTATAAACAGTTGTGACATACAACCCCCTCTTTAGAGATGACAATTTCTCTCTAAAGACAACACCTTTCAGCTTCACATCTTGGGCTTTGAACAAGATACAAATATACTTTTTCAGCTTCACATCTTGGGCTTTGAACAAGATATATATCACCTTTCGCTTCATGACTTGGGCTTTAAACAAGACACCAAAAACACCCATTTCCTCCCATAGAATAGGAGGAACTACGAACGCTCTAATTTCCCTGTTTCGGTAAACGGGAATACGTAGGCATAAGATTGAAAGAAAAATCTTAGCAAGCACAATCAACAAAAAACCCAAAATCCCATATCTCCATCAATCAAAAGCAGTAATTCAAAACATCAGTCCTAACATCCTAATCCTTGTTCCCCGCCAGAAACCATTCTGCCAAAATAGCATAAGAAAGCCCCCCCCCCCCCACATTGATCGCATCCGTAACCTAACAGACTGTTGTTTAAACTCAGTATGCAAGCAGGGTTAGTTGAAGACATCTATTTCCCTTCCTTCATCAGCTCACAATAGGATAAAAAATGAATCGACCTGTAGTTTAAGCTCAAACCGCAGAGAGCGACCAGCGCTTAAGAACCGCCTCCAAAATCGCTCGCTACAGGAAAAATGGCGCCCACCGTGGGGCCCGATTTCTTTTTTCTCTTCACTTGTGTGAATACCACAGATTAGGGCTTCCGCCGGGGAACCCAATTTCTGTCAGGAACTTAGGATTCATAGCTTTAAATGTCTAGGATGTTTAGGACAAATATATATACTGCTTTTCCTAATTGCTATAAGTGTTTATTTTTCTGCTAATGGGAATGCGGGTGATGCCGTATGTGGAAAGATTGAGTATACACTTAAGATAAGTGATGGCGAAGAGGTCGACCATCAACCTCAGTGGACGCTGACCAATGCAACCCATTCTCTCACCTAGACAATGGGCCGATTGTTAAGTCTGAGAAGCTGAGGAGCCAAACCCTTTCGTAGTGCGGAAACTATCAGCAATAGTTGTTACGCGATACTACCCTCATTTGAGGCTGGTGATCTATTCTCGGTGAATGGAACTTACTCTAAGATTGCTCTACAACTCGCTGGCGATCCGCTTGTTGTTTTGCTTTCCTGGGAGGAGCTGATGATAATGAGTACAGGTACAAAAATCACCCTAGTATAAACCTTTGGGGATGGGTAGAGCTTGACTTCATGACAACGACCCTTTGACCCCATGTTTTTTCTATGTTTTTGTGTGCTGCATTCATGCATTCATCTAAAAAAACATTAAAACATTCAAAATATTTCTCTTCTAGTCTCTTTGTTTTTTCAAAATAAACTAAGACTGTGATTGCAAATATCAGAGAAAAGGATTGCACTAATGGATTTCGGTAGAAGGAGAACTCACCAGTATACCTTCAAGGTTCCAAAGCTAGAGGATTTGAGAAGGTTAGCGAGGATGATCACTAACCCAGAGGCTTTCAGAGCCAAGCACGGAGGTTTGCTACCACTGTTAAGAGTCCATGTGATTGAGGGAATCATGGATGCGCTCATTCAGTTTTATGATCCAATTTATCACTGTTTCACATTCCCGGATTACCAGCTCGCACTAACGCTGGAGGAGTATTCTTATCTGATCGATTTATACATCACAGATCGAGCTCCATTTTCTGGACTGGAAGAAATTCCAAAGAATCAGACTATTGCAAGAGCAATTCATTTGGACGAGTCTGAGGTTAGGACTCACCTAACTACTAAGGGTGGCATCCAAGGTTTGCCAGCCCAGTTCTTGACAAAGAAAGCCCTGTATTTCGCCAGTATAGGAAACGTGACTGCTTTTGAAAGCATCTTTGTCTTGCTCACCTACGGGTTATTTTTGTTTCCCAACATCAATAACTTCGTCGATATTAACTCCATTAAGGTTTTTCTCATTGGAAATCCTGTGCCGACTTTGCTCGCAGATGCGTATCATTCTGTACACTTAGGGAATTTGTACAGCGGAGGGGAGATCACATGATGTGTACCTTTGCTTTACAAATGGTTTATCTCTCACTTGCCTAAGTCTGCTGCTTTTTGGGATTGTAAGAGTGCCTTACGTTGGTCGCAGAAGATCATGTCTCTTACCAACTCTGACATTGATTGGTGTAATAGGATTTATGAGGGAATTAGGATCATTGACCATTGTGGAAACTTCCCCAACGTACCCCTTATAGGAAGTAAAGGAAGAATCAACTACCATCCGGTATTGGTTCGCCGTCAAATTTGGGTACCCGATGAGACACATCCCACTGGGTGTTCATCTGGAAGGTCTTTTCTTCAAGGAAGGGGAAAATGACAGAGCACTAAAGATGGAAATAGTGCAAGCTTGGAAGCATGTTCATAAGAAAGGACGAGAGTCTCTAGGAAAACCGGACTGTGTCTTGGTGGAGCCTTATCTCCACTGGGTACAAACTAGAGCTCTCAAGCTAAAATGCCTTATCCTCGTTACGGAATTCTCCCGCCGAGGGAATCTGTCATGTACTTCATGACGGAAACTGAAAAGCTTTAGGTTACTCTCAACAAAGTTCAAAAGGAGAGGAGGTCTTGGAAGAACAAGTACCGCACCCTCAACATAGAGTGCATCAAAATACAGCAGTTACTGAAAGAGAAAGATGCTCTGATTGAAATTTTAGAGCAGCATGCTGTAGAGAATCAAGACGATCAAAGGAATTTGCTCACTCCTTTCACCTGGCAAAGGAATGACAACCCGACAACGGCCCAAGAGCCCCGGTCAAAGAAAAGGAAAATACCAAAATCAGCACCCAATTTCTCTTCAGAGAGGACTCGGGACCCATTAGCTTAGGTTTCTGTTTCTGCACTTTGTAATCTACTGTATTTCCATTTTTGTAATCCTTTGAATTCAATAAAGAGGGGTTTCCCCACCGTTTGATATTTGCAATCTAATTGTCGAAGTTTATTTTGATTAAACCATAAATAATTAATATAATCATTGCATTCATCATTCTCACATCGCGTATTCTTCTTACCTACGAATCTCACATTTGTCTCTCGGTTCTAGAGTCAAACTGTCTCATTCGTATAATACTCGGGCCAATCGTCAGAAAAAGATGGATGATCTTGAGGAAGAGAACAGAGAGTTGAAAGAAGAGATCGAAGCTCTAAGAGAGGATATGAGAAAGCTTCGTAACGACATGCAAGCCATGGCAGAAGCTCAACTACAAAGAACTGTGATCTCAGAGATCACCTCAACGCCCTTAGTGGAAAAGTATGATCCTAGGTATCAGATACCGAAAGATCGTCCTTGAGGCATGCCTGTTAACTATATCCCGAAAGGATATGTTCCGCCGATCACTGAAGATCAGGGGATCACAACAGAAGCCGCTGGGCCTGAAGGTTACAAACTTCAGGAAAGCGAAGATGCTAGGGGCAAACTGAAGACTCCTGAAGGTTACAAACTTTGGGAAACGCCAAGATTTACTGCCGTAGTCACGGTACCACCCCCTGTGGTGCACATTGTCCCAGAAGGACAGATTCCATAGGCACCTTCTGGTAAGAAGGAAACTATGTTTGACAGAATGGAGGAATTCCAGGAGCAGTTCTTGGAAATGCAGAAGGAACTGCAAGCCATTCGCGGTCAGGATCTATTTGGAAAGGACGCCGCAGATCTATGCTTGGTCCCAAATGTGAAAGTCCCGCACAAATTCCAAGTGCCCGACTTTGAAAAGTACAAGGGTAACTCTTGCCCTCAAAGCCATCTGGTGATGTACGCTCGGCGGATGTCAGCTCAGACGGAAAATCAGGACCTACTGATTCACTACTTTCAGGATAGTTTAACCGGTGCCGCACTCAAATGGTACATGGGTTTAAACCGTGCCATAATGAACACATTCAGAGATCTTGGCACTGCCTTCGTCCAACAATACAAATACAATTTGGACATGGCACCCGACAGAGATCAACTCAGATCAATGTCACAAAAGGACAAGGAAACCTTTAAGGATTATGCTCAAAGGTGGCGTGAAATTTCCGCTCAAATTTGTCCACCTCTTAAGGAAAAAGAGATGACAAATATCTTCTTAAAGACCTTAAGCTCATTTTACTATGACCGAATGGTTGCCAGTGCACCCAGTGAGTTCACCGAAATGGTCGGCATGGGCGTACGTCTTGAGGAAGCCGTCCGAGAAGGACGTTTGGTAAAAGACACTGGATCGACGAGCGGTACTAAAAAATACGGTAGTGCTCTCCCTAAGAAAAAAGAGCAAGATATTGGGAATATCTCTCTCGGAAGGCAAAGGCGACGTTATCAACCGGTAGCAGTTGTGACTCCTGCTATCAGCCCTGCGTCTATTCCTACGTATCAACCTCAGGTTGCGCAGAGCCAACCTGACCAACAAAGGACACAACAACCTCTTCAGCAGGCTCGTCCTCCATATAACAACAACCGTACAACACGGCCACCGGGATTTGATCCTGTACCCGTAACGTACGCAGAGCTGTTTCCATTACTACTGGCTAAGGGGCACATTCAGACTAAATCTCCTCTTATAGTACTGGAAAATCCGCCTTTTTGGTTTAAGGTGGATCAAACATGCCCTTATCATCAAGGAGGTCCAGGGCATAACATCGATACTTGTCTCAATTTCAAGTCCGACGTGCAAAAACTTGTTAGGAGCGGGGTCTTATCCTTCAAGGATACAAATCCTAATGTTCTTACGAACCCGCTGCCTCAACATGAAAAGGATGCAGTCAATTTGATAGAAGGAGAGACTAACGATGTCCATCAAATTCACGATGTACTCTTGTTGAAAACCAATCTGGTCAAGATGCATTGTAGACAGAGTGGATATGGCCATAAGCCACCTCATAACTATCACCAGTGTGATATCTGCTCTAAAGACAACCAAGGATGTTTTGTAGTGCAAACAGCTCTACAGGAACAAATGGATCTCGGATGGATCCAAGAGCACCGAGTTCGTGGAGTTAACATGGTTTACACGAATTCTAACATCATTCAGAACCACGACATCCGTGCTATGAATGCCAACTTGGTGGCGATGCACTCAAGGCAAAGCCAGTATCATAATCTGCCGCGGCACGATTACAGTTCTTGTCTGACTTGCTCGGTAAACAAACAGGGATGCTCTTTCATACAAGAGGCCCTCCAGCGTCAGATGGATCTTGGATGGATCCAAGACTACCATGATAGGAACTCCTATCAAATCAACATGGTTCAGATCTTCGATATCCGCGTGATGAATACCAACCTGGTAGAGTTACATGCTGAGCAGGTCCGACTCGGATTCTTAATATCACATGACTATCAAAGCTGTAAAGCAGGTTGCAAAAACGATCGAGGTTGTACCCTTGTTCAGGAGACACTTCAGCACTTGTTAAATCACTGGTGGATGTCAATCTATATGGATGAAGATACTCAGCAAATTAGTATCAGTAACAGGAATCCTACTCGACGTCAGAGTCAGGATGTCTGATCATTGGAAGCTAACCTAGTGAGGTTACATTGTATTCAAAGTGGGCGTGGCCAGGTGCCACCACACAACTATGAACATTGCGGCGTCTGTTCGGAAAGTAACCAAGGGTGTTACTTTGTGAGAGCAGCTCTTCAGGGTCAGGTCGATCGTGGAGAAATTCGTCCATATCCGGGTTCTGGACCCATCGACTGGACGCCGAACTACCTTGTCGAGCAAGTTGAGGATGTTGTCACGATCTCTGGTCATCACAGGACCAGGGATGTTTTTGCCATTATTCCTCTACTTGACGAATCTAAAGTTCCCAACCGGGAACGGATCGAGATTAATTATGATGGTCAGAAAAATCATAAGGTTCCCATAGTCATCTATCTACCGGGACCACTACCGTATGAATCAACTAAGGCAATCCCTTACAAATATGGTGCAACGACAGTTGAAAATGGAAAGGAAATTCCATTACCCTCCGTCGTGAATATTGCAGACATCAGTCGTGTAACACGGAATGGTAGAATCTTCAATCGAGGAGTTGGAGAACCTAACAAGGAAAAGGAACTTCAGTCTGAAACTCCTGATCCACCAGTCGGTCAATCCAGTAATCCCGACCTTTCGAAAAATGATGATGAGATGCTGAAGCTCATCCAAAGGAGTGAATACAACATTGTCGATCAACTGTTACAAACTCCTTCAAAGATCTCTGTGTTATCACTGTTGCTCAGTTCAGAGGCCCACAGGGAGGCTCTACAGAAAGTCTTGGAGCAAGCCTTTGTGGAACAAGATAACAATCAGACAGTTCGATAGCATTGTCTCTAACATCACTTCCTGCAATAATTTGGGATTTAGTGATGAAGAATTGCCCGAAGAGGGTCGCCGTCATAACATGGAGCTCAATATCACAGTTAACTGCCAGGACGATGCTTTAGCCAGTGTACTGGTAGACACAGGGTCAGCCCTGAATGTTATGCCGAAGTCTACTTTGATGCAATTATCATTCAAGGGCCCTCCGATGAGAATCAGTGAGGTCGTCGTCAAAGCGTTCGACGGATCCAGAAAAACGGTTATCGGCGAAGTTGATCTTCCCATAAATATCGGTCCTCACACTTTCCAAGTCACTTTCCAGGTCATGGACATCCGGGCAATATACAATTGTTTATTAGGAAGACCTTGGATACATCAGGCTGGAGCGGTCACTTCAACCCTCCACCAAAAGCTAAAGTTCGTTCAGAATGATCAACTTGTCATAGTTTGTGGGGAACAAGCCTTGCTTGTGAGTAACTTGTCATCATCTACTGGTATAGAACCCGAGGAGATTATTGGGACGCAGTTCCAAGCACTGTCGGTGAGAAAGGATAATCAGTTCAAAGGAGGAACCTCGATTTCCTCATACAAAGATGCTATTAAAGCGGTCGAGGGTACCAATACAAAAGGATGGGGACAGCTTGTCATTCCTACTGACAATAAAACAAAGAAGGGTCTTGGTTTTTCCGCAACCTGTACCCAGACAGCTGCCAATGATGAAGGTCTTCATCCCCTTCAAAATTTCTTCCACAGTGGAGGTTTCCTTCACCCAATGTCTCAAGCAGTACATGCTATCAATAAGGAAGATCCCTCTGACCCAGATGAAGAATGGAAATCCTATCTTAATGAGGACGGTTATATGTCTCAGGAAGAGGTACCTATGCCTTTTTGCTTTCCCACAGAAAGTCCGAGATTTATACCACGGTCAGACGTCGAAATGATATATGGAGATTGTGATCCGGAAGGATGTCGTGCTCCGCCAAATTGATTAGAGGAGGACACTCTGATGAAAGACAACTTTGACCACGATTACTATGGCCCAATGGATGGTCTGCCAATGTGGCAGCCTTACCCAGGAAACTTGGGGCAAGAAAGTCAGCCGAGCAATGAAAATCAGTTGACCGTCATTGAACAGAATACCTGTGTCCCCACCATGTCATGGGATCAACACTCAGGTCATTTCGAAACTACTCAACATGAAGATGAATTCGCAATGTTTGCAGGACTAGAGTTCATCAACTATGCTTTCCTCGAGGTCAATGTCATCGAGAGAGATGACTCCTCCAGTTCCAAAGAAGTTTAGGACACCTTGGGAGAACCAAGTGGAAAATACGACTTCATGGTCAAGTACACCGCTCCCGAAAGCTCTCGTATCAGGCTCGAAGATATCCAGCCTACTGGATGGGGAGGTACAGCTGAGAGCACAAATGCTATGCAAAATGCAACAGAGGAATTCTCCTACGACAATTCTGCCTGGGAGACAGATTCCAATGATCCCGCTCCACCAGAAATCAGCGTTATTTCTGAAGACAAATCAGGGAAGGTGCCAGACTTTGTGATTCACCGAGGAGTTCACCGCCAATGGGTTGCCGTCGAGGTTCCGAAGATCGTTCATCAGTCAAAGTAATTGCCATCTTTAACCTTTCACCCTGCCCAGGTGAAACGGATGTTTTGATAGGGCTCACTTTCTGTAAATTTTCCCTCTTCGCTTCGCCCAAAGCGACAGAGTTTTGTTTTATAGGGCTGTAGTTTCAAGAATCGAATGTTCATTAATAAAATAACGTCGTTCTGTAATTTCCTCATTAATTGCTGTTTTCTCTTTTTGCTTTTTCAGAAAATGGTAATCCTAAAAAACAATTCAATAATAAAAACAGGCAGTAAAAAAAATATACACTGCACACACTTACATTTTCCTCTATCTCTTCTAAACACGAATCATCACGTCATGCAGATTGCTTGTTTTAAACCCAGTTGAAACATACGATCCTATGCCTTCTCCCAACTTTGAGTTCCCGGTATTCGAGGCTGAAGAAGAAAATGACAAAGAAATTCCAGAAGAGATCTCCCGGCTACTCAGACAAGAGGAAAGGTCCATTGAACCTCACAAAGAACCGTTGGAAACGGTAAACTTGGGTTCAAAAAAAGAGAAAAAAGAAATCAGGATTGGGGCACTGCTCAGTCCAACTGCCAGAGAGGGTTTGATAAAGCTTCTCAAAGAATTCCCCGATGTGTTCGCTTGGTCCTATCATGGTATGCCAGGATTGGATACCAGCATCGTGGAACATCACTTACCGTTAAGATTTGAATGTCCGCCTGTAAAGCAAAGGTTGAGACGGACTCACCCGGACATGGCCATCAAAATCAAAGAGGAGGTGCAGAAACAGATTGACGCGGGTTTCCTCGCCACGTCAGAATATCCTCAATGGTTAGGCAACATCGTACCCGTCCCCAAAAAGGACGGAAAGGTCAGAATGTGTGTCGATTACAGGGATCTGAACAAGGCAAGTCCAAAGGACGACTTTCCTTTACCACACATTGACATGCTGGTTGATAGTACCGCAAAGTTCAAAGTTTTTTCCTTCATGGATGGATTCTCGGGCTATAACCAGATCAAAATGGCGCCAAAAGACATGGAGAAAACTTCGTTCATCACCCCATGGGGCACCTTTTGTTACAAGGTAATGCCGTTCGGTTTGAAGAACGCCGGGGCAACCTATCAAAGGGCTATGACTACTCTATTTCATGACATGATACATAAGGAAATTGAGGTATATGTCGATGATATGATTGCAAAATAAAAAACAGAGAGTGAGCACGTTGAACATCTGTCAAAATTGTTCAAACGTCTAAGAAAATTCAAGCTCTGCTTGAATCCCAACAAGTGCACCTTCGGTGTCCGTTCAGGGAAACTATTAGGGTTCATCGTCAGCCAGAAAGGAATTGAGGTTGATCCTGACAAGGTCAAGGCTATTCAAGAAATGCCTTCTCCGAAAACTGAAAAACAAGTCATAGGATTCCTGGGACGATTGAACTACATCTCCAGATTCATATTCCTTATGACCGCGACATGTGCGCCGATTTTCAAATTACTGAAAAAGAACCAGGATTTCGTTTGGTCAGAAGATTGCCAAACTGCCTTCGACAGTATCAAGGAATATCTGTTGAATCCTCCGATTCTATCACCTCCAGTGGAAGGAAGGCCACTGATCATTTACCTCACAGTCCTAGAGGACTCAATGGGATGTGTACTTGGCCAACAAGACGAAACCAAAAGGAAAGAGTATGCCATTTACTATCTGAGCAAGAAATTCACCGACTGTGAGACTCGATACACGATGCTCGAGAAGACTTGCTGTGCTTTGGCTTGGGCAGCCAAACGTCTGCGCCAGTACATGATTCGTCACACTACTTGGTTAATCTCAAAAATGGATCCAATCAAGTACGTTTTCGAAAAACCTGCTCTTACGGGAAGGATTGCCCGTTGGCAGATGCTGTTATCAGAATATGACATAGAGTACCACGCTCAGAAAGCCATTAAAGGAAGTATTTTAGCCGATCATTTGGCTCATCAACCAATTGACGATCAAGAATCAATCGGGTTTGACTTCCCAGACGAAGATGTCATGTATCTAAAAATGAAAGATTGCGATGAACCGTTACCCAGTGAAGGGCCAGAACCAGGTTCCCAATGGGGACTTATCTTTGACGGAGCAGTCAATCATTACAGAAATGGAATTGGGGCAATCATTGTTACCCCTCAGGGTACCCACATTCCTTTCACTGCTAGACTTACGTTCAAGTGTACGAACAACGAGGCCGAATACGAAGCTTATATTATGGGTCTCGAGGAAGCGATTGATTTAAGGATAAAAAACTTGGACGTATACGGCGACTCAGCCTTGGTTATCAATCAGATAAAAGGAGATTGGAACACATACCAAACAGGATTGATTCCTTATAAAGACTATGCAAGAAGGTTGTTACCCTTCTTCAACAGAGTCGAGTTTCATCACATCCCTCGTGAGGAGAATCACATGGCTGATGCATTAGCCACTCTCTCTTCCATGATCAGTGTAGGTCAATGGAACGACTTACCTAAGATCGACATAATGTGCCTTGAACGGCCCGCTTACGTCTTCACGATTGAAGCAGTCATAGACGATAGACCTTGGTATCACGATATCAAATGCTTCCTTCAGAAACAAGAGTACCCACCTGGGGCATCCAGGAAAGACAGAAAAACCCTCAGAAGATTGGCTGGAAACTTCTTCCTGAGCGGTGATACTCTCTATAAGAGAAATTTTGACATGGTCTTGCTCCGATGCGTAGACAGACCAGAAGCAGAAATGCTGATGAAAGAAATTCATGAAGGATCCTTTAGCACTCATGCCAACGGACATACAATGGCGAGAAAAATTCTAAGAGCAGGGTACTATTGGTTGACATTGGAATCCGACTGCTACAAGTACATGAGGAGGTGTCACAAGTGTCAGATATACTCCGACAAAATTCATGTACCGCCATCACATCTCAAAGTTCTTTCTTCCCCGTGGCCTTTTTCCATATGGGGAATCGACATGATTAGCTTGATTGAACCTCAGGCTTCAAATGGACATCGGTTCTTCCTGGTAGCCATTGATTACTTCACCAAGTGGGTCGAAGCAGCGTCGTACGCTAATGTAACCCGACAAGTGGTGGTCCGATTTATCAAAAACAATATCATCTGCCGTTATAGTGTTTCAAGCGAGATCATTACTGATAATGGATCTAACTTGAACAACAAGATGATGAAAGAGTTGTGCGCAGAGTTCAAGATTGAACACCATAACTCATCTCCCTACCGACCAAAGATGAACGGAGCGGTAGAAGCGGCTAACAAGAACATCAAGAAGATCGTTCAAAAGATGGTCGTAACCTACAAAGATTGGCACGAGATGCTACCCTTTTCTCTTCACGGTTATCGCACATATGTCCGCACTTCAACAGGGGCTACCCCTTTCTCTTGAGTATATGGCATGGAAGCAGTGCTCCCCATAGAAGTAGAGATCCTGTCAATCCGAGTATTGATGGAAGCTAAGCTCACCGAAGCTGAATGGTGTCAAAGTCGACACGACGAACTGAACCTGATCGAAGAGAAGCGAATTACGGCACTATGCCACGGTTAGGTGTATCAACAGAGAATGAAGAGGGCGTTAGACAAAAAGGTCCGACCTCGTGTTTTCAGAAAAGGAGACCTCGTGCTCAAGAAGATACAACAGTTTCTCACTGACTCTCGGGGCAAATGGACCCCAAATTATGATGGCCCCTATGTGGTCACGAAAGCTTTCTCAGGCGGTGCCTTGAGACTTGCAACCATGGACGGAGAGGAATTTGCCTACCCCACAAATGTTGATGTAGTCAAGATTGAAAACCCGAAAGGGCGGTCCAGGCAAAAGTTAGAGACATATAAAAAAATCATCCTGGTGGATTGGAAACATCATAGTATAATCCAGGAAAAATTAGGGATAATGGCAAGTAACTATGTTCAACAGAGGCAAGTCTCTCAGCAGCAGCCGTTACACCATCCATCGGAGGAAAACTCCAGTCAAGGTCATCTTCGACAGAAGTTCAGGATGTCCCGAATTCAAAGTTGGTAGAAGGATAGTGGTCGTTATGTTTCAACGTAGCCCTTTTCCCTGTAAATTACCATTTTCTAACTTTGTATATACTCTTTAGAATCACGCGTTTGGCTGATCTCCATCTTATCAATAAAATTTGAGCCTTGGTGCTTTTGTTTGTAATTCTTATTTGTTTTAGCTTTACAGAACGACATTTTAACATGATCAACGATTCTTGAAATAAAACAAAAATGAATTTACTTGTTAAACTTTTTCTGCTTTTAATAAAGACGGTAATTTCTTTTGACTGTTGAACATCAGAAGAACATCGGCCGCTTCTCCATAAGTAAGCGAACTTCAAAGTGCAGAATCAAAGTACTCCTTCTAGGCCCAGTACGCCTGATGAAGGGATCAACTGTGTCAGAGACCTTGTTTCGTCTGACACACCTCGGCCGAGTTCTTATCTCCTAAGCCCGATCAACGGTGCTCCCAACAGGGACTATCTCTCCTAAGCAAGGTGGAATTGCTATTCTGAACCAACGTACTTCTTCGCCCCGCGATGGTCGAGTATCCAGTCGTGTTCATCCATTAGTTTGTATGTCGCGTCAGTTTTGTCAGCATAAACATACATACATCATGCATTATTGATTTGAATTCACATTTCATATTGCATCACTATCACTCTAGTCGGTCTTGTCCCCTAGTGATAGAAGTTCTCTCAATCGAGTTGTCAGTTCTTGCCTCGTCAGGAAACGCTACGTTTGAACAACCTCGCCTCCAGTTTATTTCTGGGAGGAAGTTGGCCTTTGACCACTTTGATAACTTGAACCTCTGAAAAGCTAGAGAAGCTTTCTACAAATGTCACTCTTCGCCATTGAAGATGATATCCTTGCTTTCCCGGATTAAGGAAAATCTCCAGAGAAAGCCTCCTAAGCAGAGATTTGGCAGTACAGCTGCCATTCTCCGAAAACCCACCGATGAAAAGGTCATCGGAACCTCAAAATTGGATCCCATCATATGGCATTTCTCCGGAAAGATCCCGAGAAAAGTATGATGTAAGCCCCAAACGAGAACAGTCTCTCAAGAGACTCGCTTTCCCCAGTAGAATCGACAAATGGCGTCTCCAACAGAGAAGTTTGTGGAACTCTACAGCTCAGACGACTGGGTTTCCCCAGCAAGTCTGACATCAAAACTTTTTCCGTCAAATGGCATCTCCCTAGGAAAATTCGGCGAGAAGTTTGAGGAAAACCGCTACGAATAACGTTCCTTGTCAATAAAGTTTATTGACAAAAGAAACTAAGACCAGTTCCTTGGTAGGAAACCAGGATCGAGGGGAAGTTTATTTAAGAAACTAAGACCAGTTCCTTGGTAGGAAACTAGGATCGAGGGGAAGTTTATTTCAAAAGAAACTAAGACCAGGTCCTTGGTAGGAAACCAGGATCGAGGGGAAGTTTATATCAGAAACTAAGACCAGTTCCTCGGTAGAAGACCAGGATCGAGGGGAAGTTTACCTTTTCTGAGCATCATTACTTAGCAAAAGAAGAAGGATGCGTAAACTACCATTCTTAGGCACCATCAAAATTTCGGGTATTCCGATATTTAATCCTTTTGCACCCCGAATGCCCGAATACCTTCGTCATTCACACCTTCGGGTCCAAGAAGATTAAATAGGGGCATCTGTCATACCCAAAATTTTGACCACTAAGATGTTCCATCATTATGCAAATCATCATCACAATATGGAGGAACCATCATACTTCATCAGTCTCCCCAAAGATGGGAGAGCATCCACTACAATCAGAATTAGGGTTTCAAGCCCTCTCTGAGTGCTTAGACAAAGGATCAATCAAGGAATGACATGATCTCCAACTTTTCTAACCTTTCAAACATTCACAAGGGATCAAGAGGACTCCCACTTCAAGGATTAAGTACAAGGTTGCTCCCTTCTAGGTGGATCAAGCCTCAAGATCGCCGGTATCACCAAATTAGGGTTTTGGTCGACCAGGGCCTCCAGATGGAAAATTTTCATCTGGGCACAAGCCAGTGATCCAAAACACAACCTAATGTACTCCATGGAACCTCATGGACCCATTCATCATGTCAATTTTGCCTCAGGGGATGCATACATCAAAAATCAGGAATTAGGGTTTCTTGACCTAATTCACCCCTAAGTTGACTTTTGGGACAAATCATGAACCAAGACCTCAAGAGAGGGTTTGAGGGTCTCTAATGAACTATATTGATCCATTTAGAACAATGGATTAATCCAAGAAGCTTGAGCAACAAGTCTCAATTTCATCTGCATCACAATTAGGGTTTTAAGGGAAAAGTCAACTGTAACTTTGACTTTTGACCAGGACATGCTCCCAAGCCCTAAGACATGATTCAATATACCCTATGACACCCATGGAACATGTCCATCAAGTTTGATTTAGGTCAAGGACATGATTTCTTGAAGAATTGCACAGTTTGGAATTCATCTGATAAAAAGTCAACTGTGCACAAAAGTCAACTTTGACTTTTTGAGATTTTTCACCAAAATGGATTTTTAACCCTAAAATGATGTTAATGTATGATTTGAATCATCATTCATCAAGAAAAATAAAGAAAAGTGGGATAACTTGTAAAAGGGGTAACCATAAAAACTTAGAAAATTTTCTAAGTTAAAAATAAAGTGACAAGGGTACCAACTTTGGAGGATCATAACTCCTAAACCACAAAGCCATTTTTCCTCATCCAAAGATGGATTTGTAGCCCTCATTACCCTCTACAAAAACTTCAACTAGACCTAATTCCAACTCCTCATGGATTTTGAGTTATGGGGTGATCAAAATCAAGAAAAGTCACTTTGTTCCAACACTTAGTGAAAATTTCACTAAGTCAGATTTTGCCTTACTTTTGGCCAAATGTAGAGGGATTTTTCACTTGGATTCAAAAGAGATCAAAACCAAATATGCTCAAACAGTTGTTATATCATGTAAGGGCTTTCCAAAATGGCCAAGAACATTGCGAAATTCCATTTGGGCTATGAGTTTTGACATTGGAAAGTTGCCTTGCTGAAATCTGTCAAAGGCAAGGCAGAATTTGCAACTTTGCTCGATTTGCCAAAATCATCCAAATTTAAATGATCCTATCCACTTGGACACATCTGAGGATTAAATCTAAAGGGGACAATCACTGAGCCAAGCCTCCAAAGTCCGTGGAACAAGAAATAGTATGTTGAACCTAGAATGGCCAAAATAGGGACAAGACTCCAAATTTGGATTGAAGCATTCAATGGAAGCATCAAGGTGGCATGGACTGAGCCATTCTCATCTGAAATCAGTCAAGACTTATCCAAGACCAAGGGAACCAAAGCTCTGTGCCCTAACCTCTAGTCAATAGCTAGAGGAGACTTGGATTTTCATTTGTCAACATTGGCCAAACGTACTTACCAGTTGCCATTCACTATTCCTTGCAAAACAAACTTGCTCTACTATAAATAGAGCTCAATTGTGATCAGTTTGAGTACACCAAAGTCATCTAACAGATGCTTTCCTCAAAATCTCTTTCTCTTGGCAAAAATGTCTTTCTTAGCAAGGTAGCTATCGGGTTTTGAGTTTGAGAGCTTTTCCAATCAAACCAATCACTCACACACCTCACATACATCATATAGAAGTGATCCAAACACTCACATAACATCTGGAACACTGATTTCACAAAATCACCATCCAATTGCTCAAATTCTTGACAGTTTTGCAGTTGAGGTGCCATCTTCAACTCCAAACCATTTCAATCCATTCCAAGCACTCAGACACATCGCTTGGTACCTAGGGAAGCTATCCACATCATTGGAACCTAGCTGTAACACCTCCAACACAAATCACGATCACCAGCTGCAAGTGGTAAGCATGAGCTCTTCTAACTCTATGATCCATGCAATTTTTGCTGCACAATAATTTGGCCATATGTTCATAATCATGCATGGAATGTTTTCCCTTAATTAATTGCATTGTTTGAATCGTGTATCAAAAATCCTAGCCTTCATGCAAAAATTAGGGTTCTTGAGGATTTTTCATGATTTTTTGTTATATGTTTAATTTAAATGAAATTAATGGACATAGACATGATCGTGAGGTTGAGACGAGCATAATGATATGTGGATTGCATGTTATAATCAAGTATTCAGGGAGATTCGATAGAAAATGCAAATCAGCCAAACCCAGAACACGCGCGTGTTCTTCAGCTGTTCTTGGCGCCTTTTTTGAATTTTCAAATATTTGAATTTTGTGATTTTTCTTTAATTGATTCAAAAATTAATTTCTCTCTGAGTTTTAATGATTTTGAGTTGATTCTTTTTTTAATAATTCACAAAAATGTTAAAATATTTTATTTTCACAAAAAATCCCAAAAATATTATTTATTTCATATAATTGATATTTTTGCAAAGAATTAATATTTTAATTATTTTTGACATTTTAAATATTTTTTCCACATTGATTTTGCAACTTTTAATGCTTTCTAATTATTTTGTAGGTCAATACTTAATTTTTGAAGCATTAATCCAAGATCACAATTTGTTTTTCACATGTTAAACAATTTTGATCATTTTAATTGAATTTTTATTCAATTAAATACATTTTTTTTAAAAAATTAGGGTTTTTGGATTAATTCAACCCTCATAAATCATTTTCAAAACATTTGGGCCTCTAATACAGTGTAAGACCTAATCCTTTTTTGACCAAATCATTTTTGGGCCTCAGTGTATTGTATAAGTCCCGATACCGTCAAGAACAAACGACGCGATCGACGCCTTTTGAAAAATAACCTTCTGGGCCTCTCCTTGAGCTATAAGACCCATTCAAAACTTTTGGGCCTCTATTAGAGTGTAAGATCCAACCCCCTTTTAACCAAAATCATTTGGGCCTCACTTATTGTATAAGTCCCTCTGCGTTAAAAGAAAATCTTGGCGCGATCGCCATTTTAAACGAAAAATCATCTGGGCCTACCCTCGTGTTATAAGCCCCACTCTTTTTCTTTAAACTTTTTGGGCCTCTTGAGAGAGTGTAAGACCCATCCCTTTGTACAGAAAACAATTTTTGGGCCACAGTCACTTGTATAAGTCCCACTGTACAAATTCAAACAGTGCGCTCACTGATAAAACCCTGGGCCTCTCCTTGAGTTGTAAGCCCCCAAATCTTTCTTTTTCAAAGCACTTTCTCCTTTGATTTGGAATATACTGTTGTTTTCAATCTTTCTTTGTTGAACAACTAACCAAACATCATGGAAGCTCTACAACCGAGTAAGTGTTTATACGCTTTCATTTACTGCTTTCATATACATATAACTGTATTGTGGGGTTGTTTCACTGTAAGTCTTCTTTTGTAAACTCATATCAACTGTGTAATAATAGTATAGATATTTCGAGTTTCCCCGGCAACTACGTCTAGAACTAGGTGACGTCGTTTCGTTTATTCGTAGAAATAGACAACTAGATCCCCCAATAGGATCACCAGATACAGTCTTCTCTTCGGCTGTCCTCATTAGGAATTATCAAGAAACTCTATTCCTAGAGATGAATGTATTCTCCGTGAATGGCATCTTTGAGTTTCTTCCAAATTCTCGAACTTTCCTGACTTGATCTATTCCTTGTGAATAGCTTGCCTTGAATTTCTCGGGGTTTGGGGACCCACGGGCTTCTTAAAAGCACCGGCCTCTTCTTGGGCATCGTACAAGGACCCACAGGCTTCCTAAAAGCAACCCGCCTCCTCTTGGGCTTAGTACAGAGACCCTACGGCTTCTTAGAAGTATTCACAGCCTCCTCTTAGGCTTCGTATAACGATCTCTTCCTCCGGGAATGATAGCCTTCTCTTGGGCTTAGTACAAGGACCGATCGGCTTCTTAAAAGTTTCCATCCTCCTCTTGGGCTTCGTACAAATTGTCCCGACGACCTCCTAAAGGTATAGGAACAGAACTTAGTTGTCTGTATAGAACAGTCCTTTCATAGAGTCTACTACTGTTTCTCAAAGCACAGTACAAAAGATAAAACCCTAGACTTGGACAGTCTAATTTCCTTGAGTCTCAAAGACATTCTCAAGTGACCCCTTCGTTAAATAGAAAGGAAACCTGTAGACTCGGACAGTCTCAATACCCTTCGGATTTCCCACTTCCTTAAAGAACAGGAATAACCCGGATCCTTGAATCAAATCCTTGAGTACAGTATTGCTCATATAAGAACTGATTTTCTCTTTCAAAATCAGTATACTGGACCTGTCACTTAACTAAAATAGTAACCATAGCCTCTCTTGGGCTTTGTACAATGATTCTCCCCAGTGGAGTCAAACAACGTTTAGCCTCTCTCTCGGGCTTTGTACGAGACACATAAGAGACTCCCTCGTCGAGTCAATCACCCCTTTCGCCTCCATCTCGGCCTTTATACGAGATACAAAAAGGTTCTTATTAAGCCAAACAAATTTTAGCCTCCATCTCGGGCTTTGTACGAGATAAAAAAAAACTCTCTTGTTGAGTATAAAAGATCCTCTTGTAGGATAAACCCCTTTTGGCCTCTCTCGGGCTTTGTACGAGACACATAATAGCCTCCTCTTAGGGTTTGTATAAGAAAACCACTGGTTAATCCAATTAACCTTTTAGCATCAAAGTTGTGCCTCGTTCACAGTACACAAACATCAACAACTCATTCCCCTCCATCTAATCGCTGTAAGCGGCAAGCCTCTGGATCATCTACATCCATTCCACTGTCCCTCTTTTAGCTTGAGAAATCCCTAAGGAAAGATAGCATTGCTCTACACTGAGTTAAAGTCTTCTCCTTCAGGTTAAAATCCCCTTTAAAGGAAATTATGGCATTGCCGGATTCACACATCCCGGTTAAAGTAATTCTCCTTTATAAACAGTTGTGACACACAACCCCCTCTTTAGAGATGACAAATTCTCTCTAAAGACAACACCTTTCAGCTTCACATCTTGGGCTTTGAACAAGATACAAATATACTTTTTCAGCTTCACATCTTGGGCTTTGAACAAGATATATATCACCTTTCGCTTCATGTCTTGGGCTTTGAACAAGACAGCAAAAACACCCATTTACTCCCATAGAATAGGAGGAACTACGAACGCTCTGATTTCCCTGTTTCGGTAAACGGGAATAAGTAGGCATAAGATTGAAAGAAAAATATTAGCGAGCACAATCAACAAAAAACCCAAAATCCCATATCTCCATCAATCAAAAGCAGTAATTCAAAACATCAGTCCTAACATCCTAATCCTTGTTCCCCGCCAGAAACCATTCTGTCAAAATAACATAAGAAAGGCCCCCCACATTGATCGCATCCGTAACCTAACAGACCGCTGTTTAAACTCATTATGCAAGCAGGGTTAATTGGAGACATCTATTTCCCTTCCTTCATCAGCTCACAATAGGATAAAAAATGAATCGACCTATAGTTTAAGCTCAAACCGCAGAGAGCGACCAGCGCTTAAGAACCGCGTCCAAAATCGCTCGCTACAGGTGGTTTTAGGATAGGGTGATCGCTAAGGATTGGGGCCCTTGTGCCTACGTATGCTCATTAAGATGAGAATGAGTAATCAGAGCAATCATAGTTCGACTACGGGAGAGAGGGGAAAACAGAAGATGGATGGAAGGCAGAAAAAGAAAAACTGTGCTCGTCAAGATCATCGCAACCTTGTGCCTACGTATCTTTACTCGGACTAGAATAAAGAATCAAAGCAGTCGTAGTTCGTGGTACGCCCATGAAAAGAGGATAGTTTGGTGTTTTTAGACACGAGTAAGAAAACCCGCACCTAAACAACCGAAGGGATATCAAAGACTTGAACCCCCATTTTTCACCTTGAAAAAGAGTTTCAATAGTTTTTAGTTGTTTTTGAAGTTTGATTATGAAAATCCGCTTGACGTTGGATCAAGGCTTTATTTGCATGCGCTTGGTTAGTTTGAAAAGAGTTTGGTTAGGGGTTAATTTTGAAAATGGCTCGACGACGAGTCGAGGTTTTGGTTGAAAAGAGGTTTGTTTGAAAATGGTTCGACGACGAATCGAGAGTTTGATGAAAATCGGTGAGAATTGATCCTAGTCCCTAGGGGTGTAGCGTGTGATTTTTATCGGTGACGTGATCACCTTACCGCAATGGTTGGAATTGGGTGCTACTTTCTGATTTCTTATTTATCCTATGAAGCTGGAAAGGAAAGGGAAGATATCTAAAACTAACCTTGCACGCATATATTTTCTTTAACAAATGCTAAGAGATTGGGGTGTCGGGGTCAGGTTATACAAAGGGAAGTTATCAATTACCCAATGTATATATGGTTATCCATAGATCTTTTTTATCATGTTTTCTAATACTTTCTGGTGTTTATCTGTTATAGGTTGGGGAAGTTTCTCCTTTGGGAGTGTTGAGAGAGTGTTTTTGTTGTTTTAGGGTTTTCTGTTAATTTTGGTAAGGTACTGGACCTAAAGTTTTTGGTATGTGTGCTCGTTAAGATTTCGCAATCTTATGCCTAGGTATTCCTGTAAAGATAACTGGGAAATCAGAGAAATCGTAGTTCCTCCTATTCTATGGGAGGAAATATGTTTGGTGTCTTGTTCAAAGCCCAAGATTGAAGCTAGATGAGTATTTGTGTCTTGTTGAAAGCCCAAGATTGAAGCTAAAAGGGTGATTGAGAGAGAATTTGTCATCTCTAAAGGGAGATATCTCACCTGTTCATCACAAGTTGTTGGGTACTTGATTATAAAGGGGAATTACTTTAACTAGAATGTATGGAATCCAACAATGCCATAATTTACTTTATAAGGGTGATGCCCTGAAGGAATAAACTTTAACTCAGTGTAGAGAAATGTCATTTTTCCTTAGGAGTCCTGAATGCTATAAGAGGGACATTGGCTTGGATGTAAATAATCCAGAGGCTTGCAACTTATAGCAATTAGATGAAAGAGGAGATTTACCAAGATAAAAGAGGGATCACCGCTTGGATTTTTGAATCAACAAGTGTGCCACTTACAGCAGTTATCTAGGATTGAGTTTTTGATTGTCTGTTTTGATGTGTGATGTACAGAGAAATGCCTTCCTACAGAGAGAACTTTTCATTTCCTCTGAGGAGATGTTGATTTTTGTGTGCCTTGATCAAAGGCAAAGGTTGAAGCTAAAAGGTTAATTTTGTTTAGGGAGTTTTATATCTGTCTTGTACAAAGCCCAAGATTGAGGCTGAAAGTAATTGACTCCACATGGAGAGTATGATCTGTCTTGTACAAAGCCCAAGATTGAGGCTGAAAAGAGATGGACTCTTCTGGGGAGTATTTTGTCTGTCTTGTACAAAGCCCAAGATTGAGGCTAAGAAAGAGTTGACTCCGCTGGGGAGAGGTTTTATCTGTCTTGTACAAAGCCCGAGATTGGGGCGAAAAGTTATTGACTCAGCTGGAGAGGTTTTATCTATCTTGTACAAAGCCCAAGATTGAGGCAACAAGTTATTGACTCGGCTGGAGAGGTTTTATCTGTATTGTACAAAGCCCAAAATTGAGGCTAACTCAGCTGAGGAAAATTCATTATACAAAGCCTAAGAGGACGCTGGCTTGGGGAAATTCTTATATGAAGCCTAAGAGGAGGCTAGCTTTTGTTGAGGATTATTGAGATCTAGAGGCAGGTCCAAATTAGGGAATCAACTCTTGCTGAGGAGTGAAGAAGAGTTGAAATATCAGATGCCTTGAGGTTCTGATTTTTATGAGGGTTTATTGGTGGTAATTTGACCCTAGCTAGGGAATTTAGAATGAAAGTTTAAAGATTGAGTTTTAAAACCTATGAAGGTTTTAACGCTGCTGGAGATTGATGAAATGATCAAGGATTTTTATGTTCTTTTAGGAAACTTGAGGGTTTCTTTGAGATCCAAGAGGAGATGAGACTTTCCAAGTCTACTGGTATGAAGAGGTTTACTCTTAACTAGAGGATGATCTTTGTATGATGCCCAAGAGGAGGCTGAGACTGTCCAAGTCTACTTGTATGAAGCCTAAGAGGAGGCTGAGGGTTTAAGGGATGAAGATCAACCCTACAATGGTCTGATGCTTTGGAATTCTGACTCTTTAGAGGATTGAACTAGCAAAAGACGACTAGGTCCTATCCTATACCTATAGGAGGTCTTCGAGTCCTTGTACTAAGCCCAAGAGGAGGCTGAGAACTTCTAAGAAGCCTGAGGGTCCTTGAATAAATCCCAAGAGGAGGCTGGGGATGCTTTTAGGAAGCTTTTGGGTCCAAGCCTAAGAAAAGTTCAAGAAAGGTTTCACCGGGAATAAATCCTTTCCTAGCAGAACAGTTCTAAGGTTTGAAGAAATTCAGAAGAGGTTTCACCGGGAATTAATCCTCTTTGGTGAAGTGAATTTCTTGTACACATATTTCTAAGTAGTGTCAGTCTTGAGAAAAGTTTCACCGGGAATAATGCCTTTCTCTGTTCCATATTGTATAAGCCCAAGAGGAGGCAAGATTGTATCTTGAATTTCCTATGGGGAACTAGTTTTGACTGTGTTGAAAGAGTAACCATTGGTTTGATCTAAACCTAGACCTAGTTGCTAGGGAAAAGTCTAAGAAAGTATATACAAGCATGTATAACTTACAGTTGTGCAAGCCCAAGCATAGCAGTTACAGCTGTATGGTTAGTTATTCAAGAAATTGAAGAAAGTTTTGATAAAACTTAGAATTTGGATCTAAATCAAAAAGAAAGTTTGTTGTAAAAGGAATTTTGGGCTTATACTTAAAGAGAGGCCCAAATTACTGTATGCACAAAGAGAATGGGTCTTACACTCTATTAAAGGCCCAAAAGTTTATTTTTATACAAGAGACGGGGCTTACAACTCAAGGAGATGCCCATATGAAAAACAGTGATTGCGTAGTTATTTTTGAAAATTGTACTCGGACTTATACAAATGCTGAGGCCCAAAATGGTTTATTTACAAAGGGGTGGGACTTACACTCTATTAAGAGGCCCAAAAGTGTTTGAAAAAGAAGAAAAATGGGACTTACAACTCAAGGAGAGGCCCAGATGAAAATTGTTTTGAAAACGGAGATCGCGCTGAGATTTTTAAAATCGTATTAGGTCTTAAACAATGATTGAGGCCCAAAAAGTTTGTGTGTAACAAGGGATAGGTCTTACACTCTATTAGAGGCCTAAAAGCTTTTGAAATGAAGTTTGAAAAATTTAAAATTAAGAGAAACCCTTATTTTAATTAAAATATATAATTTTAAAAGGAAATTAAGTATAAAATATAAAATATATTTAAAATCAAGTGGAAAGCTTTGAAAAATATTTTAAAAAAAATCATGTTTAATCACATGAAGACTTGAAATCCATTTAGTTTTGAAAAATCAAGGTGAGAATTTCATTTTAAAATGTTTGAAAACGAATAAAATGAAATTAATTACAAAAATTTAAACTATATTAAATAAATAATATAAATTCAATTTTTTTGTGGAATAAAATATTTCAACATTTTTGTGAATTTTCAAAAAAAGAACCAATAAAAAACAATTAAAAATGAGAGAGAAATTAATTTTGAAATTAATTAAGAAAAACCATAAAAATATGAAAATAGCAAAAATGAGAGAAATAGCAAAAATGATCTGGGTGGGTCTTGAACCCACGACATCTAACCAAACAAATGTGCGCTGACCTGAATTCTAGGTCTGACCAAGGCAAAAAACCAAGTTTTGGTGGATTTGCATGAAGGCCATAACTTCCTCAATTCTCCATGAAATTGGATGAAATTTAGATGGATCCTACCTAGAATTTCATGAGGAATCCAATGGTGCTTTTAGAATTTTCAAAAGATTCCCACATTTTAAAATCCGATAATGGTTTCAAAAATAGGCCAAGATTTGCATGTTCTATGCTATCACATCATACAAGCAATAATAACATGGTGAATTAGTTCAAACACAACACATATGATATGTATGAGATGTCTATGATCAATGGACATCAAAGCAATGCATAATTTAAAGAGTTCAAGTTGTCATGCACTTACCTCTTGAAGCTCCTTGTGCTATCTTTCAAGATGCTTGTGCCAGAATTAATCCAATGCCTTAGACACCTTTGATTGATCCCTTAGAAGCTTTTAGAATGATCAAAACCAGTTGGAATCCTTAGGAACAAGAATTGGCTCTTTCTTGTAAAAGTGGCAAAAATGACCAAAATGGTATCTCACTCAAATGATGTTACAGTTGAGGGAAACTTGTTGTAACAGTTTAAGGATGATATTTGAAGAGTGTTTGAGGTGTTATTTGGTTTTGAAAGTGATTGGATCAAGGCATGGCTTGAAAAATGAAAAAAAAAGTCAAAATTTGAGGTTTAGGAGGTTGACTTTCTGATTTTGGTGTTTCAGATCAAGCATGAGTGTTTGAATAGCTTATATATGATACATTGGATGTGTTTGGATTATGAGCTATTGTGGAACTTCTCTCTAACTCAAAATTCAGTGGTGACTTGCAAAAGAAGGCATTTTTGCACAATGAGAGAGATTTTGAGGAAAGAAAGTGTTGTTGTGCTTTGGTGTACTCAAACTGACCACAAATGATGTCAATTTATAGTGGAGCAAGTTTGTTTTGGCTGCAATAGTGAATGGTGGCTGGTACATGCCTTTATCCAATGGTGATCAAATGGAATCTCAAGTCTCCTCTAGCCATTGACTTGAGATTAGGGAGCAGGCCTATGGTCTTCTGTTGCTTGAGTTTATCTTGACTCATTTGGTTAATTATGGACTGATACATGCCATCTCTATGCATCCTTTAAATACTTCATGACAAATTTGAAAGTTTTGGATTTTGAACTTTGAATGCTACCTGCCAAATTATGAGGTTTTTGACTTGCAAGGCTCTATGGCATTGTAGCTCTGCAGAGATCATGTTTATTGCACTTTAGAAACTTCTCTTGTATGGTGACAAGGCTTGCCAAGTCATGAAAATGCCAAAATCTTGTGGCATGTACAAAGCTGTCTTGTGAAAAATAGTTTTGGAGGCACCATGTTCCCATGCTTGTAACTCCTTACTCAAGTTGAATTAGGATGAGTTCTTGTACATTTTGGAAAGCTCTCATGACATACTTTAACTTTGATGTCCAACAATGGTCTTGTTTTAGTTTTAATCAAAGTGAAAAATGGCCTCAAAGTTGGTGAAAAACCTAGACAGATTCTGTCTAAAATTTTCTAAGTGTTGGAAAAATGGTCAAATCCATGTTTTTATGATTTTGATCAATCCATAACTAAAAATCCATGAGGACTTGGAATCTTTTGTAGTTGAAACATTTTAAATATGTCATGTGAACTTTAATTTGAGCTTTGGATGGAAGAAAAATGCCTTAGGGTTTGCGAGTTATGACCTTGCAAAGTTGGTACCAAATCCATTTTGTTCCTTAACTTAGAAAATTTTAAGTTTTCTATGGTTGCCCCTTTTGCAAGAAACCTCACTTTTCTTGATTTTTCTTGATGGATGATGATCAAAACCATACATTAACATTGTTTTTGACTTAGGGGATCCATATTTGTGAAAAATTCCAAACATTCAAACATGATTTAGGGCACAGTTGAATTTTTGTTAGATGAATTCCAAACTATGCGATCCTTTATGCAATCAAATTCTTGACCTAATTCAAACCTAATGGATGGAGTCCATAGGTGTTTTAGTATGTCTTGAATCATGTCCCAAGGTTTGGGAACATGTCTTGGTCAAAAGTCAAAGATACAGTTGACTTTTTCTTCAAAACCCTAATTGTGGTCCAAATGAAATTGAAACTTGTGAATCAAGCTCTTGGATCAATCCATTGTTGTAAATGGATCAATGTGATGTATTTTAGGCCCTCAAATCATGACTTGAGGTCTTAGTTCATGTCTTGCCTCAAAAGTCAACATAAGGCTAAATTAGGTCCAGAGACCCTAATTCCTGATTTTTGATGAATGCTCCTCCTAAGGTTGTTTTGACTTGATGATTGGATCCATGAGGTCCCTTTGAGCTTATTGGGTCATGTTTCGAAGTATTGGCTCATGCCCAGATGAAAATTTTCATCTGGAGGCCTTGGTCGACCAAAACCCTAATTTGGTGACACTGGCGATCTTGAGGCTTGATCCACTTGGAATGTTGCAACCTTGTGCTTGATTTTTAATATGGGAGACCTCTTGATCCTTCATGGATGTTTGAGAGGTTAGACAAGTTGAAGATCATGTCAATTCTTGATTGATCTTTTGTCTGAGTGCTCTAAGAGGGCTCAATACCCTAATTCTTGATTCTAGTGAATGCTCAACAATCCTTGAGAAGATTGATGAGGTATGATGGTACATCCATATTGTGGTAATGATATTCACAATGATGGGAAATCTTGTGGTTAAAATTTGGGGTATGACAGATGCCCCTATTTAATCTTCTTGGACACGAAGGTGTGAATGGCGAAGGTATTCGAACATTCAGGGTGCAAGAGGATTAAATATCAGAATACCTAAAATTTTGACTGTGGTTATGAATAGCAGTTTGCTCATCCATCTTCTTTTCCTAAGCAATGTTACTTAGAAAAGGGTAAAACTTCCCCTCGGTCCTGGTCTTCAGCCACGGAACTGGTCTCAGTTTCTTTTGAAATAAACTTCCCCTCGATCCTGGTCTTCAGCCACGGAACTGGTCTCAGTTTCTTTTGAAATATACTTCCCCTCGATCCCGATCTTCAGCCACGGAACTAGTCTCAGTTTCTTTTGAAATAAACTTCCCCTCTATCCTGGTCTTCAGCCACGGAACTGGTCTCGGTTTCTTCTTGTCGAGTTTCTTTTCTTGACAAGGAATGCTATCCGTCCTAACTGTCTTCATCAAACTTCTCGCCGATTCTTACTGGGGAGACGCCATTTGATGGAAAAAGATTTGATGTCAGACTTGCTGGGGAAACCCATTTGTCTGAACTATAGAGGTGCGCAAACTTCTCTGTTGGAGATGGCATTTGTCTGCTCTACTGGGGAAATGAGCCTCTTGAGAGGCTATTTTTCACTTGGTGATGTTACATCATACTTTTCTTCGAGATCTTTTCGGAGAAATGCCATGTGATGTGATCCAATTTTGAGGTGCTGATGACTTCATTACCATCAAATTTCTTGGGAGAAAAACCGATGTATTGCCGAGAGTATTCGGTTAAGAGGCTTTCTCTGGGGATTTTCCTTAATTCGGGAAAGCGGAAAATATCATCTTCAATGAAGAGTGATGTTCCAAAGGTGTCTGTCAAATGTCTTCTTACTTTTCAGAGGTTCAAGTTATCAAAGTGGTTGAGGATAGTCTCCAATCCAGAAATAAACAGGGAAGAGATTGCTTAGGCGTCACTTTTCAGACAGGGACAGAACTGACAACTTTATCGGTGAAAGGACTTTTATCACTTGGGGATGAGTATGACCAAAGCGATAGTAATGAAATGTGAATATGTATATGAATCAATTATGCATGATGTATGTATGTTTATGCTGATAAAACAGACGCGACATATAGACTAGTGAATGAACACGGCTGGATACTCGGCCACTGCGGGGGATGAAAAGTACCATCGGTTCAAGATAGCAATCCTGTCTTACTTAGGAGAGCTAGACCCTACTGGGGAGAAAGAACCATCAATTGGTCATCAGAGGTAAGAACTTTGTCGGGGATACCAGACGGGATATTATATCTGAAACGGTTGATCCTTCATTCAGGTGTACTGGTTTAGAAGGAGTACTTTGATTCTGCATTTTAAGGTTTAATTACCTTCGGAGAAGCCATCGATGTTCCTTTTTATGTTCAGTAGTAAAAAAGAATTGCCATCCTTATTTTAAAAGTAGAAGAAAATTTGAAAATTAAATTCATTTTTTTCAAGAATCATTGATCATGTTAAAAATGTCATTTTGTAAAGCAAAAATAAATGAGAATTGCAAACAAAAGCACTAGGGCTCAAATTTTATTGATAGAATCGTAATCAGCCAAGCGCGTGATCCCATAGAGCATTTACAAAGTTTAGAAAAATGGTAATTTAACGGAAAAAGGGCTACATTGAAACATAACGACCGCTACCCTTCTACTGACTTTGAATTTTGGACATCTTGAGCTTCTGTCGAAGATGACCTTGACTGCAGTCTTTCGATGGATGGTGTTACTGCTGGGGATTTAAGATTGTCGGACATAGTTACTTGCCATGAATCCCTAATTTTTTCCTAGATTGCCTTTTGAGGTTTCCAATCTATCGGGATGATTTTTTGCTTATGTATCAAATTTTTTCATGGACCGCCCTTTCGGATTTTCAATCCACCGAGACGTTTTTATTTTATTTTATTTAGGCGAAGTATTTCTTGACTATATCAACATTCGTGGGGTAGGTAAACTCCTCTCCATCCATGGTTGCAAATCTCAAGGCGCCGCCTGAAAATGCTTTCTTAACAACATAAGGGCCATCATAATTCGGGGTACATTTGCCCATGGAATCAGTGAGAAATGATTGTATCTTCTTGAGCACGAGGTCTCCTTTTCTGAAGACACGGGGTCTGAATTTTTTGTCGAACGCTTTCTTCATCCTTTGCTGATATAACTGACCATGGCATAAAACTGTCAATCTTTTTTCTTCGCTTAGGTTCAGTTCTTCGTACCGGTTTTGACACCATTAAGCTTCTGTTAGCTTGGCTTCCATCAATACCCTCATTGATGGGATCTCTACTTCTATGGGGAGCACTGCTTCCATGCCATATACTGGAGAGAAATGGGTTGCTCCTGTTGAGGTACGAACAGATGTGCGATAACCGTGAAGAGCATAGGGTAGCATCTCGTGCCAGTCTTTGTAGGTTACAACCATCTTCTGAATGATCTTCTTGATGTTCTAGTTAGCCACTTCTATTGCTCCATTCATCTTAGGCCGGTAGGGAGATGAGTTATGGTGTTCGATTTTGAACTCAACACACAACTCTTTCATCATCTTGTTGTTCAAGTTGGATCCATTGTTAGTAATGATCTAACTTGGAACACCATAGCGGAAGATGATATTGTTCTTGATAAATCGGACCACCACTTGTCGGGTTACATTGGTGTATGATACTGCTTCGACCCACTTGGTGAAGTAGTCAATGGCTACAAGGATAAACCGATGTCCGTTTGAAGCTTTGGGTTCAATCATGCCAATCATGTCGATTCCCCATATAGAAAAAGGCCACGGAGAAGAAAGAACTTTGAGATGCATTAGTGGTACATGAATTTTGTCTGCGTATTCTGACACTTGTGACATCTCCTCATGTACTTGTAGCAATCAGATTCCATTGCCAGCCAATAATACCCTGCTCTCAGAATTTTCCTCGCCATTGTGTGTCCATTGTCATGAGTGCCAAAGGAGCCTTCGTGAATCTCTTTCATCAACATGTTTGCTTCTTGTCTGTCTATGTATCTGAGCAAAACCATGTCGAAGTTTCTCTTATAGAGTGTTTCACCGTTCAGGAAGAAGTTGCCAGCCAGTCTTCTGAGAGTCTTCCTGTCTTTTCTTGATGCCTCATGTGGGTATTCTTGTTTTTGAAGGAAGCACTTGATATCGTGATACCATGGTTTGTCATCGGTGACTACTTCGATCCTAAAGATGTAAGCGGGTCTTTCAAGGCGCATTATGTCAACCTTAGGTACGTTATTCCAATGATTTATAACAATCTTGGAAGAGAGAGTGGATAGTGCATCAGCTATGTGATTTTCTTCACGAGGGATATGATGAAACTTGATTCTGTTGAAGAATGGTAACAAAATTCTCGCGTAGTCTTTGTAAGTGTTGAACCCTAATTTTTACCCCTAAGATTTCGCACATTTCATTTGCATCTCATACCACAAACAAGATCACAGTCTTTGTTTCTCCTGAGCATCTGTATATTATTTTCACTTGCTTTATATTTGACTGTGTTTACTAACCTCTAACCAAAATACCAAAAGAAATGCTGCAGTTTGCTTGTTTCTCTCTCTGTGTGTTTCGGTTTTGTAGGTTTGTCAATGTCAAAGGCATAACTTCAAATCAAATGTGGTTATTCATTCATGATCGAGTTCAGATGGATGTTTAACCTAATCTTGGTCAAACTATCAAGAGAATGTTCCAAATGCGAGTTATTTGCGCCAGTGGTTTATTTCTCAAGCAGTGACTGTTCAAAAATCAAGATGACTTATGTTGAGATTCTTCAGTTTATCAAGCAGTGGTTCATGTGATGTTTGGGTTCAGAAAGTCAGATTCAAATGGCTGTTGTTCAGTTATGGTTTGTTCTGTGGTAGCGGTGTTGCATATGTTATCAAAGGCTTGTGCAAAAAGTCAAGATTGGTTTTGGGCTAAAAATAAAGATCTGCTATTCATGATCCATTTTCATTTCCATTCCTTAAAGCATTTCTTTTTCTAAACCAATTCCTTTTTCCATTCACTAAACCATTTTTTTCTTATCCAATTTTATCCATTTGTCCATTTAAACAATTTCTAAACCATACCCTTTTCCATTCAAATTCTCAATTTTTGATTCAATATCCATTATCCATTTTCTTTTATCAAATCCATTCATTATCCGTTTCCATAAATATTTCATTAATCAATTTTCAATTCATATATCCATACATAAGTCATTATTCATTATCCAAATATTCAATTCATTATCCATCCAATATCATGTCCATTTTTTTTAATATTCATATCATTTACAATTTAGCCAAAAATAGTCCATTTTTCTATCATAATTTTACAAAAAAAAACAAAAAAAAAACCAAAATGCCAATATCATAAGCCCAATTCCACTATGTCATTACAAGCCCATGTACCAGTTACAAAAAAAAATCAATTGAAAAAAAAATGAAATGAATGAAGTTGTAAAGCTACATGGCCCACCATCGCCACATACATAGGCTTTTGAAAGAGAAATTCCAAGCTGAATCTCAAGTCAAACATGAAAACTACACCAAGCTTCATACACAGACACCACACGAGCTACTTCAAGCTACCACAACTTCAAAATATCTCACAATCCAAATCATCAACAGTACACGGCTCACTTTCTTTTCAAGCTGATAACAAAACAACAAGCTGTTACTAAAGCTCTACCTTCATAAAGCCAAAACGACTTGAAAAAAAAATTAAAACGCATTGCCAAAATTCAAAACGGCATACTTGAAGGCAACACAAAACGACACTGCAGTATAAGTAAAAACGACACAATGTGTTAGATGTCAAAATGCAACAGAAGAAAACTAAAAAAGCAACGCGTGAACTTATCAAAACGCAACATTCACATCAGTTAAAATGCAGAAACGACAAACCGCAAGAGCAAAACTGCAGCAAGTGAAAACCAAAACGCGAGCAAAGAGAGCGAAACGACAACGAATTCAAATTGCAAACTCACCTCCAATTCTTCTATAAAAGCAAGCACATCCTTCACAAATTTCTTAAGCTTTGAAAAGCCAATAAATCCCTGCAAAATTGAAACCAAAGCTTCAAAACCATAATCTCTTTTCACCTTCAATCCAAAACCTCCAATAAAATTTTTGCAGAAAATCCATTCAATCCTCATATTCAAGCCTTAAATCTTCAGCAATACACTCCCAAATTCATTCTCAACCTGCAGAAAAATTAGCAACAAAAAAAAGCCAATCCAAATTCACCACAAATTCCTTCAATATCCCAAACTTCTCACAACAACATCAATTTCGTAAGCATCATTTCAACAACAACACTCTCAAATTCAACAACAACAAATCCAGAGCGTTCAAAAGAAAAGAGAAAGAAGATTTGAAGCATTCCTAACCTGAATCTGAAGGTAATTTGGAGTTCTCGTCGAACTTTTCGCGATTCCAATTCGAGATATCAAAGCATCGCTACACGAAATTGAACGACTATTTGGAATCTACTTTGCGTTGTGATCATTTCTGTCTCATTTCCAAGCCGTTTCGTTCCGTTAGGTTTGACCGAGCTTCCTCTATTTTCCTTCGCCATGAATAGTTCCGGCCATGTTTTTTCTGAAGAAGAAGATAATGAAGCCTTAATTCTAACCTTTTCTTTTTTTATATTTTTAATGTTATGAGTTATTTGGGCCTAGGGCCCGTGTGAATTACTATTCTACCACCACCTTCTTTTTCTAATTCACCTCCCTCATATTTTTTTTTCTTTTCTATCCAAATCTTGTTTTCTCTCAATATTTTTTATTTCTTTTTTTTTTTTATGATTTTTTTTATTTGAAAACTCTTTTAATTTCTCTTGATTTTTTTTAATTCATTCTCACTTATTTGTTTTTTTTTATTTTCTTTTGATATTTTTAGTTCAAAATTTCTTTTAATATATCATGAGTTTTCATTTTATTCTTGATTTTATTTTGAATTCTTTATTGTTGGTTGTGTGGATCATAACTTGTTAGATCCACTTTTCTACATCTCTTTTCTTTTGATCGATAAAAGTCTAATGGATCTTGGAATTCCTTTGTTGAATTTTGATCAAGCCTAGATCGTTACCTTTTTTTCTTTTGGTGCGGTATTGATTTCGGATGACGATCTACATATCGTTCATCTAGCATGCATTAGCTCAAAGATCTATTGACCGGCCTCATTGTAGGGTAATTACTCCGCAAATTACTCGGCGATTGCTTATCATAGTGCAACATTATGACCCTTTATAGGAAACAATAAAAAATTAGTGATTATTTGTCTTTTGGTTCAAAACTTATGAGACTTGTTGTTAGGAGGCTTTGGTCTTATCAATCCTCTAATGAGTTCTCATTAACCTTGACCTAAGTGCAATTATTCAATTATTATTGATCACTTACTCTAACAACTAACAACTAATCACTAACTTACTAACAATACTATTGTACTAATCTTTTACAATTCCTTCTCGCTCCCTATCTCTCTTTTACTTTTATGCTCCATTATTATCATTTCATATCATGTTTATGCTTCCGCAATTTTACCTTTGTCCGTTGGACATATGTTTATGCTTCCGCAATTTTTCCTTTGTCCGTTGGACACATTTTTATGCTTATGCCTTTTTCTCTTTGTCCACTTTGACCTAAAACATTAATAAAGGCTAAAACCTCTAAAAAAACTTGTGCTTCTAATCTTGGACTATGGTTACTATCCTTTGCAATAGACATAGAGTTTTGCACCTAGACCTTGGACTTCAATGCTATTCTTGAATCCTTGGACTTAGAACTTGGACATCCAATGCAATTCTTGGAACCATGGACTTAGAACTAGGACATTTTCCCTTTGCTTTGGAATTATGGTTCGAAGACTTGGAAGCCTTGTGCTTTTGCTTGGTTTATGGTGAAGATAACTACATTTGTGGTTAGGCTATTTTTATCCTTAGCTTTTACTTTATGCTTTAGGATAGTCACTTCTTCTCCACCCATTTTTCAATTTTCAAAACTCTCCGCCTTTTTCAAAACTTTCTTGATTTCAAAACTTGAACTTCTTTCATAAGCAAACCTTGACTTTGTCAAGTGATTTTACTCTTTTCCTTTCATTTCTTAACAAATGTTAAACTACATAAGCATATTGACACCTTTTTTAAAAGACTTTAAAAAACATCAAACTCATCACTCTTCTTTTGTGCCCTCGTGCACTTTTTCCTTTAACTTTTTCATAAGTTTAGACATGATTCATCTCTTTAAGCGGAATTTTTCGCTTGGAAATGACGACTTGTCTTTACATTTTAAAATCAACCAAAACAAACAAATTTTTCATTCTTTGTACCACGAACTACGGGGTTTTGATCCTACATTGCACATCGTGGGTACGTAGGCATGAGGCGACAAGTCTCTCCAAACACAAAAATCTCAAAAAACAATTTCTCTTCTCATCTCCTCAATCACTTTTCAAACAAACATTTTCAGACCAAAAGCGGTAGATATTTCAAAGGGTTCCTATAGAGTACTATAGACGTTTTGGGTGTTAATACCTTCCCTTAACGTAACCAACCCCCCTTATCCAGTCTCTGTTCACTTGTTCTTGTTGTAGAGCTTGTGTAGGTTTTGTTCGCTCTTTTTCCTTTCCTTTTTGGATAAAATAAAAGTGTGGTGGTGACTCTTTCTTTTCGAGTTAAGTTAATCAATAGCTTACACTCATGATTTTGCCGCTACAGGAAAAGTGGCAACTCTACTGGGGACCTACTCCCTTGAGGGGTTTAGCCTACTTTGATTTATCTACTGCTTTTTGTCTGATTTGCTTGTTACTTGGTTATTCTGTTTGGGAGTTACTCTGCGTGTTCGAGATAGGTCCTATACCCGGACCAGAGTGTACTTTGAGATAGGAGGATGGTATAGTTAAGGGAGCTTTGAGGGAGTTGAATCCCGAAAAAGCAGAACATGAGAATCCATCCACTCGGTGGTTGCCTCTTTGGAATTACTGATGCCGATCGAGCGATCGTTGAAGGCATTACTTTTTCCATAGAAGCCTATAACACTGAGGAGCGTAGTAACCCTTAACCCATCTTAGCCTTTTTAGGATCGTGGTGCGGAAGCTATGAGGATGCAAATCCGACTTAGTTATTACGCGATGCCACACTCAGGTTAGATTCTCTTGAGGATAACTACCAACCTCCGAGCAAATCGGTGCGCTGGTGTGTCTTGTAGTGGATTGTGGACCCTGGGCACTCAGTTAGAACCGCTATTTTCTGCAGGTACAATGAAGACGAAACCTTAGTACATACCTTTTGTAGGAGGTTCTTAACTTTGACTTCATGCTCGTGACTCGGACCTTCGAACCCGTGTGCTTTGAGTGATCTTATTTGTGGTTGTTGCATCCATGCACTCTTGCATCCATGAGCATACATCTGCATTCTTCCAAGTTGTCTCAAAAACTCATTTCAACTGTCTTCTTCTTCAGTTATCTGTCCACCGTCAAGCTGTTTCCTCAACACAACTACGAAACTAGAGCTGCCGTTAGATTGAGAATGGAAAACCAAGAACAACACAATCCCGAAGTCAGAATGGAAATTGATGAGTTGAAGGCCGGGATGACCAAACTCACAGAAATGATGCATGTTCTGATTGCCAGGGGAGAACCACCTCAGAGGACTGTGATCTCTGAAATCTCACCTATTGTTGTTGACCCTCCACTGACTCAGCAACCAGCTTCTACTTGGCCAAAATTTGGGTTACCTCCGAATTATTCGCCACCCTTTGAAACTACTCTTATGGTTGTCCCGTCTGTACTGCCAGCATCTTCAGCTCCATTGTTCATTGAACCTCAACCTGTTGTGCATTCTGTTGCTCAAGCTATTCCTAAGAATCCTTTCGTGTACCATGCTGCTGGTCCACAATCTGAAATTCAGGGAGAACCTGGATACATTGAAGAAGTCAGAGGCAATGGAAAACTCTAGACAAAAGGATAAGAGGTGTCGAAGGAAGTGATGTCTTTAGTGCTACCGCAATGGACACGTGCTTGGTTTTCGACTTGGTTATACCTGCAAAATTCAAAACTTTTGACTTTGAGAAATACAAGGGGAACACCTGTCCCAGAAGCCACTTAGTGATGTACTGCCGCAAGATGGCTGCTCATGCCAAAAATGACAAACTGCTCATTCACTGTTTCCAAGACAGCTTGAGTGGGGCTTTAATGAAATGGTATATGGGACTTGAGAAGAACTGTATCCAAAGCTGGAAAGACTTGGCTAATGCTTTCTTGAAGCAATATAAGTACAATCTGGACATGGAACCTGACCGTCGTCAATTGCAGAATATGTCTCAGAAAGAAAAAGAATCTTTTAAGGAGTATGCTCAGCGCTGGAGAGAGCTAGCTGCTCAAGTGGAGCCACCATTGGCTGAAAAAGAATTGACTGGATTGTTCATGGATACTCTTCATCCACTCTTTTGGGAAAAGATGATAGGCAGTGTATCATCTGGTTTTGTTGACCTAGTCACTATTGGAGAAAGACTAGAAGAAGGTATCAAAAAAGGAAAGATTACCAATGTTGAAGCCTTTAGTGGTGCTAAAAAGTATGCTGGGAATTTTCAAAAGAAAAAGGATGGCGATACCCATGATGTTTCAGTTGAAGGTAAACCTCGTCGCAAACAACAACAATATGTAGCTGCAGTTGCTCCGGTTGTCAATGCTAAAACAGTTCAAGCTCCTCGTCAGCCTGTTAAACAGAATCAGAATCGCAATAGGGTTAACTTTGATCCTATCTCGATGTCCTACACTGAGCTGTATCCATGTCTTGTTTAGAAAGGTTTGATTATAACGAGTGATCTACCTCATCCTCCAAATACTCTCCCATCCGGCTATAGGGCTGATCTTCACTGTAAGTTCCATCGAGGTGGGACATGCCATAACTTGGAAGGCTGCTATGCATTGAAAGCTAGAGTACAAGAATTAGTGAACTCAAAGATTCTGACTTTTCTTGATGACAATCACAATGTTGTCAACAATCCTTTGCCAGAGCATGCTAAGTGAAGTTTGAGTCAGTTCAAATGGATCATCTCCTAAAAGCCAGTGTTTCAAACAGGACAACTCATCCTTGTTGCTAATTAGTCACTATGCCTTGTTTCTTTCTGTTTGCATTTTTCTTTGATTGTATTTACTATTTGCTTTCGAACTTTATTTATACTTTCATGGTAATTTCAATGAAATGAGCATTGCAATTTTTTGATTCAAATTCATTTATATCCAATGTGTGCATCTTTATGCTTTCTTTTTCACAAACAAAAATATATCTCCTGTTCACTTTCTTTATCAAACTTTTGTTTATGCAAAGATTGGATGGAGGATGATGAAAACGAAATACCTAAAATTGCTGGATTGTATGCTTTCAATTTAAACTTGGCTGATGATGTACATGCATTGTTTCAACTCCCAAACACTGGAGAAATAAGGAAGTTAATCCCTTATCAATCCCTTCGAGCCTAGAAGTTGGAGTTTCTTTCTGTACGAAAAAACCCGCAATTTTAACCTGGGGATGGGTAGTTCTCAGTTAATTTGACTGTGTATTTAAACACAAGAGAATCATTGCAATCATAAGCTTTCCTTCACACACATCAAAGAAGTGTCGAAGATGTCTTCCAAATCAAAAGCCAATGATGGTTCACTGTAATCATTAAGCGAGGCAGTCACTATCTATCAACAAAAAAAAAGAAAAAAAATCAAAAGAAAAGCCCGCTAAGTCAAAACCTATGAAGGAGACTTAGGAAAAAATTGGGACATCCCGCTGACTGTAAGCTCAAATGACACAGTTCAGGCAAAAGTTAGGGATAACAAAAGAAAAATCAAGAGATTACCAAAATCCTCAAAGACAAAATGAGTTGACTGAGGTCTTCATCAAAAACAACAAAATGTTGTAAGAAATAGTGATTGCCATCTCAAAAATCCCAAGGCCCTTGATCCATCATCATAACAGTGTTGCAATTAATCTCCTGGAACTTGAATGCATAGTTTGAATTAACTGAGCATAGGACTGGAGATCATCATGAAGAATGGGTTGGGTACAAATAAACTTTGAGCCTATATCCTTTGTTTCAAAAACCTCGAACTAGACCATGTTACAACCTTCAAGAGACCTAATTGAAGCCAGGTTTCTTTTGAAAGCATACTACAGCAAGGTTGCGTAAATTGACTCCTAAGATTATTGCCAATCATTTGGTTTGATGTCTTACCTTTGCTTTCTCTATCATTTTGAATGTCTTAACCGCTGTGTTTTGACAACTGATTCATTTTCTTTACATCAATAATGTCATTCCAAAAATAATTTTTGATTTCAATAATTGCATGAGCTTTGCATTAAAATTACCATGTTTGTTTGAATAATCCTATTAGCAGGCAAACTTTCCTCATCAAGAATTTTCAAACAGTCGAGAAACTTGGTCAGTGATCCTATCAGGGGCATCACCTCCAGATCCTGTTGTGAATCAGTTCAAGATTTGTTGCTCAGTGCAATTCACTCTCAGAATTGGTTAGCCAGAAGATCTCTTTCAAGATTCATATTGAGTTTACCCTTCTCACCATTCATTTCAAGAACTGAAGCCATGATCAGTTCATCCCCAACAATATTCAAGCTGAAGCCATGATCAGTTTATTCTCAACAATCATTTCAAGAATTGAAGCCATGATTAGTTCATTTTTCCCCTGCAGCAGTCAAACTGAAGCTATGATCAGTTTATCTTCATCAGTCAATCAATCTGGGGCAGTCTTCTTCAAGAACCCTCAAGATTTCTTTCCTCAAAAGACCATCAGCCTGATACAATTCATAAGTGTGACAAAGATGTGTTCAATATCTTCTCTCCAAGCAGAATGGGCAGTGTTCCCTGTGTTGAGGAATCAGAGTTCCATTCTTCCCTCACAAAAGAGTCTATTTCAGTTGTCCCTGTAACACCCCATTTTAATTATTTAATCATCGTGTGTTATTTTGAATTGTTTGGCCTTGTTAAGGGTCTATGTTTGAGTGCGTAGGGATAATAATAAGATAGTAATGAATAATGTGGGGGCATATCCAATAATAGTAGTATGGAGTAGATTATTATTATTATGCCTAATATTATTATTATTATTATTATTATTATTATTATTAATAGTATTGAACTTAAGATTATTAAATATTAATTTGAGTATTATTATTATTATTATTATTAGTATCACTACTAATATTATGATAATAAAATAAAAATCTGATTTAATTAGTAATATGGTTAGTGGGAGGAAAATAAGGAAAATAAACATTAATCAGAACTAGGGGCAGTTTATCCATAACCTTGTTTTCACAAAGAAAGGGTTAGAGAATGAATAACAAGGGAAGAATAAATGCTAGGGCAATCTCCAGATCCAATTTTCGCAGGATTTTAATCAAGAATTCGAGGTAAGGGGGGATAATGGGTTCAATATAGATGCTAATACCATGTAAGGGTGGTGAGGGTTCCTCCCTTTTAGAAATTTTCGTATTGTGTTTGAATTTGAATTATCTGCTTGATTGTGTGAAATCCTTTATATTATGCTGATATGAATTCTAAAATTCGTGTGATTGAAACTCTACTGTGTTGTTATTATGGATCTGTTGCAGATCTGTTTTTGTGCAGGTTGAGAGAACGAAACTAGATCTAAGACTGTAATTTTGATTAGTAATGATAGGTGAAAGAAGTAAGATGAAAAATAAGACCTAAACTGATGTAGAAACAAGTTTAGGACTGAATTGGAGTGAAAAAGTGAAGATCCCGTAGCAGAATTCGGACTGGTGTGGAAAATTGGAAATTCAGGGTTTCACTGCCCATACGCGTAACAGGCTAGTCATTACGCGTATGGCAAGGAATTACGTGGGAATACGCGTACGAAGCTTACTTTTAACATGGCCATCTACCCGTACGTATAACAGTACGCGTACGGAGAGTATTTAAGCGTAACTAGATCTGGAAGTGGAATTTTGAGGGAATAACGTCTCTGCTCGTATGCGTAATAGGTAGGGCAATACGTGTATGGCAGGGCGGGGGGAGAGGTATTACGCGTATGATATGCAGCAGGATGGGCGAGCGAGCTGGGCCATACGCTTACGGCCATGGCAATACGCGTATGACCAGCGAGAGTGTAGAATTTTTCCGTTTTCGCGATTTCCTTCCTGTTTTCGCGTCCGAAGCGGTTTATTTTGGATTGAGAGGTTGGGAATAGATGTCAGAACCTGAGAAATGTAGAATTGGTGATAAAAATAATTGATTTAGTAATTGTAGGTGAATTGATTAGATAGTTAACTAATTATCGACGTGTGAGGCGTTTTCTGTTGTGGTGCGTATCTTGGTGAATAGATATCGGATGTATGATCAGGAGGATCGTGAGGATGTGGAATTAATATTATACATGTGTGTCATATGCATAAATATCGTCATGCATTCATGGTGTATTGGTGGTGATGAGTCATTGCTCAGGAGGAGATATGTGGCTCATCTAGGCTCCAATGTGGAGTATGGTGGGATAGATCATTGCCAAGTAGGGGTGTATATGATCTATTTGAATTCTATTATGAATCGGGTTCGATTGAATGAACCATGGTGTTTTGGTACCACATGCATTGTGTCAGTTGTTGAGTCACATTGCATCTTTTTATGTCTATTGAATTATGTATGAAGATGACAAGTGTGTCGTGATAATATGTGACTATGTGTGATGGTGTGATTACTACTCTTATCATATATTATGCACTAGTATTTATTGAATGTAGTTCTCACCCCTTTGTTGTTTGTTGCGTCTGTGCTTCTCCGGAAGTACAGATAATCCAGGTACTTGAGTGTGCATGGAGTGTGTGTTGCTTGATCAAGTCTTAGCAGTCGCTCTAATACGTAACACGGGATTTGGGAATTATTCTATCATTTTTTATTCGTTATTTATTTGTTACGTATCATTTGTTTTTTTTATTATTGAACTTATGGTGGACCATGTTTTATGTGGATTTTTGACGATTGTTGGCATATTGTCGTGATTAAATAAAAGCATTAAATTCCGCTTTTCTATTTCGTTAATGGAAAGAGTTAAGGTGTTGGTTTTAAATGACGTGACATCCTAATTTTGGTTGTAAACTCTGATTATTTTAGTAATATTTCTTTATTTTATAAAAATGAGAAAGTGGGGTGCTACAATTGATATCAGAGCAGGTCGGTCCGTCCGGCCAGGTGTAGCAGTAGAGTCTATCTTTAGAATAGGAGTCGATTGTGTGATCTAACCGTATGTTGATTGTTAACCAGTATGGCAGGAAGGAATGATGCTGCTCTTGCTGCTGCTATGCAAGCTATGGCACAAGCGGTAGAGAACACTAATCAGGCTGAGGGTGTGAAGTTTTGCGACTTAGCACAGTTCCAGAGCAATATGCTGCCTACATATGAGGGAGCTATTCTAGATCCTGAGGCTGCACAGAAATGGCTGAAGGCAATTGAGAAGATCTTCAGGACCATGGGATGCATTGATACTCAGAAAGTACGGTTTGGTACTCATATGCTGGAAGGAGAGGCAGAGGTCTGGTGGGACAATAGCCGCCAGAGGTTGGAAGCTGTGGGTACTGAGATTACTTGGACAGTGTTTCAAACTGAGTTTTTGGAAAAGTACTTTCCGGAAGATATTCGTAGTGCAAAAGAGATTGAATTCTTGGAGCTGAAACAGGGTAATATGACTGTTGCTGAATATGTTGCTCGGTTTGAAGAGTTGGTACAGTATTGTGCTCATTACAATACGGAAGAAGCTAAGAATTCGAAGTGCTTGAAGTTTGAGAATGGGCTGCGTCCCGAGATCAAACAGGGCATTTCTTATCAGAAGATAAGGAATTATCCAGAACTGGTTAGCAGAAGTAGAATTTATGATAATGATAACAGGGCCCGAATTGCTCATTACAAGGCTGTGAGTGACCAGAAGGGTAAGCAGAGGTTTGGGGGTACTCCTTACAGTGCTCCAACTGATAAGGGAAAACAGAAAGCTGTTGTGGGGAAGAAACCAAAAGAGGGAGGAGTGGTTCGTGATACTCTCGAGTGTTTCAGATGTGGTGGCGCGGGTCACCGTGCTAATAACTGTCCGAATGAACTGAAGAAGTGTTTCAAGTGTGGGCGACCAGGTCATGTTATAGCAGATTGTAAGGCCGATATGCCTACCTGTTATAACTGTGGAGCAAAGGGTCATATCAGCACTCACTGTGAGAAGCCCAAGAAATCTCAGGCCAGTGGAAAAGTGTTTACCTTGGTGGGAGCCCAATCCACCAATGAGGAGCGTTCCGTCAAAGGTAATTATTTTATTAATGATATTCCTTTGATTTCTATCATTGACACGGGTGCAAACCACTCGTTTATTTCTGTTGACTGTGTGAAGAGATTAGGAATTGTTTCGTCTACTCTAGATTAGAGGATGACGATTGAAATGCCGTCTATTGGTTCTGTGGTTACTTCCTTGGTGTGTATGAAGTGTCCGTTGACTATGTTTGGAAGAGATTTCAGAGTGGACTTGATTCGTTTTCCACTCAGTAATATCGATGTTATTTTGGGGATGACCTGGTTGGAGTTCAACCGGGTTTACATTGATTGCTTTAGGAAGACGTTATTATTTCTCACTCCTGAGGAGGAAGCATTAGCGGATTCTTTGTCTATCAGAGAGTTGAGAACATTGTTGGAGGATGAAGCTAGGATGTTTGCAGTGTTTGTCTCATTATCTATTGAAGGCAAGACTTCAGTTAATGAGTTACCGGTGGTGAGTGAACTTCTTGAAGTATTTCCAGATGACATTACAGAATTGCCTCCGACGAGAGAAGTCGAGTTTACCATTTATCTTGTTCCTGGTACCAGACCTATATCTATGGCACCGTACATGATGTCTGCATCAGAATTGGCAGAGTTGAAATCTCAGATAGGAGAATTGCTTGATAAGAAGTTTATTAGACCGAGTGCGTCGCCGTGGGGAGCTCCAGTATTTTTGGTGAAAAAGAAGGATGGTAGTATGCGCCTGTGCATTGATTACCGTCAGTTGAATAAAGTGACCATTAAAAATAAATATCCACTTCCAAGGATTGACGACTTAATGGATCAGCTTGTGGGAGCTCGTGTTTTCAGGAAAATTGATTTGAGGCCGGGTTTCCATCAGATTAGAGTAAAGGAGGATGATATTCAGAAGACTGCGTTTAAAACTCGCAATGGACATTACGAATATGCAGTGATGCCTTTCGGAGTGTCTAATGCGCCGGGTGTGTTTATGGAGTATATGAATCGTATTTTTCACTCTTATCTGGATCAGTTTATTGTGGTATTCATTGATGATATAATGATTTATTCTAAGTCTGACGAGGACCACGTATAACACTTGATGTTATTTCTGTGCTTTTGAGGTTGGCATTTATTTTGCTAAAGCTACTCTAGCAGCAAGATGTTGTAACATGAAGTTCTAAGTTGCTGCATTCAACATGTCGAATAAAGATGTCCCATACCTGCTCATAGGACATCGCGTTGTGGATTAAGTTTTTAAAGCAGTTTTTGTTGCTGTGTATTGTTACTAAATATTCAGTGAATATTTGTTTATCCTATGTGGCATCCAAAGCATTTTTGGATTGTGATTATTTGTTGGTTTTTCGGATTTGCTGCTGTTTCTAATTATGGAGACATAATAGGAAACTTTGGATTGAAGACCTATTTTGTTGGAGTTAATTTTGCAGATTTGTGAGCAGTTTATTTGCTGCGTTTTTGAAGCCCAATTCAGTCCAGATTAAATGCTATATATTGACTGATGTAAACCTAGTTTAGGTGTTGAACTTACTTGTGTTTTGTTAGGGTTTCGAGTGTATTTTGTGAGCCTAACTGGTATCATTCTGATAACAGTATAAGGACTGGTTTGTTTTGTGTTTTAAGTTCTGTCAGTTACTCATAAGCTTTTAAGCATTGAGTTTCTTGTGTGTCAATTCTCATAAGCTTTGAAGTATTGAGAATTGTGTGTTTTGAAAGTGTGACTTTCGGTTTGTTACTTGTGTGGAAAGGTACCAATCACAGGTTGTGGTTGTAAAGGGATTTGAGGAGGGCCTCATACCTAGGTGAGTCTTAGGTAGAAGTCATAGGAAGGGTAGTGATTAAGTGATCAGATTATTCGGTGTTTGTATGATCTGTGAATTGATACTATCGTATATTGGTTTCGTCCCTAGCTTGGTAGCCCCCAGAGTAGGTGTGTTAGACCGAACTGGGTAAACATATCACTGTGTTAGTTACTTTCTGCACTATTATTTTATTTGTTATCTTGTTCATTGTGTTGGATATCAGTGTCTCAACATCTGTATAGGACATATGATATCTGTGCCAGAATTTCAATTGGCATCAAGAGCTTGCACCCTTAATTGGTTCTGGGTGAGATTCAGGGAAGGTACTTTCTGGTACAATGGACAAGGATGGAGGATTTATGAACAAACCACCTCTGCTTGATGGTTTCAACTATGACTATTGGAAATCAAGGATGATAGCATTCATCAAATCCATGGATGATCAAGCATGGAAAGCTGTTATAAAAGGATGGGAGCCCCCAAAGGTTAAAGATGAAAAAGGTACCCCTACTGATGTGGTGAAGGAAGAGGAAGACTGGGATGATGCAGATTACAAAGGGTCCGTGGGAAATTCCAAAGCCATGAATGCATTGTTTAATGGTGTCAACAAGAATATCTTCAGGTTGATTGAACATTGCACCATTGCAAAAGAGGCGTGGGAGGTCTTGAAGGTGGCTCATGAAGGGACTTCGAAGGTGAAGATGTCAAAACTTCAACTTCTCATTAGCAAGTTTTAGAGTTTGAAGATGAAAGAGGATGAGAGCATTCATGATTTTCACATGAACATTATTGAGATAGCTAATGCCTCTAGTGCCCTAGCTGAAAAGATGTCTGACAGCAAACTGGTCAAAAAAATTCTCAGATCTCTACCTAAGAGATTTGACATGAAAGTGACTGCTATAGAGGAAGCTCAGGATATAGACAAGATGAAAGTAGATGAACTGGTGGGATCTCTTCAAACATTTGAATTAGGGATCAGTGAAAAGTCTGAAAAGAAGAAGAGCATAGCTTTTGTGTTAAATGCTGGTGACTCAGAAGATGAAGGTGACCTGGTCAGAGATGAAGGGGTGTCTAAAGTTCTGGTATTGCTTGGAAAACAATTTAACAAAGTGTTGAAAAGGATTGACTGGAAGTCGAGAGCAAATGCTCAGAATAAGTCACTCGACATCAGTAAGAACCAAGATGGAGGCAGAAGATCCAAAACTGAAGAAGACTCCAATCAAGGGAAGAGAGTTCAGTGTTTTGAATGTGAGGGATATGGGCACATAAAGACTGAGTGTCCCACGTATCTCAAAAGGCAGAAGAAGGGCTTATCAGTGTCTTGGTCAGAAGGAGAGTCTGAGAGTGATCTTGAAGAAGAATTAGCAAAATTGGTGACAGCTTTGACTGGGATCTGCAAGGCTGATGGAGAAACTACTTGTGAGTCTGACTCTGACAAAGAATCCTATGTTGGAGAACTCACTAAGGAAGAAGTCTTCACAGGATTTTCAGAGTTGTGTATCAAGAATGAAGAAAGGTGCCAGATAATATTGGAACAGAAGGTTCTGATAGCTCAACTAGAAGCTGAGAAGGAAGAACATCTATCAACCATTGCTGATCTGAAAGAGGAGGTTGAGTGGCAAAAGTCAAAACTTGACAATATGACCAAATCTATAAGAATGCTGAACAATGGTACCACACAGCTGGATGAGATTCTTCAGACTGGGAAAGATGCTGGAAATGTGCAAGGCCTTGGTTTTAACAATCAAGCAGAGACTTACAAGAAGCCTGTATTGAAGTTTGTTCCTCAGAAAATAAAGCAAGAAGAGGGGATGTCAAGTCACATGTCTCAACATCAGATGAAGCATCAGAAAAGAGTGTGTAGATCAAAGTATAAACCATAGAGATGCTATTACTGTGGAAAGATTGGTCACTTAAAGTCCTTTTGCTACAAGCTGCACGACCATCCCAAAACTGCTCAGCAACAAAATAAAGGACAGAGTTGGGGTAAAGTGAATAGAAGATGGACTCCTAGACAAATGATGGTTGGTCTCATAGCACATACCTCTCTTTGAGCATCTGCAAGAGAAGATTGGTACTTTGACAGTGGTTATTCAAGACACATGACTGGTGTGAAGAAATTCCTGTCAGATATCAAGCCTCACTCCACCAATTATGTCACTTTTGGGGATGGATCAAAGGGTGAAATAAAAGGTGTTGGAAAGCTGGACTACACAAGACAACCAAATCTGGATCGTGTTCTATTTGTCAAAGGGCTGACCGCAAATTTAATCAGTATAAGCCAACTGTGTGATCTAGGTCTTCTGAATGTCTAGTAACCAATGAGAAAGATGAAGTTGTTATGAGGGGAACCAGGTCTAAGGATAACTGCTATTTGTGGAATCCTCAAGAACCTGAAAGTATGTCTACTTGTTTGATGTCAAAGGAAGATGAAACCAAGCTATGGCATCAGAAATTGGGTCACTTACACCTGAAAGGGATGAAGAAAGTTATGTCAAGTGAAGCTGTTAGAGGTATTCCCAAGCTGAAGATTGATGAGGATAAAATATGTGGTGAATGTCAAGTTGGGAAGCAAACAAGGGTTTCACACAAGAGGCTTCAACATCTTACCACAACTTCTAGAGTTCTGGAACTTCTTCACATGGACTTAATGGGACCTATGTAGGTTGAAAGTCTTGGTGGGAAGAAGTATGCCTATGTTGTTGTAGATGACTACTCCAGATTCACTTGGATAAGTTTTATCAGAGAAAAGTCTGAAGTATTTGCATCCTTCAAGGAGTTGTGTTAAAGGATTCAACGGGAAAAGGATTGTGGTGTTATTCGAATCAGAAGTGATCATGGGAAAGAGTTCGAAAATAGCAGGTTTGAAGAGTTCTGCTTATCTGAGGGAATCACTCATGAATTCTCATCACCGATCACTCCTCAGCAGAATGGTGTGGTGGAACGCAAGAACAGGACTATACAAGAGTGTGCAAGAGTCATGATTCATGCCAAAAAGCTTCCATATCATTTTTAGGCTGAAGCCATGAATACTGCTTGCTATATACACAATAGGGTGACCATCAGATCAGGTACTTCTGTCACTCTTTATGAGCTATGGAAAGGTAGAAAGCCAAATGTGAAGTATTTCCATGTGTTTGGGAGTAAGTGCTATATCTTGGCGGATCGTGAGCAGAGGCGAAAGATGGATCCCAAGAGTGAGGAAGGGATATTTTTGGGATACTCTACAAACAGTAAAGCATATAGGGTATTTAATTCCAGAACTAAGGTGATGATGGAATCCATAAATGTGGTGGTTGATGACTCTGGCAAAGACGAAGATGTCCCAGATGATATTGGAGCATGTCTGCCCATGAACAATGAAATCTACCAAGACATTGAGTCTGTAGAAGATAGTGCTCAAGAAACCAACACTAGACCTGAGAATGAAGAGGTAGAGGATGCTAACAGGGGACCTTCTATAAGGATTCAGAAGGATCACCCTAAGGAATTGATTATTGGAGATCTGAATGAAGGTGTAAGAACCAGAGCGAGGGAGACTGTGTCAAATGCATGCTTTGTTTCAAAGATTGAACCAAAGAATGTCAAAGAAGCATTGACAGATGAGTTCTGGATAAGTGCTATGCAAGATGAACTCTGTCAATTCTAGAGGAATGAAGTTTGGGAACTGGTACCACGACCAGCAAGAACAAATGTGATTGGAACAAAATGGGTTTATAAGAATAAGTCTGATGAACAAGGAGTTGTTACCAAGAACAAAGCCAGATTAGTTGCTCAAGGATACACACAGATTGAAGAAATAGACTTCGATGAAACATTTGCTCTTGTGGCTCGATTGGAATCTATCAGATTGCTGCTAGGAGTGGCATGTTTGTTGAAATTCAGATTGTTTCAAATGGATGTCAAGAGTGCTTTTCTGAATGGCTATCTTAATGAGGAAGTCTATGTTGAGCAGCCTTAAGGGTTTGTGGATCCAAATTTTCCTGATCATGTTTATAAGCTGAAGAAGGCTCTGTATGGGCTGAAACAAGCTCCACGAGCTTGGTATGAAAGACTGACTGAGTTCTTAGTCAACAATGGGTACAAGAAGGGTGGTATTGATAAAACACTTTTTGTCAAGGAGAAGGATGGGAAACTAATGATTGCTCAGATTTACGTAGATGATATTGTGTTTGGTGGGATGTCGGATGAAATGGTCCAACATTTTGTCAACCAAATGCAGTATGAATTTGAGATGAGCTTGGTAGGTGAATTGACCCACTTCCTTGGATTACAAGTCAAGCAGATGGAAGATTCCATTTTTATTTGTCAGAGAAAATATGCGAGGAACATTGTGAAGAAGTTTGGACTGGATAATACCAAGCATAAGAGGACTCCTGCTCCTACTCACTTGAAGTTATCCAAAGATGAAAAGGGAGTGAATGTTGAACAAAGTTTGTATAGAAGTATGATTGGCAGTTTGCTGTATTTTACAGCAAGTTGGCCAGACATAACTTTTGCTGTTGGTGTGTGTGCAAGATATCAAGCAGAACCCAAGGTCAGTCACATTAATCAAGTGAAGAGAATTCTAAAGTATGTGAGTGGTACATGTGATTATAGGTTGCTTTACTCCCATGACTCAAGTCCCATTTTAGTAGGTTACTGTGATGCTGATTAGGCCGGAAGTGCTGATGATAGGAAGAGTACCTCTGGAGGATGTTTCTTTTTAGGAAATAATCTTATTTCATGGTTTAGTAAGAAGCAAAATTCAGTATCCCTTTCTACTGCTGAAGCTGAGTACATAGCAACTGGTAGTAGTTGTGCTCAACTGGTATGGATGAAGCAGATGTTATCTGAGTATAATGTCACACAAGATGTCATGACACTATTTTGTGACAACCTGAGCGCTATTAATATTTCCAAAAATCCCATTCAACACAGCCGGACTAAGCACATTGATATCAGACATCACTTCATCAGAGAACTTGTGGAGGACAAAGTCATAACTCTTGAGCATGTGAGCACAGAAAATCAGCTTGCTGATATATTTACCAAGGCTCTGGATGCAGTTCAGTTTTAAAACCTGAGGAGCAGACTTGGGGTTTGCATTCATGAAGAACTATAGCAATTAATGTTCCTTCTGGCTACCAGATTGGAAAGAGTAAAGGAGGTTCTGGTAGTGCAGTGTGTGAATGGAGGGAAAATGTTGAAGTTTGAGCATGACACTTGGTCATGTGATGTGGTGTTTATTCTGGTTTATTTTAACTTGTTCTACTTTCCTTTGGCATATTTATGGCTAAAAAGGGGGAGTAGTATGTGTGTGTGGGGAGTGCTTGTGTGGTTGTGCTGCTGCAGTAGTTGAGGGGGAGAATGTGAAATGTTGTATGCAGCTGAAGGGGAGTGCTGCTATGCTGCTTTGATGTGTTGTTTGCTGTGCTGTGTGTTGTATGTAGCTGAAGGGGAGTGCTGCTATGCTAGATGTTTTTTTGCTGTGTGATGTTGGTATTTCGCTGCTGTCTGATATGGATGTTTTTTGTGTGCTGCTTGCTGCTTCTTTGCAAGTTTTTTGTGTGTGTAGTTTTATCCAAAATAAGCCAAAGGGGGAGATTGTTATTTCTGTGCTTTTGAGGTTGGCATTTATTTTGCTAAAACTACTCTAGCAGCAAGATGTTGTAACATGAAGTTCTAAGTTTCCGCATTTAACATGTCGAATGAAGATGTCCCATACCTGCTCATAGGACATCGCATTGTGGATTAAGTTTTTAAAGCAGTTTTTGTTGCTGTGTATTGTTACTAAATATTCAGTGAATATTTGGTTATCCTATGTGGCATCCAAAGCATTTTTGGATTGTGATTATTTGTTGGTTTTTCGGATTTGCCGCTGTTTCTAATTATGGAGACATAATAGGAAACTTTGGATTGAAGACCTATTTTGTTGGAGTTAATTTTGCAGATTTGTGAGCAGTCTATTTGCTGCGTTTTTGAAGCCCAATTCAGTCCAGATTAAATGCTATATATTGACTGATGTAAACCTAGTTTAGGTGTGGAACTTACTTGTGTTTTGTTAGGGTTTCGAGTGTATTTTGTGAGCCTAACTGGTATCATTCTGATAACAGTATAAGGACTGGTTTGTTTTGTGTTGTAAGTTCTGTCAGTTACTCATAAGCTTTTAAGCATTGAGTTTCTTGTGTGTCAATTCTCATAAGCTTTGAAGTATTGAGAATTGTGTGTTTTGAAAGTGTGACTTTCGGTTTGTTACTTGTGTGGAAAGGTACCAATCACGGGTTATGGTTGTAGAGGGATTTGAGGAGGGCCTCATACCAAGGTGAGTCTTAGGTAGAAGTCATAGGAAGGGTAGTGATTAAGTGATCAGATTATTCGGTGTTTGTATGATCTGTGAATTGATACTATCGTATATTGGTTTCGTCCCTGGCTTGGTAGCCCCTAGAGTAGGTGTGTTAGACCGAACTGGGTAAACATATCACTGTGTTATTTACTTTCTGCACTATTATTTTATTTGTTATCTTGTTCATTGAGTTGGATATCAGTGTCTCAACATCTGTATAGGACATCTAATATCTGTGCCAGAATTTCACTTGAGAATTGCATTGCAGGTGTTGAAGGATAATAAATTGTTTGCAAAGTTCTCGAAATGTGAATTCTGGTTGAAGACCGTGAGTTTCTTGGGTCATGTTATTTCTGGTGATGGCATAGCGGTGGATCCATCTAAAGTAAGTGCGGTACTTCAGTGGAAGCCTCTGAAGACAGCGACGGAAATTAGAAGCTTTTTGGGTTTGGCAGGTTATTATCGAAGATTCATTGAAGGGTTTTCTAATTTGGCATTACCATTGACTCAGTTAACTAGAAAGAATCAAGCTTTTGTGTGGGATGCGGCTCGTGAGGAAAGTTTTGAAGAATTGAAGAAGAAATTGACTATGGCACCGGTGGTAATTCTACCAAGTCCAAGTGAACCTTTTGTGGTGTATTGTGATGCGTCTAAGATGGGATTAGGCGGTGTGTTAATGCAAGATGGCAAGGTGGTAGCATATGCTTCGCGGCAATTGAGGGTACATGAGAGAAATTATCCTACTCATGATCTTGGATTAGTTGCAGTGGTTTTTGTATTAAAAATTTGGAGACATTATTTGTATGGATCGAGATTCGAAGTATTCAGTGATCACAAAAGTCTGAAGTATTTGTTCGATCAGAAGGAATTGAATATGAGGCAACAAAGATGGTTGGAGTTCTTGAAAGACTATGATTTTAATCTGAGTTATCATCCGGGGAAAGCTAATGTTGTAGCAGATGCACTAAGTCGGAAGACAATTCACATGTCGGCATTAACGGTAAGAGAAATCGAATTGATTGAACAGTTCAGAGACTTGAGTATGGTTTGTGAAACTACGCCAGAGAGTGTTAGGTTGGGTATGCTTAAGGTGAATAATGACTTCTTGGATGTAATTGAGGAAAATCAGAAACTTGATGTGAAGCTAGTGGACTTGATGCCTACGGGAGGAGGTGATCCTGATGGTGACTTTAAAGTGGATAATGTTGGAGTATTGAGATTCTGGGGCAGAATTTGTGTACCGGATAATGTGGAATTGAAGAAGGCAATAGAGGAGAGTCACCGGAGTAGCTTGAGTATCCATCCAGGAGCTACGAAAATGTATCATGACTTAAAGAAATTATTTTGGTGGTCCGGTATGAAGAAGGGCATAGCTCAGTTTGTTTATGCTTTTTTGACATGTCAGAAGTCCAAGGTGGAGCACCAGAAACCTTCGGGGTTAATGCAACCATTGGAAATTCCAGAATGGAAGTGGGACAGTATCACTATGGACTTTGTGACAGGGTTGCCAAATACGGCGAGAGGCTTCAATGCTATTTGGGTAGTAGTGGATCGGCTTACGAAATATGCACATTTTATACCAATTAACATCAGTTTTTCGTTGTCAAAGCTGGCGGAGATTTATATCAGAATAATTGTGAAGCTTCATGGTGTTCCGTCGAGCATAGTATCAGATAGAGATCCGAGGTTCACTTCAGAGTTTTGGAAGAGTCTGCAGGAAGCCTTGGGTTCTAAATTGAAGTTAAGCTCGGCTTATCATCCACAGACCGATGGTCAGTCAGAGAGGACTATTCAGTCGTTGGAAGATTTGCTGAGAGCCTGTGTGTTGGAGAAAGGTGGTGCGTGGGATACTCATTTACCATTAATTGAGTTCACGTACAACTATAGTTACCATTCGAGTATTGGAATGGCACCTTTCAAAGCTTTGTATGGTAGGAGGTGTAGGATGCCTCTGTGTTGGTATGAGACTGGTGAGAATGTGGTGCTTGGACCGGAGATTGTACAACAGACTACTGAGACAATTCAAATGATCCGCGAGAAGATGAAAATGTCTCAGAGTAGGCAGAAGAGCTATCATGACAACCGAAAGAAAGACTTGGAATTCAGTGAAGGTGATCACGTGTTCCTGAGAGTTAGCCCAGTGACCGGTGTGGGACGTGCATTGAAATCAAAGAAGCTGGATCCTAAGTTTATTGGACCGTATCAGACCCTATAGAGAGTTGGTGCAGTTGCTTATAGAGGTGCGTTGCCGCCTGAACTTTCAAACTTGAATGATGTTTTTCATGTGTCGCAACTTCGGAAGTATGTATCTGATCCATCTCATGTTATCTAGAGGGATGAGGTACAGATTAGAGATAATCTTACTGTGGAGGCGATGCCGATAAGGATCGAGGATCGCAAGATGAAGCAACTTAGAGGAAAGGAGATACCTCTGGTGAGAGTAGCTTGGGGAGGAGCTGCTGGAGGGAGTGTGACCTGGGAATTGGAAAGCAGGATGCGAGAGTCGTATCCAGAATTGTTTCCATCAAGTACCTTTTCGAGGATGAAAATAATTTAAGTGGGGGAGAGTTGTAACACCCAATTTTAATTATTTAATCGTCGTGTGTTGTTTTGAATTGTTTGGCCTTGTTAAGGGTGTGTGTTTGAGTGCGTAGGGATATCCAATAATAGTAGTATGGAGTAGATTATTATTATTATGCCTAATATTATTATTATTATTATTATTAGTATTGAACTTAAGATTATTAAATATTAATTTGAGTATTATTATTATTATTATTATTATTATTATTAGTATCACTACTAATATTATGATAATAAAATAAAAATCTAATTTAATTAGTAATATGGTTAGTGGGAGGAAAATAAGGAAAATAAACATTAATCAGAACTAGGGGTAGTTTAGCCATAATCTTATTTTCACAAAGAAAGGGTTAGAGTAGGAAGAACAAGGGAAGAACAACTGCAAGGGCAATCTCTAGATTCAATTTTCGCAGGATTTTAATCAAGCATTCGAGGTAAGGGGGGAGAATGGGTTCAATATAGGTGCTAATACCATGTAAGGGTGGTGAGGGTTCCTTCCCCTCTTAGAAATTTTCGTATTGTGTTTGAATTCGAATTATCTGCTTGATTGTGTGAAAATCCTTGATATTATGCTGATATGAATTCTGAAATTCGTGTGATTGAAACTCTGCTAGGTTGTTATTATGGATCTGTTGCAGATCTATTTTTGTGCAGGTTGAGAGAACGAAATTAGATCTAAGACCTTTAATTTTGATTAATAATGATAGGTGAAAGAAGTAAAATGAAAAATACGACCTAAACTGATGTAGAAACAAGTTTAGGACTGAATTGGAGTGAAAGAGTGAGGAACCCGTAGCAGAATTCGGACTGGTGTGGAAAACTGGAAATTCTGGGTTTCACTGCCCATACGCGTAACAGGCTTGTCATTACGCGTATGGCAAGACATTACGTGGGAATACGCGTACGAAGCTCACTTTTAACACAACCATCTGCCCGTACGCGTAACAATATGCGTATGGGACCTTTGCACTACGCGTACTGAGAGTATTTACGAGCAACTAGATCTGGAAGTGGAATTTTGAGGGAATAACGTCTCTGCTCGTACGCGTAATAGGTAGGGAAATACGCGTATGGCATTGCGGGGGGAGAGGTATTACGCGTATGATGCGCAGCAGGATGGGCGAGCGAGCTGGGCCATACGTGTACGGCCAGGGCAATACGCGTATGACTAGCAAGAGTGCAGAATTTTGTCATTTTCGCAATTTCCTTCCCGTTTTCGCGTCCGAAGCAGTTTATTTTTGTTTGAGAGGTTGGGAATAGATGTCAGAACCTGAGAAATGTAGAATTGGTGATAAAAATAATTGATTTAGTAATTGTAGGTGAATTGATTAGATAGTTAACTAATTATCAGCGTGTGAGGCATTTTCTGTTGTGGTGCGTATCTTGGTGAATAGATATCGGATTTATGATCAGGAGGATTATGAGGATGTGGAATTAATATTATACATCTGTGTCATATGCATAAATATCGTCATGCATTCATGGTGTATTGGTGGTGATGAGTCATTGCTCAGGAGGAGTGTATGTGGCTCATCTGGGCTTCAATGTGGAGTATGGTGGGATAGATCATTGCCAAGTAGGGGTGAATGTGATCTATTCGTATTCTATTATGAATCGGGTTCGATTGAATGGAGCATGGTGTTTTGGTACCACATGCATTATGTCAGTTGTTGAGTCACATTGCATCTTTTTATGTCTATTGAATTATGTATGAAGATGACAAGTGTGTCATGATAATATGTGACTATGTGTGATGGTGTGATTACTACTCTTATCATATATTATGCACTAGTATTTATTGAATGTAGTTCTCACCCCTTTGTTGTTTGTTGCGTCTGTGCTTCTCCGGAAGTACAGATAATCCAGGTACTTGAGTGTGCATGGAGTGCGTGTTGCTTGATCGAGTCTTAGGAGTCGCTCTGATACGTAACACGGGATTTGAGAATTTTTCTATCATTTGTTATTCGGTATTTATTTGTGATGTATAATTTGTTTTTTTTTATTATTGAACTTATGGTGGACCACGTTTTATGTGGATTTTTGACGAGTGTTGGCATATGTCCGTGATTAAATAAAAACATTAAATTCCGTTGTTCTATTTCGTTAATGGAAAGAGTTAAGGTGTTGGTTTTAAATGATGTGACATCCTACTTTTGGTTGTAATCTCTGATTATTTTAGTAATATTTCTATATTTTATACAAATGGGAAAGTGGGGTGTTGCAATCCCTATCATCTGCATCGCATACATAAATCATTCATTCATTGTACATAGAAAGATTTTCACAGCTCGAAATATGTTTCGTGCTCATATGCATTTCCCGAGGTCCTGTTGCTGTCAACATCTTACCTTGTGATCAAAGTCCAACTTAGTTGGAACCTACCAAAACTTTTACCTGCCTTTTCATTCAGTGCCATTCCTGAATGTTGTCGTTTACCTGTCTTGTTTCTTTCCAGTGCCATTCCTGGATATTGCCGTTTCCCTATGCATCTTGTCCCGTTGTTAGATGTTTGTCTTCTTTCTTTCCAGTGTTATTCCTGGATCTTTATATTCTTTCACTCCAGTGCCATTCCTAGATGTTTGTCTCTTTTGATCTCCAGTGCCATTCCTAGATATCTATCCCTTTTGATCTCCAGTGCCATTCCTGGATATCTTATTCCTCTTGTTCCTCCCAGTGCTATTCTTGGAAGTCTTTTCTCTCTTTTGTAATCCCCATCATATTTGCTTGGATATCTTTCAGTGCCATTCCTGAAAGTTTTATCTATTCATTCAGTGCCATTCCTGAATGAGTTTTCTCCTTTGCATTCAGTGCCATTCCTGGATGTCTTTCTCACTATCATTCAATGCCATTCTTGAATGTAGTGATTTATCTTTTCTTTCAGTGCCATTCCTGAAAGTTTTATCTATTCATTCAGTGCCATTCCTGGGTGAGTTTTCTCCTTTGCATTCAGTGCCATTACTGAATGTAGTGATTTACCTTTACTTTCAGTGCCATTCCTGAAATATTTATCTCTTCATTCAGTGCCATTCCTGAATGAGTGTTTTCCTTTTGTATTCAGTGGAATTCTTGGATGTCTTTCTCACTATCATTCAATGCCATTCTTGAATGTAGGGATTTACTTTTACTTTCAGTGCCATTCCTGAAAGTTTTATCTGTTCATTCAGTGCCATTCCTGAATGAGTTTTCTCCTTTGCATTCAGTGCCATTCCTGGATGTCTTTCTCACTATCATTCAATGCCATTCTTGAATGTAGTGATTTACCTTTACCTTTCAGTGCCATTCCTGAAAGTCCCTACTTACTTTATTCAATGCCAATCTTGGATATCGTGAACCCTTTTTTATTCAATGCCATTCTTGGATACTTCTGATATATTTTCCAGAACTTTTCTCACTTCATCCAATGCCATTCTTGGATATTGAGATTCCTTTTATCCAATGCCATTCTTGGATGTTGAGATTCTTTTGTCCAATGCCATTCTTGGACACCTTTTCTCTAGCCAAGTCCAATGCTATTCTTGGATATCTCTAATGTTTATCCTTGCCATCCAATGCCATTCTTGGATGTCCCCAATGAAGTTTTCAAATGGAATTTTGTTTATATCCAATGCTATTCTTGGATGTCCTTGATGATTGTTGTTGCCCCGTTCAATGTCATTCTTGAATGTTGTAGTTCCTTTCATCCAATGCCATTCTTGGATATCTTATCCCCAATAGAGTGTTTTTCACCTCCATCCAATGTTATTCTTGGATGACGCTGTTGTTTTTACCAGAAACTTTCTTGTTGCTGTCCAATGCCATTCTTGGACATCTTTTGACATACCTTTTGTCTCGTTCGTAGTTTCTATCCAATGCTATTCTTAGATGTCACTACATGTCTTCCCAGGGTCTTGTCCATCTCTTTCCAACTATTGATGGATATTTCTTATCACCTTGACAGATCTCCAAAAATAGCTTGTGTTCCCTAGCGTGTCTTTTCGTGTATTCTAACTCAATTTACCGTAACTATCTTGTTTCAAGTTTCTCCGTAGAGTGTCTTATCCTTTGCATTCATATCATCTTGTGACATCTTATGGCTAAAAATTTGGTATTCTGTATTTAAGTATCTTCAATCTTGTCGAGACGAAGTTTTCAACCTTCATATCTCCTGATTGAAGAAACTTAAATAGGGGTAACTGTTGAACCCTAATTTTTACCCCTAAGATTTCGCACATTTCATTTGCATCTCATACCACAAACAAGATCACAATCTTTGTTTCTCCTGAGCATATGTATATTATTCTCACTTGCTTTATATTTGACTCTGTTTACTAACCTCTAACCAAAATACCAAAAGAAATGTTGCAGTTTGCTTGTTTCTCTCTCTCTGTGTTTTGGTTTTGCAGGTTTGTCAATGTCAAAGGCATAACTTCAAATCAAATGTGGTTATTCGTTCATGATCCAGTTTAGATGGATGCTTAACCTAATCTTGGTCAAACTATCAAGAGATTGTTCCAAATGCGAGTTATTTGCGCCAGTGGTTTATTTCTCAAGCAGTGACTGTTCAAAAATCAAGATGACTTGTGTTGAGATTCTTCAGTTTATCAAGCGGTGGTTCATATGAAGTTTTGGTTCAGAAAGTCAGATTCAAATGGCTATTGTTCAGTTGTGGTTTGTTCTGTGGTAGCGGTGTTGCATATGTTATCAAAGGCTTGTGGAAAAAGTCAAGATTGGTTTTGGGCTAAAAATAAAGATCTGCTATTCATGATCCATTTTCATTTACATTCCTTAAACCATTTATTTTTCTAAACCAATTCCTTTTTCCATTCACTAAACCATTTTTTTTTCTTATCCAATTTTATCCATTTGTCCATTTAAACAATTTCTAAACCATACCCTTTTCCATTCAAATTCTCAATTTTTGATTCAATATCCATTATCGATTTTCTTTTATCAAATCCATTCATTATCCATTTCCATAAATATTTCATTAACCAATTTTCAATTCATATATCCATACCTAAGTCATTATTCATTATCCAAATATTCAATTCATTATCCATCCAATATCATGTCCATTTTTTGTAATATTCATATTGTAGCGAGCGATTTTGGACGTGGTTCTTAAGCACTGTCGCTCTGGGGTACTACAGGTGGATTCATTTTTTATCCTATTGAAGCTGATGAAGGAAGGGAAATGGATGTCTCCAACTAACCCTGCTTGCATACTGAGTTTAAACAACGGTCTGTTAGGTTACGGATGCTATGTGGAAGCGGGGCTTCTTTCTGCTTATTTTGTTAAGAATGAAATGACGGGACTATGCTATTGGTAGGATGTTAGGACTGATGCTTTTCGATTGATGTATGAAGGTACGGGATTTTGGGTTTTTGATTAGTGTGCTCGCTAAGATTTCTCTTTCAATCTTATGCCTACGTATTCCCGTTTACCGAAACAGGGAAATCAGAGCAATCGTAGTTCCTCCTATTCTATGGGAGGAAATGGTGTTTCGGTGTCTTGTTCAAAGCCCAAGACGTGAAGCTAAAGGTGGTTTGTATCTTGTTCAAAGCCCAAGATATGAAGCTGAAGGGTCTATTTGTATCTTGTTCGAAGCCAAAGATGTGAGGCTAAAGGGTTTTGACTTTAGAGAGAATTTGTCATCTCTAAAGAGGGTCTATTTGTCACAACTGTTGGGTGACTGATAATAAATGAGAATTACTTTAACTGGGATATGTGAATCCAGCAATGCCATAATTTCCTTTATAGGGGATTTTCAACCTGAAGGAGAAGACTTTAATTCAGTTTAGAGCAATGCCATCTTTCCTTAGGAATTTCTCATGCTAAAAGAGGGACAGTGGCGTGGATGTAAATAATCCAGAGGCTTGCCGCTTACAGCAATTAGATGAAGGGGAAAGGAGTTGTTGATGTTTGTATACTGTGAACGAGGCACAACTTTGATGCTAAAAGGTTGATTGACTCAACCGGGGTTTTCTTATACAAAGCCTAAGAGGAGCCTATTGGCCCAACAAGATGGTGTTTTTATGTGTCTCGCACGAAGCCCGAGAGAGAGGCTAAAAGGGTTGACTCAACAAGAGATTGCTTTTGTATGTGTCTTGTACGAAGCCCAAGACGGAGGTTAAAGGTTGTTTGACTCAACAAGAGAGTCTTTTATACTCAACAAGAGAGTGTTTTGGTATCTCGTACGAAGCCTGAGATGGAGGCTAAAAGATGTTTGACTCAACAAGAGAGTCTTTTATACTCAACAAGAGAGTGATTTGTATCTCGTACGAAGCCCGAGATGGAGGCTAAAAGATTTGCTCCGCTGAGGAGAATCATTTGTACAAAGCCCAAGAGAAGGCTAGGGTAACTGTTTCAGTTGAGTGACAGGTCCAGCATGTTGGTTAAAAGAGAAAATCAGTTCTTATATGGATAATGTTGTACTCATGGATTTGATCTGTGGATCGGGATTATTTCCTGTTCTCTAAGGAAACGGGGAATCCAAAGGAGCTTTAGACTGTCTGAGTCTACGGGTTTTATATTTTGTACTATGCTTAAGAAACAATAGTAGTAAGATCTAGACTCTTTGAAAGACTGTTCTATTAAGATGACTAATTTCTGTTCCTATACCTTTAAGAGGTCATCGGGACAATTTGTACGAAGCCCAAGAGGAGGCGAGAAAACTTTTAAGAAGCTAAGGGACAATTTGTACGAAGCCCAAGAGGAGGCTATCTTCCTGGAGGAAGAATCATTATACGAAGCCTAAGAGGAGGCTGTGAAAACTTATAAGAAGCCGACAGGTCCTTGTACAACGCCCAAGAGGAGGCGGGGATGCTTTCAGGAAGCCTGTGGGTCCTTGCACTAAGCCCAAGAGGAGGCTGATGAATAGTTCCATAAGGGGTTTCACTTGGAACATTGGCCTTCTGTATATGAACTGTTCAAGGGGGGGGGGGGGAGATTTCTTAAATCTAGTTATCTAAAATTTTTGTGAAAGAAAATCCACATGGTTTAGGTTATGTTGAAATATCCGGTATAACGTCGGACGTAGGGAGACGAGGTTTTGTCTAGTTCTAGACGTAGTTGCTGGGGAAACTCTAAATATCTATACTATTATTACACAGTTGATATGAGTTTATGAAAGAAGACTTACAGTGAAACAGCCCCACAGTACAGTTATATACATATGAAAGCAGTAAATGAAAGCGGGTAAACACTTACTCGGTTGTAGAGCTTCCATGTTGTTTGGTTAGTTTGTTCAACAAAGAAAGCTTTGATAATAATATTATATTCAAAATCAAAGGAGAAAGTTCTTTTGAAAGGAAAATTGGGGCTTACAGCTCAAGGAGAGGCCTAGGGTTTTATCAGTGATTGCACTGTTGTTTTGTACAGGGACTTATACAAGTGACTGAGGCCCAAGAAAGGTTTTTTGTAAAAATGGGATGGGTCTTACACTCTCTCAAGAGGCCCAAAATGATTGAAATAAAAAGAATGGGGCTTATAACACGAGGGTAGGCCCAGATGATTCTTTTGAACTGGCGATCGCGCCGAGCTTTTCTTTTAACGCAGAGGGACTTATACAATATCTGAGGCCCAAAGATTGTTTTGGTTAAAAGGGGGTTGGGTCTTATACTCTATTAGAGGCCCAAAGATTTTGAATGGGTCTTATAGCTTGAGGAGAGGCCCAGATGGTTTGTTTTAAACGGGCGATGATCGCGCCGAACTTTTGAAATACAACGGGACTTATACAATAAGTGAGGCCCAAAATAGGTTTTTATTTACAATGGATTGGGTCTTACACTTTATTAGAGGTCCAAAGAGTTTAAAAATGATTTGTTTGAGTGAAAATCAAGGAAACCCTAAATTCGTTTTCTTTTAAAAGGAAATATTTAAAGAAACTCAAATAAAATGATTAAAATACCAAATAAGTTTGAATAAACCACTTGTGATTTTTGTTGAAGGTTTGAAAAATGAGGTTTTCATCACAAGATGAATTAAAACATACATGGTTTTGATTTTCCAAAATGGATATTTATTTTTAAAAGAGTTTAAAAACAAATAAAAGACATTTATTCACAAAAATACTAATTATATTAAATAAATAATATAAATCTAATTTTTTTGGGGAATATAATATTTCAACATTTTGGTGATTTTTTGCAAAAAGAACCAATAAAAAATAATTAAAATTGAGAGAGTTATTAATTTTTCAATTAATTAACAAAACATGAAAATATTGGAAAAAATAGCAAAATGTGATAGAACACAAAATGGCATGGGTGGGGTTTGAACCCATGACCTCAAGGTTATAGGCCGCGTGCCTTACCACTGGGGTGGTGATACATCTGTTGATTAAAACAAACCAACAAATATACAAGGCTTGCCTTGTTTTCTAGGCCTGGCCAAGGCAAGGCAAGACAAGTTTTGGCAAGAAACGGGAAGGTCCATAACTTTCTCATTTCTCCATGGTTGGGGACAAAATTTATATGCATCTGGCCTAGAATTTCACAAGGAATCTAATGGTGGTGGTATTTTTTTTCATATCATGCTCCCTCCTCAATATCCGGTGGTGGTTTTGAAATAGGCATATAATTGCATTTTCTATGCTACACTTTGGTACAGGCATGAATTACATGATGAATTGGTTCAAACACAACATATATAACATGTATGAGATGTGCCTGATCAGATGACTTCAAAGCAATGCATATTTTGGAAAGTTCAAGTCATGATGCTTACCTCTCTTTTGAGCTTTTGGAGTTTTTGTGCAATCTGCCATAGTTTCTTGTTCCAGAAATGGTTTGATGCTTTGGACACTCTCAAATAATCCCTTAGAAGCTTTTAGGATGATTGGAATCAGCTGGAACCTGCAAAAGCACAAACTGGTCCTTTCTTTCAAAAGGGATCAAAATGGCCAAAATAGCAACTCCCTCAAATGGTGTTCCAGATGGGGGGAACCATTTGGGACAATTCAAGGATGATATTTGGAGTGTGTTTGAGATTTTATATGGTTTGGAAAGTGACTGAATCAAGGCATGGCTTGAAAAATGCACAAAAGTACTATTTTGAGGTTTTGAGAGGTGACTTTGTGATTTAAGGATTACAGATCACTTGTGAGAGTTTGGATACCTTAGGTATGATATATTGGAGGTGTTAGGATCATGAGCTGTGATGAAAATGCTCTCTAACTCAAAAACTCAGAGTTACCTTGCTAAAGAAGGCATTTTGGCCTAAAGAGAGGGATTTTGAGGAAAGCATCTGTTTGATGGCTTTGGTGTACTCAAACTAATCACAAATGAGCTCTATTTATAGTAGAGCAAGTTTGTTTTGGGATCAATAGTGAATGGAAATCACAACAGAGGTTTGGCCAATGTTGATCAATGGGAAGCCAAGTCTCCTCTAGCCATTGACTAGAGGTTAGAGCACAGGCCTTTGGTTCCCTAGTTGTTGGATCATTCTTGACTGAATTCAATTGCAAATGTGTCAGTCCATGCCACCTCTAAGCATCCATTAAATGCTCCAATCCAAAATTGGAGTCTTGTCCCTCTTTTAGGGATTTCTAGGTTTGTCATGCTACTTCTTGTTCCAAAGACTTTGGAGGCTTGGATCAGTGTTTGTTCCCTTTAGATTTGATCCTAAGATGTGTCCAAAGTGATGACAAGGCTTGGAATTATCTGATTTTGACAAATCGAGCAAAAGTGCAAAATTCTGCCTAGCCTTGGCAGTTTTCAGCAAGGCATATTGCCATTGTCATATCTCATGACTCAAGTTGAGTTTGGTGATGTTCTTGGCCAGTTTGGAAAGCCCTCATATGATACAACAACTGTTTAATCATAATTGGTTTTGATTCTTTTTGGATCCAAGTGAAAAATGCCCCTACATTTGGAAAAAAGTAAGGCAGATTCTGACTTAGTGAAAATTTCACTAAGTGTTAGAAAAAGTGACATTTCATGTTTTCAGCCATTTTGATCATTCCATAACTCAAAATCCATGATGAATTGGAATGAGGTGTAGTTGAAGCTTTTGTAGAGAGCCATGAGGGCTACAAATCCAGCTTTGGATGGGAAAAATTGGCCTTGTGGTTTAGGAGTTATGATCCTCCAAAGTTGGTACCCTAGCCACTTTGTTCCATAACTTAGAAAATTTCTAAGTTTTTTATGGTTACCCCTTTTACAAGTTATCCCACTTTTCTTGAATTTTCTTGATGAATGACGATTCCAATCACACATTAACATCATTTTAGGGTTAAAAAACCATAATTGTGAAAAATCTCAAAAAGTCAAAGTTTGACTTTTGTGCACAATTGACTTTTTATCAGATGAATTCCAAACAGTGCGATCCTCTATGAAATCGAGTCCTTGACCTAAATCAAACTTTATGGATTGATTTCATAGGTGTTATAGGGTGTATTGAATCATGTCTTAGGGTTTGGGAGCATGTCCTGGTCAAAAGTCAAAGCTACAATTGACTTTTCCCGCGAAACCCTAACTGTGGTTCAGATGAAATTGAAACTTGTTGCTCAAGCTTCATGGATCAATCCATTGTTGCAAATGGATCAATGTGGTGTATTAGAGACCCTCAAATCCTCTCTTGAGGTCTTGGCTCATGTTTTGTCCCAAAAGTCAAGTTAGGGGTGATTTAGGTCAAGAAACCCTAATTCCTGATTTTTGATGAATGCATCCCTTGAGGTCAAAATTGACTTGATGAATGGGTCCATGAGGTTCCATGGAGCATATTAGAATATGCTTTGAAGCACTGGCTCATTCCCAGAGGAAAAATTTGATCTGGAGGCCCTGGTCGACCAAACCCTAATTTGGTGACACTGACGATCTTGAGGCTTAATCCACTTAGAAGGGAGCAACCTTATGCTTAATCCTTGAAGTGGGAGTCCTTTTGATCCATTGTAGAGGTTTGAGAGGTTAGACAAGTTGAAGATCATGTCACTTCTTGATTGATCCTTTGTCTAAGATTCAAAGAGGGCTCACCCATCTTTGGGGAGACTAATGAGGCATGATGGTACATCCATATTGTCATGATGATTTGCACAATGATGGGGAATCTTAGTGGTCAAAATTTGGGGTATGACATATGCCCCTATTTAATCTTCTTGGACCCGACGGTGTGAATGGCGAAGGTATTCGGGCATTCGGGGTGCAAGAGGATTAAATATCGGAATACCCGAAATTTTGATGGTGATTAAGAATGGTAGTTCACGCATTCTTCTTCTTTTGCTAAGCAATGATGCTCAGAAAAGGTAAAAAATTCCCCTCGATCCTGGTCTTCAGCCAAGGAACTGGTCTCAATTTTTGATACAAACTTTCCCTCGATCCTGGTTTCCTACCAAGGAACTGGTCTAGGTTTCTGAAATAAACTTCCCCTCGATCCTGGTTTCCTACCAGGAACTGGTCTAAGTTTCTGATACAAACTTCCCCTCGATCCTGGTTTCCTACCAAGGATCTGGTCTTAGTTTCTTTGGTCAATAAACTTTATTGACAAGGGATGCTACTTGTAGCGATTCTCCTCAAACTTCTCGCCGAAGTTTCCTGGGGAGATGCTATTTGATGGAAAAAGTTTTGATTGTAGAGAGGTACAAACTTCTCTATTTGGAGACGCCATTTGTCGACTCTACTGGGGAAAATGAGTCTCTTGAGAGACTGCCTTTGCTTGGGGATATTACATCATACTTTTCTTCGAGATCTTCTCAGAGAAATGCCATACAATGTATTCCAATTGCTGAAAGTCTTTGGTCGTGAGGCTTTCTCAGAGGATTTTCCTTAATCCGGGAAAGCGAAGATATCATCTTCAATGGCGAAGAGTAACATTCATCAAGCGTTTTCTTGTTTTTCAGAGGTTCAAGTTATCAAAGTGGTCGAGGACCGTCTCTAGTATAGAGATCAATCGGAGAGAGATTGCTTAGATGATTCACTTCCCGACGAGGAAAGAACTGACAACTCGATTGAGAAAACTTTTATCACTAGGGGATGAGACCGACTAGAGTGACAGTGATGCAATATAAATGCGAATGTAAATCAATAATGCATGATGTTTGTATGTTTATGCTGGCATAACTGACACGACATACAAACTAGTAGATGAACATGACTAGATACTCGGCCACAGTGGGAAATAAAAAGTATCGTTGGTTCAAGATAGCAATTCTGCGTTGCTTAGGAGAAATAGTCCCTGTCGGGAGCTATGTTGGTTGGGCTTAGGAGATAAGAACTCTTTCGGGGATGTCAGATGAAACATGGGCTCTGACATAGTTAATCCTTCGTTCAGGCGCACTGGTTTAGAAGGAATACCTTGATTCTGCACTTTGAGGTTTGGTTACTTCTGGAGAAGTGATCGATGTTCTTTCGGTGTTCAAGAGTCAAAAGGAAAATGCCATCTTAAGTTTAAAAAGCAAAAAAAAAGTTCGACAAGTAAATTCATTTTTGTTTCGTTTCAAGAATCGTTAATCATGTTTAAATGGCGTTCTGTAAAGCTAAAACAAATAAGAATTACAAACAAAAGTACAAGGGCTCAAATTTTATTGATAGGATGGAAATCAGCCAAGCGCGTGATTCCATAGAGTATTTACAAAGTTAGAAAATGGTAATTTATAGGGAAAAGGGCTACGTTGAAACATAACAACCACTATCCTTCTACCAACTTTGAATTCCAGGCATCCTGAGCTTCCGTCGAAGATGACCTTGATCGGAGTTTTCCTGATGGATGATGTAACTGCTACCAAGGGACTTGCCCCTTTGTCGAACGTAGTTACTTACCATTATCCCTAATTTTTTCCTGGATTGTACTTTGAGGTTTCCAATCCACCGGGATGATTTTGATCATGTCTCTAATTTTTTCCTGGACCGCCCTTTTGGGTTTTCAATCCATCGAGACGTTTTTTTTATTATTTATTTATTTAGGCGAAGTATTTCTTGACTACGTCAACATTTGTGGGGTAGGTAAATTCCTCTCCGTCCATGGTTGCAAGTCTCAAGGCGCCGCCTGAGAAAGCTTTCTTGACCACATAGGGGCCGTCATAATTCGGAGTCCACTTGCCCCGAGAATCAGTGAAAAATGATTGTATCTTCTTGAGCACAAGGTCTCCTTTTGTGAAGACGCGAGGTCGAACCTTTTTGTCGAACACCCTCTTCATTCTTTGCTGATACAACTGACCATGGCATAGTGCCATTATTCGCTTTTCTTCGATCAAATTTAGTTCATCGTGCCGACTTTGACACATTTAGCTTTTGTAAGCTTAGCTTCCATCAATACCCAGATTGAGGGGATCTCTACCTTGATGGGGAGCACTGCTTCCATGCCATATACTAGAGAGAAATGGGTTTCCCCTGTTGAAGTACAGACAGATGTGCGATAACCGTGAAGAGCAAAGGGCAGCATCTCGTGCCAGTCTTTGTAGGTTACAACCATCTTTTGAACGATCTTCTTGATATTCTTATTAGCTGCTTCTACCGCGCTGTTCATCTTGGGTCGGTAGGGAGATGAGTTATGGTGTTCAATCTTGAACTCAGTGTAACACCCCCAATCTATCCCCGTAATTAATTAAAGCGATAACAAATAATCAGAGTATAATTAAAACATTCATGGCATAGACGCAGGCGTCACATCAATTGAAACGAAATACAACAACCTGCTCATATAGATATCCAACAATCAGGTAGCACATAACAGAGGAACTTAGTTCCTAACACCCACAATTCAGATACAGAATAAAAGCGGAAAATCTGCAACTGAAATCTCATATATATATATAACATGAAAAGTTTGTCTGTCCTATACAGAGTCATACACGTACAATCCAAAAAGAACATATATATATATATATATATAACATGAAAAGAATGAAGACCTAAGCTTCACAAATAGACCTCCAGTATCTAATCTGCAATGCCTCATAGAGCATTCAAAACAACAGAAGGGCGAGAAACACAATTATAATACAATTGCATACAATTATATAATAATACAAAAATACACATATAACACATTCTCATCACAATTTACACCACAATTCAAATATAAAACAACACAATGCATATCTCATATATCCATCACCAAGGCATATCAATCATGCTCAATGCATTTATCACCAACATAAATACATATCAACTCATTAATTCCATTCACAATTCCACACAAAATCAATCCCTTCATGATTTATGCAAATGCACAAAGACCGACACAACGATTCTATGCAATGCAATGCGGTACCGTTCCATCCATCATTCTCATCATTAGTTCACTCAGGAACTATTGGAATCATCGCTTGTTACTTAGTGTAATTCCCCGTCAGGCAAACGATGTTCCCCGTCGCTCACAACTCTTTGTATAAGGCACACGATCGTTTATAATCATCGCTCACACCTCTTTGTATAAGGCCCACGATGTTATAGCGGATTCCCTCTGGAATTGTTTCGTCACTCACACCCACTAGAGCACACGATATCACAAGAATCCATATCATGATGCTTGGTATACAATGACTCATGACATTCAAATGCACACATATACACATCCATAATCATGCATATACAATCAAACACAACACAATGCATTTTCTTGCCCTTAGGCCACAAACCATCATCACAACATTTCATCACAGGCATTCACATCATATAACAGCAAACAAGTCATACAATATATATCAAAAGCATATGGCACAATAACACATCAAATACACTCAATTAAAACGGTAAAAGTCGACAAAATGACAAATTTCTAAATTCCCGACATAATTAAATCGGCCAATAGTCTCAAAACCATTTTTATAAGAAAGAACATTTTATTAGCTTTCTAACGGTACCAAGAACGCCTCGATCCGAGTTACGGATCAAAAGTTATGAATTTTTAAAGAAAAGAATTTATTGAGAAACCGCCAGATTCGCCTGGCGACTTAGGATTTCGCCTGGCGGTTCCCCCTTCGCCAGGACTTCGCCTGGAGAACTAGTGGCGAACCATAAATTTAGAAAAACCCCAAGAGTTACAAAAGCTAACCCATTTCTGTCTTTCCGATTTCGCCTGGCGACGTACGATTTCTCCTGGTGAATCCCCCTTCGCCAGCACTTCGCCTAGCGAACTAGTGGCGAGACCTAATTCGCCTGGCAAATTTCCAATTCGCCTGGCGAATCGCATCAGAACCAGAATTTTCTGCTGCGGGTTACATGGTTTCAAAACCACCAAAAATCCCATTTTTCATCCCAAATCAGTTCCAACAGCAAAACGAGTATCAGCAATTGTTCATAAACACAGTGTGATCATACAACACAATTTATATCGATTTCCGACCGCAAAAACATCGATTCCTAATCATTTTCTCATTTCCAACCTAGAAGTGAAAACTATGGAAAGGCAAGAGAACATTCAAACACACACATACATAGTCATACACAAGCATAAGATAATCGAATTTCACACCCTTACCCGATTAATCGTGCTTCGAAGTGTCGGTTGAATCGGTTTCTTACTCTCCAAGTTTTTCCTCTTTTTTCTTCTTTTCCTTTCTCTTTTCCTTCTTCTCTTTTTCTTTCTCTCTATTTTTCTCTCTAAGTTCTATTTTAAATGAAAAACATAATATCTACCCATCAAAAGACCAAAATACCCCTACACTCAAATATCTCGCAAACGCTCTTAAAACGCGATAAAACATAATCACGACGAAAAATAATATATGGCCAAATAAAAGTCAAAAATAAAATAATATAATAATGAAAATAATTAAATCGACTCGATTAAATAAAACTAACAAAAACTGCGGCATTACAACTCTCCCCCAGTTCGAGATTTTCGTCCTCGAAAATATTTCCTGAGACGAACAACTCCGGATACGACTCCCGCATCTGACTCTCCAACTCCCAAGTCAAATTGCCCTCAGCAGCGCCTCCCCGCGCCACTTTCACAAGCGCAATATCCTTGCCTCTTAACCGCTTCAACTCGCGATCCAAAATTCTCACTGGTAATGCCTCAACTGTAAGGTTCTCCCTTACCTCAACTTCATCCATCGGAATCACAACACCCACTCTCGCGTATATCTGGTAAGGACCAATAAACCGAGAAGTAAACTTCTTCGACTTCAATGCACGACCAACACCCGTCACCGGTGTAACTCTCAAAAATACATGATCGCCTTCTTGAAACTCAAGATCTTTCCTCCTTCGATCATGATAACTCTTCTGCCTACTCTGAGAAGCCTTCATTTTCTCACGAATAAGTTTCACCTTTTCCGTAGTTTATTGCACTAACTCCGGTCCAACCACCGAACTCTCACCCGATTCATGCCAACACAAAGGTACTCGACATCTTCTTCCATACAACGCTTCAAAAGGTGCCATTCCAATACTTGAATGGAAACTGTTGTTATACGTGAATTCCACCAACGCAAGATAACTATCCCAAGCACCACCTTGCTCAAGAACACAAGCTCTCAGTAAATCTTCCAATGACTGAATAGTTCTCTCGGTCTAACCATTCGTCTGAGGATGATAAGCAGAACTCAATCTAAACTTGGAACCTAACGCCTTTTGCAAACTTTCCCAAAATCTGGAAGTAAACCTCGGATCTCGATCTGAAACAATACACAACGGAACACCATGTAGCATCACAATCACACGGATATAAATCTCAGCCAACCGCTCCAAAGAAAAACTTATGTCAATCGGAATGAAATGCGCCGATTTAGTCAGCCTATCCACAACTACCCAAATGGCATTATGTCCCCACTGTGTATTCGGCAACCCTGTCACAAAATCCATAGAAATGTTGTCCCATTTCCATTCGGGAATATCCAACGGTTGCAATAATCCACTAGGTTTCTGATGTTCTACCTTTGACTTCTGACACGTCAAACACGCATAAACAAACTGAGCCACATCCCTCTTCAATCTGGATCACCAAAAGATCTTCTTCAAATCTTGATACATCTTATTAGCTCCCGGATGTATACTCAAACTACTCCAGTGTCCTTCCTCTAAAATCATCTTTTTCAAGTCCGAATCATTAGGAATACAAATTCTACCACGGAATCTCAAAACACCCTTATCATCCACTTTAAAGTCACCATTCACACTTTGATCTCCAACCGTCATCAAATCAACAAATTTCACATCCAACTTTTGTTTCTCGCTAACGGTCAACAGAAAATAATTAGTAACCTTTAACATTCCAAGCCTCACGCTATCAGATCTCAATTCACACACCAAACTCAAATCTCTAAATGCTTCCAAAAGTTCCCACTCTTTAACCATCAAAGCGGACATATGCAAAGATTTCCGGCTTAATGCATCGGTTACCACATTAGCTTTACTAGGATGGTAATTCAAGCCAAAATTGTAGTCCTTCAAAAATTCCAACCATCTTTGTTGCCTCATATTCAACTCTTTCTGATCAAACAAGTATTTCAAACTTTTATGATCACTAAAGACTTCGAATCTTGCACCATAGAGATAATGCCTCCAAATTTTCAATACAAACACCACAGCCGCTAATTCCAAATCACGAGTAGGGTAATTCTTCTCATGAATCCTCAATTGCCTCGAAGCATAAGCCACAACCTTGCCTTCTTACATCAACACCCCACCTAAATCAATCAAAGACGCATCGCAATACACCACAAACGGTTCAGTAGGATTCGGTAAGACCAAAATCGGAGCTGTAGTCAATCTTCTCTTCAGCTCACTAAAACTTTCCTCACACTGAATATCCCAAATGAACGCTTTACCTTTACAAGTCAGTTGGGTCAAAGGAAGTGCTAACTTGGAAAAACCTTCAATGAATCTTCGATAATATCCAGCTATACCCAAAAAGCTTCTAATTTCAGTAACAGATCTAGGAGTCTCCCATTGTAGAACTGCATCTACTTTAGATGGATCCACAGTAATACCATTACCTGAAATCACATGCCCAAGAAAACGCACTTCCGACAACCAGAACTCACACTTGGATAACTTGGCATAAAGTCTCTTTTCCCTCAAAATTTGCAACACAATTCGCAAATGTTCCGCATGTTCCTCCTGAGACTTAGCATAAATCAAGATATCATCAATAAACACAACAACAAATCGATCCAAATGCTCATGAAAAATACGATTAATATACTCCATAAACACACCTGGCGCATTAGAAACCCCGAACGGCATCACAGAATATTCGTAATGTCCGTAGCGTGTCCTAAAAGCCGTCTTCTGAATATCTTCCTCTTTCACTCTAATCTGATGATAACCTGACCTCAAATAAATTTTACTAAACACACACGCACCTACCAACTAGTCCATCAGATCATCAATTCTCAGAAGAGGATACTTATTCTTAATCGTCACCTTATTCAGCTGGCGATAATCAATACACAATCGCATACTTCCATCTTTCTTCTTCACCAAAAGAACTGGAGCACCCTAAGGCGATACACTCGGCCTCACAAACCTCTTCTCTAACAATTCATTCAACTGCTTCTTCAACTCAACCAACTCAGATGCCGACATACGATACGGTGCCATAGATACAGGTCTAGTACCAGGAACTAGATCTATAGAAAACTCCACTTCTCTTTCTGGTGGCATAAATGAAATATCCTCTGGAAATTCACACACAACTGGAAACACATCAATTGCAACTTGACTATCCATGGTCAATGATGCAAACAATCTAAACAACTGAGCTTCATCCGCCAAAAGCTTCTTCAACTCTTTGGTAGATAAGAAACTCGATTCCCCGTCTTCCTCAAGAGAAGGAAATCTTACCAACTTATGATAACAATCAATATGAACTCGATTGAACTGCAACCAATTCATTCCCAGAACCACGTCTAAACCCTCCAACGGAAAACACACCAAATCCATCTCAAAATCTTTACCATAAATGGTCAAAGGACAACTTAAACAAACCAAAGAAGTAGTTACCGACCCCATTGCTGGAGTATCAATAACCATCTCTCCACCCATCGAAGACAACAAAAGATTCAAACGCTTCGTGCACTCAGATGAAATAAACTAATGAGTCGCTCCGATATTAATAATAACAACTAAAGGCATACTATTAATAAAACAAGTACCTCTGATCAGACAGTCCGCACTAGTAGTCTGAGTTCCTGCCAATGCAAACACTTTCCCTCCAGCTGGAGCTTGCTTTGGTTTCAGACACTTTGTACTAACATGACCAGGTTCACCACAGTTGAAACACTTCACCACATTCTTCTTACAATCAGCTGCGACATGTCCTATACCTCCACAATTGGAACACTTCCTTATGTCCTTTCTACATTCAAACTGACGATGTCCTAAGTCACCACACCTAAAACATCTCAGAGGATTAGACATACCTCCCCCACTTGGCCTTTTCTCAAAATTACCCCTTTGCTTAACCTTATCAGCTGGTGACACATAAGGACCACCACGAAACGGTTGCTTCCCTTTCCTTTCGTTCACACTCTTATAGTGAGTAGAACTAGCTTTGTTGTCCCCCTCATAAATTCTACAACAATCCACCAAATCTGAAAACCTCCTAATCCTTTGATAACCGATTTCCTGCTTGATCTCAGGACGCAATTCGTTCTCAAACTTCTCACATTTGGAAAACTCTGCTATTGCTTCAGCATAATGTGGATAAAACTGAACAAGCTCCACAAACCTAGCAATGTAATCCATAATAGACATGTTACCTTGTTTCAACTCCAAGAACTCTATCTCTTTCTTTCCTCTAACATCCTCAGGAAAATACTTCCTCAAAAACTACCTGCTAAACAAAGTCCAAGTGACCTCTTCACCTGCAGCTTCCCAAAAATGATGCTTACTAACCCACCAATCATCAGCCTCCTCCTGCAACATGTGAGTACCCAGTCTCACCTTATGTTCCTCAGCACATTCCATCACTCGAAAGATTCTTTCAATCTCCTTAAGCCAAATCTGAGCACCATCAGGATCATGTCTCCCTTTGAAGACAGTCGGTTTGTTCTTCCTGAACTCATCATTCCCACCAGCATTAGGTGCACCCCGCACAGCCTGAGCCATAGCTTGCATAGCAGCAGCAAGAGCAATGGCATTCCTACCAGCCATATTCTGTTCATATCTAATAACAGCAACTATGGTTAAACAAACAGCTCACCCCAAAGATAAAGACCAACACGGACTAGCATGAACTGACACAAACTAACACGGACTGGCACGAACTGACACAAATTGACACGGATTAGCTCTGATACCACTTAATGTAACACCCCCAATCTATCCCCCCAATTAATTAAAGCGATAACAAATAATCAGAGCATAATTAAAACATTCATGGCATAGACGGAGGCGTCACATCAATTGAAACGAAATACAACAACCTGCTCATATAGATATGCAACAATCAGGTAGCACATAACAGAGGAACTTAGTTCCTAACACCCACAATTCAGATACAGAATAAAAGCGGAAAATCTGCAACTGAAATCTCATATATATATAACATGAAAAGTTTGTCTGTCCTATACAGAGTCATACACGTACAATCCAAAAAGAACATATACAAATACACATAATCACACACGATCTCCCCGACTAACCGGTGCTACATATCAGAGCTGACCGACAAAAGAATGAAGACCTAAGCTTCATAAAAAGACCTCCAGCATCTAATCTGCAATGCCTCATAGAGCATTCAAAACCGCAGAAGGGTGAGAAACACAATTATAATACAATTGCATACAATTATATAATAACACAAAAATACACATATAACACATTCTCACCATAATTTACACCACAATTCAAATACAAAACAACACAATGCATATTTCATATATCCATCACCAAGGCATATTAATCATGCTTAATGCATTTATTACCAACATAAATACATATCAACACGTCAATTCCATTCACAATTCCACACAAAATCAATCCCTTCATGATTTATGCAAATGCACAGAGACCGACACAACGACTCTATGCAATGCAATGCGGTACCGTTCCATCCATCATTCTCATCATTAGTTCACTCAGGAACTATTAGAATATCGCTTGTTACTTAGTGTAACTCCCCGTCGGGCAAACGATGTTCCCCGTCGCTCACACCTCTTTGTATAAGGCACACGATCATCTATAATCATCGCTCACACCTCTTTGTATAAGGCACACGATGTTATAGCGGATTCCCTCTTGAATCGTTTCGTCGCTCACACCCACTAGGGCACACGACATCACAAGAATGCATATCATGATGCTTGGAATACAATGACTCATGACATTCAAATGCACACATATACACATCCATAATCATGCATATAGAATTAAACACAACACAATGCATTTTCTTGCCCTTAGGCTACAAACCATCATCACAACATTTCATCACATGCATTCACATCATATAACAGCACACAAGTCATACGATATATATCAAAAGCATATGGCACGATAACACATCAAATACACTCAATTAAAACGGTAAAAATCGACAAAATGACACATTTCTAAATTCCCGACATAATTAAATCGGCCAACAATCTCAAAACCATTTTTATAAGAAAGAACATTTTATTAGCTTTTTAACGGTACCAAGAACGCCTCGATCCGAGTTACGGATCAAAAGTTATGAATTTTCAAAGAAAAGAATTTATTGAGAAACAGCCAGATTCGCCTGGCGACTTAGGATTTCGCCTGGCGGATCCCCCTTCGCCAGCACTTCGCTTGGCGAACTAGTGGTAAACCACAAATTTAGAAAAACCCCAAGATTTACAGAAGCTAACCCATTTCTGTCTTTCCGATTTCGCCTGGCGACTTACGATTTTGCCTGGCGAATCCCCCTTCGCCAGCACTTCGCCTAGCGAACTAGTGGCGAGACCTAATTCGCCTGGCGAATTTCCAATTTGCCTGGCGAATCGCACCAGAACCAGAATTTTCTGCTGTGGGTTACATGGTTCCAAAACCCCCAAAAATCCCATTTTTCATCCCAAATCAATTCCAACAGCAAAACGAGTATCAGCAGTTGTTCATAAACACAGTGTGACCATACAACACAATTTATATCGATTTCCGACCGCGAAAACATCGATTCCTAATCATTTTCTCATTTCCAACCTAGAAGTGAAAACTATGGAAAGGCAAGAGAACATTCAAACACACACATACATAGTCATACACAAGCATAAGATAATCGAGTTTCACACCCTTACCCGATTAATCGTGCTTCGAAGTGTCGGTTGAATCGGTTTCTTACTCTCCAAGTTTTTCCTCTTTTTTCTTCTTTTCCTTTCTCTTTTCCTTCTTCTCTTTTTCTTTCTCTCTATTTTTCTCTCTAAGTTCTATTTTAAATGAAAAACATAATATCTACCCATCAAAAGACCAAAATACCCCTACACTCATATATCTTGCAAACGCTTTCAAAACGCGATAAAACATAATCACGACGAAAAATAATATATGGCCAAATAAAAGTCAAAAATAAAATAATATAACAATAAAAATAATTAAATCGACTCGATTAAATAAAACTAACAAAAACCGGGGCGTTACACTCAGCACACAACTCCTTCATCATCTTATTGTTCAAGTTAGATCCATTATCAGTAATGATCTGGCTCGGAACACCATAACGACAAATGATATTGTTTTTGATAAATCGGACCACCACTTGTCGGGTTACATTGGCGTATGATGCTGCTTCGACCCACTTGGTGAAGTAATCAATGGCTACCAGAATGAACCGATGTCCGTTTGAAACTTTGGGCTCAATCACGCCAAAGTTCCTCTTATAGAGTGTATCACCGCTCAGGAAGAAATTGCCTGCTAGCCTTATGAGGGTTCTTCTATCTTTCCTGGATACCCCAGGTGGGTACTCTTGTTTTTGAAGGAAGCATTTGATATCGTGATACCAAGGTTTGTCGTCTATGACTGCTTCAACTGTGACGATGTAAGCGGGCCGTTCAAGGCACATTATGTCGATCTTAGGTAAGTCATTCCATTGACCTACACTAATCATGGTAGAGAGAGTGGCCAATGCATCAGCCATGTGATTCTCATCACGGGGGATGTGATGAAACTCGATTCTGTTGAAGAAAGGTAACAACCTTCTTGCATAATCTTTGTAAGGAATCAATCCGGATTGGTATGTGTTCCAATCTCCTTTGATCTGATAGACGACCAAAGCTGAGTCGCCATATACATCCAAGTTCTTGATCCTCAAATCAATCGCTTCTTCGAGACCCATAATACAAGCTTGGTATTCGGCCTCATTGTTTGTGCACTTGAACGTAAGTCTAGCGGTGAAAGGAATGTGGGTACCCTGAGGTGTTATAATGATTGCCCCAATTCCATTTCCGTAATGATTAATAGCTCTGTCAAAGATAAGTCCCCATTGGGAACCTGGTTCTGGCCCTTCACTGGGTAGTGGTTCATCGCAGTCTTTCATTTTTAGATGCATGACATCTTCGTCTGGGAAGTCAAATCCAACTGATTCCTAATCGTCAATCGGTTGATGAGCCAAATGATCGGCTAAAACACTTCCCTTAACGGCTTTTTGAGCGTGGTACTCTATGTCATATTCTGATAGCAACATCTGCCAACGGGCAATCCTTACCGTGAGAGCAGGTTTTTCGAAGACGTACTTGATTGGATCCATTTCTGAGATAAACCAAGTAGTATGACGAATCATGTACTGGCGAAGACGTTTGGCTGCCCAAGCCAGAGCGCAACAAGTTTTCTCGAGCATAGTGTACCGAGTCTCGTAGTCGGTAAATTTCTTACTCAAATAGTAGATGGCAGACTCTTTCCGTTTTGTTACATTTTGTTGACCAAGCACACAGCCCATGGAGTCTTCCAAGACTATGAGGTAGATGATCAGTGGTCTTCCTTCCACTGGAGGTGATAGAATCGGGGGGCTCAATAGGTATTCCTTAATACTCTCGAAGGCGGTTTGGTAGTCTTTTGTCCAAACGCAATCCTGATTCTTTTTGAGTAATTTGAAAATTGGCGCACATGTCGCGGTCACGAGGAATATGAATCTGGAGATATAGTTCAAACGTCCCAGGAATCCCTGTCGCTCCCGAGAATTTGCATCCATGGTACAAACGCAAAAGTGGCGTGGAAAACAGAGTCGCCAGCAATGTGTATTTATCCCAAGAGAGGGAAAGGAAACACTGCGTAAACCTGAGGGAAGGAAAAGAGCATGGTCTCGCGACCAAGAGAAACGGGTAAGGGAGTCGGTTACGCGAAGGGAAGGTGTTAGCACCCCACACGTCCATCGTACTCGATGGGATCCATTCTTGTTATCTCGATTAAAGGGTGTCGTCGTCTGGAGCTCCGCTGCTACTGGAAAGGAAAGGAACAGGAACGGAAAGGAACGAAGAAACGGAGAAGAAAAGAAAAAGAAGTGACTCGATAGGACGTCCTCGGAGTCCTAGGCCTACGTATTCCCTCGGGAACAGGAAAATCAAAGTCAACGTAGTTCGGACACGAACTAAGGGGGGAGGTTGCTTGCCAAGACATCGCCGTCTTGTGCCTACGTATCCTCAATCGGACGAGAGAGAGGAAATCAGAGCAGTCGTAGTTCAACCTACGGGTCGGTGAAAAGGTCTCGATCGCATTGAGGCGAGAGAAAAAGGTTTCAATCAATAAGTCTCGATCACACGGAGGCGGGAGAGAACAGAGAGGGATGTTAGTTGTTAGTGTGCTCTCCGAGATATCGCATCTCGTGCCTACGTATCTCATCTGGAAATGAGAATCAGAGCATCCGTAGTTCGCGGCACTACGGGGAAACGGGATCTCGATCACACTGAGGCGAGAGAAAAAGGGGGAGACGCACGGAAGGTCTAAGGGAACTGAATCCTACAAGTTATCATACAAAATGGCCCTAAGGTCAGGATTAGGAGGAAAGCCTACCTAATGTTGTCATGCTTGGATTGAGAGCCTAATGTCTATCCTACTCCGAGCTTAATCAAAAATTAAGTCGGACTAGGAGCCTTAAGGGAGCATGTGAATACAGAGTAATCAACAAGTAAACACCAGACGACTCAATCACAAAGAGAAAATCAAGCAAGTATCACCAAGGATTTAATAAAAAATTAATCAAAAATTAATCAAGAATCAAAATCAACAATTAATCAAGAATATCCACAAAAGTTAAAATGCTTATTAAAATCTAATTCTAAAAAAAATTAATATTTATCTCTAAAATTAATCTAAATCCAAAATTAATAACTAATTTATTATCAATTTAATGAAACAATTAAAAACAAAATCTAAAATAAACTAAATGGAGATGGAGATGAAAACAGAATTGGTGTGGTGTGATTAGCAACCAGGCATAGGGCCTTAATTAGCTGGCCCAATGGTTTTGACCTTGCAGACAGGGGGTGTGGCCAGGGATTTGATGGTGTAAAGAGAAGAACAATTATATGGGCTTAAAGAACCCGGCCCACAGTTCCCACAAACTGAAGGAGAAAAACTTAAATCAAATAAGAAACCACCATCGTAAAAAACAAACACTCAACATCCTCTTCATTGTGCCGTCATCTTCACGCCGGTGGTTCCCCTCACAACTTCATCCTTCTTCATCATCTCATCTTCTCACGTTGCCCTTCCCTCCTCTTCAATGGCTTCCTTACTCGCTCGTCTCTTTCTTTCACGATGACGTCTCCATCTCGCTCTCACTTATCCATTACCGGCAACACAAAGCTCATCACCTTCAGTCGCTCACCAAATCCAACACACTTATGAATCGCACCGTCAACCTAACCGCGACAACCACTCGGCTTCACCTCCTTCTTTGTAAACTCACCTCACTTCAACTACCTCCTCATTCAAGTGTTCAACACCCTCATCAGAAATCCCAATTGACTCATGAAAGTTATCCGGTTCTTCGGCGTTATCAGCAATTTCATCAACCAAAGCTGAAAGTAAAGCACTAACAGCAGTAGCAACATTACCATCAACACTAAAACGCAGATCAAACTATATCGATCAAAATCGAACAAACAAAAGATCTCGACAGTAAGACAGCCGGTTCGACCTCCCTCGCAAATGCCAGAATGAAGCTCAAAATGGAATACATACAAACAAAGTTTACGTGATGATGATAAAGGAAAAGAAGCTTACGAATCGGAGTCGCTCCGATGGCGTCTTTGACGGTGAATCAAGAACCTCGTAGCTCAGGTATGCTCGCTCCAACCTTGTTGTGTTTGGTTCACTTATGTTTCCTCCTGCGACTCTCCTTGTCTCTACTTCATCTTCTTCTTGCTTCTGAGAGTGTTGTTGTTGTTTTTGCCTTGAGTTATGGACATTTCTGTTTTGAATTGAGTTTAGTTTCGCAGTGGTTGATGTTTGTTGCAGGTTCTATGAGTTTGAGGATAGTTTCAGAGTTTGAAGGCAATGAATGGTCGGTTTTCAATTTTGCTTGAATGGGAAGATGAAGAATTATTCAGCTTAATGAAGCTGCAGAGATTGAAACGAAAAAAAGAAGCTCTCAGAAGTTGGACTGGAGCAGAAGGTATGAAGAATCGGCTCTTATTTGGAGTGAATTGAGAGGGTAGTTTTGGGCTTTTCAGTGAAATTCTGTTATGGTAATGAGCTGTGAAATCAGTCACGAGTCTTTGTCATTCGTTTGGCCATTTTGAATTTTGTTGAGAGTGGTTTGTGTTGGTGTGTTGTGTGGAGTATACTGTAGTGTGGCACAGGTTTTGTCTGGTAGTGGAATTGTGGTTATTGGCAACTTTATGTGCAAAGCGTGGTCTGCAGTGGGATTCAATTTTGTTACCACTTGGTTTGTACAGGGTCATGGAAAAGTGTTATGTTTTAAGTTTTGGTTAAAAGTGTAATGGACTTATATGGACAAGGGATAAATTAATTAAAATGGATGTTGATAATTTGGAAAAAAGTGAATATAATAAAAAGAGAAAGGAATTATGTGAATGGATTTTGTGAAATTGGATAATGTTTGGATAATTGAAAGAATGAATTATGGATAAAAAAGAAAATAATGGATAAATGGTTTATGAAAATTGAAATGGATTAACAAATGGATATCATGAAAATTAAACAAAGAATTAGATGATGGACATGGATTGTTTGGTTTATGAAGGTTTTGAATTGAATTGGGCTTGAAAATGGGTTAAAAATGGATAAAGAAAAGTTGGTTATGGTGAAATGAATGGATACTGACTTCTGAACCAAACCTCATACGAACCACTGCTTGATAACCTGAGGAAGTCCACAACACAACCTTGGAAACACACTGCCTGAGAAGTCAACCACTGAAACGGATAACCTTAACCCAGAACCAAAGCTCTTGAGATGTTGAGAAGGATCTAAACCCTAATTCACAGCCTTCCCAATTAACCATGATGAAACCCTAATCTCTGGATGCCTCTTGGGAAATCTTGAAGAAAGTGAACTTGATACTTGATGATCTGATTCAGAGAAACTCCTGATCCCATGTCTTAGAAAACCAATGCGATGTCTGATTATGAATTATGACCTAATGATGCAAATGAAAAGGAAACATAAGCCAGTTAAGGTTGGGCAAAGAAAAGGCAAATTTTGGGGTGCTACAATCCCCTGACTTGTTTTTCAGTTTTCGGAGAAGGCATTTCTTGAATGGCCTTGACCTTGTCCGGATCAACCTCAATTCCTTTCTGGCTGATGATGAACCCTAAGAGTTTCCCCGAACAGATACTGAAAGTGCACTTGTTGGGATTCAAGCGGAGTTTGTACTTTCTCAACCACTCGAATAGTTTTGACATATGGGTCACATGCTCCTCCTCTGTTTTAGATTTTGCAACCATATCATCGACATATACCTCGATTTCCTTGTGTATCATGTCATGAAATAGAGTAGTCATGGCCCTTTGATAGGTTGCCCCGGCGTTCTTTAAACCGAACGACATTACCTTGTAACAAAAGGTCCCCCATGGGGTAATGAACGGAGTTTTCTCCATGTCTTTCGGCGCCATTTTTATCTGATTATAGCCCGAGAGTCCATCCATGAAGGAGAAAACTTTGAACTTTGTTGTACTGTCTACCAACATGTCAATGTGTGGTAAAGGAAAGTCGTCCTTTGGACTAACCTTGTTTAGATCTCTGTAGTCGACACACATTCTGACTTTTCCGTCCTTTTTTGGAACGGGTACGATGTTGGCTAACCATTGAGGATATTCTGACGTAGCGAGGAAACCCACGTCAATCTGTTTCTGTACCTCCTCTTTGATTTTGACAGCCATGTCTGGATGAGTCCATCTCAACCTCTGTTTTACTGGCGGACATTCTGACCGTAACGGTAAGTGATGTTCCACGATGCTGGTATCCAACCCTGGCATATCCTGATAGGACCAAGCGAACACATCGGGAAATTTTCTGAGAAGCTTTGTCAATCTCTCTTTGGCAGTTGGACTGAGCAGTGCCCCAACCTTGATTTCTTTTCTCTCTTCTTCTGAACCCAAGTTGACCATTTCCAATGGATCTTTGTGAGGTTCAATGGACCTTTCCTCTTGTTGGAGTAATCGGTAGATCTCTTTTGGAATTTCGTCGTCATTTTCTTCTTCAGCCTCAAATACCGGGAACTCAGAGTTGGGAGAAGGCATTGGATCGTATGTTTCAACTGGGTTTAAAACAAGCAATCTGTATGACTTGATGATTCGTGTTTAGAAGAGATAGAGAGAAAATGCAAAAGTGTGTGCAGTGTATTTCTTTGAAAAACTGCTTGTTTTTATTATTTGAGATTTTTTTAGGATTACCATTTTCTGAGAAAAGCAAAAAGAGAAAACATCAATTAAAGCAGAAATTACAGAACGACGTTATTTTATTAATGAACAAGTCGATTCTTGAAACTACATCCCTATAAAACAAAACTCTGTCGCTTTGGGCAAAGCGAAGAGGGAGAATTTACAGAAAGCGAGCCCTATCAAAACATCCGTTTCACCTGGGCAGGGTGAAAGGTTAAGATAAAAACGACAATTACTTTGACTTATGAACAATCTTCGGAACATCGACAACAATCCATTGGTGGCGAACTCCTCGGTGGATCACAAAGTCTGGTACTTTCCTTGATTTGTCTTCAGAAATGACGTTGGTTTCTGGTGGGGCTGGACCATTGGAATATGTCTCCCAGGCAGAGTTGTCGTAGGAGAATTCCTCTGTTGTATTTTGCGTAGTATTTGTACTCTCAGCTGTATCTCCCCATCCAGTTGGCTGGATGTCTTCGAGCCTGATGTGAGAACTTTCAGGAGCGGTGTACTTGACCATGAAGTCAAATTTTCCACTTGGTTGTCCTAGGGTGTCCCACACTTCTTTGGAATTTGAGGAGTCATCTCTCTCGATGACGTTGACCTCAGGAAAAGCATAGTTAATGAATTCTAGTCCTGCAAATGTTGCGAATTCATCGTCATGCTGGGTATTTTAAGGATAACCTGGGTGATGATCCCATGACATGGTGGGGACGGAGGTATTCTTTTTAATGATGCTCAGCTGATTTTCATTGTTCGGCTGATTTTCTTGCCCCAAGTTTCCTGGGTAGGGCTGCCAGATAGGAAGACCATCCATCGGGCCATAGTAGCTGGTGTCAAAGTTGTATTTCAAAGGAGTGTCTTCCTCTAATGAATTTGGCAGAGCACGACATCCTTCAGGATCACATTCTCCGTATATCATTTCGACATCTGACCTCGGTATAAACCTCAGACTCTGCGCGGGATAGCAAAAGGGAGTATGCGTTTTGCCCTGAGACGTATAACCGTCCTCGTTGAGATAGGACTTCTATTCTTCATCTGTATCGGAGGAGTCACCCTCGTTGATGGTATGTACTTCTTGAGACACTGGGTGAAGGAAACCTCCACTATGGAAAAAGTCTTGAATAGGATGAAGACTTTCATCGTTAGTAGCAGTCCGGGTACAGGTCGAGGAAAATCCAAGACCCTTCTTTTTCTTATTGTCAATAAGAATGACAAATTGCCCCCATCCTGTTGTGTTGGTACTCTCGACCGCTTTGATAGCATCTTTGTACGAGGAAATTGAAGTTCCCCCTTCGGATTGATTGTCCTTGTGGAGCGAAAGTGTTTGGAACTGGGTTCCGATCACCCCCTCCGGTTCTACATAAGTGGATGCTGATAAGTTGCTTACGAGCAAGGCCTGTTCTCCACAGACTGTGACAAGTTGGCCGTTCTCGACGAACTTTAGCTTTTGGTGGAGGTTCGAAGTGACCGCCCCAGCCTGATGTATCCAAGGTCTTCCTAATAAACAACTGTATGTTGCCCGGATGTCCATGACCTAGAAAGTGAGTTGGAAAGTGTGAGGACCGATAGTTATGGGAAGGTCGACTTCGCCAATAACCATTTTTCTGGATCCGTCAAATGCTTTGACGACGACTTCGCTGGTTTTCATCGGAGGTCCTTTGAATGATAATTGCATTAAAGTGGACTTTGGCATAACGTTGATGGCCGATCCTGTGTCTACCAGTACGCTGGCTAAAGCATTGTCCTGGCAATTAACTGTGATATTGAGCGCCATGTTATGACGGTGACCTTCTTCAGGTAATTCCTCATCACTAAATCCCAAGTTATTGCAGGAAGTGATGTTAGAGACAATGCTATCGAACTGTCTAATTGTTACATCCTGTTCCATAAAGGCTTGCTCTAAGACTTTCTGTAGAGCCTCACTGTGCGCTTCTGAACTAAGTAACAGTGATAATACCGAGATCTTTGAAGGAGTTTGTAACAGCTGATCAACAATGATGTATTCACTCCTTTGGATGAGCTTTAGCATCTCATCATCGTTTTTTGAAAGGTCGGGATTACTGGATTGACTGACTGGTGGATTGGGAACTTCTGTCTGAGGTTCCTTTTCTTTGCTGGTTCTCCAACTCCTCTGTTGAAGATTCTACCACTCCGTGTTACTCGATTGATGTTTGCAATATTCACAACGGAGGGTAACGGAATTTCTTTTCCATTCTCAATTATTGTTGCACCATATTTGTAAGGGATAACATTAGTTGATCCTTACGGTAGGGGTCCCGGTAGATAGATGACTATGGGAGCCTTCTGATTTTTCTGTCCATCGTAAGTAATTTCGATTCGTTCCCGGTTGGGAACTCTCGATTCGTCAAGTAGAGGGATGATGGCACAAACATCCCTAGTCCTCTGATGATCAGAGATTACGATGACGTCCTCGACTTGATCAGCGAAATAGTTAACTGATCCAGAACTTGACCATAGTTGAATCTCTTTGCGGTCCAACTGACTTTGAAGGGTTGCTCGCACGAGGTAGCATCCTTGATTATCCACTGAGAAAACTCTGCACCGCTCATAGTTGTGTAGTGGCACCTGGCCACGTCCACTTTGAATACAGTGTAACCTTACTAGATCTGTTTCCATCGACCGAACATCCTGACTTTGATATCTAGTAGGATTCCCGTTAGTGATACAAACTTGTTGGGTGTCTTCATCGATATAGATTGGAAGCCACCAGTGGTTCAACAAGTGCTGAAGTGTTTCCTGGACAAGGGCACAACCCTGATCATCTTTGCAACACACTTTACAGCCCTGATAATCATGTGATACCAGGAACCCGAGCCGGACCTGTTTAGCATGTAACTCCACCAGGCTGGTATTCATTAAGCGAGTATCAAAGATTTGAACCATGTTGATTTGATAATGATTCCTATCATGGTAGTCTTGGATCCATCCAAGATCCATCTGACGCTGGAGGGCCTCTTGTACAAAAGAGCATCCCTGTTTGTCTACCGAACAATTCAGACAGGAATTGTAATCATGCCATGGCAGATTATGATACTGGCTTTGCCTTGAGTGCATTGCCACCAAGTTGACATTCATCACCCGGATATCGTGGTTTTGAATGATGTTGGAATTCTAACAAACCATGTTAATTCCACGAACTCGGTGCTCTTGGATACATCCGAGATCCATCTGTTCATGTAGAGCTGATTGCACCACATAACATCCTTGATTACTTTTAGAGCAGATATCACACTGGTGATAATTATGAGGTGGCACATGGCCATATCCACTCTGTCTACAATGCATCTTGACCAAGTTGGCCCTTAACAAGAGTACATCATGAATTTGATAGGTGTTGTTAGGCTCTCCCTCTATCAAATTGACTGTAGCCTTCTCGTGTTGAGGCAGCGGGTTTGTGAGAACATTCAGATTCGTATCTTTGAAAGATAAGATCCTGCTCCTAACAAGCTTTTGCACATCGGATTTTAAACTGAGACAGTTTTGTATGTTATGCCCTAGTCCTCCTTGACGGTAAGGGCAAGTCTGATCCACCTTAAACCAAAAAGGCGGATTTTTCGGTACTGTAAGAGGAGACTTAGTCTGGAAATGCCCCTTGGCCAGTAGTAACGAAAATAGTTCTGCGTACGATACGGGTATAGGATCAAATCCTGGTGGCCGCATTGTACGATTTTTGTTGTATTGAGGACGAGTCTGCTGAAGAGGCTGTTGTGTCCTTTGCTGATATTGCTGCGAGTGCGGTTGGCTTTGAGCAACCTGAGGTTGATACGTAGAAACAGGCGCAGGGTTGATAGCAGGAGTTACAGCTGCTACTGGTTGGTACCATCGCCTTTGCTTTCCGAGAGAGATATTCCAAATATCTTGCTCTTTTTTCTTAGGGAGAGCACTACCGTATTTTTTAGTACCGCTTGTCGACCCAGTGTCTTTGACTAGACGTCCTTCTTGAATGACTTCCTCGAGACGCACTCCCATACCGACCATTTCGGTGAAGTCGCTGGGCGCACTGGCAACCATTCAGTCGTAGTAAAATGAGCTCAAGGTCTTTAAGAAAATATTTGTCATCTCTTTTTCCTCAAGAGGTGGACTAATTTGAGAGGCAATTTCACGCCATCTCTGAGCGTACTCCTTAAAGGTTTCCTTGTCCTTTTGCGACATTGATCTGAGTTGACCTCTGTCTGGTGCCATGTCCAAATTGTATTTATATTGTTGGACGAAAGCAGTGCCAAGATATCTGAAAGTGCTAATCGTAGTGCGGTTTAAACCCATGTACCATTTTAATGCGGCACCGGTTAAACTATCCTGAAAGTAGTGAATCAGCAGATCCTGGTTCTCTGTCTGAGCTGAGATTCGCCGAGCGTACATCACCAAATGGCTTTAAGGGCAAGAGTTACCCTTGTACTTTTTAAAATCGGGTACTTGGAATTTATGCGGGACTTTCACATTGGGGACCAAACAAAGGTCTGCGGCGTCCTTTCCAAATAGATCTTGACCGCGAATGGCTTGCAGTTCCTTCTGCATTTCCAGGAACTGCTCCTGGAATTCATCCATTCTATCGAACATACTTTCCTTTCTACCAGAAGGTATCTGTGGAATCTATCCTTCTGGAACAGTGTGCACCACAGGGGGTGGTACCGTTACTACGGCAGTGATTCTTGGCGTTTCCCGAAGGTTCTAACCTTCAGGAGTCCTCATTAGGCCTCTGGCATCCTCGCTTTCCCGAAGTTTGTAACCTTCAGGCCCAGCGGCTTCTGCTATGATTCCCTGATCTTCAGTGGTCGGCGGAACATATCCTTCCGGGATATAGTTAACAGGCATGCCCCAGGGACGATCTTTCGGCATTTGATACCTAGGATCATATTTCTCCACTATGGGCGTTGAGGTGATCTCTGAGATCACAGTTCTTTGTAGCTGAGCTTCTGCCATGGCTTGCATGTCGCTACGAAGATTTCTCATATCCTCTCTCAGAGCGCCGATCTCTTCTTTCAACTCTCTGTTCTCTTCCTCGAGACCATCCATCTTTTTCTGACGATTGGCCCGAGTATTATACGAATGAGACAGTTTGACTCTAGAACCGAGACACAAACGTAAGATTCGTAGGTAAGAAGAACACGTGACGTGAGAATGATGAATGCAATGATTATATTAATTATTTTTTTTGTTTAATCAAAATAAACTTCGACAATTTGATTGCAAATATCAAACAGTGGGGACACCCCCGTTTTATTGAATTCAAAGGATTGCGGAAATGGAAATACAGTAAATTACAAGGTGCGAAAATAGAAACCTAAGCTAATGGGTCCCGAGTCCTTTTTGAGGAGAACTCGGGTGCTGATTCTGGTACTTTCCTTTTCTTGGACCGGGGCTCTTGGGCCGTTGTCGGGTTGTCATTCCTTTGCCAGGTGAAATGAGCGAGCAAATTCCTTTGGTCATCCTGATTCTCTACAGCATGTTGCTCTAAAATCTCAATCGAAGCATCCTTTTCTATTAATAGCTGCTGTATTTTGGTACACTCTACATTGAGAATGCGGTACTTGTTCTTCCAAGACCTCCTCTCCTGTTGAACATTGTTGAGAGTAACCTGAAGTTTCCGTTTCATTCATGAAGTACATGATAGATTCCCTTGGTTGAAGAACTCCGTGACGAGGATAAGCCATCCTTTTCTTGAGAGCTCTAGTTTGTACCCAGTGGAGATAAGGCTCCACCGAGACACAGTCCGGTTTTCCTAGAGACTCCCGTCCTTTCTTATGAACATTTTTCCAAGCGTACACTATTTCCGTCGTTAGTGCCCTGTCATTTTCTCCTTCCTCGAAGAAAATACCTTCCAGATGAGCATTACGCGGGACATGTCTCATCGGGTATCCAAATTGACGAAGAACTAAAACTGGATGGTAATTGATTCCTCCCTTAGTTCCTATGAGGGGTACGTTGGGGAAGTTTCCACAATGGTCAATGATTCTGATCCCGTCATAAATCCTATTGTACCAATCTATGTCAGAGTTGGCAAGAGACATGATTTTCTGCGACCAACGTAAAGCACTCTTATGATCCTAAAATGCAACAGACTTGGGCAAATGGGAGATAAACCATTTATATAGAAGGGGTACATAGCACATGATCATTCCTCCGCTGTATAAATTCCTTAAGTGTACAGAATGATATGCATCTACGAGCAAGGTTGGTACGACATTTCCAATGAGAAAAACCTTAATGGCGTTGATATCGACGAAGTTATCAATGTTGGGAAACAGAAATAACCCGTAGGTGAGCAAAACAAAGATGCTTTCAAAAGCAGTCACGTTCCCTATACTAGCAAAGTATAGAGCTTTCTTTACCAGAAACTTGGCTGGTAAACCCGGGATTCCTCCTTTGGTGGTCATGTGAGTCTTGACTTCCGACTCATCCAAATTAATTGCTCTTGCAATGGTTTGATCCTTTGGAATTTCTTCCAGTCTAGAAAAGGGAGCTCGACCAGTAATAGGTAGATCAATCAGATGAGAATACTCCTCCAGCGTTGGGGCGAGCTGGTAATCCGGGAATGTGAAACAGTGATAAACCGGACCGTAAAACTGAACCCTTAACAGGGGTAGTAGACATCCTTGCTAATCCTCTTAAATCCGTCAGGGTTAGTGATCATCCTTGCTAATCCTCTTAAATCCTCTAGTTTTGGAACCTTGAAGGTATACTTGTGAGTTTTCCGTCTACCGAAATCCATGAGCGCAATCCTTGTCTCTCTGACATTTTCAATCATTGTCTTAGTTTAATTTGAAAAAGAGAGACTAGAAGAGAAGATTTTTCTTTGTTTTAATGTTTTTTTTAAATGAACACATGAATGCAGCACACAAAAACATAGAAAAAACATGGGGTCAAAGGGTCAATGTCATGAAGTCAAGGCTCTACCCATCCCAAAGGTTTATACTAGTGATTTTTGTAACTGTCTCTCAAAATCATTGATTCTTGTCGAGATAACATCAGCGGGCCGGGAACCATGCTAGGTGATGTATTTCGAAGAATCTCATAAGAGGGTAGTATCGCATGACAACTATTTCCAATAGCTTCCGCACTACTGAAAGAGGTTTTTCCTAGGTGTATACTCAATCTTTCTACATGCGACATCACACGCATTCCCATTAGCAGAAAAATAAACACAGATATCAATTAGGAAAAGCAATATATATATATTTGTCCTAATGTCCTAGACTTTTTAAGAGCTATGAATCCTATGATCCTAACAGAAAATGGCTCCCCGGCGGAGTCGCCATTCTGTGGTACCTTCCCCACTTAAAGGTTTTGACCTAAGATCCTAGTGAGGGCCGATCCTAGCCATAATGACATTCCCCAATGGAACTGTCATGAAAATAACTTGTCCAAGGTTTTCACCTTAAATTGTAAGAAAGAAAGACGGTCCCCACGGTGGGCGCCACTTTTCTGTAGCGAGCGATTTTGGACGTGGTTCTTAAGCACTTCCGCTCTGGGGTACTACAGGTCGATTCATTTTTTATCCTATTGAAGCTGATAAAGGAAGGGAAATAGATGTCTCCAACTAACCCTACTTGCATACTGAGTTTAAACAGCGGTCTGTTAGGTTACGGATGCTATGTGGAAGTGGGGCCTCTTTCTGCTTATTTTGTTAAGAATGAAATGAAGGGACTGTGCTATTGGTAGCATGTTAGGCCTGATGCTTTTTGATTGATGTATGAAGGTATGGGATTTTGGGTTTTTGATTAGTGTGCTCGCTAAGATTTCTATTTCAATCTTATGCCTACGTATTCCCGTTTACCGAAATAGGGAAATCAGAGCGATCGTAGTTCCTCCTATTCTATGGGAGGAATTGGTGTTTTGGTGTCTTATTCAAAGCCCAAGATGTGAAGCTAAAGGTGGTTTGTATCTTGTTCAAATCCCAAGATATGAAGTTGAAGGGTCTATTTGTATCTTGTTCGAAGCCCAAGATGTGAAGCTAAAGGGTTTTGACTTTAGAGAGAATTTGTCATCTCTAAAGAGGGTCTATTTGTCACAACTGTTGGGTGACTGATTATAAAGGAGAATTACTTTAACTGGGATATGTGAATCCAACAATGCCATAATTTCCTTTATAGGGGATTTTCAACCTGAAGGAGAAGACTTTAACTCAGTTTAGAGCAATGCCATCTTTCCTTAGGAATTTCTCATGCTAAATGAGGGACAGTGGTGTGGATGTAAATAATCCAGAGGCTTGCCGCTTACAGCAATTAGATGAAGGGGAAAGGAGTTGTTAATGTTTGTATACTGTGAACGAGGCACAACTTTGATGCTAAAAGGTTGATTGAATCAACCGAGGTTTTCTTATACAAAGCCTAAGAGGAGGCTATTGGCCCAACAAGAGGGTGTTTTTATGTGTCTCGTACGAAGCCCGAGAGAGAGGCTAAAAGGGTTGACTCAACAAGAGAGTGCTTTTGTATGTGTCTTGTACGAAGCCAAGACGGAGGCTGAAGGTTGTTTGACTCAACAAAAGAGTCTTTTATACTCAACAAGAGAGTGTTTTGGTATCTCATACGAAGCCCAAGATGGAGGCTAAAAGATGTTTGACTCAACAAGAGAGTCTTTTATTCTCAACAAGAGAGTGATTTGTATCTCGTACGAAGCTCGAGATGGAGGCTAAAAGATTTACTCCGCTGGGGAGAATCATTTGTACAAAGCCCAAGAGAAGGCTAGGGTAACTGTTTCAGTTGAGTGACAGGTCCAGCATGTTGGTTAAAAGAGAAAATTAGTTCTTATATGGATAATGTTGTACTCATGGATTTGATCTGTGGATCGGGATTATTTCCTGTTCTCTAAGGAAACGGGGAATCCAAAGGAGCTTTAGACTGTCCGAGTCTACGGGTTTTATCTTTTGTACTATGCTTAAGAAACAGTAGTAGTAAGATCTAGACTCTTTGAAAGACTGTTCTATTAAGATGACTAATTTTTGTTCCTATACCTTTAAGAGGTCATCGGGACAATTTGTACGAAGCCCAAGAGGAGGCGAGAAAACTATTAAGAAGCCGAGAGATAATTTGTACGAAGCCCAAGAGGAGGCTATCTTCCCGGAGGAAGAATCATTATACGAAGCCTAAGAGGAGGCTGTGAAAACTTATAAGAAGCCGACGGGTACTTGTACAACGCCCAAGAGGAGGCGGGGATGCTTTTAGGAAGCCCGTGGGTCCTTGCACTAAACCCAAGAGGAGGCTGATGAATAGTTCCAGAAGGGGTTTCACTTGGAACATTGGCCTTTTGTATATGAACTGTTCAAGTGGGGGGGGGGGGGGGGGAGATTTCTTAAATCTAGTTATCTAAAATTGTTGTGAAAGAAAATCCTCATGGTTTAGGTTATGTTGAAATATCCGGTATAACGTCGGATGTAGGGAGACGAGGTTTTGTCTAGTTCTATACGTAGTTGCCGGGGAAACTCTAAATATCTATACTATTATTACACAGTCGATATGAGTTTATGAAAGAAGACTTACAGTGAAACAACCCCACAGTACAGTTATATACATATGAAAGCGGTAAATGAAAGCGGGTAAACACTTACTCGGTTGTAGAGCTTCCATGCTGTTTGGTTAGTTTGTTCAACAAAGAAAGCTTTGATAACAATATTATATTCAAAATCAAAGGAGAAAGTGCTTTTGAAAGGAAAATTGAGGCTTACAGCTCAAGGAGAGGCCCAGGGTTTTATCAGTGATTGCACTGTTGTTTTGTACAGGGACTGATACAAGTGACTGAGGCCCAAGAAAGGTTTTCTGTACAAAGGGGATGGGTCTTACACTCTCTCAAGAGGCCCAAAATGATTGAACGAAAAAGAATGGGGCTTATAACACAAGGGTAGGCCCAGATGATTCTTTTGAACTGGCGATCGCGCCAAGCTTTTCTTTTAACGCAGAGGGACTTATACAATATCTGAGGCCCAAAGATTGTTTTGGTTAAAAGGGGGTTGGGTCTTACACTCTATTAGAGGCCCAAAGATTTTGAATGGGTCTTATAGCTCGAGGAGAGGCCAAGATGGTTTGTTTTAAACGGGCGATGATCGCGCCGAACTTTTGAAATACAACGGGACTTATACAATAAGTGAGGTCCAAAATAGGTTTGTATTTACAAAGGATTGGGTCTTACACTCTATTAGAGGCCCAAAGAGTTTAAAAATGATTTGTTTGAGAGAAAATCAAGGAAACCCTAAATTCGTTTTCTTTTAAAAAGAAATATTTTAAGAAAATCAAATAAAATGATAAAAATACCAAATAAGTTTGAATAAACCACTTGTGATTTTTGTTGAAGGTTTGAAAATTGAGGTTTTCATCACAAAATGAATTAAAACATACATGGTTTTGATTTCCCAAAATGGATATTTATTTTTAAAAGAGTTTAAAAACAAATAAAAGACATTTATTCACAAAAATACTAATTATATTAAATAAATAATATAAATCTAATTTTTTTGGGGAATAAAATATTTCAACATTTTTGTGATTTTTTGCAAAAATAACCAATAAAAAATAATTAAAATTGAGGGAGTTATTAATTTTTCAATTAATTAACAAAACATGAAAATATTGGAAAAAAATAGCAAAATGTGAGAGAACACAAAATGGCATGGGTGTAGTTTGAACCCACGACCTCAAGGTTATAGGGCGCGTGCCTTACCACTGGGGTGGAGATACATCCGTTGATTAAAACAAATCAACAAATATACAAGGATTGCCTTGTTTTCTAGGCCTAGCCAAGGCAAGGCAAGGCAAGTTTTGGCAATAAACGGGAAGGTCCATAACTTTCTCATTTCTCCATGGTTGGGGACAAAATTTATATGAATCTAGCCAAGAATTTCACAAGGAATCCAATGGTGGTGGTATTTTTTACAGATCATTCTCCCTCCTCAAAATCCGATGGTGGTTTTGAAATAGGCCTATAATTGCATTTTCTATGCTACACTTTGGTACAGGCATGAATTACATGACGAATTGGTTCAAACACAACATATATAACATGTATGAGATGTGCATGATCAGTGGACTTCAAAGCAATGCATATTTTGGAAAGTTCAAGTCATGATGTTTACCTCTCTTTTGAGCTTTTGGAGTTTTTGTGCAATCTGCCAAGTTTCTTGTTCCAGAAATGGTTTGATGCTTTGGACACTCTCAAATGATCCCTTAGAAGCTTTTAGGATGAATGGAATCAGCTGGAACCTGCAAAAACACAAACTGGCCCTTTCATGCAAAAGAGGTTAAAATGGCCAAAATAGCAACTCCCTCAAATGGTGTTCCAGATGGGGGGAACCATTTGGGACAGTTCAAGGATGATATTTGGAGTGTGTTTGAGGTTTTATTTGGTTTGGAAAGTGACTGAATCAAGGCATGGCTTGAAAAATGCACAAAAGTACTATTTTGAGGTTTTGAGAGGTGACTTTGTGATTTAAGGATTACATGTCACTTTTGAGAGGTAACTTTGCTAAAGAAGGCATTTTGGCCTAAAGAGAGGGATTTTGAGGAAAGCATCTGTTTGATGGCTTTGGTGTACTCAAACTAAGTAAAAATGAGCTTTACTTATAGTAGAGCAAGTTTGTTTTGGGATCAATAGTGAATGGCAACCACAGCAGAGGTTTGGCCAATGTTGATCAATGGGAAGCCAAGTCTCCTCTAGCCATTGACTAGAGGTTAGAGCACATGCCTTTGGTTCCTTAGTTGTTGGATCATTCTTGACTGAATTCAGTTGCAAATGTGTCTGTCCATGCCACCTCTAAGCATCCATTAAATGCTCCAATCCAAAATTGGAGTCTTGTCCCTCTTTTAGGGATTTCTAGGTTTATCATGCTACTTCTTGTTCCAAAGACTTTGGAGGCTTGGATCAGTGTTTGTTCCCTTTAGATTTGATCCTCAGATGTGTCCAAAGTGATGACAAGGCTTGGAATTATCTGATTTTTCCAAATCGAGCAAAAGTGCAAAATTTTGCCTAGCCTTGGCTGTTTTCAGCAAGGCATATTCCCATTGTCATATCTCATGACTCAAGTTGAGTTTGGTGATGTTCTTGGCCATTTTGGAAAGCCCTCATATGATACAACAACTGTTTGATCATAATTAGTTTTGATACTTTTTGGATCTAAGTGAAAAATGCCCCTACATTTGGAAAAAAGTAAGGCAGATTCTGACTTAGTGAAAATTTCACTAAGTGTTAGAAAAAGTGACATTTCACGTTTTCAGCCATTTTGATCATTCCATAAATCAAAATCCATGATGAATTGGAATGAGGTGTAGTTGAAGCCTTTGTAGAGGGCCATGAGGGCTACAAATCCAGCTTTGGATGGGAAAAAATGGCCTTGTGGTTTAGGAGTTATGATCCTCCAAAGTTGGTACCCTAGCCACTTTGTTCCATAACTTAGAAAATTTCTAAGTTTTTTATGGTTACCCCTTTTACAAGTTATCCCACTTTTCTTGATTTTTCTTGATGAATGATGATTCCAATCACACATTAACATCATTTTAGGGTTAAAAAACCATAATTGTGAAAAATCTCAAAAAGTCAAAGTTTGACTTTTGTGCACAGTTGACTTTTTATCAGATGAATTCCAAACTGTGCGATCCTCTATGAAATCGAGTCCTTGACCTAAATCAAACTTGATGGATTGATTTCATAGGTGTCATAGGGTGTATTCAATCATGTCTTAGGGTTTGGGAGCATGTCCTGGTCAAAAGTCAAAGCTACAGTTGACTTTTCCCGCGAAACCCTAACTGTGGTTCAGATGAAATTGAAACTTGTTGCTCAAGCTTCTTGGATCAATCCATTATTGTAAATGGATCAATGTGGTGTATTAGAGACCCTCAAATTATCTTTTGAGGTATTGGCTCATGTTTTGTCCCAAAAGTCAACTTAGGGGTGAATTAGGTCAAGAAACCCTAATTCCTGATTTTTGATGAATGCATCCCTGAGGTCAAAATTGACTTGATGATTGGGTCCATGAGGTTCGATGGAGCATATTAGAATATTCTTTTAAGAATTGGCTCATGCCCAGAGGAAAAATTCCATCTGGAGGCCCTGGTCGACCAAACCCTAATTTGGTGACACTGGCGATCTTGAGGCTTAATCCACTTAGAAGGGAGCCACCTTGTGCTTAATCCTTGAAGTGGGAGTCCTTTTGATCCATTGTAGAGGTTTGAGAGGTTAGACAAGTTGAAGATCATGTCACTTCTTGATTGATCATTTGTCTAAGACTCAAAGAGGGCTTGAAACCCTAATTTTTGTTTGTAGTGAGTGCTCACCCATCTTTGGGGAGACTAATGAGGCATGATGGTACATCCATATTGTGATGATGATTTGCACAATGATGGGGAATCTTAGTGGTCAAAATTTGGGGTATGACACATATCATTTACAATTTAGCCAAAAATAGTCCATTTTTCTATCATTATTTTACAAAAAAAAACAAAAATGCCAATATCATAAGCCCAATTCCACTATGTCATTACAAGCCCATGTACCAGTTACAAAAAAAAATCAATTGAAAAAAAATGAAATGAATGAAGTTGTAAAGCTACATGGCCCACCATCGCCACATACATAGGCTTTTGAAAGAGAAATTCCAAGCTGAATCTCAAGTCAAACATGAAAACTACACCAAGCTTCATACACAGACACCACACGAGCTACTTCAAACTACCACAACTTCAGAATATCTCACAATCTAAATCATCAACAGTACACGACTCACTTTTTTTTCAAGATGATAACAAAACAACAAGCCGTTACTAAAGCTCTACCTTCTTAAAGCCAAAACGACTTGCAAAAAAAATTGAAACGCATTGCCAAAATTCAAAACGGCATACTTGCAGCCAACACAAAACGACACTGCAGTATAAGCAAAAACGTCACAACGGGTTAGATGTCAAAACGCAGCAGAAGAAAACTCAAAAAGCAACGCGTAAACTTATCAAAATGCAACATTCACATCAGTTAAAATGCAGAAACGACAAACCGCAAGAGCAAAACTGCAGCAAGCAATTGAAAACCAAAACGCGAGCAATGAGAGCGAAACGACAACGGATTCAAATTGCAAACTCACCTCGAATTTTTCTATAAAAGCAATTGAAACCAAAGCTTCAAAACCATAATCTCTTTTCACCTTCAATCCAAAACCTCCAATAAAATTCTGCAGAAAATCCATTCAATCCTCATATTCAAGCCTTGAATCTTCAGCAATACACTCCCAAATTCATTCTCAACCTGCAGAAAAATTAGCAAAAAAAAAAAAGCCAATCCAAATTCACCACAAATTCAGTAAATATCCCAAACTTCTGACAACAACATCAATTTCGTAAGCATCATTTCAACAACAACACTCTCAAATTCAACAACAACAAATCCAGAGCGTTCAAAAGAAGAGAGAAAAAAGATTTGAAGCATTCCTAACCTGAATCTGAAGGTAATTTGGAGTTCTCGTAGAACTTTTTACGATTCCAATTCGAGATATCAAAGCATCGCTACACTAAATTGAACGACTATTTGGAATCTACTTTGCGTTGCGATCATTTTCGTTTCATTTCCAAGCCGTTTCGTTCCGTTAAGTTTGACCGAGCTTCCTCCGTTTTCCTTTGCCATGAAGAGTTCTGACCATGTTTTTTCTAAAGAAGAAGATAATGAAGCCTTCATTCTAACCTTTTCTTTTTTTATAGTTTTAATGGTATGAGTTGTTTGGGCCTAGGGCCCGTGTGAATTACTATTCCACCACCACCTTCTTTTTCTAATTCCCCTCCCTCATATTTTTTTTCTTTTCTATCCAAATCTTGTTTTCTCTCAATATTTTCTATTTCTTTTTTTTTTTATGATATTTTTTTTTATTTGAAAACTCTTTCAATTTCTCTTTATTTTTTTTAATTCATTCTCACTTCTTTGTTTTTTTAATTTTATTTTGATATTTTTAGTTCAAAATTTCTTTTAATATATCTTGAGTTTTCATTTTATTCTTGATTTTATTTTGAATTCTCATTTTGGATTCTTTATTGTTGGTTGTGTGGATCATAACTTGTTAGATCCACTTTTCTACATCTCCTTTCTTTTGATCGATGAAAGTCTAATGGATCTTGGAATTCCTTTGTTGAATTTTGATCATGACTAGATTGTTACCTTTTCTTTTCGTGCGGTATTGCTTTCCGATGACGATCTACATATCGTTCATCTAGCATGCATTAGCACAAAGATCTATTGACCGGCCTCATTGTAGGATAATTACTCCATAAATTACTCGGCGATTGCTTAACATAGCGCAACATTATGTCCCTTTATCGGAAACAATAAAAAATTATTGATTATTTGTCTTTTGGTTCAAAACTTATGAGATCTACTGTTAGGAGGCTTTGGTCGTATCAATCCTCTAATGAGTTCTCATTAACCTTGACCTAAGTGCAATTATTCAATTATTATTGATCACTCACTCTAACAACTAACAACTAATCACTAACTTACTAACAATACTATTGTACTAATCTTTTACAATTCCTTCTCGCTCCCTATCTCTCTTTTACTTTTATGCTCCACTATTATCATTTCATATCATGTTTATGCTTCCGCAATTTTTCCTTTGCCCGTTGAACATATGCTTATGCTTCCGCAATTTTTCCTTTGTCTGTTGGACACATGTTTATGCTTATGCCTTTTTCTCTTTGTCCACTTGGACCTAAAACATTAATAAAGGCTAAAACCTCTAAAAAAACTTGTGCTTCTAATCTTGGACTATGGTTACTATCCTTTGCAATAGACATGGAATTTTGCACCTAGACCTTGGACTTCAATGCTATTCTTGATTCCTTGGACTTAGAACTTGGACATCCAATGCAATTATTGGAACCTTGGACTTAGAACTAGGACCTTTTCCCTTAGCTTTGGAATTATGGTTCGAAGACTTCGAAGCCTTGTGCTTTTGCTTGGTTTATGGTGAAGACAACTACATTTGTGGTTAGGCTATTCTTATCCTTAGCTTTTACTTTATGCTTTAGGATAGTCACTTCTTCTCCACCCATTTTTCAATTTTCAAAACTCTCCCCCTTTTTCAAAACTTTCTTGATTTCAAAACTTGAACTTCTTTCATAAGCAAACCTTGACTTTGTCAAGTGATTTTACTATTTTCCTTTCATTTCTTAACAAATGGTAAACTACATAAGCATATTGAGACCTTTTTCAAAAGACTTTAAAAAACATCAAACTCATCACTCTCCTTTTGTGCCCTCGTGCACTTTTTCCTTTAACTTTTTCATAAGTTTAGACATGATTCATCTCTTTAAGCGGAATTATTCGCTTGGAAATGACGAATTGTCTTTACATTTTAAAATCAACCAAAACAAACAAAATTTCCATTCTTTGTACCACGAACTACGGGGTTTTGATCCTACATTACACATCGTGGGTACGTAGGCATGAGGCGACAAGTCTCTCCAAACACAAAAATCTTAAAAAACAATTTCTCTTCTCATCTCCTCAATCACTTTTCAAACAAACATTTTCAGACCAAAAGCGGTAGATATTTCAAAGGGTTCCTATAGAGTACTATAGACGTTTTGGGTGCTAATACCTTCCCTTAACGTAACCAATCCCCTTATCCAGTCTCTATTCACTTGTTCTTATTGTAGAGCTTGTGTAGGTTTTGTTCGCCCTTTTTCCTTTCCTTTTTGGATAAAATAAAAGTGCGGTGGCAACTCTTGCTTTTCGAGTTAAGTTAATCAATAGCTTACACTCATGATTTTGCCGCTATAGTAAGGAATCAGTTGTCATACCCCAAATTTTGACCACCAAGATTTCCCATCATTGTGCAAATCATCACCACAATATAGATGCACCATTATGCCTCATCAATCTCCCCAAAGATGGGTGAGCATGCACTACAAACAAGAATTAGGGTTTCAAGCTCTCTCAGAATACTTAGACAAACGATCAATCAAGGAATTACATAATCTTCAACTTGTCTAACCTCTCAAACACTCATTGAGTATCAAAAGGACTCCCACATCAAGAATCAAGCACAAGGTAGCAAAATTTCAAGTGGATTAAGCCTCAAGATCGCCAGTGTCACCAAATTAGGGTTTTGGTCGACTGAGGCCTCCAGATAAAAGTTTCATCTGACCATGAGCCAATGCTTTAAAGCATAACCTAAGATACTCCATGGGACCTCATGGACCCAATCATCAATTCAATTTAACCTCAGGGGATGCATTTATCAAAAATCAGGATTAGGGTTTCTTGACCAAATTCACCCCTAAGTTGACTTTTGGGACAAAGCATGAGCCAAAACCTCAAGACATGATTTGAGGGTCTCCAATACACCACATTGATCCATTTACAATAATGGATTGATCCAAGAAGCTTGATCTACAAGTTTCAATTTCATTTGGACCACAATTAGGGTTTTGAAGAAAAAGTCAACTGTGCTCTGACTTTTGACCAAGGCATGCTCCCAAACTTTGGGATATGATTCAATACACCCTACAGCACCTATGGAGTCCATCTATTAAGTTTGATTTAAGTCAAGGACTTGATTTCAAAGAGGATCGCAAAGTTTGAATTTCATCTGATAAAAAGTCAACTGTACAAAAAGTCAAAGTATGACTTTTTGTTTTTTTTGGTCAACCAAGGTTCCTTAACCCTAATACAATGTTAATTTGTGATTTGAATCATCATTCATCAAGAAAAACCAAGAATAGTGAGTTAACTTGTAAAAGGGGTAACCATAAAAAATTTTGAATTTTTCTAAGTTATGGATCAAAGTGGTTAGGGTATTAACTTCCAAGGATGATAACTTGAGATCCAAGCAATCATTTTGGATGGTCCAAAGCTAGATTTGTATCTCTCATGGCATACTTCAAAAGTGTCAACTACACCTCATTTCAATTCCTCATAGATTTCAAGTTATGATTGGATCAAAATCACTAAAAACATTAAAATGCATCCTTTTCCAACACTTAGAAAAATTATGCCTAAGGCAGATTTCAAGTGAAACACCAAAACTTGGGGCACTGTTTCACACAGTTGCAAGATGAATCAATTCAAGGTGTAAACACCAAAGTTGTTATGCATATTGCTAGCAATTCAAAGGGTCCATCAGCATGAAAAAACTCCATGGAAATCAAGAGATATAGCAGCTCAAAGTCATGTTGCTGCAACCGTTTTGGAAAAACCAGTTTGCATGTTTGCTTGCTTTACACGATTTCTGAGTTAAGACTAATGATCCCTATGCCACGGTCATCTAATCTGATCCTAATCCAACTGATCCAACTAGCAAAGCTGAGTCAAAAAGCAAAGGGATCTTCCAATTAATGCATTTTGGCATATATGCCTTGAATTCAAAGGCATTTATGTGAAATAGTGCACTTTCAACAAAGCCACTCTACTTAGTCAAGATGCTCACTTAAAAAATAATTAAAACATCTGAAGAATGTGGATTTGGTCAAGACATAGCCCTGCTCTTGGGATAGGCTAGTTTGCCTTGCATGATAAGAAATGTCACCAAGCCAAAGCCATTGAATGAGATCTGATCTAGCAGCCATTCACTATATCTCCAAGACAAGAGTTGATTCACTATAAATAGAGGTCTTAACTGATCATTCAAACTACACCAAAGCAGCCTACAACATTGCTTTCTCTCATTCTCTCCTTAAGTGCCAAATTTCTTTGTTTTTGAGCAAGTACTATCGGGTTTTGAGTTGCTGAGCCAAGCAACTCAAACCATCACTTCTAACACATCACATATGATGTATAGAAGCTGTCCAAACACCTAAACCACTTCTGAAACACCTCCATCAAAATTTCACTCTTCAACCTAGCCATTATGCAGTTGTGAAACCACAATTTGATTTAAGGAGTTTCAAAGAGTTCCAAAGGTTGTTATCCACTCCATAATATCCAGTGAAGCTGTAGGGGTCATCAAATTACTTCTGGAACACACTTTGTGCAGAGTTGCAATTCTTCTTGCAGCAAGGTAAGCCTCAAACTCTCACAACATGATCCATGCATATTTCCTCGCATGATACTTTTGCCAATTGCTTATCATCATATGTTGAGTGTTTCCCCTCAAAAAATTTGACCATAACACTCATAAACATGTCTGCACGATTGCTTTTGCAAAATTAGGGTTCATACATTCATGTTAATGTAACTTGCTACACACTGGAAATAAATGAAATCAAATATTGCCATCATGTTCCTTGTTAAAAAACGCATGAATTTGGTGTTTGAATCATGTCAAATGGTTGAGAAACGAGTGAGATAGAGAGCTTCACGCATCTGGGCCAAGGAAGAAGATGGCCATGGCGCCATTCTTCAGGTTTTAAAACCAAGTGCTCTATATATTTTTCATTTGCGATACTATATTTGAATTGGCATTGCGCCCTAGTGGTTGATCAGCTGGTTTGTGTGTATTGAGCGAGTGGAAGGTCTGGGGTTCGAAACCCCCTCGCCCCAGACCTCTTTTTTATCACTTGTTTTATTTTTTTTTACTATTTTTCATATTATTTTCATTAATAACTTGGAAAATTAATTTCTCTCTCAATTTTAGTCATTTTTTATTGGTTCTTTTTCTGAAAAATCACAAAAATATTAAAATATTTTATTCTACAAAAAAATCAGATTTATATTATTTATTTAATATAGTTGGTATTTTTGTAAATATATTCATTTTTAATTTTTTTTAAACATTTTTAAAGTGAATTTTTATCTTGAAAATCAAAACCAAATGCGTTTTAATTCATCTTGTGATTAAAACCTCATTTTTCAAACCTTAACCAAAAATCACAAGTTGTTTATTCAAGCTTATTTGGTGTTTTATCATTTTTTATTGATTTTCTTTAAGAATTTACTTTTAAAAATGATGAAATTAGGGTTTTGATTGATTTCACCCTAACAAATCCTTTTCAAACACTTTTGGGCCTTAGATTTTGTTTAAGACCCACTGTGTTTTCAAAAACCTCGGCGCGATCCTCGTTTTCAAACAAACCATTTGGGCCTACCCTCGTGTTGTAAGTCCCATCTTTCTTTTTCAAAATAATATTTTTACCTCTAATAGAGTGTAAGGCCCAACCCCTTTTTGAAACCAAACTTGTTTTGGGCCTCAGATATTGTATAAGTCCCTCTGTACATTTTGAACAGTTCGACGTGATCGTCGTCTTTTTAAACAATAAACCTTGGGCCTCTCCTTGAGTTGTAAGCCCCACCACTTGTACAAAAAATAAATCTTTGGGCCTCTACTAGAGTGTAAGACCCAATCCCTTTTTAACCAAAACCTTTGGGCCTTAGACGTTGTATAAGTCCCAATACAATCTTTTCAAAACAATTTCCCTTTTGATTTAGATTCAAGTATACAATTGTTATCAAAACTTTCTTTAATTTCTTTGAACAACTAAGAATACAGCATGGAAGCTTGCTCGCCTGTAAGTTTTATCCGCTTTCATTTACTTGCTTTAATATATATAACTGTATTGTGGGAAGCTGCGCATGGTTAGTCTTCTTTCATTCTTTTAAATACATGTCAAATATATATAACTGTATTGTGGGAAGCTGCGCACGCTTAGTCCTCCTTCATACCCTTTTACATACTTGTCATATATCAACTGTATATATACTAGTATAGTTATTTAGAGTTTTCCCCAGCGTCTAGTTCTAGAACTAGGTAAAGTCCGTTTGGTCACTCTTAAATACAAACAAAACTAGATACCCATAGGATTTCCAGATACAGTCTTCCCTTCTCTTGGGGTTAAACAATATGGAACAAAGAGAAAGGCAGTATTCTCGATGAACCTTTTCTCAAACTGTCACGCCTAGAAATTGTCAAAGAAATTCTACTCCCCGAAGTTGATCTATTCTCGGTGAATAGCATCTCTTGAATTTCTTCAAACCTTAGAACTTTCACTAAATGATCTATTCTCTGTGAATAAAATTTCTTGAACTTTTCTTGGTTTGGGACCTATAGGCTTCCTAAAAGCATCCCCGCCTCCTCTTGGCCTTTGTACAAGGACCCGTCGACTTCTTTAAAGTTCTCATGCCTTCTCTTGGGCTTCGTACAAGGACCCTCATGACCTCTTAAAGGTATAGGACAAAACTTAGTCATCCTTTGTTAGAGCTGTCTTTTTAAAAGAAGTTACAAAAGCCCTCAGACCAATTTTAGGGTTGATACTCATCCCATTAAAGAGTCGGCCTCCTCTTGGGCATCATACAAAAGATAAAACTCTTCCAATAGACTTGGACAGTCTAAATTCCCTTGAGTCTCAAAGACATTCTCAAGTACCCTACAAATATAGGAGAAACCCCAGATTCTGGATTACTCTCCAGCAGAGGTAAAACCCATAGGTTCTAAAACCCAGTCTCTCTCCTAAAAACTCCCCAACCAGGGTCAGTTTATCATCATATAACACTATCTCAAATCAGAACCTCAAGGTATCTGATCTATCAACTCTTCTGCATTCCCCTGCAAGAGTTGGTTTCCCCATTTGGACATGCCTCAGGATCTCAAGAATCCCCAGCATAAGCTAGCCTCCAATTAGGCTTTGTATAATGAGCCTTTCCTCAGGAAAGTCAGCCTCCTCTGGGGCTTTGTACAATGATTCTCCCCATCATAGTTAACCTTTTCAGAGTCTCTTGTTGAGTCAATCAATTACTTCCCAGACTCTCTTGTTGAGTCGATCACCTTTTCAGACTCTCTGGTTGAGTCCATCACTCTCATAGACTCTCTTGTTGAGTCAATCACCTTTTAGCACTCTCTTGCTAAGTCAACCCTTTTTAGCCTCAATCTCGGGCTTCGTACGAGACAGATAAATAATACTCTCTTGTTGAGTCAATCCTTTCCAGCCTCTTCTTTGGCTTTGTATAATGATTTTTGTAACACCCCATTTTAAATTATTTGATCGTCGGTGTTATTTTGTTTGTTTGGCCCTGTGTAAGGTGTGTGTGGTTGAGCGCGTAGGAGTGTTATCCTTAGTGGAGCGGAACAAATTAGAGATATTGGGTGAATAACGTAATATTGGATAATTAGAGGGTATATTTAATAATAGTAGTATAAGGGATATTATTATTATTATTATTATTATTATTATTATTATTATTATTATTATTATTAAGCCTAATATTATTGATATTACTATTATTATTAATATTATTTTTATTTTATTATTTTTAAATAAAAATATGATTTAGTTAGAATGTGTTTAGGGGGAGGAAAACTATGAGTCTAAATCATTAATCAGAATTAGGGAGGGTTTAGAGGAATAACTGTATTTTTCACGTAAAAAGAGAAAGAGCTAAGGAAGGAAGAACAAGGGTGCTAGGGCAAGAATTCTCCACCAATTTTCACAGGATTTCTGAACAAATTCGAGGTAAGGGGGGAGAATGGGTTCAATATAGGTGATAATGTCATGAAAGGGTAGTGAGGGATCCTTTCCCTCATAGGATTTTCGTATGCCTGTATTGTTGATGAATTATGAATCTGATATGAATATTTTGTGGTTGATCTCTATGAAATTGTTTATGATAGTATGAATTTCGTGTATACGTTGCTGCTGTGTGATTGTATCTGTGTTGAAGATCTATTGTGTTGCAGGTTGAGAGAACGATCGTAGTTCAGTAGGTGTTAATCTTGCTAGAATAATGAAATAGGATAGTAAGATGAAATTATAGGTCCTAAAATCAATGTAGAAACCAATTTCGGAAAAATCTGGGTGTTAGAAGTGAGAGTATAGGGTTAGAATTTGGACTGATATGAAAAATGGGTATTTTTCACAGTCTCTGCCCATACGCGTAACAGGGAGCGCGTTACGCGTATGGCATTCTGTGCCAGAGGGCCATTACGCGTAACAGGCAAGTCGTTACGTGAATGGTAAAGCGTTACGTGGGTAATACGCGTATGAAACCCAATTTGACACGGCCCTCTGCCCGTACGCGTAACAATACACGTATGGAAGCTTGGCCCTACGAGTATGAGAAGTATTACGCGTAATTTAGATATGAAAGTTGGATTTTTGAGGGAATGACACGTCTCTCCTCATACGCGTAATGGGTAGGGCAATACGCGTATTGCAGGGTGGCAGGAGTGGCATTACGCGTCTAGTACGCAACTGGATGGGCGAGCGAGCTGGGCAATACGTGTACGGCACAAGGCAATATGCGTATGACCAGCGAGAGTGCAGAATTCTGCTGTTCTATGATTTCTTTCCCGATTTCGCGTCTGATGCAGTTCTTTTGGGTCTGAAAGGTTGGGATAGGTGCTAGAACTTGTGGAAGCCAGGAAAGATGGTGAAAATAATTAAAATAGAATTTAGGTGGATTAATTAGAGAATTAGCTAATTAACACCGTGTGAGGGATTTCTTGTTGTGGTGTGTATTATGGTGAGTAGGTATCTCATGTGTGATCAGGAGGATCTTGAAGATGTATGATTAATATTATACATGTGTGTTGTATGCATATTTATTGTCATGCAATCATAGTGTGTCGGTGGTGATGAATCATTGCTCAGGAGGAGTGTATGTGATTCATCCGAACTCCAATGTGGAGTATGGTGGAGATAGATCATTGCCAAGTAGGGGTGTATGTGATATATCCGGATTCTATTATGAATCGGGTTCGATTGAATGAACCATGGTGTATTGGTACCACATGCATTGTGTCGGTTGTTGGGTCAGATTGCATCAGTATATGTTTATTGTGTTAAAATTGTAAGTGACAAGTGTGTCGTGATAGTATGTGACTATGTGTGATTGTGTGATTACTACTCTTAACATGTATTATGCACCGTTAATTATTGAATGTAGTTCTCACCCCTTTGTTGTTTGTTGCGTCTATGCTTCTTCGGAAGTACAGATAATCTAGGTACTTGAGTGTGCATGGAGTGCGTGTTGCTTGATCGAGTCTTAGGAGTCGCTCTGATACATAACACGGGATTTTGGGAGTTTTCATCATTTGTTACGTATCACTTTTATTTGAAAATATGGTCGACCACGGTTTACGTGGATTATTGATGTTGTTGGCAATTGGCCGTGATTTGAATAAAACATTTATTTCCGCTGTTTTCATTCATTATTGTAAAGAGTTTTAAATGTTGGTTTTTGATGAGGTGACATCCTACTATTTGTTATAAACTCTGATTATTTTCATATTATTTATATATTTTATAAAATGGGAAAGTGGGGTGTTACAATTGGCATCAGAGCAGGTCGGTCCGTCCGGCCAGGTGTAGTAGTAGAGTCTGTCCTTAGAATAGGAGTAGATTGTGTGTTCTAACCGTATGTTGATTGTTGAACAGTATGGCAGGAAGGAATGATGCTACTCTTGTTGCTGCTATGCAAGCTATGGCACAAGCGGCAGAGAATACTAATCAGGTTGCTGGGGGTTTGCAGTTCTGCGACTAGGACAGTTCCAGAGCAATAAGCCGCCTACATATGAAGGAGGTATTCTTGACCCTGAGGCCGCACAGAGATGGCTGAAGGCTATTGAGAAGATCTTCAGGACCATGGGATGCAGTGATGCTAAGAAAGTACGGTTTGGCACTCATATGCTGGAGGGCAAGGCTGAAGTCTGGTGGGACAATAGTCGTCAGAGGTTGGAAGCTGCAGGTACTAATATTACTTGGGCAATGTTTCAGGCTGAGTTTCTGGAAAAGTACTTTCGGGAAGATGTTTGTAGTGCAAGGGAGATTGAATTCTTGGAACTGAAACAGGGTAGCATGACTGTTGCTGAATATGCTGCTCGGTTTGAAGAGTTGGTACAATATTTTGCTCACTACAATACGGATAAAGCTATGAATTTGAAATGCTTGAAGTTTAAGAATGGGCTACGTCCCGAGATCAAACAGGGCATTGCTTGTCAGAAGATAAGGAATTATCCAGAACTGGTTAGCAGAAGCTGGATTTATGATAATGATAATAGGGCTCGGATTGCTCATTATAAGGCTTTGAGCGACCGGAAGGGTAAGAAGAGGTTTGGGGGTACTCCTTATAGTGCTCCAGCTGATAAAGGAAAACAGAAAGCTACTGTGGGGAAGAAACCAAAAGAGGGAGGAGTGGTTCTCGATACTGTCAAGTGTTTCAGATGTGGTGGCGCGGGTCACCGTGCTAATAATTATCCTAATGAGGTGAAGAAGTGATTCAAATATTGACGACCAGGTCATGTTATAGAAGATTGTAGGGCCACTACGCCTACCTATCATAACTGTGGAGAACAGGGTCATATCAGCACTCACTGTGAGAAGCCAAAGAAATCTCAGACCAGTGGGAAGGTGTTTGCCTTGGTGGGAACCCAATCCACCAATGAGGAGCGTTCCATCAAAGGTACTTGCTTTATTAATGACATTCCTTTGATTGCTATCATTGACACGGGTGCAACCCACTCGTTCATTTCTGTTGATTGTGTGAAGAGATTAGGAATTCTGCCGTCTACTCTAGATCAGAGGATGACGATTGAAAATCCGTCTATTGGTTCTGTGGTTACTTCCTTAGTGTGTTTGAAGTGTCCGTTGACTATGTTTGGTAGAGATTTCAGAGTGGACTTAATTTGTTTGCCACTCGGTAATCTCTATGTTATTTTGGGGATGAACTGGTTGGAATTCAACCGGGTTTACATTGATTTCTTTAGGAAGACGTTATTGTTTCTTACTCTTGAAGAGGAAGCATTAGCGGATTCTTTGTCTAACAGGGAGTTGATAACGTTGTTGGAGGATGAAGCTAAGATGTTTGCAGTGTTTACCTCGTTATCTGTTGAAAGAAAGACTTCAGTTAATGAGTTACCGGTGGTGAGTGAATTTCCTGAAGTGTTTCCAGATGATATTATAGAATTGCCTCCGACGAGGAAAGTTGAATTTACTATTGATCTTGTTCCTGGTACTAGACCTATATCTATGGTACCATACAGGATGTCTGCATCAGAATTGGCAGAGTTGAAGTCTCAGATTGGAGAATTACTCGATAAGAAGTTTATTAGACTAAGTGTGTCGCCGTGGGGAGCTCCGGTGTTGTTAATGAAAAAGAAGGATGGTAGTATGCGTCTGTGCATTGATTATCGTCAGTTGAATAAAGTGACCATTAAAAGTAAGTATCCACTTCCGAGGATTGATGACTTAATGGATCAGCTTGTGAGAGCTCGTGTTTTCAGCAAAATTGATTTGAGGTCAGGTTACCATCATATTAGAGTAAAGGAAGATGATATTCAGAAGACTGCGTTCAGAACTCGCTATGGACATTACGAATATGCAGTGATGCCTTTCGGAGTGTATAATGCGCCGGGTGTGTTTATGTAGTATATGAATCGTATCTTTCATTCTTATATGGATCAGTTTATTGTGGTATTCATTGATGACATACTGATTTATTCTAAGTCTGACGAGGATCATGCAGAACATTTGAGGACTGCATTGCAGGTGTTAAAGGATAATAAATTGTTTACAAAGTTCTCGAAATGTGAATTCTGGTTGAAGACTGTGAGTTTCTTGGGTTATGTTATTTCTGATGATGGCATAGCGGTGGATCCATCTAAAGTAAGTGCAGTACTTCAGTGGGAGCCTCCGAAGACAGTGACGGAAATTAGAAGTTTCTTGGGTTTGGCAGGTTATTACCGAAGATTCATTGAAGGGTTTTCTAATTTGGCGTTACCATTGACTCAGTTAACTAGAAAGAATTAAGTTTTTGTTTGGGATGCGGCTTGTAAGGAAAGTTTCGAAGAATTAAAGAAGAAATTGACTACGGCACAATTATTAATTCTACCAAGTCCAAGTGAACCTTTTGTGGTGTATTGTGATGCGTCTAAGATGGGATTAGGCGGTGTGTTAATGCAAGATGGCAAGGTAGTGGCATCATGAGAGGAATTATCCTACTCATGATCTTGAATTAGATGCGGTGGTTTTTGTATTAAAAATTTGGAGACATTATTTGTATGGATCGAGATTTGAAGTATTCAGTGATCACAAAAGTCTGGAGTATTTGTTCGATCAGAAGGAATTGAATATGAGGCAGAGGAGATGGTTAGAATTCTTGAAAGATTAGGATTTTTATTTGAGTTACCATCCGGGGAAAGCTAATGTTGTAGCAGATGTGCTAAGTCGGAAGACAATTCATATGTCGACATTAATGGTAAAAGAAATGGAATTGATTGAACAGTTCAAAGACTTGAGTACGGGTTGTGAAACTACACCGGAGAGTGTTAGACTGGGTATGCTTAAGGTGAATAATGACTTTTTGGATGTAATTAAGGAAAATCAGAGACTTGATGTGAAGCTAGTGGACTTGATGCCTAGAGGAGGAGATGATCCTGATAGTGATTTTAAAGTGGATAATGTCGGTGTATTGAGATTCCGGGGTAGAATTTGTGTACCGGATAATGATGAATTGAGGAAAGCGATCTTGGAGGAAAGTCACCAGAGTAGCTTGAGCATCCATCCGGGAGCTACAAAAATGTATCATGACTTGAAGAAGTTATTTTGGTGGTTCGGTAAGAAGAGGGGCATAACTCAGTTTGTTTATGCTTGTTTGACATGTCAGAAGTCAAAGGTGGAGCACCAGAAACCTTCGGGGTTAATGCAACCGTTAGAGATTCCAGAATGGAAATGGGACAGTATTACTATGGACTTTGTTACTTGTTTGTCAAATACGGCGAGAGGTTTTGATGCTATTTGGGTAGTGGTGGGTCGACTTACGAAATCTGCATATTTTATACCAATTAATATCAGTTTTCCATTGTTAAAGCTGGAGGAGATTTATATCATAGTAATTGTGAAGCTGCATGGTGTTCCGTCGAGCATAGTGTCGGATAGAGATCTGAGATTTACTTCAGAATTTTGGAAGAGTTTGCAGGAAGCTTTGGGTTCTAAATTGAAGTTGAGCTCGGCTTATCATCCACAGACCGATGGTCAGTCAGAGAGGACTATTCAGTCGTTGGAAGATTTGCTGAGAGCCTGTGTGTTAGAGAAAGGTCGTGCGTGGGATACTCATTTGCCATTGATCGAGTTCACGTATAATAATAGTTACCATTCTAGCATTGGAATGGCACCTTTCGAAGCTTTGTATGGTAGGAGGTGTAGGACGCCTCTGTGTTGGTATGAGACTGGTGAGAATATGGTGCTTGGACCTGAGATTGTGTAACAAACTACTGAGACAATTCAGATGATCCGTGATAAGATGAAAACGTTTCAGAGTAGGCAGAAAAGTTATCATGATAATCGGAAGAAAGACATGGAATTCAGTGAAGGTGACCACGTGTTCCTGAGAGTCAACCCAGTGACCGGTGTTGGGCGTGCATTGAAATCAAAGAAGCTGGATCCTAAGTTTATTGGACCATATCAGATCTTCCAAAGAGTAGGCGAATTTGTTTATAGGGTGGCATTGCCGCCTGAACTTTCAAACTTGCATGACGTGTTTCATGTGTTGCAACTTCGGAAGTATGTATCTGATCCATCTCATGTTATCCAGAGGGATGAGGTGCAGATTAGAGATAATCTTACTGTGGAGGCGATGCCGATAAAGATCAAGGATCGCAAGATGAAGCAACTTAGAGGAAAGGAGATTCCTTTGGTGAGAGTAGCTTGGGGAGGAGCTGCTGGAGGAAGTGTGACCTGGGAGTTGGAGAGCAGGATGCGAGAGTCGTATCCAGAATTCTTTTCATCAGGTATATTTTCGAGGACAAAAATAATTTAAGTGGGGGAGAGTTGTAACACCCCATTTTAAATTATTTGATCGTTAGTGTTATTTTGTTTGTTTGGCCTTGTGTAAGGTGTGTGTGGTTGAGCGCGTAGGAGTGGTATTCTTAGCGGAGCGGAGAAAATTAGAGATATTGGGTGAATAACGTAATATTGGATAATTAGAGGGTATATTTAATAATAGTAGTATAAGGGATATTATTATTATTATTAATCCTAATATTATAGATATTACTATTATTATTAATATTATTTTTATTTTATTATTTTTAAATAAAAATCTGATTTAATTAGAATGTGTTTAGGGGGAGGAAAACTAGGAGTCTAAATCATTAATCAGAATTAGGGAGGGTTTAGAGGAATAACTGTATTTTTCACGTAAAAAGAGAAAGAGCTAGGGAAGGAAGAACAAGGGTGCTAGGGCAATAATTGTCCACCAATTTTTGCAGGATTTCTGAGCAAATTCGAGGTAAGAGGGAGAATGAGTTTAATATAGGTGATAATGTCATGAAAGGGTAGTGAGGGGTCCTTTCCCTCAAAGGATTTTCGTATGCCTGTATTGTTGATGAATTCTGAATCTGATATGAATATTTTGTGGTTGATCTGTGTGAAATTGTTGATGATAGTATGAATTTCGTGTATACTTTGCATTGTTGTTGCTGTGTGATTGTATCTGTGTTGCAGATCTGTTGTGTTGCAGGTTGAGAGAACGATCGTAGTTCAATAGGTGTTAATCTTGCTAGAATAATGAAATAGGATAGTACGATGAAATTACAGGTCCTAAAATCAATGTAGAAACCAATTTAGGACAGATCTGGGTGTTAGAAGTGAGAGTATAGGGGTAGAATTCGGACTGATATGAAAATGGGTATTTTTCACAGTCTCTTCCCATACGCGTAACAGGGAGGGCGTTACGCGTATGGCATTGTGTGCCAGAGAGCGATTACGCGTAACAGGCAAGTCGTTACGCATATGGCAAAGCGTTACATGGGTAATACGCGTATGAAAACCAATTTGACACGGTCCTCTGCCAGTACGCATAACAGTACGCGTATGGAAGCTTGGCCCTACGCGTATGAGAAGTATTACGCGTAATTTAGATCTGAAAGTAGGATTTTTAAAGGAATGACACGTCTCTGCTCATATGCGTAATGGGCAGGGTAATACGCATATGGCAGGGCGGCAGGAGTGGCATTACGCATCTAGTATGCAGCTGGATGAGCGAGCGAGTTGGGCAATACGCGTACGGCACAAGGCAATACGCGTATGACCAGCGAGAGTGCAGAATTCTGCTGTTCTGTGATTTCTTTCCCGATTTCGCGTCTGATGCAGTTCTTTTGGGTCTGAAAGGTTGGGATAGGTGCTAGAACTTGTGGAAGCTAGGAAAGGTGGTGAAAATAATTAAAATGTAATTTAGGTGGATTAATTAGAGAATTAGCTAATTAACGCCGTGTGAGGGATTTCTTGTTGTGGTGTGTATTATGGTGAGTATGTATCTCATGTGTGATCAGGAGGATCATGAAGATGTATGATTAATATTATACATGTGTGTTGTATGCATATTTATTATCATGCATTCATGGTGTGTCGGTGGTGATGAATCATTGCTCAGGAGGAGTGTATGTGATTCATCCGAACTCCAATGTAGAGTATAGTGGAGATTGATCATTGCCAAGTAGGGGTGTATGTGATCTATCCGGATTCTATTATGAATCGGGTTCGATTGAATGAACCATGGTGTATTGGTACCACATGCATTGTGTCGGTTGTTGAGTCACATTGCATCAGTATGTGTTTATTGTGTTAAAATTATAAGTGACAAGTGTGTCGTGATAGTATGTGACTATGTGTGATTGTGTGATTACTACTCTTAACATGTATTATGCACCGTTAATTATTGAATGTAGTTCTCACCCCTTTGTGGGTTGTTGCGTCTGTGCTTCTTCGGAAGTACAGATAATCCAGGTACTTGAGTGTGCATGGAGTATGTGTTGCTTGATCGAGTCTTAGGAGTCCCTCTGATACGTAACACGGGATTTTGGGAGTTTTCATCATTTGTTACTCTTTATTGTTTTGTTACGTATCACTTTTTTTTTAAAATATGGTGGACCACGGTTTATGTGGATTATTAATGTTGTTGGCAATTGGCCGTGATTTGAATAAAACATTTGTTTCCTCTGTTTTCATTCATCATTGAAAAGAGTTTTAAATGTTGGTTTTTGATGAGGTGACATCCTACTATTTGTTGTAAACTCTGATTATTTTTGTATTATTTATATATTTTATAAAATGGGAAAGTGGGGTGTTACAATTTTCCCCTCAGCAGAGTCAGCCTCAATCTTGGGCTTTATACAAGACATATAAAGACTTCCCCAGTGGAGTCAATTAACCTTTTAGCATCAATCTTGTGCTTTGATCAAGGCACACAAAAATCAACAATCCTTCTTTAGAGATGACAAATTCTCTCTCAGTCAAACCTTTTAGCTTCAATCTTGGTCTTTGAACAAGACATAAATACCCTTTTAGCTTCAATCTTGGGCTTTCAACAAGACACCAAAACATCTTTTTCCTCCCTTAGAATAGGAGGAACTACGATTGCTCTGATTTCCCTGTTTCGTTTAAACGGGAATACGTAGGCATAAGATTGCGAAATCTTAGCAAGCTTACTAATCAAAAACTCTAGGTCTAATACCTTTATACATCAATCAAAACTTAGGTCCAGCACCTTCCCAAAAACATCAACAAAAACTCACTCTCCCTGTCACATTTCCCAAGAAACTTTCCCAAACCCATTACCAGATAAACACTATCAAGTACAAAGTGAAACCTAAAGCTAATATCCTGTGGATAACCACATATAGGATGGGTAACTGACAACTGCCCATTGTATAACCTGACCCCGGACCCCCCAATCTCTTTAAAGCGTTTGTTCAGTTAAACATTCGCGTGCAAGGTGAGTCTTAGATACCTTCCCTTTCCCTTCCAGCTTCATGGGATAAATAAGAAATCAGAAAGTAGCACCCCATTTCTCCTCGAGAAGGAAAACCCAACTTCAGCAATAAGGTGGTCGCGCCACCGACAAAAATCGCTTGCTACAGTAAAATGGCGACTTTGCTGGGGAGTCCTTAGAATGATCTTTGGGGCATCGTCCCCATTTTCCAACAGTAAAATGGCGACTCTGCTGGGGACGCATTTTATTATTTAGGACTAAGATTATTATAGCTCCTAAGAGGTCTAGGATGTTAGTTTTAGGAATGAATATATATATATATATATATATATATATATATATATATATATATATATATTGTTTTTCCTACTTGATATCCGTGTTTATTTTTCTGCTAATGGGACTGTGGGTGATGTCGCATCTGGAAAGTTTGAGAGCCACCTAAGATAAGTGATGGCATGAGACGGGTAATCTTACAGGGAGTGACTCCCAAATAAGAGGTCCTGGTAGACCATCGAATTAGTGGAGATACCCTTTGCAGATTCAATGCCTATACGACTTCGGTTGTTGAAAGCAGATTGTTCGATTGGGCTGTCCATGAAACAGAGGATTTTAGTAGACTAAGACCATGTTACTATTTTGTAGTGCGGAAGCTATCAAAAATAGTTGTCACGCGATACTACCCTCATTTGAGATTACTCTAAGATACATCAGCTCGCTCGGGTGAACCAGCCTGCTGTTGTTATCCTAAGAGGGGTCAATGATTTTACGGACGGGTACAAAAAATCACCAGTACAACCTTTGGGGATGGGTAGAGCCTTGACTTCATGACACCGAACCTTTGACCCCATATTTTTTCTATGTTTTTGTGTGCTGCATTCATGCATTCATTTCATCTAAAAAACCTTAAAACAAAGAAAATTTTCTCTTCTAGTCTCTCTTTTTTCAAATTAAACTAAGACAATGATTGCAAATATCAGAGAGAAAAAGATTGGGTTATGGATTTCGGTAGAAGGAAGATTCACAAGTACACTTTCAAGGTTCCAAAACTAGAGGATTTAAGAGGGTTGGTAAGGATGATCACCAACCCTGATGCTTTCAGAGCTAAGTTTGGAGGACTGTTGTCTCTGTTAAGGGTCCATGTAATCGAAGGAATCCTGTCCACACTAATCCAGTTCTACGATCCGATCTATCACTGTTTCACATTCCCGGATTATCAACTAGCACCAACACTGGAGGAGTACTCTCACCTGACTGATTTACCCATCACTGACCAAGCTCCCTTTTCTGGATAGGAAGAAATTCCAAAGGATCAAACCATTGCAAGAGAAATCTATTTGGATGAGTCAGAAGTCAGGATTCACATGACCTCTAAGGGTGGAATCCAAGGTTTACCATCCAAGTTTCTGATAAAGAAGGCTATGTACTTTGCTAGTATAGGGAACGTGGCTGCTTTTGAGAGCGCCTTTGTTCTGCTCACCTACGGGTTATTTCTGTTTCCCAACATTAATGACTTCGTTGATATCAATGCCATTAAGATATTTCTGATTGGAAACCCTGTACCTACCTTGCTCGCAGATGCTTATCATTCTGTACACTTAAGGAATTTGTATAGCGGAGGAATGATCACATGTTGTGTACCCCTGCTATACAAATGGTTCACTTCCCATTTACCCAAGTATGCTGCTTTTTGGGATCATAAGAGTACTTTACGTTGGTCACAGAGAATCATGTCTCTTACCAACTCTGACATCGATTGGTACAATTGGATCTACGACGGGATAAGAATCATCGACCGTTGTGGAAACTTCCCTAATGTACCCCTCATAGGAATTAAGGGAGGAATCAACTATCATCCAATTTTAGTTCGTCGTCAATTCAGATACCCGATGAGATATATCCCACGTAATGTTCATCTGAAAGGTCTTTTCTTCAAAGAAGGAGAAAATGACAGGGCACTAAAGACAGAAATAGTGCATGTCTGGAAACATGTTCACAGGAAAGAAAGAGAGTCTCTAGGAAAGCCAGACTGTGTCTCGGTGGAACCTTATCTCCACTGGGTACAAGCTAGGGCTCTCAAACTGAGGATGCCATACCCTCGTCAAGAAGTTCTTCCGTTAAAGGAATCTGTCCTTTATTTTTTGTCTGATACGGAAAAACTTCAGGTTACTCTCAACAAAGTTCAACAGGAGAAGAAGTCTTGGAAGAACAAGTACCACATTCTCAACGTGGAGTGTAACAAAATACAACAACTGTTAAAAGATAAAGATGCTCTGATTGAGATTTTAGAGCAACATGCTGTAGAAAATCAAGAAGACTAAAGGAATTTGCTCGCTCCTTACACTTGGCAAAGGAATGACAACCCGACAACAGCTCAAGAGCCCCGGTCAAAGAAGAGGAAAGCACCCAAACCAGCACCTGAGCCCTCCTTAGAGAGAACTCAGGATCCATAAGTTTAGACATTTCCTTTTACAACACTTTGTAAAACTACTGTATTTCCATTTCCGCAATCTTTGAATTCAATAAAATGGGGTTTCCCCACTGTATGATATTTGCAATCCAATTGTTGAAGTTTCTTTTGAAAATAACAAAAATTAATCATATAATCATTGCATATCATTCATCATTCCACATCACGCATTCTTCTCACCTACGAATCTCACGTTTGTGTCTCGATTCTAGAGTCAAACTGTCTCATTCGTAGAATACTAGGGCCAACATTCAAAAGAAAATGGATAATCTCGAGGAAGAGAATAGAGAGTTGAGAGAAGAACTTGACACTCTGAAAGAAGACTTAAGAAAGCTTCACAATGACATGCAAACTTTGGCAGCAGCTCAACTGCAACAACAAAGGACTGTGATCTCAGAGATCGCATCTACGCCAATAGTGGAAAAGTATGATCCTCGGTATAACATGCCAAAAGATCGTCCCTGGGGCATGCCACTCAACTATATCCCGGAAGGATATATTCCTCCAATCACAGAAGATCCGGAAACTGCAGCAGGAACCACTGGGCCTGAAGGTTACAAACTTCGGGAAAGCGAAGATGCCAGGGGCAGTAACTCCTGAAGGTTACAAACTTCGGGAAGCACCAAGAGTCACTGCCATAATGACTATACCACCACTCATGGTACACACTGTCCCAGAAGCACAGATTCCACAGATATCTTCTGGAGGAAATGAAAGTATGTACGTCAAAATGAATAAGTTCCAGGAACAATTTCTGGAGATGCAGAAGGAAATGCATGCCATTCATGGTCAGGATTTATTCGGAAAGGACGCCGCAGACCTTTGTTTGGTCCCCAATGTGAAAATTCCGCACAAATTTAAGGTGCCCGAATTTGAAAAATACAAGGGTAACTGTTGCCCTCAAAGTCACTTGGTGATGTACGCTCGGAGGATGTCAACTCAGATAGAGAACCAACAGCTACTGATCCATTACTTCCAGAATACTTTAACCGGTGCCACACTCAAATGGTACATGGGTTTAAACTGCACTAAGATTGTCACTTTCAGAGATCTTGGCACTGCCTTTGTTCAACAATATAAATATAACCTGGACATGGCACCAGATAGAGATCAACTCAGAGCCATGTTGCAGAAGGACAAGTAAACCTTTAAGGAATATGCTCAGAGATGGCGTGAAATTGCCGCCCAGATTTGTCCACCTCTTGAGGAAAAAGAGATGACAAAGATCTTTTTGAAAACCTTGAGTTCATTTTACTACGACCGAATAGTCGCCAGTGCACCCAGCGACTTTACTGATATGGTGGGCATGTGAGTTCATCGTGAAGAAGCAGTCCGAGAAGGACGTCTAGTCAAAGGTACAGAACCGTCAACAGTACCAAAAGCTACGGCAGTGCTTTCCCTAAGAAAAAAGAGCAAGATATTAGTAATATCTCTCTCGAAAAGAAAAGGCGACGGTACCAACCAGTAGGAGCTGTAACTCCTGCTATCAACTCTGCGCCTGTTCCAACGTATCAACCTCATGTTGCTCAAAGCCACCCGCATCAACAACAATATCAGCAAAGGACACAACAACCTCTTCAGCAGGCTCATCCTCAGTACAACAACAACCGTACAACGCGACCACTAGGGTTTGACCCTATACCAATTTTGTATGTAGAACTGTTTCCACTATTGCAGGTCAAGGGGCATGTCCAAACCAGGTCACCTCTTACAATACCAGAGAATCCGCCTTTTTAGTTCAAAGCGGATCAGACCTGTCCTTACCATCAAGGAGGACCAGGGCATAACATAGAAAATTGTTTCAGTTTCAAGTCCGATGTGCAAAATCTTGTTATGAGCGGGGTCTTATCCTTCAAGGATACAAATCCAAATGTTCAGACGAACCCGTTGCCTCAACACGAGAAGGCTACAATAAATTTGATAGAAGGAGAGTCTAACCACAGTTATCAAATTCATGATGTACTCTTATTAAGGGCTAACCTGGTCAAGATGCATTACAAATAGAGCGGATATGGGCATGTACCATCTCACAATTATCACCAGTGTGATATCTGCTCTAAAGATAATCAAGGATGTTTTGTGGTGCAGGCAGCTCTACAGGAACAGTTAGATCTAGGATGGATCCAAGATCACAGAATTCGTGGGGTTAACATGACTTATACAAATTCCAACATCATTCAGAACCACGATATCCGTGCAATGAATGTTAATTTAGTGGCAATACACTCAAGGCAAAGCCAGCATCACGATCTGCCACGGCACGATTACAATTCCTGTCTGATCTGCTCGGTAAACAATCAGGGATGCTCTTTTGTACAAGAGGCCCTCTAGCGTCATATGGATCTTGGATGGATCCAGGATTACCGTGATAGAAATCCCTATCAGGTCAACATGATTCAAATCTTCGATATTCGTTTGATGAATACCAGCTTAGTGGAGTTACACGCTAAGCAAGTCCAGCTCAGTTTTCTGACTTCTCACGATTATCAGAACTGTTAAGTGTGCCATGAGAGCAACCAAGGATGTGCTCTCATTCAAAGAACACTGCAACACTTGTTAAACCACTGGTGGCTTCCGATCTATATGGATGAAGACACACAATAAGTCAACATGACTAACGGGAACCCTACTAGGCATCAAAGTCAGGATGTTCGCTCGATAGAAACAGATCTAGTGAGGTTGCACTGCATACAAAGCGGACATGGCCGGGTGCCACCACACAATTATGATCAATGTAGAGTTTGCTCGGAGGATAACCAAGGATGCTACCTTGTGCGAGAAGCCCTTCAAAGTCAGTTGGACCGCAAAGAGATTCAACCATGGTCAAGTTCTGGTTCAATGTCAAACTATCACCCTGATCGAGACCAAAAGGTTATCTTGATCCCTAAACGAGAAATGGCCAAAGATGTGTGCGCCATAATCCCTCTACTCCATGAATCAAGAAATCCTCTTGATGGTGGAAGGATTCTCAACCTCGAACCAATCGAGGCCAGCTATAATGGTCAGAAAAATTAGAAGGCTCCTGTAGTTATCTATCTGCCGGGACCAGTACCGTACACGTCCGATAAGGCTATCCCTTACAAATACTGTTCAACAACAACTGAGAATGGAAAGGAAATTCCATTACCCTCCGTCGTGAATATCGCAGACATCAGTCGAGTAACACAGAGTGGTCGAATCTTCAACAGAGGAGTTGGAGAACCCAACAAAGAAAAGGAACTTCAAACAGAAGGTCCAGTTCAACCAGTCGGGAAATCCAGTAATCCCGACCTTTCAAAGAACAACGATGAGATGCTGAAGCTCATCCAAAAGAGTGAGTACAACATAATGGATCAACTGTTACAGACTCCTTCAAAAATATATGTGTGATCTCTTTTACTCAGTTCCAAAGCTCACAGGGAAGCTGTATAGAGAGTCTTAGAGCAAGTCTTTGTGGAACAGCTCCAACATCACTTCCTGCAACATCACTTCCTGCAACAACTTGGGGTTTAGTGATGAAGAACTGCTGAAAGAAGGCAAAAGTCACAACATGGCGCTTAATATTACAGTTAACTGCCAGGACGATGCTTTATCCAGCGTACTGGTTGACACCGGATAGGCTCTGAATGCTATGCCGAAATCCACTCTAATGCGACTATCATTCAAAGGATCTTCGATGAGAGGCAGTGAGGTCATCGTCAAAGCATTTGACGGATCCCAAAAAACAGTTATCGGCGAAGTCGACTTTCCAAGTCACTTTCCAGGTCATAGACATCCAGGCAGCATACAGCTGTTTACTAGGAAGACCTTGGATACACCAAGCTGGGGCAGTCACTTAGACACTGCACCAAAAGCTGAAGTTTGTCAAGAATGACCAACTAGTCACAGTTTGTGGAGAGCAAGCCTTGATCGTGAGTAACCTATCAACGGCCACTTGTATAGAAGCAGAGGAGGTTGTTGGAACTCAGTTCCAGGCACTTTCGGTGAGCAATGAAAATCAGTCAGAGAAAGGAACCTCTATTTCCTCATACAGAGATGCTCTCGAAGCGATCAAAACTAACAGTGCAAAAGAATGGGGACAACTTGTCATTCCTACTGACAACAAGGCAAAGAAAGGCATGGTTTTTCTTCAACCTGTACCCAGACTGCTACTAATGATGAAATTTTTCATCCCATTCAGGACTTCTTCCACAGTGGAGGTTTCCTTCACCCAGTGCCTCAAGAAGTACATACCATCAATGAGGGGGATTCCTCTGATACAGATGAAGAGTGGAAGTTCTATCTCAACGAGGACGATTATATGTCTCAGGAAGAGGTGCCTACGCCACTTTGCTATCCCGTACAGAGTCCAAGATTTATACCAAGATCATATGTCAAGATGATATGCGGAGATTGTGATCCAAAAGGATGTCGTGCTCCACCAAACTCATTAGAGGAAGACACTCTGATGAAAAACAACTTTGACCATGACTATTATGGGCCAATGGATAGCCTGCCTATCTGGCAGCCGTACCCGAGAGACTTGGGGCAAGAAAGTCAACCCAATGATGCATATCAGCTGAGCATCATTGAAAAGAATACATGCGTCCCCACCGAATCATGGGATCATTACTTAGGGCATTCAGAAAATATCCAGCACGATGACGAATTTACAAAGCTTACAGGACTAGAATTCATCAACTATGCTTTTCCCGAGGTCAACTTCATTGAGAGGGATGACTCCTCCAGTTCCAAAGAAGTGTGGGACACCTTAGGACAGCCGAGTGGCAAATTCGATTACCTAGTTAAGTACAACGCTCCCAAAAGCTCTCGTATCAGGTTCGAAGACATCCAGCCTACTGGATGGGGAGATTTACGTGAGAGCACAAACACTATGCAAGATATAGCTGAAGAATCCTTCTAAGACAACTCAGTCTGGGAGACAGATTCCAACGATCCTGCTCCACCAGAAATCAGCGTTATTTCTGAAGACAAGTCAAGAAAGAAGGTACCAGACTTTGTGATTCACCGAGGAATTCGCCGCCAATGGGTCACAGCCAACGTTCCGAAAGTCGTCCATAAGTCTAAGTAATTTCCATCTTTGTTTTAACCTTTCATCCTGCCCAGATGAAACGAATGTTTTGATAGGGCTCACTTTCTGTAAATATCCCTCTTTGTTTTTCCCAAAGCGACAGAGTTTGGTTTTATAGGGATGTACTTTCAAGAATCGACTAAATCATAAATAAAATAACGTCGTTCTGTAATTTCCGCATTTATTGTTGTTTTCTCTTTTTGCTTTTTCAGAAAATGGTAATCCTAAAAAACAACTCAATAATAAAAACAAGCAGTTTTCCAAAGAAAATACACTGCACACACTCTTGCATTCTCTCCATCTCTTCTAAAAACAATCATCACGTCATGCAGATTGCTTGTTTTAAACCCCATGAAACATACGATCCAATGACATCTCCCAACTTTGAGTTCCCGGTATTTGAGGCTGAAGAAGAAAATGACGAAGAAATTCCAGAAGAGATTTCCCAATTACTTAGACAAGAGGAAAGGTCCATTGAACTTCATAAGGAGCCGTTGGAAATGGTCAACTTGGGTTCAGAATAAGAGAGAAAAGAAGTCAAGATTGGGGCACTGCTCAGTCCAACTGTCAAAGAAAGTTTGATAAAGCTTCTCAAAGAGTTTCCTGATGTGTTCGCTTGGTCCTATCAGGATATGCCAGGGTTGGATACCCGCACCGTGGAACATCATCTACCGTTAAGGTCAGAATGTCCGCTGGTGAAACAAAGGTTGATAAGAACTCACCCAGACATGGCCATCAAAATCAAAGAGGAAGTACTTAAACAGATTGACGCGGGTTTCCTCGCCACATCAGAATATCCTCAATGGTTAGCCAACATCGTACCAGTTCCGAAAAAAGGACGAAAAGGTCAGAATGTGTGTGGATTACAGAGATCTAAACAAGGCCAGTCCAAAGGACTACTTTCCTTTACCACACATTGACATGCTGGTAGACAGTACAGCAAAGGTCAAAGTATTCTCCTTCATGGATGGATTCTCGGGATATAATCAGATTAAAATGGCGCCGAAAGACATGGAGAAAACTTCATTCATCACCCCGTGGGGCACTTTTTGTTACAAGGTAATTTCGTTCGGTTTGAAGAAAGCCGGGGCAACCTATAAAAGGGCCATGACTACTCTCTTTCATGACATGATACACAAAGAGATAGAGGTATATGTCGATGATATGATTGCCAAATCCAAAATAGAAGAGGAGCATGTGACCCACCTGTCAAAGCTATTCGATCGTTTGAGGAAGTACAAACTCCGCTTGAATCCTAACAAGTGTACATTCGGTGTCCGTTCAGGGAAGCTCTTAGGGTTCATCTCCAGCCAGAAAGGGATTGAGGTTGATCCTAACAAGGTCAAGGCCATTCAAGAAATGCCTTCTCCAAAAACTGAAAAACAACTCAGGGGATTCTTGGGATGTCTGAACTAAATTTCCAGATTTATATTCCTCATGACAGCGACTTGTGCGCCGATCTTTAAATTACTCAAAAAGAATCAGGACTGCGTTTGGACAGAAGACTGCCAAACCACCTTCGATAGTGTTAAGGAATACCTGTTGAATCCATCGATTCTATCACCTCCAGTAGAGGGAATACCACTTATCATATACTTAACATTCTTGGTAGACTCGATGGGTTGTGTACTTGGCCAACAAGACGAAACAAAAAGGAAGGAGTCTGCCATCTACTATTTGAGCAAGAAATTTACCGACTGTGAGACTCGGTACACTATGCTTGAGAAAACTTGCTGCGCTCTGGCTTGGACAGCCAAACGTCTTCGCCAGTATATGATTCATCACACTACTTGGTTAATCTCTGAAATGGATCTAATCTAGTATGTCTTTGAAAAACATGCTCTCACGGGAAGGATTGCTCGTTGGCAGATGTTGTTATCAGAGTACGACATCAAGTACCATGCTCAAAAGGCCGTTAAAGGAAGTATTTTAGCTTATCATCTAGCTCATCAACCAATTGACGATCAAGAATCAATCGGGTTTGACTTCCCAGATGAAGATGTCATGTATTTAAAGATGAAAGATTGCGATGAACCACTACCCAGTACAGGGCCAGAACCAGGTTCCCAATGGGGACTAATCTTTGACGGAGCTGTTAATCATTATGGAAACAGAATTGGGGCAATCATCATAACACCTCAGGGTACCCACATTCCATTCACTGCTAGATTAACATTCAAGTGCACAAACAACGAAGCAGAATACGAAGCTTGTATCATGGGTCTCGAAGAAGCAATTGACTTAAGGATTAAGAACTTGGATGTATATGGCGACTCAGCTCTGGTCGTCAATCAGATCAAAAGAGATTGGAACACATACCAATCAGGATTGATTGCTTACAAAGACTACGCAAGAAGGTTGTTACCTTTCTTCAACAGAATCGAGTTTCATCACATCCCTCATGAGGAAAATCACATGGCTGATGCATTAGCCACTCTCTCTTCCATGATTAGTGTAGGTCAATGGAATGACGTACCTAAGATTGACATAATGCGCCTTGAGCGGCCCGCTTACATCTTCGCGATCGAAGCAGACATAGACGACAAACCTTGGTAACACGATATCAAATGCTTCCTTCAGAAACAAGAGTACCCACTTGGGGCATCCAGAAAAGACAGAAAAACCCTCAGAAGGCTGTCTAGAAGTTTCTTCCTGAGCGGTGATACACTCTATAAGAGAAACTTTGACATGGTCTTGCTTCGATACGTAGACAGACCAGAAGCAAACATGCTGATGAAAGAAATTCATGAAGGATCCTTTGGCACTCATGCCAACGGATACACAATGGCGAGAAAAATTCTGAGAGCAAGGTACTATTGGTTGACCATGGAATTCGACTGCTACAAGTACATAAAGAAGTGTCACAAGTGTCAGATATACTCAGACAAAATCCATGTACCGCCAACGCATCTCAAAGTTCTTTCTGCCCCATGGCCTTTTTCCATATGGGGAATCGACATGATTGGCATGATCGAACCCAAGGCTTCGAACGAACATCGGTTCATTCTAGTAGCCATCGACTACTTCACCAAGTGGGTCAAAGCAGCGTCATACACCAATGTAACCCGACAGGTGGTGGTCCACTTTATCAAAAATAATCTCATCTGCCGTTATGGTGTTCCAAGCCAGATCATTACTAATAAAGGATCCAACTTGAATAACAAGATGATGAAAGAGTTGTGCACTGAGTTCAAGATCGAACACCATAACTCATCTCCCTACCGACCCAAGATGAACGGAGCGGTAGAAGCAGCTAACAAGAACATCAAGAAGATTATTCAGAAGATGGTTGTAACCTACAAAGATTGGCATGAGATGCTACTCTTTGCTCTTCACGGTTATCGCACATCTGTCCGCACTTCAACAGGGGCAACCCTTTTCTCTCTAGTATATGGCATGGAAGCAATGCTTCCCATCAAAGTAGAGACCCCATCAATCTGGGTATTGATGGAAGCTAAGTTAACAGAAGCTGAATGGTGTCAAAGTCAACACGAAGAACTCAATTTGATCGAAGAAAAGCGAATAACGGCTCTATGCCATGGTCAGTTATATCAGCAAAGAATGAAGAAAGCGTTTGACAAAAAGGTCCGACCCTGGGTCTTCAGAAAAGGAGACCTTGTGCTCAAGAAGATACAATTATTTCTCACTGATTCCCGGGACAAATGGACTCCGAATTATGATGGCCCCTACGTGGTCACAAAAGCCTTCTCAGGCGGCGCCTTGAGACTCGCAACCATGGATGGAGAAGAATTTGCCTACCCCAAAAATGTTGACGTAGTCAAGAAATACTTCGCCTAAATAAAAAAAAAAAAAAAAAACGTCTCGCTGGATTGAAAACCCAAAAGGGCGGTCCAGGAAAAAATTAGAGACATAATCAAAAATCATCCCGGTCGATTTGAAATCTTAAAGTACAATCCAGGAAAAAATTAGGGATTAATGGCAAGTAACTACGTCCAGCAAAGGGGCAAATCCCCCAGCAACAGTAATGCCATCCATCAGAAGAAACTCCAGTCAAGGTCATCTTGGACGGAAGCTCTGGATGTCCGGAATTCAAAGTTGGTAGAAGGATAACGGTCGTTATGTTTCAATGTAGCCCTTTTCCCTTAAATTACCATTTTTTAAACTTTGTAAATACTCTATGGTATCAAGCGCTTGGCTGATTTCCATCCTATCAATAAAATTTGAGCCCTTGTGCTTTTGTTTGCAATTCTTATTGGTTTTAGCTTTACAGAACGACATTTTAACATGATTAACGATTCTTGAAATAAAACAAAAAATGAATTTACTTGTACAATTTTTCTGCTTTTAAAATAAAGATGGCAATTCTTTTGACTGTTGAACATCAAAAGAACATCAATCTCTACTCCAACGGCGATTAAGCTTCAAAGTGCAGAATCAAAGTACTTCTTCTAAACCAGTACACCTGAGTGAAGGATTAACTGTGTCAGATGCGAATACTCCATCTGACATCCCCGACAGAGTTCTTACCTCCTAAGCCCGACCAAGGTTGTTCCCCATAGGGACTATTTCTCCTAAGTAAGGCAGAATTACTATCATGAACGAATAGTGCTTCTTCGTCCCCCACGGTGGCCGTGTATCCAGTCGAGTTCATCCACTAGTCTGTATATCACGTCAGTTTTGTCAGCATATACATACATACATCATGCATTATTAATTTACATGCATATTCATATCACATCATTATCACTCTAATCGGTCTTATCCTCAAGTGACAAAAGTCCTCTTGACAATCGAGTCGTTAGTTATTTCCTCGTTAGGAAGCGAATCAGCTAAGCAATCTCTCCCCAGTTTATTTTTGGGATGAAGTTGGTCCTTGACCGCTTTGATAACTTGAACCTCTGAAAAATAAGAAGACCTTCGACAAGCATCACTCTTCACCATTGAAGATGATATCTTCGCTTTCCCGGATTAAGGAAAATCCCCAGAGAAAGCCTCGCAACCGGAGATTCGGCAACACAACAGTTTCTCTCTGAAAATTTGCTATCAAATGAGGTCATCAACACCTCCAAATTGGATCACATCACATGGAATTTCTCCGAGAGGATATCAAAGGGAAAGTATGATGTAGTATCCCCAAGCAGGAAGCAGTCTCTCAAGAGACTCGTTTTCCCTAGTAGAGTCAACAAATGGCATCTCCAACAGAGAAGTATGTACACCTCTGCAGCATACGGATGGGTTCCCCAGCAAGTCTGACGTCAAAACTTTGTCCCATAAAATGGCATCTCCCAAGGAAAATTTGGCGAGAAGTTTGATGAAAACCGCTACAGATAGCGTCCCTTATCAAGAAAATTTATTGACAAAAGAAACTAAGACCAGTTCCTTGGTAGGAAACCAGGATCGAGGGGAAGTTTATATCAGAAACTGAGACCAGTTCCTTGGTAGGAAACCAGGATCGATGGGAAGTTCATTTCAGAAACTGAGACCACTTCCCTGGTAGGAAACCAGGATCGGGGGGAAGTTTTACCTTTTCTAAGCACCATTGCTTAGCAAAAGAAGATGGATGATAAAACTGGCATTCATAACCACCATCAAAATTTTGGGTATTCCGATATTTAATCTTCTTGTACCCCGAATGCCCGAATACCTTCGCCATTCACACCTTCGGGTCCAAGAAGATTAAATAGGGGCATCTGTCATACCCCAAATTTTGACCACCAAGATTTCCCATCATTGTGAAAATCATCACCACAATATGGATGTACCATTATGCCTCATCAGTCTCCCCAAAGATGGGTGAGCATGCACTACAAATAAGAATTAGGGTTTCAAGCCCTCTCAGAATACTTAGACAAAGGATCAATCAAGGAATGACATGATCTTCAACTTGTCTAACCTCTCAAACACCCATAGAGGATCAAGAGGACTCCCACATCAAGAATCAAGCACAAGGTAGCAAAATTCCAAGTGGATTAAGCCTCAAGATCGCCAGTGTCACCAAATTAGGGTTTTGGTCGACTGAGGCCTCTAGATAAAATTTTCATCTGGGCATGAGCCAATGCTTCAAATCATAACCTAAGATACTCCATTGGACCTCATGGACCCAATCATCAAGTCAATTTAACCTCAGGGGATGCATTTATCAAAAATCAGGAATTAGAGTTTCTTGACCTAATTCACCCCTAAGTTGACTTTTGGGACAAAGCATGAGCCAAAACCTCAAGACATGATTTGAGGGTCTCCAATACACCACATTGGTCCATTTGCAATAATGGATTAATCCAAGAAGCTTGATCTACAAGTTTCAATTTCATCTGGACCACAATTAGGGTTTTGAAGAAAAAGTCAATTGTGCCTCTGAATTTTGACCAAGGCATGCTCCCAAACCTTGGGACATGATTCAATACACCCTACAACACCTATGGAGTCCATCTATTAAGTTTGATTTAAGTCAAGGACTTGATTTCATAGAGGATCACATAGTTTGAATTTCATCTAATAAAAAGTCAATTGTACAAAAAGTCAAAGTTTGACTTTTTGATTTTTTTGGTCAACCAAGGTTCTTTAACCCTAATACAATGTTAATTTGTGATTTGAATCATCATTCATCAAGAAAAACCAAGAATAGTGAGTTAACTTGTAAAAGGGGTAACCATAAAAAACTTAGAATTTTTCTAAGTTATGGAACAAAGTGGTTAGGGTACCAACTTCCAAGGATCATAACTTGAAATCCAAGCAACCATTTTGGATGGTCCAAAGCTGGATTTGTAGTTCTCATGGCATACTTCAAAAGTGTCAACTACACCTCATTCCAATTCCTCATAGATTTCAAGTTATGATTGGATCAAAATCACTAAAAACATGAAAATGCATCTTTTTCCAACACTTAGAAAAATTCTGCCCAAGGCAGATTTCAAGTGAAACACCAAAACTTGGGGCACTTTTTCACAGAGTTGCAAGATGAATCAATTCAAGGTGTAAACACCAAAGTTGTTATGCATATTGCTAGCAATTCAAAGGGTCCATCAGCATGAAAAAACTCCATGGAAATCAAGAGATATAACAGCTCAAAGTCATGCTGCTGCAACTGTTTTGGAAAAACCAGTTTGCATGCTTGCTTGCTTTACACGATTTCTGAGTCAAGTCCAATGATCCCTATGCCACAGTCATCTAATCTGATCCTAATCCAACTTATCCAACTTGTAAAGTTGAGTTTAAAAGCCAAGGGATCTTCCAACTTGAGATTAATGCATTTTGGCATATATGCCTTGAATTCAAAGGAATTTATGTGAAATAATGCACTTTCAACAAAGCCACTCTACTCAGTCAAGATGCTCACTTAGAAAACAATTAAAACATCTGAAGAATGTGGATTTGGTCAAGACATAGCCCTGCTCTTGGGAGAGGCTAGTTTGCCTTGCATGAGAAGAAATGCCACCAAGCCAAAGCCATTGAATGTGATATGATCCAGCAGCCATTCACTATTCCTCCAAGATAAGAGTTGATTCACTATAAATAGAGGTCTTAACTAATCATTCAAACTACACCAAAGCAGCCTTTAACATTTCTTTCTCTCAATCTCTCCTTAAGTGCCAAATTTCTTTGTTTTTGAGCAAGTACTATCGGGTTTTGAGTTGCAGAGCCAAGCAACTCAAACCATCACTTCTAACACATGACATATGATGTATAGAAGCTGTCCAAACACCTAAACCCCTTCTGAAACACCTCCATCAAAATTTCACTCTTCAACCTAGGCATTATGCAGTTGGGATACCAGAATTTGATCTAAGGAGTTTCAAAGAGTTCCAAAGGTTGCTATCCACTCCATAACATCCAGTGAAGCTGTAGGGGTCATCAAATTACTTCTAGAACACACTTTGTGCAGAGTTCCAATTCTTCTTGCAGCAAGGTAAGCCTCAAACTCTCATAACATGATCCATGCATATTTCCTCACATGATACTTTTGCCAAATGCTTATCATCATATTTTGAGTGTTTCCCCTCAAAAAATTTGACCATAACACTCACAAACATGTTTGCACGATTGCTTTTGCAAAATTAGGGTTCATACATTCATGTTAATGTAACTTGCTACACACTGAAAATAAATGAAATCAAATATTGCCATCATGTTCCTTGTTAAAAAACACATGAATTTGGTGTTTAAATCATGTCAAATGGTTGAGAAACGAGTGAGATAGAGAGCTTCACGCATCTGGCCCAAGGAAGAAGATGGCCATGGCGCCATTCTTCCGGTTTTAAAACCAAGTTCTCTATATATTTTTCATTTGCCATACTATATTTGAATTGGCATTGCGCTCCAGTGGTTGATCAGCTGGTTTATGTGTATTAAGCGAGTGGAAGGTCTGGGGTTCGAATCCCCCTCGCCCCAAACCTCTTTTTTATCACTTGTTTCATTTTCTTTTACTATTTTTCATATTATTTTCATTAATAACTTTGAAAATTAATTTCTCTCTCAATTTTAGTCATTTTTTATTGGTTCTTTTTCTGAAAAATCACAAAAATATTAAAATATTTTATTCTACAAAAAATTTAGATTTATATTATTTATTTAATATAGTTGGTATTTTTGTAAATAAATTCATTTTTAATTGTTTTTAAACATTTTTAAAGTGAATTTTAATCTTGAAAATCAAAACCAAATTAGTTTTAATTCATCTTGTGATTAAAAGCTCATTTTCAAACCTTAACTAAAAATCACAAGTTGTTTATTCAAGCTTATTTGGTGTATTATCATTTTTTATTGATTTTCTTTAACAATTTACTTTTAAAAATGATGAAATTAGGGTTTTGATTGATTTCACCCTAACAAATCTTTTTCAAACACTTTTGGGCCTCTAATAGAGTGTAAGACCCATTCCTTGTAAATAAGATACCTTGTTGGGCCTCAGATATTGTATAAGACCCACTGTATTTTCAAAAACCTCGGCGTGATCGCCGTTTTCAAACAATCCATATGGGCTTACCCTCGTGTTGTAAGTCATATCTTTCTTTTTCAAAATAATCTTTGGGCCTCTAATAGAGTGTAAGACCGAACCCCTTTTTGAAACCAAACTTGTTTTGTGCCTCAGATATTGTATAAGTCCCTCTGTACATTTTCAACAGTTCGACGCGATCGTCGTCTTTTTAAACAATAAACCTTGGGCCTCTCCTTGAGTTGTAAGCCCCACCACTTATACAAAAAAGAAATCTTTGGGCCTCTACTAGAGTGTAAGACCCAATCCCTTTTTAACCAAAACATTTGGGCCTCAGACGTTGTATAAGTCCCAGTACAATCTTTTCTAAACAATTTCCCTTTTGATTTAGATTCAAGTATACAGTTGTTATCAAAACTTTCTTTAATTTCTTTGAACAACTAACAATACAGCATGGAAGCTTGCTCGCCTGTAAGTTTTATCCGCTTTCATTTACTTGCTTGAATATATATAACTGTATTGTGGGAAGCTGCGCATGGTTAGTCTTCTTTAATTCTTTTAAATACATGTCAAATATATATAACTGTATTGTGGGAAGCTGCGCACGGTTAGTCTTCTTTCATACCCTTTTACATACTTGTCATATATCAACTGTATATATACTAGTATAGTTATTTAGAGTTTTCCCCGACAACTAGGTCTAGAACTAGGTAAAGCCAGTTTGGTCACTCTTAAATACAAACAAAACTAGATCCCCATAGGATTTCCAGATACAGTCTTCCCTTCTCTTGGGGTTAAACAATATGGAACAAAGAGAAAGGAAGTATTCTCGGTGAACCTTTTCTCAGACTGTCACTCCTAGAAATTGTCAAAGAAATTATATTCCCCGGAGTTGATCTATTCTCGGTGAATAGCATCTCTTGAATTTCTTCAAACCTCAGAACTTTCACTAAATGATCTATTCTCTGTGAATAGAATTTCTTGATATTTTCTTGGTTTGGGACCCACAGGCTTCCTAAAAGCATCCCCGCCTCCTCTTGGGCTTTGTACAAGGACCCGTCGGCTTCTTAAAAGTTCTCAGGCCTTCTCTTAGGCTTCGTACAAGGACCCTCACGACCTCTTAAAGGTATAGGACAGAACTTAGTCATCCTTTATTAGAGCTGTATTTCTAAAAGAAGTTACAAAAGCCCTCATACCAATATTAGGGTTGATACTCATCCCTTAAAAGAGTCGGCCTCCTCTTGGGCATCATACAAAAGATAAAACTCTTCCAATAGACTTGGACAGTCTAAATTCTCTTGAGTCTCAAAGACATTCTCAAGTACCCTACAAATATAGGAGAAACCCCGGATTCTGGATTACTCTCCAGCAGAGTTAAAACCAATAGGTTCTAAAACCCAGTTTCTCTCCTAAAAACTCCCCAACTAGGGTTAGTTTATCATCATATAACACTATCTCAAATCAGAACCTCAAGGTATCTGGTCTATCAACTCATCTGCATTCCCCTGCAAGAGTTGGTTTCCCCATTTGGACATGCCTCGGGATCTCAAGAATCCCCAGCATAAGCTAGCCTCCTCTTAGGCTTTGTATAATGATCATTTCCTCAGGAAAGTCAGCCTCCTCCTGGGCTTTGTACAATGATTCTCCCCATCGGAGTTAACCTTTTCAGACTCTCTTGTTGAGTCAATCAATTACTTCCCAGACTCTTTTGTTAAGTCGATCACCTTTTCAAACTCTCTTGTTGAGTCCATCACTCTCATAGACTCTCTTGTTGAGTTAATCACCTTTTAGCACTCTCTTGTTGAGTCAACCCTTTTTAGCCTCAATCTCGGGCTTCGTACGAGACAGATAAAAAATACTCTCTTGTTGAGTCAATCCTTTCCAGCATCCTCTTAGGCTTTGTATAATGATTTTCCCCTCAGCAGAGTCAGCCTCAATCTTGGGCTTTATACAAGACAGATAAAGACTTCCCCGGTGGAGCCAATTAACCTTTTAGCATCAACCTTGTGCTTTGATCAATGTGTTAGTTCTTTAATTGTAAGGGTTGGCATTAATTTTGTAAAACAAATAATAACAGCAATATGTTAGATAGCTTTGTTCATCTTGCTAAAGAAGAACAGGTTGAGCAAGAAGTCCTAGTGTGCATTGGAACATGTTGAGCTGAAGTAGTGTTAACATCTGGAACAACATGTCCTATCGAGATGTCCCATGCAGGTTCATTCGACATCGCGCCAGAACTGAAGTGGTTTGTTAATTCTGCTAGGTTTTAACTGATGCAGAATTTTCTGGAATATTATGCAATCATGAGGCGCTGATTTATAGGCCTAAAAATTCAAGATGGAGAGAAAATATTGAAGAACTAAGACTTTCTAAATATGGAGATATTTTAGGAAGTTAATGATTTGAAGTCCTATTTTGTAGCAGAAGTTTCTGCTGATTTGTAGCAGCTCATTTGCTAGGTGTTTGCAGGCCCAAATCCAGTTGGGAATGGGTTATATATATAGAGGTTTTGTAACCTAGTTTGGTAACGCAACCAAAGATGTAAAGTTCTATTATTAGGGTTGGTTCCTGTACCACTCGACCTGTGAGTTGGATAGTTTGTTAGTGTGATCCTCGAAACTATTAAGTAAGAGGAGTATTGTTCCTGGAGGAAGCTTTTAAGCAACTCTAAGTTGTGTCTTGGAAAAGTGTTGTTCTTGATGAACTAGTGTATAGGTGAAGCGCTGTTGATGCAGTGGCGGATTGTCAACTGATAGACATCATTGCGATGATTGGGAGTGAGAAGGGTTTCTCATATCTAGAGAGGATCTAGGTAGAAGGGTCATTGGGTAGTGATTAAGTGATAAGTTGTAAATGGGTAGTTTAGGTTTGAATTGATACTACTGATAGTGGACTTCATCCCTGGCTTGGTAGCCCCCAGATGTAGGATAATTAGATCCGAACTGGGTTAACAATTCTATGTGTTTTGGTTATGCTTTTCAGTACTGTTTTTATACCTTGCCATGTGTGTGTTCAAGTCAGACCAGATGTCGAATAACATGTCTTAGGACATCTGAATTCTGCATATGCACTAGAATTTCAATTGGTATCAGAGCAGGTCATTCTGTTCTATATCTGAATGAGATCCGAGGGAAGATACTTTCTGGTTCATGGTCAAGGTAGAAGCTTTCTACTGAAAAGTTGTTTGAACTTGGAGTAGTTCATATAGGTGTGAGAATGGTCCCTAGAAGTGGAGGATGGACTGTTCGTGACAGGTAGTGGCATGTGCTGAAAGCTTGGAGTTTTGGTTGAAAAGCTGCTGCGCTGTGGTTATGTTTGGTTTGATTTCAAACCTGTGGTTTTGTGGTGTCACCTGGATTATGATGCTAGGGCTGATATGTGACACCTGAAGGTTTTGAGGAGTTTGTTTTTGATCCGCTGCGAATCTATCTGAAAACTCCTGAGGTTGTATCTGAGAAGGTTGTTCTTCTCTGAATGTATATCCTATGGTGACAGGATATGTGCAAGAATGATTCAACCTACTTTGTCAACGATACTTGAAGGTTATTATTCAAGTCCACTCATAAAGGCATTAATAGGTGAAGTTGTAAGAGATCTGGAGATAGTGAGAAGGAATTTACTTTTGCTTCTATTCCTAAAAGAGCTAATCTCCAGTCCCTGATCTCTTGATGTGTTCCTTGGAATGATGTCTTATCTTGTGTTAGAACATCACGTCAGAATTGGGCAGAATTCTGATGTCTATAGGAATGGCATAGCTGATGCTCTGGGTGCTGAACCAATGTGGGTTGATCACACGAGTTTGGAACCTACTCCTGATCTGGAAGAGGAGGCATCTGGGTGATTTGTCTAAGAAGGTTCTGGCCCTGGAACTTATCTTGGGTGGGTGAGTTGGTCAAGGTGTGATCAACATGTTACTCCTGAGGTCAGTTTATTTCTGGTCCTTGCAGCAGGAGTGGAGATCCTGAGATCCAAGAGGTAATATCTCTAGCAGACTTCTTGGACATGAAGGTCAAAGATCAAGGTCATGTTCTTTTTGGAGGCATGTTCTGAATGATCTTGTGAAGCTAGGATTGATATGATCTAATCACAGTCTGTGCTGATATTGAAGGGGAGAATGTATGATTCTCTAAAGTGCTCTTGGCAGATTCTGAGGAAGAATACCTGATGTTTTGAAAGACCGTGAAGATATGTCTCAAGTGATGAGAGTTGGATGAGAGAATACCACTCTCATGCTTCTGTGATAAGTTATGGTCCCAAGGCTTAAAAAGGGAAGTTTGGAGTTAGTGCCTATACTTTTTCTCTGCTGCTTTGGTGCTGGCACCTGTTTTAGAGCAAATTGGGAATGTGCAGTGTGCTACTGAATGTGTTTGTGATATGACCTGGAAGCTTGATCAGCTACTGATGGTTGATCCTCGTGTGCTAAAGCCTTACTATAGACGATATCTTAAGAAAAACTCTGTGAAGATGTGTGACTGAGATTGATGTTGGAACATCAATTCAGGTTCAGCCAAGATTGTTTTGCGCAAAAAGAAGTCCAAGATCAAGCCACTGATCCAAGTTAAAGTAACTTGTGAATATATGAATCGGAAGTTGTCAGACGTTTGCAAAAGATTGACATACCTTGAGTGAGAAGGTAATCTTTTTCTGACTAATAGTAGATACTTTGACGGGAGACTTAGTATTTGTCTATTATTGATATTATGCATAAGGCTAAATACTTTGATGGGAGACTAAGTATTTGTCAAAAAAAAAAAATTATGCAAGTCTGCAGCCTGGATATTATGATTCAGGAATTTATTCTTTCTGAGTGGTTGTAGTTGATGACAACCTGAGGTAGCCTTATCAGCTGACTGTATCAAAAGTGTGAGCATCATCTGTTGTTTTTGAATCCTTCTTAACAAAGACCTTGTTGGGAGCTTGGTAGTTATCTGATGTGTGGATGCAATTCAGATTTCTGAATTGTGTGAGAGTTTATTTTTCACTGTTGTGATCAGGTGAGTGTGATTACCTGAACAAAATGCAGAAGGTGTGATCTTTTATCCAAGGCTGATGTCCTACATATTGTTACAACATCATTGGTTGTTGTGTATCCTGGATAAAGGTCTGGGACTGTGCTTGTGGAGTTAGAAGAAGCAGCACTATTGTCTAAAGTGGCAGTTTGGACATAATGTGGATTAGAATGGGTAGATTCTGATCTTGATGTTAAGTAGTTTGTTCTAGCAATACATGACTACTTTCATGATGAAGACTTCTTAAGTGCTTGTGAATGTAAGGACAGAAGGTTGTTGTCAGTGGTGTGATCTGATCAGAATGGCTGAAGGTTCTTCTAATACAAGTAAAGGGTGGTGGCAATCCTTATCTTGTGTTGCAAGTAGTCTAAAGACATTTGTTTTGGAATGTGTGAATCAAGTGGGCTTGGCGAGATTATGCTCAACAAATACAAGAAGTGGCAGTTCTTGATGTTGAGAATGTGGCAAAATATCATTGTGCTATCATCTGGTGTCAAGTGTTCATCTTCATAAGGAGCTTCGATCAGGGGGAGTTAAGGCTGTCATCTATGGTCTACTACTGCAAGGGTGCATATTTCTGTGTAGCATGTGCGCTGGTCAAGTTTGTGCAGTGTGATGTCGAACTTCATGATGGGATACATCATAGCTGTGTAGAAGAGGTCTAAAAAGGCAGATTTGGTGGTTTTGGGTGACTTTATTTTTACTCTGCTGCCTTGAAGGAATCTAGAAGGGATTGAGAGAAGTCGTCTCAGTATCCATCAGATAAGAAGATGGGTTTGTATAAGGGTCTGTGGAGTCTTGGGCTAATAATGTTGTGAGCAAGCAGACATTGTCTGATAAGATGTCTGAACATGGTACAGGACATGTTTTTCTTGAGCCAAACAAGGAATTACTCTGGACGGTGGGATGATGATAAGACAAAACACGTGTTCCTGCCTATGCATGGAACGTTATTGGCCTAATTTATGGTAAGATTCAGTTGAGAAACATTTAAGGCAGTCAAGGCAGTTTTTGGAAGGTAGGCATTGAATGTTGAATGGAGTTTTTGATACCTAAAATAGCGTTTCTTTGACCAAGAACCTTGACATATTCAAGGCTCGTTAATTCCTAAGTTACTGGTCAGCTATTTATAGGGGCTGCTCTCTTCTCCTCCAGCCAAGTGAGTTTCTTGTTTCACTAGTCCTATGGCGTTTGTTCGTATTTGGGTAAGTGTCACTTGGGTCTGGTTCTGTGAGGGCCTTCTTTGCCAAGTTTTGGCTAAAAAGGGGTAGAAAAGGTGTGTAAAATGGGTTATGCCTTGTTCTGAGTTTGCACTGAGTCTGCAGTTCCAATTGTTTGCGAAGAGAGTGTTAAAATTCTTGAGTTGGTGTTGAGTTCCATTTGTGACTTGTGTCCTGAGTTATGAACACAGTTGTGACTTGTGTTCTGAGTTACCTGGGTTAATAGATTGATACTTCCTAAGTTTCATCTTATGCCACAGGTTGACTGGGGGCTTCTGATCAAGCAAGGTGTGCAGAAATAAAAATGCCACCTTTGGTCCTCTGTGTTAAGACAGACGCTTCTTTTATGGAGGAGTCTTCTACTATGTAGCTGGATCCTTCTTGAAAGGAAAAAGAAATGTGTAGAAGAATGTTCCTCAGATTCCTGATTTGAGGGGGAGTACTGGATATCTTCTTCCTCATGTGCATAACTTCGAGACTCTTTCTACTTCTTACCTCCTGATGTGCTGCCTGAAGTGATTGTGGTGGGATACTCGAAGGTGATATTATGGAGCCCATAGAAAATTGTTTCAGTTTCAAGTCCGATGTGCAAAATCTTGTTATGAGCGGGGTCTTATCCTTCAAGGATACAAATCCAAATGTTTAGACGAACCCGTTGCCTCAACACGAGAAGGCTACAATAAATTTGATAGAAGGAGAGTCTAACCACAGTTATCAAATTCATGATGTACTCTTATTAAGGGCTTACCTGGTCAAGATGCATTACAAATAGAGCGGATATGGGCATGTACCATCTCACAATTATCACCAGTGTGATATCTGCTCTAAAGATAATCAAGGATGTTTTGTGGTGCAGTCAGCTCTACAGGAACAGTTAGATCTCGGATGGATCCAAGATCACAGAATTCGTGGGGTTAACATGACTTATACAAATTCCAACATCATTCAGAACCACGATATCCGTGCAATGAATGTTAATTTAGTGGCAATACACTCAAGGCAAAGCCAGCATCACGATCTGCCACGGCACGATTACAATTCCTGTCTGATCTGCTCGGTAAACAATCAGGGATGCTCTTTTGTACAAGAGGCCCTCTAGCGTCAGATGGATCTTGGATGGATCCAGGATTACCGTGATAGAAATCCCTATCAGGTCAACATGATTCAAATCTTCGATATTCGTTTGATGAATACCAGCTTAGTGGAGTTACACGCTAAGCAAGTCCAGCTCAGTTTTCTGACTTCTCACGATTATCAGAACTGTTAAGTGTGCCATGAGAGCAACCAAGGATGTGCTCTCATTCAAAGAACACTGCAACACTTGTTAAACCACTGGTGGCTTCCGATCTATATGGATGAAGACACATAACAAGTCAGCATGACTAACGGGAACCCTACTTGGCATCAAAGTCAGGATGTTCGCTCGATAGAAACAGATCTAGTGAGGTTGCACTGCATACAAAGCGGACATGGCCGGGTGCCACCACACAATTATGATCAATGTAGAGTTTGCTCGGAGGATAACCAAGGATGCTACCTTGTGCGAGAAGCCCTTCAAAGTCAGTTGGACCGCAAAGAGATTCAACCATGGTCAAGTTCTGGTTCAATGTCAAACTATTACCCTGATCGAGACCAAAAGGTTTTCTTGATCCCTAAACGAGAAATGGCCAAAGATGTGTGCGCCATAATCCCTCTACTCCATGAATCAAGAAATCCTCTTGATGGTGGAAGGATTCTCAACCTCGAACCAATCGAGGCCAGCTATAATGGTCAGAAAAATCAGAAGGCTCCTGTAGTTATCTATCTGCCGGGACCAGTACCGTACACGTCCGATAAGGCTATCCCTTACAAATACTGTTCAACAACAACTGAGAATGGAAAGGAAATTCCATTACCCTCCGTCGTGAATATCGCAGACATCAGTCGAGTAACACAGAGTGGTCGAATCTTCAACAGAGGAGTTGGAGAACCCAACAAAGAAAAGGAACTTCAAACAGAAGGTCCAGTTCAACCAGTCGGGAAATCCAGTAATCCCGACCTTTCAAAGAACAACGATGAGATGCTGAAGCTCATCCAAAAGAGTGAGTACAACATAATGGATCAGCTGTTACAGACTCCTTCAAAAATATATGTGTGATCTCTTTTACTCAGTTCCAAAGCTCACAGGGAAGCTGTATAGAGAGTCTTAGAGCAAGTCTTTGTGGAACAGCTCCAACATCACTTCCTGCAACATCACTTCCTGCAACAACTTGGGGTTTAGTGATGAAGAATTGCTGAAAGAAGGCAAAAGTCACAACATGGCGCTTAATATTACAGTCAACTGCCAGGACGATGCTTTATCCAGCGTACAGGTCGACACCGGATAGGCTCTGAATGCTATGCCGAAGTCCACTCTAATGCGACTATCATTCAAAGGATCTCTGATGAGAGGCAGTGAGGTCATCGTCAAAGCATTTGACGGATCCCAAAAAACAGTTATCGGCGAAGTCGACTTTCCAAGTCACTTTCCAGGTCATAGACATCCAGGCAGCATACAGCTGTTTACTAGGAAGACCTTGGATACACCAAGCTGGGGCAGTCACTTAGACACTGCACCAAAAGCTGAAGTTTGTCAAGAATGACCAACTAGTCACAGTTTGTGGAGAGCAAGCCTTGATCGTGAGTAACCTATCAACGGCCACTTGTATAGAAGCAGAGGAGGTTGTTGGAACTCAGTTCCAGGCACTTTCGGTGAGCAATGAAAATCAGTCAGAGAAAGGAACCTCTATTTCCTCATACAGAGATGCTCTCGAAGCAATCAAAACTAACAGTGCAAAAGAATGGGGACAACTTATCATTCCTACTGACAACAAGGCAAAGAAAGGCATGGTTTTTCTTCAACCTGTACCCAGACTGCTACTAATGATGAAATTTTTCATCCCATTCAGGACTTCTTCCACAGTGGAGGTTTCCTTCACCCAGTGCCTCAAGAAGTACATACCATCAATGAGGGGGATTCCTCTGATACAGATGAAGAGTGGAAGTTCTATCTCAACGAGGACGATTATATGTCTCAGGAAGAGGTGCCTACGCCACTTTGCTATCCCGTACAGAGTCCAAGATTTATACCAAGATCATATGTCAAGATGATATTCGGAGATTGTGATCCAAAAGGATGTCGTGCTCCACCAAACTCATTAGAGGAAGACACTCTGATGAAAAACAACTTTGACCATGACTATTATGGGCCAATGGATGGCCTGCCTATCTGGCAGCCGTACCCGAGAGACTTGGGGCAAGAAAGTCAACCCAATGATGCATATCAGCTGAGCATCATTGAAAAGAATACATGCGTCCCCACCGAATCATGGGATCATTACTTAGGGCATTCAGAAAATATCCAGCACGATGACGAATTTGCAAAGCTTACAGGACTAGAATTCATCAACTATGCTTTTCCCGAGGTCAACGTCATTGAGAGGGATGACTCCTCCAGTTCCAAAGAAGTGTGGGACACCTTAGGACAGCCGAGTGGCAAATTCGATTACCTAGTTAAGTACAACGCTCCCAAAAGCTCTCGTATCAGGTTCGAAGACATCCAGCCTACTGGATGGGGAGATTTACGTGAGAGCACAAACACTATGCAAGATATAGCTGAAGAATCCTTCTACGACAACTCTGTCTGGGAGACAGATTCCAACGATCCTGCTCCACCAGAAATCAGCGTTATTTCTGAAGACAAGTCAAGAAAGAAGGTACCAGACTTTGTGATTCACCGAGGAGTTCGCCGCCAATGGGTCACAGCCAACGTTCCGAAAGTCGTCCATAAGTCTAAGTAATTTCCATCTTTGTTTTAACCTTTCATCCTGCCCAGATGAAACGAATGTTTTGATAGGGCTCACTTTCTGTAAATATCCCTCTTTGTTTTTCCCAAAGCGACAGAGTTTGGTTTTATAGGGATGTACTTTCAAGAATCGACTAAATCATAAATAAAATAACGTCGTTCTGTAATTTCCGCATTTATTGTTGTTTTCTCTTTTTGCTTTTTCAGAAAATGGTAATCCTAAAAAACAACTCAATAATAAAAACAAGCAGTTTTCCAAAGAAAATACACTGCACACACTCTTGCATTCTCTCCATCTCTTCTAAAAACAATCATCACGTCATGCAGATTGCTTGTTTTAAACCCCATGAAACATACGATCCAATGCCATCTCCCAACTTTGAGTTCCCGGTATTTGAGGCTGAAGAAGAAAATGACGAAGAAATTCCAGAAGAGATTTCCCAATTACTTAGACAAGAGGAAAGGTCCATTGAACTTCATAAGGAGCCGTTGGAAATGGTCAACTTGGGTTCAGAATAAGAGAGAAAAGAAGTCAAGATTGGGGCACTGCTCAGTCCAACTGTCAAAGAAAGTTTGATAAAGCTTCTCAAAGAGTTTCCTGATGTGTTCGCTTGGTCCTATCAGGATATGCCAGGGTTGGATACCCGCACCGTGGAACATCATCTACCGTTAAGGTCAGAATGTCCGCTGGTGAAACAAAGGTTGATAAGAACTCACCCAGACATGGCCATCAAAATCAAAGAGGAAGTACTTAAACAGATTGACGGGGGTTTCCTCGCCACATCAGAATATCCTCAATGGTTAGCCAACATCGTACCAGTTCCGAAAAAAGGACGAAAAGGTCAGAATGTGTGTGGATTACAGAGATCTAAACAAGGCCAGTCCAAAGGACTACTTTCCTTTACCACACATTGACATGCTGGTAGACAGTACAGCAAAGTTCAAAGTATTCTCCTTCATGGATGGATTCTCGGGATATAATCAGATTAAAATGGCGCCGAAAGACATGGAGAAAACTTCATTCATCACCCCGTGGGGCACTTTTTGTTACAAGGTAATTTCGTTCAGTTTGAAGAAAGCCGGGGCAACCTATAAAAGGGCCATGACTACTCTCTTTCATGACATGATACACAAAGAGATAGAGGTATATGTCAATGATATGATTGCCAAATCCAAAATAGAAGAGGAGCATGTGACCTAACTGTCAAAGCTATTCGATCGTTTGAGGAAGTACAAACTCCGCTTGAATCCTAACAAGTGTACATTCGGTGTCCGTTCAGGGAAGCTCTTAGGGTTCATCTCCAGCCAGAAAGGGATTGAGGTTGATCCTAACAAGGTCAAGGCCATTCAAGAAATGCCTTCTCCAAAAACTGAAAAACAACTCAGGGGATTCTTGGGATGTCTGAACTAAATTTCCAGATTTATATTCCTCATGACAGCGACTTGTGCGCCGATCTTTAAATTACTCAAAAAGAATCAGGATTGCGTTTGGACAGAAGACTGCCAAACCACCTTCGATAGTATTAAGGAATACCTGTTGAATCCATCAATTCTATCACCTCCAGTAGAGGGAATACCACTTATCATATACTTAACAGTCTTGGTAGACTCGATGGGTTGTGTACTTGGCCAACAAGATGAAACAAAAAGGAAGGAGTCTGCCATCTACTATTTGAGCAAGAAATTTACCGACTGTGAGACTCGGTACACTATGCTTGAGAAAACTTGCTGCGCTCTGGCTTGGACAGCCAAACGTCTTCGCCAGTATATGATTCATCATACTACTTGGTTAATCTCTGAAATGGATCTAATCTAGTATGTCTTTGAAAAACATGCTCTCACGGGAAGGATTGCTCGTTGGCAGATGTTGTTATCAGAATACGACATCAAGTACCATGCTCAAAAGGCCTTTAAAGGAAGTAGTTTAGCTGATCATCTGGCTCATCAACCAATTGAAGATCAAGAATCAATCGGGTTTGACTTCCCAGATGAAGATGTCATGTATTTAAAGATGAAAGATTGCGATGAACCACTACCCAGTACAGGGCCAGAACCAGGTTCCCAATGGGGACTAATCTTTGACGGAGCTGTCAATCATTATGGAAACAGAATTGGGGCAATCATCATAACACCTCAGGGTACCCACATTCCATTCACTGCTAGATTAACATTCAAGTGCACAAACAACGAAGCAGAATACGAAGCTTGTATCATGGGTCTCGAAGAAGCAATTGACTTAAGGATTAAGAACTTGGATGTATATGGCGACTCAGCTCTGGTCGTCAATCAGATCAAAAGAGATTGGAACACATACCAATCATGATTGATTGCTTACAAAGACTACGCAAGAAGGTTGTTACCTTTCTTCAACAGAATCGAGTTTCATCACATCCCTCATGAGGAAAATCACATGGCTGATGCATTAGCCACTCTCTCTTCCATGATTAGTGTAGGTCAATGGAATGACGTACCTAAGATTGACATAATGCGCCTTGAGCGGCCCGCTTACATCTTCGCGATCGAAGCAGACATAGACGACAAACCTTGGTATCACGATATCAAATGCTTCCTTCAGAAACAAGAGTACCCACTTGGGGCATCCAGAAAAGACAGAAAAACCCTCAGAAGGCTGTCTAGAAGTTTCTTCCTGAGCGGTGATACACTCTATAAGAGAAACTTTGACATGGTTTTGCTTCGATACGTAGACAGACCAGAAGCAAACATGCTGATGAAAGAAATTCATGAAGGATCCTTTGGCACTCATGCCAACGGATACACAATGGCGAGAAAAATTCTGAGAGCAAGGTACTATTGGTTGACCATGGAATCCGACTGCTACAAGTACATAAAGAAGTGTCACAAGTGTCAGATATACTCAGACAAAATCCATGTACCGCCAACGCATCTCAAAGTTCTTTCTGCCCCATGGCCTTTTTCCATATGGGGAATCGACATGATTGGCATGATCGAACCCAAGGCTTCGAACGAACATCGGTTCATTCTAGTAGCCATCGACTACTTCACCAAGTGGGTCAAAGCAGCGTCATACACCAATGTAACCCAACAGGTGGTGGTCCACTTTATCAAAAATAATCTCATCTGCCGTTATGGTGTTCCAAGCCAGATCATTACTAATAAAGGATCCAACTTGAATAACAAGATGATGAAAGAGTTGTGCGCTGAGTTCAAGATCGAACACCATAACTCGTCTCCCTACCGACCCAAGATGAACGGAGCGGTAGAAGCAGCTAACAAGAACATCAAGAAGATTATTCAGAAGATGGTTGTAACCTACAAAGATTGGCATGAGATGCTACTCTTTGCTCTTCACGGTTATCGCACATCTGTCCGCACTTCAACAGGGGCAACCCTTTTCTCTCTAGTATATGGCATGGAAGCAATGCTTCCCATCAAAGTAGAGACCCCATCAATCTGGGTATTGATGGAAGCTAAGTTAACAGAAGCTGAATGGTGTCAAAGTCAACACGAAGAACTCAATTTGATCGAAGAAAAGCGAATAACGGCTCTATGCCATGGTCAATTATATCAGCAAAGAATGAAGAAAGCGTTTGACAAAAAGGTCCGACCACGGGTCTTCAGAAAAGGAGACCTTGTGCTCAAGAAGATACAATTATTTCTCACTGATTCCCGGGACAAATGGACTCCGAATTATGATGGCCCCTACGTGGTCACAAAAGCCTTCTCAGGCGGCGCCTTGAGACTCGCAACCATGGATGGAGAAGAATTTGCCTACCCCACAAATGTTGACGTAGTCAAGAAATACTTCGCCTAAATAAAAAAAACAAAAAAAAAAATGTCTCGCTGGATTGAAAACCCAAAAGGGCGGTCCAGGAAAAAATTAGAGACATAATCAAAAATCATCCCGGTCGATTTGAAATCTTAAAGTACAATCCAGGAAAAAATTAGGGATTAATGGCAAGTAACTACGTCTAGCAAAGGGGCAAATCCCCCAGCAACAGTAATGCCATCCATCAGAAGAAACTCCAGTCAAGGTCATCTTGGACGAAAGCTCTGGATGTCCAGAATTCAAAGTTGGTAGAAGGATAACGGTCGTTATGTTTCAATGTAGCCCTTTTCCCTTAAATTACCATTTTTTAAACTTTGTAAATACTCTATGGTATCAAGCGCTTGGCTGATTTCCATCCTATCAATAAAATTTGAGCCCTTGTGCTTTTGTTTGCAATTCTTATTGGTTTTAGCTTTACAGAACGACATTTTAACATGATTAACGATTCTTGAAATAAAACAAAAAATGAATTTACTTGTACAATTTTTCTGCTTTTAAAATAAAGATGGCAATTCTTTTGACTGTTGAACATCAAAAGAACATCAATCTCTACTCCAAAGGCGATTAAGCTTCAAAGTGCAGAATCAAAGTACTTCTTCTAAACCAGTACACCTGAGTGAAGGATTAACTGTGTCAGATGCGAATACTCCATCTGACATCCCCGGCAGAGTTCTTACCTCCTAAGCCCGACCAAGGTTGTTCCCCACAGGGACTATTTCTCCTAAGTAAGGCAGAATTACTATCATGAACGAATAGTGCTTCTTCGTCCCCCACGGTGGCCGTGTATCCAGTCGAGTTCATCCACTAGTCTGTATATCACGTCAGTTTTGTCAGCATATACATACATACATCATGCATTATTAATTTACATGCATATTCATATCACATCATTATCACTCTAATCGGTCTTATCCTCAAGTGACAAAAGTCCTCTTGACAATCGAGTCGTTAGTTATTTCCTCGTTAGGAAGCGAATCAGCTAAGCAATCTCTCCCCAGTTTATTTTTGGGATGAAGTTGGTCCTTGACCGCTTTGATAACTTGAACCTCTGAAAAATAAGAAGACCTTCGACAAGCATCACTCTTCACCATTGAAGATGATATCTTCGCTTACCCCGAATGCCCGAATACCTTCGCCATTCACACCTTCGGGTCCAAGAAGATTAAATAGGGGCATCTGTCATACCCCAAATTTTGACCACCAAGATTTCCCATCATTGTGAAAATCATCACCACAATATGGATGTACCATTATGCCTCATCAGTCTCCCCAAAGATGGGTGAGCATGCACTACAAACAAGAATTAGGGTTTCAAGCCCTCTCAGAATACTTAGACAAAGGATCAATCAAGGAATGACATGATCTTCAACTTGTCTAACCTCTCAAACACCCATAGAGGATCAAGAGGACTCCCACATCAAGAATCAAGCACAAGGTAGCAAAATTCCAAGTGGATTAAGCCTCAAGATCGCCAGTGTCACCAAATTAGGGTTTTGGTCGACTGAGGCCTCTAGATAAAATTTTCATCTGGGCATGAGCCAATGCTTCAAATCATAACCTAAGATACTCCATTGGACCTCATGGACCCAATCATCAAGTCAATTTAACCTCAGGGGATGCATTTATCAAAAATCAGGAATTAGAGTTTCTTGACCTAATTCACCCCTAAGTTGACTTTTGGGACAAAGCATGAGCCAAAACCTCAAGACATAATTTGAGGGTCTCCAATACACCACATTGATCCATTTGCAATAATGGATTAATCCAAGAAGCTTGATCTACAAGTTTCAATTTCATCTGGACCACAATTAGGGTTTTGAAGAAAAAGTCAATTGTGCCTCTGAATTTTGACCAAGGCATGCTCCCAAACCTTGGGACATGATTCAATACACCCTACAACACCTATGGAGTCCATCTATTAAGTTTGATTTAAGTCAAGGACTTGATTTCATAGAGGATCACATAGTTTGAATTTCATCTAATAAAAAGTCAATTGTACAAAAAGTCAAAGTTTGACTTTTTGATTTTTTTGGTCAACCAAGGTTCTTTAACCCTAATACAATGTTAATTTGTGATTTGAATCATCATTCATCAAGAAAAACCAAGAATAGTGAGTTAACTTGTAAAAGGGGTAACCATAAAAAACTTAGAATTTTTCTAAGTTATGGAACAAAGTGGTTAGGGTACCAACTTCCAAGGATCATAACTTGAGATCCAAGCAACCATTTTGGATGGTCCAAAGTTAGATTTGTAGCTCTCATGGCATACTTCAAAAGTGTCAACTACACCTCATTCCAATTCCTCATAGATTTCAAGTTATGATTGGATCAAAATCACTAAAAACATGAAAATGCATCTTTTTCCAACACTTAGAAAAATTCTGCCCAAGGCAGATTTCAAGTGAAACACCAAAACTTGGGGCACTTTTTCACAGAGTTGCAAGATGAATCAATTCAAGGTGTAAACACCAAAGTTGTTGTGCATATTGCTAGCAATTCAAAGGGTCCATCAGCATGAAAAAACTCCATGGAAATCAAGAGATATAACAGCTCAAAGTCATGCTGCTGCAACTGTTTTGGAAAAACCAGTTTGCATGCTTGCTTGCTTTACATGATTTCTGAGTCAAGTCCAATGATCCCTATGCCACAGTCATCTAATCTGATCCTAATCCAACTTATCCAACTTGTAAAGTTGAGTTTAAAAGCCAAGGGATCTTCCAACTTGAGATTAATGCATTTTGGCATATATGCCTTGAATTCAAAGGAATTTATGTGAAATAACGCACTTTCAACAAAGCCACTCTACTCAGTCAAGATGCTCACTTAGAAAACAATTAAAACATCTGAAGAATGTGGATTTGGTCAAGACATAGCCCTGCTCTTGGGAGAGGCTAGTTTGCCTTGCATGAGAAGAAATGCCACCAAGCCAAAGCCATTGAATGTGATATGATCCAGCAGCCATTCACTATTCCTCCAAGATAAGAGTTGATTCACTATAAATAGAGGTCTTAACTAATCATTCAAACTACACCAAAGCAGCCTTTAACATTTCTTTCTCTCAATCTCTCCTTAAGTGCCAAATTTCTTTGTTTTTGAGCAAGTACTATCGGGTTTTGAGTTGCAGAGCCAAGCAACTCAAACCATCACTTCTAACACATGACATATGATGTATAGAAGCTGTCCGAACACCTAAACCCCTTCTGAAACACCTCCATCAAAATTTCACTCTTCAACCTAGGCATTATGCAGTTGGGATACCAGAATTTGATCTAAGGAGTTTCAAAGAGTTCCAAAGGTTGCTATCCACTCCATAACATCCAGTGAAGCTGTAGGGGTCATCAAATTACTTCTAGAACACACTTTGTGCAGAGTTCCAATTCTTCTTGCAGCAAGGTAAGCCTCAAACTCTCATAACATGATCCATGCATATTTCCTCACATGATACTTTTGCCAAATGCTTATCATCATATTTTGAGTGTTTCCCCTCAAAAAATTTGACCATAACACTCACAAACATGTTTGCACGATTGCTTTTGCAAAATTAGGGTTCATACATTCATGTTAATGTAACTTGCTACACACTGAAAATAAATGAAATCAAATATTGCCATCATGTTCCTTGTTAAAAAACACATGAATTTGGTGTTTAAATCATGTCAAATGGTTGAGAAACGAGTGAGATAGAGAGCTTCACGCATCTGGCCCAAGGAAGAAGATGGCCATGGCGCCATTCTTCCGGTTTTAAAACCAAGTTCTCTATATATTTTTCATTTGCCATACTATATTTGAATTGGCATTGCGCCCCAGTGGTTGATCAGCTAGTTTATGTGTATTAAGCGAGTGGAAGGTCTGGGGTTCGAATCCCCCTCGCCCCAAACCTCTTTTTTATCACTTGTTTCATTTTCTTTTACTATTTTTCATATTATTTTCATTAATAACTTTGAAAATTAATTTCTCTCTCAATTTTAGTCATTTTTTATTGGTTCTTTTTCTGAAAAATCACAAAAATATTAAAATATTTTATTCTACAAAAAATTTAGATTTATATTATTTATTTAATATAGTTGGTATTTTTGTAAATAAATTCATTTTTAATTGTTTTTAAACATTTTTAAAGTGAATTTTTATCTTGAAAATCAAAACCAAATTAGTTTTAATTCATCTTGTGATTAAAAGCTCATTTTCAAACCTTAACTAAAAATCACAAGTTGTTTATTCAAGCTTATTTGGTGTATTATCATTTTTTATTGATTTTCTTTAACAATTTACTTTTAAAAATGATGAAATTAGGGTTTTGATTGATTTCACCCTAACAAATCTTTTTCAAACACTTTTGGGCCTCTAATAGAGTGTAAGACCCATTCCTTGTAAATAAGATACCTTGTTGGGCCTCAGATATTGTATAAGACCCACTGTATTTTCAAAAACCTCGGCGCGATCGCCGTTTTCAAACAATCCATCTGGGCTTACCCTCGTGTTGTAAGTCATATCTTTCTTTTTCAAAATAATCTTTGGGCCTCTAATAGAGTGTAAGACCGAACCCCTTTTTGAAACCAAACTTGTTTTGTGCCTCAGATATTGTATAAGTCCCTCTGTACATTTTCAACAGTTCGACGCGATCGTCGTCTTTTTAAACAATAAACCTTGGGCCTCTCCTTGAGTTGTAAGCCCCACCACTTATACAAAAAAGAAATCTTTGGGCCTCTACTAGAGTGTAAGACCCAATCCCTTTTTAACCAAAACATTTGGGCCTCAGACGTTGTATAAGTCCCAGTACAATCTTTTCTAAACAATTTCCCTTTTGATTTAGATTCAAGTATACAGTTGTTATCAAAACTTTCTTTAATTTCTTTGAACAACTAACAATACAGCATGGAAGCTTGCTCGCCTGTAAGTTTTATCCGCTTTCATTTACTTGCTTGAATATATATAACTGTATTGTGGGAAGCTGCGCATGGTTAGTCTTCTTTAATTCTTTTAAATACATGTCAAATATATATAACTGTATTGTGGGAAGCTGCGCACGGTTAGTCTTCTTTCATACCCTTTTACATACTTGTCATATATCAACTGTATATATACTAGTATAGTTATTTAGAGTTTTCCCCGACAACTAGGTCTAGAACTAGGTAAAGCCAGTTTGGTCACTCTTAAATACAAACAAAACTAGATCCCCATAGGATTTCCAGATACAGTCTTCCCTTCTCTTGGGGTTAAACAATATGGAACAAAGAGAAAGGAAGTATTCTCGGTGAACCTTTTCTCAGACTGTCACTCCTAGAAATTGTCAAAGAAATTATATTCCCCGGAGTTGATCTATTCTCGGTGAATAGCATCTCTTGAATTTCTTCAAACCTCAGAACTTTCACTAAATGATCTATTCTCTGTGAATAGAATTTCTTGATCTTTTCTTGGTTTGGGACCCACAGGCTTCCTAAAAGCATCCCCGCCTCCTCTTGGGCTTTGTACAAGGACCCGTCGGCTTCTTAAAAGTTCTCAGGCCTTCTCTTAGGCTTCGTACAAGGACCCTCACGACCTCTTAAAGGTATAGGACAGAACTTAGTCATCCTTTATTAGAGCTGTATTTCTAAAAGAAGTTACAAAAGCCCTCATACCAATATTAGGGTTGATACTCATCCCTTAAAAGAGTCGGCCTCCTCTTGGGCATCATACAAAAGATAAAACTCTTCCAATAGACTTGGACAGTCTAAATTCTCTTGAGTCTCAAAGACATTCTCAAGTACCCTACAAATATAGGAGAAACCCCGGATTCTGGATTACTCTCCAGCAGAGTTAAAACCAATAGGTTCTAAAACCCAGTTTCTCTCCTAAAAACTCCCCAACTAGGGTTAGTTTATCATCATATAACACTATCTCAAATCAGAACCTCAAGGTATCTGGTCTATCAACTCATCTGCATTCCCCTGCAAGAGTTGGTTTCCCCATTTGGACATGCCTCAGGATCTCAAGAATCCCCAGCATAAGCTAGCCTCCTCTTAGGCTTTGTATAATGATCATTTCCTCAGGAAAGTCAGCCTCCTCCTGGGCTTTGTACAATGATTCTCCCCATCGGAGTTAACCTTTTCAGACTCTCTTGTTGAGTCAATCAATTACTTCCCAGACTCTTTTGTTAAGTCGATCACCTTTTCAAACTCTCTTGTTGAGTCCATCACTCTCATAGACTCTCTTGTTGAGTTAATCACCTTTTAGCACTCTCTTGTTGAGTCAACCCTTTTTAGCCTCAATCTCGGGCTTCGTACGAGACAGATAAAAAATACTCTCTTGTTGAGTCAATCCTTTCCAGCATCCTCTTAGGCTTTGTATAATGATTTTCCCCTCAGCAGAGTCAGCCTCAATCTTGGGCTTTATACAAGACAGATAAAGACTTCCCCGGTGGAGCCAATTAATCTTTTAGCATCAACCTTGTGCTTTGATCAATGTGTTAGTTCTTTAATTGTAAGGGTTGGCATTAATTTTGTAAAACAAATAATAACAGCAATATGTTAGATAGCTTTGTTCATCTTGCTAAAGAAGAACAGGTTGAGCAAGAAGTCCTAGTGTGCATTGGAACATGTTGAGCTGAAGTAGTGTTAACATCTGGAACAACATGTCCTATCGAGATGTCCCATGCAGGTTCATTCGACATCGCGCCAGAACTGAAGTGGTTTGTTAATTCTGCTAGGTTTTAACTGATGCAGAATTTTCTGGAATATTATGCAATCATGAGGCGCTGATTTATAGGCCTAAAAATTCAAGATGGAGAGAAAATATTGAAGAACTAAGACTTTCTAAATATGGAGATATTTTAGGAAGTTAATGATTTGAAGTCCTATTTTGTAGCAGAAGTTTCTGCTGATTTGTAGCAGCTCATTTGCTAGGTGTTTGCAGGCCCAAATCCAGTTGGGAATGGGTTATATATATAGAGGTTTTGTAACCTAGTTTGGTAACGCAACCAAAGATGTAAAGTTCTATTATTAGGGTTGGTTCCTGTACCACTCGACCTGTGAGTTGGATAGTTTGTTAGTGTGATCCTCGAAACTATTAAGTAAGAGGAGTATTGTTCCTGGAGGAAGCTTTTAAGCAACTCTAAGTTGTGTCTTGGAAAAGTGTTGTTCTTGATGAACTAGTGTATAGGTGAAGCGCTGTTGATGCAGTGGCGGATTGTCAACTGATAGACATCATTGCGATGATTGGGAGTGAGAAGGGTTTCTCATATCTAGAGAGGATCTAGGTAGAAGGGTCATTGGGTAGTGATTAAGTGATAAGTTGTAAACGGGTAGTTTAGCTTTGAATTGATACTACTGATAGTGGACTTCATCCCTGGCTTGGTAGCCTCCAGATGTAGGATAGTTAGATCCGAACTGGGTTAATAATTCTATGTGTTTTGGTTATGCTTTTCAGTACTGTTTTTATACCTTGCCATGTGTGTGTTCATGTCAGACCAGATGTCGGATAACATGTCTTAGGACATCTGAATTCTGCATATGCACTAGAATTTCAATTGGTATCAGAGCAGGTCATTCTGTTCTATATCTGAATGAGATCCGAGGGAAGATACTTTCTGGTTCATGGTCAAGGTAGAAGCTTTCTACTGAAAAGTTGTTTGAACTTGGAGTAGTTCATATAGGTGTGAGAATGGTCCCTAGAAGTGGAGGATGGACTGTTCGTGATAGGTAGTGGCATGTGCTGAAAGCTTGGAGTTTTGGTTGAAAAGCTGCTGCGCTGTGGTTATGTTTGGTTTGATTTCAAACCTGTGGTTTTGTGGTGTCACCTGGATTATGATGCTAGGGCTGATATGTGACACCTGAAGGTTTTGAGGAGTTTGTTTTTGATCCGCTGCGAATCTATCTGAAAACTCCTGAGGTTGTATCTGAGAAGGTTGTTCTTCTCTGAATGTATATCCTATGGTGACAGGATATGTGCAAGAATGATTCAACCTACTTTGTCAACGATACTTGAAGGTTATTATTCAAGTCCACTCATAAAGGCATTGATAGGTGAAGTTGTAAGAGATCTGGAGATAGTGAGAAGGAATTTACTTTTGCTTCTATTCCTAAAAGAGCTAATCTCCAGTCCCTGATCTCTTGATGTGTTCCTTGGAATGATGTCCTATCTTGTGTTAGAACATCACGTCAGAATTGGGCAGAATTCTGATGTCTATAGGAATGGCATAGCTGATGCTCTGGGTGCTGAACCAATGTGGGTTGATCACACGAGTTTGGAACCTACTCCTGATCTGGAAGAGGAGGCATCTGGGTGATTTGTCTAAGAAGGTTCTGGCCCTGGAACTTATCTTGGGTGGGTGAGTTGGTCAAGGTGTGATCAACATGTTACTCCTGAGGTCAGTTTATTTCTGGTCCTTGCAGCAGGAGTGGAGATCCTGAGATCCAAGAGGTAATATCTCTAGCAGACTTCTTGGACATGAAGGTCAAAGATCAAGGTCATGTTCTTTTTGGAGGCATGTTCTGAATGATCTTGTGAAGCTAGGATTGATATGATCTAATCACAGTCTGTGCTGATATTGAAGGGGAGAATGTATGATTCTCTAAAGTGCTCTTGGCAGATTCTGAGGAAGAATACCTGATGTTTTGAAAGACCGTGAAGATATGTCTCAAGTGATGAGAGTTGGATGAGAGAATACCACTCTCATGCTTCTGTGATAAGTTATGGTCCCAAGGCTTAAAAAGGGAAGTTTGGAGTTAGTGCCTATACTTTTTCTCTGCTGCTTTGGTGCTGGCACCTGTTTTAGAGCAAATTGGGAATGTGCAGTGTGCTACTGAATGTGTTTGTGATATGACCTGGAAGCTTGATCAGCTACTGATGGTTGATCCTCGTGTGCTAGAGCCTTACTATAGACGATATCTTAAGAAAAACTCTGTGAAGATGTGTGACTGAGATTGATGTTGGAACATCAATTCAGGTTCAGCCAAGATTGTTTTGCGCAAAAAGAAGTCCAAGATCAAGCCACTGATCCAAGTTAAAGTAACTTGTGAATATATGAATCGGAAGTTGTCAGACGTTTGCAAAAGATTGACATACCTTGAGTGAGAAGGTAATCTTTTTCTGACTAATAGTAGATACTTTGACGGGAGACTTAGTATTTGTCTATTATTGATATCATGCATAAGGGTAAATACTTTGATGGGAGACTAAGTATTTGTCTAAAAAAAAAAAATTATGCAAGTCTGCAGCCTGGATATTATGATTCAGGAATTTATTCTTTCTGAGTGGTTGTAGTTGATGACAACCTGAGGTAGCCTTATCAGCTGACTGTATCAAAAGTGTGAGCATCATCTGCTGTTTTTGAATCCTTCTTAACAAAGACCTTGTTGGGAGCTTGGTAGTTATCTGATGTGTGGATGCAATTCAGATTTCTGAATTGTGTGAGAGTTTATTTTTCACTGTTGTGATCAGGTGAGTGTGATTACCTGAACAAAATGCAGAAGGTGTGATCTTTTATCCAAGGCTGATGTCCTACATATTGTTACAACATCATTGGTTGTTGTGTATCCTGGATAAAGGTCTGGGACTGTGCTTGTGGAGTTAGAAGAAGCAGCACTATTGTCTAAAGTGACAGTTTGGACATAATGTGGATTAGAATGGGTAGATTCTGATCTTGATGTTAAGTAGTTTGTTCTAGCAATACATGACTACTTTCATGATGAAGACTTCTTAAGTGCTTGTGAATGTAAGGACAGAAGGTTGTTGTCAGTGGTGTGATCTGATCAGAATGGCTGAAGGTTCTTCTAATACAAGTAAAGGGTGGTGGCAATCCTTATCTTGTGTTGCAAGTAGTCTAAAGACATTTGTTTTGGAATGTGTGAATCAAGTGGGCTTGGCGAGATTATGCTCAACAAATACAAGAAGTGGCAGTTCTTGATGTTGAGAATGTGGCAAAATCTCATTGTGCTATCATCTGGTGTCAAGTGTTCATCTTCATAAGGAGCTTCGATCAGGGGGAGTTAAGGCTGTCATCTATGGTCGACTACTGCAAGGGTGCAGATTTCTGTGTAGCATGTGCGCTGGTCAAGTTTGTGCAGTGTGATGTCGAACTTCATGATGGGATACATCATAGCTGTGTAGAAGAGGTCTAAAAAGGCAGATTTGGTGGTTTTGGGTGACTTTATTTTTACTCTGCTGCCTTGAAGGAATCTAGAAGGGATTGAGAGAAGTCGTCTCAGTATCCATCAGATAAGAAGATGGGTTTGTATAAGGGTCTGTGGAGTCTTGGGCTAATAATGTTGTGAGCAAGCAGACATTGTCTGATAAGATGTCTGAACATGGTACAGGACATGTTTTTCTTGAGCCAAACAAGGAATTACTCTGGACGGTGGGATGATGATAAGACAAAACACGTGTTCCTGCCTATGCATGGAACGTTATTGGCCTAATTTATGGTAAGATTCAGTTGAGAAACATTTAAGGCAGTCAAGGCAGTTTTTGGAAGGTAGGCATTGAATGTTGAATGGAGTTTTTGATACCTAAAATAGCGTTTCTTTGACCAAGAACCTTGACATATTCAAGGCTCGTTAATTCCTAAGTTACTGGTCAGCTATTTATAGGGGCTGCTCTCTTCTCCTCCAGCCAAGTGAGTTTCTTGTTTCACTAGTCCTATGGCGTTTGTTCGTATTTGGGTAAGTGTCACTTGGGTCTGGTTCTGTGAGGGCCTTCTTTGCCAAGTTTTGGCTAAAAAGGGGTAGAAAAGGTGTGTAAAATGGGTTATGCCTTGTTCTGAGTTTGCACTGAGTCTGCAGTTCCAATTGTTTGTGAAGAGAGTGTTAAAATTCTTGAGTTGGTGTTGAGTTCCATTTGTGACTTGTGTCCTGAGTTATGAACACAGTTGTGACTTGTGTTCTGAGTTACCTGGGTTAATAGATTGATACTTCCTAAGTTTCATCTTATGCCACAGGTTGACTGGGGGCTTCTGATCAAGCAAGGTGTGCAGAAATAAAAATGCCACCTTTGGTCCTCTGTGTTAAGACAGACGCTTCTTTTATGGAGGAGTCTTCTACTATGTAGCTGGATCCTTCTTGAAAGGAAAAAGAAATGTGTAGAAGAATGTTCCTCAGATTCCTGATTTGAGGGGGAGTACTGGATATCTTCTTCCTCATGTGCATAACTTCGAGACTCTTTCTACTTCTTACCTCCTGATGTGCTGCCTGAAGTGATTGTGGTGGGATACTCGAAGGTGATATTATGGAGCCCATAGAAAATTGTTTCAGTTTCAAGTCCGATGTGCAAAATCTTGTTATGAGCGGGGTCTTATCCTTCAAGGATACAAATCCAAATGTTTAGACGAACCCGTTGCCTCAACACGAGAAGGCTACAATAAATTTGATAGAAGGAGAGTCTAACCACAATTATCAAATTCATGATGTACTCTTATTAAGGGCTTACCTGGTCAAGATGCATTACAAATAGAGCGGATATGGGCATGTACCATCTCACAATTATCACCAGTGTGATATCTGCTCTAAAGATAATCAAGGATGTTTTGTGGTGCAGTCAGCTCTACAGGAACAGTTAGATCTCGGATGGATCCAAGATCACAGAATTCGTGGGGTTAACATGACTTATACAAATTCCAACATCATTCAGAACCACGATATCCGTGCAATGAATGTTAATTTAGTGGCAATACACTCAAGGCAAAGCCAGCATCACGATCTGCCACGGCACGATTACAATTCCTGTCTGATCTGCTCGGTAAACAATCAGGGATGCTCTTTTGTACAAGAGGCCCTCTAGCGTCAGATGGATCTTGGATGGATCCAGGATTACCGTGATAGAAATCCCTATCAGGTCAACATGATTCAAATCTTCGATATTCGTTTGATGAATACCAGCTTAGTGGAGTTACACGCTAAGCAAGTCCAGCTCAGTTTTCTGACTTCTCACGATTATCAGAACTGTTAAGTGTGCCATGAGAGCAACCAAGGATGTGCTCTCATTCAAAGAACACTGCAACACTTGTTAAACCACTGGTGGCTTCCGATCTATATGGATGAAGACACACAACAAGTCAGCATGACTAACGGGAACCCTACTAGGCATCAAAGTCAGGATGTTCGCTCGATAGAAACAGATCTAGTGAGGTTGCACTGCATACAAAGCGGACATGGCCGGGTGCCACCACACAATTATGATCAATGTAGAGTTTGCTCGGAGGATAACCAAGGATGCTACCTTGTGCGAGAAGCCCTTCAAAGTCAGTTGGACCGCAAAGAGATTCAACCATGGTCAAGTTCTGGTTCAATGTCAAACTATTACCCTGATCGAGACCAAAAGGTTTTCTTGATCCCTAAACGAGAAATGGCCAAAGATGTGTGCGCCATAATCCCTCTACTCCATGAATCAAGAAATCCTCTTGATGGTGGAAGGATTCTCAACCTCGAACCAATCGAGGCCAGCTATAATGGTCAGAAAAATCAGAAGGCTCATGTAGTTATCTATCTGCCGGGACCAGTACCGTACACGTCCGATAAGGCTATCCCTTACAAATACTGTTCAACAACAACTGAGAATGGAAAGGAAATTCCATTACCCTCCGTCATGAATATCGCAGACATCAGTCGAGTAACACAGAGTGGTCGAATCTTCAACAGAGGAGTTGGAGAACCCAACAAAGAAAAGGAACTTCAAACAGAAGGTCCAGTTCAACCAGTCGGGAAATCCAGTAATCCCGACCTTTCAAAGAACAACGATGAGATGCTGAAGCTCATCCAAAAGAGTGAGTACAACATAATGGATCAGCTGTTACAGACTCCTTCAAAAATATATGTGTGATCTCTTTTACTCAGTTCCAAAGCTCACAGGGAAGCTGTATAGAGAGTCTTAGAGCAAGTCTTTGTGGAACAGCTCCAACATCACTTCCTGCAACATCACTTCCTGCAACAACTTGGGGTTTAGTGATGAAGAATTGCTGAAAGAAGGCAAAAGTCACAACATGGTGCTTAATATTACAGTCAACTGCCAGGACGATGCTTTATCCAGCGTACTGGTCGACACCGGATAGGCTCTGAATGCTATGCCGAAGTCCACTCTAATGCGACTATCATTCAAAGGATCTCTGATGAGAGGCAGTGAGGTCATCGTCAAAGCATTTGACGGATCCCAAAAAACAGTTATCGGCGAAGTCGACTTTCCAAGTCACTTTCCAGGTCATAGACATCCAGGCAGCATACAACTGTTTACTAGGAAGACCTTGGATACACCAAGCTGGGGCAGTCACTTAGACACTGCACCAAAAGCTGAAGTTTGTCAAGAATGACCAACTAGTCACAGTTTGTGGAGAGCAAGCCTTGATCGTGAGTAACCTATCAACGGCCACTTGTATAGAAGCAGAGGAGGTTGTTGGAACTCAGTTCCAGGCACTTTCGGTGAGCAATGAAAATCAGTCAGAGAAAGGAACCTCTATTTCCTCATACAGAGATGCTCTCGAAGCAATCAAAACTAACAGTGCAAAAGAATGGGGACAACTTGTCATTCCTACTGACAACAAGGCAAAGAAAGGCATGGTTTTTCTTCAACCTGTACCCAGACTGCTACTAATGATGAAATTTTTCATCCCATTCAGGACTTCTTCCACAGTGGAGGTTTCCTTCACCCAGTGCCTCAAGAAGTACATACCATCAATGAGGGGGATTCCTCTGATACAGATGAAGAGTGGAAGTTCTATCTCAACGAGGACGATTATATGTCTCAGGAAGAGGTGCCTACGCCACTTTGCTATCCCGTACAGAGTCCAAGATTTATACCAAGATCATATGTCAAGATGATATGCAGAGATTGTGATCCAAAAGGATGTCGTGCTCCACCAAACTCATTAGAGGAAGACACTCTGATGAAAAACAACTTTGACCATGACTATTATGGGCCAATGGATGGCCTGCCTATCTGGCAGCCGTACCCGAGAGACTTGGGGCAAGAAAGTCAACCCAATGATGCATATCAGCTGAGCATCATTGAAAAGAATACATGCGTCCCCACCGAATCATGGGATCATTACTTAGGGCATTCAGAAAATATCCAGCACGATGACGAATTTGCAAAGCTTACAGGACTAGAATTCATCAACTATGCTTTTCCCGAGGTCAACGTCATTGAGAGGGATGACTCCTCCAGTTCCAAAGAAGTGTGGGACACCTTAGGACAGCCGAGTGGCAAATTCGATTACCTAGTTAAGTACAACGCTCCCAAAAGCTCTCGTATCAGGTTCGAAGACATCCAGCCTACTGGATGGGGAGATTTACGTGAGAGCACAAACACTATGCAAGATATAGCTGAAGAATCCTTCTACGACAACTCTGTCTGTGAGACAGATTCCAACGATCCTGCTCCACCAGAAATCAGCGTTATTTCTGAAGACAAGTCAAGAAAGAAGGTACCAGACTTTGTGATTCACCGAGGAGTTCGCCGCCAATGGGTCACAGCCAACGTTCCGAAAGTCGTCCATAAGTCTAAGTAATTTCCATCTTTGTTTTAACCTTTCATCCTGCCCAGATGAAACGAATGTTTTGATAGGGCTCACTTTCTGTAAATATCCCTCTTTGTTTTTCCCAAAGCGACAGAGTTTGGTTTTATAGGGATGTACTTTCAAGAATCGACTAAATCATAAATAAAATAACGTCGTTCTGTAATTTCCGCATTTATTGTTGTTTTCTCTTTTTGCTTTTTCAGAAAATGGTAATCCTAAAAAACAACTCAATAATAAAAACAAGCAGTTTTCCAAAGAAAATACACTGCACACACTCTTGCATTCTCTCCATCTCTTCTAAAAACAATCATCACGTCATGCAGATTGCTTGTTTTAAACCCCATGAAACATAGGATCCAATGCCATCTCCTAACTTTGAGTTCCCGGTATTTGAGGCTGAAGAAGAAAATGACGAAGAAATTCCAGAAGAGATTTCCCAATTACTTAGACAAGAGGAAAGGTCCATTGAACTTCATAAGGAGCCGTTGGAAATGGTCAACTTGGGTTCAGAATAAGAGAGAAAAGAAGTCAAGATTGGGGCACTGCTCAGTCCAACTGTCAAAGAAAGTTTGATAAAGCTTCTCAAAGAGTTTCCTGATGTGTTCGCTTGGTCCTATCAGGATATGCCAGGGTTGGATACCCGCACCGTGGAACATCATCTACCGTTAAGGTCAGAATGTCCGCTGGTGAAACAAAGGTTGATAAGAACTCACCCAGACATGGCCATCAAAATCAAAGAGGAAGTACTTAAACAGATTGACGGGGGTTTCCTCGCCACATCAGAATATCCTCAATGGTTAGCCAACATCGTACCAGTTCCGAAAAAAGGACGAAAAGGTCAGAATGTGTGTGGATTACAGAGATCTAAACAAGGCCAGTCCAAAGGACTACTTTCCTTTACCACACATTGACATGCTGGTAGACAGTACAGCAAAGTTCAAAGTATTCTCCTTCATGGATGGATTCTCGGGATATAATCAGATTAAAATGGCGCCGAAAGACATGGAGAAAACTTCATTCATCACCCCGTGGGGCACTTTTTGTTACAAGGTAATTTCGTTCAGTTTGAAGAAAGCCGGGGCAACCTATAAAAGGGCCATGACTACTCTCTTTCATGACATGATACACAAAGAGATAGAGGTATATGTCGATGATATGATTGCCAAATCCAAAATAGAAGAGGAGCATGTGACCCACCTGTCAAAGCTATTCGATCGTTTGAGGAAGTACAAACTCCGCTTGAATCCTAACAAGTGTACATTCGGTGTCCGTTCAGGGAAGCTCTTAGGGTTCATCTCCAGCCAGAAAGGGATTGAGGTTGATCCTAACAAGGTCAAGGCCATTCAAGAAATGCCTTCTCCAAAAACTGAAAAATAACTCAGGGGATTCTTGGGATGTCTGAACTAAATTTCCAGATTTATATTCCTCATGACAGCGACTTGTGCGCCGATCTTTAAATTACTCAAAAAGAATCAGGATTGCGTTTGGACAGAAGACTGCCAAACCACCTTCGATAGTATTAAGGAATACCTGTTGAATCCATCGATTCTATCACCTCCAGTAGAGGGAATACCACTTATCATATACTTAACAGTCTTGGTAGACTCGATGGGTTGTGTACTTGGCCAACAAGACGAAACAAAAAGGAAGGAGTCTGCCATCTACTATTTGAGCAAGAAATTTACCGACTGTGAGACTCGGTACACTATGCTTGAGAAAACTTGCTGCGCTCTGGCTTGGACAGCCAAACGTCTTCGCCAGTATATGATTCATCATACTACTTGGTTAATCTCTGAAATGGATCTAATCTAGTATGTCTTTGAAAAACATGCTCTCACGGGAAGGATTGCTCGTTGGCAGATGTTGTTATCAGAATACGACATCAAGTACCATGCTCAAAAGGCCTTTAAAGGAAGTAGTTTAGTTGATCATCTGGCTCATCAACCAATTGACGATCAAGAATCAATCGGGTTTGACTTCCCAGATGAAGATGTCATGTATTTAAAGATGAAAGATTGCGATGAACCACTACCCAGTACAGGGCCAGAACCAGGTTCCCAATGGGGACTAATCTTTGACGGAGCTGTCAATCATTATGGAAACAGAATTGGGGCAATCATCATAACACCTCAGGGTACCCACATTCCATTCACTGCTAGATTAACATTCAAGTGCACAAACAACGAAGCAGAATACGAAGCTTGTATCATGGGTCTCGAAGAAGCAATTGACTTAAGGATTAAGAACTTGGATGTATATGGCGACTCAGCTCTGGTCGTCAATCAGATCAAAAGAGATTGGAACACATACCAATCATGATTGATTGCTTACAAAGACTACGCAAGAAGGTTGTTACCTTTCTTCAACAGAATCGAGTTTCATCACATCCCTCATGAGGAAAATCACATGGCTGATGCATTAGCCACTCTCTCTTCCATGATTAGTGTAGGTCAATGGAATGACGTACCTAAGATTGACATAATGCACCTTGAGCGGCCCGCTTACATCTTCGCGATCGAAGCAGACATAGACGACAAACCTTGGTATCACGATATCAAATGCTTCCTTCAGAAACAAGAGTACCCACTTGGGGCATCCAGAAAAGACAGAAAAACCCTCAGAAGGCTGTCTAGAAGTTTCTTCCTGAGCGGTGATACACTCTATAAGAGAAACTTTGACATGGTTTTGCTTCGATAATTAGACAGACCAGAAGCAAACATGCTGATGAAAGAAATTCATGAAGGATCCTTTGGCACTCATGCCAACGGATACACAATGGCGAGAAAAATTCTGAGAGCAAGGTACTATTGGTTGACCATGGAATCCGACTGCTACAAGTACATAAAGAAGTGCCACAAGTGTCAGATATACTCAGACAAAATCCATGTACCGCCAACGCATCTCAAAGTTCTTTCTGCCCCATGGCCTTTTTCCATATGGGGAATCGACATGATTGGCATGATCGAACCCAAGGCTTCGAACGAACATCGGTTCATTCTAGTAGCCATCGACTACTTCACCAAGTGGGTCAAAGCAGCGTCATACACCAATGTAACCCAACAGGTGGTGGTCCACTTTATCAAAAATAATCTCATCTGCCGTTATGGTGTTCCAAGCCAGATCATTACTAATAAAGGATCCAACTTGAATAACAAGATGATGAAAGAGTTGTGCGCTGAGTTCAAGATCGAACACCATAACTCGTCTCCCTACCGACCCAAGATGAACGGAGCGGTAGAAGCAGCTAACAAGAACATCAAGAAGATTATTCAGAAGATGGTTGTATCCTACAAAGATTGGCATGAGATGCTACTCTTTGCTCTTCACGGTTATCGCACATCTGTCCGCACTTCAACAGGGGCAACCCTTTTCTCTCTAGTATATGGCATGGAAGCAATGCTTCCCATCAAAGTAGAGACCCCATCAATCTGGGTATTGATGGAAGCTAAGTTAACAGAAGCTGAATGGTGTCAAAGTCAACACGAAGAACTCAATTTGATCGAAGAAAAGCGAATAACGGCTCTATGCCATGGTCAGTTATATCAGCAAAGAATGAAGAAAGCGTTTGACAAAAAGGTCCGACCACGGGTCTTCAGAAAAGGAGACCTTGTGCTCAAGAAGATACAATTATTTCTCACTGATTCCCGGGACAAATGGACTCCGAATTATGATGGCCCCTACGTGGTCACAAAAGCCTTCTCAGGCGGCGCCTTGAGACTCGCAACCATGGATGGAGAAGAATTTGCCTACCCCACAAATGTTGACGTAGTCAAGAAATACTTCGCCTAAATAAAAAAAAACAAAAAAAAAATGTCTCGCTGGATTGAAAACCCAAAAGGGCGGTCCAGGAAAAAATTAGAGACATAATCAAAAATCATCCCGGTCGATTTGAAATCTTAAAGTACAATCCAGGAAAAAATTAGGGATTAATGGCAAGTAACTACGTCTAGCAAAGGGGCAAATCCCCCAGCAACAGTAATGCCATCCATCAGAAGAAACTCCAGTCAAGGTCATCTTGGACGGAAGCTCTGGATGTCCAGAATTCAAAGTTGGTAGAAGGATAACGGTCGTTATGTTTCAATGTAGCCCTTTTCCCTTAAATTACCATTTTTTAAACTTTGTAAATACTCTATGGTATCAAGCGCTTGGCTGATTTCCATCCTATCAATAAAATTTGAGCCCTTGTGCTTTTGTTTGCAATTCTTATTGGTTTTAGCTTTACAGAACGACATTTTAACATGATTAACGATTCTTGAAATAAAACAAAAAATGAATTTACTTGTACAATTTTTCTGCTTTTAAAATAAAGATGGCAATTCTTTTGACTGTTGAACATCAAAAGAACATCAATCTCTACTCCAAAGGCGATTAAGCTTCAAAGTGCAGAATCAAAGTACTTCTTCTAAACCAGTACACCTGAGTGAAGGATTAACTGTGTCAGATGCGAATACTCCATCTGACATCCCCGGCAGAGTTCTTACCTCCTAAGCCCGACCAAGGTTGTTCCCCACAGGGACTATTTCTCCTAAGTAAGGCAGAATTACTATCATGAACGAATAGTGCTTCTTCGTCCCCCACGGTGGCCGTGTATCCAGTCGAGTTCATCCACTAGTCTGTATATCACGTCAGTTTTGTCAGCATATACATACATACATCATGCATTATTAATTTACATGCATATTCATATCACATCATTATCACTCTAATCGGTCTTATCCTCAAGTGACAAAAGTCCTCTTGACAATCGAGTCGTTAGTTATTTCCTCGTTAGGAAGCGAATCAGCTAAGCAATCTCTCCCCAGTTTATTTTTGGGATGAAGTTGGTCCTTGACCGCTTTGATAACTTGAACCTCTGAAAAATAAGAAGACCTTCGACAAGCATCACTCTTCACCATTGAAGATGATATCTTCGCTTACCCCGAATGCCCGAATACCTTCGCCATTCACACCTTCGGGTCCAAGAAGATTAAATAGGGGCATCTGTCATACCCCAAATTTTGACCACCAAGATTTCCCATCATTGTGAAAATCATCACCACAATATGGATGTACCATTATGCCTCATCAGTCTCCCCAAAGATGGGTGAGCATGCACTACAAACAAGAATTAGGGTTTCAAGCCCTCTCAGAATACTTAGACAAAGGATCAATCAAGGAATGACATGATCTTCAACTTGTCTAACCTCTCAAACACCCATAGAGGATCAAGAGGACTCCCACATCAAGAATCAAGCACAAGGTAGCAAAATTCCAAGTGGATTAAGCCTCAAGATCGCCAGTGTCACCAAATTAGGGTTTTGGTCGACTGAGGCCTCTAGATAAAATTTTCATCTGGGCATGAGCCAATGCTTCAAATCATAACCTAAGATACTCCATTGGACCTCATGGACCCAATCATCAAGTCAATTTAACCTCAGGGGATGCATTTATCAAAAATCAGGAATTAGAGTTTCTTGACCTAATTCACCCCTAAGTTGACTTTTGGGACAAAGCATGAGCCAAAACCTCAAGACATGATTTGAGGGTCTCCAATACACCACATTGATCCATTTGCAATAATGGATTAATCCAAGAAGCTTGATCTACAAGTTTCAATTTCATCTGGACCACAATTAGGGTTTTGAAGAAAAAGTCAATTGTGCCTCTGAATTTTGACCAAGGCATGCTCCCAAACCTTGGGACATGATTCAATACACCCTACAACACCTATGGAGTCCATCTATTAAGTTTGATTTAAGTCAAGGACTTGATTTCATAGAGGATCACATAGTTTGAATTTCATCTAATAAAAAGTCAATTGTACAAAAAGTCAAAGTTTGACTTTTTGATTTTTTTGGTCAACCAAGGTTCTTTAACCCTAATACAATGTTAATTTGTGATTTGAATCATCATTCATCAAGAAAAACCAAGAATAGTGAGTTAACTTGTAAAAGGGGTAACCATAAAAAACTTAGAATTTTTCTAAGTTATGGAACAAAGTGGTTAGGGTACCAACTTCCAAGGATCATAACTTGAGATCCAAGCAACCATTTTGGATTGTCCAAAGTTAGATTTGTAGCTCTCATGGCATACTTCAAAAGTGTCAACTACACCTCATTCCAATTCCTCATAGATTTCAAGTTATGATTGGATCAAAATCACTAAAAACATGAAAATGCATCTTTTTCCAACACTTAGAAAAATTCTGCCCAAGGCAGATTTCAAGTGAAACACCAAAACTTGGGGCACTTTTTCACAGAGTTGCAAGATGAATCAATTCAAGGTGTAAACACCAAAGTTGTTGTGCATATTGCTAGCAATTCAAAGGGTCCATCAGCATGAAAAAACTCCATGGAAATCAAGAGATATAACAGCTCAAAGTCATGCTGCTGCAACTGTTTTGGAAAAACCAGTTTGCATGCTTGCTTGCTTTACATGATTTCTGAGTCAAGTCCAATGATCCCTATGCCACAGTCATCTAATCTGATCCTAATCCAACTTATCCAACTTGTAAAGTTGAGTTTAAAAGCCAAGGGATCTTCCAACTTGAGATTAATGCATTTTGGCATATATGCCTTGAATTCAAAGGAATTTATGTGAAATAACGCACTTTCAACAAAGCCACTCTACTCAGTCAAGATGCTCACTTAGAAAACAATTAAAACATTTGAAGAATGTGGATTTGGTCAAGACATAGCCCTGCTCTTGGGAGAGGCTAGTTTGCCTTGCATGAGAAGAAATGCCACCAAGCCAAAGCCATTGAATGTGATATGATCCAGCAGCCATTCACTATTCCTCCAAGATAAGAGTTGATTCACTATAAATAGAGGTCTTAACTAATCATTCAAACTACACCAAAGCAGCCTTTAACATTTCTTTCTCTCAATCTCTCCTTAAGTGCCAAATTTCTTTGTTTTTGAGCAAGTACTATCGGGTTTTGAGTTGCAGAGCCAAGCAACTCAAACCATCACTTCTAACACATGACATATGATGTATAGAAGCTGTCCGAACACCTAAACCCCTTCTGAAACACCTCCATCAAAATTTCACTCTTCAACCTAGGCATTATGCAGTTGGGATACCAGAATTTGATCTAAGGAGTTTCAAAGAGTTCCAAAGGTTGCTATCCACTCCATAACATCCAGTGAAGCTGTAGGGGTCATCAAATTACTTCTAGAACACACTTTGTGCAGAGTTCCAATTCTTCTTGCAGCAAGGTAAGCCTCAAACTCTCATAACATGATCCATGCATATTTCCTCACATGATACTTTTGCCAAATGCTTATCATCATATTTTGAGTGTTTCCCCTCAAAAAATTTGACCATAACACTCACAAACATGTTTGCACGATTGCTTTTGCAAAATTAGGGTTCATACATTCATGTTAATGTAACTTGCTACACACTGAAAATAAATGAAATCAAATATTGCCATCATGTTCCTTGTTAAAAAACACATGAATTTGGTGTTTAAATCATGTCAAATGGTTGAGAAACGAGTGAGATAGAGAGCTTCACGCATCTGGCCCAAGGAAGAAGATGGCCATGGCGCCATTCTTCTGGTTTTAAAACCAAGTTCTCTATATATTTTTCATTTGCCATACTATATTTGAATTGGCATTGCGCCCCAGTGGTTGATCAGCTAGTTTATGTGTATTAAGCGAGTGGAAGGTCTGGGGTTCGAATCCCCCTCGCCCCAAACCTCTTTTTTATCACTTGTTTCATTTTCTTTTACTATTTTTCATATTATTTTCATTAATAACTTTGAAAATTAATTTCTCTCTCAATTTTAGTCATTTTTTATTGGTTCTTTTTCTGAAAAATCACAAAAATATTAAAATATTTTATTCTACAAAAAATTTAGATTTATATTATTTATTTAATATAGTTGGTATTTTTGTAAATAAATTCATTTTTAATTGTTTTTAAACATTTTTAAAGTGAATTTTTATCTTGAAAATCAAAACCAAATTAGTTTTAATTCATCTTGTGATTAAAAGCTCATTTTCAAACCTTAACTAAAAATCACAAGTTGTTTATTCAAGCTTATTTGGTGTATTATCATTTTTTATTGATTTTCTTTAACAATTTACTTTTAAAAATGACGAAATTAGGGTTTTGATTGATTTCACCCTAACAAATCTTTTTCAAACACTTTTGGGCCTCTAATAGAGTGTAAGACCCATTCCTTGTAAATAAGATACCTTGTTGGGCCTCAGATATTGTATAAGACCCACTATATTTTCAAAAACCTCGGCGCGATCGCCGTTTTCAAACAATCCATCTGGGCTTACCCTCGTGTTGTAAGTCATATCTTTCTTTTTCAAAATAATCTTTGGGCCTCTAATAGAGTGTAAGACCGAACCCCTTTTTGAAACCAAACTTGTTTTGTGCCTCAGATATTGTATAAGTCCCTCTGTACATTTTCAACAGTTCGACGCGATCGTCGTCTTTTTAAACAATAAACCTTGGGCCTCTCCTTGAGTTGTAAGCCCCACCACTTATACAAAAAAGAAATCTTTGGGCCTCTACTAGAGTGTAAGACCCAATCCCTTTTTAACCAAAACATTTGGGCCTCAGACGTTGTATAAGTCCCAGTACAATCTTTTCTAAACAATTTCCCTTTTGATTTAGATTCAAGTATACAGTTGTTATCAAAACTTTCTTTAATTTCTTTGAACAACTAACAATACAGCATGGAAGCTTGCTCGCCTGTAAGTTTTATCCGCTTTCATTTACTTGCTTGAATATATATAACTGTATTGTGGGAAGCTGCGCATGGTTAGTCTTCTTTAATTCTTTTAAATACATGTCAAATATATATAACTGTATTGTGGGAAGCTGCGCACGGTTAGTCTTCTTTCATACCCTTTTACATACTTGTCATATATCAACTGTATATATACTAGTATAGTTATTTAGAGTTTTCCCCGACAACTAGGTCTAGAACTAGGTAAAGCCAGTTTGGTCACTCTTAAATACAAACAAAACTAGATCCCCATAGGATTTCCAGATACAGTCTTCCCTTCTCTTGGGGTTAAACAATATGGAACAAAGAGAAAGGAAGTATTCTCGGTGAACCTTTTCTCAGACTGTCACTCCTAGAAATTGTCAAAGAAATTATATTCCCCGGAGTTGATCTATTCTCGGTGAATAGCATCTCTTGAATTTCTTCAAACCTCAGAACTTTCACTAAATGATCTATTCTCTGTGAATAGAATTTCTTGATATTTTCTTGGTTTGGGACCCACAGGCTTCCTAAAAGCATCCCCGCCTCCTCTTGGGCTTTGTACAAGGACCCGTCGGCTTCTTAAAAGTTCTCAGGCCTTCTCTTAGGCTTCGTACAAGGACCCTCACGACCTCTTAAAGGTATAGGACAGAACTTAGTCATCCTTTATTAGAGCTGTATTTCTAAAAGAAGTTACAAAAGCCCTCATACCAATATTAGGGTTGATACTCATCCCTTAAAAGAGTCGGCCTCCTCTTGGGCATCATACAAAAGATAAAACTCTTCCAATAGACTTGGACAGTCTAAATTCTCTTGAGTCTCAAAGACATTCTCAAGTACCCTACAAATATAGGAGAAACCCCGGATTCTGGATTACTCTCCAGCAGAGTTAAAACCAATAGGTTCTAAAACCCAGTTTCTCTCCTAAAAACTCCCCAACTAGGGTTAGTTTATCATCATATAACACTATCTCAAATCAGAACCTCAAGGTATCTGGTCTATCAACTCATCTGCATTCCCCTGCAAGAGTCGGTTTCCCCATTTGGACATGCCTCGGGATCTCAAGAATCCCCAACATAAGCTAGCCTCCTCTTAGGCTTTGTATAATGATCATTTCCTCAGGAAAGTCAGCCTCCTCCTGGGCTTTGTACAATGATTCTCCCCATCGGAGTTAACCTTTTCAGACTCTCTTGTTGAGTCAATCAATTACTTCCCAGACTCTTTTGTTAAGTCGATCACCTTTTCAAACTCTCTTGTTGAGTCCATCACTCTCATAGACTCTCTTGTTGAGTTAATCACCTTTTAGCACTCTCTTGTTGAGTCAACCCTTTTTAGCCTCAATCTCGGGCTTCGTACGAGACAGATAAAAAATACTCTCTTGTTGAGTCAATCCTTTCCAGCATCCTCTTAGGCTTTGTATAATGATTTTCCCCTCAGCAGAGTCAGCCTCAATCTTGGGCTTTATACAAGACAGATAAAGACTTCCCCGGTGGAGCCAATTAACCTTTTAGCATCAACCTTGTGCTTTGATCAATGTGTTAGTTCTTTAATTGTAAGGGTTGGCATTAATTTTGTAAAACAAATAATAACAACAATATGTTAGATAGCTTTGTTCATCTTGCTAAAGAAGAACAGGTTGAGCAAGAAGTCCTAGTGTGCATTGGAACATGTTGAGCTGAAGTAGTGTTAACATCTGGAACAACATGTCCTATCGAGATGTCCCATGCAGGTTCATTCGACATCGCGCCAGAACTGAAGTGGTTTGTTAATTCTGCTAGGTTTTAACTGATGCAGAATTTTCTGGAATATTATGCAATCATGAGGCGCTGATTTATAGGCCTAAAAATTCAAGATGGAGAGAAAATATTGAAGAACTAAGACTTTCTAAATATGGAGATATTTTAGGAAGTTAATGATTTGAAGTCCTATTTTGTAGCAGAAGTTTCTGCTGATTTGTAGCAGCTCATTTGCTAGGTGTTTGCAGGCCCAAATCCAGTTGGGAATGGGTTATATATATAGAGGTTTTGTAACCTAGTTTGGGAACGCTACCAAAGATGTAAGGTTCTATTATTAGGGTTGGTTCCTGTACCACTCGACCTGTGAGTTGGATAGTTTGTTAGTGTGATCCTCGAAACTATTAAGTAAGAGGAGTATTGTTCCTGGAGGAAGCTTTTAAGCAACTCTAAGTTGTGTCTTGGAAAAGTGTTGTTCTTGATGAACTAGTGTATAGGTGAAGCGCTGTTGATGCAGTGGCGGATTGTCAACTGATAGACATCATTGCGATGATTGGGAGTGAGAAGGGTTTCTCATATCTAGAGAGGATCTAGGTAGAAGGGTCATTGGGTAGTGATTAAGTGATAAGTTGTAAACGGGTAGTTTAGCTTTGAATTGATACTACTGATAGTGGACTTCATCCCTGGCTTGGTAGCCCCCAGATGTAGGATAGTTAGATCCGAACTGGGTTAACAATTCTATGTGTTTTGGTTATGCTTTTCAGTACTGTTTTTATACCTTGCCATGTGTGTGTTCATGTCAGACCAGATGTCGGATAACATGTCTTAGGACATCTGAATTCTGCATATGCACTAGAATTTCAATTGGTATCAGAGCAGGTCATTCTGTTCTATATCTGAATGAGATCCGAGGGAAGATACTTTCTGGTTCATGGTCAAGGTAGAAGCTTTCTACTGAAAAGTTGTTTGAACTTGGAGTAGTTCATATAGGTGTGAGAATGGTCCCTAGAAGTGGAGGATGGACTGTTTGTGACAGGTAGTGGCATGTGCTGAAAGCTTGGAGTTTTGGTTGAAAAGCTGCTGCGATGTGGTTATGTTTGGTTTGATTTCAAACCTGTGGTTTTGTGGTGTCACCTGGATTATGATGTTAGGGCTGATATGTGACACCTGAAGGTTTTGAGGAGTTTGTTTTTGATCCGCTGCGAATCTATCTGAAAACTCCTGAGGTTGTATCTGAGAAGGTTGTTCTTCTCTGAATGTATATCCTATGGTGACAGGATATGTGCAAGAATGATTCAACCTACTTTGTCAACGATACTTGAAGGTTATTATTCAAGTCCACTCATAAAGGCATTGATAGGTGAAGTTGTAAGAGATCTGGAGATAGTGAGAAGGAATTTACTTTTGCTTCTATTCCTAAAAGAGCTAATCTCCAGTCCCTGATCTCTTGATGTGTTCCTTGGAATGATGTCCTATCTTGTGTTAGAACATCACGTCAGAATTGGGCAGAATTCTGATGTCTATAGGAATGGCATAGCTGATGCTCTGGGTGCTGAACCAATGTGGGTTGATCACACGAGTTTGGAACCTACTCCTGATCTGGAAGAGGAGGCATCTGGGTGATTTGTCTAAGAAGGTTCTGGCCCTGGAACTTATCTTGGGTGGGTGAGTTGGTCAAGGTGCGATCAACATGTTACTCCTGAGGTCAGTTTATTTCTGGTCCTTGCAGCAGGAGTGGAGATCCTGTGATCCAAGAGGTAATATCTCTAGCAGACTTCTTGGACATGAAGGTCAAAGATCAAGGTCATGTTCTTTTTGGAGGCATGTTCTGAATGATCTTGTGAAGCTAGGATTGATATGATCTAATCACAGTCTGTGCTGATATTAAAGGGGAGAATGTATGATTCTCTAAAGTGCTCTTGGCAGATTCTGAGGAAGAATACCTGATGTTTTGAAAGACCGTGAAGATATGTCTCAAGTGATGAGAGTTGGATGAGAGAATACCACTCTCATGCTTCTGTGATAAGTTATGGTCCCAAGGCTTAAAAAGGGAAGTTTGGAGTTAATGCCTATACTTTTTCTCTACTGCTTTGGTGCTGGCACCTGTTTTAGAGCAAATTGGGAATGTGCAGTGTGCTACTGAATGTGTTTGTGATATGACCTGGAAGCTTGATCAGCTACTGATGGTTGATCCTCGTGTGCTAGAGCCTTACTATAGACGATATCTTAAGAAAAACTCTGTGAAGATGTGTGACTGAGATTGATGTTGGAACATCAATTCAGGTTCAGCCAAGATTGTTTTGTGCAAAAAGAAGTCCAAGATCAAGCCACTGATCCAAGTTAAAGTAACTTGTGAATATATGAATCGGAAGTTGTCAGACGTTTGCAAAAGATTGACATACCTTGAGTGAGAAGGTAATCTTTTTCTGACTAATAGTAGATACTTTGACGGGAGACTTAGTATTTGTCTATTATTGATATTATGCATAAGGGTAAATACTTTGATGGGAGACTAAGTATTTGTCTAAAAAAAAAAAAATTATGCAAGTCTGCAGCCTGGATATTATGATTCAGGAATTTATTCTTTCTGAGTGGTTGTAGTTGATGACAACCTGAGGTAGCCTTATCAGCTGACTGTATCAAAAGTGTGAGCATCATCTGCTGTTTGTGAATCCTTCTTAACAAAGACCTTGTTGGGAGCTTGGTAGTTATCTGATGTGTGGATGCAATTCAGATTTCTGACTTGTGTGAGAGTTTATTTTTCACTGTTGTGATCAGGTGAGTGTGATTACCTGAACAAAATGCAGAAGGTGTGATCTTTTATCCAAGGCTGATGTCCTACATATTGTTACAACATCATTGGTTGTTGTGTATCCTGGATAAAGGTCGGGGACTGTGCTTGTGGAGTTAGAGGAAGCAACACTATTGTCTGAAGTTGCAGTTTGGACATAATGTGGATTAGAATGGGCAGATTCTGATCTTGATGTTAAGTAGTTTGTTCTAGCAATACTTGACCACTTTCATGATGAAGACTTCTTAAGTGCTTGTGAATGTAAGGACAGAAGGTTGTTGTCAGTGGTGTGATCTGATCAGAATGGCTGAAGGTTCTTCTAATACAAGTAAAGGGTGGTGGCAATCCTTATCTTGTGTTACAAGTAGTCTAAAGACATTTGTTTTGGAATGTGTGAATAAAGTGGGCTTGGCGAGATTATGCTCAACAAATACAAGAAGTGGCAGTTCTTGATGTTGAGAATGTGGCAAAATATCATTGTGCTATCATCTGGTGTCAAGTGTTCATCTTCATAAGGAGCTTCGGTCAGGGGGAGTTAAGGCTGTCATCTATGGTCTACTACTGCAAGGGTGCAGATTTCTGTGTAGCATGTGCGCTGGTCAAGTTTGTGCAGTGTGATGTCGAACTTCATGATGGGATACATCATAGCTGTGTAGAAGAGGTCTAAAAAGGCAGATTTGGTGGTTTTGGGTGACTTTATTTTTACTCTGCTGCCTTGAAGGAATCTAGAAGGGATTGAGAGAAGTCGTCTCAGTATCCATCAGATAAGAAGATGGGTTTGTATAAGGGTCTGTGGAGTCTTGGGCTAATAATGTTGTGAGCAAGCAGACATTGTCTGATAAGATGTCTGAACATGGTACAGGACATGTTTTTCTTGAGCCAAACAAGGAATTACTCTGGACGGTGGGATGATGATAAGACAAAACACGTGTTCCTGCCTATGCATGGAACGTTATTGGCCTAATTTATGGTAAGATTCAGTTGAGAAACATTTAAGGCAGTCAAGGCAGTTTTTGGAAGGTAGGCATTGAATGTTGAATGGAGTTTTTGATACCTAAAATAGCGTTTCTTTGACCAAGAACCTTGACATATTCAAGGCTCGTTAATTCCTAAGTTACTGGTCAGCTATTTATAGGGGCTGCTCTCTTCTCCTCCAGCCAAGTGAGTTTCTTGTTTCACTAGTCCTATGGCGTTTGTTCGTATTTGGGTAAGTGTCACTTGGGTCTGGTTCTGTGAGGGCCTTCTTTGCCAAGTTTTGGCTAAAAAGGGGGAGAAAAGGTGTGTAAAATGGGTTATGCCTTGTTCTGAGTTTGCACTGAGTCTGCAGTTCCAATTGTTTGCGAAGAGAGTGTTAAAATTCTTGAGTTGGTGTTGAGTTCCATTTGTGACTTGTGTCCTGAGTTATGAACACAGTTGTGACTTGTGTTCTGAGTTACCTGGGTTAATAGATTGATACTTCCTAAGTTTCATCTTATGCCACAGGTTGACTGGGGGCTTCTGATCAAGCAAGGTGTGCAGAAATAAAAATGCCACCTTTGGTCCTCTGTGTTAAGACAGACGCTTCTTTTATGGAGGAGTCTTCTACTATGTAGCTGGATCCTTCTTGAAAGGAAAAAGAAATGTGTAGAAGAATGTTCCTAAGATTCCTGATTTGAGGGGGAGTATTGGATATCTTCTTCCTCATGTGCATAACTTCGAGACTCTTTCTACTTCTTACCTCCTGATGTGCTGCCTGAAGTGATTGTGGTGGGATACCCGAAGGTGATGTTATGGAGCCCATAGAAATGTGCTGCCAAAAGAGTTGTCAGACATGATGTCCTAACATCATTCAAATACTCCCTAGAAGATGTTTCTCCAGGATTGCTGTTCAAAGTAACTACTGATGGTTACTGGTAGGTTCAGTAGTTGCTGATGACTACTGACAGTAGTATAATAGTGTGATTGCTGTTAAAATCTGAGTTGTAATGTTTATGTATTTGTTTTAGCCAAAATTTGCCAAAGGGGGAGAATGATAGTTCTTTAATTGTAAGGGTTGGCATTAATTTTGTAAAACAAATAATAACAGCAATATGTTAGATAACTTTGTTCATCTTGCTAAAGAAGAACAGGTTGAGCAAGAATTCCTAGTGTGCATTGGAACATGTTGAGCTGAAGTAGTGTTAACATCTGAAACAACATGTCCTATCGAGATGTCCCATGCAGGTTCATTCGACATCGCGCCAGAACTGAAGTGGTTTGTTAATTCTGCTAGGTTTTAACTGATGCAGAATTTTCTGGAATATTATGCAATCATGAGGCGCTGATTTATAGGCCTAAAGATTCAAGATGGAGAGAAAATATTGAAGAACTAAGACTTTCTAAATATGGAGATATTTTAGGAAGTTAATGATTTGAAGTCCTATTTTGTAGCATAAGTTTCTGCTGATTTGTAGCAGCTCATTTGCTAGGTGTTTACAGGCCCAAATCCAGTTGGGAATGGGTTATATATATAGAGGTTTTGTAACCTAGTTTGGTAACGCAACCAAAGATGTAAAGTTCTATTATTAGGGTTGGTTCCTGTACCACTCGACCTGTGAGTTGGACAGTTTATTAGTGTGATCCTCGAAACTATTAAGTAAGAGGAGTATTGTTCTTGGAGGAAGCTTTTAAGCAACTCTAAGTTGTGTCTTGGAAAAGTGTCGTTCTTGATGAACTAGTGTATAGGTGAAGAGCTGTTGATGCAGTGGCGGAATGTCAACTGCTAGACATCATTGCGATGATTGGGAGTGAGAAGGGTTTCTCATATCTAGAGAGGATCTAGGTAGAAGGGTCATTGTGTAGTGATTAAGTGATAAGTTGTAAACGGGTAGTTTAGCTTTGAATTGATACTACTGATGGTGGACTTCATCCCTGGCTTGGTAGCCCCCAGATGTGGGATAGTTAGATCCGAACTGGGTTAACAATTCTGTGTGTTTTGGTTATGCTTTTCAGTACTATTTTTATACCTTTCCATGTGTGTGTTCATGTCAGACCAGATGTCGGATAACATGTCTTAGGACATCTGAATTCTGTACATGCACCAGAATTTCACAATGCACACAAAAACAATCCTTCTTTAGAGATGACAAATTCTCTCTCAGTCAAACCTTTTAGCTTCAATCTTGGGCTTTGAACAAGACATAAATACCCTTTTAGCTTCAATCTAGGGCTTTGAACAAGACACCAAAACATCTTTTTCCTCCCTTAGAATTGGAGGAACTACGATTGTTCTGATTTCCCTGTTTCGTTTAAACGGGAATACGTAGGCATAAGATTGTGAAATCTTAGTGAGCATACTAATTAAAAACTCTAGTTCCAATACCTTCATACATCAATCAAAACTTAGGTTCAACACCTTCCCTAAAACATCAACAAAAACTCACTCTCCCTGTCATATTTCCCAAGAAACTTTCCCAAACCCATTACCAGATAAACACCATCAAGTACAAAGTGAAACCTAAAGCTAATATCCTGTGGATAACCACATATTGGATGGGTAACTAACAACTGGCCATTGTATAACCTGACCCCGGACCCCCCAATCTCTTTAAAGTGTTTGTTCAGTTAAACATTCACGTGCAAGGTTAGTTTTAGATACCTTCCCTTTCCCTTCCAGCTTCATGGGATAAATAAGAAATTAGAAAGTAGCACCCCCTTTCTCCTCGAGGAGGAAAACCCAACTTCAGCGATAAGGTGGTCGTGTCACCGACAAAAATCGCTCGCTACATCAGTCTCGTTTGGTATGTATTCCACTCTCGTTTGATCTGATTGATAACCAGAGCTGAGTCCCCATACACACCCAAGTTCTTTATCCTTAAGTCGATTGCTTCTTCGAGACCCATGATACAAGCTTCGTATTCAGCCTCGTTGTTTGTGCATTTGAATGTCAGTTTGGCAATGAAAGGAATATGGGTACCCCGAGGTGTTATGATGATTGCCCTAATTCCGTTTCCATAAGTGTTGATGACTCCGTCTAATATTAGTCCCCATTGGGATCATGGTTCTCGCCCATCACTGGGTAGCGGTTCATCATAATCTTTCATTTTTAAGAACATGACATCTTCATCTGGGAAGTCAAATCCGACTGATTCCTGATCGTCAATTGGTTGATGAACTAAATGATCGGCTAAAATACTCCTTTTGACGGCTTTCTGAGCATGGTACTCAATGTCATATTCCGATAACAACATCTGCCAACAGGCAATCCTTCTCGTGAGAGCAGGCTTTTCAAAGACATACTTGATTGGATCCATTTCGGAGATTAACCAATTAGTGTGAAAAATCATGTACTGACGAAGACGTTTGGCTGCCCAAGCCAGAGCGCAGCAAGTTTTCTCGAGCATAGTGTACCGAGTTTCACAGTCCGTGAACTTCTTGCTTATGTAGTAAATGGCAGACTCTCTTCTTTTTGTCTCGTCTTGTTGGCCAAGCACGCAACCCATGGAGTCTTCCAAGACTGTTAAGTAGATGATCAATGGTCTTCCATCCACTAGAGGAGACAGAATTGGTGGATTCAACAGATATTCTTTGATATTGTCGAAAGCCTTTTGGCAATCTTCTGTCCATACAAAGCTTTGGTTCTTTCTGAGTAGTTTGAAGATCAGTGCGCATGTCACGGTCATGAGGGATATGAATCTTGAGATGTAATTCAGACGTCCTAAAAATTCTCTGACCTGTTTTTAACTCTTTGGTGAAGGCATTTCTCGAATGGCCTTGACCTTGTCAGGATCAACCTCAATTCCTTTCTAGATGACGATAAATCCCAAGAGATTTCTTGAGCGACACCGAATGTGCATTATTGGGATTCAAGCGGAGTTTGTATTTTCTCAGACGCTCGAAAAACTTTGACAAGTGTGTCACATGCTTTTCTTCTATTTTAGATTGGCAATCATGTCATCGACGTACACTTCAATCTCTTTGTGCATCATGTCGTGAAACAGAGTTGTCATGGCCCTTTGATAGGTTGCCCTCGTGTTCTTTAGACTGAATGACATTACCTTGTAACAAAAGGTGCCCCATGGGGTAATGAATGGAGTTTTCTCCATATCTTCCGGCGCCATTTTGATTTAATTATAGCCCGAGAATCCAGCCATGAAGGAGAAGACTTTGAACTTTGTTGTGCTGTCTACCAGTATGTCAATGTGTGGCAGGGGGAAGTCATCCTTTCGACATGCTTTGTTCAGATCCCTGTAGTCTACACACATTCTGACTTTTCCCTCCTTTTTCGGAACTGTCACTATGTTGGCTAACCATTGAGGATATTCTAAGGTGGCAAGGAAACACGCGTCGATCTGTTTCTGAACTTCCTCCTTGATTTTGATGGCCATATCTAGATGAGTCCTTCTCAGTCTTTGTTTTACTGGAGGACATTCTGCTTTCAGTGGTAAGTGATGTTCCACGATGCTGGTATCCAACCCTGGCATGTCTTGGTAGGACCAAGCAAATACATCTGGAAACTCTCTGAGAAGTTTTATCAAGTCTTCTCTGACAGTTGGACTGAGCAGTGCTCCAATCTTAACTTCCTTCTTTTCTTCTTCTGAACCCAAATTGACCATTTCCAACGGCTCTTTGTGAGGCTCAATGGACCTTTCCTCTTGCCTGAGTAATCGGGAGATCTCTTTTGGAATTTCTTCATCCTCTTCTTCTTCAGCTTCAAATACCGGGATTTCAAAGTTGGGAGAAGGCCTTGGATCGTATGTTTCAATGGGGTTTAAAACAAGCAATCTGCATGACGTGATGATTCATTTTTTAGAAAAGACAGAGAGAATGCAAGAGTGTGTGCAGTGTATTTTCTGAAAACGCTTGTTTTTATTTTAGGTTGTTTTTAGGATTTCCATTTTCTGAAAAACGAAAAGTGAAAACAGCAATAAATGCGGGAATTCAGAATGACATTATTTATTCATGATTTGTCAATTTTTGAAACATAACCCTATAAAACAAAACTCGGTTGCTTTGGGTGAAGCGAAGAGGGACATTTACAGGAAAGGTGAGCCCTATAAAAACATCTGTTTCGGGACATCGACAACAACCTGTAACACCTCAAAATTTGCCCTCTTGCTTTTAGCTTTTACTGGCTTATGTTGCATTGCATTTTGGAATAATCATCATTTGCATTTCATTGGTTCTTTGGCATGGGATCAGGGTCTCTAAACCAAATCCAAGGATCCTTGAGCCTCAAGGGGTCTTAATTGGTCATCACCTCATCATATGATCAAGCTTGACAAGAGAATGCAAGGGAATCACCATCCTAACCAGTGCAAAACTAGGGCTTTGGAATTCTTGAGTATAATGCCCCAAGGGGCAAGATCCTTGAACTTTTATCACCTCCAAATGTCATATCTCATATTTGTTAGAAAGGATATACATCATATTCAGAAGAATTTGGATTTGGAGGATGTGCTATTTTCTCCTAGACTGAGGGTTTCAAACTAGGGTTTGCCATAAAATCAGTTTATTTCTGATTTCTTGGGCAAGACTTGATCTCATGGTATTCTACATGTCCTCAAAGGTCTAAGGATGAAGAATAGTCCATCAATTTGATTTGGAAGGGTTTCAATTGACCAATTGATTGAGAATCAGGAAATTTAGGAAAAAGTCAGCTGTGCAGAGGAAAAAGTCAACCCTTGACTTTTTGAAGTCAAATCCATGTTCTTAATGTCAAACATGATCATTGGAGAGAGTTTGGTCAAGAAATAATGAAAGAATCATCAAAAATAAAAAAATGTGAAAAGCTTCCAAAAATAGAAATTAGGGTTTCCTAATTTGGTAAGTTTTGTCAAGTGGAGGAGCTCACTTTGGGGCTTTCTTTCTCCATGATCCAAGAGTCAAATGGAAGGACTAGGGAGGCCTATCAAAAGTTCACATTTCAAGCTTCAAACCCATACCAAGAACTCTTCCATTGGGGTAAAATTAAGGGAGTTATGGTTGTTCAAAGTTGGAGGCTTGTAAGGCATTTTGGGCAAGGCAGGCAGGTCACGCACGTGTTGGCTCGGAGTAATTTCGTCAAACATCTTGTGTGCATGTAGGGTCCAAGTTCAAAGTCCAATTACTTTATGCTAGAGGCTTCAAATGGAAAAGTGTCCAACATGAAAGTTGTTCCTCTCAATCTCCTCTACAACATTGATGTTGGAAGTTTTTTCACTTGATCAAGGTACAAGGAGATGTAGTGGATCAAAGTAGTGATCTCAGCTTGATCCATTTCACAAGCACATGGCTGGGCATGAAGGCAACATGACTTGCCAAAATTCAGTTGCAATGAGGGAACTTTGTCATCATTTTTGAGTAACTTGTGAGCTTCTTTTTCAATTGCTTTCAATATAAACATGGTTCCCTACCATGAGATCTTTCCAAATAACCCATTATCTTGGCATTTCATCCATGGATCAATGAGATATTTCGTTCCAAAATCCTTACCATGAAGGTGTGTTTGTTTCGTTCCAATCCAAGAAATATATTACAATGATTGTATATGTTTCTTGTTCATTACAGCCATGCATGCTATTACATTGCCCTTTTAAGCCATGCAACATTCTTACACGCATACACCCATGTACTCAATTTTTTCTTATTTGTCCAAGCAAGAGAGAGAGGAAACTTGGAGAGTAAGCTTTTGCTGCTGCAAACTCACTGAAATACATCATCACCATCCATTTAAAGCTACACCATAACATAACATACTCCCTCCTCACTCCATCAAAGTAACACAACCCGAGCTCACCACCACTCAAGTTCAAATTCTCATTTCACCTTCATGTTTAATTTTTCACTACCACCATAAGCTCATGAACCCTCCCTCACCATAGCAAAATCTCAACTCGTGTCATAACAAACTTCAACTCAGTTTGTTAACTCATTAACTCATTTAACTGACTCAACTAACCTTAGTTCTAACTGTCAACTAGGACAGTTAGAAATTAACCTTAGATATAAAAGCAATCCTAACAGAATTCCAAGTTCATTCTACGCATTCTCATCTTACACCACAAAAGCTTCAAAAAAATTCTCACTCTCGAGGCTCTCACTACACTGCGCTTTCCTTCAATCTTCAGCAATAATCATCACTCTTTGAATGCAAATGAAGAAGCAATAGGTTGTGTAGCACCTGATTCAACTTCTTCTTTAAGGTTCTCCGGTTGAATTTCAAGGGATTCAAAGCTTCTTATTGCCTTTATTTGGCCAAGAACAACTCCAAGAATAAAGTTCATCACCTCTGGTTTTCTGGTAATAGAAGATTCAGCAAGTTCAGGTTCATACACTTCAAACATTTCCTTACAATTTTTCCTTGATTTCTACTTGTTTCGTGTGTGGTTGAGCTTAATAGAAGCAATGTAGATCTCCGGCTAGTTGATAGGCACCTTAGGTTCTTAGTTGAAAATCCTAGGGCTAAATGTTTTGATTCGATTTGCATTATGTGTGAACTTTCTGTGAATTTCATTGGTGGATTCGTGATCTATGTGGAAAGACGAAGAGAATGGCGTATGGTTTGGAGATTTCTGTGGTGTTTGGAGAATGCTCACGGCGGAGACTCACCGGAGAAGACGACCGGAGTCTTCTCCGGCCACCTGAGTTGTTGGACTCATCTGAACCCTAGTTGCTTCTCAGATTAAGACACCGCCGTTCGATCGTTTTAATCCAATGCACCAGAACGTGCTAACACATAAATGAGACACCCTCCCATGCACGTGCGCGTTTTTCTGAATGTTTTTAAATTGTTTGATCACGTGTGTGTCTTCCATGCTAGTTATCATGTGCGCACTATTTAGTTCACTCGTTCGTGTTACTTTTTTTTATGATCAATGTTTGACTGATCCAATGGCTATTGCTGAGTCAACGGTTGACTGATCCACATGGTATGCATTTCATCTGAGAGCGTGTTTTTTGGGTTGGGCTGGCTTTGCTTTTCGCACCTCCTTGTTTTGGGCCCCAATGCTTCTGAACTGGTTTTTTTACTCACGCTACACCCCCTGATCCTTTTCTTTTGTTTTTTATTTTCAATTGCATCTGTTTTCATTTTTATTTTTTAAAATTACTTTGAAGCATCCAAAAATTTCCAAATAATTCTCCATTGATCTTTACACATTTAAATAATATTTAATTAATTTTATTTCTGTTTTTATCATTTTTTCATATTAATTTGGTATTTTCTTTTGAATTTCTTTTTAGAGCTTCCTAATTCTGATGCATGCCTCATTTCCATTTTATTTGGCATAGTTACCTTATGAATTTTTATTCCATACTTGAACCACACTTGTGTGACATAATGAGGATCTAATTTGATTTTTCATGGCATTTTAGAAGCATTATTTCATATGAATTTATCAACATCTTTGTGCACTATCATTGTGTGAACATTGTGAATTTGTGAGCCATTGTCAAAGGTGGTGACATTTGAATTTGGACCTATAATTTTGAGATTGAGCCGCCTACTATTTGGATACCATGTGATTTGGTTTGTGTATTTTTGTCATCATTGGTTTAGGTTCTTTGAATTGTTTGATCACATGTATACTTATGTGCTTCCTTATGAGTATTTGCTAGGGTTTTAGGTTGCATTGTGTTGGATGCCTTGAGACATTTGGTGTTGTCTTTTGATATGTGTTGATAGAAACAATATAGGTCATGTATGCCAAGTTATAGGTCATTCACTTTTCACTTTGACATGTTTTGCAATTGATGTTCATCTTGCATACATTGTTAATGTTGCATTTGTTACTTGTTCTTCTTTGATTTAGTTTGTGTACATCTCATCTTGGTATGCCATTAACATTCATCCTTGTATGTTCCTATACTGTACATGACTCATTTCATCCATTCACATTGGTTTATAACATCATGTTATGTGCATTACAAGTTCATGAACTTTTTGAAGTATGTTTCATCTTGTATAAATTCAAAGTTGTGCACTTCTCTTCTTAACCTCTAATGTGATTTGGATGTGAACCACACTAGTTCATCTATGCATTCCCATGTCATCCTATAACATGTATGATACTGATCCATGTCCATTTACATTCATAATTACATTTCACCTTCATTTGTGACTTGTTTTGTAAGTAAACAACATTGTGAATTATTGTGTGACATTGTTCTACTTCTTCCCACTTCTTCTTCTTGAGTTTTCATTCTCATATTATGGAGGATAATTCATGGATACTTAATGACATTTACGAATTGGTTTTATACTGGTTGTGGCATTTCATTATGCATTATTGCATGTTTACATCTCTTAAATGTTCATAGTTTATCTTTAGTGCATATCATTGCATTACTTTGATGTTTGGTGGATTGTTTAGGTATAGATTGATCTTATAAGCTTTTGTAACCATTGGTGGATGTGAGTAGGCTTTGCTACTACCCTAGGTCAGTACCAACCTTTAGGGATCCATTCTTTTTAGGTTTGAGCCTTTAGAAGCTTCTTAGAGTTTTGTTAGAACACTAGGACTGATGTGTTTACTTTCTTCACTTGTACTTCAATATTTGATTTGTTTTGGTACTAACCATTTTGTGTAGGGGCTATGGTAAGTCTTGAGTATGTGGATGCTTATCCATACTCATATCTCTTCACTCTTATCTCTTTCACTTTCTCATGTGTGCTTGTGAATAGCATGATATAATGCTTTGTGTGTGCAACTTATCCACTCCCTTAGGGATCCTGCTCAACTTTAATCTTTGATTAAAGTGAGGTAGGATAAGCATTAAGTAGTGCCATCCCTCTCTTCACTTTAAACTTAGGTTCTCAAACCTTGACCTTAGGGCCACTTTTGCATGATAACACTACGAACAAATTAGATTCCCTTTAGTGTTTTCTTTTCAACTTGAGTCTTCTCTTCTCATCTCATAATCTTTATAAAACACTTAATAAAGGTTAAAAGGGTATTGCGCATGAGCCTTATATGTGGGAAGTGAATAATGGGGGTGTCTCCCCTCATTTTTCTAGGGTGCTTAGTGTACGTCCTGTTGGGGGACGATACACGACGTATTCGTTCCTATGTTGTAGACTTGGGTGCAATGCAAGTTACAAACAACTTCAAAAATACTTTTGTCTAAAAAACACAAAACAAACTCAAACCTTTTTATCCTTCGGGATCGTTAAGTTCCAAACCTCATTTTCAGAAAAGGGCACCTTACTTCCGTCTCATGGCAAACAGGCATCGACCCTAACAGCCGGACGCGAACTTAACGTCGCTCATAAAAAACACCGACTTCGTTAAGTCGAACTACGACTTCTCTAACTTCCTCTCTCTGGTTAGATTGAGGATACGTAGGCATAAGACGGTGATGTCTTGGCGAGCAACCTTCCCCCTAGTTCGTGTCCGAACTACGTTGACTCTGATTTTCCTGTTCCCGAGGGAATACGTAGGCCTAGGACTCCGAGGATGTCCTGCCGAGTCACTTCTTTTTCTTTTCTTCTTCGTTTCTTCGTTCTTTTCCGTTCTCGTTCCTTCTCCTTTCCAGTAGCAGTGGAGCTCCAGACGACGACACCCTTTGATCGAGACAACAAGCGTGGATCCCATCGAGTACGATGGACGCGTGGGGTGCTAACACCTTCCCTTCGCGTAACCGACTCTCTTACCCATTTCTCTTGGTCTTGAGACCATGCTTTTCCTTTCCCCCAGGTTTATGCAGTGTTTCCCTTCCCTCTCTTGGGATAAATACACATTGTTGGCGACTCTGTTTCTGCGCCACTTTCACGTTTGTACTTGGATGAAAATCCTGGGAGCGACAGCTGGCGACTCTGCTGGGGACTTTGGTTTCCTAAGCAAGTCAATCCTAGCGCTTGTCTGTTTTTGTTTCATTGGGTGTTTATTGTGGAGCTGTGTTTTGCTGTTTTACTATTTTACTGTATTGCTATTTACTGTATTATTGCTTTACTGTACTACTATTTTACCGCATTTATTGCATTTTCATTTCATTATTATACTGGATTGTGATGTGTTGTGTTGGTTTTCTGTTTGGTGGGCAGGGTGTTCCGAGAGATAAGCCCACTACACAGGCTTGAGCATACACATAGGTTTTAGTGTGGGTGGGCGTGTCGCTCCCGTGGTGTTTTGCCACGTGTGGGTGTTCACGAGACCTACAACCAGACGACGTTCTATCTAGAGCCATCTGCTACTGTATGCTCTATACAGGCCAGTAGATATTCTCTGGAGGAATTGTCGACTCTGATGACCATTCCCGAGAACTCAGTAACAGCACTCCTCCCGAGTTGTGATAATGGCAGACCAGAAATGGCAAACCCATTACACATTCTCGATCCGAGGACCCAATGCTGAGAACTCGTTGTAGGATGTCCTTTTTGAAAGTTAATCAGTGGAGGCACTCCTCGATTGGTGATAGTACTTTACCCCGAGGGATGAATGTATTATTGCTTCTCGACCTCAGTGCCAGAAGCTGAGGACCTTTCATTTTGGAGAATCAGTTGAGGCCTCCTCGATTGATGATGATGCCAAGCCAGAAGTGGTGAACGTATCATCATTTCTCGACCTGAGAGCCCGGGATACTGAGGTTCCTAGTACCCACATGTGAGAGGGGCGGGTTATTTACAGGTTTGCAGGTAACCTTGACTTTCAACATACCCGGTACATTGGATTTCTTATTAGTATGGTTTATCTGTGTGGTTACTCCGTTGTTCTGGAATTCTGGGGAATTTGAGCCTTGGATTTATTCAACTATTTCAGTTCAGCACAGACACGTGGCACTGTGATCCCATGCTTTGCATTGCATCATTCTTTTTCTAACATTCATATTTTTCATTTCCAGGTAGTATCCGACATTTTGATTCCAGTCAACGGGCAGTTTTAGGGATGGACACCAAAAGAGGAAAGAAGAACACCATCGTGTACAAGTTCCCGAAGCTCATTCTGGGTCAGATCTGTGGCTTACAGGAAATGGTCGGTCCAGAAGTGTTAGGAATGTTCGGAGAGAAGTATGGTTGGATCCTATCTTTTGTTCATAACCTCAGTGAATATGAATCTGATGGCTTGCAGACCTTGATGTAGTTCTATGATCATTCCTTGAGGTGCTTCGTATTGACAGATTATGTTTTGGTTCCTACCCTGGAAGAATACTCTAATATTCTGGGAGTTTCCATTAAGGAATGCGTTCCTTTCTGTGGGTCCAAGGCAGATCTTGATTTCCACGCTGTGGCTGGTGCTCTTTATTTGAGTAAGTCAACGTTGGAAGCTGATATTTCTGGTAAGGGAAGGGTTCGTGGTTATCACCTGACATACTTGATAAGTAAGGCTCAAGAAGCAGCTAAGGAGAAGAAGTGGATTGTCTTCAATGCAGTGTTGGCTCTCTGCGTATATGGTATTGTCTTGTTCCCGAGTGAGCCTGATTTTGTTGATACGGATGCTATCAGAATATTTGTAGCTCAGAATCCGGTGCCAACCTTGTTAGGAGATCTCCATTATGCCTTATACAACAAGAACAAGAAGAGACGAGGTGGGACAGCTCATTTTTGTGCACCTCTTTTCTATAAGTGGTTTACCAATCGTCTACCTCAGTCAGGTGCTTTCAAGGATACTAAGAATTCTTTGAAATGGAGTCAACGTCTGATGGGCCTAGATGCTAAAGATATTGTTTGGGTGAATCATGGAGTGTTGGGTAAAGACATTTTGCACAGCTATGGTGAATACCCTAATGTACCATTGATATGGAGAAAATAAGGTATTAATTATAATCCTTCTTTGGCTATTCGGCAGTTTGGATATACCCTGAGAGGTCCCCCGGCTGAAAAGGAGTTGGAAGAGTCTTTGTATTTTCACATGGTTGACGATGGGTTAGATGTGGCGCAGAAAGCTTCCAAAGCATGGCTCAGTAAACAGAAGAGAGGAAAAACCTTGTGGGGTTTGCCTAACAATCAAACTTTCCCTCCGTACGAGCACTGGATAAAGAAGAGGGTAGAAGAGTACTATTTTCCTTTTGATTGGGCGCCTCCCTTATATCCCAAAGTGATAGAAGAGAAAATCACTGTACCAATCGAAGAATTCGATAAGCAGCGAAAATTGGTGCATGATTTGAGGGAGGAAAATGCCGGTATGAGTAATACGCTTCAGGGTGCTTTAAATGACAACTTGGAGTTGAAATAGAAGGTCCAGGATTTGACAGAACGCCTGGCAATCAAGGAGAAAGATCTCACTGACAAAGCTCAGCACTTCAGAAAAGTCAGTATGACGGCAGAATCATCGGGAAAAGCCAACAGGGAAACCAAGAGGCTCTTGACCAAGACTGAAGCCAAGCTTGCCACGTATCAGGAGATGTGGGGAGAGCTCAAGATTGAGAATGGGGAGTTGAAAGAAGAGCTTCAAAGAATGAAGGCAGATAAAAAGTACTTCTCTGGTAAGTGGAAAGGAGCTCAGAAAGAAATTGAAGAGCTCAAGTTGCAAGCGGAAATCAAGAAGTCAAGGCATGAAGGTAATTATGTTGAGGAGCAGATTGCTAGGCTGAATCAAGATGTCGAGAAGAGAAACAGACTAATCAAAGGGCTGATAGAGCAACCTAATCATCCAGACACTGTGAACCTTCTTGAGGAGATTGAAGTCAGTTTGTTTGGAATTAATTTGTAGTAATTTTGTTGTTTGTATTTTGCTTTGATTACCATCAGGATTGTTGATGGAATCACATTTGATTGTATCGGACCCATCTATATGATTTCTTATGATATGATATTAAAATATTTGGTTCAGCCGTATATGTCTCAACAGCTCAGTTTTTGAAAGGTGTCTTCCTTTGTCTAATTCTGCAATATTTCTGGATTCGAATTTATTTTCTGATGCTGGGTCAAATCCCTTGTCTGGTTTCAAAGATTGGAATCAAAGCGGATACGTCCTGGGAATGTTTAAATATGATTGTTTGCACTTTGCATTTGCATCCTCATAATCATAAGCATTTTTGCATAACAGGTACTCGTTCCGGTTTTTTCCTAACCTTTATTTGGTTATAGGCAGGATAGCTGACCAACCGATTCACCAATATTCTACTCGACTCAACCAGAAAAGAGTAATGGAGCAAATGCAAGCAGAAATGGCCGCCATTCAAGCCCGTATCACCCAATTCATGGAAATGATGCAAGGAGTCGTACAGGGATAGGAGCAACTTAAAACTCTCGTTCAACCTCTCGTGGCAAGAGTAGATGACAATGGTGTACTACATGGTGGTCTCCAGAACAATGTTATTCCTCCGGACGGAGGTGCTAATGGACACAATATTCAGAATGGACCTCCGGGCGGAGTTCCAGTTCCCTCTGTTGTTATCCCTCCGGGCGAAGAAGAAAATATGGTAATTCCTTCTATGGTTGGAGGGGAAAACAGTATTCATGCAGTTCATGGCCATCACTTTGATAATCAACAAGACGATGTTTTCTCTGTGCCAGGGGGAGATGCTGGTCTCCCGATTGTTGATGACCAAAGGATTAGAATGATTGAAGAACAGATGAGAGGGGTGGTAAATCAAAATTCTGTGGGAATGGATATGGATGACCTAGGGCTGGTTCCTGATGTGAGAATTCCGCATAAGTTTCAAGTCCCCACTTTTGAGAAGTACAACGACACTACTTGCCCCAGGACACACGTTCGGGCATACGCAAGAAAGATGGCTGCGTACTCTCGTGATGAAAAATTGCTGATGCACTTCTTCCAGGACAGCTTGTCTGGAGCGTCCCTGGAATGGTATATGCAGCTAGAGAGGAGCCATGTACGCAACTGGAGAGATATGGTTGAAGAATTTGTGAAACACTATCAGTGTAATACTGATTTTGCTCCCAATCGTATATAGCTACAAAATATGTCTCAAAAGAGTGGTGAAAGCTTTAAGGAGTACGCGCAGAGATGGCGCGAGCTAGCGGCAAGGGTGTAGCCGCCCATGCAGGAGAAGGAAATATTGAATCTGTTTATGGATACTTTGCCGGGACATTATTATGAAAAACTGTTACCTTGCATGTCGAGAAAGTTTGCTGATTTGATCATGGTTGGGGAGATGCTAGAGGGAGGAATCAAAGCTGGGAAAGTTTCAGGTAATGATGGGTCGTCTTCTAGTCAGGGGAAGAAGCTTTATGGGAATTATAAAAAGAAAGAGGAAACGAATGTTGTCGCATCTTACCGAGGTAAAGGGAAGCAACGCCAGAACTATAATCAGCAGGTGGCGTCAGTAACTATCCCTGCAGCACTTCCCCCTCAGTAGCGAAATCAGGCTCCTCGCCAACAACAGTACAAGCCCAAACGGGATACGCAATTTGATACTCCTCCTCTACCGTATTCACAGTTAGTCCAACACTTACTTCAGCTGCAGCTAATTCAAAAGAGAACTCTAGCTCCTATCACTGGTAATCCACCTCCGGGTTATAATTCTAACGCCCATTGAGACTTTCATTCTGGGGCACCCGGACATCATATCGAGGACTGTAAAGATTTTAAGCACAGAGTTCAAGACTTGGTGGATTCTAAGACCATAAACTTTTCAAATGACGTGCCAAATGTTATCCAGAACCCAATGCCTGATCATGGCGGGCCAAGGGTTAATGCTGTGTTAGACGATAATGAATTTCTGAATCTGGTTATGGATGTGAATGAACTAAGGACTCCTTTGATGGTGGTAAAGGAGAAATTATTGATGGGTGGAGTATACCCCGGTTGTGAAAAGAATTGTTCAGAATGTATGTTATAGATAAATGGTTGTGGGATGTTGAAATCGGGAATTCAAAAGTTGATCGATGAAGGTAGGTTGCAGTTTGACAGATGTGACCAACAAAAAGAGGTTATTGGCAGCGATGTGGCTACCATCACTATTCCCTTCAAGACAATCACAATTTCAGTGGCGGTAAGACTAGCGCCGGTTATAATTACAGGTCCTGGACCCATTCCTTATGAGAGCACCAAGGTCATTCCTTAGAACTATGGTGCAGAAGTTTTCGTTAATGGGCAGAAACAAGAATTAATGGGAACGTCGGTAGCAAGTTCCAGTTTTGAAAATAATGAGGAAGCAGGAGCTATTACCCGAAGTGGAAGAATCTTCACTCCTTCCGATGAACAGGCTGGTAATTCCAGTCAGGACAAGGGTAAACAGGCCGTAGATAATTTTGTGCATACTCCGGCAGTGACTGACTCTGTAGTAAGGCCAGTTGATAGTCCTTTCTCTGAGAATGTAGAAGAATTCATGAGGTTGATTCGAAGAAGTGACTATAAAATAGTAGATCATTTGCATCAGACTCCATCCAAGATATCAATATTATCCTTGTTGTTGTGTTCGGAAGCTCACCGAAACGCATTGTTGAAAGTACTGAATGCCGCTTATGTACCCCAACAGATCTTAGTCAATCAGCTTGAGGGGGTGATAGCTCATGTTAATGCAGACAATGGTTTGGGGTTTACTGATGCTGACTTGACTCCAGCTGGGAGAAACCATAACAATGCCTTGCATATTTCTGTTGAGTGCCGTGGGTCGTTGATGTCTCATGTGCTTGTGGATACAGGATCGTCTTTAAATGTTTTGCCTAAGAAGGCATTGATGAAGCTGGACACCCGAGGGTTGATATGCATGCCAAGTGATTTGGTGGTGCGCGCATTTGATGGTTCTAAAAGATCTGTTTTTGGGGAGATTGTTCTGCCAATTAAGGTTGGCCCGGAGGTCTTTGACGCCACATTCTATATAATGGATATTCATCCCGCTTACAGTTGTCTACTTGGTCGGCCGTGGATTCACAGTGTTGGGGTTGTAACGTCTACCCTCCATCAGAAGCTGAAGTATATGGGGGACGGACACGTGGTGACAGTTGTTGACCCCAAAATTTTCCCTCCTTACTTTATTACTAACTGGCTTATGTTGCATTGCATTTTGCATTATCATGTGTTCATATCATTGGTTCTTAGCATGGGGTCAAGGTGCCTGAGGCAGTGCTTCATAGGGTCAAGCAAGAGTCCTGGTATTGTCCAAGAGAGCTCAGGTGGATCATCCTCTCCTAACCAGTGCATAGATTAGGGTTTTGAGATTCTTGGGTTTATTGCTCCAATGGGCAAGCTCCTTGGGTTTTTACCATCACCAAATGGCATATCTTATCTTTGTTGGAGAGGATACACATCATATTCAGAGGAATTTGGATTTGGAGACTGTGTTATTTCCTCCTAGACCGAGGGTACCAAAATTAGGGTTTGCTACAAAGTCAGTTTATTTCTGATTTTTTAGGTAAGACTTGATTCTATGGTATTCCTTGGGTCCCTAAGTATCTAGGAATGGGAGGTTGTCCATCAGTTTGATTCAGGAGAGGTTCAATTGGCCAATGGATTGGGAATCAAGAGAATTTGGGGAAAAGTCAACAGTGAAAGGAGAAAAGTCAAGTGTGGGATTTTGAGGTTCTCTTCAAGGTTTTCAAGGTCTCACATCCTCACATGGTCTCCAGGGGTCACGTTTCATACATATTTATCAGGAATCAGGAGTTGGTGCAAAGTTTCTAAATTTGGAAAGTGACCTATAATGAAAAGTTTCTATTTTTGGCAAGTTTCTACACTGCATTCAACTTGACTTTTCATCATCAAGAAAGCTTCAAATGAATTTTTCTCCAACATTAAAGTTGAATATCTTTTTCTCCTCTTTCCAACAAGTACTAGTGGGTCTCCATATCATTCGTGAAACTCAACTTATGGTCAAAATAAGGCAAAGTGGTTTTTAGGGTTTTTCATGGTTCCATTTTCACAACTTTGGGCATAATGACCTATAATCAATTCCATTGCTTCATGCCACATTCTAATATCAAAGGATACTCCTTAAGGGTCATTATAGGCTTTTGAATTAAGTGAATCCAGGGCATGCTTATCACTTATTCTCCATTATTCAAAATTCCCAAATTATTTAAAAGTCATGAATCAAAATGGTTTCAAGGCCCAATTCCAATATGGGTGTAATTAGCAATTCTAATGCAAGTGATCTATCATGAAACATTTAAATATCCATGCATGGAAGAGGTGTACTTAACATAATGTGATTTTTCAAAATTTGTCCAAAACTCTTAAAACAAGGAATTGCCCAAGCCCAATTCATATTCAGTGGAAAACCCTAGTCTATATAAGCTCATTCATGCACTGGTTAGGGTTCATTCACGTGCATTTGGAGGAGAACAACAACTTGAACCCTAATTCTTGAATTCATTAGATCTCTCAATCTACAAGGAGTTTCTTCAAAGTTCTTCCACAAACCTTCTCCTGGTGATTTCTAGAACACAACCCAACCACCATTCGCAGACAAAAGCAAGGATTAGAGGTGCACCATCTCAGGTTGGTGGATTTTTTTGTGCTCCTAAAACTCCCCTTTTTTATGTCTATATTGTTGTGTGATTGTCACTGATCATCCTGATATAATTTATTTGATGTTTGGACGTATGTATTGATTGTTCTATGCATTTAAAGTTTTGAGCCATAACAATATTTCATGCGTTTTTTGTTGTGTGCTAATGGTTTGGAATTTTTGATAGCATATTCGTAATCCTTGCGAAAATCTGGTCGGAATGGTAAACGGGTTCATGTTTTCTGGGCAAGTTTTAATTTGAAGGTGAAGCAAAGGGGCAGCCGGAGCTAGGGCTCCGGCGACTGTGGCGGTCCGGCGAGGGGAAGGACCCCCAACGAAGAAGATGAAATCGTGACCGTCCATGGTCACGATCCAACGGCCCATGCTTTGCCACCTCGTTTTCTTTTTTATTTTTTTCTGAGTTTTGTTTAATGATTACATGTTATTTACCTCACCATAGCTATCGTGCACGTCCAACCATATTTTCCTATTTTAATTACTTTCTATTGCATTGACCAATTCTGGTGCGTTTGATGCATCAAACGGTCCTTATCACGACAGCACATTAAAAAGCACATGTGCCAGGCACATGGCATTCCACGGTATGCTGAGGGATTACGCATGTGCGTGTGTTTTGTTAGTAGGGTGTGGATGAGATCTGAGCCATTCGTCAGGTCTATTTGTTGACTATGTTGACTTCCGGATAAGCGTCAGATGTATCCAGTGGTTGGTATGAAGTCAACTGGTTGACTGGTCCCATGGTGTTCTTTTATTTTATTTTATTTTTTCTGAATAATTGGTTGGACCGGGCTCGCTATTGACACCCCCACTCTTCAGCCCATATCATTTCCAATGCAACTTTTTTTACTCAATGCACCCCCTGCAGCTTTATTTCATCTTATTTTATTTAATTCATTGCATTTTCATATTTAATTTTTTAAATACATTCTTGCATCTAAAAATCATCATAAAATTCATGCATCATTTTCATCATTTTATAAAATTTTAAAAATTTTATTTTTATTTTTATTTTAATTTTTTATCATCTAAATTAATTATTTAGTCAATTTTCTTTTTGAATTATCCATATAATGTATACCTAATTTGTTTATTTTATTTCTCTGCATCCATAAAATATTTTTAATCCGTTCTTTTTGAATTTGTTAGATAGAATTCTAAAGTGCATTAAAATATTTTTATATCATTTTTAATTATTATTTCATATTGCATTATGGTCCTCTTTCTTGCACACTGAATCCTACTTCTCACCTGAGCTTGGCCTGATTATTTGAATGACTAACATCTTGATTTTTTGTAGGGATTTTTGGTATTTGGTTTGTCTCTGATTGGGCAATATTGTTATTTAATTTGGGAATTTTAGAAAGCTATTTCTCTAATTATTTAATTTGCTTTCACTTGAGATCTGCTTATATGTGTATTTTTGATCATGCCTAAGTCCTTGTTTGAAAGGCACTTGTGCCATTTGCTTTGGGGTTGTTCCTTTGATTTCTGAATTCATGTTTGGATCATTATCACTATTGTTTGCCCTTGTTTGATTTTCACTTGCCTTGATATTATTTATGTCTGTTTCGTACTAGCCTTTTATGCAGGGACTAAGGTAAGTTCTTTAAGGGTATGGATAAGTATCCATGGTTACCCTTACTCTTTCCTTCTCTCATCTTTTTCCTTTAGGATTTAGGTTGTCGTCAAACCTCACTAACTGTAGGTCACCCATGCGTGATAATTTTAGGATCTATAGTCCCCCTTTAGAGTTACCCTTGTGTCTTCTCTCTTCTCATCTCAAATTTTTTGAAAACACTTAATAAGGATAAATTGTATTGCGCACGAGCCTTAAACGTGGGGAATGAGAAATGAGGGGCTTCCTCTCATCTTTCTAGAGTGCTTAGCGAGCGTCCTGTCTTGGGACGATGCGTTAAGTATTCGCCCCTGTGTCCTGGACTTTGGTGCAATGCAATTTAGGAACTAACTTAAGCCACTTCTGTCCTAAAAAACACAAACCAACTTCAAACCTTTTTGTCCTTCGGGATTTCCAAACTTAAAGGCTACTTTCAAAAAGGGCACGTTACTTTCCGTCTGAGACGCAAACAGGCATCGACCCTAACTGCCGGACGCGAACTTAACGTCGCTCATAAAATACACAAAAAGAACTTGGTCCAAACTATGTTGACTCTGAATTCCCCATTGCACAAAGGGGGTACGTAGGCCTAGAACGTCGACGTCCTACTGAGTATGTCTTAGCTTTTCCCTCCCCCGTCTTAGCACATCCCTAGATGATAGGATAACTCACCCTTAGAATAGACAACAAGCGTGGATCCCATCGAGTACGATGGACGCGTGGGGTGCTATGGTTGCGATGACCATTCCTTTCCCTCTTCCTCAGGTTTATGCGGTGTTCCCTTTCCCTCTCTTGGGATAAATTTACACGGCCTGCGACTCTGTTTTTCCGCGCCACTCTCGCGTTTGTACCTAGATGAAAATCCTGGGAGAGACAGCTGGCAACTCTGCTGGGGACTCTGGTTGACCTATGCTGGTCCATCCCTAAGCGAGTCAATCCTAGCGCTTGCTTGTCTTTGTTCTCTTTGGGTGTTTTGTTTTTGTTTTGCTTTTTGTGTTGTATTTTACTTTTTACCGCATTTTCTGCATTTTATTTTTTCATTACTGTCATACTGCTGTGCTGTGCTGGCTATCTTTGTTTTGCAGGTTGGGTGGGACCGAGAGATAAGCCCAATACCCAAGCTTGAGTATGCCCTAGGACTAGAGTGGAAAGTAGTGGGACCTACGTGCCCGCTTGGTACGTTTGTGTGTTCACGAAATTCACAACCAGATGAGGTTATCTTGGGATTCATTTTAACGTGTGTGTCTTGCGCATGTTGGGGTGTTGATCTAGAGAGCTGTCGACTCTAGCGACTGATCATTGAGGGCCTTAGAGGAAACATCCCTCTTTAGTGGTGACAGTGGCAGACCACATCCTGTGGCAAACCCATTCGCACCCGAGGGCCCGCTTTGGAACTCGCATAGGATGGCCCCTACGTTTTGAAGAGAATTAGTGGAGGCACTCCTCGATTGACGATAGTACTGTACCCCGAGGGATGAATGTACTATTGTTTCTCGACCTCAGTGCCAAAGCTGAGGACCTTCCGCTTTGAAGAATTAGTTGAGCCTTCCTCAATTGATGATGATGCCAAACCAGAAATGGTGAACGTATCATCATTTCTCGACCTGAGAGCCCGGGATACTGAACATCCTAATACCCACACGTGAGAGGGGATGGGCGTTTGCAGGTTTGCAGGTAACCGAGACCTTCAACCTACCCTGTTTTCTGGATTTCTCATCAATGTCCGATTATTTGGGTTCTTGGTTATCTCAGTGGTTTAGAATTTTGGTTTTCTGGGTTGTCGTTCTCGTTCAGTTAACAGCACAGCACATCCAGCAGTGTCACCTTGATCCCATGTTTGCATGAGCATGTCATTTTCTTGCATTCTAACATGTTTGACATTTTTCAGGGCTTGCATCTTACTCTTGATTCTGGTTTTCTGAGGTTACTTCAGCATGGATGTCCAGAGAAAGAAGACTGTCGCCTATTCGTTCCCAGAGCCGACTTTGACATTGATTCACAAGCTGATTAATATATCTGGTCCTGGAGTTCGTACAGAGTTCAGTGGAGTGTATGGGAGACTTCTGAAGTTTTTTTATAATATTTCCAAGTATGAGATGGATGCCATTCATACACTTCTTCAGTTTTATGATCCGTCTTTGCGTTGCTTCACTTTCCTGGACTACATCTTGGCCCCAACGTTGGAGGAGTTCTCATTTATTTTTGGAATCCCCATCAGCCATGATATAGTTTTCTTTTCTGAAGAACACCCCGGGGTAAAAGAAATGGTTGTTGCTCTTTATATTAGTGAATCCGTTCTGAACAGTAATATTGAAGAAAAACAAGGAGTTAAGGGTTTCCTATTGAAGTTCCTGTTTGGTCAAGCCTGCATACATGTCAAAGAGAAGAATTGGGTTGTTTTCCAAGCTATCCTAGCTATGTGCATCTATGGGATTGTCCTGTTTTCGAATATTCCTGATCTGGTGGATATGCACGCCGTCAGAATCTTTATTTCGAAGAATCCTATACCTACCTTGCTAGGTGATGTGTATCACTCAGTCCACTACAAGAATGAGAATAGGCATGGAAAGACTGTGAGTTGCTGTGCACCGCTCTTAGCTACTTGGTTTCTGAGTCGTCTCCCCGAATCTGGCGCTTTCGTTGATACGAAAGATTCTCTGAAGTGGTCAAAGAGGGTTATGGGCTTGACTGCTGAAAACATTGTTTGGATCAATCGTGACTTGCTAGGAATGGAGATTATTTGCAAATGCGGGGAATTCCCTAATGTACCCTTGATAGGGAGGAAAGGTGGAATTAACTATAATCCCTCCCTAGCTATCAGGCAGTTTGGTTATCCTTTGAAAGGTCCACCCGAAGAGCGATATGTCCGAGAGTCCTTATTCTTCAATGGTATTGAGGATCAAGGGTTGATAAGGAAGATTGTGAATGCTTGGGAACAGGTGACCAAGAAGGGTAAAATTCCATTCGGGAAATGTAATAACCGGGCTTTCCCTTCCTATAAAGAGTGGATTAAGAAGAGGGCAGAAGAGGAGCTTCTTCCCTTCCCGATGGAACCAGCATCTTACCCCTTGCTGATTGAGCCTCCTACCACAGTTGAGATAGAGAAGTTTAACAAGTTGTGGGCTGAAAAGGAAAAGCTGCGGGAAGAAAATAGTGAGCTAAAAAGAGAGATTTATCAGTGGAAGCATGAGCGGGGTGAAGCTGTTCATATCGCCAAGTTAAAAATAGAGCTTCTCGCTGAGGCAGAAAAGGAGCTAGCGGACATGGTCGCATCCAGGGAAAGGATGAAACAAGCTTTGGATGGTATCAGTAAGGTTCTCAAGTCCAAGGAGGAAGAATTAGACAAGGCTTTGTTAAAGATTCACAGGTTCGACGATCACCGAGAAACTGCCATGGCTGAGAATAAGAGAAAGGAAGATGACTACATAGCTAAGATTGATCAGTTGAAGTCGACGCTCAAGAAGAAAAACGCCGAGATTCTGTCAGGGGTATTCAAGAGACAAGCAGTCGAGGGTCGACATAATCAAGCCATAACCTCCATAGAAGAACTGAAGGTCCAAGCTGAAGTGAAGAGATCTAGACATGAGGGACCTAGCATGGAGGGTGTTTCTAGAGAAGACGCTTGGGAGTTGCATTGCCGATACTTGGATGGGATCATACACAGGAGAGACCTTCTCATTCAAGGACTAATTCAAAAACCCAAGCATCCCAACACCAGAAAGTTGTTCGAGGAAATTCAAGACTGGTGCAGAAAGCATAGTGGATGGGGAGGATTGACACTTGTAAACTTTGATGACATGCCATAGTTTTCTGTTTTCTTTCATTGTATGTGGATCACCACTAGGCTTGTTGGTTGGGACCTATGGTTTTATATTCAGACTTGTTATCTCGGATTTGTGATTGCTGACATTTGGCTTTTCTCTGGTTTTCTTAATATATGAGCAGAAGTTCCATTATATCTTGTTATTAAACTGGAATCAAGGGGTGGATCGCCCTGCTAATATTCAAACATGTTCATTTGCATTTGCATATTCATAATCATTTTACATGACAGGTGTTTATCTTCGATATTCTTATCTTGTTCTCATCTCAGAATTGCAGATCAGCACATTCACCGATATCCTACTAGACAGAATCAGAAGAGACTCATGGATCAGTTACAGAATGAGATCATTGAGATGCGGACTCGCATGAACCAATTCATGGAATTAATGCAAGGGGGTGCTCAGGAACAAGAACAATTGAGGACTCTCGTTCAGCCACTGATTGCGAGGGTTGATGATGACGGTGTCCTTCATGGAGGACTTCAGACTGGTGTTACTGGTAATAATGGTCAGAATGGTCCTACTGGTGGAGGTGTTCCTGTTTCTAGTGTTGTGATTCCTCCTGGCGGAGCTGAAAATGCTGGGGGAGGTGGTACTAATACTGGCGCAGTTCAGGGTCGTCAGTATGATGATGTTCAAGATGATGCATTTTCTCTGCTAGGTGGGGATGCCGGACCCCAGATTGACAATGATCAGAGAATCAGGTTGATTGAGGAACAGCTAAGGGGTGTTGTGAATCAGGATTCTGTGGGAATGGATCTAGAGGATTTGGGACTGGTTCCAGGTGTTATTATTCCGCACAAGTTTCAGACTCCCACTTTCGAGAAGTATAATGGTATGACTTGTCCGAGGACCCATGTGAGGGCATACGCAAGCAAGATGGCTGCATATGCGAAGAATGAAAGCTGATGATGCATTGCTTCCAGGATAGCCTATCTGGGGCATCCCTGGAGTGGTACATGCAACTGGAAAGGAAGGATGTGCGTAGTTGGAGAGATCTGGCAGGGGCATTTATCAGACATTACCAATATAACACTGATATGGCTCCTAACAGAACACAGCTGCAGAATATGTCACAGAAGAACAACGAGAGTTTCAAGGAGTATGCTCAGAGGTGGCATGAACTGGCAGCAAGGGTTCAGCCTCCCATGTTGGAGCGTGAAATGATAACTATGTTTATGGCCACCTTGCAGGGTCATTACTATAAAAAGCTGGTAGCGTGTATGACTGTAAAGTTTGCTGACTTGATCTTAGAGGGGGAGATGGTGGAAAGCGGAATCAAGGCGGGAAAGATATCAGGTAGTGATGGGTCCTCATCTGGAGGAAGTAAGAAGTCTTATGCCAGTGGTTATAAGAAGAAGGAGGGAGATGTAAACTATGTGTCATCATATCGTGGTAGAGATGGACCGCGTCAGAACTACAATCAGTAGGTGGCTTCCGTAACCATCCCAGCAGCACCTCAACAGCCAGCAGCGTCTCAACAACAAAATCAGACTTCTTACCGATCACAGTCTCAGAATAGGTGGGATAGGCATTTTGACACTCCACCTATGTCCTACTCTCAATTATTCCAGCACTTGTTAAAACTGCAGTTAATTCAGACGAGAACATTGGCTCCACCTACTGGCAATCCGCCTCCCGGCTATGACGCCAACGCCCACTGTGAGTTTCATTCTAGGGCACCCGGACATCATACTGAGAAATGTAAAGCTTTTAAGCATAAGGTTCAAGATTTGGTGGATTCCAAATCCATCAATTTCTCCAATGACGTTCCAAATGTGAATTAGAACCCGATGCCGAATCACGGAGGGCCGAAGGTAAATGCTATTATTAAAGACTGTGAAGGCTTGAGTTTGATTTCAGATGTGAACGAAGTTCAAACTCCCTTGGGTGTAGTGAAGGAAATACTATTGAAGAGAGGGGTATTTCCCGGTTGTGATGAAGGTTGTGTAGGATGTGTGTCGCAGCCAGGCGGTTGTGAGTCATTAAAAGCAGGTATTCAGAAACTGATCAACGAAGGGGTATTATAGTTTGACAGAGGTTGCAAGCAGAGTAATGTTAGTGACAGAGAGATTGATGTTGCCACGATAACAATTCCATTCAAGACAATAACTCTATCAGCGCCGGCGAGACCAGCGCCGGTCACTATCACTGTTCCTAGACCAGTCCCGTATGAGACTACCAAGGCCATCCCATGGAACTATGGGGCCGAGGTGTTTGTTAATGGTAAGAAGCAGGAATTGGAAGACACATCAGCTGTGAATACAGGGGTTGGAAATCTTGTTGAAGCAGGGGCTATCACTAGGAGTGGTAGGGTCTTTATTCCGTCTGAGAATCAAGCTGGTAGTTCAAGACAAGACAAGGGTAAACAGATGATGGATGAGTCCGTACAGAGGCAGGAAGCTAATAACTCTATGACGAAGCCAGGAGGGGATACTTTCTCAGAAGACGTAGAAGAGTTTATGAGGTTGATCAGAAAAAGTGATTACAAGATTGTTGACCAACTTCACCAAACTCCATCGAAGATTTCCATTCTATCCTTACTGTTGTGCTCTAAGGCACACCGAAATGCATTGCTGAAGGTTCTGAATATGGCTTATGTACCGCAGGAAATATCCGTCAATCAGTTAGAAGGGGTTGTGGCTCATGTGAATGCTGGTAATGGTTTGGGTTTCACCGATTTAGATCTGACTCCGGCTGGGAGGAATCACAACAACGCTCTGCATATTTCAGTGGAATGTCGTGGCTCCTTAATGTCACATGTGTTAGTCGATATTGGGTCGTCTTTGAATGTGTTACCAAAGAAGGCTTTGATGAAGTTGGATACTCGTGGGTTGATTTGTACACCAAGTGACTTGGTGGTACGTGCTTTTGACGGCTCCAAGAGGTCAGTGTTTGGAGAGTTAGTTCTGCCAATCAAGGTGGGTCCTGTGGTTTTCAACGCCACCTTTTACATAATGGATATTCAGCCGGCCTATAGTTGTTTATTGGGTCGCCCATGGATCCATGGTGCTGGGGCAGTAACTTCTACGCTGCACCAGAAGTTGAAGTATATGGTGGATGGCCACGTCGTGACTGTTTGTGGTGAAGAAGATATCATGGTGAGTCACCTATCGACCTTCAAGTATGTAGAGGTAGATGGTGAGATACAGGAAACTTTGTGCCAAGCCTTTGAAGCGGTGAAGATTCCCGAGGAACCCCCAAAGGCAGTCAGTCAGCCCGAGGCGGTTGCCCAACCTGAAGTCGTCATACAACCAGAAGTTCCAATGCCCTCTTTCAAAGAGGCGCGTGCTATAGTTGAAGCTGGTGGTTCTCAGAAGTGGGGCAGTGTTATTGATGTTCAAAGGAAGCAAGATACTCATGGACTGGGATACATGCCACCTAGGCGTTCTGAAGAGCCTCCCAAGTTCTATGGTCCAGTCCGTTTCACCAGTGCCGGTGTTTTCTTCGACAGAGTCAATGCTATTGAGGATGAAGGAGATAGTGATTGTGACATGGATGAATGGATCCGTCCCTGCATTCCTGGTCAGAGTCTAGGCAACTGGTCCTCCGAGAAAGTTATCCAAGTGACGCACCCGGAGTAATTTACTTTTGTTTTCTGTTATGTTGAGTCCTACGCTCTGCCCAAGGCGTAGTGACATTTATTTGTAGGGCTTGGATGTTTTATTTGCTATTTTTATCATCAATAAAGGACGTTTTTTCATTCAAATATTTTGATCCCTATCTTTCTATTTTTACTTTTTGCATTAACCCACATCAAAATGGCAATGTGTTTTCTTGTTTGTTGCACTCTTAATGAACATAAAACATCCATCATGCAGGTTCCTTTGTTCAGATTCCACCCATGACTTAGCTATGGCTCGATATGACTTCGAGAATCCCATCTATCAGGCCGAAGAAGAGACTGACGAAGACTGTGACTTACCAGAAGAATTAGCCAGGCTACTGAAACAAGAGGAAATGGTCATTCTACCTCATCAGGAGGAAGTTAAGACTGTTAATTTGGGAACCGAGGATGTTAAACGGGAAGTAAAGATTGGGGCTGCTTTGGAAGACACTGTTAAGGGAAGGTTGATTGAGTTGCTTCGAGAGTATGTGGATATCTTTGCCTGGTCTTACCAAGACATGCCCGGACTTGATACCGACATTATTTCACACAGACTGCCGCTTAAAGAGGGTTGTACTCCAGTCAAGCAGAAATTGAGAAGGACGAAACCAGATATGGCCATTAAGATCAAGGAAGAGGTTCAGAAATAGTTGGACGCCGGATTTCTTGCTGTGACAAATTATCCCCCGTGGGTTGCTAATATTGTACCTGTACCTAAGAAGGATGGGAAGGTCAGGATGTGTGTTGATTATCGAGATTTGAATAGAGCGAGCCCGAAGGATGATTTCCCACTCCCCCACATTGACGTGTTAGTAGACAATACCGCTCAATATTCTGTGTTTTCCTTCATGGATGGATTCTTTGGGTATAACCAAATCAAAATGGCCCCAGAGGACATGGAGAAAACAACGTTCATAACACCGTGGGGAACATTTTGCTACAAGGTAATGCCCTTTGGATTGAAGAATGCTGGGGCAACCTATCAGCGGGCGATGGTGACTCTCTTTCATGATATGATTCACAAGGAGATCGAAGTCTATGTTGATGACATGATTGCGAAGTCACAGACAGAGGAAGAACACCTGGTAAACCTCCAGAAGTTGTTTGAAAGGTTGAGGAAGTTCAGATTGAGATTGAATCCGAGCAAGTGCACCTTCGGCGTGAGGTCTGGTAAATTGCTGGGATTCATTGTTAGTGAAAGAGGTATTGAGGTCGATCCTGCAAAGATAAGAGCCATACAGGAGATGCCTGAGCCAAGGACAGAGAAAGAGGTTCGTGGGTTCCTGGGGAGGTTGAATTACATTGCCATGTTCATCTCTCATCTGACAGCTACATGTGAACCAATTTTCAAGTTGCTGAGAAAGGATCAAGAGGTCAGATGGAATAAAAATTGTCGAGAGGCGTTTGAAAGGATAAAAACGTATTTGCAAGAACCTCCAGTCCTTATGCCACCGGTGTCTGGGAGACCGTTGATTATGTACCTTACGGTTCTTGAGAATTCGATGGATTGTGTGCTCGGTCAACACGACGAGACGGGTAAGAAAGAACACGCCATTTACTACCTGAGTAAGAAGTTCACTGATTGCGAATCAAGATACTCTATGCTGGAAAAGACATGTTGTGCACTCGCTTGGGCAGCCAAGTGCCTAAGGCAGTATATGTTAAATCACACAACCTTGTTGATTTCGAAGATGGATCCGATTAAGTACGTGTTTGAGAAGCAAGCACTTTCTGGAAGGATAGCCCGTTGGCAGATGGTTTTGACAGAGTACGATATTCAGTATGTTTCTCAGAAGGCCATTAAGGGAAGTGTTCTGTCAGAATATCTTGCTGAACAGCCAGTCAAGAATTATCAGCCTATGAAGTTTGAGTTTCCGGACGAGCATGTTATGTTTCTGAAAATGAAGGATTGTGAAGAGCCTCTGCCTGACGAAGGACCAGAGATTGGGTCTCAGTGGAAGATGATTTTTGATGGGGCTGTCAACTCATATGGTAATGGAATTGGGGCAATCATTACAACCCCGAAGGGTTCTCATATACCTTTCACTGCCCGGTTAGCATTCGTATGTACCAACAACGAGGCGGAGTATGAAGCATGCATCATGGGGTTAGAAGAAGCAATTGATTTAAGAATTAAGAACCTCGATGTATATGGTGATTCCGCGTTGGTAGTTAATCAGATTATAGGTGAATGGGAGACTCGTCAGGCGAACCTGGTGGCTTACAACAACTATGCCAGAAGGTTGTTACCTTTCTTTGATAGGGTGGATTTTCATCATGTGCCCCGAGATGAGAATCAGATGGCTGATGCGTTGGCAACATTGGCATCCATGTATAAGGTGAACCGTTGGAATGAAACTCCATCGATTAGAATCATGCGTCTGGACAGACCAGCTTTTGTGTTTGCAATTGAAGATGTGTCAGATGGCAAGCCGTGGTATCATGATATTAAGGTTTTTCTGAAGAGACAAGAGTATCCAGAGGGTGCCTCCACCAAAGATAAGAAGACTCTGAGAAGGCTGGCAGGGAACTTCTTTCTGAACAAGGATGATGTGTTATATAAGAGGAACTTCGATATGGTCTTGCTACGTTGTGTTGATGAACACGAGGCAGGCTCATTGATGGAGGAAGTTCACGAGGGTTCTTTCGGTTCTCATTCCAGTGGACACACCATGGTTAGAAAGTTGTTAAGGGCAGGATATTACTGGACGACTATGGAGTCCGATTGTTTCAAGTACGCCCGGAAGTGCCATAAGTGCCAGATTTATGCAGATAAGATGCATGTACCGCCTACGCCTCTAAATGTGTTGTCATCTCCTTGGCCTTTTGCAATGTGGGGCATTGATATGATTGGAAGGATTGAGCCCACTGCTTCCAATGGGCATCATTTCATTTTGGTTGCCATTGACTATTTCACGAAGTGGGTGGAGGCAGCCTCATACGCCAACGTCACCAAGCAAGTGGTAGCCCGGTTTATAAAGAAGGATATCATCTGTCGTTATGGGGTCCCGGAAAGAATCATTACCGATAATGGCTCAAATTTGAACAATAAGATGATGAAGGAACTATGTCAGAGTTTCAAGATCGAGCATCGCAATTCTTCTCCGTATCGTCCAAAGATGAATGGGGCTGTTGAGGCAGCAAATAAGAATATCAAGAAGATTGTACAGAAGATGGTGGTAACATATAAAGACTGGCATGAGATGCTACCTTATGCTCTACATGGTTATCGTACCTTGGTGCGTACGTCAATTGGGGCAACCCCTTTCTCATTGGTATATGGTATGGAAGCAGTTTTACCCCTAGAGGCCGAGATACCGTCTTTGAGAGTTCTGGCAGATGTGAAGCTTGATGAAGCTGAATGGGTACGCCCCAGGTTGGATCAGTTGAACCTTATTGAAGAAAAGAGATTGGCAGCCATCGCACATGGTCGGTTGTATCAGAGCAGGATGAAGCACGCCTTTGACCAGAAAGTGCGTCCTCGGAGTTTTCAGACAGGCGAATTGGTTTTGAAAAGGATCCTTCCTCCTCAGACAGATCACAGGGGCAAATGGACTCCAAACTACGAAGGGCCGTATGTAGTCAGAAAGGTTTTCTCTGGTGGAGCCTTACTACTTTCAACTATGGACGGCGAAGATTTTACATCCCCTGTGAACGCAAACATAGTCAAAAAATACTTCGCATAAAAGAGACCCGCTGGACATAAAAAGAAAATCGAGGCAAAAAAGGGGCATCCCGGCGAGCCATAAAAAGGAAAAGGTTCGGGCAAAAGTTAGGGATAAAATGTAAAAAGAAATGTGTACACTCGCAAAGTTGAAAATCTGAAAAGGCGACTTTGGAAAAAATGGGTATCCCGGTGGATTGAAAACCCGAAAAGGGCGATCCAGGAAAAAGTTAAGGATTTATAAGCGAAAGGCTACGGTATGCGTTCGATCTATGAACATTCTCGATACCTGGAAGTTCTGAAAGAAAGGAATCAGTACAGTTAGTCTCTTCAAAGGTCAAGACATTTATGGATAAGAAAGACATATGGGTCATAGCTGAGTCAAACCATGGTGGATATCTGTTCCCCACATTGCCGACATGTGTATTTTCTTTTTTGCTTTTGCGCAATTACCTCTTTTTAGGAATTGCTTCCTATTGTAAATGCCTATTTACAGGCCACTCTTCAATAAAATATTCATTTCACTCAAAGAGCTTTCCATTGTTTGTTTTACTTTTACTTTTACTGTCTTGTTTGCAAAAAACGTCTTATATTTTTGATAAACATTGCATATGAAATTTCGAGCTTTGCGGAGCATAACGAAAAGCAGTAGAAGTTACTTAGGCGTTAACGGGGATAGCCAGGTTATGGCATATTCTTTTGTTGTTATTTGACTTGCAGGGCAACAGGATTGTACTTCCCAACAGGTTGCTCTCCCCAGCATTGAGATTGCTCCTTCCCCAGCAGGACAAGCTTTCCTCAGCAGAGCAGACTTCCCCCAGCAGGAGACGTGGGAGGTGTTTTCTTCGGATCAAGGTGTTATTTCCCCACAGAATCAGGGTGTTCACCCTCCCCATCCAGTCAGGAAGCATGCTCTCACCGACGATGTCATATTCTAATCCCCAGCAAGGTGGGAGTAAAGTCATTCTCCCCAGCAGGCTAAGATCAGCAGTATCCCCAAGAAGGATGGTATTATGGGTTGACATCCCCCAGCAGGTCCCGAGCCCAATTGGTTATCAGCAATCCTCAGCAACAGACTTCCGGTTCCGTCATTGGCGTTCATTCTTAACTCCCCTAGCAGAGGAGAAATCTCAGGTTTTAGATGTTACCTCCAGTGAAAGACAGGTGGGGTCCCCGGTAGTTCTTTCGGGATTTCATCCCCAGCAGAAGTTGTTGATTTGAAAAGTCGATCAGTAGGACACTTCTCAGCAGAGTTCCTAGATTCAGAGGACAATTTATTTTTGTCATCTCCAGATGAATTTGTTTTTTCTCTCCGGCATTTATTTTGCTGGAAAGACCCTTTTGCATATCATAAGCATTCGCATTGCATCCTCAAACGCGTAGCATTTCCATGTCGTATAGAGCATTACGCCATTATTCAAACATTTGCATTCGGAGCATAAGCTAGGTTTGATGCTTTCTTTACCAGTTCTCTTTCTCAGCAGAGATGGTATAACCCAGGAGATTTTGGAGGGATGTGTTCCTCATACTTGTGCTCCCCGGCAGAGTCTTTTATTTAGACTTCTCCTTTCCCCAGCGGAACCATCTTATCTGTGGATCATGGGTCCGTTGTAAGTTTGTCTGGCCTTTCTCTTTTGTGAAATCCCGTTCTTACTTGACATATTTTGTTTGCCAGAGGTGATTTAAACCAGAAGTTTTGTCTCACGTTATCCCTAGTGAAGTCGGCATTTATTTTGCTAGTTTCTCTTTATCAGCAGAGATAGCAATCTTTCGGATATTTCTTTTGTCAGTTTCCCTTTATCAGCAGGGATGGCATTGGTATTGCTAGTTTCTCTTTATCAGCAGAGATAGCAATCTTTCGGATATTTCTTTTGTCAATTTCCCTTTATCAGCAGGGATGGCATTGGTATTGCTAGTTTCTCTTTATCATCAGAGATAGCAATCTTTCGGATATTTCTTTTGTTAGTTTCCCTTTATCAGTAGGGATGGCATTGGTTTTGCTAGTTTCTCTTTATCAGCAGAGATAGCAATCTTTCGGATATTTCTATTGTCAGTTTCCCTTTATCAGCATGGATGACATTCGTGTTGCTAGTTTCTCTTTATCAGCAGAGATAGTAACCTTTCGGATATTTCTTTTGTCAGTTTCCCTTTATCAGCAGGGACGACATTCGTGTTGCTAGTTTCTCTTTATCAGCAGAGATAGCAATCTTTCGGAGATTTCTTTTGTCAGTTTCCCTTTATCAGCAGGGATGGCATTTTGCTAGCAGAGATAGCATTCTTTTGGAGAATTTCTTTCGTCAGTTTCCCTTTATCAGCAGGGATGGCATTTGTTTTGCTAGTTTCTCTTTATCAGCAGAGATAGCAATCTTTTGGAGATTTTCTTTCGTCAGTTTCCCTTTATCAGCAGGGATGGCATTTGTTTTGCTAGTTTCTCTTTATCAGCAGAGATAGCAATCTTTTGAAGATTTTCTGTTGTCAGTTTCCCTTTATCAGCAGGGATGGCATTTGTTTTGCAAGTTTCTCTTTATCAGCAGAGATAGCAAGCTTTGAAGATATTCTTTTGTCAGTGTCCCTTTATCAGCAGGGATGGTATTTATTTCGCTAGTTTCTCTTTATCAGCAGGGATAGCAATCTTTTGGAGATTTCTTTCGTCAGTTCCCTTTATCATCAAGGATGGCAGTTTATTTTGCTAGTTCTCTTTGCCAGTAGGGATAGCGATCTTTTGGAGATTCTTTTCGTCAGTTCCCTTTACCAGCAGGGATGACATATTTCGAGATTCCTTTGTCAGTTCTCTTTATCAGCAGAGATGACGTAACTTGGGAGATTTTGTTTCACTTTTCCGTATTGTGACAGTACAACATTTATGGCTAATTCTCCAGTAGAGGATTGCAAATTTTTGGGTTCTTTGGTATTCAATCTCCGTGCATCCTGATTGTCTAAAAGCCGTCGCTATCATACCTTCAAGACCAAGTTGATTGAATAGGGGCAATTGTTGCACCCCAAAATTTGCCCTCCTTACTTTATTACTAACTGGCTTATGTTGCATTGCATTTTGCATTATCATGTGTGCATATCATTGGTTCTTAGCATGGGGTCAAGGTGCCTAAGGCAGTGCTTCAGAGGGTCAAGCAAGAGTCCTGGTATTGTCCAAGAGAGCTCAGGTGGATCATCCTCTCCTAACCAGTGCATAGATTAGGGTTTTGAGATTCTTGGGTTTATTGCTCCAAAGGGCAAGCTCCTTGGGTTTTTACCATCACCAAATGGCATATCTTATCTTTGTTGGAGAGGATACACATCATATTCAGAGGAATTTGGATTTGGAGACTGTGTTATTTCCTCCTAGACCGAGGGTACCAAAATTAGGGTTTGCTACAAAGGAAGTTTATTTCTGATTTTTTAGGCAAGACTTGATTCTAAGGTATTCCTTGGGTCCCTAAGTATCTATGAATGGGAGGCTGTCCATCAGTTTGATTCAGGAGAGGTTCAATTGGCCAATGGATTGGGAATCAGGAGAATTTGGGGAAAAGTCAACAGTGAAAGGAGAAAAGTCAAGTGTGGGATTTTGAGGTTCTCTTCTAGGTTTTCAAGGTCTCACATCCTCACATGGTCTCCAGGGGTTAAGTTTATACATATTTATCAGGAATCAGGAGTTGGTGCAAAGTTTCTAAATTTGGAAAGTGACCTATAATGAAAAGTTTTCATTTTTGGCAAGTTTCTACACTGCATTCAACTTGACTTTTCATCATCAAGAAAGCTTCAAATGAATTTTTCTCCAACATTAAAGTTGAAGATCTTTTTCTCCTCTTTAAAACAAGTAGTAGTGGGTCTCCATATCATATGTGAAACTCAACTTATGGTCTAAAGAAGGCAAAGTGGGTTTTAGGGTTTTTCATGGTTCCATTTTCACAACTTTGGGCATAATGACCTATAATCAATTCCATTGCTTCATGACACATTCTAATATCAAAGGATACTCCTTAAGGGTCATTATAGGCTTTTGAATCAAGTGAATCCAGGGCATGCTTATCACTTATTCTCCATTATTCAAAATTCCCAAATTATTTAAAAGTCATGAATCAAAATGATTTCAAGGCCCAATTCCAATATGGGTGTAATTAGCAATTCAAATGCAAGTGATCTATCATGAAACATTTAAATATCCATGCATGGAAGAGGTGTACTTAACATAATGTGATTTTTCAAAATTTGTCCAAAACTCTTAAAACAAGGAATTGCCCAAGCCCAATTCATATTCAGTGGAAAACCCTAGTCTATATAAGCTCATTCATGCACTGGTTAGGGTTGATTCACGTGCATTTGGAGGAGAACAACAACTTGAACCCTAATTCTTGAATTCATTGGATCTCTAAATCTACAAGGAGTTTCTTCAAAGTTCTTCCACAAACCTTCTCCTGGTGATTTCTAGAACACAACCCAACCACCATTCGCAGCCAAAAGCAAGGATTAGAGGTGCACCATCTCAGGTTGGTGGATTTTTTCGTGCACCTAAAACTCCCCTTTTTTTATGTCTATATTGTTGTGTGATTGTCACTGATCATCCTGATATAATTTGTTTGATGTTTGGACGTATGTATTGATTGTTCTAAGTGTTTAAAGTTTTGAGCCATAACAATATTTCATGCGTTTTTTGTTGTGTGCTAATGGTTTGGAATTTTTGATAGCATATTCGTAATCCTTGCGAAAATCTGGTCGGAATGGTATATGGGTTCGTGTTTTCTGGGCAAGTTTTAATTTGCAGGTGAAGCAAAGGGGCGGCCGGAGCTAGGGCTCCGGCGACTGTGGCGGTCCGGCGAGGGGAAGGAGCCCCAACGAAGAAGATGAAATCGTGACCGTCCATGGTCACGATCCAACGGCCCATGCTTTGCCACCTCGTTTTCTTTTTTATTTTTTTTCTGAGTTTTGTTTAATGATTACATGTTATTTACCTCACCGTAGCTATCGTGCACGTCCAACCATATTTTCCTATTTTAATTACTTTCTATTGCATTGACCAATTCTGGTGCGTTTGATGCATCAAACGGTCCTTATCACGACAGCACATTAAAAAGCACATGTGCCAGACACATGGCATTCCAAGGTATGCTGAGGGATTACGCACGCACGTGTGTTTTGTTACTAGGGTGTGGATGAGATCTGAGCCATTCATCAGGTCTATTTGATGACTATGTTGACTTCCAGATAAGCGTCAGATGTATCCAGTGGTTGGTATGAAGTCAACTGGTTTACTGGTCCCATGGTGTTCTTTTATTTTATTTTATTTTTTCTGAATAATTGGTTGGACCGGGCTCGCTATTGACACCGCCACTCTTCAGCCCATATCATTTCCAATGCAATTTTTTTTACTCAATGCACCCCCTGCAGCTTTATTTCATCTTATTTTATTTAATTCATTGCATTTTCATATTTAATTTTTTAAATACATTCTTGCATCTAAAAATCATCATAAAATTCATGCATCATTTTCATCATTTTATAAAATTTTACAAATTTTATTTTTATTTTTATTTTAATTTTTTATCATCTAAATTAGTTATTTAGTCAATTTTCTTTTTGAATTATCCATATAATGTATACCTAATTTGTTTATTTTATTTCTCTGCATCCATAAAATATTTTTAATCCGTTCTTTTTGAATTTGTTAGATAGCATTCTATAGTGCATTAAAATATTTTTATATCATTTTTAATTATTATTTCATATTGCATTCTGGTCCTCTTTCTTGCACATTGAATCCTACTTCTCACCTGAGCTTGGCCTGATTATTTGAATTACTAACATCTTGATTTTTTGCAGGGATTTTTGGTATTTGGTTTGTCTCTGATTGGGAAATATTGTTATTTAATTTGGGAATTTTAGAAAGCTATTTCTCTAATTATTTGATTTGCTTTCACTTGAGATCTGCTTATATGTGTATTTTTTATCATGCCTAAGTCCTTGTTTGAAAGGCACTTGTGCCATTTGCTTTGGGGTTGTTCCTTTGATTTCTGAATTCATGTTTGGATCATTATCACTATTGTTTGCCCTTGTTTGATTTTCACTTGCCTTGATATTATTTATGTCCGTTTCGTACTAACCTTTTATGCAGGGACTAAGGTAAGTTCTTTAAGGGTATGGATAAGTATCCATGGTTACCCTTACTCTTTCCTTCTCTCATCTTTTTCCTTTAGGATTTAGGTTGTCGTCAAACCTCACTAACCTAGGTCACCCATGCGTGATAACTTTAGGATCTATAGTCCCCCTTTAGAGTTACCCTTGTGTCTTCTCTCTTCTCATCTCAAATTTTTTGAAAACACTTAATAAGGATAAATTGTATTGCGCACGAGCCTTAAGCGTGGGGAATGAGAAATGAGGGGCTTCCTCTCATCTTTCTAGAGTGCTTAGCGAGCGTCCTGTCTTGGGACGATGCGTTAAGTATTCGCCCCTGTGTCCTGGACTTTGGTGCAATGCAATTTAGGAACTAACTTAAGCCACTTCTGTCCTAAAAAACACAAACCAACTTCAAACCTTTTTGTCCTTCGGGATTTCCAAACTTAAAGGCTACTTTCAAAAAGGGCACGTTACTTTCCGTCTGAGAAGCAAATAGGCATCGACCCTAACTGCTGGACGCGAACTTAACGTCGCTCATAAAAAACACAAAAAGAACTTGGTCCGAACTACGTTGACTCTGAATTCCCCATTGCACAAAGGGGGTACGTAGGCCTAGGACGTCGACGTCCTACCGAGTCTGTCTTAGCTTTTCCCTCCCCCGTCTTAGCACAACCCTAGATGATAGGATAACTCACCCTTAGAATAGACAACAAGCGTGGATCCCATCGAGTACGATGGACGCGTGGGGTGCTAGCACCTTCCCCTCGCATAACCGACTCCCGAACCCAGGCTATGGTTACGATGGCCATTCCTTTCCCTCTTCCTCAGGTTTATGCGGTGTTCCCTTTCCCTCTCTTGGGATAAATTTACACGGCTGGCGACTCTATTTTTCCGCGCCACTCTCGCGTTTGTACCTGGATGAAAATCCTGGAAGCGACAACAGTTTGTGGAGAAGAAGACATTATGATAAGCCATCTATCTACTTTCAAATATGTGGAGGTAGATGGCGAAATACAGGAAACGTTATGTCAGGCTTTTGAAGCGGTAAAAGTTCATGAGGAAAGTCCCAAGGAGGCTAGGCCATCTGAAGTGGTTAAGCAGCCTACAGTGGTAGATCAGCCGGAGATCTCAATGTCTTCCTTCAAGGATGCTCGGGCTGTAGTTGAAGCTGGAGGCTCACAAAAATGGGGTCAGGTCATTGAGGTTCAGAAGAAGCAAGATACTTATGGGCTGGGTTACAAGCCACCCAGGCGTCCTGAAGAGCCTCCGAAGTTTTACGGTCTGGTTCGTTTTACCAGTGCTGGGGTATTCTTTGATAGATTCAATGCTATTGAGGAGGATGGGGACAGCGATTGTGACATGGATAATTGGATCCGCCCCTGCATACCTGGTCAAAGCCCATGCAACTAGTCATCAGAGAAGATCATCCAAGTGACTGACCCAGAGTAATTGTCTCTATTTTTCTACTATACTTGATCCTACGTTCTGCCCAAGACGTAGTGATTCTTGTTTGTAGGGCTTGAACATTTTGTAGGCTTTTCTTTGTCAATAATAAAGGACTTTTCGCATTCAAATATTTCTGATCCCTGTTTTTCTGTTTTTATTTTGTGCATAAAATCACATCAAAATGGCAATGTCTTTTGTTTGTTGCATACATAATAAAACATGAATCATCTATCATGCAGGTTACCTTGTTCAGATTCCACCCCTCATGATTCAGTTATGGCTCGGTATGATTTTGATAATCCCATATATCAGGCTGAAGAAAAGGCTGAGGAAGACTGTGACCTACCCGAGGAATTGGCCAGACTGCTAAAGCAGGAGGAAAGGGTCATCGTGCCTCATCAGGAGGAGATTGAGATTGTTAATTTGGGAACCGAGGATGCGAAGAAAGAGGTAAAGATTGGGGCTGCTTTGGAAGACAGTGTAAAGGGAAGATTGATTAAAATGCTTTGAAAGTATGTAGATATCTTCGCCTGGTCTTACCAAGACATGCCCGGGCTTGACACTGACATCGTGGTACACTGTTTGCCGCTCAAAGAGGGGTGTACTCCGGTTAAGCAGAAGTTGAGGAGAACGAAACCTGAAATGTCTGTCAAAATTAAAGAAGAGGTTCAGAAACAGATAGATGCTGGATTTCTGGATGTGACAAGTTATCCTCCGTGGGTCGCTAACATTGTGCCTGTACCTAAGAAAGACGGAAAGGTCAGGATGTGCGTTGATTACAGAGATCTGAATAGAGCAAGCCTGAAAGATGATTTCCCGCTCCCTCACATCGACGTGTTAGTGGACAACACTGCTCAATATTCTGTGTTTTCCTTCATGGATGGTTTCTCTGGGTATAACCAAATCAAAATGGTCCCAGAGGACATGGAGAAAACAACGTTCATAACACCATGGGGAACATTCTGTTACAAAGTGATGCCCTTTGGATTCAAAAATGATGGGGCAACTTATCAGCGAGCAATTGTGACTCTCTTTCATGATATGATTCACTAAGAGATCAAAGTATATGTTGATGACATGATTGCGAAGTCACAAACGAAGGAAGAGCATCTGGTAAATCTTCAGAAGTTATTTGAAAGGTTGATAAAGTTCAGACTGAGGTTGAATCCGAACAAGTGCACCTTCGGGGTAAGATCTGGAAAATTACTGGGGTTTATTGTCAGCGAAAGAGGTATCAAGGTTGATCCTGCTAAAGTGAAAGCTATACAAGAGATGCCTGAGCCAAGAACAAAAAAAGAGGTTCGTGGTTTCCTGGGGAGGTTGAACTACATTGCTAGATTCATCTCTCATCTTACAGCCACTTGTGAACCAATATTCAAATTGTTAAGAAAAGATCAGGCGGTCAGGTGGAATGAAAATTGTCAAAAGGCGTTTGAAAAATAAAAGAGTATTTGCAGGAACCTCCGGTCCTTATGCCACCAGTGCCAGGAAGGCCATTGATTATGTATCTTACGGTTCTTGAGAATTCAATGGGGTGTGTGCTCGGTCAACACGACGAGTCAGGTAGAAAAGAGCATGCCATATACTACCTGAGTAAAAAATTCACTGATTGTGAGTCAAGGTACTCAATGCTGGAAAAAACATGTTGTGCACTCGCTTGGGAAGCTAAGCGTTTGAGGCAGTATATGTTAAACCACACAACCCTCTTAATTTCGAAGATGGATCTGATCAAGTATGTGTTTGAAAAGCAGGCGCTTTCTGGAAGAATAGCCCATTGGCAGATGGTTCTGACAAAATACGATATTCAATATGTTTCCCAAAAAGCCAATAAGGGAAGTGTTTTGTCAGAATATCTTGTTGAACAACCAATTGAGGATTATCAACCGATGAAGTTTGAATTTCCTGATGAGCATATTATGTATCTGAAGATGAAAGACTGTGAAGAGCCTTTGCATGATGAATGACCTGAAATTGGATCCCAGTCGAAGCTAGTCTTTAATTGGGCTGTCAACTATATAGTAACAGAATCGGGGCAGTCATTACGACTCCACAAGGCTCTCATATACCCTTCACTGCCCGATTGGCGTTCATATGCACCAATAATGAGGCGGAGTATGAAGCGTGCATCATGGGGTTAGAAGAAGCAATTGATTTGAGAATCAAGAACCTAGATGTTTATGGTGACTCCGCGTTGGTGGTTAATCAGATTACAGGAGGATGGGAAACTCGTCAAGCGAATTTGGTGCCTTATAACAACTATGCCAGAAGGTTGTTACCTTTCTTTGATAGAGTCGATTTCCATCATATACCCCGGTTAGAGAATCAGATGGAAGATGCGTTGGCAACATTATCTTCGATGTATCAGGTGAACCGTTGGAATGAAACTCCCTCGATCAGAATCATGCGTCTGGATAGACCCGCTTTTGTGTTTACAGTTGAAGGGGTATCAGACGGCAAACCTTGGTATCATGATATTAAGGTCTTTCTGAAGAGTCAAGAGTATCCAGTTGACGCGTCCACCAAAGATAAGAAAACTCTGAGGAGGCTGGCGGGAAATTTCTTTTTGAACAAAGATGATGTACTGTACAAGAGAAACTTTGACATGGTCCTGCTACGTTGTGTTGATGAACATAAGGCAGGCTTGTTAATGGAAGAGGTTCATGAAGGTTCCTTCGGTACCCATGCCAATGGGCATGCTATGGCTAGAAAGTTGTTGAGAGCGGGGTATTATTGGATGACTATGGAGTCTGATTGTTTCAAATACGCCAGGAAATGTCATAAGTGCCAGATTTATGCTGATAAAGTGCACGTGCCACCTACTCCTCTGAATGTGTTGTCGTCACCTTAGCCCTTTGCTATGTCGGGCATTGATATGATCGGGAGAATTGAGCCGACTGCTTCCAATGGGAATTGTTTCATCTTGGTTGCCATTAATTACTTCACGAAGTGGGTGGAAGCAACCTCATATGCCAACGTTACCAAACAAGTGGTAGCCCGATTTATCAAGAAGGACATCATCTGCCGGTATTGAGTCCCGGAGAGAATCATTACTGATAATGGTTCAAATTTGAATAACAATATGATGAAGGAGCTATGTCAGAGCTTCAAGATTGAACATCACAAGTCTTCTCCCTATCGCCCGAAGATGAATGGGGCTGTTGAAGCGGCAAATAAGAATATCAAGAAGATTGTGTAGAAAATGGTAGTAACATATAAAGACTGGCATGAGATGTTGCCTTATGCTTTACACGGTTATCGTACTTCAGTGCGCACATCAACTGGGGCAACTCCTTTCTCATTGGTATATGGTATGGAAGCGGTTCTACCAGTAGAGGTAAAGATTCCTTCTTTGAGAATTCTGGTAGATGTGAAGCTTGATGAAGCCGAATGGGTGCGTTCTAGATTGAATCAGCTGAACCTTATTGAAGAGAAGAGATTGGCAGCCATTGCACATGGCCGGTTATATCAGAGCAGGATGAAGAAAGCCTTTGATCAGAAAGTGCGTCCTCGGTGTTTTCAAGCTGGTGAATTAGTTTTGAAAAGGATCCTTCCTCCTCAAACAGATCACAGGGGAAAATGGACTCCAAATTACGAAGGGCGATCCAGGCACAAGTTAGTGATTTGAGAGCAAGAAGCTACGATCTGCGTTCGATCTGTGAACACTTTTGATACATGGGAATCTTGAAGGAAAGGAATTGGCCCAGTCAGCCTCTTCGGAGGTCAAGGCATCTGCGAATAAACGAGTCATATCAGTCCATAGCTGAATTGAATCATGGTGGATATCTGTTCCCCACATTGCCGACATGTGTATTTTCTTTTACTTTTTGCGCAATTACCTATTTTCAGGAATTGCCTCCGGATATTTTTGATAAGACATTGCATGCGAAAATGTTAACCTCTGTGAAGCATATTTGAAAACAGTGGAAATTGCTCATGAAATAGTCATTAGGATGATAGTCTAGATAGCCATTTTGCGTTGTCTATTGACTTTGTTTGCAGGGTAGCAGGATTTCTCCCCAGTAGGGTTACTCTCCTCAGCATCTGAAAGATCAACATCCTCAGCAGAGCTTACTCTCCCTTGTAAGCGTACAGAGGATTGTGTCCCCAACAGAAGTCATGGTTGATCTATTGTTCCCTAGCAAGCAGACATAGGTGGATTGCTTCGAGGTAGATGTTGTGGCATTTTCAACAGAGGATATGTTGGTTGTCTCTGATTAAGATTTTATCATCCCCACAGAGTCTGGTATTTATTTACCTCCGTAGGACAGGAAATGTTGGTTTCACTAACAGCTGTGTGTTCTAATCCCCAGCAGGGTAAGGTGAATCTTTTCCTCAGTAGAAATTACCTTCTCCAGGCAGAATACAGAGGCTTACTTCCCTAGCTATAGTGGTGGTTGGTCCTTTACTCTCTTAGCAAGTAGCCAGAAGTTGATACTTTTGCATCCCCAGCAAGAGACTGATGGAACATTTTCCTCTGATAAAGATGTTATTTCCCCACAGAGTCTGAACCCCTATTTTCTCAGCTAGTTAGGAAATGTTTTCTCACCAACAATGGTTTGGTCTGATCCCCAGCGGAGGTTTAAGCTTGGTGGTATCCCTTAGCAGAGTTGATGTTGTCAATCACCATTCTCCAAGCAGATTGCTAGTAATGGCAGATACTCCCCAGCAGGCAAGAGCATCTCCCAGCGGCAAGTTGAGTTCGGTAATATCCCCAAGTAGGTTCAGAGTTATTGACTTGTTTCCCCAAGCAGAGTTTGGTCGTGATCTTCACAGTGGTTTGTTCTACGGCAGTTGGTATCCCCCAGCAGGTCTTAAGTCCAATTGATATTGGCATTCTTCAAATCCAAGTTTGAGGTTTACCTTCGGTAGAAGTCATTGGTAATCCCCAGCGGAGAGCATTTCTCTTTGTGTTCCATCTTCAATATTCTTTTTCATCCATCCCCAATCGAGTGGATAATCTCTCGGAGTTTTCATCTCCCGTAGAGTTTGTGATTAATGTCTTCCTCAGCAGAGTGGAGTCTTTCTCATCAGGGTCTCTTATTTCAGAGGACAATTTAGTTTGTCATCCCCGGTGGAGTTGCCTTCGTCTTCAGCATTTATTTTGCTGAAGCGCTTCTTTTGCATTGCATAAACATTCTTTCATGGTATCCTCCCAAACGCGTAGCATTTCCTTTTCGCATGGAGCATTACGCCATAGAAAAATTCAAACATGTGCATTCGAAGCATAAGCCAGGTTTGATTTCTTTTGCCAGTCTCTTTCCCCAGCAAAAAGTGATGTAACTCAGGAGATGCTGTTTAACATTACACAACAACCAGTGGATTCGTCTTTCCTATTCCTTCATATACTCCCCTACAGAGTTGTCTGTCTAGATTTCTCTTTTCCCCAACAGAGTCATTTTTGTAGATCTGTTGATTCTACTAATCTTTGGGTAGCCCGTCTGTGGCCGATCTTCCTTTTTGAGTTCGTCTGTGGCCGTCCTCGTTTTACCTTTTGTTGGGTAGCCCGTCTGTGGCCGGTCTTCCTTTTCGAGTTCGTCTGCGGCCATCCTCGTATTCTTTTGTTGGGTAACCCGTCTTTGGCTGGTCTTCCTTTTCGAGTTCGTCTGCGGTCGTCCTCGTTTTATCTTTTGCTGGGTAGCCCGTCTGTGGACGGTCTTCCTTTTCGAGTTCGTCTACGGCCGTCCTCATTTTATCTTTTGTTGGGTAGCCCGTCTGTGGCCAGTCTTCCTTTTCGAGTTCGTCTGCGGCCATCCTTGTTTTATATTTTATTGGGTAGCCCGTCTGTGGCCGGTCTTCCTTTTCGAGTTCGTCTGCGGCCGTCCTCGTTTTATCTTTTGTTGGGTAGCCCGTCTGTGGCTGCTCTTCCTTTTCGAGTTCGTCTACGACCGTCCTCGTTTTTTCTTTTGTTAGGTAGCCCGTCTATGGCTGATCTTCCTTTTTGAGTTCGTATGCGACCGTCCTCATTTTATCTTTTGTTGGGTAGCCCGTCTGTGGTCGGTCTTCCTTTTCAAGTTCGTCTGCGGCCATCCTTGTTTTATCTTTTGTTGGGTAGCCCGTCTGTGGCCGGTCTTCCTTTTCGATTTCGTCTACGGCCGTCCTCGTTTTATCTATTGTTGGGTGGCTCGTCTGTGGCGGTCTTCCTTTTCGAGTTCTTCTGCGGCCGTCCTCATTTTCCTTTGTTGGGTAGCCCGTCTGTGGCCGGTCTTCCTTTTCAAGTTTGTCCACGGCCGTCATCGTTTTATCTTTTGTTGGGTAGCCCGTCTGTGACCGGTCTTCCTTTTCGAGTTCGTCTGCGGCCGTCCTCGTTTTCTTTTGTTAGGTAGCCCGTCTGTGGCCGATCTTCCTTTTCGAGTTCGTCTACGGTCGTCCTCATTTTCCTTTGTTGGGTAGCCCGTCTATGGCCGGTCTTCCTTTTCGAGTTTGTCTGCGGCCGCCCTCGTTTTCTTTTGTTGGGTAGCCCGTCTGTGGTCGGTCTTCCTTTTCGAGTTCTTCTGCGGCCGTCCTCGTTTTCCTTTGTTGGGTAGCCCGTCTGTGGTCGGTCTTCCTTTTCCAGTTCGTCTGCAATCGTCCTCGTTTTACATTTTGTTGTGTAGCCCGTCTGTGGCCGGTCTTCCTTTTTGAGTTTGTCTGCGGCCGTCCTTGTTTTCTTTTGTTGGGTAGCCCGTTTGTGGCCGGTCTTCCTTTTCGAGTTCGTCTACGGCCGTCCTCGTTTTCCTTTGTTGGGTAGCCCATCTATGGCCGGTCTTCCGTTTCGAGTTAGTCTGCGGCCGTCCTCGTTTTACCTTTTGTTGTGTAGCCCGTCTATGGCCGGTCTTCCTTTTCGAGGTCGTCTGCGGCCGTCCTCGTAAACAACTCTATTTCGTTATCCCCACAGTTTGAAAATTTCCAGGTTATTTTAGTATTCAATCTCCATGTATCTCGATTGTCTGGAAATCTTCGCTTCCATACCCTCAGATCCAAGAAGCATGGATAGGGGCAGCTGTAACACCTCAAAATTTGCCCTCTTACTTTTAGCTTTTACTGGCTTATGTTGCATTGCATTTTGGCATAATCATCATTTGCATTTCATTGGTTCTTTGGCAGGGGATCAGGGTGTCTAAACCAAATCCAAGGAGCCTTGAGCCTCAAGGGGTCTTAATTGGTCATCACCTCATCATATGATCAAGCTTGACAAGAGAATGCAAGGGAATCACCATCCTAACCAGTGCAAAACTAGGGTTTTGGAATTCTTTAGTATAATGCACCAAGGGGAAATATCCTTGAACTTTTATCACCTCCAAATGTCATATCTCATCTTTGTTAGAAAGGATATACATCATATTCAGAAGAATTTGGATTTGGAGGATGTGTTATTTTCTCCTAGACTGAGGGTTTAAAACTAGGGTTTGCCATAAAATCAGTTTCTTTTTTATTTCTTGGGCAAGACTTGATCTCATGGTATTCTACATGTCCTCAAGGGTCTATGGATGAAGAATGGTCCATCAATTTGATTTGGAAGGGTTTCAATTGACTAAATGATTGAGAATTAGGAAATTTGGGGAAAAGTCAACTGTGCAGAGGAAAAAGTCAACCCTTGACTTTTTGAAGTCAAATCCATGTTCCTCATGTCAAACATGATCGTTGGAGAGAGTTTGGTCAAGAAATAATGAAAGAATCATCAAAAATCAAAAAATGTGAAAAGCTTCCAAAAATAGAAATTAGGGTTTCCTAATTTGGTAAGTTTTGTCAAGTGGAAGAGCTCACTTTGGGGATTTCTTTCTCCATGATCCAAGAGTCAAATGGAAGGGCTAGGGAAGCCTATCAAAAGTTCACATTTCAAGCTTCAAATTTATACCAAGAACTTTTCCATTGGGTTAAAATTGAGGGAGTTATGGTTGTTCAAAGTTGGAGGCTTGTAAGGCATTTTGGGCAAGGCAGGCAGGTCACGCACGTGTTGGCTCGGAGTAATTTCGTCAAACATCTTGTGTGCATGTAGGGTCCAAGTTCAAAGGCCAATTACTTTATGCTAGAGGCTTCAAATGGAAAAGTGTCCAACATGAAAGTTGTTTCTCTCAATCTCCTCTACAACATTGATGTTGGAAGTTTTTTCACTTGATCAAGGTACAAGGAGATGTAGTGGATCAAAGTAGTGATCTCAGCTTGATCCATTTCACAAGCACATGGATGGGCACGAGGGCAACATGACTTGCCAAAATTCAGTTGCAATGAGGGAACTTTGTCATCATTTTTGAGTAACTTGTGAGCTTCTTTTTCAATTGCTTTCAACATAAACATGGTTCCCTACCATGAGATCTTTCTAACTAACCCATTATCTTAGAATTTCATCCATGGATCAATGATATATTTCGTTCAAAAATCCTTACCATGAAGGTGTGTTTGTTTCGTTCCAATCCAAGAAATATATTACATTGATTGTATATGTTTCTTGTTCATTATAGACATGCATGCTATTACATTGCCCTTTTAAGCCATGCAACATTCTTACACGCATACACCCATGTACTCACTTTTTCCTTATTTGTCCAAGCAAGAGAGAGAGGAAACTTGGAGAGTAAGCTTTTGCTGCTGCAAACTCAGTGAAATACATCATCACCATCCATTTAAAGCTACACCATAACATAACATACTCCCTCCTCACTCCATCAAAGTAACACAACCCGAGCTCACCACCACTCAAGTTCAAATTCTCATTTCACCTTCATGTTTAATTTTTCACTACCACCATAAGCTCATGAATCCTCCCTCACCATAGCAAAATCTCAACTCGTGTCATAACAAACTTCAACTCAGTTTGTTAACTCATTAACTCATTTAACTGACTCAACTAACCTTAGTTCTAACTGTCAACTAGGACAGTTAGAAATTAACCTCAGATATAAAAGCAATCCTAACAGAATTCCAAGTTCATTCTACACATTCTCATTTTACACCACAAAAGCTTCAAAAAATTTCTCTCTCTCGAGGCTCTCACTACACTGCGTTTTCCTTCAATCTTCAGCAATAATCATCACTCTTTGAATGCAAATGAAGAAGCAATAGGTTGTGTAGCACCTGATTCAACTTCTTCTTTAAGGTTCTCCGGTTGAATTTCAAGGGATTCAAAGCTTCTTATTGCCTTTATTTGGCCAAGAACAACTCTAATAATAAAGTGCATCACCTCTGGTTTTCTGGTAATAGAAGATTCAGCAAGTTCAGGTTCATACACTTCAAACTTTTCCTTCCAATTTTTCCTTGATTTCTACTTGTTTCGTGTGTGGTTGAGCTTAATAGAAGCAATGTAGATCTCCGGCTAGTTGATAGGCACCTTAGGTGCTTAGTTGAAAATCCTAGGGCTAAATGTTTTGATTCGATTTGCATTATGTGTGAACTTTCTATGAATTTCATTGGTGGATTCGTGATCTACGTGGAAAGACGAAGAGAATGGCGTATGGTTTGGAGATTTCTGTGGGGTTTGGAGAATGCTCACAGTGGAGACTCACCGAAGAAGACGACCGGAGTCTTCTCCGGCCACCTGAGTTGTTGGACTCATCTGAACCCTAGTTGCTTCTCAGATTAAAACACAGTCATCCGATCGTTTTAATCCAATGCACCAGAACGTGCCAACACATAAATGAGACACCCTCCCATGCACGTGCGCATTTTTCTCAATGTTTTTAAATTATTTGATCATGTGTGTGTCTTCCATGCTAGTTATCATGTGCGCATTGTTTAGTTCACTCGTTCGTGTTACTTTTTTTGATGATCAATGTTTGACTCATCCAATGGCTATAGCTGAGTCAACGGTTGACTGATCCACATGGTATGGACTTCATCTGAGAGCGTGTTTTTTGGGTTGGGATGGATTTGCTTTTCGCACCTCCTTGTTTTGGCCCCCAATGCTTCTGAACTGGGTTTTTTACTCACGCTACACTCCCTGACCCTTTCCTTTTGTTTTTTTATTTTCTTTTGCATTTGTTTTCATTTTTAATTTTTAAAATTACTTTGAAGCATTCAAAAATTCCCAAATAATTCTCCATTGATCTTTACACATTTAAATAGTTTTTAATGAATTTTATTTCTGTTTTTATCATTTTTTTATATTAATTTGGTATTTTCTTTTGAATTTCTTTTTAGAGCTTCCTAATTGTGATGCATGCTTCATTTCCATTTTATTTGGCATAGTTCCCTTATGAAGTTTTTTCCCATACTTGAATCAAACTTGTGTGACATAATGAGGATCTAATGTGATTTTTCATGGCATTTTAGAAGTAATATTTCATATGCATTTATCAACATCTTTGTGCACTATCATTGTGTGCACATTGTGAATTTGTGAGCCATTGTTAAAGGTGATTACATTTGAATTTGGACCTATAATTTTGAGATTGAGCTGCCTACTGTTTGGATACCATGTGATTTGGTTTGTGCATTTTTGTCATCATTGGTTTAGGTTCTTTGAATTGTTTGATCACATGTATACTTATGTGCTTCCTTATGAGTATTTGCTAGGGTTTTAGGTTGCATTGTGTTGGATGCCTTGATAAATTTGCTGTTGTCTTTTGATATGTGTTGATAGAAACAATATAGGTCATGTATGCCAAGTTATAGGTCATTCACTTTTCACTTTGACATGTTTTGCAATTGATGTTCATCTTGCATACATTGTTAATGTTGCATTTGTTACTTGTTCTTCTTTGATTTAGTTTGTGTACATCTCATCTTGGTATGCCATTAACATTCATCCTTGTATGTTCCTATATTGTACATGACTCATTTCATCCATTCACATTGGTTTATAACATCATGTTATGTGCATTACAAGTTCATGAACTTTTCAAAGTATGTTTCATCTTGTATAAATTCAAAGTTGTCCACTTCTCTTCTTAACCTCTAATGTGATTTGGATGTGAACCACACTTGTTCATCTATGCATTCCCATGTCATCCTATAACATGTATGATACTGATCCATGTCCATTTGCATTCATAATTGCATTTCACCTTCATTTGTGACTTGTTTTGTAAGTAAACAACATTGTGAATTATTGTGTGACATTGTTCTACTTCTTCCCACTTCTTTTTCTTGAGTTTTCATTCTCATATTATGGAGGATAATTCATGTATACTTAATGACATTTATGAAGCGGTTTTCTACTGGTTGTGGCATTTCATTATGCATTATTGCATGTTTACATCTCTTAAACGTTCATAGTTTATCTTTATTGCATATCATTGCATTCCTTTGAAGTTTGGTGGATTGTTTAGGTATAGATTGATCTTATAAGCTTTTGTAACCATTGGTGGATGTGAGTAGGCTTTGCTACTACCCTAGGTCAGTACCAACCTTTAGGGATCCATTCCTTTTAGGTTTGAGCCTTTAGAAGCTTCTTAGAGTTTTGTTAGAACACTAAGACTTATGTGTTTACTTTCTTCACTTGTACTTCAATATTTGATTTGTTTTGGTACTAACCATTTTGCGTAGGGGCTATGGTAAGTCTTGAGTATGTGGATGCTTATCCATACTCATATCTCTTCCCTCTTATCTCTTTCACTTTGTCTTGTGTGCTTGTGAATAGCATGATATAATGCTTTGTGTGTGCAACTTATCCACACCCTTAGGGATCCTAGCTCAACTTTAATCTTTGATTAAAGTGAGGTAGGATAAGCATTAAGTAGTGTTATCCCTCTCTTCTCTTTAAACTTAGGTTATTAAACCTTGACCTTAGGGCCACTTTTGCATGATAACACTAAGAACAAATTAGATTCCCTTTAGTGTTTTCTTTTCAACTTGAGTCTTCTCTTCTCATCTCATAATCTTTATAAAACACTTAATAAAGGTTAAACGGGTATTTCGCATGAGCCTTATATGTGGGAAGTGAATAATGGGGGGTCTCCCCTCATTCTTCTAGGGTGCTTAGTGTACGTCCTGTTGGGGGACGATACACGACGTATTCGTTCCTATGTTGTAGACTTGGGTGCAATGCAAGTTACAAACAACTTCAAAAATACTTCTGTCTAAAAAACACAAAACAAACTCAAACCTTTTTATCCTTCGGGATCGTTAAGTTCCAAACCTCATTTTCAGAAAAGGGAACGTTACTTCCGTCTCGTTGCAAACAGGCATCGACCCTAACTGCCGGACGCGAACTTAACGTCGCTCATAAAAAACACCGACTTCGTTAAGTCAACTATGACTGCTCTGACTTCCTCTCTCTGGTTAGATTGAGGATACGTAGGCACAAGACGGCGATGTCTTGGCGAGCAACCTTCCCCCCTAGTTTGTGTCCGAACTACGTTGACTCTGATTTTCCCGTTCCCGAGGGAATACGTAGGCCTAGGACTCCGAGGATGTCCTACCGAGTCACTTCTTTTTTCTTTTCTTCTTCATTTCTTCGTTCTTTTCCGTTCTCGTTCCTTCTCCTTTCCAGTAGCAGTGGAGCTCCAGACGACGACACCCTTTGATCGAGACAACAAGCGTGGATCCCATCGAGTACGATGGACGCGTAGGGTGCTAACACCTTCCCTTCGCGTAACCGACTCCCTTACCCGTTTCTCTTGGTCGTGAGACCATGCTTTTCCTTTCCCCCAGGTTTATGAAGTGTTTCCCTTCCCTCTCTTGGGATAAATATACATTGCTGGCGACTCTGTTTCTGCGCCACTTTCGCGTTTGTACTTGGATGAAAATTCCAGGAGCGACACAAACTAGTGGCGACAAACTCCTCTGTGAATCACAAAGTCTGGTATCTTCCTTCTTGGTGTGTCCCCAGAAATAACGCTGATTTTCGGTGGAGTAGGATCATTGGAGTCATTTTCCCATGCAGAGTTGTCATAGGAGAATTCTTTGGTCATATCTTCCATAGTGTTTTCACTTTCAACGTGATCTCCCCAACCAGTTAGCTGGATGTCCTCGAGTATGATACGAGAAGTTTCAGGAGCAGTGTATTTGACTAGGAAGGCGTACTTGCCACTTGGTTGTCCCAAGGTGTCCCATGTTTCTGTGGTAATGGATGAGTCATCTTCCTCATTGACGTTGATTTCAGGAAATGCATAGTTAATGAATTCCTGCCCTACAATCTTTGTGAACTCATCACCGTGGTGCTGGACATCTTTGGAATGTCTTGAGTAATGAATTCCTGCCCAAGTTTTCTGTGTACGGCTTCCAGATAGGCAGGTCATCCAGGGAATCACAATACTTGTAGTTAAAGTTGTCTTTCATTAGAGTGTCTTCCTTTAATGAATTGGGCGGAGCATGGCATCCTTCAGGATCACAATCTCCATAGATCATCCTGACGTCTGATTTGTGAGAACACGATTTGGTTCTACAATATTACTTCTAAGTTTTGATGATATCAAACGAGTATGATTGTATGAACAATTTCGTAAGACTAGTGTTTGTTATCTTGAGAATCTAACAAACAGGTTATTCTTTTGTTAATTGGTGTGGACATAATACTGAAAGAATACTTTGCCTACGCGTTTCACCTGATGAAGTAAACAAGTTCTGAAAATATGAAGACTGAGGTTCTGATGAATGAAGTCCTAATGCTGAATATCTTCACTCTCTGATAAAGGTTCTGAAGACCCAACCAATAGTCTCTACTCATGCTTCAACAAAATACTATCTGAAGCCTCTGAAGATATGAAGACAATTTTCTAAGTGAACAAGGTTCTGAAGACCAAGTGCTGAAGACTCCGAAGACGTTGCTCTGAGGACTCCAAGACTTGAAGATCTTAAGAATCAAGCTACGTTTTCCCTTCTTACTCATGCTCGCCGTAGACTTTGAAGTTAAGAAGATTAGAAGACTAAGCAATGAAGTTCAAACGAAGATATCTTGGTAACTGTGCAAAAAGTTCAAATGAAGATTTCTTGGTAACAGTGCCAACGAAGATATACTGACAAGACAGGACACAAAAGGTTTTATCTGTCCTCACGTTTCTACCATACCTCCATCAATTGTCATGATTACCTTGCAACGGCTACTTTTACTCAGCTATAAAAGGACCTGAAGACTCAAAGAATGATAACAACTGCTCCGCTTAATAACACGCTCTATCTTGCTATTATCATTCATAAAGTCATTATCTGTGCTGTAAAATAGTTTACATATTCAGCTTGTGTTAGAAGCAATACTTTGTAAACAAAACTTCTTTCAAAATTAGGTTTGTATTCCTTGAGAAAGACCTGAAGGGTTGTATTTCTTGAGAAGTCTAAGACATGTTGTCTTAGAGGTTGTTCCTTGAGAAAGACCTGTGCGACTGTATTTCTTGAGAAGTCTAGAACTTGAGAGTTTTAGAGGTTGTTGTTAGTCACCAGCAGTTAGGCTTGTGCATTGTATTAATCTGATTGATTAGTGGATTAAGACCTCAATTGAGAGAGGCGAAATCACCTTGGCGGGTGGACTAGATTAACTTGAGAAATTCTCAAGTGAACTAGTATAAACATACTGTGTCATCTCTTTAAAGCTTCATTAAGATTTTTACTAATAAGTTAAAGAGTTGTTAAAAAAGGTCAAAATAAAAGAAGAGATTTTATTTTGAAAAACCAATTCAAACCCCCCTTTCTTGTGTTTTTCACACCTTCAATTGGCATTAGAGCTCCGGTTCTGAGGTGATAAAAAGGTTGAATTTTTATCAAGCACTTAACAGTGTTCAGTACCGATCCAAGTGTGAAAAACAATGGCTGCACCTGAACTAAATGTCAACACAAATGAGAGAGATTCCTATAGTGCAAAACCTCTTGTCTTTGATGGGGAAAAATTTGACTATTGGAAAGACAGAATTGAAAGTTACTTTCTGGCTTTTGATCTAGATCAATGGGATCTGGTAATTGATGACTACAGTTATCCTGTAGATTCTAAAGGCAAAAAGGTTGCCAGAAGCGCATTAACAGATGCTCAGAAGAAGACGTAAAAGAATCATCACAGAGCAAGAACGATTTTGTTAAATGCAACTTCATATACGAAATATGAAACGATCACAAACAAAGAAACTACAAAGTCTATTTTTGATTCTCTTCGAATGACTCATGAAGGCAACGCTTAAGTCAAAGAGACAAAGCCTCTTGAACTAATCCAGAAATATGAGGTCTTCAGAATGGAAGACGATGAATCGGTGGAAAATATGTTCTCAAGATTCCAAATGCTTGTTGCAGGACTCAAAGTTCTGGACAGAGGTTATTCTACTGCTGATCATGTCAATAAGATTATCAGAAGTCTTCCTGTCAAATGGAGACCAATGGTAACAACCTTGAAACTGCCAAAGGATTTGAACAAAATAAGTCTTGAGGAACTGGTTCCTTAAGAAGTCATGAAATAGAACTTCAAGGAGATGAACCTCAGAAGAAAGATAAATCTATTGCTCTAAAGGCTAAATCTAAAAAGAAAAAGGCATATCAAGTAGAAGAAGAATCTGAAGAAGATTCAGACGAAGATGAACTATCTCTCATATCAAAGAAGATAAGCCAAATGTGGAAATACAGAAGGAATAAGTTCAGAGGACCAATGAGAAGATCTGAGTCTATACATGGTCAAAAGAAAGCTTATGGAAGAGAAGTTACATGTTTTAAATGCAAAGAGCCCGGACATATCAAGAATGATTGTCCAAAGTTCAAGAAGGATGGAAAACCTAGAAAAGCTAAAAAGGGTCTTATGGTAACTTGGGATGATTCAGAATCAGAAGAAGATTCCGACGGAGAACATGCCAAAATAACATTCATGGCTAAGACCAACACTAACGAAGTTCTTTCAGATGAAGAACTATCAGACTCTGATGACGACAGAGAGGTACTTTCTTCCTTATCTCATTCTGAACTAGAAATAGGACTATCTGAACTTATGGAAAGATATCAACTTATTCTAAGAAAACACAAAACTCTGAAAAATACGTTTATGGTTCCTTCCGAAGATCTTACAAAAAGAAAGAAAACCATTTCTGAATTAAACGAAAAATTATTTGTTTTAGAAAACTCAAATGCTGCTTTAAAAAGTAAAGTATCTAAGTTAGAGGAAGAAATCACGTCTGATAAAATTATCACTAATGAAGTTATCAGATATGACAGAGCTTTTCAGCACTTCCTTGCTAAAAGCATAGATAGAAGCAAAATGGCTTCAATGATCTATGGAGTTAGCAGAAATGGAAATAGAGTTCTAGGATATTCAGGACCATCACAACCATATGATGAAACCAAGAATATCAAACTAATACCTCTATCTAAACATTTTGTGCGTGTTGATACTAAACTAAAATGTCCAGAACCAGAAGGTTCTAAGTGTATTATATCACAAACACAAACACGGGAGAAAACTTCCAAACCCAAATACGTGAACAAATACCACACTATTATCCTGCTGTACGAATATCCAAAGGTGTCAGAATCTCTGGAGAAACTAATGTGAAAGGACCCACAAAATGGGTACCTAAGAATAAGATAGTGTATGTTTCAGATATCTTTAATGGCGCCACTGAAACACCAGTCACTCTAGAGGCTACAGAGTTTATAACACAGACTCACGAATTGTGGAAGAATTAATTCATGTCAAATTAGATGATAAGCTTGACCCTGAAAAGTCAAAGTTAGTAGAGAAGTTTGTAGATTTAGAAATCAGCTTTTCAGAACCTAAAGAAAAGGTAGAAGAAATTAAAACTCCAGAAGTTCCTACTCACAATATCATTGATGTATCGTCCAATACTCCATAACAAAAGAAAAGGAGAATCTCAACTTCACACCCTGAAGAACTAATTCTGGGTAGCAAGGACGCTTCCATCAGAACCAGATCAGCTTTCAAACCCTCTGAAGAAACACTTCTGGGATTAGTCTCGCTAATTGACCCAACAACAGTTGATGAAGCTCTTATGGACAAGGACTGGGTTCTGGCAATGGAAGAAGAACTTAACCAGTTCTCAAAGAACGACGTATGGGATCTTGTCCCAAAACCTAAAGATGTCCATATAATTGGTAGTAAATGGGTTTTCAGAAACAAGCTCAATGAAAAGGGTGAAGTCATCAGAAACAAGGCAAGACTTATTGCACAGGGTTACAGTCAACAAGAAGGAATTGGTTTTAACGAAACCTTTTCTCCAGTCACCAGACTTGAAGCGATACGTTTATTAATCTCCTTTTCGGTAAATCATAACATCATCTTATATCAGATGGATGTTAAGAGTGCATTTCTGAATTGTTATATATCAGAAGAAGTTTTTGTCAAACAACCTCCTGGTTTTTAAAACACGGAAAAGTTAGATTTTGTTTTTAAGCTTAAAAAATCTCTCTATGGTCTAAAACAAGCTCCCAGAGCTTGGTACGACAGATTGAGCAAATTTCTTTTAGAAAATAACTTCACCAGAGGCAAAGTTGATACTACTCTTTTCTGTAAATCATTCAAAAATGATATTCTTATAGTTCAGATTTACGTTGACGATATTATTTTTGGTTCTGCTAATCCTTATCTGTGCGAGGAATTTTCAAAGTTAATGCAAGCAGAATTTAAAATGAGCCTAATGGGTGAGTTGAAGTTCTTCTTGGGAATTCAAATTGATCAAAAACCAGAGGCTACTTACATTTATCAAAGTAAGTACACCGGAGAACTTCTGAGTAAATTCAACATGATGGATTGTAAAATAGCTAAGACTCCAATGCATCCAACATGCACAATGGAGAAGGAAGAAACAAGTGGTAAGGTTTGTTAGAAGATGTATCGTGGCATGAAAGGTTCTCTTTTGTATCTAACTGCTTCTAGACCTGATATATTATTCAACGTACATCTTTGTGCTAGATTCCAATCAGATCTCAGAGAACCTCATTTAACTGATGTTAAACGAATTCTAAGGTATCTGAAAGGAACAACTAACCTTGGCTTGATGTATGAGAAAACATCAGAGTACACTTTTTCTGGTTACTGCGATGCAGACTATGCTAGAGACAGGTTGGAAAGAAAGAGCACATCTGGAAACTGTCAGTTCCTAGGGAACAACCTAATCTCATGGTCAAGTAAGAGGCAATCAACAATTGCTCTCTCAACAGCAGAAGCATAATACATATCCGCTTCATTATGTAGTACGCAGATGCTATGGATGAAAAATCAGCTAGAAGATTATCAGATACACTATAGTAACATTCCCATCTCATGTGATAATACTGCTGCTATTTGTTTAAGTAAAAACCCAATCCTACATTATAGGGCTAAACACATAGAAATATAACACCATTTTATCAGCGACTATGTTCAGAAGGGAATTTTATGCTTACAATTTATTGATACAAACCATGAATGGGCTGATATCTTTACAAAACCCTTAGCTGAAGATAGATTTCAAATTATTTTAAAGCATCTGAAAATGGACTATTGTCCAGAATAAGAGTGCTTCAGAATCGAACGTGTTTAGTCAGAGAGAGTAACCATTTAAATCGTCAGAACCACTTTGGTAAGAAGTGTCTCAGTTCTGATGAATACTTTTGGGTTGTTCAGATTCTAAAGTCATTATAACGTGTCATTCAATTTGAAAATGATTTTTGCATTACATCTAAATCATTACATTTATCCAAATCAAATGAACAATAATTTTCTTGAAATTGAATGAAAACATTATTAAATTCATTTATTAATCCACTGTACAGTGTCTATCCCTTTAGGTTTTCAAAAACATTTTAAATTCCCACTCAAAATGTCTCATTCCCACTCTCACTCGAATAGAAACCCTAAAACCCCAAATCGTCTCTCTCTCTCTCTCTGTGTGTCTCTCTCTCTCTCTCCTTCAAACACTCAATCACCGTCTTCATCTTCTCCGATCTCAACCTTCATCATGATGAACACCATTCAACAAGAAACTGTTCGCTTCTCCAAAGAATTTGAAGCAACACTAAATCCCTCTCATGAATTTCCCTCTTTATCCATCACACCTTCTACAACCTCCGCGGCCACCGCAACGATCACGTCGACTTCATCATCTCTTCCCACGATCTATGCAAACCATGTGACGCAAAGAAAACCCTCAGTTACTTGTGTTATTCATGCAGACAAGCTAACCGTTCTTAAGGAACTAGATGTTGACTTTGAAAATCTTCATGCAAATGGGTTTAACCTGAATGATCAACTAAACACTCAAGGATGGAAAAGTTATTTTGACAGACTGAGAGGTCCCACCTACGAAGATCTAATAAAAGAATTATGGAGAATAGCTGAAACTGACGATCTTCATATTGTCTCCTTTGTTATGGAACAAAAGATTATTATCACTGAGAAGTTAATCTCAGATCTACTAGGAATGAAGTTTTTGGAAGGAAAAAGGGTTTATGGAAAGATCGATAAATCTGACTATGTCATTAACAAAGAAATTTTCAAAAATTATCAATCTGAGATAACAGAGTATAAAAGCAAGGATCTGCATGATAATCTGAGGATCTGGCATAAGATTATTCTTGGGTGTATCAATCCAAGACCTTCAAAGAGTGTTGCTGACTTCTTCAATGCAAATCAAAAGTACATGCTATACTATTTGCACAAGAATGAGAAAATGTGTCTACCAACAATTCTGTTCTACTATCTAAGGGATATGGTGCGCAACACAAGAATAACAGCCTCGCCAGAAAGGAAGATTGTAAACTATATTCCCTTCATAAGACTTCTCTCTGATATCTTTGTTGAAAGTGGCTTAGTGGAGTATCTAGCCAAAGAAGCCAAATATACAGAATACCTGACTGCAAGCATAGGAGAAGTTTTTAATGCTGTTAACCTTAAGCATATGAAAATGATCATGAACATTGAAGTGAAACCCTCGTCTATCTCTCACGACACTGTGATAAAAAACAGACTTCCAGTAACAAACTATCCCATCTATCACAGAGGAGATAATATAAATACAATTGATGGATTCGTTGCCATAATGAGAGAAGAAGGACATGACATGACCAAATTCAGGATCGAAGATGTCGCTCCAAAACCTAAATATATTACCAGGAGCAAGAGGAGGCAAACTAAAGAAGATTCTGAGCCTAAGAAAAGGAAGAAGGATAACAAAATTGAATCTTCTAAGACTTCCACTCTAAAGTCTCTTCTTCTTGGGAATACCAGTAAGTCTGTTATTAATACTCCCGATTCATTGAAAGTTACTGAAACTGCTACTGCACCATCATCATCTCAAGCTACCTATATTCCCACCTCAAATCCACAAGTCAGCTTCAAGCCACCATCTTTTTCAATTCCACCATCACCAATCTCTATTCCTATAATTCCAAAAATTTCCTCTCCATCAATCAATATATATCCAATCCGAAATAATTCCTACATACACTTCATCAACAACAACCTCAACCATCCAACCAAATATATCTGTCTCACCGATGTCCTACGCTTTTCATCAAAAAATCATTGTTGAATCCTCAATCCAACACTCTGATCTTCCATCTCCAAATTTTGAACCTCTCATGGTCTCAGAAGAGTCTCCTCCTACTGATCAACAAACAACTGAACATGTTCTCACTAAGATTGTTTCTCAGTCAGCACCGTCTGAAATTAACTCTGCTGAACCTGACCTTGCTTTAGTCATCTATGATGTACCCCTTCCAACAACCCTTGAAGAATGCATTATTCAATTTTGTAACAAGGCATTAAAGAAGGTTACAAAGTTAAGAGCATAAATGAACACAAGTGTCAAGCCTCTAGAGCTAGAAAATTCGTGTCAAAACTTCCAGAAATGGTTGAATTCTGAACTTGCAAGAATTGCAAGTTTCTCAGACGCCACTATAACTGCTGGAGTTCAGCTGGTAAAAGAAAAAGCAGAAGCTGAAGAGCGGATTAGGGAACTCAAGTTTCTGGCCTCAAAACATAAAGAAGCTGAAGAAAAAACTGCTGAAGAATCAAGACTTCTAGCAGAAAAGGCTGTTGCAGAAGCTAGATTGGCGCAAGCAGCTGAAGCCACGGAAAAGGCCAAGTAAGATATTATGTTTCCTCATCTGATCCTGTTGTGAAGCGATTGGAGAACGCAATTGAAGAAATCAGAGGAGAACAACAGAAATTCAGAGAAAACTTTGAAGAACAAAGGACTGTCAATACAAATGTCCAGAGCATGCTTCAGAAGATTTTGGACAAGATGTCCTCTGGAAGCACCTAAGCTCGTCTGTGTTTCTTTTGTTTTTACATATTCTAAATCTTTGTTTTTCACCCTTGGACAACAATTATTTTTTGATCATGACAAAAAAGGGGGACAAGTAAATGAATGTGATATTTTGTTTCTCATAGTCAATCTCTGAAAAACAAACGCTGTTTACATGCTAACAACTGTTATTTCTATTAGATTGTTTTTCTTTTCAAGAATTCTGATCTGATTCAAACGTCATGAAGTTAATCTTTAGAAATTCAGAACTCTGTTGAAGAAATTAAAATTGAATCAAGACTACGATGATTTCAGTATCTGACCTATTGAAATTAGGGGGAGTCCATCCATAGAAATTCACCAAGTCTGAGACTCAGAGGGAGTACCTCATACGAAGGATAACCATTCCTTAAAACCTTTTATTACTCTTGCATTATGTACAAAATTGTGTCATCCAAATATTTAGTTTTTGTCATCATCAAAAAGGGGGAGACTGTGAGAACAAGATTTGGTTCAGCAATATTATTTCTAAGTTTTGATGATATCAAACGAGTATGATTGTATGAACAATTTCGCAAGATTAATGTTTGTTATCTTGAGAATCTAACAAACAGGTTATGCTTTCGTTAATTGGTGTGGACATAATGCTGAAAGATATCTTGGTAACTGTGCAAAAAGTTCAAATGTCACCAAAGCCTTGCATCGTAACCCTTCAGGAGTTGCTGTCGTAACCCTTGCGTCTTCACTTTCCCCAAGTTTGTAACCTTTAGGTCCAGCGGTTCCTGCTACGGTTATTGGTTCTTCAGTGATCGGTGGGATGTATCCTTCAGGTATAAAGTTGAGAGGCATGCCCCAAGGGCGACATTTAGGCATGTTGTATCGAGGATGATTCTCATGTGTCTCCATTATGGCCGTAGATGTAATCTCTGAGATTACAGTCCTTTGATGCCGCTGCTCCTGAGCTGGTTCCAGGGATTGTGTAACGCCCGGTTATTTAATTAATTATTTAATTAAATATATTTGTATATTTGGTGTTGATTTGTGTTGATTATCGGAATTTTGTTGTGTTGAGTTGCTAAGTTGGTTTTAGCCGAATTAATTTGATTAAGTTGATTTAATTTGTAGAAACAATATGTTATTATTATATTAAGATTATAAAAGATTCATGGGCTTATTTAAGTGGCTAGTAGTAAGAGTAGGGGTGTAGAATTTAGGCCCGATGGAAATTATTATAGTAATTATTAATATTATTATTCCCAATATTATTATGAATTGGGTGGAAGGGAGAAAAGTAAGGAAGACTACGTATTAGTCAAATTGTTAGGGTGAGAAAATAAAGGACTAATGGGTCAGCAGTGGGAGAGAAAAAGAAGGAACAATAAGTAAGTGTGAATTTAGTGAGAGGTTAACCAAAAACAGAGCAATTTTCACGTACAAACAAGTTGAGAAAGAAAAAGAGAAGTTGGAGAGAAGAGGCACAAGGGTTGATGGAGAACACGTAGAAACGGCAAGAGCGAGAATCCAATAGGAAAAATAGAGTGACCTTCAATCCAAGGTAAGGGTGGGGTTCTGACTCTGTAATTGGGTTTATGATAAATAGTATGTGGGATTCGATTTGTGTAGAATTGCTTTTGTCCATGTTTGATTGTTATGCTTGATTTCGGAATTTGGTTGATGTTATTAAATTGGTCATATAAAATTTGATTGTGATGTTCGTATATAATTCCTACGTTGCTGTTACACCGTGATGGTTGGGGCTTGATCTGGAATTGAGTCGAAGGAAGAATCAGTAGAATTAAGAAAACTGGAAAGAAACAAGCATGTGACGAACGAAGTCTGGTGCGTACGCAGAATTGGTATGCATGACGACCATAATAAGGGCATGACGACTGTCACACCCACAAACAACATCACGACCGTCACACTCTCGTGACGAGCGTCACGCTGGTAAATTCTGGGCTATGAGGAAGTTTGGAGATTTTGTTTCGTGGTCTTTTGGTTGTGTAGCCTGGAATGGGCGCCCCTTAATGTCTTTTTGGTTCTTTGGATTTTGTTTTGTGTGTGTGGCATACTGTAGCGTTACATCACTTAGAAATTATATATTAGTATTGCTTGGAAGTTTTATATATATATATATATATATATATATATATATATATATATATATATATCAGTAGGATATGAACAATATATTAGTAATGATAATAATGGTTTGGTATTATTAATAAGATAATTTTGGGAGTTTTAGAATTAGCGGTATTCTACTAGTCTAAGAATTAGTCTTAATAATTAAATGACAGGTAGTATATATGTAGTAGAAAAATGAGACTATAAGGTAACATTTATAATTAGCAGTAGCATATTTAGTAGCAATGGTGTCCCAGAAATAATTTGTGGTTAAACAAAGTTTGTTCAAGTAGTTTAGCAGAGTTACTAGTTTAATTAATTTAGTAGCAGTATATATTTTAGTAGCAGTGAAGTAACAGGATTGGTAGTGATAGCAGGATAAGACTATACATAGTAGAGATGCTAGTAACTTGGCAGTAACAAATGTAGCAGAATTATTGAATAGCAGGGCTAGTAGTTTTAACAGAAATCAATATTAACAGTGAAAGTAATTTAGTAGCAGGATTAATTAAAGTAGCAGATTAGGAAATAATAGAAATATTAGTAGTTTTAGCCGATAATTAATTAACCGGTTTTTAGTCGAAAACTGTCCGAATAATTACAAAACGTTTGTAACTTGTTTTGGTTGAATCGGTGTGTTGTATACTTGCTGAAAAATATGAATTTGCAGGTGGTGGTGAATTGTTAGGCTTATGGCCAATGTTTTTTTGTTGTTGATGTTGTCGAATTATTATTGATGAATTATTGTGGTTGAAATACTAAGTTGTAGGCCTATGGCCAGTGTTGAATTGTGATGAGTTGCCTCTATTTAATAGTAACAATGGTGATATAGGCTTATGCCTTTGCGATGAATGATTGTTGTTGTGAAGTTGCTGATGAATTATTTGTTGTTGTGCTGATAGATGTAATTATCAATGTTGTTATTATGATGTTCATGTTGGGTCACATGGCATAACATATTAAGCTGGCCTGGATTGGCAAAATATTAAGCAGGCCTGGATTGGCAAAAATATTAAGCGGAAGGCTTATGCCTTGTTGACGTCAATATTAATTGGCAAATTTTTAAGCTGGGAGTTCTGCTCCAATGGTACCACATGCATGTGCATTTTGAGTCGCATTTCATCTTGCATTTTGAGTCGCATTTCATGTTGCATTTTGAGTCGCATTTCAGGGTGCATATGAGTCGCATGTACATTTCATGTTGCATTTTGAGTTGTTGTGATGATATATTCGTTGTTAGTATGTTGTTGACTTGTTGTGATAGGTAATGTATGAAAGCTATAAAAATGTTGTTATAACCTGTTGAGGGTTTTGTTGTTATATTTGTGGTTTGAAAGTTGTTATAATAAGTTGGTTAAATTGCTGTGATATTAAGTTGATGACTGGATGTGATAATTGTTGTCATAAGCTGCAAAGTGGTAATTTTATATGATCTAAATTCTAATATATTAGTTATCATACATCTTATTGTATTGTTAGATATCTCACCCCTTCTGCTGATATTTCCCTTACCATGGGAAATGGGCGGGTACTCAAGATTTGCAGTGGAAATTCGAAGTAACTTTATGTAGTCTTTTGTTGCTCAATGGCAAGTAATAAGGGTCTTGCTCTGATACGTAACACTCGGGGGATGGACGATCGTTGTTCTATAGTTGTTATATTTCCGTTGTTGAATTATAAGTTGAGGTCACTGAATGCTTGTTGTGTTGAAGGTGTTTTTAGTTGAACAAAAGATGTTATGACAATTAAGTTGAAAATTGTGATTCCACTACTTAGTTATTAAAAGTGGTTTTGTTTTTTAAGACTAATTATATTGTTATCGGTTCAACCGAGTTAAAATGTTATGTAACTGTTTTACATGAGATTAAATGAAGTTGATTTTAAGAAGTAAGTGTAGCATCTCATTTGTTTGTTGAAAATTTGTAACTCTGATTTTTAATAATATTCGCTGGGTAGAAATGGGGTGTTACATTAGTGGTATCAGAGCAGGTCGGTCTGTCCGGCCAAGTTGTCTAATGTTGTTTATCCCTTGGTATGCGACAAGTGTGTGCAACACTGTCGGTACTTGTTTGCTTTTCTAATCGATTGTATGCAGGAGTTGGGTTGAAGATAAGTGGGGGAGAAGCTTGCTTCCCGAAAATGTTAATGGTATGTGAAGTTGAATCAAGGCGATATTGATTGCAAGAGTGCAAATGTTATTGGAACTATGTTGCGAATCGACGAGGGTATGGACTCATGATTCTTATCGGTCAAGTTTGAGATGCCTTTGAGGAGGACGAGCCGATAATTGCGATTGGCCTCTGAAGTGTAGAGCAGAGTTTGGGGACAGTTAAGAGATGATTGAGGTTAAGGATCCACTCCAAAGAAAATGATAATTCGATGGATCAACTGGTAGATTAGTATGTTTTGGGTATAATTGGATTGAAGTCGGATGATTTTCAAAGTTGGGTGAAAAGCAAGGATAGTTGGAAGAGTTTGGAAGCAAGAGAAAGAGGTAGAACTCATGTTCACCTATTTCGGATTTTATTTTCGTATTTATGGAACAACCTTCAGTATAAGAGGCATAACTTTCTACTCGTAACTCCGATGAAAGCGATTCTGGACTTTTCGGAAAATTTACGAAATTCCCTACAGTTTGCATATAAATTTTGTCTTCGGCATGTTTTTGAAGAGAGAGAAAAACGAGTTTGAATTTTTGGGTCTGATGCTGATTTTGGTGGAAGTATGTATACGAGATTTCTGGATCAGCCGCAATTGCACAGGCGATAACTTTTTACTTGTAACTCGGATTTAAGCGGTTCTTGAAGTTCTGAAATCTACATGAAATTCCCTTCATTTTGGAATATAATTTTGTGTCTGGGAGGTCTGTATTGAAGTAGATAATCGTGTTTGAAGTTGGACAATTCTTGCTGGAAATAGTAAGATAAAGTCAAGTATAAAATGTTTGGTAATGGGAAGAAGATAAGAGTATCGGAGGAGCACATGGAAGTACGGCGTATAATAGTTGAAAATGATTAAAGTATAGAAATCTTTGAGGAAGGTTAAATAGTAAAGTGGATTGTGTGTTATTGGCGAGATGTGTCGACATGAGTCAGAAATTTTTGGAAGTTCTATCACCAACCAGATGATGAGATGGTATTGTTGAGATTGTGATTGGAATGAGAATCAAGTGTGAAACTATATGGATCATTGAAGTTATGAAATTAAGAAGAAAGACGAAGGATTTGTTAGTGTTGTTAAAGCTCTTAACTTGGATGAATGTTTCGGTGGAAGTGGAACGATTTGGATGGTACTTGAGGTGGTAGCGATTCTGGTACTAGAAGGATATTTAATGATTGTGTTGTACAACTAACTTGTAAACGAGAATATGTGTTGGATTTTGGACGTTGTGTATCACTGACGAAGTTGGAAATAAAGAAATTAAGAACACGTTTGTAAGCCTTAGAGGAATGGTGGAGCAGTACCCTTAGGTAATCTTGAGCACAAGGTAAAGAACGCTATTGTTGTTGGGTAATGATGATTTATGCCACCATTATGGTTGCCGGCTGTCTATTGACAAATCGAGGAACTGGTCACCCTTAATCTCTTGTTGATAGTCGACGAAATCATGTTGGATGGAGTAGACGTGTCTTGCCAACTAAAAGAGTATGCACAGTGAATTGCTTGGGGTTGAGCCAAGTGCTTATGAATTGTTTGAGTTGTCGATGCAGATTCCTATATAGGGAAATGAGGTTGCGGGTTGATCGGTGAGTAGTTTGGAAACTCACAGTTGTGTTCTGGATAACTTGGGTTTTGATTTGTGGTGGATCAAGAATTCGATTGACATGAGACTTGGAGAATTGTAGAGATGATCCAAGGAGGAATTAAATGGAAATGTAAGACCATGATTTGACAAGGAGGTCGGATAAAGAATGGTGGTGACTGGTATGCCTTAACGTGTATATAGGAAATATGAATTGTATTTTCCATACTTGTTCAGATAATGTTATAACTGGTGTTCGTTGTGGACGTTCTGATCTGCTATGAAATCAGAAGGAAGGCGCGTAGGTATTTGAGAGTCCAGTTGCCAGTGTTGAAAGAAGTGAAGTTATATGTTGAATTAGCAAGGTGTGAATTATGATTTGTAAGATGAGGTTGCCTTGTTGTGTTAATAAAGATGAAGTTGTATGAAGAATTGTGCTAGTATGAGTAGGACTTGATGAATTAGTTTGGTTAAAATGCCATGTTAAGTGTAGGTTTTAAGGCTAAATCTATGACTATTGGGTGTTAAGCACTGTTTGGAAGATGATTTTCTTGTTGAGATTAATCGGACACATGTATCCTTATGCTGTTGTAATATTGTTATACGTTGAGATGAGTTTTGACGATGTGTTAATACAAGATGGTGAAGTTGTAGCTTATGTTGACGATAATTGGGAATTCTTGAAAGTATCTGTCCTATTCAAGATTTGGGATTAGCCACAGTTGCAGTTGTGGGGGATGTTCGGAGGTATTATTTATGGATCTAAGTTCGAAGTAGTCAGTAATCAAAGTGTAGGATACCTGTTGGTCGGAATTTTTGGATGATTAAATCGAAAGTCTTTTCTTGTGTCTGCGTTGATAGTCGGAAGTTGATGTGAACTTGGTAGACTGATAGTTTCTAGTACTCAGGGTGCGCAGTGAAAGCATGGTGTAGCACAGTTGTTCTTATGTGAGTTACAACGATGTTGGTGGTTTGATTACGTTGATGTTGTGTTTTGACTTTTGTGCTCTCATCCTTGTTGTTGCCTCGTTACCTAGGGTGATGGTTCGAGTATGAGTAGTTAATTCCTATGAAGGAGGATTAGGGGAGTGTTGCCTATAAAAATGGTAATGATTGTGTCGTGTTCTGGTCCGTAGTGAGCTTGTGTGTTCTTAACTTGGTTATTCTTTGTGTCTGGAGTTAGTCGTTGGGTGCGTTGTGTGAGCATTGTTTCGTGTTGTTGTTGTCGTTGATGTGATGTATCGTTGTTTGGTGTTAGAGTGGGGTTGCCTTTTAGGGCAGGGAAGTTGATTTGTTAGCTGAGATAACGTACCTGGAGTGTGGTGCATCGAGTAAATTTTCGAGGACGAAAATATCCTAAGTCGGGGAGAGTTGTAACGCCCGGTTATTTAATTAATTATTTAATTAAATATATTTGTATATTTGGTGTTGATTTTTGTTGATTATCGAAATTGTGTTGTGTTGAGTTGCTAAGTTGGTTTTAGCCGAATTAATTTGATTAAGTTGATTTAATTTGTAGAAACAATATGTTGTTATTATATTAAGATTATAAAGGATTCATGGGCTTATTTAAGTGGCTAATAGTAAGAGTAGGGGTGTAGAATTTAGGCCCGACGGAAATTATTATAGTAATTATTAATATTATTATTCCCAATATTATTATGAATTGGGTGGAAGGGAGAAAAGTAAGGAAGACTACGTATTAGTCAAATTGTTAGGGTGAGAAAATAAAGGACTAATGGGTCAGCAGTGGGAGAGAAAAAGAAGGAACAATAAGTAAGGGTGAATTTAGTGAGAGGTTAACCAAAAGCAGAGCAATTTTCACGTACAAACAAGTTGAGAAAGAAAAAGAGAAGTTGGAGAGAAGAGACACAAGGGTTGATGTAGAACACGTAGAAACAGCAAGAGCGAGAATCCAATAGGAAAAATAGAGCGACCTTCAATCCAAGGTAAGGGTGGGGTTCTGACTCTATAATTGGGTTTATGATAAATAGTATGTGGGATTGGATTTGTGTAGAATTGCTTCTGTCCATGTTTGATTGTTATGCTTGATTTCGGAATTTGGTTGATGTTATTAAATTGGTCGTACAAAATTTGATTGTGCTGTTCATATATAATTCCTACGTTGCTGTTACACTGTGATGGTTGGGGCTTGATCTGGAACTGAGTCGAAGGAAGAATCAGTAGAATTAAGAAAACTGGAAAGAAACAAGCAACTGACGAACGAAGTCTGGTGCGTACGCAGAATTGGTATGCATGACGACCGTAATTAGGGCCTGACGACCGTCACACCCACAAACAACATCACGACCGTCACACTCTCGTGACGAGCGTCTCGCGGGCAAATTCTGGGCTGTGAGGAAGTTTGGAGATTTTGTTTTGTGGTCTTTTGGTTGTGTAGCCTGGAATGGGCTCCCCTTAATTTCTTTTTGGTTCTTTAAATTTTGTTTTGTGTGTGTAGTATACTGTAGCGTTACATCACTTAGAAATTATATATTAGTATTACTTGGAAGTTATATATATATATATATATATATATATATATAGTAGCTTAGAACTTTGGAGAATATATATATATATATATATCAGTAGCATATGAACAATATATTAGTAATGATATATATATATATATATATATATATATATATATATATATATATATCAGTAGCATATGAACAATATATTAGTAATGATAATAATGGTTTGGTATTATTAATAAGATAATTTTGGGAGTTTTAGAATTAGAGGTATTCTACTAGTCTAAGAATTAGTCTTAATAATTAAATGACAGGTAGTATATATGTAGTAGAAAAATGAGACTATAAGGTAACATTTATAATTAGCAGTAGCATATTTAGTAGCAATTGTGTCCCAGAAATAATTTGTGGTTAAACAAAGTTTGTTCAAGTAGTTTAGCAGAAATACTAGTTTAATTAATTTAGTAGCAATATATATTTTAGTAGCAGTGAAGTAACAGGGTTGGTACTGATGGCAGGATAAGACTATACATAGCAGAGATGCTAGTAACTTGGCAGTAACAAAAGTAGCAGAATTATTGAATAGCAGGGCTAGTAGTTTTAATAGAAATCAATATTAATAGTGTAGGTAATTTAGTAGCAGGATTAATTAAAGTAGCAGAGTAGGAAATAATAGAAATATTAGTAGTTTTAGCCGATAATTAATTAACCGGTTTTTAGTTGAAAACTGTCCGAATAATTACGGAACGTTTGTAACTTGTTTTGGTTGAATTGGTGTGTTGTGTATTTGCTGAAAAATATGAATTTGCAGGTGGTGGTGAATTGTTAGGCTTATGGCCAATGTTGTTTTGTTGTTGATGTTGTCGAATTATTATTGATGAATTGTTGTGGTTGAAATACTAAGTTGTAGGCCTATGGCCAGTGTTGAATTGTGATGAGTTGCCTCTATTTACTGGTAACAATGGTGATATAGGCTTATGCCTTTGCGATGAATGATTGTTGTTATGAAGTTGCTGATGAATTATTTGTTGTTGTGCTGATAGATGTAATTATCAGTGTTGTTATTATGATGTTCATGTTGGGTCACATGGCCTAACATATTAAGCTGGCCTGGATTGGCAAAATATTAAGCGAGCCTGCATTGGCAAAAATATTAAGCGGAAGGCTTATGCCTTGTTGACGTCAATATTAATTGGAAAATTTTTAAGCTGGTAGTTCTGCTCCAATGGTACCACATGCATGTGCATTTTGAGTCGCATTTCATCTTGCATTTTGAGTCGCATTTCATGTTGCATTTTGAGTCGCATTTCAGGGTGCATATGAGTCGCATTTCATGTTGCATTTTGAGTTGTTGTGATGATATATTCGTTGTTAGTATGTTGTTGACTTGTTGTGACAGGTACTGTCTGAAAGCTATAAAAATGTTGTTATAACCTGTTGAGGGTTTTGTTGTTATATTTGTGGTTTGAAAGTTGTTATAATAAGTTGGTTAAATTGCTGTGATATTAAGTTGATGACTGGATGTGATAATTGTTGTTATAAGCTGTAAAGTGGTAATTTTATATGATCTAAATTCTAATATATTAGTTATCATACATCTTATTGTATTGTTAGATATCTCACCCCTTCTGCTGATATTTCCCCTACCATGGGAAATGGGCAGGTACTCAAGATTTGCAGTGGAAATTCGAAGTAACTTTATGAAGTCTTTTGTTGCTCTATGGCAAGTAAAAAGGGTCTTTCTCTGATACGTAACACTCGGGGGATGGACGATCGTTGTTCTATAGTTGTTATATTTCCGTTGTTGAATTATAAGTTGAGGTCACTGAATGCTTGTTGTGTTGAAGTTGTTTTTAGTTGAACAAAAGATGTTATGACAATTAATTTGAAAATTGTGATTCCACTACTTAGTTATTAAAACTGGTTTTGTTTTTTAAGACTAATTATATTGTTATCGGTTCATCATAGTTAAAGTGTTATGTATCTGTTTTACATGAGATTAAATGAAGTTGATTTTAAGAAGTAAGTGTAGCATCTCATTTGTCTGTTGAAATTTTGTAACTCTGATTTTTAATAATATTCGCTGGGTAGAAATGGGGTGTTACAGATTGCATGTCACTGTGAAGTTCTTCCAAACTTTCCTTCAGAGCGTCGATTTCTTCTCTCAACTCTCTGTTATCTTCCTCGATTCTTTTGTCGATTGGTCTGAGTATTATATGAGTGAGATAGTTTGACTCTAGAATTGTGATACATACGTGAGACTCAAGGATAAAAAAATGTGGTATGTGAGAATGATGAATGATATGCAATGACATATTTTTTTAGATTTTGTTTCCAAAATAAACTTCAACAAATAGATTGCAAATATCACACATTGGGGGAGACCCCTTTTAATTGAATTCGAAAGATTGCAATATTTTACAAGGAAAAAGTACAGTATTTTACAAAGTGCTGTCAGGAAAATGTCTAAGCTCGTGGATCCTGAGTTCTCTCTGAAGAGAGCTCAGATGTCGGTTCCTGTATTTTCCTTTTCTTTGATCGGGGCTCTTCAGCCGTTGTCAGGTTGTTAGTCCTTTGCCAAGTGAAAGGAGCGAGTAAATTTCTTCGGTCTTCCTGACTTTCTATAACATGCTGCTCTAATATCTCAATCAGAGCATCCTTCTCCTTTAATAGTTCCTGAATCTTGGTACATTCCAAGTTGAGGATTTGGTATTTGTTCTTCCAAGAGCTCTTTTCACGTTGAACTTTGTTGAGAGCGACCTGGAGTTTTTCCGCATCAGACATGAAATAAAGGACAGACGCCTTTAAAAGAAAAAGTTATTGACGAGGGAAAGGCATCCTCAGCTTGAGGGCTCTAGTTTGCACCCAATGGAGATAAGGCCCCATGGAGGTACAGTTTGGTCTTCCCAAAGACTCTCTGCCTTTCCTGTGAAGATGTTGCCAGGCATGCACTATTTCCTTCTTTAGTGCCCTGTCATTTTCCCTTCCTTAAAGAAAAGACCTTCCAGATGAACGTTATGTGGGATATTCTTCATCGGGTATCCGAGTTGACGGCAAACTAAAATTGGATGGTAGTTGATTCCTCCTTTAGTTCCAATGAGGGGTACGTTAGGGAAATTTCCACATCTGTCAATGATCTCTATCCCTTCGTAAATCCGATTGTACCAATCTATGTCAGAGTTGGTAAGAGACATAATCCTTTGTGACCATTGTAGAGTACTCTTGTGATCCCAAAAAGCAGCAGACTTGGGAAAATGGGAAATGAACCATTTGTAGAGTAAGGGTACGCAACATGTGATCATTCCTCCGCTCTACAAATTCCTTAAGTGTACAGAATAATAAGCATCTGCGAGCAAGGTTGGCACGGGGTTTCCTATCAAGAATATCTTAACAGCATTGGTATCGACGAAGTTATTGATGTTTGGAAAGAGGAATAACCCCTATATGAGCAGAACAAAGACGTCTTCGAAGGAAGTTATGTTTCCTATACCAGCAAAGTATAGAGCTTTCTCCATCAGAAATTTAGCCGGTAAACCCTGGATTCCTCCTTTAGTGGTTATGTGAGTCCTAACTTCTGACTCATCCAAAGATATTGCTCTTACAATGGCCTGATTCTTTGGAATTTCTTCCAGTCCAGAAAATGGAGCTTGATCAGTGATAGGTAAATCAATCAGGTGGGAGTACTCTTCCAATGTTGGTGCAAGTTGGTAATCCGGGAAAGTGAAGCAGTGGTAAACCGAATCGTAGAACTGAATCAGCGTAGACAGGATTCCTTCAACCACGCTGACCCTTAATAGAGATAACAACCCTCCGTGCTTAGCTCTGAAAGCCTCGCGATTGGTAATCATCCTTGCCAATTTCCTTAAGTCTTCTAGTTTTGGAGCCTTGAAGGTGTACTTGTGCGTCTTTCTTCTACCGAAATCCATAACGCAACCTCTGATATTTGCAATTATTAATTTAGTTCTTTTGAAAAAGTTTTTTTTTTTTGAAAAGAGTTTTTTAGATGAATGCATGAATGCAGCACACAAAAACATTTGAAAACATGGGTTCAAGGATTCAACGTCACGAGCATGGAGTCATGGCTCTACCTATCTCTAAAGGTTGTACTATTTTGGTCAACTTTTGTACCTGCAGAACAGGTTCTAAGGTTCCCAAAGTCATTGACCCCTCCTAGGGATATTAACAACAAGCTGATTCACTCGAGCGAGCCGTAATATCCTAAGATAAATCTCATTTGAGTGTAGTATCGCGTATCAACTATTCGCGATAGTCACCACACTACCAAATGGTCATATGGTTAATGTCTACTAAATCCTCAGGGTCATGGGTACCGCACTGGGAAAGACAATGCTTTCAAGACAATTGGTCATTCAACATCGATACTTCAGCACGGGTACCTTGACTGATTCGGTGGACTACCAAGTTAGCTTGATCGGGATTCACTCCCTATAAACGTTTCCTGGATATGCCACCACTTATCTTAATGTTCTCCCAAACTTTCCACATGCGTATTAATCGCATTCCTAGTTGACAGAAAATTAAACACGGGTATCAAGTAGTATAACAGTAAATGATATATATATATATATATATATATATATATATATATATATATATATATATAGTAGAAAATAGAAAACACCAAAAAAACCTAGACCTTTTAGGAACTCTAATCCTAAGGACTCCCTAGCAGAGTCGCCATTTTTCTGTAGCATGCGATTTTTATTGGTGACGCGACCACTTTACCGCAATGATTGGAATTGGGTGCTACTTTCTGATTTCTTGTTTATCCTATGAAGCTGGAAAGGAAAGGGAAGATATCTAAAACTAACCTTGCACGCAAATATTTTCTTTAACAAAAGCTAAGATATTGGGGGGTCGGGCTCAGGTTATACAAAGGGAAGTTATCAATTACCCAATGTATATATGGTTATCCATAGATCTTTTTGGCATGTTTTCTAATACTTTATGGTGTTTATATGTTATGGGTTGGGGAAGTTTCTCCTATGGGAGTGTTGAGAGAGTGTTTTTTTTGTTTTCGGGTTTTCTGTTATTTTTGATAAGGTACTGGACCTAAAGTTTTTGGTATGTGTGCGCGCTAAGATTTCGCAATCTTATGCCTACGTATTCCCGTAAAGATAACAGGGAAATCAGAGCAATCATAGTTCCTCCTATTCTATGGGAGGAAAGATGTTTGGTGTCTTGCTCAAAGCCCAAGATTGAAGTTAGATGAGTATTTGTGTCTTGTTCAAAGCCCATGATTGAAGCTAAAAGGGTGATTGAGAGAGAATTTGTCATCTCTAAAGGGAGATATCTCACATGTTCATCACAAGTTAGTGGGTACTTGATTATAAAGGGGAATTACTTTAACTGGAATGTATGGAATCCAGCAATGCCATAATTTCCTTTATAAGGGAGATGTCCTGAAAGAATAAACTTAACTCAGTGTAGAGCAATGCCATTTTTCCTTAGGAGTCCTCCATGCTAAGAGAGGGACATTGGTTGGGATGTAAATAATCCAGAGGCTTGCCACTTATAGCAATTAGATGAATAAGGAGATTTACCAGGATAAAAGAGGGATCATAGCTTGGTTTTTTGAATCAACAACTGTGCCACTTACAACAGTTATCTGGGATTGGGTTTTTGATTGTATGATTTGATGTGTGATGTACTGAGAAATGCCTTCCTACAGAGAGAACTTTTGATTTCCTCTGAGGGGATGTTGATTTTTGTGTGCCTTGATCAAAGCCCAAGGTTGAAGCTAAAAGGTTGATTTTGTTTAGGGAGTTTTATATATATCTTGTACAAAGCCCAAGATTGAGGCTGAAAGAAATTGACTCCACATGGAGAGTATGATATGTCTTGTACAAAGCCCAAGATTGAGGCTGAAAAGAAATGGACTCTTCTGGGGAGTATTTTTTCTGTCTTGTACGAAGCCCAGAATTAAGGTTAAAAAAGAATTGACTCCACTGGGGAGAGGTTTTATCTGTCTTGTACAAAGCCCAAGATTAAGGCTAAAAGTTACTGACTCAGCTGGAGAGGTTTTATCTGTCTTGTACAAAATCCAATATTGAGGCTAAAAGTTATTAACTCATCTGGAGAGGTTTTATCTATCTTGTACAAAGCCCAAGATTAAGGCTAACTCTGCTGAGAAAAAATCATTATACAAAGCCTAAGAGGAGGCTAGCTTGGGGAAATTCTTATATGAAACCTAAGAGGAGGATAGCTTTTGCTGAGGATTATAGAGATCTAGAGACATGTCCAAATTGGGAAATCAACTCTTGCTGAGGAGTGAAGAAGAGTTGAAATATCAGATGCCTTCAGGTTCTGATTTTTCTAAGGGTTTATTGGTGGTAATTTGATCCTAGCTGGGGAATTTAGAATGAAAGTTTACAGTTGAGTTTTAAAACCTATGGAGGTTTTAACTCTGCTGGAGATTGAGGAAATGATCAGGGTTTTTTCTATTCTTTTAGGAAACTTGAGGGTTTCTTTGAGATCCAAGAGGAGATGAGGCTTTCCAAGTCTACTGGTATGAAAGGTTTACTCTTAACTGGAGGATGATTTTTGTATGATGCCCAAGAGGAGGCTGAGAATGTCCAAGTCTACTTGTATGAAGCCGAAAAGGAGGCTGGGGTTTAAGGGATGAAGATCAACCCTACAATGGTCTGATGCTTTTGAATTCCGACTCTCCTGAGGGTTGAACTAGCAAAAGATGACTAGGTTCTGTCCTATACCTGTAGGAGGTCTTTGGGTCCTTGTACTAAGCCCAAGAGGAGGTTGAGAACTTCTAAGAAGCCTGAGGGTCTTTGTACAAAGCCCACGAGGAGGCTGGGGATGCTTTTAGGAAGCCTGTGGGTCCAAGCCTAAGAAAAGCTCAAGAAAGGTTTCACCGGGAATAAATCTTTTCGTTGCAGAACAGTTCTAAGGTTTGAAGAAATTCAGAAGAGGTTTCACCGGGAATTAATCCTCTTTGGGGAAGTGAATTTCTTGTACACATATTTCTAAGTAGTGACAGTCTTGAGAAAAGTATTGTTGAGAAGAGATAAGGGAACTTATAGTTGTGCAAGCCCAAGCATAGAAATTATAGCTGTATGGTTAGTTATTCAAGAAATTGAAGAAAGTTTTGATAAAACTTAAGATTTGAATCTAAATAAAAAAGAAAGTTTGTTGTAAAAGGAAGTTTGGGGCTTATACTTAAAGAGAGGCCCAAATTACTGTATGCACAAAGAGAATGGGTCTTACACTCTATTAGAGGCCCAAAAGTTTATTTTTATACAAGAGATGGGGCTTACAACTCAAGGAGATGCCCAGATGAAAAACAACGATTGCGCAATTATTTTTGAAAATTGTACTTGGACTTATACAAATGACTGAGGCCCAAAATGGTTTATTTACAAAGGGGTGGTACTTACACTCTATTAAGAGGCCCAAAAGTGTTTGAAAAGGAAGAAAAATGGGACTTACAACTCAAGGAGAGGCCCAGATGAAAATTGTTTTGAAAACGGCGATCGCGCTGAGATTTTTAAAATCGTATTGGGTCTTAAACAATGATTGAGGCCCAAACAGTTTGTGTGTAACAAGGGATGGGTCTTACAGTCTATTAGAGGCCCAAAAGTTTTTGAAATGAAGTTTGAAAATTTTAAAATTAAGAGAAACCTTAATTTTAATTAAAATATATAATTTTCAAAGGAAATTAAATATAAAATATAAAATGTAATTAAAATCAAGTGGCAAGCTTTGAAAAATATTTTAAAAAATCATGTTTAATCACATGAAGACTTGAAATCCAATTAGTTTTGAAAATTCAAGGTGAGAATTTCATTTAAAAATGTTTGAAAACAAATAAAACGAAATTAATTACAAAAATTCAAACTATATTAAATAAATAATATAAATTCAATTTTTTTGTGGAATAAAATATTTTAACATTTTTGTGAATTTTCAAAAAAAGAACCAATAAAAAATATTTAAAAATGAGAGAGAAATTAATTTTGAAATTAATTAAGAAAAACCTTAAAAATATGAAAATAGCAAAAATGAGAGAAATAGCAAAAATGGCCTGGGTGGGTCTTGAACCCACAACCTCCAACCAAACATATGCGCGCTGCTACCTCTGGGGTGGTGATACATCCGTGTATTAAAACCACCCCATGAATACATAAGGGTGACCTGAAATCTAGGTCTGACTAAGGCAAAAAAACCAAGTTTTGGTGGATTTGCATGAAGGTCGTGACTTCCTCAATTCTCCACGAAATTGGATGAAATTTAGATGGATCCTGCCTAGAATTTCATGAGGAATCCAATGGTGCTTTTAGAAATTTCAAAAGATTCCCACATTTTAAAATCTGATAGTGGTTTCAAAAATAGGCAAAGATTTGCATGTTCTATGCTATCACATCATACAAGCAATAATAGCATGGTGAATTGGTTCAAACACAACACATATGATATGTGTGAGATGTCTATGATCAATGGACATCAAAGCAATGCATAATTTAAAGAGTTCAAGTTGTCATGCATAATTTTAAGATGCTTGTGCCAGAAGTAGTCCAATGCCTTAGATACCTTTGATTGATCCCTTAGAAGCTTTTAGAATGATCAAGACCAGCTGGAATCCTCAGGAACAAGAATTGGCTCTTTCTTGCAAAAGTGGCAAAAATGACCAAAATTGTATCTCACTCAAATGATGTTACAGTTGAGGGAAACTTGTTGGAAAAATTTAAGGATGATATTTGAAGAGTTTTTTAAGTGTTATTTGGTTTTGAAAGTGATTGGATCAAGGCATGGCTTGAAAATGCAAAAAAGTCAAAATTTGAGGTTTTGGATGTTGACTTTCTGATTTTGGTGTTTCAGATCAAGGATGAGTGTTTGAACAACTTATATATGATACATTGGATGTGTTTGGATCATGAGTTGTGGTGGAATTTCTCTCTAACTCAAAATTCAGTGGTGACTTGCAAAAGAAGGCATTTCTACATAATGAGAGAGATTTTAAGGAAAGCAAGTGTTGTTGTGCTTTGGTGTACTCAAACTGACCACAAATGATGTCTATTTATAGTGGAGCAAGTTTGTTTTGGCTGCAATAGTGAATGGTGGTTGGTACATGCCTTTATCCAATGGTGATCAAATGGAATCTCAAGTCTCCTCTAGCCATTGACTTGAGATTAGGGAGCAGGCCTATGGTCTTCTATTGCTTGAGTTTATCTTGACTCATTTGGTTGATTATGGACTGATACATGCCAGCTCTATGCATTCTTTAAATGCTTCATGACAAATTTGAAAGTTTTGGATTTTGAACTTTGAATGCTACTTGCCAAATGATGAGGTTTTTGACTTGCAAGGCTCTATGGTGTTGTAGCTCTGCAGAGATCATGGTCATTGCACTTTAGAAACTTGTCTTGTATGGTGACAAGGCTTGCCAAGTCATGAAAATGCCAAAATCGTGTGGCATGTACAAAGCTGTCTTGTGAAAAACAGTTTTGGAGGCACCATGTTTCCATGCTTGTAACTCCCTACTCAAGTTGAATTAGGATGAGTTCTTGTACATTTTGGAAAGCTCTCATGACATAATTTAACTTTTATGTCCAACATTGGTCTTGGTTTAGTTTGAATCAAAGTGAAAAATGGCCTCAAAGTTGGTGAAAAACCTAGACAGATTCAGTCTAAAATTTTCTAAGTGTTGGAAAAATGGTCAAATCCATGTTTTTATGATTTTAATCAATCCATAACTCAAAATCCATGAGGATTTGGAATCTTTTGTAGTTAACACTTTTGAAATATGTCATGTGAACTTTCATTTGAGCTTTGGATGGAAGAAAAAGGCCTTAGGGTTTGGAAGTTATGAGCTTTGGAGTGATGTAACTTCTTAGCCAGATAGGTTAGGATAATATTGCTGTGAGGAGGAGGTTTAGCACGTATTATAAGCTAACTCTTGAGTTCCTGGGTTCCTTTTTCTATGATCCTAATAGAGGTTTAGGATTTAACAGGGTTCTGGCTACCTTTAGACTTTTTGGGACGAAGTACCATTTCACACACCGTGAAATGGTTGAACTGTTAGGATTCCCTAATGGCCCGAATGTTTTTACCATAGCTCAGGAAGATGCTTTTACTGATCTTGACCTTTAATATTTTTGGGGTAGCATAACCGGATACTACCATCCCGAGCCTAATTCCATGTTTTCCGAGAGCATTCACAACCCTACTGTCATACCCCAAATTTTGACCACCAAGATTTCCCATCACTGTGAAGATCATTACCACAATATGGATGTACTATCATGCCTCATCAATCTCCTCAAAGATGGGTGAGCATTCACCATAATCAAGAATTAGGGTTTTGAGCCCTCTCAGAGCACTTAGACAAAGGATCAATCAAGAAATGACATGATCTTCAACTTGTCTAACCTCTCAAACACCCATAAGAGATCAAGAGGACTCCCACATCAAGAATCAAGCACAAGGTTGCAACATTCCAAGTGGATCAAGCCTCAAGATCGCCAGTGTCACCAAATTAGGGTTTTGGTCGACCAAGGCCTCCAGATGAAAATTTTCATCTGGGAATGAGCCAATGCTTCAAAGCACAACCCAAGATACTCCAAGGGACCTCATGGACCCAATCATCAAGTCAATTTAGCCTCAGGGGATGCATTCATAAAAAATCAGGAATTAAGGTTTCTTGACCTAATTCACCCCTAAGTTGACTTTTGGAGCAAAGCATGAGCCAAGACCTCAAGACATGTTTTGAGGACCTCAAATACACTACATTGATCCATTTGCAACAATGGATTGATCCAAGAAGCTTGATTCACAAGTTTCAATTTCATCTGGACTACAATTAGGGTTTTGAAGGAAAAGTCAACTGTACCTTTGACTTTTGACCAAGACATGCTCCCAAACCTTGGGACATGATTCAATACACCCTATAACACCTATGGAATCCATCCATTAGGTTTGAATTAGGTTAAGAACTTGAATGCACAAAGGATCGAACGGTTTGGATTTCATCTGACAAAAAGTCAATTGTGCACAAAATAAAGTTTAACTTTTTGAAATTTTCACAAATATGGTTCCCTTAAGTAAAAAATAATGTTAATGTATGGTATTGATCATCATTCATTGAGAAAAATCAAGAAAAGTGAGGTTTCTTGCAAAAGAGGCAACCATGAGAAACCAAATTTTTTCTAAGTTATGGAACAAAAGTGATTTTGTACCAACTTTGCAAGGTAATAACTCCTAAACCGCAAGGCCTTTTTCTCCCATTCAAAGTTCAAATGAAAGTCCATCTGACATACTTTAAAAGTGTCAACTACAAGAGATTCCAAATCCTTATGGATTTTGAGTTATGGATTGATCAAAATCACAAAAATATGAAAATGACCACTTTTCCAACACTTAGTGAAATTTTCAATAAGTCTGAATCTGCCTGACTTTTTCCAAAATGTAGGGACATTTTCACCTTGATCCAAGTCAAACCAAGTCCATTGGTGAACATCAAAGTTGAATTATGCCATGAGGGCTTTCCAACAAGTACCAGATGATCTCCAAATTCAATTTGAGTAGGGAGATACAACCCTTGGAACATGGCATCATGGACTGATTTTTACAAGGTAGTTTTGAGCATTTTGCTCGAGTTAGGTAATTTGGACAACTCGAAGCCTTATCATCCATTTGGACACGTCAGAGGATAACATCCAAGAGAAAATATCTTATCCACAAGCCTCCCAAGTCCAAGGAACTACATGTAGCCATAAGTGCCCTAAAAAGGCTAAAAAGCTCAAAGACTCCAATTTTATTTCCAAGCATTCAATGGATGCATCAAGGTGGCATGGACTGAGACATTCCTAACTGAATGAGTCAAGATTCATCTCTGAATCAAAGGACCATAGGCCTGTGCCCTAACCTCAAGTCAATGGCTATAGGAGACTAAAGATGCCTTTATGCTACAATTGGCCAAGGGACTGTCGAAGTTGCCATTCACTATTGCTTGCAAAACAAACTTGCTCTACTATAAATAGAGCTCATTTATGGTCAGTTTGAGTACACCAAAGCACTACAACTGATGCTTTCCTCAAAATCTCTCTCTTTAGGCCAAAATGCCTTCTTTTGTAAGTCATCTCTGAGTTTTTGAGTTACAGAGCAATTCCACCACAGCTCATGATCCAAACACATCTAATGTATCATATATAAGATGTTCAAACACTCACCCTTGATCTGAAACACCATCAGAAAGTCAACCTCCAAAACCTCAAAATTTGACGTTTCTGCATTTTTCAAGACATGTCTTGATTCAGTCACTTCCAAAACCAAACAATGCCTCCAACACACTCTAATTATCATCCTCAAACTGTCCCAATTAGTTTCCCTCATCTGGAACACCATTTGAGAGAGTTACTATCTTGGTCACTTTTGCCCCTTTTGCAAGAAAGAGCCAATTCTTGTTCCTGAGGATTCCAGCTGGTTTTAATCATCCTAAAAGCTTCTAAGGGATCAATCAAGAGTGTTCAAAGCATTGAATTACTTCTGGCACGAGGAACTTGACAGATAGCACAAGAAGCTTCAAGAGGTAAGTGCATCACAACTTGAACTCTTTAAATCATGCATTGCTTTGAGGTCCATTGATCATGGACCTCTCATACATATCATATATGTTGTGTTTGAGCCAATTTAGCATGCTATTGCTGCCTGTATGATGAGATAGCATAGAACATGCAAATCTAGGCCTATTTTGAAATCACTATCAGATTTTCAAATGGATATGTTTTCTGAAAATTCTAAAGGCACCTTTGGATTCCTCATAAAATTCTAGGCAAGATACACCTAAATTTTGTCTCAATCCATGGAGAAATGAGGAAGTTAGAGCCTTCACGCAAGAGGCCTAAAATCAGGCCTTGCCTTGGGCAAGGGCCAGGCCATGGTGCCTTGGCCATGCCTAAAAGCAAGGCATCCCATATATATTCATGGGATGGTTTTGATACACGGATGTATCACCACCCAAGTGGTAGCGCGCATGTGTGTTTGGATGGAAGGTTGTGGGTTCAACACCCACCCAAACCATTTTTCCATTTCTCATATTTTTCCTATTTTTCATATGTTTATGGTTTTTATTAATTAATTCCAAAATTTAATTTCTCTCCCAATTTTAATTATTTTTTATTGGTTCTTTTTTTGAAAATTCCCAAAAATTTTAAAATATTTTATTCTACAAAAATTTCACAAAAATATTATTTATTTCATATATTTGGTATTTTTGTAAAGAATTATGTTTTATTTGTTTTTAAACATTTAAAACATTTCTTTCTCTTGATTTTGCAAATTCAAATGATTTTCAAATCATTCTATGAATGAAACATGATTTTTCAAACATTAATCCAAGATCACAACTTGTTTTTCACACATGTTTGATAATTTTGATCATTTTAATTGAATTTTTATTCAATTAAAATACATTTTAAAATCAAATTAGGGTTTTGATTATTTTCACCCTCCAAATCTTTTTTTCAAATAACTTTGGGCCTTTAATAGAGTGTAAGACCCACCTCTTTTGTAAATACAAAATTTTGGGCCTCAGTCATTGTATAAGTCCCTCTGTAGTTTTCAAAACCATGACACAATCATCCCCTTTTCAAATAAATCATCTGGGCCTCTCCTTGAGTATAAGCCCGATTTTTCTTCTTTCAAACAAACGTTGGGCCTCTAATAGAGTGTAAGACCCAACCCCTTTTTATAGGAATCCATTTTGGGCCTCAGTCATTGTATAAGTCCCGACACGATTTTAAAAATCTTAGTGCGATCGTCGCCTTTTAAACAAAAACATCTGGGCCTCCCCTTGTGTTGTAAGTCACATCTTTTTTTTTAAAATACACTTTGAGCCTCTAATAGAGTGTAATACCCAACCCTCTTTTGTACATAAATAATTTTGGGCCTCAGTCTTTGTATAAGTCCCAGTACAATTTTCAAAAACGATGGTGCAATCACTGTCTTTCCATAGGCCTCTCCTCGAGTATAAGCCTGAATCTTCTTTTCAAAACAACTTTCCCTTTTGATTTAGGTTCAAATTCATAGTTGTTATCAAAACTTTCTTTAATTTCTTGAACAACTAACGATATAGTTGTTACAATGGAAGCTTGCTCACCTATAAGTTTTATCAGCTTTCTTTTACATACTTGCACATTAGAACCTCACATGATCTAAAACTCAGTCTTTCATCCTAAATTTCCCTATATGGGGTCAGCTTGTCATATGTATAACACTAGCCTATCAGAACCTTAAGGCATCTGATATCTCAACTCTTCTGTAATACTCAGCAAGAGTTGATTCCCCACTTTGGGCCTGCCTCTAGATCTCAATAATCCCCAGCAAAAGACAACCTCCTCTTAAGCTTTTGTTGCGGTGAGAATCGGATAACAAGCTATTAATTAACTTGCATCACAAAACTTTGAAATTCACCACCAAGCTTTGATTTATCCAAAGGAAAGGGTAAAGATCAAAGAAAACCCTAAGAGGATCTAGGTTCGGGGGTTGGTTATACTAAGGGAAGGTATTAGCACCCTAAGTATCTGTAGTACTCTACAGGAACCTCTTGTTAGTTTGTGTTATGTTATATTTGCTTGCTAAGGGAATCTGCTAAGGGTAAGGGTAAAGACCTATGGGTATGTACACTAAGTTTGCTCGCCAAGACGTTGCATCTTGTGCCTACGTATCTGACTAAAGAATCAGAGCAACCATAGTTCACCTAACTAAGGGTGAAGGAGGAACCATTGACTATGGCCAAAGTTCCAATGGGGAATGATTATGAGCTCATGTAGAGTTAAAGAAACTCTCTAATTAAAAGTTGTGATGGGGAAATGAGTACTCAAGGTGATGAGTCTCATGTAGAGTCCAAGAACTCTAACTTAATTCCAAGTTGTAGGATTAAATGGCTATGAGGCCAAGGGAAAGTATCCTATGACTATAAGGTCAAGGTAGTAAGATGATGGCTCTATGACTATGAGGTCAAGTGGGAAGGTGGCCATAACTATGAGGTCAAGGCTGGTAATCCTATGACTATGATGTCAAGGAGGAAGGTGATGAGCTTTCTATGACTTCGATGTCAATAGAGAGACTTTCCTTTGGAAGGAGGGGAAAATAACAATTTCTTATGGGCAAGAATGTTATAAAGGGAACAACCAAGAGAGAATAGTATCAATCAAGTGTGAATAACATCAAAGTATTGAGATAAGCATCCATGTATGAGCATGACAAGAGTATGATGAAATAATTAACAACAACATGCACAAATGAACAAATAGTAAGGAAAAATACTTAAAAACCATGAAGTTAAGAGTAAGACAATCTTCTCAAATCAAGTTCAACTTGCAAGACACTTTAAGAGGTGTCATGAAGAATAAGGTCCAAGCAAGTTATGAACAAAGGTTGTTTACATTGGTGAGATGTTCAAGAGTTAAGAAAGTGGACACACAAGTCCAAGACCAAGGTCTAAATTCAAGATTAAACACTTAAGAATGATTGTATGAAGTGACATGAAAATTTGGGCAAAGTAGCCCTCTCAGAGTCAAGCTTCAAAATGAAGGGTTAAAGGCATCGAGTCTTAAAATCGAGGTTTAAGCAAAATACAATCAAAACCCATTCAAAAATCCTCAACAAGTTAATAATCAAACTCAACATAACCTTTCAAAATATCCTAAAACATCTTAGGAAATTATCTCAAATGAAATAGTGAGGAACAATGTTCTTAAATTCACAAAATTAAAATAGATTTTAAAATAATGTGAAAATAAAAATTGGAAAAATTAAATTAAACATTAAAATGTTAATATAAAATTTTTGGGAATTTTTATTAATAAAAAACTATTTTTAATAAGATAAACTTGAAACAAGAAAAAAATAAAATGAAATACAACAGGTGGGGTGTATTAGTATAATAGAAGTGAACTAGGTTTTTTTTTGTTTGCAGCGCATGGGCCTATTTGCTGGGGGTGCAATTAGTGAAAAATTAAGGCCCACGATCCAAGTGGAATGAATCAGAAAAACAAGGAAAATGAATAAAAAGGAGTCTAGGGAAAAGGGATTCGAACCCCAGACCCCTTGTATACACGCACGCGCCTCCCGCGACCGGGGTGGCCATACATCCAATGTATGAGCCAGCCCCATAAATATTTAAGCCAACATACATGAAATAAAAACCCAAGCGAGAGGAGAGAAAAAGACGTGACGGGTACAAAATTCCTATGCATCAATTGGTCGTCAAATTTTAAATGACTAAAGGACCAAAATTGGACATAACCTATCCCAATTCACAACGCCATCATCTTCCATGCAACCCTAGATAAAAAAAACAGAAATACATCGTGGATCATGGACAACACCATGGTAAACCCCTTTATTTTATCAATCAATTCCAGACTTATTCCTCAACCATTTTTTAACTTATAGAAACCAAAACTGAAGTATTTTCTCCAAGGAACATGAATATACTATTATCTAGTCTTATCCCTAACCGTGCTTCTCACAAACCAGCCCATAACAGTGTAATAACATAAAGCTAGAACTAATATCAACAAACATATTCAATCACCACAAGGCATGTAATACATCAAATGAGTTTAAACACCATATAGGCTACCTCTTCACTTCAAATAATGAGCATGCTCGTGTATAGAAAACTGAGTTCAAAGATTAAACTCTTACCTCTTGGAGAAGGTCCAAGGCCTCTTCAATGGGGTTTGCAGAAGTAATAGAGAGATCCCTCCAAGCTTCTTGACACTTATAGAACAATTGGAAAGGCTGAACTACTTTTATATTGCCTCAAAGTCAAAGCCCGGATGTTCTTGCAAATGAATGTATGGAAATGATCAGTGGTGCATATGATGTTACCGAATCTATTTGAGTGTACAAACAAATCCTAAGGGATGTCTATGTAAGGCTGGTGTGGTGGTTAGAGAGTGGTACAAGGGAAAAGATTAGGAGCAGAGGTTTTGCAGTTTTGAAATGTTTTTGCAAGAGGGATGGAAATAGAAGATGCAGAGGGTTTTTTGAATGATTCGCAGCAGCCAATGGAGGGATTCTTTATTCTGATACTTTAGTGTGTGCTTTTGTTGTTAGTGTTAAACAAAGGGAAACAAGTTTAGAGTGTAGATGATGTGTTCTGATTGTTGTTGATCACAAAGAAGGGCTCACGATTCTTTATATTTGGTGTGAGGTGTGATAACTCAGTGTGTTGATGTGGTTTTTTCTATCCAGCTTGGGTTGCTACACCAAGAGAGAGCAGGTTTTTTGTGAAAAGTATAATGAGAGTGTGTTAGGGTTTGAAAGTTTAGAGATTGATATTCTGATTGTTGGTGTTTTGGTGTTACACTAAGAGAGGTAATGAGAAAATCTTGGATTGTTGGTCTGTGATATTCTCTCAATCCTTTTCTTGGTTATGGATAGTGGTGATGGTGTTGCACCAAGAAAGAAAATGAGAGGAAGTTGGATTGTTGTTCTATGATACTTGGTTTTATTCTTATTGTTGGTGTCAAAAAAAGTGAGGATGCTCCTCCTTTTATAGGGAAAATGGAGAAGTGGAGGTATGGACAGAAAAATGAAAGTTTGCCCTTTTGGATAGGTTTTTCGTGTGAGCTAGTTTTGGCCCCAAAAGTCTCTAAGATCTCTGACCACTAATCATGATAGGGTTAGGTCTGATGTGGTGGACATATGGGATTGGAACAAGGCTCAAGGAAAATGAGTAGCCATGCTTTTGTTTTGAAAAGTTTCTCTCACCTCTTGATCCACTTGCCTTGCCTTTGCATAAACTATGTTATTTTAATGTGCAACTTGCAAGGAATCGTGGCAGAGGTCCAAATGATGTTAGGTTGGCCTCTAAACATCAGAAAAAGTGAAGGCTTTGGTGACATTCTGATTTTTTAAGTGTAAGACAAAGGGCCAACATACCAACTTTAGTGTACCATAACTTAATAACCATGCATCCAAATTGTGAGATTTTTGATCCTTTGCAAAATAGGCATTTGATAGAACAAGTTTTATGTGCATCCGTGAAGTTATGCACAAAGAGCTGTCTAAGAAACTTAGAAAATTCTAAGTTATGAAACTTTCACAACTTGAAACAGCCATCTTTAGGACATCATAACTATAGATTGGTTTATCCAAACGAGGAGTTCTATACATGCTTGGAAAGCTTGAAGAACAAGGAACAACTTTCATTTACAAATATTTTTTATTTGAAGCTTAGAACTAGGTGAAAATTTGAGTTAAAGTTGGATGAAAATTATGGTGAAAATGCTGAAAATTTCACTAAGTCCCAAAGGCAACATATCTTCCAAGTCTTATAACTTAAAAACCATGCATTTTTTGAAAAGGGTTCATCTATTACACTTTGAAGATCATGGAAAGAGCTTCCATTTGAGCTTTGAGTTACTCAATTTGGATGTGTGGTTTGAAAGTTATGACCTTCCCAATTTTGCACAAGAAGTGAATTTTCCACACTTAGAAGGTTTCAAGGACCAAACATTGCCCTCTTTGCAAGAAACCTTTCAAAACTTGATTTCTCATGCCTTAACTCATCAATGAGATAGGTCATGATGGATTGAGGACTTGGATGCTTCATTTTGGATCAAAATCTAAAAGGTTAGGGCCCTAGTCAAAACCCTAACTTTACTTGTGAATGCACTTGAATGATCTCTGATGAACTTGATTCTTTAATCACATCTAAGGCTCATAGATGGTCTCTAAGGATGTCTGCTATCACATGGAGTCATGTCCCAGAGCTTGAGAACAACTCTTGATCAATATCAAAGGCCATGATTGTCTTGTCATAACAAAACCCTAATTGGAGGCAGGGTGAACTTGTGACTCTTTGTACTAGTGATGAAAGCCATATGATCTTGATTTCTTGTTAAACAAGACATATTGAATGTAGGTAATTTCAATGGGTTGATGAACCAATCAAACCTTGACTGGTCATGATAAACCTCTTCAGTGGTTCTTTAGGTTAAAACAATAATTCCACAATTTGGTCTGATAGTCTTTTGTCGACTTGATTTGATCCAATCTCTTGAGATCCTAGTTCCAACCAACTAGTGAATTTTTGTGATGATTGTATGGAGCCAGATAATGCCTTAGGAGACCTTGAATCATGTGAGAGCTTGACTTAGGAGAGATTGCCCTCTTTCTGTGTAAACCCTAGTTTCAACACAAAAGAAACAAAACTGCAAGATATGGGTTAGTTAACAATGCATAAAAGATTGAAACCTAAATGCAGGTGCAAGATGTTATGACATCTAAGAGGTAAAATTTGGGGTACAACAGCTTTGTATAATGATTTTACTCAGCAGAGTTAGCCTCAAAAGCACTCTTTTGTTAAGTTAGTCTCTTTTAGCCTCAATCTTGGGCTTTGTACAAGACAGATAAAAACACTCTCTTGTTGAGTCAACCATCTTTTCAGCCTCAATCTTGTGTTTTATACAAGACACCCATAAATATCTTCAGCTGAGTCAGTCAAATATCTTTTAGCCTCAATCTTGGGCTTTATACAAGACATATAAAATTTGCCTAAGCATAGTCAATCCTCTTTTCAGCCTCAATCTTGGGCTTTGTACAGGAAAAATCATACTCTCCAGCAGAGTCAATCTTCTTTTAGCCACAATCTTGAGCTTTGTACAAGACAGATAAAACCTCTCACCAATAGAGTTTGTTTCCCTTTTTAGCCTCAATCTTGGGCTTTGTACAAGATAGACAAAATATTTCCCCAGAAAAGTCAACTTTTAGCCTCCTCTTAGGCTTTGTATAATGATATCCCCAAAAGAGTCAGATCTCTTTTTGGCCTCAATCTTGGGCTTTGTACAAGACAGATAAACACTCTCTTGTTGAGTTAGTTTTTTCCAGGCTCCTCTTAGGCTTTGTATAATGATCTCCCCAGTGGAGTCAATCAATCTCTTAGCTTCAACCTTGTGCTTTGATCAAGGCACACAAAAAACAACATCCCCTCAGAGGAAATCAAAATCTCTCTGTAGGAAGACATTTCTCTGAACAATCACATATTAAAACAGATCAATCAAGCAAACCTAATCCCAAGTAACTGCTATAAGTGGCACACTGTTAATTAAAATATCCAAGCTATCGTCCATCTTTTATCCTGGTAAATCCTCTCTTTCATCTAATTGCTGTAAGTGGCAAGCCTATGGATTATTTACATCCACGCCGATGTCCCTCTCTTAGCATGAAAGACTCTAAGGAAAAATGGCATTCCTCAACACTGGGTTAATGTTTTCTCCTTCAGGACAAATCCCTCATAAAGGAAATTATTGCATTGATGGATTCACATATCCCAGTTAAAATAATTCTCTTTTATAATCAGTCACCCAATAGTTGTGATAAACAGACGAGATGTCTCCCTTTAAAGATAACATATTCTCTCTCAGTCAAACATTTAGCTTCAATCTTGGGCTTTGAACAAGACATAAATACTCATTTAGCTTCAATCTTGGGCTTTGAACAAGACACCAAAACATATATTTTCCTCCCATAGAATAGGAGGAACTACGATTGCTCGGATTCCCCTGTTATCATTACGGGAATACATAGGCATAAGATTGCAAAATCTTAGCGAGCATACCAATAAAAAAAAAATTTAGGTCCAGTACCTTCACACACTAATAAAAAACCTTAGGTCCAGTACCTCACCAAAAATAGCGGAAAACCCGAACATCAACAAAAAATCTCTCTCAAACACTCCCAAAGGAGAAACTTTCCAACCCACAACAGACAAACACCAGTAAGTAGAAAGCAGTAAGGAAATTTGCTAACAACCGGTGGATAACCACATATAGGATGGGTAATTGACAACTCCCTATTGTATAACCTGATCCCGAACTCCCCAATCTCTTTAAGCATCTGTTCAGTTTAACATTTGTGTGCAAGGTTAGTTTTAGATAACTTCCCTTTCCTTTCCAACTTCACATGATAAATAAGAAATCAGAAAGTAGCACCCCAACTCCTACCATTGCGATGAGGAGAAACTCATGGCGATAAGGTGGTCGCCTCACCGACAAAAATTGCACGCTACAGGAAAATGGCGACTCTATTGGGGAGTCATTTTATCTGTCTGTCTAGGACTAGGATTATAATTCCTAAGAGGTCTAGGTTGTTAGCAATCATACTATATATATTGCTTTTCCTACTTGATATCCGTGTTTATTTTTCTGTCAATAGGAATATGATTGATACGCATGTGGAAAGTTTAAGAGAACCCTAAGATAAGTGATGGCATAGACGGTTGGACTTACAGGGAGTGATTCCCGAATACGCCATCCTGGTAGACCATCAAATCAGGTGAGGGCCCGTGTGGATACTATGTTGAACGACAAACGTCGTGAAAATAGACGATATCCTAGTGCGGCACCCGTGACCCTGAGGATTTAGTAGATATTAACCATGTGCCCATTTGGTAGTGCGGTGACTATCGGGAATAGTTGATACGCGATGCTACACTCAAATGAGATTACCCTAGGATGCTACAGCTCGCTCGGGTGAACCAGCTTGCTGCTGATATCCCTAGGGGGGTCAACGATTTTGGGAACCTTTAACCCATTCTACAGGTACAAAAATTGACCAGAATACAACCTTTGGGGATGGGTAGAGCCATGACTCCATGCTCGTGACGTTGAACCCTTGAACCCATGTTTTTTCAATGTTTTTGTGTGCTGCATTCATGCATTCATTTATAAAACTCTTAAACAAAGAAAAAAATATTCTCTTTTCTCTTCTCTTTCTTTTTCAAAATAAACTAAAATAATAATTGTAAATATCAGAGAGAAAGATTGCGTTATGGATTTCGGTAGAAGAAAGACGCACAAGTACACCTTCAAGGCTCCAAAACTAGAGGATTTAAGAAGGTTGGCAAGGACGATTACCAACTTTGATGCTTTCAGAACTAAGCACGAAGGGATGTTGTCTCCCTTAAGGGTCCATGTAGTTGAAGGAATCCTGTCTACGTTAATTCAGTTTTATGATCCGATTTATCACTGTTTCACCTTCCCGGATTATCAACTTGCACCAACACTGGAGGAGTACTCTCACCTGACTGATTTACCCATCACTGACCAAGCTCCCTTTTCTGGACTGGAAGAAATTCCAAAGGATCAAACCATTGCAAGAGCAATCTATTTGGACGAGTCAGAAGTCAGGACTCACATGACCACTAAGGAAGGACTCCAGGGTTTACCAGCTAAATTCCTGTCGGAGAAAGCTCTATACTTTGCAAGTGTAGGAAACATAATTACTTTCGAAGGTATCTTTGTTCTGCTCACATACAGGTTGTTCCTTTTTCCCAACATCGATAACTTCGTCGATGCCAATGCCAATAAGATATTTCTGATTAGAAACCCCGTACCAACCTTGCTCGCAGATGCTTATAATTCTGTACACTTAAGGAATTTGTACAGCGGAGGAATGATCACATGTTGTGTACCCCTATTTTACAAATGGTTCACTTCCCATTTACCCAAGTCTGCTACTTTTTGGGACCGTAAGAGTACTCTACGTTGGTCACAAAGAATCATGTCTTTTACCGACTCTGACATAGATTGGTATAATAGGATTTATGAGGGGATAAAGATCATCGATAGATGCGGAAATTTCCCTAATGTACCCCTCATAGGAACAAAAGGAGGAGTCAACTATCTTCCAATTTTAGTTCGCCGTCAACTCGGATACCCAATGAAGAATATCCCACATAATGTTCATCTGGAAGGTATTTTCTTCAAGGAAGGAGAAAATGACAGAGCACTAAAGAAGGAAATAGTGCATGCCTCGCAACATATTCACATGAAAGGAAGAGAGTCTCTAGGAAGACCAGACTGTATCTCTGTGGAACCTTATCTCCACTGGGTGCAAACTAGAGTCCTTAAGCTGAGGATGCCTTACCCTCGTCAAGAAGTTCTTCCGTTAAAGGAATCTGTCCGTTATTTTATGTCTGATACGGAAAAACTCCGGGTCGCTCTCAACAAGGTTCAACGGGGTAAAAGCTCTTGGAAAAACAAGTAACGAATTCTCAATGTGGAGTGTACTAAGATTCAGGAACTGCTAAACGAAAATGATGTTTTGATTAAGATACTAGAGCAGCATGTTTTAGAAAATCAAGAAGACCGAAGAAATTTGCTCGCTCCTTTAACTTGGCAAAGGACAGACAACCCGACAACGGCTGAAGAGTCCCGGTCAAAGAAAAGGAAAATATCAGAACCAGCATCTGAGTTCTCTTCAGAGAGGACTCAAGATCCATGAGCTTATTCATGCTCTCACGAAAATGTGATCGATCAATAGCAAATGTAACTTTTGGCTTAAGAGCCTTGTCCAATTTGGCCTTGAGGGTTCTCACCTCTCGTTGCCAAATATGACAAGTATCATAGCCTCAATTGAACCAAGAGGTAGGATCCTTTTCAACCTTGGCTTTTGATGTGTCCACTATAGAGTTTTTGAGAGCTTCCAATTCTTTTTTAGAATCGGAAACCTTCTTCTCCAAATACGTGAAAATCCTTTTATTTGAGGCTAAGCGTTGAAATGCTTCCTTAGCCTCATAGTGTAACATGTCAAAAGCCTTTTGCAACTCTAAATGAGACATAGTATTTAAATGATCATATTTAGAATGCTTTACCTCTTTTGCTTTGTTGTGGCATGCCATAATACAAAAGTTAATGGATTCACTTTCGTCACTTGAGGAATCATCTTTCTCCGACTCACTATCGCTTTCCCAAGCGATGTATGCTCGTCGAGACTTGTTGGACTTTTTGTTTGAGCGACTCTTGTCATTATCCTTATCTTTGTCTTTCTTTAGAGATGGACAATCCGGCTTGTAGTGCCCAGATTTTCCACAGTTATAGCACGTACCTTTTACCATGCCATTTTTATTTCCTTCGCTTCTAGACTGCTTCCTAAACTTGACTAGATTTCTATCCGAGTGTTGAATATCGTTCTTACGAACATATCTATTGTATCTCTTCACAAATAAGCCCATATCATCACCGAATTCTTCATCTTTGTCATTATTGGTTTCATCATCACTTAGCTCTTAATGTGTGGACTTTGAACAATAAGCCTTAAGAGCTATCGACTTCTTCTCCGTATCTTTTGCCTTCTCTTTCTTGATACTCTTTTCATGTTTATCCAAGCTAATGAGCACTTTCTCATGCTCATCGAGTTTACCAAAGAGTGTTGTGAGGTCTAGTGTAGCAAGATCATTGGCCTCCTTGATAGAGGTGACCTTCGGTTGCCATTCCCTGTTAAGACACCTCAGAATTTTGTTAGTAGAAACCTCATTTGGAATTGGTTTACCAAGAACATGCAGTTTGTTGATAATGTGAGTGAATCATTTTTGCATATCCACAATGGTTTCCCCTTGCTTCATGTAAAACAAATCAAACTCTTGTGTTAGTGTATTAATACGAGCCAACTTAACATCATTAGTGCCTTCTTGGGTTACTTTTAAAGCATCCCACATGGCTTTGGCCATTTGACAATGGGAGACTCGATAATACTCATCGACTCCCAAGGAGGAGATGATCATATTACGAGCCTTCCAATCATAGTTGTATTTTTCTCGTCCTCCTCATTCCATTGAGCTTCGGTTTTAGGAACGACAACGCCTTCCGCGTTAGTCATAGTAATTTCCATGGGACCGTTTAAAATAACGTTCCAAACCTTCCGATCTAAGGAATTAATATGGACGCGCATACAATCCTTCCAGTAGCTGTAGTTTTCGCATGTAAAAACTGGAGCTCTATTATAAGCCCCCTTAGGTTCGTTCGCCATGATCCAAGAAGTTTTACCGAAGCACCAGAATTAACTGGAGCTCGTGATACCACTTGTCAGTCGATGGCTATGGATCTAAAAGGTGGGTTGAATAGATCCCTTGAGTTTTACACGCAAATGGTTTACAAAATTCGTTTTTAAAATTTGTTTAAACGGAAGCTACCACTGGATAGAACATCTACAACGAACCTTCTACCAAAAGGATCGGATATGCACGAATATATCATGGATGAGTACGGAAGAGAAAAACTCAGTTTTGAATATTACACTTAAGATACGCAATCAACAAAATATCAATTGGTTGATGTATATTCCAATCTAATAAGGTAAAGTGATAAGCAATTAAAGGCAACAAGTTTGAATTTTACTTTGAAACAAATGATCAAACACCTAGTGTGCGTAAACACACTATGTGCAGAATTTCTATGGAGGGTAATGTACAGCTGCTCCAAAACACAATTCAAGGAATTGTATCAGTTTAACAAAAACAATTTATCAGCGTACAATTACTCTACTACAGAAATTTCGATGACTTGCGACTTCACAAATTCGAACGAACTAAATTTTTAATGAGTTAAGGAAAGAGAGAACAAACGCAATTTGATTAGGCAGTTCCCCAATCGTCCTCGCTTTGGGTACGTCTACCCCCAACTCCACATATGGAATTGAGATATATATATATATATATATATATATATATATATATATATATATATATTAATATATATATATATATAGTTGTTGCAAATTGTTTATTACAAGAGAAAACAATGAACATCCAAACCCTCGAACATCTTCGATCGTTGATTCAGAATTTTCTCTTCCCTTGATTCAAGATGAATCAAGTGCTCCAAATATGGTTAATCCAATTACCGTCCCACGCTACTAAACCGAAAGAAACCACCGTTCTTCAGTTACCTTCACTCGGTCAATTGCGTTCTACCAAGAATTCGAACCCAAACCTCCTTTCTATGATCCTCTGATTACAGCTACTAAATCGAACAATTGCGCCAATTTCCGGTTACCTTCGCCCCGCCGAATCCCTGTAGATAAAATAGTTTGTGCAAAAACCCCCAAAATCTATCCGATTCTTGGAGGACAAAACCAACTAGTTTTATTCAAGAAACACCTGCCAAACTCTCAACCCAGAAGATGAAGATTACACTTCCTAAATTCTGAACGTTATCACTTCGATCAATGGGCGACACAAACAAAGATGATTATGTGTGATTGTTTGTTTACACAATGAAGAAGATGAAGATGAAGAGAGAAATGACATATATCTTTCACGTTTCTTGTTAGAAATAAAAAGGATGACCAAAACTATTTATATGAAAAATAATGACCAACAAAAATAATGACAGAAAAATAACAGAAAAGAAATTAAGTGAAAAAATGCAGAATTTTGGAGTCATGCGTCGACGCATAAAAGAAGATTTTAGTTTCCACTGATTTGTGCGTTTTCCCGCAAGTTTTGGAGGTTAGCGCATGAATCTGGAGGTTAGCGCATAAACTGGAGGGTCAGCGCATGAAGTGCATTTTTTTTCAGGAAATTCAATTTTCTAAGCATTTTCACCAGACCAAGATCAGAAACACATACTAGACACAACTAAAACGATAGTGGACATTTATTTTTGGAGAGGACAAGATCCTATGCATCTAGACATATGAACGATAATGGTTAGACGCTATATGCCAGACACGTGAAGTGATACCGCTCAAATTACAATCTAATATGTTTGTTGACATCATTAAAACAAGGTAGCTAGAAGAATATCCCTCATATACTCCCCCTTTTTGATGATGGCAACACTTTCTTAGCTGTCACGAGATATGTAATTTGAGAGTGAACAAAGCTCCCCCTGTCTTTGACATCTGGTTAATAAAATTTCTGCTTGTTATTCTTCTCCCCCTTTGACAAAATCAAAAAGAAGAAAAGGAGGTGGTCAAAATAACGCAGTATAATACGTAGTGGATCATCATATATTTGCAACAACTAAACATTAAGATGCATCCACATATGATACCACTAATGTAAGCTTAGGAATGATTAAATAAGGAACAAAAACATACAAGCTAAACATTCACTCCAGAAGAGTTTAAACAAACGGAAGCACACGTCAAAGTTAAGCAACAAAAAAACAACCAAACCACAAAACATAAATGCAAACACAAATGAAACATAATGCCCTAAGCTCTATGGTCTTCTCCCCCTGAATGGATGTCCTCTTCCCCTATAGTGTTGGCTTAGAGGTGGAAGGTCCTCTAGATGTAGGTTGAGTTCAATCAACGTGTTGTTTAGGTTTCCAAGACTATTGGCCAGGTTCTAGTTTTGTTGAGTCAAGTTGGCATCCATTTGATTGAAACGATTCATAGCGGCGTTGGCAAAATTGTTGAAGTTGGTAATGTGAGATGAAACTTGTTTAGACAAATTGGTGAACTATTCTTGCTGAGCAGAGTAACGAGTATCTTGCAGAGCCTGAAATTCTTGATGCTGAAGAGTCAAGTCGTTCAACCTAGCCAGAATTTCTTCAGAACCCTGCTGATCATGTTGATACGGTGGAGTTGGAGGAGCAGAATTCTCAGGTTGATGCCATTCATAATCCTCACCATAGGTTGGAGGCACATAGGCGCTTCCACGCACAGTCCAGCAATTCTGTTGCCGCTGACCCCAACCCTGATTTTCAGAAGTTTCTTCAGGTTGATATCCCATCCATGCCTCATTGTCCTCTTCTTGCATAGCCACATTTTCTTGCATAACCACATCTTCTTGCATGCCCACATCTTCATCATTAACATCTTGATTTTCATTTTCTGGAATGCCCTCATCATCATTTCCTTCAAGGTGAACCGGTTCATCATTTTCTGGATTTTCATTGTACTCACGTGAATGCCAAAAGTAACCCATCATGAAAGGGTTTAGGCAAGAAATTGTTGTTCAACGGTTATATGAATGTCACAAATCTGCGGAATAGGAACATCAAAGTGATCCAAAATGTTTGCAACAATAGACATATAACCAAGTGCTAGAAATTTGTGGGAGCTGCGAGTAACGAACATCCTATAAGCAAAATAATAAAGCCAGTTAATTTTGATCCTATTCTTGAGAATATAGATGAGGTGAACCTCTGCCTGCTCAACTCTTGAGTATCCTCCTTTCTTAGGCCTCAAGATGCGAGCAAAAATCCACTAAAGAATATGGTCTTTGAATTTTAGATGGCCGGTAGTGACACTTTTAGGAAATAATTCACTTGCCACAAAATCATCTAAATACGGTTCCCGCAGCATCGAATTCAGAGCAGTTTTGAACTCATAGTTCTGAACAAAGGTTTTATCAGTAACCTTTGGGAGAGTGTCATCAGTATCCAATACAAAAAGTGTAGACCATACATCATTGGTCACTTCAAATTCTGTATTATTCATAGAGAATTTAAATTCAGCCCTATGAAATTTGCCCTTGATCCCACAATAGAACAACCGAGTCAAATCTTCACTATACTTATCATCACATTCAACAAATTCACTAAGATTTTGAAAATTTATAAGTTCAAAAATCTCAGGAATGTGAAAATCTGGACCCATCAGAGGATAAAACCCATGTTGTCTTATAACAGCCCCGCTAGAAAATAGTTCCTCAAAAGGAGTAGTTAGCCTTTCAGAAATTAAAGACTTAAAGGTTACCCGTTGTGAAGATGAGGATGTTCTGGTTGGTGCTGATTGTGAAGATGATCCTCTTGTTCCCCTTCTACTAGGGTTTCGTCTTGAAGCCATTGTTGAAGAAAAACTGAGAGAGGATGATAACACTTGTTTTTCGCTGAGTGTGAAGAGGAGATATGTGCAGCCCTTAGAAAACCTTGTAGCAGTAATATAGAACATTTTCTCTTGTTGGGTTTTTGATTTCTAGGGTTTTGATGAGGATTTAGTGGAGAGTAATTGTTATTGATGAGGTTTAATGGAGGAGGATAGGGAGAGATTGACCACAAAGTCTAATGAGATGACATGCAATAACCATAGATTAATGTGCAATGAGAATATGTAGGGAAAATGAACAACACTAGGTCGGCGCACACGTCCCAGTAAAGAAGGGAGTCTGAACGGTCAAGTTATGCTTCGACCTATGAATCTGTACGTCGGCGTATGATTCTTGAATTTTCTTAAAAAAACTGAACATGTGGTTATGCGCTATCCCGAAAATTTAGTAGGTCAGCGCATGAATCTATGCGTCGACGCATGAACATATAAAAGTGAAATTTTGCAATTTTTAAGTTCCAACCAGATAAATAGACAAATGCACATACAGAACAAAACATCCACATGAACGATAAGTGCTCAAAATGCAATAAACATCAAGATTAGAGTAATTAATATGGCATAAAATATTGATAAACATCTATAAATCGGAACGATATTACCTTGATCATCATGACGATAAGACCCCTCACATATGGCTAAATATCTCTTTGCATTGTTAGTTAAGAGTATAAACAAGCATATATATATATATATATATATATATATATATATGTGTGTGTGTGTGAAGATCACTACTCTAAAGGATTATTAAGCACGGTCCGAGATATCGAGAATGCCAAGTTCCCTACGGATGTGAAAGAAAGGCTCTATAGCTAATGGTTTTGTGAAAATATCAGCAAGTTGATTCTTAGTGTCAACGTGCTCAAAAATTACATCACCTTTCTCTACATGATCCCTAAGAAAATGATGGTGTATTTCGATATGCTTGGTGCGTGAATGCAATACGGGGTTCTTAGTTAGATTAATCACACTAGTGTTATCGCACAAAATTGGAATACGTTTAAGTTTTAAGTTAAAATCAAGTAATTGTTGTTTAAGCCATAAGACTTGAGCACAACAACTACCGGCGGCAACGTATTCCGGTTCGGCTGTTGACAAAGCAACGGAAACCTGTTTCTTGTTGTGCCAACTCACCAAGGTATTTGCGAAAAAGTGACACGTGCCACTAGTACTTTTCCTATCTAACTTGCATCCGGCAAAGTCAGAATCGGAGTAGCCAACTAAGGAGCAAACACTATCTTTGGAATACCACAGCCCATACTTTGGAGTACCAGAAAGGTATCGAAGTATATGCTTAACTGCCTTTAGGTGGGATTCCTTGGGATGTGCCTGATACCTCGCACACATGCATACACTAAACATTATATCGGGACGTGATGCGGTACGATAAAGAAGAGACCCTATCATGCCTCGATACTTCTTTACCTCAACATCCTTACCCTTTTCGTCACGATCAAGATTAGCACTTGTAGGCATAGGAGTATCTATTGCTTTGAAGTTCAGCATATCAAAATGTTGTAGTAACTCAAGACAATATTTTGTTTGACTCACGAATTTGCCCTCTTCAAGTTGTTTGATTTGCAATCCGAGGAAATAGTTGAGCTCCCCCATCATGCTCATTTCAAAGTCCCCCTGCATCAAACTAGAAAACTCCTTGACCAAGGTCATGTTAGTAGACCCAAATATGATATCGTCAACATAAATTTGTACCAAAATTAAGTGTTTTCCTTGACGTTTAATAAAGAGGGTTGTGTCAACCTTTCCTCTTGAATACCCTTGATCAAGTATAAATTTGCTTAGACGTTCATACCAAGCCCTAGGGGCTTGTTTAAGTTCGTACAAAGCTCGTTTAAGTTTATAGACATGATCAGGATATTCATGATATTCAAAACCTGGAGGTTGGGCTACACAAACCTCTTCATTTATGTATTCGTTAAGGAATGCACTTTTAACATCCATTTGGAATAATTTAAAGTTCTTTGTGCAAGCATAGGCAAGTAGAAGGTGTATGGCCTCGAGTCGGGTCACCGGCGCATAAGTTTCCTCATAGTCGATTCCTTCCTCTTGGTTATAGCCTTGCACTACAAGCCTAGCTTTGTTACGCGTTATTACTCCATTTTCATCAAGTTTATTCCTAAACACCCATCGGGTGCCGATTACTCGATGATCTCGCGGAGGGAGGACAAGGTCCCAAACCTCATTTCTCCAGAATTGATTTAGTTCATCTTGTATTGATAGAAAGCAATGCTCATCGAGTAACGCATCCTTAGCGTTTTTAGGTTCAACTTGGGAAACAAAAGCAGAGTAATAACAAAAGTTACTAAGTTTAGAGCGAGTAGTTACTCCCTTAGAGATATCACCAAGAATGTTGTTAATTGGATGGTCTTTTGAAAACTTCCAAGCTGGAGGAAGTTCATCTTTATCAGCATGATGATCATCCTCACTTTTCACTGGTTGGTGATCCTTTTCCTCCTCAATACGCACTGCTTCAGGCTGATCAATTCCCTTATCAGTGTCCTTGAGTATGTCTTCAGTAGGTACACTTGCACCATGAAAAGAACTACCTTCTCCGACATTTCTCGGATAAGACTCGTCAAAAGTAACATGAACTGACTCTTCAACTGTGCGTAACCTCTTATTATAAATTCTATATGCTTTACTTGACTGAGAGTATCCAAGAAAAATACCCTCGTCGGCCTTGGCATCAAATTTACCAAGAGACTCTTTTCCATTGTTTAACACAAAGCATTTGCAACCAAATACATGAAGGTGAGATATGTTTGGCTTACGCCCTTTTGAAAGCTCATACGATGTCTTGTTTAGAATAGGAAGGATGAGCACCCTATTCAAAACATAACAAGCCGTACTAATGGCGTCGGCCCAAAAGTATTTTGGTAATCCACCATCATTGATCATAGTCCTTCCAAGTTCTTCCAAAACTCAATTTTTACGTTCCACTACCCCATTTTGTTGAGGGGTACGTGGTGCAGAAAAATTATGATCAATTCCGTTGGAATCACAAAATGCTTCAAATAAATGATTTTCAAACTCACCCCCATGGTCACTTCAAATTGACCCAATGTTTGTGTTTAACTTGTTCTGAGATAACTTAGCAAATCGTTCAAAGGCCGAAAAGGTATCATTCTTATTTGCTAAGAAAATTGTCCAGCAAAACCTAGAAAAATCATCGACTATAACAAGCCCATAATAGTTACCACCTAGACTTTTAACCCTATATGGTCCAAAGAGGTCCATAGGGAGGAGCTCAAGGGGTCTCATAGTTGAAACGATGTTTTTAGATTTAAATGAGATCCTTGTTTGCTTCCCCATTTGACACGCATCACAAAGGTGATCCTTTGTGAATTTAATTTTGGGCAAACCGATGACTAGGTCTTTAGAGACAATTTTGTTAAGCAAATCAAAATTGATGTGAGCCAACCATCTATGCCACAACCATGAATCTTCATTCATAGCGACTAGATACTTGTCACCATTCAACGATACCTCATTTAAGTCTAGCATGTAGACGTTGTTCACCCTCAAGCCCTTGAACACATTCTTTTTGTCGCTATCTTCAACTATGCAACAATCCTTTGAAAAAGATACTTTATAATTCTTGTCACATAGTTGACTAATGCTTAAAAGGTTGTGTCTAAGGCCTTCCACAAGCAGCACATCAGAGATAGTAGTAGATGATGGGTTACCTACATTACCTTTGCCGAGAATCTGTCCCTTGTTGTTATCTCTGTAGGTGACAAACCCCTTTTTCTTCGCCACAAAGTCGATAAAAAGAGATATGTCTCCGTTCATGTGTCTCGAGCAGCCACTATCCCGAACCCATCTTCTTACGGTGGTCTCAAGACTTTGTACCTACAAAAACAATCAAGGGAGAGTAGGTACCCAATTCTCATTTGGTCCTTTAAGGTGAGTGAAACCAAAACCGCACTTGGGCAACCATTGGTAGATGCCTTTCGGAACAAGAAACCTTCTGAAGCGGCATTTCGCAATAGTATGACCAGGCTTACAACAGAAAAGACAATTACGGTTCATTTGGAATTTACTTTTCCTATCACTATCTCGAATCACATAGGTATACTTTTGATATGGATTATTCATGCTCTCGCGAAAATGTGATCGATCAATAGCAAACGTAACTTTTGGCTTAAGAGCCTTGTCCAATTTGGCCTTGAGGGTTCTCACCTCTCGTTGCCAAATATGACAAGTATCACATCCCCAATTGAACCAAGAGGTAGGATCCTTTTCAACCTTGGCTTTTGATGTGTCCACTATATAGTTTTTGAGAGCTTCCAATTCTTTTTCGGAATCAGAAACCTTCTTCTCCAAATACGTGAAAATCCTTTTATTTGAGGCTAAGCGTTGAAATGCTTCCTTAGCCTCATAGTGTAACATGTCAAAAGCCTTTCGTAACTCTAAATGAGACATAGTATTAACATGATCATGTTTAGAATGCTTTACCTCTTTTGCTTTGTTGTGGCGTGCCATAAGACAAAAGTTAACGGATTCACTTTCGTCACTTGAGGAATCATCTTTCTCCGACTCACTATCACTTTCCCAAGCGATGTGTGCTCGTCGAGACTTGTTGGAATTTTTGTTTGAGTGACTCTTGTCATTATCCTTATCTTTGTCTTTCTTTAAAGATGGACAATCCGGCTTGTAGTGCCCGAATTTTCCACAGTTATAGCACGTACCTTTTACCTTTCCATTTTTATTTCCTTCGCTTCTAGATTGCTTCCTAAACTTGACTAGATTTCTATCCGAGTGTTGAATATCGTTCTTACGAACATATCTATTGTATCTCTTCACAAATAAGCCCATATCATCACCGAATTCTTCATCTTTGTCATTATTGGTTTCATCATCACTTAGCTCTTGATGTGTGGACTTTAAACAAGAAGCCTTAAGAGCTATCGACTTCTTCTCTGTATCTTTTGCCTTCTCTTTCTAGATAATCTTTTCATGTTTATCCAAGCTAATGAGCACTTTCTTATGATTATCGAGTATACCAAAGAGTCTTGTGAGGTCTAGTGTAGCAAGATCGTTCGCCTCCTTGATAGCGGTGACCTTCGGTTGCCATTCCCTGTTAAGACACCTCAGAATTTTGTTAGTAGAAACCTCATTTGGAATTGATTTACCAAGAACATGCAGTTTGTTGATAATGTGAGTGAATCGTTTTTGCATATCCGTAATGGTTTCCCCTTGCTTCATGTAAAACAAATCAAACTCTTGCGTTAGTGTATTAATACGAGCCAACTTAACATCATTAGTGCCTTCGTGGGCTACTTGTAAAGCATCCCACATGGCTTTGGCTGTTTGACAATGGGAGACTCGATAATACTCATCGACTCCCAAGGTGGAGATGATCATATTACGAGCCTTCCAATCATAGCTGTACTTTTTCTCGTCCTCCTCATTCCATTGAGCTTTGGGTTTAGGAACGACAATGCCTTCCGCGTTAGTCATAGTAATTTCCATGGGACCGTTAAAATAACGTTCCAAACCTTCCAATCTTAGGAATTAATATGGACGCGCATACAATCCTTCCAGTAGCTGTAGTTTTCGCCTGTAAAAACTGGAGCTCTATTATAAGCCCCCTTAGGTTCGTTCGCCATGATCCAAGAAGTTTTACCGAAGCACCAGAATTAACCGGAGCTCGTGATACCACTTGTTAGACGATAGCTATGGATCTAGAAGGAGGGGTTGAATAGATCCCTTGAGTTTTACATGAAAATGCTTTACAAAATTTGTTTTTAAAATTTGTTCAAACGGAAGCTACCACTGGATAGAACGTCTACAACGAACCTTCTACCAAAAGGATCGGATATGCACGAATATATCACGGATGAGTATGGAAGAGAAAAACTCAGTTTTGAATATTACATTTAAGATACACAATCAACAAAATATCACTTGGTTGATGTATATTCCAATCCAATGAGGTAAAGTGATAAGCAATTAAAGGCAACAAGTTCAAATTTTGCTTTGAAACAAATTATCAAACACCTAGTGTGCGTAAACACACTATGTGCAGAATTTCTATGGAGGGTAATGTACAGCTGCTCCAAAACACAATTCAAGGAATTGTATCTGTTTAACAAAAACAATTTATCAGCGTACAATTACTCTACTACAAAAATTTCGATGACTTGCGACTTCACAAATTCGAACGAACTGAATTGTAAAAGAGTTAAGGAAAGCGAGAACAAACGCAATTTGATTAGGCAGTTCCCCAATCGTCCTCCCTTTGGGTACGTCTGCCCCCAACTCCACAAATGGAATTGAGATATATATATATATATATATATATATATATATATAGTTGTTGCAAATTGTTTATTACAAGAGAAAACAATGAACATCCAAACCCTCGAACGTCTTCAATCGTTGATGCAGAGTTTTCTCTTCCTTTGATTCAAGTTGAATCAAGTGCTCCGAATATGGTTGATCCAATTACCGTCCCACGCTACTAAACCGAAAGAAACCACTGTTCTTCAGTTACCTTCACTCGGTCAATTGCGATCTACCAAGAATTCGAACCCAAGCCTCCTTTCTATGATCCTCTGATTACAACTACTAAACTGAACAATTGCGCCAATTTCCGGTTACCTTCGCCCAGCCGAATCCCTGTAGAAAGAACAGTTTATGCAAAAACCCCCAAAATCTATCCAATTCTTGGAGGACAAAACTAACTAGTTTTATTCAAGAAACACCTGCCAAACTCTCAACCCAGAAGATGAAGATTACACTTCCTAAATTCTGAACGTTATCACTTCAATCAATGGGCGACACAAACAAAGATGATTATGTGTGATTGTTAGTTTACACAATGAAGAAGATGAAGATGAAGAAAGAAATGACATATATCTTTCACGTTTCTTGTTAGAAATTAAAAGGATGACCAAAACTATTTATATGAAAAATAATGACCAACAAAAATAATGAACAGAAAAGAAATTAAGTGAAAAAATGCAGAATTTTGGAGTCATGCGTAGACCTCCAGCCTTCATGCGTCAACGCATAAAAGAAGATTTTAGTTTCCACTGATTTGTGCACTTTCCCGCAAGTTTTGGAGGTTAGCGCATGAATCTGGAGGTTTGCGCATAAACTGGAGGGTCAGCGCATGAAGTGCATTTTTTTCAGGAAATTCAATTTTCTAAGCATTTTCACCAGACCAAGATCAGAAACACATACTAGACACAACTAAAACGATAGTGGACATTTATTTTTGGAGAGGACAAGATCCTATGCATCTAGACATATGAACGATAATGGTTAGACGCTATATGCCCGACACGTGAAGTGATACCGCTCAAATTACAATCTAATATGTTTGTTGACATCATTAAAACAAGGTAGCTAGAAGAATATCCCTCATATTCAGCAGTATAAGTATAACCTGGACATGGCACCAGATAGAGATTAACTCAGAGCAATGTCGCAGAAAGACAAGGAAACTTTTAAGGAATATGCTCAGAGATGGCATGAAATTGCCGTCCAGATCTGTCCCCCTCTTGAGGAAAAAGAGATGACAAAGATATTTTTGAAAACCTTAAGCACATTCTATTACGACCGAATGGTCGCCAATGCGCCCAGCGATTTCACCGAAATGGTGAACATGGGAGTACGCCTTGAAGAAGCAGTCCAAGAAGGACGTCTGGTCAAAGATATAGAGCCATCAAGCAGTACCAAAAAATACGGTAGTGCTTTCCCAAAGAAAAAAGAGCAAGATATTGGTAATATCTCTCTCGGAAAGGAAAGGCGAAGGTATCAACCAGTAGCAGCAGTAACTCCTGTTATCAACCCAGCGCCGGCTCCGATGTATCAACCTCAGGTTGCTCCGAGCCAGCCAAGTGAACAACAGTATCAGCAAAGGACACAACAGCCTCTTCAGCAGGCTCGTCCTCAGTACAACAATAACAATCGTACGACACGACCATTAGGGTTCGACCCTACGCCGATGTTGCACGCATAACTGTTTCCACTACTACTGGCCAAGGGGCACGTCCAAACTAGGTCTCCTCTTACAGTACCAGAAAATCTGCCTTTTTGGTTCAAAGCGGATCAAACTTGCCCTTATCACCAAGGAAGATCGGGGCACAACATTGAGAACTGCCTCAGTTTCAAGTCTAATGTGCAGAAGCTTGTCAGGAACGGGGTCCTACCTTTCAAAGATACTAATCCGAATGTTCAGACGAACCCGTTGCCTCAACATGAAAAGACTGCCGTAAATTTAATAGAAGAAGAATTTAGCCGCAGTTATCAAATTCACTATGTACTCCTATTAGGAACCAATCTGGTCAGGATGCATTACAGACAGAGCACGTACGGTCATGTACCGCTTCACAATTATCACCAGTGTGATATCTGCTCAAAGAATAATCAAGGATGTTCTGTAGTGCAATTACCTCTACAAGAATAAATGAATCTCGTATGAATTCAAGATCGTCGAATCCGTGAGGTCAATATGGCTCACGTAAATCCCAACATTGTCCAGAACCATAACATTCTGATGATGAACATCAACTTGGTGGCAATGCACTCAAGGCAAAGTCAATACCATAATCTGCCATGACACGATTACAATTCCTGTCTGATATGCTTAATAAGCAATCAGGGATGCTCTTATGTACAAGAGGCCCTCCGGCGTCAGATGGATCTCGGATGGATTCAAGACTACCGTGAGAGAAGCGACCATCAAGTCAATATGATTCATATTTTCGACATACGCTTGATGAATACTAGTCTGGTAGAACTACATGCTAAGCAAGTCAGGCTCGGCTTTCTGGCTTCACATGATTATCAAGACTATGAACAATGTCGTAAAGACGACCAAGGGTGTGCACTTGTCCAAAGAACACTTCAACACTTGTTGGACCACTGATGGCTTCCAATGTACTTGAATGAAGCCACACAACAGATCAGTTTGACTGACGAGAATCTTGATAGGCATCAAAGTCAGGATGCCCGCTCGATGGAAACAGATCTAGTAAAGTTGCACTGCATACAAAGCAGATCTGGTCGAGTGCCACCACACAATTATGAGCGCTGTAGAGTTTGCTCAGAGAACAACCAAGGATGCTACCTTGTGCGAGTGGCTCTTCAAAATCAGTTGGACCACAAAGAGATTCAACCATGTTCAAGTTCTGCGTCAATCAACGTGATGTCGGACTATCTTCCTAATCAAAGAAAAGACGTTGTCATAATCTCTGATCATAAAATGGCCAAAGACGTGTGCACTATAATCCCTCTACTCCATGAATCAAGAGTTCCTCTTCATAGTAGAAAGATTCTCAACCTCGAACCAATTGAGGCCGGCTACGATGGTCAGAAAAATCAAAAGGATCCTGTAGTTATTTATCTGCTAGGACCAATACCGTACAAATCTGATAAAGCTATCCCTTACAAGTACGATACAACAACAATTGAAAATGGAAAGGAAACTCCATTACCCTCCGTCGTAAACATTGCTAACATCAGTCGAGTGACACGGAGCGGTCGAATCTTCAATCGAGGAGTTGGAGAACCCACCAAGGAAAAGGAACCTCAAACAGAAGTTCCCAATCAACCAGTCGGTCAATTCAGTAATTCGGAACTGGTAAAGAACCACAATGAGATGCTGAAGCTCATCCAGAAAAGTGAATACAACATTGTAGACCAACTGTTGCAAACTCCTTCAAGAATCTCTGTGCTATCTCTCTTGCTCAGTTCTGAAGCTCATAGGGAAGCTTTGCAGAAAGTCTTAGAGCAAGCTTTCATAGAACAAGATGTGACGATAAGACAATTTGACAGCATCATCTCCAACATCACTTCCTGGAACAACTTAGGATTCAATGATGAAGAACTGCCAGAAGAAGGAAAAAATCACAATATGGCGCTCAACATTACAGTCAACTGCCAGGACGATGCTTTAGCCAGCGTACTGGTAGATACTGGATCAGCTCTAAATGTTATGCCAAAATTTACTCTGATGCGACTATCATTTCAAGGAGCCCTGATGAGAGGCAGCAAGGTCATCGTCAAAGCCTTTGACGGATCCAGAAAAATAGTTATCGGCGAAGTCGGTCTTCCCATAACCATCGGTCCTTACACTTTCCAGGTCATGGATATTCGGGCAGCATACAACTATTTATTAGGAAGACCTTGGATACACGAAGCTAGGGCAGTCACTTCGACACTTCACCAGAAGCTGAAGTTCATCAAAAATGACAAGTTAGTCACAGTATGCGGAGAACAGGCCTTAATAATGAGCAGCTTATCATCATTCTCCTGTATAGAACCCGAGGAGGTCGTTGGAACTCAGTTTCAAGCACTCTCGGTAAGCAATGAGAACCGATCAGAAAGAGGGACATCGATTTCCTCATACAAGGATGCTCTCAAAGTGATCAAAAGTAACGACGTAAAGGGATGGGGACAGGTTGTCATTCCTACTGATAACAAGACAAAGAAAGGTCTTAGTTTTTCTTCAGCCTGTCCTCAGACTGCCAAGAAAGATGAAAGTTTACATCCCATTCAAGACTTCTTCCACAGTGGAGGCTTCCTCCACCCAGTGTCTCAAGAAGTACACATCATCAATGAGGGTGACTCCTCCGATACAGATGAAGAGTGGAAGTCCTATCTCAAGGAGGACGGTTATATATCTCAAGGAGAAACGCATACACCATTTTGCTATCCCACGTAGAGTCCTAGATATATACCAAGATCAGATGTCAAGATGATGTACGGAGATTGTGATCTGGAAGGATGTTGTTCTTCGCCCAACTCTGTGAGGAGGACACTCCGATGAAAGACAACTTCGACTATGACTATTTTGATCCCCTAGATGACTTGCCTATCTGGCAGCCAACCCTAGAAGACTTGGGGCAAAAGAGTCAGCCAAACGATGCTTATCAACTGAGCATCATTGAAAAGAATACCTGAATCCCCACCGAGTCAAGGGATCATTACTCAGGACATTCCAAAGATATCCAGCACAACGATGAATCTGCAAAGACTGTGGGACAAGAGTTCATCAACTAAGCTTTTCCTAAGGTTAACGTCATTGAGAAGGATGTCTCCTCCAGTCACGCAGAAGTATGGGACACCTTAGGACAGCCAAGTGGCAAATATGACTTCTTGGTCAAGTACACCGCTCCTGAAAGCTCTCGTATCAAGCTCGAAGACATCCAGCCAACTGGATGGGGAGATCCTCCTAAGAGTAAAAACGCTATGCAAGATACAACAGAAGAGTTCGTTTACGACAACTCTGCATGGGAGGAAGACTCCAACGATCCTTCTCTGCCAGAAATCAGCGTCATTTCTGAGGACAAACCAAGAAAGAAGGTGCCAGACTTTGTGATTCACCGAGGAGTTCACCGCCAATGGGTTGCTGTCAATGTCCCGAAAGGCGTCCATAAGTCTAAGTAATTGCCATCTTTGTTTTAACCTTTCACTCTGCCCAGGTGAAACGGAAGTTTTTATAGGGCTCGCTTTCTGTAAATATCCCTATTCGCTTCGCCCAAAAGCGACAGAGTATTGTTTTATAGGGCGGTATTTTAAGAATCGACAAAATCATAAATAAAATAAACGTCGTTCTGTAATTTTCGCATTTATTGCTGTTTTCACTTTTTGTTTTTTCAGAAAATGGTAATCCTAAAACAGCCCAAAAATAAATAAAAAAACAAGCATTTTTCAGAAAATACACTGCACACACTCTTGCATTTCTCTCTATCTCTTCTAAAAACAAACCATCACGCCATGCAAATTGCTTGTTTTAAACCCCATTGAAACATACGATCTAATGCCTTCTCCCAACTTTGAATGCCCGGTATTTGAAGCTGAAGAAGAAGAGGACGCAGAAATTCTAGAGCAGATCTCCCGATTACTCAGACAAGAGGAAAGGTCCATTGAGCCTCACAAAGAGCCGTTGGAAACAGTCAACTTAGGTTCAGAAGAAGAGAGGAAAGAAGTCGAGATTGGGGCACTGCTCAGTCCAACTGTCAGAAAAGGCTTGATAAAACTTCTCAAAGAGTTTCTCGATGTATTTGATTGGTCCTATCAGGACATGCCAGGGTTGGATACCAGCATCGTGGAACATCATCTACCGTTAAGATCAGAGTGTCCGCCAGTAAAACAAAGACTGAGACAGACTCACCCGGATATGGCTATCAAAATCAAGGAGGAAGTGCAGAAACAAATTGACGCAGGTTTCCTTGCCACCTCAGAATATCCTCAATGGTTAGCCAACATAGTGCCAGTTCCGAAAAAGGACGGAAAAGTCAAAATGTGTATGGACTACAGGGATCTGAACAAAGCAAGTCCAAAGGACGACTTCCCCTTACCACACATCATGGTGGTAGACAGTGCAACAAAGTTCAAAGTCTTCTCCTTCATGGATGGATTCTCGGGCTATAATCAAATCAAAATGGCGCCGGAAGATATGGAGAAAACTTCATTCATCACCCCATGGGGCACCTTTTGTTACAAGGTAATGCCGTTCGGTTTGAAGAACGCCAGGGCAACCTATCAAAGGGCCATGACTACTCTGTTTCATGACATGATGCACAAAGAAATAGAAGTGTATGTCGATGATATGATTGCCAAATGTAAAACAGAAGAGGAGCATATGACCCACCTGTCAAAGTTATTTGAGCGTCTGCGAAAATACCAACTCTGCGTGAATCCTAACAAATGCACGTTCGGTGTCCGCTCAGGGAAACTTTTAGGGTTCATCGTCAGCCAGAAGAGAATTGAGGTTGATCCTGACAAGGTCAAGGCCATTCAAGAAATGCCTTCACCAAAGACTGAAAAGCAGGTCTGAGGATTTCTGGGATGTCTGAATTACATCTCAAGGTTTATATCTCTCATGACTGCGACGTGCGCGTCGAACTTCAAACTGCTCATAAAGAATCAAGACTGTGTATGGACGGAAGATTGCCAAAAAGCATTCGACAGTATCAAAAAATATCTGTTGAATCCACCGATCATGTCACCTTCAGTGGAAGGAAGACCACTGATCATCTACCTGACAGTCTTGGAAGACTCCATGGGTTGTGTGCTTGGCCAACATGACGAAACAAAAAGAAAAGAGTCTGCCATCTTCTATTTGAGCAAGAAATTTACCAATTATGAAACTCGATACACTATGCTAGAGAAAACTTGCTGTGCTCTGGCTTGGGTAGCCAAACATCTTCGCCAATACATGATTTGCCACACTACTTGGTTAATCTCCAAAATGGATCCGATCAAGTATGTCTTTGAAAAACCCGCTTTCACGGGAAGGATTGCCTGTTGGCAGATGTTGTTATCAGAATATGACATTGAGTACCATCCTCAGAAAGTCGTCAAAGGAAGTATTTTAGCCAATCATTTGGCTCATCAACCGATTGACGATCAGGAATGAGTCAGATTTGACTTCCCAGATGAAGATGTCATGTACTTGAAAATGAAAGATTGCGATGAACCGCTACCCAGTGAAGGGCCAAAACCGGGTTCCCAATGGGGACTAATCTTTGACAGAATTGGGGCAATCATCATAACACCTCAGGATATCCACATTCCTTTCACTGCCAGATTGACATTCAAGTGCACAAACAACGAGGCCGAATACAAAGCATGTATCATGGGTCTCGAAGAAGCTATCGACTTAAGGATTAAGAACTTGGATGTGTATGGAGACTCATCCCTGGTGATCAATCATATCAAAGGAGATTGGAACACATACCAATCAGGATTGATTCCTTACAAAGACTACGCGAGAAGGTTGTTACCCTTCTTTAGCAGAATCGAGTTTCACCATATCCCTCGTGAAGAAAATCACATGGCTGATGCACTCGCCACTCTCTCCTCCATGATTAGTGTAGGTCAATGGAACGACGTACCTAAGATTGACATAATGCGCCTAGAACGGCCCGCTTACATCTTCGCAATCGAAGCAGTCATAGACGACAAACCTTGGTATCACGATATCAAATGCTTCCTTCAGAAACAAAAGTACCCACTTGGGGCATCCAGAAAAGACATGAAGACTCTCAAAAGACTGGCAGGCAACTTCTTCCTGAACGGTGATACACTCTATAAGAGAAATTTCTACATGGTCTTGCTCCGATGCGTAGACATACCAGAATCAAACATGCTAATGAAAGAAATTCATGAAGGATCCTTTGGCACTCATGCCAACGGACACACAATGGCGAGAAAAATTTTGAGAGCAGGGTATTATTGGTTGACAATGGAATCCGATTGCTACAAGTACATGAGGAAGTGTCACAAGTGTCAAATATACGCAGACAAAATCCATGTACCACCAACGTATCTCAAAGTTTTTTCTTCTCCATAGCCTTTTTCTATATGGGGAATCGACATGATTGGCATGATCGAACCCAAGGCTTCAAACGGACATCGGTTCATCCTGGTAGCCATTGATTACTTCACCAAATGGGTCGAAACAACGTCATGCACCTATGTAACCCGACAAGTGGTGGTCCAATTTATCAAAAACAATCTCATCTGCCGTTATGGTGTTCCAAGCCAGATCATTATTGATAATGGATCTAACTTGAACAATAAGATGATGAAAGAGTTGTGTGTTAAGTTCAAGATTGAATACCATAACTCATCTCCCTACCGACCTAAGATGAACGGAACGGTAGAAGCGGCTAATAAGAACATCAAGAAGATTGTTCAAAATATGGTTGTAACCTACAAATATTGGCATGAGATGTTACCCTTTGCTCTTCATGGTTGTCGCACATCTGTCCGCACCTCAATAGGGGCAACCCCTTTCTCTCTAGTATATGGCATGGAAGCAGTGCTCCCCATAGAAGTAGAAATCCCATCAATCAGGGTATTGATGGAAGCTAAGCTAACAGAAGCTGAATGGTGTCAAAGTACAATCTAGGAAAAAGTTAGGGATTAATGGCAAGTAACTGCGTCTGATCAGTTTAACTCCTCAACAGTCATTCCATCCATCAAGAAAACTTCAGACAAGGTCATCTTCGACAGAAGCTCAGGATGTCCAGAATTCAAAGATGGTAGAAGGATAACGGTCGTTATGTTTCAATGTAGCCCTTTTCCCTTAAATTACTATTTTCTAAACTTTGTAAACACTCCATGGGATCACGCGCTTGGATGATTTCCATTCTATCAATAAAATTTGAGCCCTAGTACTTTTGTTCGCAATTCTCATTTGTTTTAGCTTTACAGAATGAAATTTTAACATGATCAACGATTCTTGAAATAAAACAAAAATGAATTTACTTGTCAAAAATTTTCTGCTTTTAAAATAAAGATGACAATTCCTTTTGACTGTGAACTTCAAAAAGAACATAGACAGTTTCTTCGAAGGTGGTTGAACCTCAGAGTGCAAAATCGAAGTACTCCTTCTAAACTAGTGCGCCTGAATGAAGGATCAACTGTGTCAGATGCCATGTTTAATCTTGCATCCCTGGCAAGGTGCTTACCTCTTAAGACTGATAGATGTGTTCTCCCACAGGGATTACTTCTCCAAAGTAAGACAAGGATTGCTATTTTGAACCAATGGTACTTTTCATCCCCCGCCGTGGCCGAGTATCCAGTCGTGCTCATCTATTAATTTGTATGTCGCGTCAATTTTGTCAGCATAAACATACATACATCATGCATTATTTATTCACATTCATAATCATATTGCATTACTATTACTCTGGTCATACTCATTTCCCAAGTGATAAAAGTCATTTTATCAATCGAGTTGTCAGTTCTTTCCTCGTCAGGAAATGTTTTGTCTGAGCAATTTCTCCCCAGTTTATTTCTGGATTGGAGACGGTCCTTGACCAGTTTGGTAACTTGAACCTCTGAAAGGCAAGAAAACAATTGACCGACACCTTTGGAACATCACTCTTCACCATTTAAGGTGATATTTTCGCTTTCTCGATAAAGGAAAATCCCCAGAGAAAGCCTCTCAACCAAAGACTCTCAACAACACATTGGTTTTTCTCCCAAGAAAGTCAATGTTAATGAAGTCATCAGCACCTCAAAATTGGATTACATCACATGGCATTTCTCCGAAAAGATCTCGAAGGAAATTATGATGTAATATCTCCCAAGCCAAAAAACAGTCTATCAAGATACTCATTTTCCCCAGTAGAGTCAACAAATGGCATCTCCAACAGAGAAGTGTGCACACCTCTACAGCTCAGACGAATGGGTACCCCCAATAAGTCTGACCTCAACTTTTTTCCATCAAATGGCGTCTCCCCAGGAAAACTAGGCGAGAAGTTTGATGAAGACCGCTACACATAGCATCCCTTGTCAAGGAAGGAACTTGACAAGAAGAAACTGAGACCAGTTCCTTGGCTGAAGACCAGGATCGAGGGGAAGTTTATTTTAGAAACTGAGACCAGTTCCGTGGCTAGAAACTAGGATCGAGGGGAAGTTTATATCAGAAACTGGGACCAGTTCCTTGGCTGAAGACCAGGATCGAGGGGAAGTTTCACCCTTTTCTAAGCATCATTGCTTAGAAAAAGAAGATGGACGGGAAAACAATCATTCATAACCACCGTCAAAATTTCAGGTATTCCGATATTTAATCCTCCTGCACCCTGAATGTCTGAATATCTTCTCCATTCACACCTTCCGGTCCAAGAAGATTAAATAGGGGCATCTGTCATAGCGCAAATTTTGACCATCAAGATTTCCCATCATTGTGAAGATCATTACCACAATATGGATGTACCATCATGCCTCATCAATCTCCTCAAAGATGGGTGAGCATTCACCATAATCAAGAATTAGGGTTTTGAGCCCTCTCAGAGCACTTAGACAAAGGATCAATCAAGAAATGACATGATCTTCAACTTGTCTAACCTCTCAAACACCCATAAGAGATCAAGAGGACTCCCACATCAAGAATCAAGCACAAGGTTGCAACATTCCAAGTGGATCAAGCCTCAAGATCGCCAGTGTCACCAAATTCAGGTTTTGGTCGACCAAGGTCTCCAGATGAAAATTTTCACCTGGGCATGAGCCAATGCTTCAAAGCACAACCCAAGATACTCCAAGGGACCTCATGGACCCAATCATCAAATCAATTTAGCCTCAGGGGATGCATTCATAAAAAATCAGGAATTAGAGTTTCTTGACCTAATTCACCCCTAAGTTGACTTTTGGAGCAAAGAATGAGCCAAGACCTCAAGACATGTTTTGAGGGCCTCAAATACACTACATTGATCCATTTACAACAATGGATTGATCCAAGAAGCTTGATTCACAAGTTTCAATTTCATCTGGACTACAATTAAGGTTTTGAAGGAAAAGTCAACTGTACCTTTGACTTTTGACCAAGACAAGCTCCCAAACCTTGGGACATGATTTAATACACCCTATAACACCTATGGAATCCATCCATTAGGTTTTAACTAGGTCAAGAACTTGAATGCACAAAGGATCGCACAGTTTGGATTTCATCTGACAAAAAGTCAACTGTGCACAAAATCAAGTTTGACTTTTTGGAATTTTTCACAAATATGGTTCCCCTAAGTCAAAAATAATGTCAATGTATGGTATTGATCATCATTCATTAATAAAAATCAAGAAAAGTGAGGTTTCTTGCAAAAGGGGCAACCATGAGAAACCAAATTTTTTCTAAGTTATGGAACAAAAGTGATTTTGTACCAACTTTGCAAGGTCATAACTCCTAAACCACAAGGCCTTTTTCTCCCATTAAAAGCTCAAATGAAAGTCCATCTGACATACTTTAAAAGTGTCAACTACAAGAGATTCCAAATCCTTATGGATTTTGAGTTATGGATTGATCAAAATCACAAAAACATGAAAATGACCACTTTTCCAACACTTAGTGAAATTTTCAATAAGTCAGAATCTGCCTTACTTTTTCCAAAATGTAGGGACATTTTTCACCTTGATCCAAGTCAAACCAGGTCCATTGGTGAACATCAAAGTTGAAGTATGCCATGAGGGCTTTCCAACAAGTACCAGATCATCTCCAAAATCAGTTTGAGTAGGGAGATACAACCCTTGGAACTTGGCATCATGGACAGATTTTTACAAAGCAGATTTGTGAATTTTACTCGAGTTAGCTAATTTGGACAACTTCAAGCCTTGTCATTCATTTGGACACATCAGAGGATAACATCCAAGAGAAAATATATGATCCACAAGACTCCCAAGTCCAAGGAACTACATGTAGCCATAAGTTCCCTAAAAAGGCTAAAAAGCTCAAAGACTCCAATTTTGTTTCCAAGCATTCAATGGATGCATCAAGGTGGCATGGACTGAGACATTCCTAACTGAATGAGTCAATATTCAGCTCTAAATCAAAGGACCATAGGCCTGTGCCCTAACCTCAAGTCAATGGCTATAGGAGACTAAAGATGCCTTTATGCTATAATTGGCCAAGGAACTGTCCAAGTTGCCATTCACTATTGGTTGCAAAACAAACTTTCTCCACTACAAATAGAGCTCATTTGTGGTCAGTTTGAGTACACCAAAGCACTACAACTGATGCTTTCCTCAAAATCTCTCTCTTTAGGCCAAAATGCCTTCTTTTGTAAGTCATCTCTGAGTTTTTGAGTTAGAGAGCAATTCCACCACAGCTCATGATCCAAACACATCCAATGTATCATATATAAGCTGTTCAAACACTCACCCTTGATCTGAAACACCAAAATCAGAAAGTCAACCTCCAAAACCTCAAAATTTTACTTTTCTGCATTTTTCAAGCCATGTCTTGATTCAGTCGCTTCCAAAACCAAACAAGGCCTCAAATACACTCCAAATATCATCCTCAAACTGTCCCAATTGGTTTCCCTCATCTGAAACACCATTTAAGAGAGTTACTATCTTGGTCACTTTTTCCCCTTTTGCAAGAAAGAGTCAATTCTTGTTCTTGAGGATTCCAAATGGTTTTGATCATCCTAAAACCTTCTAAGGGATCAATCAAGAGTGTTCAAAGCATTAAATTACTTCTGGCACAAGGAACTTGACAGATAGCACAAGAAGCTTCAAGAGGTAAGTGCATCACAACTTGAACTCTTTAAATCATGCATTGCTTTGAGGTCCGTTGATCATGGACCTCTCATACATATCATATATGTTGTGTTTGAACCAATTTACCAAGTTATTGCTGCCTGTATGATGAGATAGCATAGAACATGCAAATCTAGGCCTAGTTTCAAATCACTATCGGATTTTTAAATGGAAACATTTTCTGAAAATTCCAAAGGCACCATTGGATTCCTCATGAAATTCTAGGCATGATACACCTAAATTTTGTCCCAATCCATGGAGAAATGAGGAAGTTAGATCCTTCATGCAAGAGGCCTAAAATCAGGCCTTGCATTGGGCAAGGGCCAGGCCATGGCGCCTTGGCCAGGCCTAAAAGCAAGGCATCCCATATATATTCATGGGGTGGTTTTGATACACGGATGTATTAGTGGTAGCGCGCATGTGTGTTTGGATGGAAGGTCGTGGGTTCAACACCCACCCAGACTATTTTTCCATTTCTCATATATTTTGCTATTTTTCATATTTTTATTGTTTTTATTAATTAATTCCAAAATTAATTTCTCTCAATTTTAATTATTTTTTATTGGTTCTATTTTTGAAAATTCCCAAAAATGTTAATATATTTTATTCTACAAAAATTTCACAAAAATATTATTTATTTCATATATTTGGTATTTTTGTAAAGAATTATGTTTTATTTGTTTTTAAACATTTAAAAACATTTCTTTCTCTTGAGTTTGCAAATTCAAATGATTTTCAAATCATTCTATGAATGAAACATGATTTTTCAAACATTAATCCAATATAACAACTTATTTTTCACATATGTTTGATAATTTTGATCATTTTAATTGAATTTTTTTTAAATTAAAATACATTTTAAAATCAAATTAGGGTTTTGATTATTTTCACACTCACAAAATTTTTTTTTCAAATAAATTTGGGCCTCTAATAGAGTGTAAGACCCGCCTCTTTTGTAAATACAAAATTTTGGGCCTCAGTCATTGTATAAGTCCCTTTATGGTTTTCAAAACCACGACGCGATCATCGCCTTTTCAAATAAATCATTTGGGCCTCTCCTTTAGTATAAGCCCCATTTTTCTTCTTTAAAACAAACTTTTGGCCTTTAATAGAGTGTAAGACCCAACCCCTTTGTACAAGAAACCATTTTGGGCCTCAGTCATTGTATAAGTCCCGACACGATTTCAAAAATCTCAGCGCGATCGTCGCCTTTTAAACAAAAACCATCTGGGCCTCCCCATGTGTTGTAAGTCCCATCTTTCTTTTTAAAATACACTTTGGGCCTCTAATAGAGTGTAAGACCCAACCCTCTTTTGTACATAAATAAATTTGGGCCTCAGTCTTTGTATAAGTCCCAGTACAGTTTTCAAAAATGACGGTGCAATCACTGTTTTTCCATGGGCCTCTCCTCGAGTATAAGTCTGAATCTTCTTTTCAAAACAACTTTCCCTTTTGATTTAAGTTCAAATTCAGAGTTGTTATCAAAACTTTTTTTAATTTCTTAAACAACTAACGATACAGCTGTTACAATGGAAGCTTGCTCACCTGTAAGTTTTATGAGCTTTCTTTTACATACTTGCATATATATATATATATATATATATATATATATATATTATTTTTTTTTGTTTGTGCTGGAAGCTTGCTCACCTGTAAGTCCTCCTATCCTCTTTTACATACAATATATATTTCATCTGTATATATATATGCCTGTATATTATCTGTTTAGAGTTTTCCCTGGCAATTAGGTCTAGAAATAGATAAAGCCAGTGGTCACTCTTTTAACACAGTCAAAACTAGTTCCCCATAGGAATTCCAGATACAGTATTGCCTCCTCTTGGGCTTATACAATATGGAACAAAGAGAAAGGCATTATTCCCGGTGAAACTTTTCTCAGACTATCACTATTAGAAAATTGTCAAAGAAATTCATTTTCCCCAGAGAGGATTAATTCCTGGTGAAACCTCTCTTGAATTTCTTCAAACCCTAGAACTGTTCAATAAAGAAAAGATTATTCCCGGTGAAACTTTTCTTGAACTTTTCTTAAGTTTGGACCAACAGGCTTCCTAAAAGCATCCCAGCCTCCTCTTGGGCTTTGTACAAGGACCCTCCGACTTCTTAGAAGTTCTCATGCCTTCTTTTGGGCTTAATACAAGGATCCTGAAGACCTCTTAAAGGTATAGGACATAACTTAGTCATCCTTTGTTAGAGCAGTCTTTCCAAAGAGTCAAAACCTCAGACCAATTTAAGGGTTGATTCTCATCCCTTAAAGCACTAGCCTCCTCTCGGGCATCATACAAAGATAAACTCTTCCATAACAGTAGACTTGGACAATCTAATCTCCTCTTGGATCTCAAAGACATTCTCAAGTTTCCTACAAACATAGGAAAAAACCCTGGTCATTTAATCAATCTCCAGTAGAGTTAAAACCCTCACAGGATCTAAAACTCAGTCTTTCATCCTAAATTTCCCTAGCTAGGGTCAGCTTATCATCAGCATAACACTAGCCTATCAGAACCTCAAGGCATCTGATATCTCAACTCTTCTGTAATCCTCAGCAAGAGTTGATTTCCCAATTTGGACCTTCCTCTTGATCTCAATAATCCTCAGCAGAAGTCAGCATCCTCTTAGGCTTTGTATAATGATTTTCCTCGGCAGAGTTAGCCTCAAAAGCACTCTCTTGTTGAGTCAATCTCTTTTAGCCTCAATCGTAGGATTTGTACAAGACAGATAAAAAACACTATTGTTGAATCAACCATCTTTTCAGCCTCAATCTTGGGCTTTATACAAGACACCCATAAATATATTCAGCTGAGTCAGTCAAATATCTTTTAGCCTCAATCTTGGGCTTTGTACAAGACATATAAAATTTCCCTAAGCAGAGTCAATCCGCTTTTTATCCTTAATCTTGGTCTTTGTACATGACAAATCATACTCTCCAGCAGATTTAATCTTCTTTTAGCCACAATCTTGGGCTTTGTACAAGACAGATAAAACCTCTCACCAATAGAGTCAGTTTCCCTTTTTAGCCTCAATCTTGGCCTTTGTACAAGATAGACAAAATATTTCCCCGAAAAAGTCAACTTTTAGCCTCCTCTTAGGCTTTGTATAATGATATCCCCCAAAGAGTCAAATCTCTTTTAGCCTCAATCTTGGGCTTTGTACAAGACAGATAAACACTCTCTTGTTGAGTTAGTCTTTTCCAGCCTCCTCTTAGGCTTTGTATAACGATCTCCCCAGTGGAGTCACTCAATCTCTTAGCTTCAACCTTGGGCTTTGATCAAGGCACACAAAAAACAACATCCCCTTAGAGGAAATCAAAATCTCTCTGTAGGAAGACATTTCTCTGAACAATACAATATCAAAACAGATAAATCAAGCAAACCTAATCCCAGATAGCTGCTATAAGTGGCACACTTGTTGATTTAAATATCCAAGTTGTCGTCCATCTTTTATCCTGGTAAATCCTCTCTTTCATCTAATTAATGTAAGTGGCAAGCCTCTAGATTATGTACATCCACGCCATTGTCCCTCTCTTAGCATGAAAGACTCCTAAGGAAAAATGGCATTGCTAAACACTGAGTTAAAGTTTTCTCCTTTAGAACAAATCCCTCATAAAGTAAATTATGGCATTGCTGGATTCACATATCCCAGTTAAAGTACTTCTCCTTTATAATCAGTCACCCAATAGTTGTGATAAACAGACGAGATGTCTCCCTTTAGAGATAACAAATTCTCTCTCAGTCAAACCTTTAGCTTCAATCTTGGGCTTTGAACAAGACACAAATACTCATTTAGCTTCAATCTTGGGCTTTGAACAAGACACCAAAACATCTCTTTTCCTCCCATAGAATAGAAGGAACTATTGTTCCTATGATATCCCTGTTATCATTACGGGAATACGTAGGCATAAGATTGCGAAATCTTAGCGAGCATACCAATAAAAAAAACTTTAGGTCCAGCACCTTCAGACACTAATCAAAAACCTTAGGTCCAGTACCTTACCAAAAACATCAGAAAACCCGAACATCAACAAAAACTCTCTCTCAAACACTCCCAAAGGAGAAACTTTCCCAACCCACAACAGACAAATGCCAGTAAGTAGAAAGCAGTAAGGAAATTTGCTAACAACCTGTGGATAACCACATATAGGATGGGTAATTGACAACTCCCCATTGTATAACCTGACCCCGAACTCCCCAATCTCTTTAAGCATTTGTTTAGTTAAACATTTGCGTGCAAGGTTAGTTTTAGATAACTTCCCTTTCCTTTCCAGCTTCACAGGATAAATAAGAAATCAGAAAGTAGCACCCCAACTCCTACCATTGCGGTGAGGAGAAACCCATGGCGATAAGGTGGTCGCGTCACTGACAAAAATCGCACGCTACACCTGCTATCCAATACTTCGACAAAATCCTAGCCCACACAATATTTGGCAAGGATGAAAACATTACATCAGTGTCTAGAGATGAGATATTCATCATGTTTTGTGCCTCACAAGGTAGACCCGTGAATGTTGCTACATTTATGTTAGCTAACCTCGATAGGATTGCCCGAAAGACCCACGACCTATACTCGTAGGAGGATTGGTCACTATGATTGCTGCTGCCATTGGCCTGAGATACCCCATTAGCCGTTTGCATGCTTTGGGCAGTATTCATCTAATGCATATCAACTTTTGTTTTAACCGTGGCACTATTTCAAATCTAGGACCAATAGAATTTGATCTGCTTATTGATAACCAAGTGGTACACAACTTTACATTGCCTAACCATGAAAGGATGAGTGTACACAATAGGAATAACTGGCTATATAATTTGGAGGACCAGAGTGAGTCACCCACTCCACCTGATACCCCTCAGACATATGAGAATAGAAATGTCATTTTCTTTGATGCTACTTCATTTGCTTCTGGTGTTCACACAGAGCCTCCCGTTGATCATACTGCTGCAATTGAAGCCCTCGAGATGCAAATTACTACACTTAGAGGAGAGCTCACCACCTTGCGTGTAGACTTTCTTGGATTTATGGATGTTGCTAATGAGCAGCTCGATCACTTATTTCAGCAAATTTACTCTATGAGGAGATTCTTTGAGCTGAATGTTGCACGTCGTAGGGACTAGTGTTGGTTTATTTGTACCGCTTTATGTTTCCTTTTTAGTTTAAGAATTTTATTGTATTTCCAAGACTACATTTTATTATTCTTGTAATGTTACTGTATCGTCGAGCTATTGAAGCAGACATATGTTTCAGCTTCATCATGTTTCTATTAATACAAGTTCTATTTAAGTTTCAATTTCATTATGGTTGTTCTCTTTTCCTTATTTTAAGTTTAGTTAATTTTTCGCTTATTTACCATTTGTGATTCCAATTATGGCCATATGCAAAAATCATTCATACTAAAGAAAATTCTGGCCCTAATAACCAAAAGATTTAGAAAATACACAGATTTTAAGCCTGAATTCAAATTTTACGTGTTCAAAGCAAATGGCTGCCGCCATAATGCTAATGGCGTTCACAATTAGCCTGTTTTTTTTAAATGTAATGTTTTAAGCTAATGGCGTCCGCCATTAGCCTAAAGCACGACCTCCATATCAGTCTGAGAGGCAGTTACACTTTTAAATAACCTCTCTTGCTTGTTTTTCAATATTCTCCTCTTTTAAACCTCTAAAAAAACTCTTACTCTACTCGACTAATTCACTCCTAAACCTTCCAACTTCCCTCCATTACCATAAAAATCAAAATTCTAATCATTATTTCGCATTCCAACCCAAGAACTCTTCTACTCATCTTTCACCCTTTCCAAATTACTTACCCTTTATATCCAACCCTTTCACTTTCTCATTTACCATGCCTCCTAGAGTAGCAAGACAAAGAGGAGATGTTGATTATCTGGGTATCACTTTCGAAAAGGGTATTGAAGAAGAGAACCAGAGAGCGAAGTATCACAAGTTATTCGAGAGGGGTGTCGCGACAACGAGGTATCCCCATAATGTTGCCCTTCATGATTTAGGCTTGATAGATAGTGTTAACTGGATGCTCAATAACTTAGGAATGTCTTATTTCTGTTCACTGGCTAGTCCTACTTATGTTAGGCTGACTTATGATTTCCTAAGCACTTATAGATATGAAACACCACCTATAGGGGGTTCCCGCACAGTAGGCACTGTCCATTTTAGAATGTTCAACAAACACTACACCTTTAATCAAGACCAAATGGCCAGCATATTTCAATTCCCTCATGGAGATGGCTTTGCATGCGAAGCCCCTCTAGAGAGCGATTGGCAAGCTGATGCTCTTGGTTTTTCGCGTCAGATCACTAGCCAAGCCACCGATGATTGGGAAGGCCTTAAGGCCACTGCTATTCATAACCTGGCAATTCGGTACCTTCATCGTATTTTAGCCAATGCCGATTTTGGTCGGAAGAACAATGAAAAGGTGAATTCCAATGACCTCTTCTTTTTATACTGCACTCTGACACAGTCACGGGTGAATCCTACACCCTTTCTTCTTGCACATCTTCAGTCTGTTAGTGTTAGAGTTAGAGGTCCCGTATGTGTTGGAGGGCTGATCACATCCATAGCCCTTGCGTTGGATTTACGCGAAGAGTTTGCTACCCTTCAACCACTCGAGATACCTATTTTAGACCTTGATGCCTGTAGTAATATGCGCCTGATTAATAAAATACCTGCCGGTGTGTATTACTTAATGGTGAGTAACAGAGGAATTAGGGGAGTTGATTTGCCCTCCTCTACGTGCACTAATGTGCGATTGAGGGGCAACTGGATTTATGATCTTAATGCCCCTAATCCTGGTGACAATGTTATTGTCTAGGCAGGTGTGGGAAATGACACTGAAGAGGAGATTGAGTGTATGAAGCATGATGCTTTCGTGACCGACACCACCCATGCACACACGTTACGTGGTTATGCTGACTTTTCTGCAGGTACTTTATCTGGACATCAGTCACGTGAGGAGTACGATTACACTGCTATCAGGACAACCCTTGATGACATCTAGTGTGAGCTTAGACACCGCAATGATATCGACGCAGAGCGTGACGTGCTACTCAGGAGTATGCAGAGGCAGCAAGAGGAGATGATGGCCACCATCCACCAGATCAGAGAGCAGCAGATTGACTTTGCTGACAGGATCGAGCATAATATGGGTGACCTCATCAAGCAGAAGAACAGATTACGCGTGGAGGTATCGGACATGAGAGAGCTTATGTAGCATGTCCCGCACCCAGCTTTTGGTAGAGGCAATATTGGACGTCATAGAGGCCGAGGCCGACACTGAGCCTCCTACCAGGTTTTATCCGCTCCTATTTCCACCTTGCACTAAAACATTGAGGACAATGTTTGGTTCAAGTGTAGGGGTGGAGCTTTTACCGCTTTACTTTTTATTTTTCCGCTTTATTTTTCACGTCTTCTACTATTTTTCTAGCTAGTTGTTGTTTGTCTTTTCTGTTTTGTGTTTAGTTGAGTCCTATTGCTGATACTCTTTTTACTTGTTAGAATTCTTCCTTAAATTTGACCCCCAATGAAAACAAAATTATTCTGATACAGTGACATGACAATCCTAGAGTATAGGTTGTATCCCAATCTTTAGGCTATGTTATATAGACTTGGGAAAGTTTCGATAAAATCGGTACCGTCCTAACACCCTAAACTCCCTAAGTATGTGATATCGATTTGAATGGCCACTATGCCGAGACCTTGAGTTATAAGTTTTTTGAGTAGCCTCTTAAGTAGTCTATACTAGCAGTCAGAACCATCCTAATGCCACACTAAGTAAGGAACCGATGCAAATATGTGTGTGATCTCAAAATTTGAATCGAGAATATTTTTAGAGAAAAATCGAATGATAGGATAAATCCTATTTAAGTTAGGTGGTCCTCACCCGACCATTTAGCACAACGGGATGAACTCTTTAAATTCGAAAGAATAAAATAATAATAATAATAATAATAATAATAATAATAATAATCTAATTTTGGAATAACGAGATCATCAGACACTAACAGGTTCACTTACCATGTGTGTGCGGGGATAACGGGCTTAATGTGATTGCGCTAGAATGAAAGGAGGTGAAAAAGAACGAAGAGTGTAGGTCGAGTAATACTGGCACAATTCACATTGGTTTGCATAGGGGGAGTTTTTGTTCGCGATGTGTGAATGTGTGTCACTACGGTATCCTTGGTATCGATGTCTAGTACCTATGTGTCTGGCATTAGCCTAGCAACCTTTTACTTTTTAGAATTTTGTCGTGCCTATGTCTCAGACGCTGCACTTATTTGTTTATTGTGTTTTGGATTACTTGAGGACAAACAATGGTCTAAGTGTGGGGGAGTTTGATGAAGTGAAAACGTATCATGTTTTTTAGGCTCAAAACACATGTTATCCGTCTTTATATTACTTTATTTTATTACTTTTACGTTTTTTCCTGTTTGTTTTGTAGGTTGTTTCGTTTTAGGAGCTGTTGCGCGAAGAATTTGGAAAGAAGAGAAAAAGAGCATAATTTGTGCTTTCTGGTACAATGGCGTTCGCCATTCCTTAATGACGTCCGTCATTGACCAGAATGCCACGTCAAGTAATGAGGAAGGAAATGGTGTTCGCCATTCCCTAAAGGTGTTCTCCATTATCATACAGAATGCAGCTTCATGAGAATTAGTTTGAATCCTCCTCAGCCAATTCCTCTCTTTTCTCCAACCGCCCTTTGCACGTTCCAGACAGTTTTTAGGAGTTTCTTAGTCTATATATAAGGGCTTTTCTGATCACTTAGAGGTATCCAACTCGTGCGGAAGCGCTGTCAGAATTTAGTTCTAGGCATAAATCACTTGTAAAGTGACAATAACTCACATCGAGGTATTGTCACAAGAATTCTGTTTTTATTCTTCTACTTCTTTGTACTCTTGGATCGAAGCAATCTTGCCGAAATAAAGTAGTTATTTCTTCAAGTTTAGTTTCGTGCATTTAATTTACAGGTTTTTATTTACCGCTTTTACTTTAGCATAATTATTGCATTGCTTTACTTGTTATAATGTTGTCTTCAAATTCTAATGCCATGTTTATGTTGTTTTCATTTGAAATAATGCATTGCTAACTCGGTCCGAGTCTGGCGTATGAGGACCACCGTTACCGACGGGACTCAGTAGAAAATAATAGGCGCGAATTTGTGTTTAAAATTTTGTTTTGGTTTTAGTTTCCAATTGTTTGTTTTATTATTTCGTCACGAGAGTGAGTAGCAAATTAAGGTTTAAACCGATAGCGCGAGAGTGTGAGGATTGAACCGGATAGTGGAAACTAGGCATAGATCCTAAAAACAACGAGAGCCCTTTAGGTATCGATTAGGATCTTATTCATTTTCAAAATATGCTTTCTAATTAAAACGTGCGACCGAGAGCAAAATCCTGTGGTTAGGGAGTGTGGCTCAGTTGATAGCGCGAGAGTGTGAGACGGTGTCTTTAAACCAATATTTTCTACATAACATATTTAATCACAATTAGTGCCTAAAATCTACAAAGTCCCTTAGGAACGCGGAATCCATATTCCGACCTCTTTTTTATGCAAATTTCCAATCCTTTAGTTAATTGTGATTTTATTCCCATCTTAACCCTTTAACCATAGCCTTAACTTTACACAACATCAATAGATAATGGTAGATTGATTATTAGTCTATGTGGGTTCGATATCTTTTAAAACTACGCGATAGACTGTATTCTTTCAGTTAGGTTTCGTTAGACTCGTAAAGTCACGATCACTAATGATGTGATGACGGATATCAATATTCTTAGTTCCATTATACTGGATGGGATTTTTGGAAATGTTTATGGCACTCAGGTTGTCACAATACAATGTCATGACATCTTGCTTGACATTGTATTCAGTCAACATTTGCTTCATCCAAACTAGTTGTGACTAACTACTTTCAGATGCTATGTATTCAGCCTCAGCAGTGAACAAAGATACACAATTATGCTTCTTACTAAACCAAGATATAAGATTGTTCCCCAAGAAGAAGCATCCACCTGATGTACTTTTCCTATCATCAGCACTTCCTGCCCAGTTAGCATCACAATAACCTGTAGCGCGGTTTTTGTGGTTTCGAATCACTATCGCTTTGGTACTACAGTTCGATTCATTTTTTATCCTATTAAAGCTGATGAAGGAATGGAAATAGATGTCTCCAATTAACCCTGCTTGCATACTGAGGTTAAACAGTCAAAACTTTTGGTTTACAGATGCGGCTTTAGTTCGTGGGCCTCTCTCTGCTTATTTTGTTCAGAACGAAATACCAGGACTGTTCATGGGGAATTTGTTGGGATACTGTTCTAGATTGGCTTTGGGGTTTTTTTATTAGTGTGCTCGCTAAGATTTTTTTTCAATCTTATGCCTACGTATTCCCGGGATAGGGAAATCAGAGAAATCGTAGTTCCTCCTATTCTATGGGAGGAAATGGTGTTTTGGTGTCTTGTTCAAATACCAAGACATGAAGCTAAAGGTGGTTTATATCTTGTTCAAAGCCCAAGATGTGAAGCTGAAGGGTCTATTTGTATCTTGTTCGAAGCCCAAGATGTGAAGCTAAAAGGGTGTTGACTTTAGAGAGAATTTGTCATCTCTAAAGGGGTATGTTTGTCACAATTGTTGGGTGACTGATTATAAAGGAGAATTACTTTAACTGGGATATGCGAATCCAGCAATGCCATAATTTCCTTTATAGGGGATTTTTAACCTGAAGGAGAAGACTTTAACTCAGTTTAGAGCAATGCCATCTTTCCTTAGGAATTTATCATGCTAAAAGAGGGACAGTGGCATGGATGTAAATAATCCAGAGGCTTGCCGCGTACAGCAATTAGACGAGGGATAAGGAGTTGTTGATGTTTGTATGCTGTGACCAAATCATGATTTGATGCTAAAAGGTTGATTAAATCAAATGGGGCTTTCTTTATACAAAGCCTAAGAGGAGGCTATTGACCCAACAAGAGGATTCTTTTGTGTCTCGTACGAAGCCTGAGATAGAGGCTAAAAGGATTGACTCAACAAGAGAGTGTTTTTATATGTGTCTTGTACGAAGCCCAAGACGGAGGCTAAAAGGGTTTGACTCAACAAGAGAGTCTTTTATACTCACCAAGAGAGTGATTTGTATTTCGTTCGAAGCCCGAGATAGAGGCTAAAGGTGATTGACTCAATAAGAGAGTCTTTTTATACTCAACAAGGGAGTGTTCTGTATCTCGTACGAAGTCCGAGATGGAGGCTAAAAGATGTTTGACTCAACAAGAGAGTCTTTTATACTCAACAAGAGAGTGTTTTTGTATCTCGTACGAAGCCCGAGATGGAGGCTGAAAATGTTTAACTCTGCTGGGGAGAATCATTGTACAAAGCCCAAGAGGAGGCTAGGGTTAATGTTTCAGTTGAGTGACAGGTCCAGTATGTTGGTTAAAAGAGAAAATCAGTTCTTATATGGGTAATGTTGTACTCATGGATTTGATCTGAGGACCGGGATTATTTCCTGTTCTTTAAGGAAACGGGGAATCCGAAGGGTATTGAGACTGCCCAAGTCTACGGGTGCTTTTTCCTATTTTTGAAAGGAACTTGAGAATGTCTTCGAGACTCAAGGAGATTAGACTGTCCAAGTCTAGAGTTTTATCTTTTGTACTATGCTTAAGAGATATTAAGAGACAATACGTTCGTGGTAGAAAGATCTAGACTCTTTGAAATACTGTTCTATTAAGATGACTAATTTCTGTTCTTATACCTTTAAGAGGTCGTCGGGATAATATGTACGAAGCTCAAGAGGAGGCTATCTTCCCGAAGGAAGAATCATTATACGAGGCCTAAGAGGAGGCTGTGAAAACTTCTAAGAAGCCGACGGGTCCTTGTACAACGCCCAAGAGGAGGCGGGGATGCTTTTAGGAAGCCTGTGGGTCCTTGCACTAAGCCCAAGAGGAGGCTGATGAACAGTTCCAGAAGGGGTTTCACTTGGAACATTGGCCTTCTGTATATGAACTATTTAAGAGGGGGGGGGGGGATTTCTTAGATCTATTTATCTAAAATTATTGTAAAAGAAAATTCTCATGGTTTAGGTTATGTTGAAATATCCGGGAGAACGTCGAAGGTAAGGAGATGAGGTTTTGTCTAGTTCTAGACGTAGTTGACGGGGAAACTCTAAATATCTATACTAGTATTACACAGTCGATATGAGTTTATGAAAGAAGACTTACAGTGAAACGGTGTAACACCCCCTTCTACACCCCCAACATATATAAGCGATAATTAAAAATCAAAATTTCATCAGAGTATATTTAAAACATTCACGGCATAGACCGAGGGGTCACATCAATTTGAAACAAACATACAACAACCTGCTCCTATAGATATGCAACAATTCAGGTAGCACAAAACAAAGGAACTAAGTTCCTACAACTCACAATTCAATTACAGAATAAAAGCGGAAGATCCGTAACTGAATCTCATATATATATATATATATATATATATATATATCATAAAAATTTTGCCTGTCATATCCAATATCATACATGTACAATCCAAAGATACATATACATAATACAAAATAATCACACTCGATCACCCCGACTACGCGGTGCTACATATCAGAGTCGACCGACAAAAGAATGAAGACCTAAGCTTCACAAAAAGACCTCCAGCATCTAATCTGCAATGCCTCATAGAGCATTAAAAACAAAAGAAGGGTGAGAAACACAATCATAATATAATTGCATATAATTATATAATAACACACAATTACGCAAACTTAATATTCTCACCACACTATACGCCATAAATCAAGTACAAACCATCACAATGAATTTTCTCAAATATCGGTCACAAAAGCATATCAATCATACACAATAAAATTATCACCAACACATATATTCATATATCAACTCATCAATTTCATTCACAATTCCACACATAATCAAACCATTCATGATTTATGCAAATGCAAAGAGACCGACACAACGACTCTATGCATATGCACATGCGGTACCGACTTCCATCATTTCTCAACACCAGTTCACTCAGGAACTATTGGAACCATCGCTCGTTACTTAGTGTAACTCCCCGTTGGGCATACGATGTTCCCCGTCGCTTTAAGTCCTCTTGGTATAAGGCACACGACGTTTCTGGATCGCTTTAAGTCCTCTTTGTATAAAGCGCACGATCCTATCGCTTTAAGTCCTCTTTGTATAAGGCGCACGATCGTCTATAATCATCGCTTTAAGTCCTCTTATTTTTAAGGCGCACGATCCCATTCGATCGCTTTAAGTCCTCTTATTTTTAAGGCGCACGATGTTATAGCGGATTCCCTCTGGAACCAATTCGTTACTCACACCCACTAGGGCACACAACATCACAAGAATGCACATCATGATGCTTGGCATACAATGACTCATGACATTCAAATGCACACATATATGCAACCATCTCAATCAACAAAAATCAAGCTTTGCAATTCAAGCCCAAAACAATGCATTTATTTTCCATACGGCCACAAACCATCATCACACCATCTAAACACATACCTTTACATTACATAACATCACACCAGTCATACAGTACATATCACACGCATGTTGCATAATAACACGTCAAATGCACACCATTAAAACGATAAAAGTCAATAACGACACATTCCAAATTCCCGACATAATTAAATCGACCAACGATCTCGAAACCATTAATATAAGAAGGAACATGCCAAAAGCTTTCTAACGCGCCAAACCGCAACTCAAACCGGCTTACGGATTAAAAGTTATAAAGAAAACAAATTGGGAAAAGCTGTCACATTCGCATTGCGAAGCTCCTTGCGAGTCCTTCGCTTCTTCATTCGCAGTGCGCATGTCCCAGCGAACCAAGTCAGAAAGGAAAATAGCCTAAAAATTTCCCAACATTCGCAGTGCGAACGTCCCAGCGAACCTTCGCTACTCCCTTCACAGTGCGAGTTTCCCAGTGAACCAAATCAGAAAGAAAACCACACAAAATAACCCAAAGTTCGCAGTGCAAACCTCTGGCGAATGCTCGCCCACACCTTTGCAGTGCGAATTGCCTGCGAATGTTCGTTTTCCCCTTCGCTAGGGGATTCGCAGTGCGAACCTGCGAATACCAGAAATCCCAGCAGCGCTGTTACACAACCCAAAATGATATTTTCTCAACCAAAACATTTCCAAACCAACATATAACAATCAGAACATAGTCTAATCATGGTAACAAGTATTCTACCGCATCTACATCGATTTCCAACCGCGAAAACATCGATTCCTCTATCGACCTAAAATCGAAAACTATGAAAACACAACAAACAATCCAATACACACATACATAATCATACACAAGCATAGTATAATCGAGTTTCGCACCCTTACCCGATTAAATTGTGTTTAGAAAAGTCGGTTGAATCGGTTCTTCGATTTTCCAAATTTTCTCTCTTTCTCCTTTTCTTTCTCTTTTCTTTCTTCCTCTTTTTCTTCTCTTCTTTTTCTTTTTCTTCTCTTCTTTTTCTTTCCTTTCTATTTTCTCTCTTTCTATTCTATTATATGGAAAATATAATATCTACCCAACCAAAAGACCAAAATACCCCTACACTCAAATATCTCGCAAACGCTCCCAAAACGCGATAAAATATAATCTCGACGAAAAATAATATATTTTCAAACAAAAGTCAGAAATAAAATAATATAATAATAAAATATTCAAAACGACTCAATTAAATAAAAATAACTAAAACTGGGGCGTTACAACTCTCCCCCACTTAGAAATTTTCGTCCTCGAAAATATACTTGAGACGAACAACTCTGGATACGACTCCCGCATCCGACTCTCCAACTCCCAAGTCAAATTGCCCTCAGCAGCGCCTCCCCACGCTACCTTCACAAGTGCAATACCCTTGCCCCTCAACCGCTTCATCTCGCAATCTAAAATCCTAACTAGTAATGCCTCAACCGTAAGGTTCTCCCTTACCTCCACCTCATCCATCGAAATCACATACGACGGATCCGGAACATACTTCCGAAGCTATGAAACATGGAACACATCATGCAAATTCAACAGACTCGGCGGCAACGCCACCCTATAAGCCACAGCACCAACTCTCGCGGATATCTGGTAAGGACCAATAAACCGAGAAGTAAGCTTCTTCGATTTCAATGCACGACCAACACCCGTTACTGGAGTAACTCTAAAAAATACGTGATCGCCCTCTTGAAACTCGAGATCTTTCCTCCTTCGATCATGATAACTCTTTTGCCTACTCTGAGAAGCTTTCATTTTCTCGCGAATAAGCTTCACCTTTTCCGTAGTCTGCTGCACCAACTCCGGTCCAACCACCGCACTCTCACCAGATTCGTGCCAACACAACGGTGTTCGACACCTCCGTCCATACAACGCTTCAAATGGTTCCATTCCAATACTCGAATGGAAACTGTTATTATACATGAATTCAATCAATGTAAGATAACTATCCCACGCACCACCTTGTTCAAGAACACAAGCCCGCAACAAATCTTCCAACGACTGAATCGTTCTCTCGATCTGTCCATCCGTCTACGGATGATAAGCCGAACTTAATCTCAATTTAGAACCCAAAGCGTTTTGTAAACTTTCCCAAAATCTCGAAGTAAACCTCGGATCTCGATCAGAAACAATGCTTAATGGAACACCATGCAACTTCATAATCACACTGATGTAAATCTCAGCCAACCTCTCCAAAGAAAAACTAATGTCAATCGAAATTAAATGAGCCGATTTAGTCAGCCTATCTACAACCACCCAAATAGCATTATGCCCTCGCTGAGTATTCGGCAACCCTGTCACAAAATCCATGGAAATGCTATCCCACTTCCACTCAGGAATATCCAACGGTTGCAACAAACCACTAGGCCTCAGATGTTCTACCTTCGATTTCTGACAAGTCAAACATGCATAAAAAAACTGAGCCACATCTCTTTTCAATCCATACCACCAGAAAATCTTCTTCAAATCTTGGTACATCTTATTCGCTCCCGGATGTATACTCAGATTACTCCGGTGTCCTTCCTCCAAAATCATCCTTTTCAACTCCGCATCATCCGGAATACAAATTCTATCTCGGAACCTCAAAACACCTTTATCATCCACTTTAAAGTCCTCATTTTCACTTTTCTCTCCAACCGTCATCAAATCCACAAATTTCACATCCATCTTCTGTTTCTCACTAACCGTCAACAGAAAATCATTAGTAACCTTTAACATTCCAAGCCTCACGCTATCCGACGTAACTTCACATACCAAACTCAAATCTCTAAACGATTCCAAAAGTTCCCACTCCTTAACCATTAAGGCGGACATATTCAACAATTTCCAGCTCAACGCATCGGCTACCACATTAGCTTTACCAGGATGGTAATTCAAGCCAAAGTCGTAGTCCTTCAAAAATTCCAACCATCTACGTTGCCTCATATTCAATTCTTTCTGATCAAACAAATATTTTAAACTTTTATGATCACTAAAGACTTTGAATCTTGCACCGTAGAGATAATGCCTCTAAATCTTCAACACAAAAACCACAGCCGCTAATTCAAGATCATGAGTAGGATAATTTTTCTCATGCACTCTCAATTGCCTTGAAGCATAAGCTACCACCTTACCTTCTTGCATCAGAACACCACCTAGACCAATCAAAGACGCATCACAATAGACCACAAACGGTTCATTAGGATCCGGTAAAATCAAAATCGGAGCTGTCGTCAATCTTCTCTTCAGCTCATTAAAACTTTCCTCACACTGAATATCCCAAATGAACGCTTGACCTTTACAAGTCAACTGGGTCAAAGGAAGTGCTAACTTAGAAAAACCTTCAATAAACCTTCGATAATATCCGGCTAATCCCAAAAAGCTTCGAATTTCAGTAACGTATCTCGGAGCCTCCCATTGTAGAACTGCATCTACTTTAGATGGATCCACTGCGATACCATTCCCTGAAATTACGTGTCCAAGAAAACTCACTTCTGACAACCAGGATTCACACTTGGACAATTTAGCAAAAAGTTTCCTCTCCTTCAAAACCTGTAAAACAATACGCAAATGCTCCACGTGCTCCTCCTGAGACTTAGAATAAATTAAGATATCATCAATAAACACAACCACAAATCGATCCAAATGCTCGTAGAAAATACGATTCATGTACTCCATAAACACACCTGGCGCATTAGAAACCCCGAACGGCATCACCGAATATTCATAATGACCGTAACGTGTCCTAAAAGCCGTCTTCTGAATATCTTCCTCTTTCACCCTTATCTGATGATACCTTGATCTCAAATCAATCTTACTAAACACACACACACCCACCAACTGATCCATCAGATCATCAATCCTTGGAAGAGGATACTTATTCTTAATTGTCACCTTATTTAACTGGCGATAATCAATACACAATCGCATACTTCCATCTTTCTTTTTCACCAACAAAACTGGAGCACCCCAAGGCAACACACTTGGCCTCACAAACCTCTTCTCCAACAATTCATTCAATTGCTTCTTTAACTCAACCAACTCAGATGCTGACATTCGATATGGTGCCATCGATACAGGTCTAGTACCAGGAACTAGATCTATAGAAAACTCCACCTCTCTCTCTGGCGGCACATCTGAAATATCCTCAGGAAACACTTCCGGAAAATCACACACAACAGGAAACGCATCAAGTGAAACTTGACATTCCACGGTCAATGATGCAAACAACCCAAACAACTGAGCTTCATCCGCCAAAAGTTTCTTCAACTCTTTGGTAGATAAGAAACTCGAGTCTTCGTCTTCCTCAAGAGAATGAAATCTTACCAGTTTATGATAACAATCAATATGAACCCGATTGAATTGTAGCCAATTCATTCCCAAAACCACATCTAAACCCTCCAACGGTAAACACACCAAATCCATCTCAAAGTCTTTACCATAAATGGTCAAAGGACAACTTAAACAAACCAAAGAAGTAGTTACTGACCCCATTGCTGGAGTATCAATAACCATCTCACCACCCATCAAAGACAACACAAGATTCAACCGCTTCGTGCACTCAGACGAAATAAATAATGAGTCACTCCAGTATCAATAATAGCAACTAAAGGTGTACTATTAATAAAACAAGTACCTCGAATCAGACGGTCTGCACTTGAAGTCTGAGTTCCCGCCAAGGTAAAACTTTCCCACCATCTGGAGCTTGCTTCGGTTTCGGACACTTTGTACTAATATGACCAGGTTCACCACAGTTGAAACACTTCACCACATTCTTCCGCTTGCACTCAGCTGCGACATGTCCAAAACCTCCACAATTAGAACACTTATTCGTACCCTTCTTACATTCGAACTGACGATGTCCTAATTCACCACACCCAAAACATCTCGGAGAATTAGACATACCTCCTCCACTCGGCCTTCGATCAAAAGTACCCCTTTGCTTACCCTTATCAGCTGGTGTCACATAAGGACCACCACGGAACTATTGCTTCCCTTTCCTCTCGCTCACACTCTTATAGTGAGTTGAACGAGCTTTACTATCCTCTTCATAAATCCTACAACAATCCACCAAGTATGAAAACCTTCGAATCCTTTGATAACCGATTTCCTGCTTTATCTCAGGACGCAATCCGTTCTCAATCTTCACACACTTAGAAAATTCCGCAGTCGCTTCAACATAATGTGGATAAAACTGCACAAGCTCCACAAACTTAGCAGTATAATCAACATCTGACATACTACCTTGTTTCAATTCCAAGAACTCAATTTCCTTCTTTCCTCTAACATCCTCAGGAAAATACTTCCTCAAGAACTCCCGGCTAAACAATTCCCAAGTGATCTCTTCCTCCTCCGCAGCTTCCAATACATGACGAGTACTAACCCACTAATCATCAGCTTCTTCCAGTAACATGTGAGTTCCCAGTCTCACCTTCTGATCCTCATTACAATCCATCACTCGGAAAATTCTTTCAATCTCTTTCAGCCAAATCTGTGCACCATCAGGATCATATCTTCCCTTGAAGATAGGCGGTTTGTTCTTCCTGAACTCGTCATTTCCAGCAGCATTAGGTGCACCCTGCACAGCCTGAGCCATAGCTTGCATAGCAGCAGCTAAAGCAACGTCATTCCTACCAGCCATATTCTGTTCATTTCTAATAACAGCAACTATGGTTAAACAAATAGCTCACCGAACCACAAAGACCAACAAGGACTGACACAACTGACACGGACTGGCTCTGATACCACTTAATGTAACACCCCCTTCTACACCCCCAGGCTATTAAAGCGATAAATAAAATTTAAAATTTCATCAGAGTATAATTAAAAATTCACGGCATAGACCGAGGGGTCACATCAATTTGAAACAAACATACAACAACCTGCTCATATAGATTTGCAACATTCAGGTAGCACATAAAAAAGGAACTTAGATCCTACAACCCACAATTCAGATACAGAATAAAAGCGGAAGATCCGTAACTGAATCTCATATATATATATATATATATATATATATATATATATATCATAAAAAGTTTGCCTGTCATATCCAATATCATACATATACAATCCAAAGATACATATACATAATACAAAATAATCACACTCGATCACCCCGACTACCCGGTGCTACATATCAGAGCCGACCGACAAAAGAATGAAGACCTAAGCTTCACAAAAAGACCTCCAGCAACTAATCTGCAATGCCTCATAGAGCATTAAAAACAGCAGAAGGGTGAGAAACACAATCATAATATAATTGCATATAATTATATAATAACACACAATTACGCAAACATAATATTCTCACCACACTATACGCCATAAATCAAGTACAAACCAACACAATGAATTTTCTCAAATACCGGTCACAAAAGCATATCAATCATACACAATACAATTATCACCAACATGTATATTCCTATATCAACTCATCAATTTCATTCACAATTCCACACATAATCAAACCATTCATGATTTATGCAAATGCAAAGAGACCGACACAACGACTCTATGTATATGCACATGCGGTACCGACTTCCATCATTTCTCAACACCAGTTCACTCATGAACTATTGGAACCATCGCTCGTTACTTAGTGTAACTCCCCGTCGGGCATACGATGTTCCCCGTCGCTTTAAGTCCTATTGGTATAAGGCGCACGATGTATCTGGATCGCTTTAAGTCCTTTTTGTATAAGGCGCACGATCCGATCACTTTAAGTCCTCTCTGTATAAGGCGCACGATTGTCTATAATCATCTCTTTAAGTCCTCTTATTTTTAAGGCGTACGATCCCATCCGATCGCTTTAAGTCCTCTTATTTTTAAGGCGCACGATGTTATAGCGGATTCCCTCTGGAACCAATTCGTTGCTCACACCCACTAGATCACATAACATCACAAGAATGCACATCATGATGCTTGGCATACAATGACTCATGACATTCAAATGCACACATATATGCAACCATCTCAATCAACAAAAATCATGCTTTGCAATTCAAGTCCAATACAATACATTTATTTGCCATACGGCCACAAACCATCATCACACCATCTAAACAGATACCTTCACATTACATAACATCACACTAGTCATACAGTACATATCACACGCATGTTGCATAATAACACGTCAAATGCACACCATTAAAACGATAAAATTCAATAACGACACATTCCAAATTCCCGACATAATTAAATCGACCAACGATCTCGAAACCATTAATATAAGAAGGAACATGCCAAAACCTTTCTAACGCGCCAAACCGCGCCTCAAACCGGCTTACGAATTAAAAGTAATAAAGAAAACAAATTGGGAAAAGCTGTCACATTCGCATTGCGAAGCTCCTAGCGAGTCCTTCGCTTCTTCATTCGCAGTGCGAATGTCCCAGCGAACCAAGTCAGAAAGGAAAATAGCCTAAAAATTTCCAAACATTCGCAGTGCGAACGTCCTAGTGAACCTTCGCTACTCCCTTCGCAGTGCGAGTTTCCCAGCGAACCAAGTCAGAAAGAAAACCACACAAAGTAACCCAAAGTTCACAGTGCGAACCTCTGGCGAATGCTCACCCACACCTTCGCAATGTGAATTTCCCGTGAATGTTCGCTTTCCCCTTTGCTAGGGGATTCGCAGTGCGAACCTGCGGATACCAGAAATCCCAGCAGCGCTGTTACACAACCCAAAATGATATTTTCCCAACCAAAACATTTCCAAACCAACATATAACAATCAGAACATAGTCTAATCATGGTAACAAGTATTATACCGCATTTACATCAATTTCCAACCGTGAAAACATCGATCCCTCTATCGACCTAAAATCGAAAACTATGAAAACACAACAAACAATCCAATACACACATACATAATCATACACAAGCATAGTATAATCGAGTTTCGCACCCTTACCCGATTAAATCGTGTTTAGAAAAGTCGGTTGAATCGGTTCTTAGATTTTCCAAATTTTCTCTCTTTCTCCTTTTCGTTCTCTTTTCTTTCTTCCTCTTTTTCTTCTCGTCTTTTTCTTTTTCTTCTCTTCTTTTTCTTTCCTTTCTATTTTCTCTCTTTCTATTCTATTATATGGAAAATATAATATCTACCCAACCAAAAGACCAAAATACCCCTACACTCAAATATCTCACAAACGCTCCTAAAACGCAATAAAATATAATCTCGACGAAAAATAATATATTTTCAAACAAAAGTCAGAAATAAAATAATATAATAATAAAATATTCAAAACGACTCAATTAAATAAAAATAACTAAAACTGCGGCGTTACAAACAGCCCCACAGTACAGTTATATACATAAGAAAGCGGTAAATGAAAGCGGTAAATGAAAGCAGGTAACCACTTACTCGGTTGTAGAGCTTCCATACTGTATTGTTAGTTGTTCAACAAAGGAATTGAAAATAACATTATGTTACAAAATCAAAGGAGAAAGTGCTTTTGAAAGGAAAATTGGGGCTTACAGCTCAAGGAGAGGCTTATGGTTTTTTCAGTGATCGCACTGTCGTTTTGTACAGGGACTTATACAAGAGAGTGAGGCCCAAGAAAGATTTTATGTACAAAGGGGATGGGTCTTACACTCTCTCAAGAGGCCCAAAATAATTGAAAGTGGACAAAGATGGGTCTTATAGCTCAAGGAGAAGCCCAGGGTTTATTTTGAAAAGGGCGACGATCGCGCCGAGGTTTGAAAACACTGTGGGTCTTATACAACGACTGAGGCCCAAACTATTTTGGTTTCAAAGAGGGATTGGGTCTTACACTCTATTAGAGGCCCAAAATGGTTTTGAATGGGTCTTATAGCTCGAGGAGAGGCCCAGATGGTTTGTTTTAAACGGGCGATGATCGCGCCAAACTTTTGAAATACAACGGGACTTATACAACATTTGAGGCCCAAAATAGGTTTGTATTTACAAAGGATTGGGTCTTACACTCTATTAGAGGCCCAAGAGTGTTCGGAAAAGTTTGTTAGGGTGAAAATCAATAAAACCCTAATTTCATCATTTTTTAATATAATTATTCAAAGAAAATTAATACAAATGATAAAAATTCCAAATAAGTTTGAATAAACAACTTGTGATTTTGGTTTTAGGTTTGAAAAATGAGGCTTTCATCACAAGATGAATTAAAACCTACTTGGTTTTGATTTTCCAAAATGGATATTTATTTTTAAAAGGTTTTAAAAACAAATAAAAGACATTTATTCACAAAAATACTAATTATATTAAATAAATAATATAAATCTAATTTTTTTGGGGAATAAAATATTTCAACATTTTTGTGAATTTTTGCAAAAAGAACCAATCAAAAATAATTAAAATTGAAGGAGTTATTAATTTTCCAGTAAATTAATAAAACATGAAAATATTGGGAAAAAATAGCAAAATGTGAGAAAACACAAAATGGTCTGGGTGGGGTTTGAACCCACGACCTCAAGGCTATAGGGCGCGTGTCTTACCACTAGGGTGGTGATACATCCGTTGATTGAAACAAACCAACAAATACACAAGGCTTGCCTTGTTTTCTAGGCCTGGCCAAGGCAAGGCAAGACAAGTTTTGGCAAGAAACAGGAAAGTCCATAACTCTCTCATTTCTCCATGGTTGGGGACAAAATTTATATGCATCTAGCCTAGAATTTCAAAAGGAATCCAATGGTGGTGGTATTTTTTCCAGATCATGCTCCCTCCTCAAAATCCGATAGTGGTTTTGAAATAGACCATATTTTACATTTGTTATGCCATCTATTGGTACAAGCATGAATTACATGATAAATTGGGACAAACATAACACATATAACATGTAGAAGAGATGCATGATCAGTGGACCTCAAAGCAATGCATATTTTGGAAAGTTCAAGTCATGATGCTTACCTCTTTTTGAGCTTTTGGAGTTTTTTGTGCAATCTGCCAAGTTTCTTGTTCCAGAAATGGTTTGATGCTTTGGACACTCTCAAATGATCTCTTAGAAGCTTTTAGGATGATTGGAATCAGTTGGAACCTGCAAAAACAAAAACTGGCCCTTTCTTGCAAAAGGGGTTAAAATGGCCAAAATAGCAACTCCCTCAAATGGTGTTCCAGATGTTGGGAGCCATTTGGGACAGTTCAAGGATGATATTTGGAGTGTGTTTCAAGTTTTATCTGGTTTGGAAAGTGACTGAATCAAGACATGGCTTGAAAAATGCACAAAAAGCCTATTTTGAGGTTTTGAGATGTGACTTTGAGATTTAAGGATTACAGGTCACTTGTGTGAGTTTGGACAGCTTAGATATGACATATTGGATGTGTTTGGATCATGAGTTGTGGTGGAATTGCTCCCTAACTCAAAAACTCAGAGTTACCTTGCTAAAGAAGGCATTTTTGCCAAGAGAAAGAGATTTTGAGGAAAGCAAGTGTTGTAGTGCTTTGGTGTACTCAAACTGAGCACAAATGAGCTCTATATATAGTAGATCAAGTTTGTTTTGCAAGCAATAGTGAATGGCAACTGTTGCAGAGGTTTGGCCAATGGTTGCACTTTGGGATCTCAAGTCTCCTCTAGCCATTGACTAGAGGTTAGAGCACAGAGCTGTGGTTCCCTAGTTGTTGGATTATTCTTAACTGAATTCAGTTGCAAATGTGTCAGTCCATGCCACCTTGGTGCATCCATTAAATGCTTCAATCCAAAATTGGAGTCTTGTCCCTCTTTTAGGGATTTCTAGGTTTGGCATGCTACTTCTTGTTCCAAAGACTTTGGAGGCTTGGATCAGTGTTTGTTCCCTTTAAATTTAATCCTCAGATGTGTCAAAAGTGATGACAAGCCTTGGAATTATCTGATTTTTCCAAATCGAGCAAAAGTGCAAAATTATGCCTAGCCTTGGCAGTTTTCAGCAAGGCATATTGCCATTGTCATATCTCATGGCTCAAGTGGAATTTGATGGAGTTCTTGGCCTTTTTGGAAAGCCCTCATATGATACAATAACTGTTTGATCATAATTGGTTTTGATACTTTTTGGATCCAAGTGAAAAATGCCCCTACATTTGGAAAAAAGTGAAGGCAGATTCTGACTTAGTGAAAATTTCACTAATTGTTGGAAAAAGTGGCATTTCATGTTTTCAGCCACTTTGATCATTCCATAACTCAAAATCCATCATGAATTGGAATGAGGTGTAGTTGAAGCTTTTGTAGAGGGTAATGAGAGCTACAAATCCAGCTTTGGATGGGGAAAAATGGCTTTGTGGTTTAGGAGTTATGACCCTCCAAAGTTGGTACCCTAGCCACTTTGATCCATAACTTAGAAAAATTTCTAAGTCTTTTATGGTTACCCCTTTTACAAGTTATCCCACTTTCCTTGATTTTTCTTAATGAATGATGATTCCAATCACACATTAACATCATTTTGGGGTCAAAGAACCATAATTGTGAAAAATCTCAAAAAGTCAAAGTTTGACTTTTGTGCACAGTTGACTTTTTGTCAGATGAACTCCAAACTATGTGATCCTCAATGAAATCAAGTCCTTGACCTAAATCAAACGTGATGGATTGATTTAATAGGTGTTATAGGGTGTATTGAATCATGTCTTAGGGTTTGGGAGCATGTCCTGGTCAAAAGTCACAGCCCAGTTGACTTTTCTCGCGAAACCCTAATGTTGGTTCTGATGAATTTGAAACTTGTGGATCAAGCTTCTTGGATCAATCCATTGTTGAAAATGGATCAATGTGGTGTATTAGAGACCCTCAAATCCTCCTTTGAGGTCTTGGCTCATGTTTTGTCCCATAAGTCAACTTAGGGGTGAATTAGGTCAAGAAACCCTAATTCCTGATTTTTGGTGAATGCATCCCCTGAGGCTAAATTGACTTGATGATTGGGTTTATGATGTCCTTTAGAGCATCATAGGTTACGCTTTGAAGCATTGGCTCATGCCCAGAGGAAAATTTCCATCTGGAGGCCCTGGTCGACCAAACCCTAATTTGGTGACAACGGCGATCTTAAGGCTTGATCCACCTAAAAGGGAGAAGCCTTGTGCTTAATCCTTGAAGTGGGAGTCCTCTTGCTCCTTTGTGGATGTTTGAGAGGCTACACAAGTTGAATATCATGTCATTTATTGATTGATCCTTTGTTAAAGAGCTCAGAGAGGGCTTGAAACCCTAATCTTTGATAGTAGTGAATGCTCACCCATCTTTAGGGAGACTGATGAGGTATGATGGTTTACCCATATTGTGATGATGATTTGCCCCAATGATGGGAAATCTTAGTGGTCAAAATTTGGGGTATGACAGATGCCCCTATTTAATCTTCTTGGACCCGAAGGTGTGAATGGCGAAGGTATTCGGGAATTCGGGGTGCAAGAGGATTAAATATCGGAATACCCAAAATTTTGATGGTGGTTAGGAATGGTAGTTCACGCATCCTTCTTCTTTTGCTAAGAAATGATGCTTAGAAAATGTAGAAACTTCCCCTTGATCCTGGTTTTTCAGGCAAGGAACTGGTCTAAGTTTCTGATATAAACCTCCCCTCGATCCTGGTTTCCTACCAAGGAACTGGTCTAAGTTTCTTTTGTAAACTTTCCCTCGATCCTGGTTTCCTACCAAGGAACTGGTCTTGGTTTCTTTTGTCAATAAACTTTATTGACAAGGGACGCTATTTGTAGCGGTTCTCCTCAAACTTCTCGCCGAATTTTCCTGGGGAGATGTTGTTTGATGGAAAAAGTTTTGATTGTAGAGAGGCACAAACTTCTTTGTTTGAGACGCCGTTTGTCGACTCTACTGGGGAAAATGGGTCTTCTTGAGAGACTGCTTTCATTTGGGGATATTACATCATACTTTTCTCGAGATATTCTCAGAGAAATTCCATACGATGTACCCCAATTTTGAGGTGCCGATGACTTTGTTGACATTAACATTCTAGAGAGAAGGACCAATGTGTTGCTGAAATTCTTTAGTTGCGAGGTTTTCTCTAGGGATTTTCCTTAATCCGGGAAAGCGAAGATATCATCTTCCATGGTAAAGAGTGATGCTGGATGAGGGCTCTCTGGTTTTTTCAGAGGTTCAAGTTATCAAAGTGATCAAGGGCCGACTTCATCCCAGAAATAAATTGGAGGAGGGAGGTAGTTCAGATGCAACACTTCCTGACGAGGAAAGAACTGACAACTCGATTGAGAGGTCTGTTATCACTAGGGGATAAGACCAACCAGAGTGATAGTGATGCAACATGAATATGAACGCAAATCAATAATGCATGATGTATGTATGTTTATGCTGACAAAACGGACGTGACATACAGACTGATGGATGAACATAACTGGATACTCGGCCACCGCTGGGGACGAAGAGGTACCACTGGTTCATGATAGAAATTCCACCTTGCTTAGGATAGATAGTCCACGCAGGGAAAATCGTTGGTCGGGCTTAGGAGATAAGAACTATGCCGAGGGTGTCAGATGAAACAATGGTCTCTGACACAACTGATCCTTTATTCAGGTGCACTGGTTTAGAAGGAGTACTTTGATTCTGTACTTTGAAGCTTGCTTACTTATGGAGAAGCGATCGATGTTCTTTCGATGTTCAACCATCAAAAGAAATTGCCATCTTTATTTTAAGCGGAAAATTTTTACAAGTAAATTCATTTTTGTTTTATTTCAAGAATCGTTGATCATGTTAAAATGTCATTCTGTAAAGCTAAAACAAATAAGAATTGCAAACAAAAGCACGAGGGCTCAAATTTTATTGATAGGATGGAAATCAGCCAAACGCGTGAGTCTATAGAGTATTTACAAAGTTATAAAATGGTAATTTACAGGGAAAAGGGCTATGTTGAAACATAACGACCACTATCCTTCTACCAACTTTGAATTTTGGGCATCCTGAGCTTCCGTCGAAGATGATCGTGACTGGAGTTTTCTGATGGATGGTGTAACTGCTGCCGAGGGACTTGCCCCTGTTGAACGTAGTTACTTGCCATTATCCTTAATTTTTGCTTGGATTGTACTGTGATGTTTCCAATCCACCGGGATGATTTTTGATCATGTCTCTAATATTTGCCTGGACCGCCCTTTCGGGTTTTCGATCCACCGAGACGTTTTATTATTATTATTATTATTATTATTATTATTATTATGTTATTTAGGCGAAGTATTTCTTGACTACGTCAACATTCGTGGGGTAGGCAAATTCCTCTCCGTCCATTGTTGCAAGTCTCAAGGCGCCGCCTGAGAAAGCTTTCTTGACCACATAGGGGCCGTCATAATTCGGAGTCCACTTGCCTCGGGAATCAGTGAGAAATGATTGTATCTTCTTGAGCATGAGGTCGCATTTCCTGAAGACGCGAGGTCGGACCTTTTTGTCAAATGCCTTCTTCATTCTTTGCTGATACAGCTGACCATGGCATAGTGTCGTGATTCGCTTTTCTTCAATCAGATTCAATTCATCGTGCCGACTTTGACACCATTCAGCTTCTATAAGCTTAGCTTCCATCAATACCCGGATTGATGGGATCTCTACTTCTATGGGGAGTACTGCCTACATGTCGTAAACTAGAGAGAAAGAGGTTGCCCCTGTTGAAGTGCGGACAGATGTGCGATAACCGTGAAGAGCAAAGGGTAGCATCTCGTGCCAGTCTTTGTAGGTTACAACCATCTTCTGAACAATCCTCTTGATGTTCTTGTTAGCCGCTTCTACCACTCCGTTCACCTTGGGTCGGTAGGGAGATGAGTTATGGTGTTCGATCTTGAACTCTGTGCACAACTCTTTCATCATCTTATTGTTTAAGTTAGATCCATTATCTGTAATGATCTAGCTCAGAACACCATAACGGCAGATGATATTGTTTTTGATAAAGCGGATCACCACTTGTCGGGTCACATTGGAGTATGACGCTGCTTCGACCCACTTGGTGAAGTAATCAATGGCTACAGGATAAACCGATGTCTGTTCGAAGCCTTGGGTTCAATCACACTGATCATGTCAATTCCCCATATGGAAAAAGGCCATGGGGAAGAGAGAACTTTGAGATGCGTTGGCAGTACATGTTTCTTGTCTGCTTACACCTGACACTTGTGACACTTCCTTATGTACTTGTAGCAATCGGATTCCATGGTCAACCAGTAGGACCCTACTCTGAGAATTTTTCTTGCCATTGTGTGTCTGTTGGCATGAGTGCCAAGGGATCCTTCATGAATTTCTTTCATCAGCATGTTTGCTTCTGGTCTGTCTACTCATCGGAGCAAGACCATGTCAAAGTCCCTCTTTTAGAGTGCATCACTGCTCAGGAAGAAACTACCTGCTAGCCTTCTGAGGGTTTTTCTATCTTTCTTGGATGCCCCAGGTGGGTACTCTTGTTTTTCAAGGAAGCATTTGATATCGTGATACCAAGGTTTGTCGTCTGTGATTGCTTTGATTGTGAAGATGTAAGAGGGCCTTTCAAGGCGCATTATGTCGATCTTAGGTAGGTCGTTCCATTGACCTACACCAATCATGGAAAAGAGAGTGGCTAATGCATCAGCCATGCGATTCCCTTCATGAGGGATGTGATGAAACTCGTCTCTGTTGAAGAATGGTAACAACCTTCTCGCATAGTCTTTGTAAGGAATTAGTCCGGATTGGTATGTGTTCCAATCTCCTTTGATCTGATTGACGACCAAAGCTGAGTCGCCATATACATCCAAGTTCTTGATCCTTAAGCCGATCACTTCCTCGAGACCCATGATACAAGCTTTGTACTCGGCCTCATTATTTGTGCACTTGAACGTAAGTCTAGCGGTGAAAGGAATGTGGGTACCCTGAGGTGTTATGATAATTGCCCCAATTCCATTTCCGTAATGATTGACAGCTCCGTCAAAGATAAGTCCCCATTGGGAATCTGGTTCTGGCCCTTCACTAGGTAGCGGTTCATCGCAATATTTCATTTTTAGATACATGACATCTTCGTCTGGGAATTTAAACCCAATTGATTCCTGATCGTCCATCGGTTGATGAGCCAAATGATCGGCTAAAATACTTCCCTTAACGGCTTTCTGAGTGTGGTACTCAATGTCATATTCCGATAACAACATATGCCAACGGGAAATTCATCCCGTGAGAGCACGTTTTTTGAAAACATACTTGATTGGATCCATTTCAGAGATTAACCAAGTGGTGTGACGAATCATGTACTGGCGAAGACGTTTGCCTGCCCAAGCCAGAGCGCAACAAGTTTTCTCGAGCATAGTGTACCGAGTCTCGTAGTCTGTAAACTTCTTGCTCAAATAGTAGATGGCAGACTCTTTTCTTTTCGTTTCGTCTTGTTGACCAAGCACACTGCCCATGGAGTCTTCCAAGACTGTTAAGTAGATGATCAGCGGTCTTCCTTCCACTGGAGGTGATAGAATCGGCGGGTTCGACAGGTATTCCTTGATACTGTCGAAGGCGGTTTGGCAGTCTTCTGTCCAAATGCAGTACTGATTCTTTTTGAGTAATTTGAAAATCGGCACACATGTCGCGGTCATGAGGAATATGAATCCGGATATGTAGTTCAAACGTCCCAAGAATCCTCTGACTTGTTTTTCAGTTTTCGGAGAAGGAATTTCTTGAATGGCCTTGACCTTGTCAGGATCAACCTCAATTCCTTTCTGGCTGACGATGAACCCTAAGAGTTTCCCTGAACGGACACCAAATGTGAACTTATTGAGATTCAAGCGGAGTTTATACTTTCTCAGACGCTCGAATAGTTTTGACAGGTGGGTCACATGCTCATCCTCTGTTTTAGATTTTGCAATCATATCATCGACATATACTTTGATTTCTTTATGTATCATGTCATGAAACAGAGTAGTCATGGCCCTTTGATAGGTTGCCCCAGCGTTCTTCAAACCGAACGGCATTACCTTGTAACAAAAGGTCCCCCATGGGGTAATGAACGATGTTTTCTCCATGTCTTTCGGCGCCATTTTGATCTGATTATAGCCCGAGAATCCATCCATGAAAGAGAAAACTTTGAACTTTGATGTACTGTCTACCAGCATGTCAATTTGTGGTAAGGGAAAGTCGTCCTTTGGACTTGCCTTGTTTAGATCTCGGTAGTCGACACACATTCTGACTTTTCTGTCCTTTTTCGGAACTGGTACGATGTTGGCTAACCATTGAGGATATTCTGACGTAGCGAGGAAACCTGCGTCAATCTGTTTCTGTACCTCCTCTTTAATTTTGATGGCCATGTCCAGGTGAGTCCGTCTCAACCTCTGTTTTACTGGCGGACATTCCGATTTTAATGGTAAATGATGTTCCACGATGCTGGTATCCAACCCTGGCATGTCCTGGTAGGACTAAGCAAACACATCGGGAAATACTATGAGAGGCTTCGTTAAACTCTCTTTGGCAGTTGGACTGAGCAGTGCCCCAATCCTGACTTCTTTTCTTTCCTCTTTCGATCCTAAGTTGACTGTTTCCAGCAACTCTTTATGAGGATCAATGGACCTTTCCTCTTGTCTGAGTAGTCGGGAGATCTCCTCTGGAATTTCGTCGTCATTTTCTTCTTCAGCCTCAAATACTGGGAACTCAAAGTTGGGAGAAGGCATCGGATCGTATGTTTTAATGGGGTTTAAAACAAGCAATCTGCATGACGTGATGATTTGTGTTTAGAAGAGATAGAGGGAAAATGCAAAAGTGTGTGCAGTGTATTTCTTTTACTGCTTGTTTTTATTATTGAGTTGTTTTATAGGATTACCATTTTCTGAAAAACGAAAAGAGAAAACAACAATTAATGCATAAATTACAGAACGACGTTATTTTATTAATGAACAAGTCGATTCTTGAAACTACAGCCCTATAAAACAAAACTCTGTCACTTTGGGCGAAGCGAAGAGGGAAATTTACAGAAAGTGAGCCATATCAAAACATTCGTTTCACCTGGGCAGGGTGAAAGGTTAAAGTAAAGATGGCAATTACTTAGAATTATGAACAATCTTTGGAACATCAACAGCGACCCATTGGCAGCGAACTCCTCGGTGAATCACAAAGTCAGGTACCTTCCTTGATTTGTCTTCAGAAATGACGCTGATTTCTGGCGGAGCAGGATCATTGGAATCTGTCTCCTAGGCAGAGTTGTCGTAGGAGGATTCCTCAATTGTATTTCACGTAGTATTTGTACTCTCACCTGTATCTCCCCTTCCAGTTGGCTGGATGCCTTCGAGCCAGATACGAGAGCTTTCAGGAGCGGCGTACTTGACCATGAAGTCAAATTTTCCACTTGGTTATCCCAGGGTGTCCCACACTTCTTTGGAACTTGAGGAGTCATCTCTCTCGATGACGTTACCCTCGGGAAAAGCATAGTTGATGAATTCTAGTCCGGCAAGCTTTGCCAATTCATCATCATACTGGATAAGTTTGGAATGACCTGAGTGTTGATCCCATGACATGGCGGGGACACAGGTATTCTGTCCAATGATGCTCAGTTGATTTTCATTGTTCGGCTGATTTTCTTGCCTCAAGTCTCTGAGATACGGCTGCCAGATAGGCAAGCCATCCATTGGGCCATAATAGTCGTGGTCAAAGTTGTATTTCATCGGAGTGTCTTCCTCTAATGATTTTGGCGGAGCACGGCATCCTTCGGGATCACAATCTCCATATATCATTTCGACATCTGACCTTGGTATAAATCTCAGACTCTGTGCGGGATAGCAAAAGGGAGTCTGCGTTTCGTCCTGAGACGTATAACCGTCCTCGTTGAGATATGACTTCCATTCTTCCTCCGTATCGGAGGAATCATCTTTATTGATGGTATGCACGTCTTGAGTCACTGGTTGAAGGAAACCTCCATTGTGGAAGAAGTTCTGAATGGGATGAAAACTTTTATTGTTCGCAGGCGTCTGAGTACAGGTTGAGGAAAAGCCAAGATCTTTCTTTGTTTTGTTACCTGTAGGAATGACAAGCTGCCCCCATCCGGTTGTATTGGTATTCTCGACCTCTTTGATAGCATCTTTGTATGAGGAAATCGAGGTTCCTTTCTCTGATTAATTCTCATTGTTCACCGTAAGCGCTTGGAACTGAGTTCCAACAACCTCCTCAGGTTCTACACAAGTAGATGATGATAAGTTGCTTACGAGCAAAGCCTGTTCTCCACAGATTGTGACGAGTTGGCCATTCTGGACGAACTTTAGCTTTTGGTGGAGGGTTGAAGTGACCGCCCCAGCCTGATGTATCCAAGGTCTTCCTAATAAACAACTGTATGTTGCCCGGGTGTCCATGACCTGGAAAGTAACTTGGAAAGTATGAGGACCAATAGTTATGGGAAGGTCGACTTCGCCGATAACCGTTTTTCTGGATCCGTCAAATGGTTTGACGACGACCTCATTGCCTTTCATCAGAGATCCTTGAAATGATAGTCGTATTAGAGTAGATTTTGGCATAACATTCAGGGCTGACCCTGTGTCTACTAGTACGCTGGCTAAAGCATCGTCCTGGCAGTTAACTGTAATGTTGAGCGCCATGTTATGACGGCGACCTTCTTCAGGTAATTCCTCATCACTAAATCCCAAGTTATTGCAGGAAGTGATGTTAGAGACAATACTATCAAACTGTCTGATTGTTACATCCTGTTCCACAAAGGCTTACTCCAAGACTTTCTATAGAGCCTCCCTGTGCGCTTCTGAACTAAGTAACAATGATAATACCGAGATCTTTGAAGGAGTTTGTAACAGCTGATCAACAATGTTGTATTCACTCCTTTGGATGAGCTTCAACATCTCATCATCGTTTTTTGAAAGGTTGGGATTACTGGATTGACCGACTGGTGGATTGGGAACTTCTGTCTGAGGTTACTTTTCTTTGCTGGGTTCTCCAACTCCTCTGTTGAAGATTCTACCACTCCGTGTTACTCGACTAATGTATGCAGTATTCACGACGAAGGGTAACAGAATTTCCTTTCCATTCTTAATTGTTGTTGCACCGTATTTGTAAGGGATAACCTTAGTTGATTCATACGGTAGCGGTCCCGGTAGGTAGATGACAATGGGAGCCTTCTGATTTTTCCCACCATCGTAAGTAATTTCGACCCGTTCCCGGTTAGGAACTCTCAATTCGTCAAGTAGAGTGATAATGGCACAAACATCCCTAGTCCTCTGATGATCAGAGATTACGACGACATCCTCGATTTGATCAGCAAAATAGTTGACTGATCCAGAACTTGACCATGGTTGAATCTCTTTGCGGTCCAATTGACTTTGAAGGGCAGCTCGCAAGAGGTAGCATCCTTGATTATCCACTGAGAAAACTCCACACCGCTCATAGTTGTGTAGTGGCACCTGGCCACGTCCGCTTTGAATACATTGTAACCTTACTAGATCTGTTTCCATCGACCGAACATCCTGACTTTAATATCTAGTAGGATTCCCGTTAGTGATACTAATTTGCTGGGTGTCTTTATCCATATAGATTGGAAGCCACCAGTGGTTCAACAAGTGCTGAAGTGTTTCCTGGACAAGGGCACAGCCCTGGTCGTCTTCGCTACCCGTTTTACAGCCCTGATAATCATGTGATACCAGGAACCCGAGCCGGGCCTGTTTAGTATGTAACTCCACCAGGCTGGTATTCATCAAGCGAATATCGAATATTTGAATCATGTTGATTTGATAATGATTCCTATCATGGTAGTCTTGAATCCATCCAAGATCCATCTGACGCTGGAGGGCCTCTTGTACAAAAGAGCATCCCTGTTTGTTTACCGAGCAAGTCAGGCAGGAATTATAATCGTGACATGGCAGATTATGATACTGGCTTTGCCTTGAGTGCATTGCCACCAAATTGACATTAATCGCACGGATATCGTGGTTTTGAATGATGTTGGAATTTGTAGAAACCATGTTAACTGCACGAACTCGGTGCTCTTGGATCCATCCGAGATCCATCTGTTCATGTAGAGCTGATTGCACCACAGAACATCCTTGATTGCTTTTAGAGCAGATATCACACTGGTGATAATTATGAGGTGGCACATGGCCATATCTACTCTGTCTACAATGCATCTTGACCAAGTGGCCCTTAACAAGAGTACATCGTGAATTTCATAGGTGTTGTTAGACTCTCCCTCTATCAAATTGACTGTAGCCTTCTCGTGTTGAGGGAGCGGGTTTGTGAGAACATTCGGATTCGTATCTTTGAAAGATAAGACCCCGCTCCTAACAAGATTTTGCACGTCGGATTTGAAACTGAGACAGTTCTCTATGTTATGCCCTGGTCCTCCTTGATGGTAAGGGCAAGTCTGATCCACCTTAAACCAAAAAGGCAGATTTTCCGGTACTGTAAGAGGAGACTTAGTCTGGACATGCCCCTTGGCCAGTAGTAACGAAAATAGTTCTGCGTACGATACGGGTATAGGATCAAATCCTGGTGGCCGCATTCTACGGTTGTTGTTGTATTGAGGACGAGCCTGCTGAAGAGGCTGTTGTGTCCTTTACTGAAATTGCTGCGACTGCGGTTGGCTTTGAGCAACCTGAGGTTGATACGTAGGAACCGACGCAGGATTGATAGCAGGAGTTACAGTCGCTACTGGTTGGTACCGTCGCCTTTGCTTTCCGAGAGAGATATTCCCAATATCCTGCTCTTTTTTCTTAGGGAGAGCACTACCATATCATTTTGTACTACTTGACGATCCAACGTCTTTAACTAAACGTCCTTCTCGGATGGCTTCCTCAAGACGAACTCCCATGCCCACCATCTTGGTGAAGTCACTGGGCGCACTGGCAACCATTTTGTCGTAGTAAAATGAGCTCTAGGTCTTTAAGAAAATCTTTGTCATCTCTTTTTCCTCAAGAGGTGGACAAATCTGAGCGGCAATTTCACGCCATCTCTGAGCGTATTCCTTAAAGGTTTGTTTGTCCTTTTGCGACATTGATCTGAGTTGATCTCTGTCTGTTGCCATGTCCAAATTATATTTATATTGTTGGACGACGGCAGTGCCAAGATCTCTGAAAGTGCTAATCATAGTGCGGTTTAAACCTATGTACCATTTTAATGCGGCACCGGTTAAACTATCCTGAAAGTATTGAATCAGTAGATCTTGGTCCTCTGTCTGAGCTGACATTCGCCGAGCGTACATCACCAAATGGCTTTGAGGGCAAGTGTTACCCTTGTACTTTTCAAAATCGGGTACTTGGAACTTGTGCGGGACTTTCACATTGGGGACCAAACAAAGGTCTGCGGGGCCCTTTCCAAATAAATCCTGACCGCGAATAGCCTGCAGTTCTTTCTGCATTTCCAGGAACTGCTCCTGGAATTCATCCATTCTATCAAACATACTTTCCTTTCTATCAGAAGGTATCTGTGGAATCTGTCCTTCCGGGACAGTGTGCACCACAGGGGGTGGTACCGTTACTACGGTAGTGAATCTTGGTATTTCCCAAAGTTTGTAACCTTCAGGAGTCCTCATTATGCCTCTGGCATCCTTGCTTTCCTGAAGTTTGTAACCTTCAGGCCCAACGGCTTCTGCTATGACTCCCTGATCTTTAGTGATCGGCGGAACATATCCTTCCAGGATATAGTTAACAGGCATGCCCCAGGGACGATCTTTCAACATTTGATACCTAGGATCATACTTCTCTACTATAGGCGTTGAGGTGATCTCTGAGATCACAGTTCTTTGTAGCTGAGCTTCTTCCATGGCTTGCTTGTCGTTACGAAGCTTTCTCATATCCTCTCTTAGAGCGTCGATCTCTTCTTTCAATTCTCTATTCTCTTCCTCGAGATCATCCATCTTTTTCTGACGATTGGCCCGAGTATTGTACGAATGAGACAGTTTGACTCTAGAATCGAGACACAAACCTGAGATTCGTAGGTAAGAAGAATACGTGACGTGAGAATGATGAATGCAATGATTATATTAATTGTTTTTTTTTTGTTTAATAAAAATAAAATTCGACAATTAGATTGTAAATATCAAACAGTGGGGACACCCCCGTTTTATCGAATTCAAAGGATTGCGGAAATGGAAATACAGTAAATTACAAGGTGCAGAAACAGAAACCTAAGCTAATGGGTCCCGAGTCCTCTCTGAGGAGAACTCGGGTGCTGATTCTGGTACTTTCCTTTTCTTGGACCGGGGCTCTTGGGCCTTTGTCGGGTTTTCATTCCTTTGCCAAGTGAAAGGAGGGAGCAAATTCCTTTGGTCATCCTGATATTCTACAGCATGTTGCTCCAAAATCTCAATTAGAGCATCCTTATCTTTCAGCAGTTGTTGTATTTTGGTACACTCCACATTGAGAATGCGGTACTTGTTCTTCCAAGACCTCCTCTCCTGTTGAACTTTGTTGAGCGTAACCTGAAGTTTTTCCGTTTCAGTTATGAAGTACATGAAAGATTCCATTGGCGAAAGAACTTTGTGACGAGGATAAGGCATCTTTAGCTTGAGAGCTCTAGTTTGTACCCAGTGGAGGTAAGGCTCCACCGAGACACAGTCCGGTTTTCCTAGAGACTCCCGTCCTTTCTTATGAACGTGTTTCCAAGCGTGCACTATTTCCATCTTTAGTGCACTATCATCTTCTCATTCCTTGAAGAAAAGACCTTCCAGATGAGCATTACACGGGACATGCCTCATCAGGTATCCAAATTGACGATGAACTAAGACTGGATGATAATTGATTCCACCTTTAATTCCTATGAGGGGTACGTTGGGGAAGTTTCCACAACGGTCAATGATTCTGATCCAATCATAAATCCTATTGTACCAATCTATATCAGAGTTGGTAAGAGACATGATTTTCTATGACCAACGTAAGGCACTCTTGTGATCCCAAAAGGTGGCAGACTTAGGAAAATGGGAGATAAACCACTTATATAGAAGGGGTACACAGCACGTGATCATTCCTCCGCTGTATAAATTCCTTAAGTGTACAAAATGATACGCGTCTGCGAGCAAGGTTGGTACGGAGTTTCCAATGAGAAAAACCTTAACGGCGTTGATATCTACAAATTTATCGATGTTGGGAAATAAAAATAACCCATAGGTGAGTAAAACAAAGATGCTTTCAAAAGCAGTATTGTTCCCTATACTAGCAAAGTAGAGAGCCTTCTTTACTAGAAACTTGGCTGGTAAACCTGGGATTTCTCCCTTGGTGGTCAGGTGAGTCTTGATTTCTGATTCATCTAAATAGATTGCTCTTGCAATGATGTGATCCTTTGGAATTTATTCCAGTCCAAAAAAAGAAGCTTGATCAGTAATGGGTAGATCAATCAGATGAGAATACTCCTCCAGCGTTGGTGCGAGCTGGTAATCCGGGAATGTGAAACAATGATAGACCGGATCGTAAAACTGAATGAGTGCCTCCAGGATTCCTTCAATTACATGGACCCTTAACAGAGGTAGCAGACCTCCGTACTTGGCTCTGAAAGCGCTAGGGTTAGTGATCATCCTTGCTAATCCTCTCAAATCCTCTAGTTTCGGAACCTTGAAGGTATACTTGTGAGTTTTTTTTCTACCGAAATCCATTAGCGCAATCCTTTTCTCTCTGACTTTTGCAATCATTGTCTTAGTTTAATTTGAAAAAGAGAGACTAGAAGAGAAAATTTTCTTTGCTTAATGTTTTTTTTAAATGAATGCATGAATGCAACACACAAAAACATAGAAAAAACATGGGGTCAAAGGGTCGGTGTCATGAAGTCAAGGCTCTAACCATCCCAAAGGTTTATACTAGTGATTTTTGTACCTGTCTCTCAAAATCATTGATTCTTGTCGAGATAACATCAGCGGGCCGGGAACCGTGCTAGGTGATGTATTTCGAATAATCTCAAAAGAGGGTAGTATCGTGTGACAACTATTTCCAATAGCTTCTGTACTACTGAAAGAGGTTTTTCCTAGGTGTATACTCAATCTTTCCACATGCGGCATCACACGCATTCCCATTAGCAGAAAAATAAACACAGATATCAATTAGGAAAATCAGTATATATATTTGTCCTAATGTCCTAGACTTTTTAAGAGCTACGAATCCTATGATCCTAACAGAAAATGGCTCCCCGGCGGAGGCGCAATTCTGTGGTACTTTCCCAACTTAAAGGTTTTTGACCTAAGATCCTAGTGAGGGCCGATCCTAGTAATAATGACATTCCCCGATGGAACCGTCATTCGGTGATACCTTGTGAACCCAAGGACTCGTCCTAAGATAAGGTTTCAACCAGAGAGATAAGAGAGACAAGATTCCTTTGTTTGGCCCCATGGTGGGCACCATTTTTCTTGTGAAATTGTCTAAACTTAAGGTTTCCTCCTAAGAGATGGGAGAAGAACAAGTAGCTCCCACTGTGGTCGCCATTTTTCTGTAGCGCGGTTTTTGTGGTTTCAAATCACTATCGCTTTGGTACTACAGTTCAATTCATTTTTTATCCTACTGAAGCTGATGAAGGAAGGGAAATAGATGTCTCCAATTAACCCTGCTTGCATACTGAGTTTAAACAGTCAAAACTGTTGGTTTACAGATGCGGCTTTAGTTCGTGGGCCTCTCTCTGCTTATTTTGTTCAGAACAAAATACCGGGACTGTTCATGGGGAATTTGTTGGGATACTGTGCTAGATTGGCTTTGGGGTTTTTTTATTAGTGTGCTCGCTAAGATTTTTTTTTCAATCTTATGCCTACGTATTCCCGGGATAGGGAAATCAGAGCGATCTTAGTTCCTCCCATAGAGGAAAGGGTGTTTTGGTGTCTTGTTCAAAGCCCAAGACATGAAGCTAAAGGTGGTTTATATCTTGTCCAAAGCCCAAGATGTGAAGCTGAAGGGTCTATTTGTATCTTGTTTGAAGCCTAAGATGTGAAGCTAAAAGGGTGTTGACTTTAGAGAGAATTTGTCATCTCTAAAGGGGTTTGTTTGTCACAATTGTTGGGTGACTGATTATAAAGGAGAATTACTTTAACTGGGATATGCGAATCCAACAATTCCATAATTTCCTTTATAGGGGATTTTCAACCTGAAGGAGAAGACTTTAACTCAGTTTAGAGCAATGCCATCTTTCCTTAGGAATTTCTCATGCTAAAAGAGGGACAGTGGCGTGGATGTAAATAATCCAGAGGCTTGCCGCTTACAGCAATTAGACGAGGGAAAAGGAGTTGTTGATGTTTGTATGTTGTGACCAAAGCATGATTTGATGCTAAAAGGTTGATTGAATCAAACGGGGCTTTCTTTATACAAAGCCTAAGAAGAGGCTATTGACCCAACAAGAGGATGCCTTTGTGTCTCGTACGAAGCCCTAAATAGAGGCTAAAAGGGTTGACTCAACAAGAGAGTGTTTTTATATGTGTCTTGTACGAAGTCCAAGACGGAGGCTAAAAGGGTTTGACTCAACAAGAGAGTCTTTTATACTCACCAAGAGAGTGATTTGTATCTCGTACGAAGTCCGAGATAGAGGCTAAAGGTGATTGACTCAATAAGAGAGTCTTTTTATACTCAATAAGAGAGTGTTCTGTATCTCGTACAAAGCCCGAGATGGAGGCTAAAAGATGTTTGACTCAACAAGAGAATCTTTTATACTCAACAAGAGAGTGTTTTTGTATCTCGTACGAAGCCCGAGATGAAGGCTGAAAATGTTTAACTCTGCTGGGGAGAATCATTGTACAAAGCCCAAGAGGAGGCTAGGGTTACTGTTTCAGTTGAGTGACAGGTCCAGTATGTTGGTTAAAAGAGAAAATCAGTTCTTATATGGGTAATGTTGTTCTCATGGATTTGATCTGAGGACCGAGATTATTTCATGTTCTTTAAGGAAACGGGGAATCCGAAGGGTATTGAGACTGCCCAAGTCTACGGGTGCTTTTTCCTATTTTTGAAAGGAACTTGAGAATGTCTTCGAGACTCAAGAAGATTAGACTGTCCAAGTCTATAGTTTTATCTTTTGTACTATGCTTAAGAGAGATTAAGAGACAGTACGTTCGCGGTAGAAATATCTAGATTCTTTGAAAGACTGTTCTATTAAGATGACTAATTTCTGTTCTTATACCTTTAATAGGTCGTCGGGACAATTTTTATGAAGCCCAAGAGGAGGCGAGAAAAACTTTTAGGAAGCCGACGGGACAATTTGTACGAAACCCAAGAGGAGGCTATCTTCCCGGAGGAAGAATCATTATACGAAGCCTAAGAGGAGGCTGTGAAAACTTCTAAGAAGCCGACGGGTCCTTGTACAATGCCCAAGAGGAGGCGGGGATGCTTTTAGGAAGCCTGTGGGTCCTTGCACTAAGCCCAAGAGGAGGCTGATGAACAATTCCAGAAGGGGTTTCACTTGGAACATTGGCCTTCTGTATATGAACTGTTCAAGGGAGGGATTTCTTAGATCTAGTTATCTAAAATTGTTGTAAAAGAAAATTCTCATGGTTTAGGTTATGTTGAAATATCCGGGAGAACGTCAGAGGTAAGGAGATGAGGTTTTGTCTAGTTCTAGACGTAGTTGCCGGGGATACTCTAAATATCTATACTAGTATTACACAGTCGATATGAGTTTATGAAAGAAGACTTACAGTGAAACAGCCCCACAGTACAGTTATATACATATGAAAGCGGTAAATGAAAGCGGGTAAACACTTACTCGGTTATAGAGCTTCCATATTGTATTGTTAGTTGTTCAACAAAGGAATTGAAAATAACAGTATGTTACAAAATCAAAGGAGAAAGTGCTTTTGAAAGGAAAGTTGGGGCTTACAGCTCAAGGAGAGGCCCATGGTTTTATCAGTGATCGCACTGTCGTTTTGTACAGGGACTTATACAAGTGACTGGGGCCCAAGAAAGATTTTCTGTACAAAGGGGATGGGTCTTACACTCTCTCAAGAGGCCCAAAATAATTGAAAGTGGACAAAGATGGGTCTTATAGCTCAAGGAGAAGCCCAGGGTTTATTTTGAAAAGGGCGACGATCGCGCCGAGGTTTGAAAACACTGTGGGTCTTATACAACGATTGAGGCCCAAACTATTTTGGTTTCAAAGAGGGATTGGGTCTTACACTCTATTAGAGGCCCAAAATGGTTTTGAATGGGTCTTATAGCTCGAAGAGAGGCCCAGATGGGTTGTTTTAAATGGGCAATGATCGTGCCGAACTTTTGAAATACAACGGGACTTATACAATATTTGAGGCCCGAAATAGGTTTGTATTTACAAAGGATTGGGTCTTACACTCTATTAGAGGCCCATGAGTGTTCGGAAAAGTTTGTTAGGGTGAAAATCAATAAAACCCTAATTTCATCATTTTTTAATATAATTATTCAAAGAAAATTAATACAAATGATAAAAATTCCAAATAAGTTTGAATAAACAACTTGTGATTTAATTTTTATATGCATCTGGCCTAGAATTTCACAAGGAATCCAATGGTGGTGGTATTTTTTCTAGATCATGCTCCCTCCTCAAAATCCGATAGTGGTTTTGAAATAGACCATATTTTGCATTTTCTATGCCATCTCTTGGTACAAGCATGAATTACATGATAAATTGGGACAAACACAACACATATAACATGTAGAAGAGATGCATGATCAGTGGACCTCAAAGCAATGCATATTTTGGAAAGTTCAAGTCATGATGCTTACCTCTTTTTGAGCTTTTGGAGTTTTTTGTGAAATCTGCCAAGTTTCTAGTTCCAGAAATGGTTTGATGCTTTGGACACTCTCAAATGATCTCTTAGAAGCTTTTAGGATGACACGAATCAGCTGGAACCTGCAAAAACAAAAACTCGCCCTTTCTTGCAAAAGGGGTTAAAATGGCCAAAATAGCAACTACCTCAAATGGTGTTCCAGATGTTGGGAGCCATTTGGGACAGTTCAAGGATGATATTTGGAGTGTGTTTGAGGCTTTATCTGGTTTGGAAAGTGACTGAATCAAGACATGGCTTGAAAAATGCACAAAAAGCCTATTTTGAGGTTTTGAGAGGTGACTTTGAGATTTAAGGATTACAAGTCACTTATGTGAGTTTGGACAGCTTAGATATGACATATTGGATGCGTTTGGATCATGAGCTATGGTGGAATTGCTCCCTAACTCAAAAACTCCGAGTTACCTTGCTAAAGAAGGCATTTTGGCCAAGGGAAAGAGATTTTGAGGAAAGCAAGTGTTGTAGTGCTTTGGTGTACTCAATCTGAGCACAAATGAGCTCTATTTATAATAGAGCAAGTTTGTTTTGCAAGCAATAGTGAATGGCAACTGCTGCAGAGGTTTGGTCAATGGTTGCACTTTGGAATCTCAAGTCTCCTCTAGCCATTGACTAGGGGTTAGAGCACAGAGTTGTGGTTCCCTAGTTGTTGGATCATTCTTGACTGAATTCAGTTGCAAATGTGTCAGTCTATGCGACCTTGGTGCATCCATTAAATGCTCCAATAAAAAATTGGAGTCTTGTCCCTCTTTTAGGGATTTCTAGGTTTGACATGCTACTTCTTGTTCCAAAGACTTTGGAGGCTTGGATCAGTGTTTGTTCCCTTTAGATTTGATCCTCATATGTGTCCAAAGTGATGACATGGCTTGGAATTATCTGATTTTTCCAAATCGAGCAAAAGTGAAAAATTCTTCCTAGGCTTGGCAGTTTTAAGCAAGGCATATTGCCATTGTCATATCTCACGGCTCAAGTGGAATTTGATGGAGTTCTTGGCCATTTTGGAAAGCCCTCATATGATACAATAACTGTTTGATCATAATTGGTTTTGATACTTTTTGGATCCAAGTGAAAAATGCCCCTACATTTGGAAAAAAGTGAAGGCAGATTCTGACTTAGTGAAAATTTCACTAAGTGTTGGAAAAAGTGGCATTTCGTGTTTTCAGCCACTTTGATCATTCCATAACTCAAAATCCATAATGAATTGGAATGAGGTGTAGTTGAAGCTTTTGTAAATGGTAATGAGAGCTACAAATCCAGCTTTGGATGGGGAAAAATAGCTTTGTGGTTTAGGAGTTATGACCCTCCAAAGTTGGTACCCTAGCCACTTTGTTCCATAACTTAGAAAAATTTCTAAGTCTTTTATGGTTACCCCTTTTACAAGCTATCCCACTTTCCTTTATTTTTCTTGATGAATGATGATTCCAATCACACATTAACATCATTTTTGGGTCAAAGAACCATAATTGTGAAAAATCTCAAAAAGTCAAAGTTTGACTTTTGTGCATAGTTGACGTTTTGTCAGATGAACTCCAAACTGCGCGATCCTCTATGAAATCAAGTCCTTGACCTAAATCAAACTTGATGGATTGATTTAATAGGTGTTATAGGGTGTATTGAATCATGTCTTAGGGTTTGGGAGCATGTCCTGGTCAAAAGTCACAGGCACAGTTGACTTTTCTCGCGAAACCCTAATTTTGGTTCTGATGAATTTGAAACTTGTGGATCAAGCTTCTTGGATCAATCCATTGTTGCAAATGGATCAATATGGTGTATTAGAGACCCTCAAATCCTCCTTTGAGGTCTTGGCTCATGTTTTGTCCCATAAGTCAACTTAGGGGTGAATTAGGTCAAGAAACCCTAATTCCTTATTTTTGGTGAATGCATCCCCTGAGGCTAAATTGACATGATGATTGGGTTTATGATGTCCCTTAGAGAATCATAGGTTCTGCTTTGAAGCATTGGCTCATTCCCAGAGGAAAATTTCGATCTGGAGGCCCTGGTCGACCAAACCCTAATTTGGTGACATCGGCGATCTTAAGGCTTGATCCACCTTGAAGGGAGAAGCCTTGTGCTTAATCCTTGAAGTGGGAGTCCTCTTGATCCTTTTTGGATGTTTGAGAGGCTAGAAAAGTTGAAGATCATGTCATTTCTTGATTGATCCTTTGTCTAAGAGCTCAGAGAGGGCTTGAAACCCTAATCTTTGATAATAGTGAATGCTCACCCATCTTTGGAGAGACTGATGAGGTATGATGGTTTACGCATATTGTGATGATTATTTTCCCCAATGATGGGAAATTAGTGGTCAAAATTTTGGGTATGACATAACCAATCAACATAGATCAAGATCCATGGGATTATAACATACCATAGTCACAATTCCCATTCACATACTTCAGTATTCTCTTCACTTGATTGATGTGACTCACTTTAGGTTCAGCCTGATATCTGGCACATACACCTACAACAAATGTAAGATCAAGTCTACTTACTGTAAGATATAACAAATTGCCTATCATACATATGTAGAGACTTTGATCCACATTCACACCCTTTTCATCCTTAGACAACTTTAAGTAAGTGGGAGCAGGAGTTCTCTTGTAACTAGCATTATCCATCCCAAACTTCTTCACTATATTCTTTGTATATTTACTTTGAGATATGAATATAGAGTCTTCCATCTGCTTGACTTGTAGACCAAGGAAAAATGTTAATTCACCTACAAGACTCATCTCAAATTCAAAATGCATTTGCTTGACAAAATGTTGAACCATTTCATCAGACATCCCCCCAAACACAACATCATCAACATAAATCTGAGCAATCATGAGCTTTCCTTCTTCTTCTTTGACAAATAGAGTCTTGTCTATTCCACCCTTCCTGTAGCCATTCTCAACTAGGAATTCAGTCAACCTGTCATACCATGCTCTTGGAGCTTTCTTCAAGCCATAAAGAGCTTTCTTTAGCTTGTACACATGATTGGGAAAAGTTGGATTAACAAATCTCTTAGGTTGTTCAACATAAACCTCTTCATTCAGATAACCATTTAATAACGCACTTTTGACATCCAGCTGGAACAATTTAAACTTCAGAATGCAAGCCACTCCTAGAATTAATCTAATGGCCTCAAGACGAGCCACAACAACAAATGTCTCATCAAAATCTACCCCATCAATTTAAGTATACCCTTGAGCAACAAGTCTTGCTTTATTTTTGGTGACAACACCTTTTTCATCAGACTTATTCTTGTATACTCATCTAGTACCAATCACATTGATTCTCTCAGGCCTAGGAACCAAATCCCACACTTCATTTCTCTTAAATTATCCTAGCTCATCTTGCATAGCATTAATCCAGAATTCATCAGTTAAGGCCTCATTAACATTATTGGGCTTAATTTTTTACACAACACAAGATTTTGACAAGACTTCTCTTGATCTAGTTGTTATTCCCTTATTAGGATCTTCTATGATAAGTTCTTTAGGATGGTCCTTCTGAATTCTGATAGATGGCCCCTTGTTGATTTGATCAGTTCCAGATTCAGCATCTGTAGGTTCCTTACCTGTACTGATGTCAGTAGCATCTTTTTGAGCATCACTTATAAATGTTCCAACATCTTCTAGATCATCGTCTTCTTTATTCACATATGTGTCATCAACCACCACATTTATAGACTCCATCACTACTTTAGTTCTGCTGGTGGTAGAGTACCACAAAAATATTCCCTCATCACTTTTTGGATCCATTTTCTCCACTGTTCACGATCTCCCAAGATATAACACTTACTTCCAAATACATGAAAGTATTTTACAGTAGGTTTTCTTCCTTTCCACATATCATATAAAGTAGAACGCATGCCTTTCCATAAGGTCACTCTATTATGAATATAACAGGCAGTGTTCATTGCTTCAGCCCAAAAGTGGTAGGGTAATTTTTTGGCATGAATCATAACCTTAACAGACTCCTGGAGAGTTCTATTATTTCTTTCCACAACTCCATTCTGCTGAGGAGTAATGGGAGAAGAGAATTCATGACCAATTCCTTCAGATGAACAAAATTCTGCAAATTTTCTATTTTCAAATTCCTTCCCATGGTCACTTCACATTCTAATGATGTTACTCTCCTTTTCTCTTTGAAGTTTTTGACACAGATCTTTGAATACTTCAAACACTTCAGACTTCTCTTTGATAAAATTCACTCAAGTGTATCTTGAATAATCATCCACAACCACATAAGCATACTTCTTTCCTCCAAGGCTCTCCACCTGCATAGGTCCCATAAAGTCCATATGAAGAAGTTCCAACACTTTTGAAGTAGTCAGATGTTGGAGCTTCTGATTTGACATTTTGGTCTACTTCCCAATTTAGCACTCACCACAGACTTTTCCTTCTTCAATCTTCAGCTTTGGAATCCCTCTGACAGCTCCCATAGAGATAATCCTCTTCATGCCCTTTAAATGAAGATGTCCCAGCTTTTGATGCCATAATTTAGCCTCATGTTCTTTGGTTAGCAAACATGTGGAAGAGTAACTTGAGTCTTGAGGAACCCATAAATAGTAGTTGTCCTTAGATCTGACTCCCTTCATAATCACTTCACCCTTCACATTGGTCACCAGACATTCAGATTTAGTGAAGTTGACCTTGAGTCCTTGATCACACAGTTGACTGATGCTAATAAGATTGGCAGTCAGTTCTTTAACAAGCAGAACATCATCAAGATTTGGAACCCCTGAACAATGTAGCTTTCCAATCCCATTGATTTCACCTTTGGCCCCATCACCAAATGTTACATAGATGGTTGAGTGAGATTTAACACCTACCAATAAGTTCTTGACCCCTTTCATGTGTCTTGAGCAACCACTGTCAAAATACCAGTCTTCCTTGGCTGAGACTCTGAGAAAGGTGTGAGCTATAAAACTGGTAATAGTAGCCTTGGGAACCCACTGTTGCTTGATAGAAGTAGCCATCTGATTAGGTATAGGCTGAGGAGCAGGCTTGGGATATCCATAAAGCTTGAAGCAGAAAGGCTTTATGTAACCAAAGCGACCACAATAGTGACACCTCCAAGAATTGAACCTTCCTCTAGGCTAATTGAATTGACTTCGGCCATGATGTTGCGACACTTTATTCAACATCTTTGGTTTAGGTCTAGGAGGAATAAAACCTGTAAAAAGTTTCTTCCCTTTATTAAGTATAGTTGAATCATTAAATCCAATTCCACCCTTATCTCCAGCCAATTTTCCAACCTGAAGGATCTCATCAAGTGTATCAGACCCACTGTTCAACATCCTAACTGACTTGGTCATTCTGTCAAGTTTGGAGTTCAGCAGAACCACTTCACTTTCCAGCTTTGAGATAGTTGCCAGATTCTCTTTCTTTTCAGCCTCTAGTTAGGCTATAATCTTCTTCTGTTTTTCTCCCAGATGACAAATTTCTTCACTTCTGATACACAACTCTCTGTAGGAGGCAGCTAGCTCATCATAGGTAACTTCTTCATCACAAGAATCTTCATCCGAATCACATCTTCCAAATAGAGCAGTTACATGCTTGACAGACTCTTCTTCAGACTCACTTCTAGAGTCCTCATCAAACCAAGACACATATAGGCCCTTCTTTTGTTTCTTGAGATATGTAGGGCACTCAGCTCTAATGTTGCCAAATCCTTCACATCCATGACACTGAATCCCTTTTCCCTGAGTGGATTTTTCTTCAGCTCTTGTTTTTCTTTTAGAGTCATTAGACTTGCTGATGTCAGATGAGTTGTTCTTGACATTAGGTCTTGACTTCCTGTCCATCCTTTTCATTAATCTATTAAATTGCCTTCCAAGTAACACTATAGCATTTGATATTCTTTCGTCAGTGTCCAGATTACATTCATCCTCTCCATCTTCAGCATTGGACACAAAAGCTATGCTCTTGTTTTTCTTTTCAGATCTGTCATTAATGCCTAATTTAAATGTTTGGAGAGATCCAATAAGTTCATCCACTCTCATCTGGATGATGTCCTAAGCCTCTTGTATGGTAGTAATCTTCATGTCAAAGGAAGAGACCTGAGGATCTTTCTTACAAGTTTTTCTTTTTACATTCTTTCCCCTAAAGCACTATATGCATTGGCTATCTAAAAAATATTCATATGGAAGTCATGAATGCTTTCATCATCTTCCATCCTCAAGTTCTCAAACTTTGTAGTGAGTAGCTGAAATCTTGACATCTTCACCTTAGATGTACCTTCATCAGTAGTTTTTAGTATTTCCCAAGCATCTTTGGCTACCACACAAGTGTTAATCAATCTGAAAATGTTCTTATCCACCCCATTAAATTATGCATTTAGGGCTTTAGAATTTCCTAGAGCCAGTTCGTCCTCTTCTTTAGTCCATTCTTCTTCAGATTTTAACTCAGAGGTCTTCTTTCCATCCTTGACCAGAACAACAGGATGTTCCCTACCGCAACTGTGAAAAAACAACCGGCAGAAACAGAACAGAAGAGCCACCACCGAACGTTATTTATCCCAACGCAGGGAAAAGAAATGATCGAAGAAACCTCAAGAGGGAGAAGACATGGTCATCGCAACCATAGTACGGGTTCGGGAGTCGGTTACGTGAGGGGAAGGTATTAGCACCCCCACGCGTCCATCGTACTCGATGGGGTCCACGCTTGTTGTCTAATCAAAGGGTGAGTTATCTAAATCCTACTGCTAAACTGAAACGGAAAACAAAAATGGAAAAAGAGACTCGATAGGACATCGCCGTCCTAGGCCTACGTATTCCCTCGGCCAATGGGAAAGTCAGAGTCAATGTAGTTCAGAGGACTACGGGTGGATGGAGGGAAGGTTGCTTGCCGAGACATCGTCGTCTCATGTCTACGTATCCTCAATCAAACTAGAGAGAGGAAATCAGAGCGTCCGTAGTTTGTGGTAACGACCACAACAATTAAGTGTTTTTTATGAGCGACAATAGGTTCACGTCTGGCAGTTAAGGTCGATGCCTGTTTGCGACAAAACGGAAATAACGTGCTCTTTTCTGAAAATGATTTGAAACCCAACAATCCCGAAGGATGAAAAAGATTTGAATTTGTTTTGAGTTTTTTAGACAGAAGTGAATTGAAGTTAGTTTGAAACTCACATTGCACTAAAGTCTATGACATAGGAGCGAATGCGTCGCATGGTCGCCCCTAATGGGACGTATGCTAAACACTCTAGAAGAGTGAAGGGAGACCCCTCATTCTTCATTTCCTATGTACTTAAGGCTCGTGTCGCACAATGTTTGTTGCACTTCTTAAGTGTTTTAGACTTTTTTTGAGATGAGAAGAGAAGACTCAAAGGTTGAAAAGAAAACACTAAGGGAATTTTATCCTAATGTTGGCATGCAAAGGTGGCCCTATAGTTAAGGTAAAAAGGGAAAATTCTACCTAATGTTAGCATACATGGATTGAATCCTAATGTCTATCCTATTCCAAGCTTAATCAAAGATTAAGTTGGACTAGGGAGTCCTAAGGGAGCATGCAAAAGCAAATCCAAGACTTAAACAAGTCTTAAGATCCAAAGGAGAAGAAAGAAGTAAGAGATGAAGGAGAAGATGCAATAAGATGAACAAACATGAAATTTCAACTCAAGAAGCCAAGTAACAATGCAAACATCATGCTCATACAAAGTAATCACCAATCATCATGTCCGAGTAAACAAGATCATGCAAGACAAAATGTGAAAACACACTCAAGTGATCTAACATTCCATAAGAGATGTAACAAGACAAAGCAATGAAAGATGAGACCAAATGAAGTGAGATATAAGATAGGGCAGCAAGCACATCATGTCATACAAACTCAACTCAAAAGTCCAATTAAGATCACAAAGGGTTAAGACATGCACTATATTCACCCACAAACAAATACTATTCAAAACTTGCATGCAAATCACAACTTCAAAGAAGTCAACATGTAAGATGAAGGTATGAATCCAAAAGGGGAAGCAAGGTAACATTCATGAACCATAATCCAACACAAATCATCAAAGAAGGAGTATCAAGTATCATACTCAAAGCATATATCAAGACTAGGCATGATTCAACAAGATCAAGTCCAAAATGATTCACATGTTCTTATACAAGTAAGACAACACAAAAGATGGTCAATGCATCAAGAGCCAAGGTAAATCAGAACCTTAAACATGTCTTATCAAACCAAGAAAGATCACCAAGCATCAAAAAGATTCATGTCATTCAAAGGCACAAACTTAGGTCAAGGTGTGTGCATTAACATACACAAAACATCACCAAATGGGAGCATCAATAAAAAATAGCAAGGTGATTCAATAAAATCCCAAAAAATATCCAAAGGCATGCTCAAACATCCAACTAAGCATTTACAAAAGATGGGAGCAAAACAAGTTCAAGAATATGTCCAAAAGTGATCAACAAGGCTAGGTACACAAGTAATCGAGCATGTATCGAGGGTCAACAAAAGTTGAAGGGTAAGTCACTAAAAGTAACTCAAACTAAGCCCAAACCAGCATCAAAACAACCTCATATGAAGGTATAAATGTGGCCAAAAAATCAGCCTCAAATGATGAGCAATGGTCAAGAAATTCCCTAACCCTAGACGAAGGGTGTCATTGGAAATGCACTCACAAAATAAATCCAAATAAAATAGTAAAAAAGAATTAAAAATAAAATTAAAAAAAAAAAAGAAAATTAAGCCAAGACACAAATTAATCATAAAACTATTTTTTTTATTTTTTAAACGAGTTTATCAATTAAAAATAAAATGAAATAAAAGAAAAGAAAATAAATCGAATGACCAACTAGGGGGTGCATCAACAATGTCTGTCACAAAAGGATTCAAATGCACATGCGTTTGGGCTTAAATTGGGGGTGTACGAATAGCAAATATGCACGGGCCCATGGAAATAACATAACATACTATTAGAATTTTAACCAAAAAGAAAAAGAAAAAAAAAAGTGTTACGAAATCATGTGGACATGCTCATCAATCGGTCAACTTCACTAAAATCAGAAAAGGACAAAAAAAGAAACCCAGCCAATCACGTGCCAACACGCCATCGTCTTCTTCATGAAATAACCCTAGCTAGATTCCATGCATCGTGAAACCTCATACTACACCAGTTTAACATCATCATCTTCCACAACAAAATTCACCATGAATTCTCAACCAAAATGAGCGAAATAAAGTAGCAAATTGAAGTATGAAAAACATAGTTCAACATGGTGCCATCTACTTATCAAAACAAACACTCAAACATGGAGAAAAAAGGGAGGAAAAACATGGGTAAAATCAAAGTTTCAGATGTTAAAACATGTCAACAAGATCAGAATCAAACACTTAAACAATGCCATCATTTCAGGCTACTTTAGATGCAACATATGAACACGTTTAGATCTAATAAAGGAAAGCTCAAAAGCTTAAAGAAGCTTACCTAGTGGAGTATGTTTGATGCGTGTTTTTTTTCGCAAGTGTACGAACGCGTCAGAGTAATATAAAAGATTATCGTATCCAAAGAGACCAAGTGTCAATCTATCGCTATCTATTGTTAAGGTGTGTATCTAAGGTGATTATAAATAGTAGTTTTGAAGAGTGCACGGTAGTAAATAAAGTAATTAAAATTAATTGATAAAGACAGGTTCGAATGCAATTCACACAACCAATTGATAATCCAAGTACTTGCTAATAGAACTACTTACGGGCAATGTTTTCTACTTTGAAAAGAACTAATTTGACAGGAACTGTCGCTTTCGCGTATTCAGAACCGAGTTGTACCCCCTAATCAAACCCTCTTATTGTCACGGATAAAAAGGCGCGCATTGCGTTAGAGTAGTAAACCTATTTTTAAGAAATATAGTATCTTGACCAAGTTGAAAAGTATTTTAACCTGGATTTTCTAAAAAAAAGAGGTCCTTACGAACCAGACTTTAAACTTCTTAACGCGTCAGAAAATGGTTTTAAAATCTCTTTTCTTTTCAAATTAAAAACTCCTAATAAACTAAACAAAGCGCTTTCGCTGTTTTCGAAATAGTTTAAAAACAATTAAGTTTAGATAGGCGTTGGACGGCTTTCGATCTTACCCAACGGAAATTAAGAACAGGAAAACTTATATTGAAAGTTAAAATAGCCCTTAAGTGTTTCCACTAACAATTGTACAGATTATCGATTCGGTTATGATCTTCACATTCTAACCTTTATAAAATTAGCCAGACATGGTAAAGTAAAAGTTCATTTTTAGATTTTTCATAAAAAAGTATTTAAGTGCGAGTGCGGAAAGTAAATGAAAGTAGTGCGAGTGCGGAAAGTAAATGAAAGTAATGCGGTGCGGAAAATAAATGAAAGTAGTGCGAGTGCGGAAAGTAAATGAAAGTAGTGCGAGTGCGGAAAGTAAATGAAATTAAAGACAATGCAAGAAATAAAGTTGACAAAAGGTAAAGTAATAAAAACCTGCTCCAATCGGAGTGGTTGAATAAAATGCGAACTGAAAGTAAAATGGCGGCAGGATTAACTTCCTTCCAGAGTGCTCCAAGACTCAATCTCACAGGCTCTTACAGACTCGATCTCTCGAATGTAGTAACACCTCGATGTGAAGCGATTACCACTATTACACTGATATATGCTTATGAACAACTAAGCTTGGATGAAGAAAAACGAAAATCTAAAGTCCTATTTATAGGCAAGGAAACATGTGGAAAAGACAAGGATGCCCCTAGCATTTGAATTTGGGAGGGAACTCGCTTTGTTCTTGTGGCGCCCGCCACAACACCATGGCGCCCGCCATGAGTGTAAACCTGCTTGGGCAGTTGGAGATCGTGGGGAAAAACAGTTGGGAAGAGTTTGAGACATGGCCACGTCATGGAAGACCTTGTGGCGGCCGCCATAGTGGATGCCATAAGTGTAAAATGCTGATTTTCTCTATTTTAGCTCATTTCGACTTCCTTTTCGCTCCTTTTCTCGCTCGGGGCTCTGATTAGACTAAAAACCTGAAAACAAAGAAAAACATAATAATAACATAATAAAATGACATTAAAAGACTAAGAATGCATGCGAAATCGGAGTCAAAAATACGGTGAAATTCAGTGTCATCAAATTCTCCCACACTTAGACCTTTGCTTGTCCTCAAGCAAAACATTTAAAGCTCAAAGTAAGAAAACTAGTGCTGACACGTGATTCGGGAAAAAAGGGCTTCTAAGTTCAAGTCAGGATGCAGTGACAGGTACTAAGTGAACCAAGGGTATCGTAATGACACTTATCCGCAGAGGCGGACATAAACTTCATTCTTATATTAATCAACCGTACCATCCCACAATAACTAGGCCTACCTCTTCATCTCTTTTTTGGGTCCTTTTCATTCAGGCGCAATCACATTAAGCCCGTTATCCGTACATGTTTCATAGTAGAGTGACCTGTTAGTGATTCTGATCCAAAACATAGGGTTTCTGGCACATAAGACTGTGTAAACCCTTTTATTTAACCCAAATGCAGTTGTGGGGGATCGGATCGTAATCCGCCCTACCGAGTTCAGCGCCAGATACCTCTGAACCAACTAACAATGGGTGAGCTAAAATTATATTTTTTTGTGTGGCAACAATTCAACTTTTTGGGTTAAACGACCTTGTGAGGGTCATCTATCCGGAGTTTGCCTTATTCTTTATTTATTTTACTGGATCATTCACTTATGTTCATCGGTTCCCTACGTAGAACATGCTTAGGCCGGAGCTGACTGCTGAAATAAACTACTTAGGACAAATTTGGAAATGATAATTAAGGCCATGGTACATGGGGTTTTGGAATGATTCCTATATTCGTGAAGTCTATGGTGCTAAAACGATACTAATGTTTCAAAAAGTTCACCTAAGTCACCACATCCTAATCCAAACCTGTCTTAAAGCCCAAAAAACGTGTAGAACAACAATGTTTTCTTTTTGCAAAAAATTTTTTTGTAGGGCTAAAGAAATGGGGAAAAATGAGGGTGCACTAGGGATACACTGTACTGGTGACTCGTCAGACTCATGCATTTTCTAGAAAAAAGACATAGACAAAAACAAGAAATAAACAACTAACTAAAAAAATGGAAATAGAAAGCAATAAAATAGAAAGCAATAAAATCCCCTCCCACACTTAAATCGAACATTGTCCCCAATGTTTCGAAATAAGATAAGGAGAGTAACCTGTAAAACTACTGATGCGGACCACTGGTGCCCTCGTCGTCCTGCTGGGAATGCCTGGGACGACGGGATCTGCTACGATGCTGGTCTATCCGGTCCAATCGGGCTGATAAGGCCGCCTGGGCATCTCTGACCTGTCGAAGGTTACCTAGAACGGAACCTTGAGTAGCCTCCATAAGCTCGTAATGCCGGCGGTTGGAGTCTTGCTGACGGGATTGCTCGTTTGCTATCGCAAGCAAGGTGTGAGAAACGGACTCGAAGGATCGATCTGTCCTCCGCCGTGATTCTTCCATGAAGCTCATATTATCCGTCAGTTGTTGCTGAATGGTAGAGAGAAGGTCATCTCGCCTTTCTTCTCTAGCCATAAGGTCACGCCACATCTCCTCAGTGACATAGGATCCAGGGACCGAACCTGCAAAAGGGTTAGAGGAAGAGGGTGCGGTGTGTGGTGGTGAAGGATGATGGGGGGACACATGAGGTATGGGAGACTGATCTCTCCGCTCAAATTCTTCGTCAGTGTCGTGTCCCTCCGTATCAGGAATATTAGGAGGAAGTGGACCTAGAACAGGTGGAGCATTTAAATCATAGGTCCAGTTCCTTTCATTACGTACATCGGTACGTCTACTGCAAGGCAAGGCAACAGATGGGATAGCTACACCATGGATCATCAATACAAAACCACCCTCTCTTCTCGCTCGGCACAATTTCATATCTTTTAGAAATTTTAGGTTGATTGTGCGAGGAGTTAAGGGCTCTAGTGTGGCTATCTCATTGTTCAGGTTTAGTGCCCGAGCAATAGACGTAATTAGTCCTCCAAAAACAATCGGTCCTGCTTTATTAATAGTAACAGACATGTGAGAAAGCATAAACGGGACCGGATTGATCCTTCTATTTGTGAGACTTCCTTGTAAAAACTGAAGCTCTTTAGCATTAACCTTATTTGGATTATCCCGGCCAAAAATAGTACATGCCAACAGGTATCTAAAAACTCTGATGGCCGGGTTGTGGATGGTCGATGCAAGAATTCCTTCAAAAGAAGTTATTAAATTATTCGACAATCTCTGCCAAAAAGAAAATGCATCGACCGACCATCCGTCATCCAAAGGGGTCTCACAAATAGCACCTTCCCAAAGAGGAATTCCTAACAGACTTGTTAGTTCGTCGGTACTGTACTTATATTCTATTCCAAACATTCTAAATTGGACAGTACCGACTGTGCTAGCAGTGTTAGGGTGGACAGTGTAGATCAAAGAACTTAAAAACTCAATTGTCAGTTTCTCAAAGGTTGGTTCTTGGTTTTCAAAAATAGAGTGCAGTCCCAAAAAATCAAGTAAATGATAAACACTATGATAAATACCCAAGGTATAGAGACAGTTGTCGTCCACGTACCTCGTCGAGAGAATTTCTCGACCTTGAAGCCTTTGAATATTCCTCCTCTGCCTATCCCCGGGTTTTCCTTCTCGCAAAATATATCCTTCGAACTCCATAGCTTGCTCCTTGAATTGATTTGAAGATAGTGAAGATGGGTTTAAATATAAGTTGGTAAAGGTGAGATTTTTATGGAATTTAATTGGTGGAATTTCAAATGGAAGTTTGAAAGGGTTACTGGATAGTGGGTATTAAATAAATGTGGGAGCTTTTGTGAGTTTTAATGGAGTTTTGGAAAAGGAGAAAAATGGGATTTGGGAGTTTAGAGGTTCAAAAATGGTGGAAGATGTAGTTCTCCCCCGTATTTACCAGGACGCCGTGGCGGGCGCCATAAGGCTATGGCGAGCGCCATAAGGTCATTTTCGGACCTGGGCCAAAATTTTGAATTTTGGAATGGGCCTCTCTTACCTTTTGCGTCTCGGGGGTCCCGATAGCGTTCTCATTTGCTTTCTTCTTCAACACGGGACTTGCACAATTTTTGTGGAAATAAAAATCAAATATTAAGGAAAATAACATTATTATTGGATATATATATAAAAGGAAAAATAAAATCACACATCATATATATATATATATATATATATAATCAAAGTACATAGGAAATATAGGCAATGCGAAAATACGAAATGTGTCCAGATATGCTAAAAAGTAAAGAAAACGCAGAAATACTGAATAGTAAATAATAGAGTAGTAAGTCAGGGCAATATGATCAATCAGCTGGCTCCTCTGCCTGGCTGGATCCACGAAGCTCAGCGATCTCGCGACGAAGCTCTCCGATCTCCTGGTATAAAGAGTCTGCCTCAGTAGCATGAGTGAGATCAGATACCTCAATCTGCAAAGCAAGATCAGCTACCTCCTGCTTGAGCTTGGCAGTCTCTCTGCGGAGCTCAACAACCTGGGTGTATAAATCGGGTGGCTGCAAAGACAAATTATTAGATAATACAGTGATTTTGGGAGACGGAGGTGTAGGGGTGTACTCAGCAATAGGAGGCGATCTAGGATCCTCAATAGTCTCTCCATAACCCTCCAAAGCATATCTCCAATTAGCTGGGTCATGAACACTGGTCATCATCGGATCAGGCAGCAAAAAGTAATGAACAGCCTCGTTGTCGATCAACAATCTGAACTGGTTGGGGTTTGCAGAGGCTCTCCTTATCAACCCTCTGTCTAGGCAGAAATCAACGTCCATGGTGGTGTATTCACAGAAAACCCTGAGATGTAACAACTTACGCGAAAGGCCTAAAGCAGCAGCAATCTGGGTAACAATACCTCCCACATGAATAATACCTACTGATGACCTGGCAATACTGCTAAGACCTTTCAGCAGAAAGTTCCCACATGCCACAGGACGTGACTGGGTCGCACAAAACAGTAGAAAGATCTCCTCCTCACTAAGCAAGGTCTCAGCATCTGGCAATCCAAAGAAAGAGTGTGCTATGATCATCTGAAAATACCTCAATGCAGGGTTGTGGATAACATGTGAGAACTGGGTGGAAGGATCCTGACTCCCTCCACCAGAGATATCACTCCAGAACTTCTCCACTTCCCTACTCAGAAAGTATCCCATAGGTGTCTCAGGAATAGCATCAGGGGTCGTCTGAAAACCTAATAAATCACCAAACTCCTTATGAGTGAAGGAGTACTCAGTCCCAAATAACCTGAAAACAGCACATCCATCTGGTCCGGCCCAGGGGTCATAAGAAAACGAGCTGAGGAACTCCAAAGTGAGGTTCCTATAGGTGTTGTTCAGGTCGTCGAACTGGTCCCATTGAAGCTGGTGGCATAAGAATCTGACACTAGGCTCAATGCCTAAAGCCTCCATGCAAGCCTGATCTGGGTACCTCGTAGGTGCCATAGGACGTCTGAAGTGGACAAAGTAACGCTCTCTCTGGGCGTCATTCCTGAAAGTCACATGCATGTCGTCAAAGTTCTGCATTCTGCACAGAGTTAGGAAGAAAGTCCTGTAAAACACAAACATTTTAAACATTAGTCCTGACAAAATATAACAAGAAATAAAATAAAACAAAATGTAGAAAGAGTAAATAAGGTAAGAAAATCATGGGTTGCCTCCCATGCAGCGCTTGTTTAACGTCGTTAGCTTGACGACTGGAACTTATACATCTCTTGTCGGGATTGGTGGATCACTTAGAGTGTGGCTGGAGTAGGTTGTTGGAATGTCTCCTCCTTCGTAGAGCTTCAGTCTTTGTCCATTGACGATGAATGGTTTACATGTCTCGTTTTTGATTTCAACAGCTCCAGACCTCAGAATTTTTGATACTTTGAAGGGGCCAGTCCATCTTGAACGGAGCTTTCCTGGGAAGATTCGTAGCCTAGAATTGAACAGGAGAACAGGGTCGCCTAAGTTGAAGTCTTTTCTTACGATTCTTTTGTCGTGCCAAGCTTTTGTTCTTTCTTTGTATATTATGGCATTCTCGTAGGCTTGCTGTCTGAGTTCTTCCAATTTGTGGATGTCAAGGATACGTTTCTCACCAGCAGTTAGGTAATCCAAATTCAAAGTTTTAATGGCCCAATAGGCCTTATGCTCTAACTCAAAAGGTAAATGACAAGATTTTCCATAGACTAGTTGGTAGGGGGTTGTTCCTATAGGGGTTTTGAAAGCGGTTCTGTAGGCCCATAAAGCCTCTTGAAGCTTTTGTGACCAATCTTTTCTGGATACAGAGACAGATTTTTCTAAAATTTGTTTAATCTCCCTATTAGATACTTCCGCTTGGCCACTAGTCTGTGGGTGATATGGTGTTGCTACTCTATGCTTAACTCCATACTTGCTTAAAAGCTTATCAAATATTCTTGATATGAAGTGAGATCCTCCATCACTTATAACTAAACGGGGTGTTCCAAATCTGGGGAATATATAATTTTTAAATAATTTAATCACTACTCTAGTGTCGTTTGTGGGTGCAGCTATCGCTTCAATCCATTTAGACACGTAGTCTACTGCAACTAAGATATACTTGTTTCCTAAAGATGGTGGGAATGGTCCCATGAAATCTATACCCCATACGTCGAAGAGTTATACTTCTTGGATGTTTCTTAAAGGCATTTCGTCGCGTCTTGATATATTTCCTGTGCGTTGGCATCTATCACATTTGACAATGTAAGCATGGACATCACGCCACATGGTAGGCCAGAATAGGCCAGCTTGAAGAATCTTGGCGTAGGTCTTAGAGGTGCTTGCATGTCCACCATAAGGTGCAGAGTGACAATGCTGAATTATACTTTCTACCTCGTCTTCTGGAACGCAACGGCGGAAAATACCATCTTTACCTCTCTTGAAAAGAAGTGGCTCATCCCAATAGAAATTTCTAACATCGCTTACGAACTTCTTCTTCTTGTGGTAATCGAGATCAGGGGGTATGATATCAGCGGCTAGGTAATTAACAAAATCAGCGTACCAGGGCACGTTACTTACAGCTAAGGATTTTTGGAAGTGCTCATGAGGGTCTGGTTCTTTATCTTCAATGGTTTCCAACTGGGCTATCAATCTATCTTAGGCAAAATCATCATTTATGGGTACTAATTCAGGATTCAGGTATTCTAGCCTAGATAGGTGATCGGCTACTACATTTTTTGTGCCTTTTTTATCTCGGATATCTAAGTCGAACTCTTGTAGCAACAAAATCCATCGAAGTAACCTCGGTTTAGCATCTTTTTTACTTAGTAGGTAACGGATGGCAGCATGATCGGTGTAAACTATAATTTTGGCTCCTACTAGATATGATCTAAATTTGTCTATAGCGAAAACTACAGCTAGGAGTTCTTTCTCGGTTGTTGCGTAATTGAGCTGGGCGGCGTCTAGGGTTCTACTGGCATAATATATTACATGTAATCTTTTATCTTTTCTCTGACCTAGAACGGCTCCTACAGCGTAATCACTGGCGTCACACATTATCTCAAACGGTTCAGACCAATCAGGGGGTTTCATAATGGGTGCTGAAATCAATGCTTGCTTCAAAAGGTTGAATGCTTCATTGCATTTTTCATCAAAGATGAATTCAGCATCTTTCATTAACAGGCCAGTTAAAGGTTTTGTTATTTTGGAGAAGTCCTTGATGAAACGGCGGTAGAATCCAGCGTGTCCAAGGAAACTTCTAACTTCCCTGATAGTCTTGGGGGGTTTTAGGTTCTCTATAACTTCTATTTTTGCTTTATCTACCTCTATACCTCTTTCGGAGATTATATGTCCTAAAACAATTCCTTCAGTCACCATGAAATGGCATTTTTCCCAATTCAGCACAAGGTTCACCTCCACACATCTTTCCAGGATTTTCTCAAGGTTGATAAGACAATTTTGGAAATCAAAACCGCAAACCGAGAAATCATCCATAAATACTTCCATGATTCCATCTAGATAATCTGCAAAGATTGACATCATGCAACGTTGGAAAGTAGCAGGGGCATTACAGAGTCCAAAAGGCATTCGTCTGTAGGCAAAAGTTCCAAAAGGGCATGTAAAGGTAGTTTTTTCTTGATCTTCTGGATGTATAGGTATTTGAAAGAATCCCGAATACCCGTCTAGATAGCAGAAGTAAGAGTGTCTGGCAAGACGTTCTAACATCTGGTCTATGAACGGTAAAGGGAAATGATCCTTCCTTGTTGCTTTATTTAACTTTCTATAGTCTATGCACATACGCCAACCTCCTTCTATCCGCTTTGCTATTTGTTCACCTTTCTCATTTTGCACAACTGTGATGCCTCCCTTCTTGGGTACCACATGCACAGGGCTCACCCACTTACTGTCCGAGATCTGATATATTATACCTGCTTCAAGCAACTTCAGAACTTCCTTTTTGACAACATCACTCAGTATAGGGTTTATCCTTCTCTGGTGCTCTCTGGAAGGTTTTGAATCTACTTCGAGCGAAATCCGATGCATGCATACGGATGGACTTATACCTTTCAGATCAGAGATATTATATCCTAAGGCTGAGGGATATCTTCGTAAAACGTCCAAGAGTTGATCTGTTTCTTTTTGTCTCAAGGCAGCACTAACTATAACCGGACGATTCATTTCTTCATCAAGAAACTCATATCTCAGGTTCTTAGGTAGTTCCTTAAGTTCCAAGGCTGGTTTAATAGGGCAAGGCATAGGATCTGGGGTCAGGGATAAACATTCGTAAAGGTTATCATCGATGTAGGGTTTCTTATAATTGTCATCTTCCAAAATAAGAGTTGATGGCAGCTTAATTGTTTCAATGACTTCTTCTTGCTCTAACTCCCTAACACATTCATCAATGATATCTATCGCATAACACGCATCTCCTATCACAGGTGCCATAAGAAATTTTGAAAGTATAAATTCTATCTTCTCGTTCCCTACCTCAAAGGTTAGCTTCCCCTTTTTGACATCTATTATGGCTCCAGCAGTCGATAAGAATGGTCTACCTAGAAGAATTGGTATGTCATCATCTTCTTTAATGTCCATGACAACAAAATCAGTAGGGATAAACAGCTGACCTATCCTAACAGGGACGTCTTCAAGTATGCCTATCGGATATTTAACAGATCTATCGGCTAATTGAAGTGACATCTTGGTAGGTTGCAACTCTCCTAAATTTAACCTTTCGCAAACCGCTAAGGGCATTAAGCTCACACTAGCTCCTAAGTCTAGAAAAGCTTTTTCGATGACATGACTCCCCAAAGTACAAGGAATGGAAAAGTTTCCAGGATCTTTATCCTTTTTTGCTAATTTATTTTCGGCAATAGAATTACATTCCAAGGGTTTCGGATCATCAAGTCTACGTTTATTGGTAAGGATGTCTTTGAGAAACTTTGCGTAGGATGGTATTTGGGTAATGGCTTCTGTGAACGGGATTTCTACGTGAAGTTTTTCTATAACTTTAATGAATTTCTGATACTGATTATTGATCTGGGTTTGTTTAAGTCTTTGCGGATATGGTATTGGTGGTTTGTATGGCGGGGGTGGTATATAGGTTTTGTTTTTGGGTTCTTCTCCTTTTTCTTGACTTTCCTGGTTTACAGATTCCTCTGGTTTCTTCTTTTTATCTGGGATGTTGTCATCTTCCTTAGAATTTTTGGGATCACTCAACCTCGGGTTACAAGGTTCATCATAAGCGGTCCCACTTCGTAGGGTAATGGCATTTGCTTGTCCTTTCGGGTTTTGTTGAGGTTGTCCAGGGAATTGTCCTCCAGGTGTGGTCTGAGGGGCTTGGTTTAAAGCTACCTGCGAGATTTGGGTTTCAAGCATCTTATTGTGAGTGATTATTTGGTCAACCTTGGTTCCTAACTGGGTAATTAGTTCGTTAACATGAACGTTTTGGTTCATGAACTCCTTGTTTTGTTGGATTTGAGCAGCGACAAAATTATCCACGATTTTCTCAAGGCTCGGTTTTGGTGGTACAAGTTGCATAGGTTGATTTGATCTTGGGGCTTGATAACTTGATTGTCTCGGAGGGGCAGTATTTTGGATAGGGTTATTATTCTTATAGGAAAAGTTTGGGTGATTCCTCCATCCAGGGTTATAGGTATTTGAAAATGGGTTTCCTTGGGTGTAGTTCACTTGTTCAGAGCTGGTCTCGTTTAACAGACTGCATTCTGCGGATTGGTGTCCTTTCGTCCCACATATCTCACAATCTGACGAAACTGCGGCTGCAGTATTCGGGGTTGTACACATATGCTCAACTTTTAGGGCCAATGCGTCCATTTTAGCTTGCATCATGTCTATAGAGCTTAACTCATGTATCCCTCCTTGGGCTTCCTTCTTTTCCACTGTCGCTCGTTCTACTCCCCACGATTGATGGTTTTGGGGCATATCTTCGATAAGGGCACTAGCTTCAGGGTAAGGTTTGTTCATCAGTGCGCCACCTGCGGCGGCGTCGATGGTCATCTTAATGTTATAATGAAGTCCATTATAGAAGGTTTGAATGATTAACCAATTTTCTAAACCATGATGTGGGCATGCTCTTAACAGCTCTTTATATCTCTCCCAGGCTTCGAACAACGATTCTCCTTGGTTTTGGGCAAATCTAGTTATTTGGTTTCGAAGAACAGCGGTCTTACTCGGGGGAAAATATCTGGCAAGGAATACTTTTCTAAGGTCTTCCCAACTTGTTATGGAATTTGGTGGAAGGGAATCTAACCAAGATAGGGCCTTATCTCTGAGGGAAAAAGGAAATAATCTTAAGAGAATCGCCTCAGGAGGGGCTCCATTGGTTTTAAAGGTGTCTGCTAGTTGGAGAAAGTTTTTCAAATGTTGGTTTGGGTTCTCTGTAGCAAGACCTGCGAATTGTCTCTGCTGTACTAACTGCAGCAGGGATGGTTTAAGTTCAAAATTGTTAGCTGGTATGGCTGGATTTACTATACTAGAACTAGGTTCCTCGTTGGATGGTTGGGCGAAATCCTTAAGAGGTCTTTGATTTTGATCTTCGGCCATAGCTTTCCTAAGTTTACGGAAATATAAACGTGTGCGAGCGTAACGTTCTGGTTCAGCTAGAGGGTCTACTAAACTACCGGTACTACGAGTTTTTCGCATTGACCGGCGGGTAACTTCCTTAGTCTAAACGGTATAACAACAGGGTACGAAATTTGACGAAATTGGTCCCCGGCAACGGCGCCAAAAACTTGATGCGTGTTTTTTTTCGCAAGTGTACGAACGCGTCAGAGTAATATAAAAGATTATCGTATCCACAGAGACCAAGTGTCAATCTATCGCTATCTATTGTTAAGGTGTGTATCTAAGGTGATTGAAAATAGTAGTTTTGAAGAGTGCACGGTAGTAAATAAAGTAATTAAAATTAATTGATAAAGACAGGTTCGAATGCAATTCACACAACCAATTGATAATCCAAGTACTTGCTAATAGAACTACTTACGGGTAATGTTTTCTACTTTGAAAAGAACTAATTTGACAGGAACTGTCGCTTTCGCGTATTCAGAACCGAGTTGTACCCCCTAATCAAACCCTCTTATTGTCACGGATAAAAAGGCGCGCATTGCGTTAGAGTAGTAAACCTATTTTTAAGAAATATAGTATCTTGACCAAGTTGAAAAGTATTTTAACCTGGATTTTCTAAAAAAAAGAGGTCCTTACGAACCAGACTTTAAACTTCTTAACGCGTCCGAAAATGGTTTTAAAATCTCTTTTCTTTTCAAATTAAAAACTCCTAATAAACTAAACAAAGCGCTTTCGCTGTTTTCGAAATAGTTTAAAAACAATTAAGTTTAGATAGGCGTTGGACGGCTTTCGATCTTACCCAACGGAAATTAAGAACAGGAAAACTTATATTGAAAGTTAAAATAGCCCTTAAGTGTTTCCACTAACAATTGTACAGATTATCGATTCGGTTATGATCTTCACATTCTAACCTTTATAAAATTAGCCAGACATGGTAAAGTAAAAGTTCATTTTTAGATTTTTCATAAAAAAGTATTTAAGTGCGAGTGCGGAAAGTAAATGAAAGTAGTGCTAGTGCGGAAAGTAAATGAAAGTAGTGCGAGTGCGGAAAGTAAATGAAATTAAAGACAATGCAAGAAATAAAGTTGACAAAAGGTAAAGTAATAAAAACCTGCTCCAATCGGAGTGGTTGAATAAAATGCGAACTGAAAGTAAAATGGCGGCAGGATTAACTTCCTTCCAGAGTGCTCCAAGACTCAATCTCACAGGCTCTTACAGACTCGATCTCTCGAATGTAGTAACACCTCGATGTGAAGCGATTACCACTATTACACTGATATATGCTTATGAACAACTAAGCTTGGATGAAGAAAAACGAAAATCTAAAGTCCTATTTATAGGCAAGGAAACATGTGGAAAAGACAAGGATGCCCCTAGCATTTGAATTTGGGAGGGAACTCGCTTTGTTCTTGTGGCGCCCGCCACAACACCATGGCGCCCGCCATGAGTGTAAACCTGCTTGGGAAGTTGGAGATCGTGGGGAAAAACAGTTGGGAGGAGTTTGAGACATGGCCACGTCTTGGAAGACCCTGTGGCGGCCGCCATAGTGGATGCCATAAGTGTAAAATGCTGATTTTCTCTATTTTAGCTCATTTCGACTTCCTTTTCGCTCCTTTTCTCGCTCGGGGCTCTGATTAGACTAAAAACCTGAAAACAAAGAAAAACATAATAATAACATAATAAAATGACATTAAAAGACTAAGAATGCATGCGAAATCGGAGTCAAAAATACGGTGAAATTCAGTGTCATCAATGTTCACTGCTTCTTGTGATGTTTAAAGCTCAAGAAACCCAGAGGCTTTGTTTTTCACTCTTCCAAATGTATGAAATCCACAAGAAGATGAAGCTTCCTTGAGAGAAAAGTGGAGAATTCTTGAGAGGGAGAGAAAAACTAAGATCTGAAATGAGAGAATGTGAGGCAAGTTTGGAATGAGTTGGCTTATATATGAGGTGTTTAGGGTTGGTGTGAGGTCTGGAAATGAAGCTAAAGACTTGGAATTAGTTATTGTGGCTTGTAGAGAAAAAATAAGAAAACGCACATCGAAGAATGTAGGTTCGGATGGTGCTATTGATTGAGGTTTGGGAGAATAACTTTGCTGAGCAAAAATGAGTGGGAATGAGGCATGGAATGTGGTTGTACATGGCATGTGAGAGAGGGTGTAGTGAAGTCAGAATTTGTACAAATTTTCTCTCTCTCATTTTGTCACATTTTTGCACAAAACTCTCCCTCGTGAGGCATGTTTATGCTAGACCATTTTGAGTAAAATTGGAGTGTGGTACGCATGGTTTTGACAGAAGAAACATTTTGCATGATCATTTTCAAAATGTGCCAAGAATTACATGTGCCAAACATGATCACATTCTACATTTCAAGTAACCGTAACTTGTTGAATTTTGGACCAAATTATGAAAACTAAGTATCAAATGAAAAGTCTTTGAATGAGGAACAAACTTCTTGCCAACTATATCTTGAAATGAGACTTGGAAATAAGTGAAAAATGGTATTGGAATCATGTCCATGAAATTGATCCAAGGGCTTACAGAAATTTCTAAGTGTTGAAAATTTGCAAGTTTGAAATGTCTCACTTTACTCACTCATAACTTAGTGAATAATGGTCCAAATGGTGAGTTCTTGAGCTCAACATAAAGTAGGAAGATCATGGAATAAGATTCATGTTGAAATCAAGTTGAAACAAAGCTTGGAGGTATGCGAAAAATTGCCATGAAGACATTCCATTGCAACTGTCCAAAAATAACTTAGAAAAAATCTAAGTTTTTGTGTAATCACAACTTGAAACCTCCAACTTTAGGACACCATAACTCTTTCAAAAATGATCCAATTTGAGCAAACTTTACATGGTTGGAAAGCTTGAAGTGTGTACTACAACTTTCATGTGGAAAATATTTGCAAATGGATCTTTGATCATGATGAAAATTAGCTTGGAAGATGGCTGAATTTGGGCTAGAACTTTCCAAAAATAGAAACTCTCTAAAAACCTAATTTTCCAAAAATGGCAACTTTTCCAAATTCTTGATTTTTGATGAATCCCTTGACATTTCTTGATCAAAATCCATCCATTGATAACATTTGACATGAAGCTTGAGAATTTGACCTCAAAAAGTCAGGAGTTGACTTTATCCCTGATTTTCCTAATTTTCAACCCTCTGACCAATTGAAACCCTTCTGAAACAAATTGATGTACAATCTTCCATTCCTAGACACTTAGGGACATATGGAATACCATGGAATCAAGTCTTGCCCAAAAAATCAGAAATAAACTGATTTTACCACAAACCCTAGTTTTGGCACCCACAGTCTAGGAGAAATCGACCCAAGCTCAAAACTCAAATTCCTTTGATTATGATGTGAATCCTCTTAAACAAAGATGAATTGTGCCACATGATAATGATAAATCTTCAAAGATATTGTCCATTGGATCAATACACTCCCAAATATCCACAACCCTAGTTTGGTAATTACCAGATAGAAGGAAGTAGTTCACTTTAAAACTCTTGCCAAACCTGATTATCTGATGAGGTGATGAACACATTAGGATGCCTTGAGGCCTAAGAACCCATTATAGCTTGGGTAATGGTGATATGAAGAACATTTCTTCCCTTAGTATCTTGAACAATACTCCTCTATGCACACATGATCTCTTGCTTGAGCCACTGAAAAACATCCTCTCCTCTTGAGCTAACCAAGATACCCTGATCCCATGCTAAGAACCAATGATATGCATAGATGATAATGCAAAAATGAAATGAAACATAAGCCAGTTAGTGTTAAAAAGAGAATGGCAAATTTTGGGGTGCTACATTCCCATCCCTTTATCATAACTTTCCAGGACTTGCTCTCCATAGACTTCAGAAAGGACATCATACGTGATTTCCAATAGTCATCATTGATTATATACAGGATAGCTGGTCTTTTAAAAAATCCCCCCTCCTTGTCCATTGTACCAGAAAGTATCTTCCCTAGATCTCACCCAGATATAGAGCAGGATGCCTGCTCTGATACCAATTGAAATTCTGGTATCATATATGAGATGTTGAAGGCGATGTCACGACACTAATATCTAAAATGATATTAAATAAATAACAAGACAAACACACAATAAGAAAGTAGTAAATAACACAAGCAGTTGTTAACCCAGTTTGGTACAACGTCACCTACGTCTAGGGGCTACCAAGCCAGGAAGGAAATCCACTAAATATAATTAGTTTGAAGATTCTCAGCAAACAATCACAGGTTTACAATCTTCTCACCTAATCTCTACCAGTGCAATTTCTACCTAGGACTCTCTTAGATATGAGACCCTTCTCACTTCCCTCAATCACAACAGCGGTTATAAGATTTAACAATAAATCAATAGAAGACACACTTCAGAGACGCACTTGATCTTGCTATAAAACCTTCAATCAAGGACAATACACTCTTGCTTAAAAGCTTATAGTGGACACTTACAACTCAATACACTTAGTCTAGTTCAAGCATCTAGGTGATGAATGAACGACTCACAAAACACACAGAATACTAAAACCCTTAAGGCATAAACAATAGCACACATAAACCCTAGCTTCTCTAATTTTCAATTAGGATTGACAAGACTTTATATAGAGAATGATCTTCATGGGCTTTGGTATTAGCAAAAACCAAATTAGATTTAATTCAATCAAATTAAATCACTCTTCAATACTTATCACAATTAGCCACGAAAATAGCAACAAAGGATTCCACATTTAGCTCCACTAAAAATGATGTAAAACACTTTTTATTCAAATAAAACTCCACTATGATTTTCGCCTGCAATCTCTCATTAGGAAACACACAAAGAATAGCACACAAAAATGTAACAAACAAATCACAACATTCTAAACTGAATGTTGTTCAGTTTTGTAGTAACATGTCAGAACATCAGTCTTGACATCATGGACTGGAACTTTGCAACACCTAAAAATCCAACCTGCTAAGATGTTTGACCCTCGTGTCAAGACATCTTGCACAACACATAGCTGCAACACCTGTTTTAGAAAAAATGTTGCCAACCTAGAACTTACAATGATGGTTTACTCTTAGCCCATTAGTATTATTAAGAGAGTGAAAAGATGGCGTGGGAACTTTATTTGGAGTGCAGACATAAACAAACAAAAAATTAGTGACTGTTGCATGGAAACACCGCTGCAAAGACGTGAAGGAGGGATGCCTTGGTATTAAGTTGTTGAGAGTTCTTAATGATGAATTAGATTTGAAGTAGTGCTGGAGCGTGCTTAATAATCAAGAGGTTAGTTGGTAATGGGAGGTTAGTATCATATTTTCTCTTCAATTTGGACTAAAAGTAAAAACTATCTAGAGGTAATTAAAAACAACTCTTAGTGGTTAGTTGGAGAGATAACTGGTGTGGTCTTCCTTTGGTTGATTTAATTCATGATCCCAGAGATTATATAGAGAACCTAAATGTAACTTTAAACGATTTTATTCATGATGGTAGAATTATTCTTCCCTCTAAGGTAATCAATCTTAGTCCAACTTTATCATATCTGGTTGGTCGTGTTTTTGTTAATACTCAGATGGTTGAGAAGCTAATTTAGAAAGATATGGAAAATGACTAGGTCACACTTAAAGATGTGTTCAATTGAGTGCATCAAATCTATTATCCGTGCTTTGGGGAGAAATGTTTGGAATAAAGTTATCCCTCATTCTAAGTCTCTGCTCTTTTGGAGGTTGGTTCATGGAAATTGCATATTGATCATAATCTAAGGTTGCACGGTCAAAATTTACAATCAGTTTTCACTCTTTCTTTTCAGCATTCTGAATCTTTGAATCATTTATTCTTTGAATGTTATTTTGCAAACAACATTTGGGATTGGCTGTGTGATATGTTAGATTATGGTTTGGTTTCGAGTTTGGCGGATTGTATGAGGATTATTGATGAGGATCACTCTGCTTATGTAATACCCCGTATTTTTACTAATTTGGACTTTAGAGACTTTTTGGACATTTAGTAGTATTATTTCTAATACTAAGTTTGTTACTTATTTTCCTTCCACTTTCCAACATATAAAAAGAAAAAGATAGTAAGAAAGGAAAGAAAGAGAAAAGAAGGAAAAGAAGAGGAAAGAAAGAAGAAAGGAGAAAAAGAGGAGAAAAAGGGTTTTGGAAAATAATCCAAGAGAAATCATCATCCATTGATCCAAACTTCATCCAATCATCTCATCTTTATCATTTTCATCATCTATCCAAGGTGGGTTCTAGTTAGTACCAATTTTTAGAAGTTTTGGAATTGTTAGGTTTAGGTCGAATTTATGGAAATGGATGTTTTAACGGTTGGAATTTGATATAAATCGAAATGAATGCTCAATGTGCTTATAGAAACATGTATTGATGATTGTTTTGATGTTTTGGTTTGATTGGAAATGTTAGATTTTGTGAAACTTTGTGTTCTTGAGAAATGTATGGTTTTTGAATGTTGTTGATCAAACCTTGCTAGAACTAGGTTGTAGCACCTCTGTTGGTTGTAATTTATGGTTGCGAAGAGGTTTGATGTGTGGGGAATTTCTGTTTTGCTGAAGCCATTTTCTGAGTTTCGCAGAGCGCGCTTAGCGTGCAGGAGCCCGCTCAGCGCGGTTCTGAAATCCTGCAACCCCAAATTGCAGAGAGTTGCGCGCTTAGCGCGGACAGGGGCGCGCTTTGAGCAACCTGGGACTTGAGATTTTATTCCTTTAGCGAGAAAATTCATAACTTTCGACTCGTTTATCGGATTCGATCATTCTTTATATCGATGTAAAGCCGAGAAAATATTCCATGCAATGGAGATGAAATATGTCGATTTTACCGACCGATTGAATAATCGAGAAAGTTCCAAAAATGATATAATTATGTTTTAATTGTTATATATTATTCTACTATGCGATTATGACATGTCTTACCTATCCTATTATTGTTTAACATGATTGTAAGTGAATATGCATGCAAATATGAAAACGATATAGGAAGAGTGAGGAAACCTCAAACTTGAACTATAGGAGAACCTAGTAAGGAACTAGAAATTGTAGACAACTCTAGATGGCGATGCTCGGGCACATGTTGTTGGAAGATACATCTTTGCCGAGTATTGGCCTAGTTGAGAGTGAACACTAGTATGGAACATGTGGTTAACCTTTGTGGTTGTGAAAAGGCAAGAGAGGCCTTAAGACGGTGTAGTCTTGTGATTGTCGAATACAATCGTATTGTTGTATGTGATCATGTAATCGTAACCGGAATATTTTGAGTGTAGTTTCATGGGTCTCGAGCTCCTCTGAAACGGGTACACAATTACTTGGTAGGTTTGATTCCCTACATGTAGTACGATTGGATCCTATGCTATGGGTAGAGACTTGTGATGGTTAACAGGCCATGAGAAGTGACGATTCACGGTTAACAGGCCGATGATCCCGAATCCAATTCGTATGCCAAGTAACTACAAGGATCTATGACTTGGGTCGCCTTCTAGACGTAGAAGCGGATGGGAAGATGAGATGTCTTGGTATGGTTATCGATTAGTGATGTGGTGAGTTAATGAACTCATGTCATGTTTCCATATAGTGTGAAAATTATAAATGTGAACTCAAGAGTCCTTTCCCCTTTTCCCCGGGTTTGAGTTAGGATTATTAGAACCTTGTTAATCCGAGAGAATCCATAAGATAGGGAACTCACTGAGATTTGATGTATCTCACCCCACGTTGTTGATGTATTTCAGGTGCTTCAAGTTCCGAGAAGGGTAAGGATAAGGTCGTGTGATCTTTTCCTTGCTTGTTGATGGCTAGCTTCCGTAGCGAAGTTTATTTTGAGATCATTGTTGATCTAGTTCTTAGTTTTTATCTTTTGAACATCTTGTGTATAATATGCCTTAGATTTTTTGTACTTTGTACTTTAGGGCATTTATTTGTATACAATGTGTTAACTAGGAGCTTATGTGTTTCAGTACCAAACACTTGGATCTATATATAATTTTTATGATTTGATGTATGAGTTTTATATATGGGTGTTACAGCTTAGAGCCATGTGGTGCATACTGCTATTGTTTTGAACTCCATTGCTTGTATTTGGAATGCTAGGAACCAAGCCAGATTTCAGAACAAACTGCTTCATTGGAAATCTATTTGTGCCAACGTCCTCTCCCTAACATCTCTGTTAGATTATCTATCCTGTTGCAGGGCTAACTCTTCCATTACAGTATTTTTTTGTTAAAGAAGTTTAAGTTTACGCTTCATCCGCCTCGTCCTCTAACTGTTTTGGAGGTCTTGTGGATGCCTCCCCAACAAGGTTGGATTAAGGTTAATCTTGGCGGGTCTTCTGGTGGTACACCTTTGTTGACTACTTGTCGCGGAATCTTCTGTGATGCCATAGTTGATCACCTTGGTAGCTTTGGGTGTTTTTGGGGTCTGTTAATACGATTCAAGTTGAGTTTATGGGGGGAATTTTTGCCATGGAAGTTGCTTTAAGTAGAAATTGGAAGAATTTGTGGTTGGAATCTGATTCGTTTTTAGTTGATTCAGCTTTTACTAACTCCTTTGTTGTTCTTTGGTGTATCATTATTTTAACCAAAAAATTAGCTTTATTAATTAAAAAATTACTATAATTTGATTATATTCTTTGAAAATTTAATTAGAAGAAGTAGTAGAAGAATAATTAAAATGTAGTTTCTTTGGACCTTCGACTCTCTTATAAAAAAAATGTTTTTTTTTCTTCTTTCAAATAAGAGAAAGTTCTTCTTTTAATGTTAATTAGTATCTTTTATCTCTTATTCTTTATCTTTATTGATAAAAAAGTTTAAATTTTTAGCTCTTTTATGGAGCGAGTCTAAACAATACATTTGCATTTAATTTAAATTCATTTCATATAAATAAATTAGCTTTACTTGTTTTTTAAATCTACTAACTTATATTCATTTTTAGATTTAATCACTATCTATTAGAAGAGAATTAAAAGTTTTAAACACATAGTTATATCAGTAGTAAACTCTCTCATAAAAAAAAAACTTATATGTGTATATTTTTTTCTATTTTATTATATTTTAACTATTCAATTAATTGTAACTAATAAATAATTTGGATCTTCTGCCTAATTGCCTCCAAAAAAATTTACCCCATACCTCTACAAATTTTCAAAAATTCTAATTTTATCCTTTTATTTTTTAGTTAATTTTTTTTATTTTTTACCGTGCAGTCAGATGAGTCCAAAAGTATTTTTTATCAGTATACGACGAGAACCGGAGAACACAAGGTAAAAATTTGCGGAATTGTTTTCAAACCGGAAAACGTGATAAGATGAAATCCGGTTAATTATTTTTCCTAAACCGGAGAACACATATACAAGCTTTCCGGTTTACGTTGTGAAGGTCAGGCATATAACCGGATAACTTGTCTCCAAGATATTCGGTTAATATACTTTTCAACACCGGATTACTTGTTAAGTTATCCGGTTTGGTTTTTTCGTCAACCGAATAACTTGGTACATAGTTATCCGGAGCGTTTTTTTTTATATTTTTTTTAATTTATGTTTGTCACTTTTGTTAGGAGACATGGACATTCCTTTGATGATATGAGACAAAGACCAGACAAGTGTAGATACAACAGAGATATTCTCGACTACAGAAAAATTTCCTACAAGAGAAGAGGCGACTAGGTGGATTAAGGAGGTTGAACTCAGGAATAGAGTCACTGTTATAATAACCCGTTCGGACACCAATACTTGCAAGAGAGGAAGAAGTGAAAAAGTTATATTTGGCTGTGATAGAGGTGGAAAATACAAAGAAGGGGATAGTGAAACACAAAGTGCTGCCAAAAAATGTAAATGTCCTTTCAAAGTAAGATGAACACCTTAAAAAGATGGTTTGGTTGGAAAATTGATGTAAAATATGGAGTTCACAATCATGGCTTACTTGATAGATTTGAAGATCGTGTGTTTGTAAGTCGACTCAATGATGATGACCAACAACATATTGTTGATTTGTCAAAACGTCATGTTCCTCCAAGACACATATTGCTGTCATTGAAAGAACGAGATCTGGAGAATGTGACTCGAATCACCCAAATATATAAACATAAGAGTTAAATTCAGAAAAAACATCAAGGGACCTAGAACGAAAATGCAACACTTGTTTAAGTTGATAGAGGAATCTGATTATGTTTATTGGAGTAGGAAAAAAGATGAGTCAGAAGTTGTGAGATATCTTATGGGCCCATCCAGACTCTGTGAAGTTGTTGAATATGTTTCCTATTGTGTTGATTATGGATAGTACATACAAAACCAATAAGTATAGGCAAACTTTGTTTGAAATAGTTGGTGTGACATCAACTGAGTTAACATTTGTTGTTGCATTTGCCTATATGGAATCTGAGCAAACAGAGACTTTGTGCTGGGTACTAGATAAATTGAAACAATTATTCACTAATCAAGGGTTATGACCACAAGTAATTTTAACTGATAGAGATCTTTCTTTGATGAAAGCAATTGAAACAGTGTTTCCTGCGATAATTAATTTGCTTTGTCGATTTCACATAAATAAGAATGTGAAAGCGAAGTGCAAGGAGTATGTTGTGAATGATATGTGAGAACCGATAGAGAAGCTTTGGTATGAACTTGTAATATCACAAATATAAATCATAAGTCTGAATAATACATAAGTCTAAATAATATTACATAAGTCTGACAAATACATAAGTCTAAATAATATTACATAAGTCTGACAAATACTATATAAGTCTGAATAATACTACATAAGTTACTGGCCCGCCCTGAATAATGCATCAAGCATCGTCCTCACTAACATAAGTAACCGGTCCACCCTGAGGTACCGGTCCACCCTAAGCTAGACGTAGTGCTCGAAAGATCTCAACAAAATCATCATCATCATCCTCGGCCTCGTGACGAGCGAGATAGCGACACAACTCATGTGAAATATGTCGTAACCTCGGATCTATCGGTCCACCATTAAACACAGGAACTGGAACCTCTCTGACCTCCCCTCGAGGTGGTGGTATCAAACGAGGATGGGAAACTGTGTAGTACCAAGCCATGTAATCAGCCACCGCATCATACGGAGTATCTGCAAACTCGACATGCTGCATCACTTGCGAGATGCTCGCATGGTAAGTAACTCACTCAAAGTCTATATCAAGTGTGTCAATATCAGGCGGATGAGATGGTATGAACTGCCTGTATCCAAACTGAAGTGAACATCTGTCACATAAATAAAGAACAGTTGTACCATACCACTTCAAGCCACCCCTATACATGCAAATATCAGCAAATGGTATGTGCTATCTATGATCCTCAAATGGGCGCCAAATGACATGAGTAGGTGTCAATCCATCCAGCACTGCCCTAATCTCATCAACCTTCTGCGTCCCTTGCTTGTAATGCCACTTCATCGCCTTGGGAAGTGAACTACCAACACCAGCAATCTTCGAAAATCCTCTCTTCCCAACAGTTGGAAAATACTCATGAATCCAACACTGTTACACAACATGAATATCATCTATTAAATGTATTATAACTAATATAATACAAGTCTAAATGAAATTAAAATTAAACATTTGTACGTGTAGTAGAGAGGCATCCACCAAGCTGTCTGTAAATATGGAACGAAGCATCTCCGTGATATCTATATAGTGTGACAAGTGCAGCACCCCCCAACAGTATCTACCACATCTATCCAAGTCCTCAATGAGTGGTAAATACTTTGCCACCACAAGAGTAAAAGTATTATTTGTAAGAATAATGCAGCCTAGTAACAACATCATATACGCCCTAGCTGCACAATTAAATCTGCTCTCAACTCACAGACGAACAAATAGCTTCTTCAACCAATCTAGCCTATAGTAAGGACCTCTGTTTATACGAATCTCCTTTGCTGGCTCATCCAGTGGAACACTCATCAGACCAATAGCCTGAGTAATAGCATCCGAGTCAATAAACCCTCGTGCAGTGTAACATAACTCCCTATTAATCGGTATATGAAGGAGGCAAGAAACATCGTCCAGTGTAATCGTCATCTCGCCAAACGGCATATGGAAGGACGATGTCTCGGGATGCCACCTCTCAACAAATGCAAATACTAAGTTCTTATCTATCCTCGATAAACGGGTTCTCTCCAGAGAGGATAGACCAGAACCAGATACCCACTGCTCAATCATAGGTGGGAGATGTTGTAACACCCCAAAATCAGTAGAATATTTATTTAATTGGTTTATTTTAAATATTCTTACTTTGGTGAATTTTTGGTGAATTTTTGTGATGTGTGATGATTGAGGTTGTGGAGTATTGACGATGTTAAGGGTCTGTTGATGATGTTAGGAGTATTTGATTTATTAGGGATTATTTCTATAATAATAATAGAATAATGTGACAATGTTATTTAAATTATTATTATTATTTTAAAATAAAAGGAAGGGTTAAGTGGTAATTGTGCGAGAATAAGTGAGGACAATGTTGGAAATGTCAATTAGGGTTCCTAGGGGTATGTTGGACAAAAGGGAAAAGAGAGAGTGAGAAGTCATTTGTGATACGATCAACTTTTGGGAAAAACTCTGAAGAAAAGGAGAAGAAGGCTAGGGTTCAGAGAGGCTTCAGAGAGGCTTCAGAAGAACTCAGAGAGGAGGAATCAAAAGCGATTTTCTAAGGTATGGGGAGAAATCGTTTATCATTATATTTGATATAGGTGTATAAACAAGTAGGTAGTGGGTTCCGGGTAAAATTGACGAGTTCTTGACAGAATTGGGGTATTGGGAGGCGTTAGATGTTAGGGATAGAAACCTATTCTGATGAATTGTTGTTATTGTGTTGTATCTATGATGAATTATGAGGATTTTGGACTGTGAAGTATTGGAATCACAGACCTTTAGGGTTTGATGCAGGTGCTGAATTGCAACTGCGAAGTTACAGAATCGCGAGTTTCACCAGGCGAAAGTCCCGTCTCGCCGGGCGAAGCAAATTCGCCCCAACCTTGTCGGGAGAAAGTGAGAGCAAAGGAAAGGTGGAAATGTGAGCTACTGGATTTTGTATGGGAGTGTGGGATTCGCCCCAGCTTCGCCAGGCGAAGACCAGGCGAGCGAGCTGCTCGCCAGGCGAGGGTACAAGCGAGGGAAGAGTATGAATTATGAGCTCCGGGATTTTATATGGGGGAAGGTGTTCGCCCCTGCTTCGTCGGGTGAAACCCAGGCGAGCGGACTGCTTCGTCGGGCGAGCTCCAGGCGAGCAGGAACAGTACTTTTATTTTATTTTCTTTTCTTTTCTACCCCGTGATGCTTTGTGTCTTGATGATTTATGATGAATTTTGATGCATGATGATGATGCGATAACATGATGGTTTATGTCAATTTTTGATGCATGCTGATGATGTGATAACATGACGATTTATATCGATTTTTGATGTATGATAATGTGGTGTTACCATGATGCTTAATGAGATTTTTATGAATGATGATGCAATATGACGATTTTGTGACGATGACGATTTATGATGTTTGCATCATGCATACATAGCATTCTAGGACTTCGGTCCAGTGACAGTTTTAGGACTTCGGTCCAGGGGTGGCTTCAATCCCATTGTGCAAATTGGAGTGTATGACGTTGCTCCGGTTCTTGTGTAGAATTGATCCTATTGGTGGGGATCTTTGAAGGGTGATGGACCAATGTCCATCAATTATGACGAATTGGTACCACATGCATGAGTCTGTGTATGCATTTCATATTTATGTGGCATTGTGTGTTTGTGAATGATGATGTGATTGATGACATGACTGTAAATAATGTACAATGATGATGATGTATTAATGACGATGTTGGTTGTTTTGATGAATGCTAGAGTACTGTTTCTTATCTTATATCTTGTATAATGGTTTATGATTACTCACCCTGCCTGTTTGAATGTTGCCTCCACGTGGGTAACGTGCAGGTGATCAGGATTAGCTTCTGGTGTGTGAAGAGCTTGCTTGAAGTACTTTTGGTTATTTTTTGTCGATGTAGAGGGTCTTGCTCTAATATGTAACATTGGGTCAGGATGTTTTAGTCGAACCATAGTGTTCTTTTGATCGATGATATTTATGATGTTTTGGAGTTGTTTTAAAACCTTTTGATGTTATGACTTATGATATTTTTGAAGTTTTCCGTTGCGTAGTATTCCAGTTAATTTTGATGTTTTAACCCGTGTTACGGGGCAGGATGTTATTATTTGATTTTATGACAAAATGTGATGCCCTTATGGGACTTTACTCTGATAATTGCTAATATATTATTTGTGAATGTCTGTTAGGTAGAAGGGTGTTACATTAGAGGTATCAGAGTAGGTCGATCTGTCCAGCCAGGTGTTGTATGATGTCATTTCCCTGTTAGTCGATGAGTGTGTGTACACTATCGATGAATTTTGTTTCTTCTAATGTTGTTTGATGATGTATAGAATGGCTGGGAGAAACTATCGTGTTATTGCTGACGTGCTGGAACCACTTGCTCAAGTGATGGCTCAGAACAATCAGAATGGTGAAGCTCCTGATGAGTTACGTGCTGTGGGGAAATTCTAGACGAATAATCCACTAACTTTTGTGGGAACTCATGATCTAGAAAGCCCGTATAAATGGCTCAAGGTGATTGAGAAGATCTTCCGGGTGATGGGGTGTACGGATGCTCAACAGGTTCAGTTTGGTACTCATATGCTATTAGAAGAAGCTGCGGATTGGTGGGATAACACCCGTCAGAGGCTGGAGGATGTTGGTACCGAGATAACATGGGTTGTGTTTAAGAGAGATTTTTTAGGAATATATTTTCCTAAAGATGCTCGCGGTAAGAAGGAGGTAGAATTCCTTGAGCTAAAGTAAGGAAACATGACTGTGGCAGAATATGCGGCAAAGTTTGAGGCGCTGGTGAAGTTTTGTCCTCATTATAATCGTGTTGATGCTGAGATGTCCAAATGCCTTAAGTTTGAGAATGGGCTGAGACCAGAGATCAAGCAGGGTATTCGTTACCATCAGATTCAAAGATATGCTGAGCTGGTGGATAAGAGTAGAATCTATGACGAGGATAGTCGAGCTCGATCTGCTCACTACAAGTAACTTAGTGAGAAGAAAGAGAAGGGACAGTTCAGAGGAAAGCCTTATGTGACTCCAGCTGACAAAGGGAAACAGAAGGCTTCATATGGGAAAAAGACAAGTAGGGGAGCAGCTCCCGCTTCTGTAAAGTGTTACAGGTGTGGCGAGCAAGGCCATCGTACTGAAGTTTGTAACAATTGTGTGCTGAGGTGCTACAGATGTGGTAAGAGAGGTCATAAAGCTACTGATTACAAAGATGAGGGTCCGACTTGTTTCAACTGTGGTGAACAAGGTCACATCAGTACACAGTGTCAGAAGCCGAAGAAGACTGCTACTGCGGCTTAGACTAATGGCAGAGTGTTTTCTTTGAGTGGTTCAGAGGTTCCTAAGAAGGATAACTTGATTCGAGGTTCTTGTTTTATTAATAACGTTTAGTTGGTCGCTATTGTTGATACGGGTACTACTCATTCGTTTATTTCGCTTGAATGTGCTAATAGATTGGGTTTGAAATTGTCTGATATGAATGGTAGTATGGTAATATAGACTCCTGCTAATAGTTCTGTTACTACTACTTTTGTGTGTTCGAGATGTCCTTTGATGATTTTCGGGAAGAGTTTTGTGATGGATTTGGTGGGTTTTCCCTTACACCAAATCGATGTGATTCTAAGAATGAACTGGTTAGAGTTCAACTACGTTCACATTAACTGTTATAATAAGACTGTGGAGTTTCCTGAGTTTGGTGATAATGGAGAGTTGATGTTCTTGTTTGCTAGGCAAGTAGACGAACTCTTAGAAGACGAAGCCTTGATGTTTGCGCTGTTTGCATCGTTGCAAGTTGATCGTGAAGCTACGAGTGTCGAATTACCTGTCGTCTGAGAATTCCCTGAAGTGTTTCTGGATGACATAAGTGATTTTCCTCTAGAACGTGAAGTAGAGTTTGTGGTTGATTTGATACTAGGTACGAGTCCGGTGTCAATGGCTCCTTATCGGATGTCAACTTCTGAGTTAAGTGAATTGAAGAAACAACTATAAGAATTGCTTGAGAAGAAGTTTGTTCGACCGAGTGTTTCTCTATGGGGTGCTCCTGTGTTGTTAGTGAAGAAGAAAGATGGTGGCATGAGGTTATGTGTTTATTATCGGCAGTTAAATAAGGTGACTATCAAGAATAAGTATCCACTTCCGACAATTGACGACTTGATGGATCAGATAGTAGGCACTTGTGTGTTCAGTAATATTAATTTGAGGTCTGGTTTGGATCAGATTCGTGTTAAGCCTGATGATATTGCCATTATTGTGTAAATCATCCTCACAATATGGATGTACTTTCATGCCTCATCAATCTCCTCAAAGATGGTTGAGCATTCACCATAATCAAGAACTAGGGTTTTTGAGCCCTCTCAGAGCACTTAGACAAAGGATCAATCAAGGAATGACATGATCTTCAACTTTTCTAACCTCTCAAATACCTATAAAGGATCAAGAGGACTCCCACATCAATAATCAAGCAAAGGTTGCAACATTCCAAATGGATCAACCCTCAAGATCGCCGGTGTCACCAAATTAGGGTTTTGGTCGACTAAGGCCTCTAGGTGGAAATTTTCATCTGGGCATGAGCCAATTCTCCAAAGCACAACCCAAGATACTCCAAGGGACCTCATGGACCCAACCATCAAGTCAATTTCACCTCAGGGGATGCATTTACCAAAAACCAGGAATTAGAGTTTCTTTACCTAATTCACCCCTAAGTTGACTTTTGAGACAAAGCATGAGCCAAGACCTCAAGACATGATTGGAGGGCCTCTAATATACTACATTGATCAATTTGCAACAATGGATTGATCCAAGAAGCTTGGTTCACAGGTTTCAATTTCATCTGGACCACGATCAGGGTTTCGAGGAAAAAGCCAACTGTACCTTTGACTTTTGACCAAGACATGCTCCCAAACCTTGGGACATGATTCAATATACCCTATAACACCTATGGAATCCATCCATTAGGTTTGATTTAGGCCAGGGACTTGATTTCACAAAGGATCGCACAGTTTGGATTTCACCCGATAAAAAGTCAACTGTGCACAAAATCAAGTTTGACTTTTTGGAATTTTTCACAAAAATGGTTCCCCTAAGTCAAAACTAATTTTAATGTATGATATTGATCATCATCCATCAAGAAAAATCAAGAAAAGTGAGGTTTCTTACAAAAGGGGCAACCTTGAGAAACCAAAATTTTTCTAAGTTATGGAACAAAAGTGATTTTTGTACCAACTTCCAAGGACCATAACTTGAGATCCAAGCAACTATTTTGGGTGATCCAATATTGGATTTGTAGGTCTTGCTAGACTCTACAAAAGCTTCAACTACCTCTAACTCTAATTCTTCATAGATTTTGAGTTATGGATTGATGAAAATCACAAAAACATGAAAATGACACTTTTTCCAACACTTAGTGAAAATCTGCCTAAGTTACCAGCCTTGAACATCAATGTTCATGAGGATTTTTCAATGGGATCAAATAGTTTTAAAACATACTATGATCACACATAGCCAAAGTCCAAGAATCTAGACTTAGCCATAATAAACCTAAAAAGGCTAAAAAGGTGCCAAGACTCCAATTTTGTTGCAATGCATTTAATGGATACACCAAGGTGGCATGGACTGACACATTCCTAACTGAATGAGTCAAGAATAAGCTCTGAATCAAAGGACCATAGGCCTGTGTGTAGCGAGCGATTTTGGATGTGGTTCTTAAGCACTGTCGCTCTGGGGTACTACAGATCGATTCATTTTTTATCCTATTGAAGCTGATGAAGGAAGGGAAATAGATGTCTCCAACTAACCCTGCTTGCAAACTGAGGTTAAACAGTCAAAACTGTTGGTTTACAGATGCGGTTTTAGTTCGTGGGCCAATCTCTGCTTATTTTATTCAGAACGAAATATCGGGACTGTTCATGGGGAATTTGTTGGGATCCTGCACCAGATTGGATGGAGATAGGGGACTTTGGGGTTTTTTGATTAGTGTGCTCGCTAAGATTCTTTTTCAATCTTATGCCTACGTATTCTCGGGATAGGGAAATCAGAGCGATCGTTGTTCCTCCTATTCTATGGGAGAAAGTGGTGTTTTGGTGTCTTGTTCAAAGCCCAAGACATGAAGCTAAAGGTGGTTTGTATCTTGTTCAAAGCCCAAGATGTGAAGCTGAAGGGTCTATTTGTATCTTGTTCGAAGCCCAAGATGTGAAGCTAAAAGGGTGTTGACTTTAGAGAGAATTTGTCATCTTTAAAGGGGAATATTTGGTTTGTTTGGCACAACTGTTGGGTGACTAATTATAAAGGAGAATTACTTAAACTGGGATATGCGGATCCAGCAATGCCATAATTTTCTTTATAGGGGATTTTCAACCTAAAGGAGAAGACTTTAACTCAGTTTAGAGCAACGCCATCTTTCCTTAGGAATTTCTTATGTTAAAAGAGGGATAGTGGGGTGGATGTAAATAATCCAGAGGCTTGCCGCTTACAACAATTAGACGAGGGAAAAAGAGTTTTTGATGTTTGTATACTGTGAGTAAGGCACAGATTTTGATATTAAAAGGTTGATTGAATCAAATGGGGATTTCTTTATACAAAGCCTAAGAGGAGGCTATTGACCCAACAAGAGGATGCTTTTGTGTATTGTACGAAGCCCGAGATAGAGGCTAAAAGGGTTGACTCAACAAGAGAGTGTTTTTATATGTGTCTTGTACGAAGCCCAAGACGGAGGCTAAAAGGGTTTGACTCAACAAGAGAGTCTTTTATACTCAACAAGAGAGTGATTTTGTATCTCGTACAAAGCCCGAGATGAAGGCTAAAAAATGTTTGACTCAACAAGAGAGTCTTTTATACTCAACAAGAGAGTGATTTTGTATCTCGTACAAAGCCCAAAATGGAGGCTGCAAAGGTTTGCTCAGCTGGGGAGAATCATTGTACAAAGCCCAAGAGGAGGCTAGGGTTACTGTTTCAGTTGAGTGACAGGTCCAGTATGTTGGTTAAAAGAGAAAATCAGTTATTAAATGGGTAATGTTGTACTCATGGATTTGATCTGAGGACCAGGATTATTTCCTGTTCTTTAAGGAAACGGGGAATCCGAAGGGTATTGAGACTGCCCAAGTCTACGGGTGTTTTTTCCTATTTTTGAAAGGAACTTGAGAATGTCTTCGAGACTCAAGGAGATTAGACTGTCCAAGTCTAGAGTTTTATCTTTTGTACTATGCTTAAGTGAGATCAAGAGACAGTATGTTCGCCGTAGGAAGATCTAGACTCTTTGAAAGATTGTTCTATTAAGATGACTAATTTATGTTCCTATACCTTTAAGAGGTCGTCGGGACAATTTTTACGAAGCCCAAGAGGAGGCGAGAAAAACTTTTAAAAAGCCGAAGGGACAATTTGTACGAAGCCCAAGAGGAGGCTATCTTCCCGAAGGAAGAATTATTATACGAAGCCTAAGAGGAGGCTGTGAAAACTTCTAAGAAGCCGACGGGTCCTTGTACAACGCTCAAGAGGAGGCGGGGATGCTTTTAGGAAGCCTGTGGGTCCTTGTACTAAGCCCAAGAGGAGGCTGATGAATAGTTCCAGAAGGGGTTTCACTTGGAACATTAGCCTTCTGTATATGAACTGTTCAAGGGGGAGATTTCTTAGATCTAGTTATCTAAAATTGTTGTAAAAGAAAATTCTCATGGTTTAGGTTATGTTGAAATATCCGGGAGAACGTCAGAGGTAAGGAGATGAGGTTTTGTCTAGTTCTAGACGTAGTTGTCGGGGAAACTCTAAATATCTATACTAGTATTACACCTTCGATATGAGTTAATGAAAGAAGACTTACAGTGAAATAGCCCCACAATACAGTTATATACATATGAAAGCGGTAAATGAAAGCGGGGAAGCACTTACTCTGGTGTAGAGCTTCCATACTGTATTTTTAGTCGTTCAACAAAGAAATTGAAAATAACAGTATGTTACAAAATCAAAGGACAAAGTGCTTTTTGAAAGGAAAATTGGGGCTTGTAGCTTAAGGAGAGGCCCAGAGTTTTATCAGTGATCGCACTGTCGTTTTGTACAGGGACGTATACAAGTGACTGAGGCCCAAGAAAGGTTTTATGTACAAGGGGATGGGTCTTACACTCTCTCAAGATGCCCAAAATGATTGAAAGTGAACAAAGATGGGTCTTATAGCTCAAGGAGAAGCCTAGGGCTTATTTTGAAAAGGGCGGCAATCGCGCCGAGGTTTTGAAAACACCGTGGGTCTTATACAATGACTGAGGCCCAAAAGTTTTTGGTTTCAAAAGGGGATTGGGTCTTACACTCTATTAGAGGCCCAAAATGGTTTTATATGGGTCTTATAGCTCGAGGAGAGGCCCAGATGGTTTGTTTTAAACGGGCGATGATCGCGCCGAACTTTTGAAATACAACAGGACTTATACAACATTTGAGGCCCAAAATAGGTTTGTATTTACAAAGGATTGGGTCTTAAACTCTATTAGAGGCCCAATGATTTATTTTTGTACAAGTGGTGGGGCTTACAGCTCAAGGAGAGGCCCAAGGTGATTTTTGAGTTTGAAATGGCGATCGCGCCGAGATTTTTGAAAATGCAGTGGGTCTTATACAATATCTGAGGCCCAAAATGGTTTTGGTTTTCAAAGGGTTTGGGTCTTACACTCTAATAGAGGCCCAAAGTGCTTGAAAAAAGTTTGATGAGGGTTGAATTAATCAAAAACCCTAATTTGTTTCCGATCTTACCTAGATCAGACAGTTATTCAGTGGCCAGCAACGTCGTATGGACTTTAGCTCCGGTGAGGTTGAAAGACGCCGGGGGGGGGGGGGTGTTGGGGGGGTGGACCTGCAAGGTACTCCGATGCTCAAGTAAGGCAAAGGTCACAAGTAAAAGTAAGTACAGAAAAAGGTTAGAGTGTATGAGATTGTGTGACCTGACCCTCTCAAGTGAGAGGGTATTTATATAGAGCCCCCAGCGCGGGGCCAACGGTTACTTGCACTGGGCTGGATTGTCAGGCCTAATCCAAGTAACTGCCATGGCTTACGTGGCGTAGTGAAGACCAGCATGTGGTCTTCCCCCCGGGGTAACCGTTCCTAGATCTCCGGAATTAGGGTAGACCGATTCCATTGGGAGTGGGTGGTTACATGAGAACGTGTCCTCACGGGGAGGAGTCCTGCATGTCAGGGAGAGACGCGTCCTCGTGGGGAGGACTCTTATATGAAGAAGGAGATGGCTCCTCGTGGGGAGGAGCACCTGAGTGTCGAGGAGGAGCGAGCCCGGAGAGGCTTAGCACCTCTGCCCGGTGCTCTATGTCGTGCGTGCCCGAACACCGCCGAGGTGTGGCGCGTGCCCGACACTGTTGAGGTGGGCATATGCTCGACATTGGTCGTGCTAAGAGGCCTTTGCTGGGCCATCCCAGGATGTGTGGGTTGGGCCTGCTCGATTGAGGGGCAGACCCCGGCCCAGTCCAGAATAGGAGCCCCCAAGTAGTTGCTCTGAGGTGCCAGGGTAATGACTTTAGGGTCAGCACTATGTCGAGGACGTGTCCAGTCTGGGAAGGGACTCTAAATGAGGAACAGTTGGTAAACCGAGCAGAAACGAATCGGTCTGCTCGCGCTAGACTAGCCGCGGATGGGCGATGTCGCGGGGATACGAGAAGTCTGAAACGAGGTGAATGAAAAGATGTGTGTCGGGGAATGAAAAGATGTGCCTGGGGAAGCGTGTGCCACGTGTCACACCTCATCATTGCCTAGGGCGGCTACGCTAGGGTAGCGTAATCGATTGCCTAGGAAATCCTTGAGTCTCATGAGGAGCCTATAAAAGGGCTCGAGTTCGTGTCAGTTGCACGTTTCCACCTTTTTCGCTCCCCTCTTCTTCCTATCTCCGTCGCTGCTCCACTGTCGTTCACCTCCGTACGTCGCCGCATCTACCGCTCCAGTTAGGCTTCTACCACCATTCCAAGTAAGCTTCTGATCTCTTTTTTTTCCATTTTGCTTTCCTTTGGTGTTTTTCCAGTGAACTGATGAAGTTCCCAGTAATCCCTTGAGCGTTCTGGCCGACAACGGCGGGACTTTCCTAGGGTTCCGATAGGTTTGGCGGAGGCTTGGGATGAATATCCCCAGGACCCAATGAATACCTCGAGGACATGCAATGAATGTAACGGGGAAGTGAGGTGAGAGGATTGGAGACCCGAAGAAGGGACGGGGGTAACGGCCTCGGGCAGTTCACCGTGTCCCTGAACGTTTTCTTTGCTCTCGCTGCCCTTTCACTTGATCGACGGTGGAAGGGTGGATTTGGTCGCGGCCAACGAATTCACCTATTTCCTCTGTTTTTCAGGTAAAAAATGGCTGTGAGGCTTCCGGGGATTCTCCAGATAGACACTGAACCCGACATGGACGGACACGTGCAGATCCCTAGGGAGGAGCTCGTGCGTCCGGCCATCGAATGGGCCGGCGAGGAGCCTCTACGCATAAAATCACGCTTCTCTGCCGACGACATGGACGCTTTCGCCTTCGTCGAGGACGTCCCTGAGGGCAAGCAGGCGAAATGGACGGTCTTTCAGCCTCGGGCACACCACCGTATCTGCTCGAATTACCGTGGGTTAAGGTTCCCCATGTATGAGTTTGCCTTTAAAGAGGCCGGTATTCGTATCCCCTTCAACAGCTTTCAGGTGGGGGTGTTCAACTGGCTGCACCTGGCGCCGTCTCAGCTCCATCCTAATGCGCTCGCCTTCATGCGGGCATTTGAGATCGTGTGCGACTACCTCAACATCGGGAGCACCTTCACGCTCTTTTTCCGCATCTTCCACCTCCAATGTTCAACGGACCAGGGGCGACATAGTTGGGTCTCCTTCAAATAGCCAAGGAAACTGTTCAAGACGTACTCGGATTCGATTAGGAATTTCAAAGATAGGTTCTACTATGTCATGCCCGCAACGCACGACGCTGTGGGTACGCTTTATGACATCGTGACCGACAGTTCCGGGGAGGAGAGGTTTGTGTCCAAGTGTCCCCTGGAGTGGAAGGATGCGCAATTCGCGCTTGGTACGGACGAATACCTCGTGAAACCTGGCGAGCTGTCGGAGGAGGACAAAGGAGCGTACGCCACACTGGTCGCATATGTTACCAATTTTAACCGGGCAGAGTGTGTAGGGAGGGATGGAAAATACATTCTCGACTCTCGAGGAAGAGTTATGACCACGACTCGTTACATAAACACCAGGGGTCTCCTTGAGTGCAAGTCTCCCGGTGAGGCCAAAAGGTTCTTAAGTAGGAGCTCATTGTCTTGTTTGGGTGTCCACTTAGTTTTGTTTCTTTGTGCTAACTTTTTTCATGTTTTCCCTTGTAGCTCAAATGTCAAACGCCACCGAGCGCGTCCTAAAGTTGGCTGCTGAACGGGCACCTAAGCAAACCAAGAGTCGTGTTCGAGATGTTATTCAGGTTACGGTGTCAGCTGGGATGACGAGTGGCTCCGCCTCTCCTCAGTGTAGCCAGTCTCCTCCTCCGGAGGGCACCCCTGCCAAGAAAACGAGGACCGAGGGACCTGTCCTCGTGGATCTCGTGGATCTCCTCCTCCGAAGTTTCTGATGCCTGCCTGTCACCTTCAGCGGAATTTCTTCGAGGGAAGCCCCCTATCATTGCTGAGGCCGAGGTGAAGGCAATTCTGGGAATGGATGGTACGGCCAAGAGAGAGGCGCTTGTCGAGGACCTTGCGGCCATGATGCGAGTCTTCGAGACAGCCTTGATATTGAACGAGGGGACCCCCTCTGCCTCCGAGTTACAGAATCTGAAGGATGAATACACTGCCCTCGAGAAGGAGAAGGACAAGATCGCGGCTGATCTGTAAAAGGCCCAGGCCAAATGCGAGGACTATGCCAACTCCCTCCGCAAGCTGAATGAGGCCAAGGCTACACTGAAGGCGACTCAAGAGGAGCGTGATCGCTTCCGAACCAAGATTGGAGAATTAGAAGATGTTGTCCGTCCCGCAGAGAACGAATCCGCCGAGGAGAAAAGTTTCACCGACCGCGCGACCCTGATCGCTAAGATTCGGGAACTTCAGCAAGATAGTCTGGAGGCGCTCGAGATAGGCTTTAAGAATGCAGTGGAGTAGGTCGGTGCCGAGAATCCAGATGTTCAGCTTACGCTCGACAAAATTAGCCCGTTCCTTCGTGTGGTCAATGGCAAGTTGGACCTGCCACAGGAAGAGGACAAGGAGGATGGACGCCGGGTCGAGGACGAGATCGTTGTTTAGTTTTGCTTGCTCGGCATGCGTGCCACTCTCTTTTGATCTCAGTTTATCTGGCCTGCGTGCCATTTGTTTTTTTGTAATGACTTGTGCCCGGCCTGTGTGCCAGAGGCTTTTTGATACTTTGTAATATTTGTACGCTGGGCTTCTGCCCGATTAATGCCTTTTTATTTATCTACGCGTGTGATGTTTGTATGTTCTCGTTTGTGAGTGATGTTGTTGTATTTGCTATACTTTATTTACTTTTGGCTAAGTAGCAGAGAGTTTGGGACTAGCTCGACTTCGATACTCCTCGACCGCGTGGAGAGCTGGTCGAGTGGCCGGGAGCGTATTCTGACCTTTAACAAGGCTAAGAGCTCGTTCGGGGTCTTAGCTTCGTGGCATGAACTTCCCATCGCGAGGTGGGTGTTCTGCCTATTATGTACGACGATGGAGGAGCTCGGTCGAGGTGTCCTCGTCGGATCAAAGCACTTGCGCACACACAACGCCGCCCTTGATCATCGTGTTTTGTATAGGGGTGTCGCGCTTGTACCCTAGTGCGTCCCCGTAACCGCGGTGCTAGTGTGTCGGGGGCAGTGCTTAATTGTAGTATTGTTTAAGCTTTTCAGCGTTCCATGGTCGAGCGAGTTCTTCCTCGTACAGATTTTCGAGGAAGTAGGCTCTTGTCCCTGTTTTTGCGCGGACGCGGTAGGGGCCCTCCCAGTTCGCGGCGAGCTTGCCTTCTCGCGAATCTTTTTGGTTCCTTCGTAGGACGAGAGCGCCTATCTAAAAATCACGTTTGATAACTTTGTCGTTATAACGTAAAGTTATTTTCTGTTTAAGTGAAGTTTCTCAGAGAGAAGCGCCCGAACGTGTCTCCTCGACGAAATCGAGTTCTTCCCTCAGGGCTTCGTTGTTCGCGTCTCCGTCGAGGGGGGCTTCTTTCCTCCTTGAGGGTTCTCTGATTTCCAAGGGGATCACTGCTTCCGTTCCGTAGGTCAGACGAAAAGGGGTCTCTCCGGTCGTGGAATGTGGGGTTGTTCGGTAGGCCCAGAGGACGCTGTGTAGCTCCTCGACCCACCATTGTTTGGCGTCGCCCAATCGACGTTTTAATCCTCAGAGGATTACTATGTTCACCGCTTTGGCCTGCCCGTTCGTTTGCGGGTGCTCGACCGACGTGAAGTGTTGCTTTGTGCCTAGTTTGGTGACGAAGTCTTGGAAGTTCCTGTCGGTGAACTGTGTTCCGTTGTCGCTGACACTAGCTTGAGGCACGCCGAATCGGGCGAGGATTTTCCTTTTGTAAGAATGCAGTATGTTGAAGGCCGTGATTTTGGCCAATGCTTCCGCCTCGATCCACTTCGTAAAGTAGTCCACCCCGACGATGAGGTATTTGTTTTGATATGATCCCACGACGAAAGGTCCAAGGATGTCCATTCCCCACCATGCAAACGGCCATGGGGAGGACATCGTTTTAAGCTCGCTAGGAGGAGCGAGGTGCATGTCCCCGTGTTGCTGGCACTTACCGCACTTCTTGACGTGTTCCTTGGCGTCCTGTTGCATGGTGGGCCAGTAATATCCTGCTCGAAGTGCCTTACGGGCTAACGATCGCCCGCTGAGGTGTTGTGCATTGAATCCCTTGTGGATTTCTTGGAGGATACCGGGGACCTTGGTCTCCTCGACGCACCTGAGGAGGGGATAGAAAACCCTCGCCGGTATAGCTTGTCCTCGACTATTGTGTATGAGCATGCCCGCCACTTGACCATCCCTGCTTCTTTGGGATCTTCGGGCAGTTTTCCCGCCGTGAGGTACTCGTATACCGGGGTCATCCAGCAATTGTTGTCACCAATGGCGTTTACGTCCGCCGTCGGAGCGGGTTTATCGATGCTCGGGCGGGAAAGCACTTCTTGTATGACGGATTTGTTCCCGCCTTTCTTCTTTGTGCTTGCCAATTTGGACAAGACATCTGCTCGAGTATTGTGCTCGCGAGGGATGTGAGTTACTTCCACGGAGGTGAATTTTTTCATCTTTTCTTTCACCAAGGCCAAGTATTCGATGAGGCTATCGTTCTTAGCCTCGTACTCTCCTCGGACTTGCGAGGCCACGAGCTAGGAGTCGGTGAAGATTTTGACCTCCTTGGCGCCGAGGTCCTCGGCCAGCCGAAGCCCGGCGAGGAAGGCCTCGTACTCTGCTTGGTTGTTCGACATTGGGAAGGATAGTTCGAGGGATACCTCGATCAGGATCCTCCCTCCTTTTCGAGGATGATGCCCGCCCCGCTTCCCTTTGGGCTGGATGCTCCGTCGACATAGATCGTCCATTTTTGGCATCCGTTGGTTGAAGGTTCCGGGACAGTCATCTCCGCCACAAAGTCGGCCAATACCTGAGCCTTAAGGGCTTTCCTTCCCTCGTATTGGATGTCAAACTCAGTGAGTTCGAGCGACCACCTGAGCATCCTCCCCGCCATATCTGGTCGTCCAAGGAATTGCCTTATAGGCTGTTCGGTCCTTACGACGACAGTGTGGGCTAGGAAGTAGTGGCGTAACCTCCTGGCCGCGGTGACGAGGGCCAGGGTGTAACGCCCCAGTTTTGTCAGTTTTGCCGTTTTAGCTATTTGAGTCGTTTTATATTATTTTATTATTATATTAGGTTATTTCTGACTTTTATGTTATAATGTGTTATTTTTTTAGTCGAGATTATATTTTATAGGGTTTTGGGAACGTTTGTGAGATATTTGAGTGTGGAGGTATTTTGGGCATTTTGATTTAATTGTTAAGTTAAGAGTTGAAATAGAAAGAAAAAGAGAGAAAAACATAGTAAGAGAAAAGAAGAGAAGAAAAAGAGAAGAGAAGAAAAGAGAGAATTTTTGGAAAAGCTTAGAAATCAATCAACCGACTTTTCTACGCGTTATTTAATCAGGTAAGGGTCCGAAACTCGATTATCTTATCGTTGTGTATGATTATGTATGTGTGTTTGCATGTTGTATGGGTTTTTCGATAGTTTTTCGGTTATAGGTCGAAAACGAGTAAACCGAGTAGAAATCGGTGTTTTCACAGACGGAAATCGATATAATTTGTGTTGTATGATCTCTATATGTTTATGAACCATTGCTATTAACGGTTTTGCTACTGGACGTGATTTGGGTGGAAAAATGAGATTTAAGGGGGTGAGGAACAGTGTAAACGCAAGCAGAAAATTCTGCTTCTGGTGTGAAGCGCCAGGCGATGTGCTTGTTTCGCCGGGCGGTTCGTTCTTTCGCCGGGCGGTTTTGAGAGGCGCAGAGGTTACAAGTTCCTGACTCTTCTGAGTCATTTTGGTGGAATTGGTGACGCCTGTTCTTCGCCGGGCGGTGTAGCGGCGAAGGGTGTTTCGCCGGGCGGTTTGAGTGCTTCGCCGGGCGGTGCTGAGAGTTTTCCAAATAATACTTTTCTCAAAAACATTCATAACTCTTGAACCGTATTTCCGATTTAAGTGTTCTTTATATCGTTGGAAAGCTTATGAAATGTTCTTGCTTGTGATGATAGTCTTGAGAATTATTGGCCGATTAAATTATGTCGTAAATTTGAAATAGTGTCGTTTTGTCGACTTTTGCCGTAGTAATCATGTGTAATTGATGTATATCATGCAATATGTTATTGGTATAGATATACTATGATTTGAGTGCTGTGTTGACATGAAAATGCATGTTCGATGTGTTGTGATGATGATGTGTGGCCTAAGAGCAAGTAATCGCGGCGTATGATAATTGTTGATAAATGCATGATTATGGATGCGTATATGTGTGCATATTAAATGTCATGAGTCCCTGTATGCCAAGCATCATGATATGCATTGTTGAGACGTCCTGAGTGACGATTTGGATTCCAGAGGGGATTCGCTATAACTTCGTGTGCCCATGTGGGGTGTGAGCGATGATTATAGACAATCGTGTGCCCATGTGGGGTGTGACCGATCGGGTCGTGTGCCCGTGTGGGGTGTGAGCGATCCATAAACACCGTGTACCCGTGTGGGGTGTGAGCGGTGGGGAACATCGTAGGCCCGACGGGGAGTTACAGTGATGTAACGAGCGATGATTCCAGCAGAGTTCCTGAGTGAACTAGTGATGAGAAACAATGGAAGTCGGTACCGCATGTGCATATGCATAGAGTCGTTGTGTCGGTCTCTTGCATTGCATAAATCATTTATGGTTGATTATGTGTGGATTTGTGGATAAATTGATATATGGATAAGTGTTGGTGATGGAAATATGTATTGGGTCTGTAATACCTCGTGTTTGAATTATGGCGTGAGTTGTGGTGAGAATTGTATATTTGTGTATTTTGTGTTATATATATAACTGTATGCAATTATATTATGGTTGTTTTTCTCACCCTTCTGCTGTTTTATAATGCTCTCTGAGGCATTGCAGATTAGAGTTGCTGGAGGTATTTTTTTGTGAAGCGTTGCGTCTTCATTCTTTTGTCGGTCGGCTCTGATATGTGACACCGGGTAGTTAGGGAGGTCGTTAGTGATTATTAGTATATTATGTATATGTATATCTTTTGGCTTGTGCATGTATAACCTGATGTATGTGTCGCTCCCGGGATTTTCATCCTAGTACAAACGCGAAAGTGGCACCGAAACAGAGTCGCCAGCAATGTGTATTTATCCCAAGAGAGGGAAAGGAAACACCGCGTAAACCTGAAGAGAAGGAAAGAGCATGGTCTCGCGACCAAGAGAAATGGGTTCGGGAGTCGGTTACGCGCGGGGAAGGTATTAGCACCCCCACGCGTCCATCGTACCCGATGGGATCCACGCTTGCTTGCTCGATCAAAGGGTGTAAGAAAAGAAAACTGAGAAAGAAACTGAAAAAGGAAAGGAAAAGGAAAGGAGCGAGAAAGAGAAACAAATGTAGGGAAAATAAAAGAAGTGCTCGGATGGGCCCTACCCCACTGCCTACGTATCTCATCGGGAACATGAGAATCAGAGCGACGTAGTTCCCCTCACCTAAGGGAAAGATTGTGTTTTTTAGAGAACGGCTTACGTTTTAGCTCAGGTGTTGCAGGCTCGCTGGTCCGAGTGCGTTACCATCTTGCAAGAGAATGAGTAGAAGCGCGTTCGTACGCTAAGAGTGAATGAGGTGAGAAAAGAATTCCCGAAGGAAAGACGTTATTGTTTGTTTTTGTCTTTTAGAAGGAGGTGTCTTGGATTTGTTTGCATACGACAGTGTATCTGGATCTTAGTCATTGGAATGTGTACATTCTCACATTCCAAGATGGAATGAGTAAGAAAGCACACTAAGGGTGAAGAAGACCCCCACACTTAGTTCCAATTGTCAAGGTTCAAACACACTAGCATACTTGTATTTATTAAGTGTTTTGTTGATTATGAAGTGAAGAAGTGTTTTTTATTATTTGCACCTTCAACAAGTATTGTATTTAAGTCCCTCATACAAGATCAAATGTTTAACACATTGACCCAAGATGGGCTATATGCTACACATTCTAAGATTACAAGAGAAGACCCCTTATAATCTTTTCTTTATATGAAAGGCCTAAATGCAATAAATGCCTACCTTTATTATATGTTTTGAATTTTCTTTGAGATGAGAAAAGAGACTCAAGAGAGGAGAAAAGGTAAAACCTATATGGACTAAGACTCAATCCTAATTGAAGATTAAAGAGAGTGATCCTAAAGGTTTGTGAGGTTTCAACCTAAAGTCTAAAGAAAGAAAGAATTAAACAATTCACTTCCAAAGTAGAAGATGAATTGTAATTCAAAAAGGGAAAGTAATGAGTTATTAAAAGAAAGCACATAAGTGCTTAGCAAAACACAAAATGGAATTGTAAAAGAGAAAGGATAGAAGTTGAATGTGGATTCCTTATCCACACTCAATTGACACTTACCAAAGCCCCTACATGGTTAGCACAATTACTTACAAGTAAAGTAAGAAAATATAATGAACCGATCAAACTCAAACAAGTTGACAAACAAAGTAAAATGAGATTGAATGCTATACATGCTTCCAAGTCAGAATGTAACTCATATTTACACAACCTAATGTTATCCTAAATGAGCATACCAAATCATGCAAACAAAATCTCAATCCAACAAGAAGCAAAGAAGAAAAGGTGAAGTGATGTGAATGTGGTTCATACTTGTGAAACAAGTGACTTAAGGTGCAAGATAAACATCAAACATGCAAAGATGAAACCCAAATGTCACAATCAGAAGTCAATTAACATGCTATACATCCTCAAACAAAAACACAACTCATGGCACAAGTGCCTTCATGATCAAGCAAACCAAACATGAGGCATGCATTCACAAAATGAACAAGTTAAACTTCATGCTTCAAACAAATAGCAAACATGCTTCAAAAATTATGACTTTCACCAATCAAACACCTTAAACACATGCCATTAACATATCAAGTCCACAAGCAATGAATCAGAACCAAAGTCACTCAACAATTAGGTCAAAGTCTCATGGAAGTTTCATGCATTCATGCTCAAAGCAACACATCAAAAGTCATCCAAAAAAGACTTAAAAATCATCTCATAAATCTCAAACATACCTCAACATATTGTGACCACAATACAAAAAGAAAGGCATCAAAATCATTTTTTATGATCAAGAACAAAAATGCACAAAATCATATGTCACATTAAGTATGCATACAAATGGAAATTCAAAAGAAATAATGGAACAGGGGCAAAATGGTCATAAAATCAGAAAATAAAATCATGAAAAATTTCCTAAATGTTTTAAGAATACACATGAATTTTTGTAGAATTTTCCAATATGTTTTGGTATTTTTAAAAATTAGAAATCAAACGTGTAAAAGGAAATAAAAATGAAAAATAAATGCAAAATGCAGGGGGGTATGAACATAGCAATTAGACAGTTCAAAATCATTGGGCTTCAATACATGGGGGTGTAATTATCAATCTGGTTAAGTCCAAGTCTGCGCAAAACACCATAACAATCATGCACTTCAGTCAACAGGAATTGACTCATTCTCAGCCAATGGATCAAGTCAAGGTCAATGCGTGGTCAAGGTAATCAAATCATGTATATCACAATGCTAGTACACCATAATAACCATGTAGGAACACGCACGCAAGCATCAGAGGGATTAAAATGGAACACGTGACACACACCATCCTCATTTATTCGCTGGCAACACCACCACCCTTGGATCAAAACAAATCAGACGGACATGAACAAATCTGGCATTCAAAACCCTAATAAAACCTCACCGGCCGGAGAGGGACCTCCGGTCACCTTCTCCGGCCATCTCCGGCACTGCAATCAGTCAAACGTTCCAAAAATTTATGCAATGCACACCAAAATGTTCAGGAAGTCACGTAGAGCATGAATCTAGGATTAGTTTTCACACACAACACACAATCAGAGAGAATCGAAGCAATGAAATTAGCCCTAGGTTTTGGATCTAAGCTTCTAAGAAGCTTTATCAACTAGCCAGAGTTCGTAGCTTCTAGTAAGCTCTAAACACCACAAAAACAAGCTAGATTCAGGATAAAATCGTGCAATTAAAGTTTGAGAAATTTTGAAACCTGAAATTGGAGAACTCTTGAATCAACAGAAAACCAGAGATGAGAGATTGATCTTGAGCTTCCTAAGAGCAAAATAAATGCTCTGAACCTTTGGATTTTGAAGACAATGAACTGAGATTCCAATTGGAGAAGTTGCTGCTCTCGATAGCTTGCTCTTACTTCAGCTTATTCTTGATCAGAAGTGCTTGATGATGAACAATTGATGAAGATCAAGGTGAGAACGTGTGAAGAACTCGTGTGAAATCAGAGAGAGAATGGAGAGAACTCTGAGAGAAAAGTGAGAGCAATTTGGAGTGAGAGTGAAAAATGAGAATCCTCCTCTGAAATTGTGAGAGTTTCAGCTTATATATCCAAGGTTAACTCCCAACCAGTTCAGTTAACAGTTAGAACTCTAGTTAAACTGAGTTAGTTAACTGAGTTTGAGTTAACTAACTGAGTTAGGTGGTTAATGGCACGAGTTGGGGAAGTTCTGTTAGAGTGAGGGTGAGGTTCATGGAGTTATGGTGGTGTGTAGGAGAAGGAAAGTGATGTTATGTTGTTCTGATGTAGCAGCAGGAATCTTGTGGTGCAAGTTTCATACATTTCCCTTCTCATGTAAGAAGCAGCATGGTGGAGGCACGTGCATTAATTGTTTGGTTTAATGAGGAAATGGACTGAAGTGATCATGAAAGTTTGTTGAATGACTGAACCAAAAACAATGTGTGAATTACTATACAAGACAGTCAATGCATCAATGCAAATGGTGATGTTTGAACATGGATTTCTTTATGACCAATGCATGAAAATGGATCATCTTGGTGTCAATGGATTGAGGATGCATCATAGAACATGTTTGATGTTTGAATCCAAGTGAAATAATGCCTTTAAAGTGATGAAAAATGACTTAGAACACAAGGATGTGAGACTGCATCATGGGCGTGTGAGTGAGGTTGGCTGGCAAGGCATGTTGGCATGAGATTTTCAGCATAATCACCATGACTTTGGCCCCATATATCGCCTCTATAACTTGATCAAATGGAATTTTGTCCAACATGAGTATTGAAGATGACACTACAAGGAACAACTTTGATGTTGAAAAGTTTTTCATTTGAGGTCTTTAACCATGAGAAAAATGAGTGGACATTTGTCCCACCACATGCTTGTTAAAATGACTGCGCGCATGACCTGAAAATTCTTGGTCATGACCTAGTTTTGCCCAAGTTTGTCTCAACTTTGATCAATCATATCTCACTCAATATTTATCCAATGGAGATGTTCTACACATGGATTTGAAGCTCAAAGCAAGGCCTTTCATTGAGGCAGAGTGGAATTTTCATTTGGTGCTTCAATTTTGAATGGCCTTGGTTCCAATTCTGATGCAAAATGGCCAAAACTTGCTATTTTTAGTAACCCTACTTCATCCAAAAATGGCAACTTTCCACATCTTGATTTTTTCATGATTCCTTTGGAGTTTCTTGACCAAATTTTGTACATTGGACATATGTAACATGAATTTCATGATTTTGGGCTCAAAAGTCAAGAGTTGACTTTTTCTTCTGATTATTTGACTTGGCCCCAAATTTCCTGATTTTTTATCTTTTTTCCAATTGAACCACTTCTTAAACCAATTGAGAGGCAATTTTCCATACACATACACTTAAGAACATGTAGAATACCATGACATCAAGTTTTGTCCAAAAAATCAAAGATTCCCTGATTTAATGGGAAACCCTAGTTTTGGTGCCCACCTCCTAGGAGAAAAATGTGCAGTCTTCAATTTCAAATTCCTCAGAGTATGTTGTGTATCCTCTTAAAGGATGATGAGATATACCATTTGAGGATGATTTTGGATCAATGAGCTATCTCTTTTGAGGGTTTTCCTTCAGTTTTTGAACCTCTTGCATAGTGAAAGATGTAGTGCTTCAATCTCCCATTGAATCTCACTTCCTTGAGGTTGTGGATGATCCCTTGAGATAGTATGAGACATGAAAGACCTCTTGGCTCGCCTTGAGGTAACTTGATTGACCTTTTGTGCTTTGAATGATCCTTTGATTGTCCACCTTCCACCTGATCACATGCCCTGATGGTAAGAAGGATGCCATGCTTCATTTTTCTATATTAAATGCAATGTAATGTTAATGAGGTGGATATGATATGATAAATGATAATGCCATGCTATGATGACAAAGAGGGAGAGCAAATTTTGGGGTATTACAGCTGCCCCTATTCAAGCGCTGTAGACCTGAATGCCTGAAAGCAATTGCTTTCGGACTTTCAAGGTATATAGCGATTGAATACCAAATATAACCAAAAATTTGCTCTGGATGGTGAGAAAGAAACCCCCCGACATTGCTGGATTGAATCTTCAATGAAACATTGTCGGAGAAATCTGCCTTTTGAATGACACCAGACGTCTACTGGCTCGCCGCATTACTGGTAAACTTTAACAATGTCTTTTATGCCATTCCAGACGACTACTGGCCTGCCACACTGCTGGTGGACTTTAGAAATGTCTTTTTGAACGACACCAGACGACTACTGGCTTGCCACACTACTGGTGGACTTTAATAATGTCTTTTATGCAACTCCAGACGACTACTGGCCTGCCACACTACTGGTGGACTTTAGAAATGTCTTTTTGAACGACGCCAGACGACTACTGGCTTGCCACACTACTGGTGGACTTTAATAATGTCTTTTATGCAATTCCAGACGACTACTGGCCTGCCACACTACTGGTGGACTTTGCAGCTTCGTGCCACCCGAAGATGGACTTTTGCCAATCCACTGTTGGACTTTTGCCACCCGAAGACGGACTTTTGCCAATCCACTGTTGGACTTTTGCCACCCGAAGACGGACTTTTGCCAATCCACTGTTGGACTTTTGCCACCCGAAGACGGACTTTTGCCAATCCACTGTTGGACTTTTGCCACCCGAAGACGGACTTTTGCCAATCCACTGTTGGACTTTTGCCACCCGAAGAAGGACTTTTGCCAATCCACTGTTGGACTTTTGCCACCCGAAGACGGACTTTTGCCAATCCACTGTTGGACTTTTGGAATTTTAAAATCGAATTACTCTCTGCCTCTGCGCCAGACATCTCTGCCGACTCTGCTGAGGAACCACAATCAATGATTTAATCTCGGAGACTCCTAAAAGGATAATATCTCTGCTGGCGAATGGATGAACAATCCGTCTGCTTCGAATTGCCAAGCTTGCCAAAAATAAATTGGACTTTAAGATATGAGGGAATGACGACTCTGCCAGGAATTATTCCATCTGTTTGGGGGAATGAATTCTGGCCACAGCGATTCCACTGGGGATGAGAATTTTTAAATGACGTCCTGCTGGGGAAATGAGCCATTAAAACTCTGCTCGGGGATTTATTCAACCCAAGATCCTTTATAGGGATTATCAACCTTCTGACCCGGCTGGGGAGTATTGCTGACAAGATTCGATACTGACCTCTGTGGGGGATCATTACCAGAGACACAATCTTGTTGGGGATCATGGCTACTCTGCCAGGGATATGCAAATCCTAGTTAGAACATTCCACTGCAACTTGCTAGAAAGAGTCCTTAGAGATCTGTTGGGGAAACCCAAAGTAAATCCACAGTAGTCTGCTGAAGAATATGACTGTCGAGCTTAGGATAAGTACTACAATGCCCCATGTTAGGCGAGCTTCCCTTTAGACAATTCCATTAGGGATGACGGGTTTATAACAAACTCTGCTGGAGAAAACTGCTTTAAAACGTCTCGTGCTGGAGAATGCCTTTTGAGAGGATTTTACAGAAGACCAACTGTCCTCAAACTCTACTGGGGATGATCAACCCTTCATGCTGGGGAAACAAACATGCCCCATGCTTGGACGAAACAACAATTAGTCCCCGAAGAGGATGTCATAAGAGGATTTTACAGAAGATCTAGCCTCTTCAAACTCTTGTGACTTCGCTGGGGATAATGAACATCAGTTTCGGTGTCGACGAGACCCTTCTTTTGGGGAACCCGTGACCGTTACCGACATAGAAAAGCTTGTAGCCGTTGGAAGGACTGAATAAGAGAATCGACTTAACAAGATACAACGGTACCCAGTTGAACTTAATTCACTGAGATCGACCCGACGAACGCCGATCTCCTTACCCACAATTGCCCCAGTCTTTTGCGTGGGGTGATTTATTGCTAGTCTTGTGCTTAAAATCATCTGCTCCTGCTACCTGCAACAAAAGAATATGCCCACATGCCCCGAATATTGCGTGGCTAGAATCCACCATCCGGGAGTATTCAACATTCGAAGTAATTTCAAATATTTTTTCTGCGCATGTTATTGCAAAGCTGCCATGTTTTCAAATGCAATGTTTTATCAACAATTAGGACGTTTTTGCAAACAAAGCAATAAAACAAAAATAGAAAGCTTTTTATTGAAATTCAATTTATTGACTGAGAGCCCAGAATAGGCAATTACATCTGGAAGCAATCCCTGGAAAGAGGTGATCGCTGAAAATTGAGAAAAGAAACTATCCTAATGGCAATGTGAAAACGGAATTCCACTGAGCTCCCATTCTGTTATGACCAGTATGTCTTCAAAACTCCCCGACCTTGCCTTCTGAGGAATGATCAGACCGATTCCTATCTTTCAGAACGTCAGTTGTTCAAACGGTAAAGGGGTACAGATAACTCAGACTGTAGTCATTCGCTTAAATCCCTCTTTTGTGTGGACCGCCCTTTCAGGTTTTCGATCCACCAGGATACCCTTTTTTGCCTAAGTTACCCTTTCGGGTTTTCAACTTACCGGGTGTACAATTTTTTTTCAATTATATCCCTAATTTTTGCCCGAACCTTATTCTGTTTTTGGTTCGCCGGGATGCCCTTTTTTGCCTGGATTTTTTTTTATTTTTATTATCCAGCGGGTCTATTCATGCGAAGTATTTTTTGACTACATCCGAGTTGACAGGGGATGAAAAGTCTTCGCCATCCATGGTTGTAAGCAATAAAGCTCCGCCCGAAAAGACCTTTTTAACCACGAATGGACCTTCATAATTAGGAGTCCATTTGCCCCTGTGATCTGTATTAGGAGGAAGGATCCTTTTGAGTACCACATCTCCGACTTTGTAAACCCGAGGACGCACCTTTTGGTCAAATGCCTGTTTCATTATGCGCTGATATAGTTGCCCATGGCATACAGCCGCCAATCGCTTTTCCTCAATAAGGCTCAGCTGATCAAATCTGGCTCGTACCCATTCAGCTTCATCTAGCTTAACATCCATCATGACTCTGAGGGACGGAATCTCTACTTCAACCGGTAGCACTGCCTCCATACCATATACAAGTGAGAATGGGGTTGCCCCAGTGGACGTGCGTACCGACGTTCGATACCCATGCAAAGCAAATAGTAACATCTCATGCCAATCTTTGTACGTGACAACCATTTTCTGCACAATCTTCTTGATATTTTTGTTGGCCGCTTCGACCGCGCCATTCATCTTTGGGCGGTACGGAGAAGAATTGTGATGTTCGATTTTGAAGTCCCGGCATAACTCAGCCATCATCTTATTGTTCAAATTAGAACCATTATCAGTAATGATTCTTTCGGGAACTCCATATCGGCAAATGATATCCCGTTTTAAGAAACGAGCGACCACTTGCTTTGTAACATTGGCATAGGATACAGCTTCAACCCATTTGGTGAAGTAATCAATTGCCACCAAGATGAAACGATGACCATTGGAAGCTGTAGGCTCAATCTTTCCGATCATATCAATGCCCCACATGGCAAACGGCCAAGGCGACGACATGATGCTCAACGGATTTGGAGGCACATGCACCTTGTCTGCATAGATCTGGCATTTATGGCATTTGCGGGCATATTTGCAACAATCTGACTCCATAGTCAACCAATAATATCCCGACCTTAACAACTTTTTAGCCATTGCCTGCCCTCCAGCATGGGTACCGAAAGAGCCTTCGTGCACTTCAATCATCAACAAGTCTGCTTCATGTCTATCCACACATCTAAGCAGGACCGTGTCAAAATTTCTTTTATACAGCACGCCATCTTTGTTCAGGAAGAAACTACCAGCTAACCTTCTCAACGTCTTCCTGTCTTTGGACGATGCCCCGGGCGGGTACTCTTGACTTTTTAAGAAACACTTAATGTCATAAAACCATGGCTTGTCATCAGACGCTGCATCGACCGCAAACACAAATGCTGGTCTGTCAAGGCGGGATACCTCAATCTTAGGTACATGGTTCCATCCTTGCACTTTGATCATGGAAGACAAAGTGGCCAAGGCATCAGCGAACCCATTCTCATCTCGAGGAATGTGGTACAGTTTCACTGTCGTGAAAAATGTCAGCAATCTCCTCGTATAATCTCTATACGGCACTAGATTTGCTTGGTGCGTGTACCAACTCCCTTTCACTTGATTGATTACAAAAGCTGAATCACCGAATATATCAAGGGTTTTAATCCGTAGATTAATCGCCTCCTCGATCCCCATTATACAAGCTTCGTACTCTGCTTCATTGTTGGTGCATCCAAAAGTTATTCGGGCAGTGAAAGGCATATGAACACCTTCTGGCGTGATAAGAACTGCTCCAACTCCGCACCCATTCATATTGACAGCCCCATCAAACATCAGACTCCATTTGGATTCAGGGTCTGGCCCCTCCTCCAGGAGTGGTTCCTCACAGTCTTTAGCTTTGAGAAACATGATGTCCTCATCAGGGAAGTCAAACTTCATGGGTTGGTAATCATCCATCGGCTGTTGCGCAAGATAATCGGACAAGATACTTCCTTTGATGGCCTTTTGTGAAGTGTACTGAATGTCATACTCCGTCAAGACCATTTGCCACCGTGCAACTCTGCCTGTCAATGCTGGTTTCTCAAAAATGTACTTGATAGGATCCATTTTTGAAATCAACAAGGTTGTGTGCCTAACCATATATTGCCTCAATCGCTTAGCGGCCCATGCAAGCGCACAGCATGTCTTTTCAAGCATTGAGTATCGGGACTCACAATCATTGAACTTTTTGCTCAGGTAGTAAATAGCATGCTCCTTCCTACCTGTCTCGTCATGTTGACCGAGAACACAACCCATGGAACCTTCAAGCACTGTCAGATACATTATCAGCGGTCTCCCTTCAACTGGAGGCATTAAAATCGGAGGTTCCTGCAAGTATTCTTTTATCTTATCGAATGCCAATTGGCAATCGTCATTCCACCTGACCGTTTGATCTTTCCTTAACAATTTAAATATTGGTTCACACGTGGCTGTTAGGTGAGATATGAACCTCGCAATGTAGTTCAATCTACCCAAGAAACCACGAACCTCTTTTTCTGTTCTCGGTTCAGGCATTTCTTGTATTGCTTTCACCTTGGCAGGATCAACCTCGATTCCTCTTTCGCTCACAATGAAACCCAGTAACTTTCCAGAACGTACCCCAAACGTGCACTTGTTTGGGTTTAATCTCAGACGGAACTTTCTCAACCTTTCAAACAGCCTTTTCAGGTTAGTCAGATGTTCCTCTTCGGTTCTCGACTTGGCAATCATATCATCTACATAACATTCGATCTCCTTATGAATCAAGTCATGAAACAATGTCACCATCGCCCGCTGGTACGTTGCCCCTGCGTTTTTCAACCCAAAAGGCATTACTTTATAACAATATGTACCCCACGGAGTAATGAACGTGGTCTTCTCCATGTCTTCAGGTGCCATCTTGATCTGGTTGTACCCGGAGAAACCGTCCATAAATGAGAACACTGAAAACTGAGCTGTATTATCGACCAGCACATCAATATGAGGTAGTGGAAAATCATCTTTCGGGCTAGCTTTATTAAGATCTCGATAATCCACACACATTCTCACTTTTCCATCTTTCTTCGGTACTGGCACGATGTTGGCTACCCATGGAGGATACTTTGTCACAGCAAGAAAACCAGCGTCCCACTGCTTCTGGACTTCCTCCTTAATCTTTAAGGCCATGTCGGGGTGAGTCCGACGAAGTTTCTGCTTGACTGGCGGACATTCTTCTCTTAATGGCAGCCTGTGCACAACAATATCTGTATCCAACCCCGGCATGTCTTGATACGACCAGGCGAAGATGTCAACATACTCGCGCAACATTTCCGTCAAAGTTTGCTTCACATCTGCTTGCAAGCTGGCACCAATCCTGATCTCTTTCTTGGCGTCCTTGGTACCAATATTGATGATTTCTACAGTCTCCTGATGAGGCTGGATGACCCTTTCCTCTTGTTTCAACAATCTGGCCAGTTCTGCAGAAAGTTCACAATCTTTCTCATCCCCTTCTTCGGCTTGATAAATCGGATTGTCAAAGTCATACATGGCCATATCAAAATCGTTATCAGTGGTATCCGGAGGATCAAGTCTGCATGAACGGGTTCATGCCTTATTTTAGAATTTATTTTTAAGCAAAACAAAAGAAAATGAAACATTGCCATTTTATATTTTTTGTGCAAAAATAAAAACTGAAAGACAGAGAGCAAAATTTGATTGCAAAACGTCCTTTATTAATGATTAAACATTGCAAATGCAACCATGGTGGCCCTACAAATGAATCTATACGCCTTGGGCAGAGCGCAAGATTTTGACATGCATTATGGTTAGAAAAAACAAAGAAAAATTACTCTGTCTGAAGAGTAACCCGGATGACTTCTTCAACGGACCAATTCTGCACTTGTTGTCCCGGAGCATGAGGGTGTACCCAGTTGTCCAGGTCACAATTACTGTCAACACTATCCTCTGTGGCTGCACAAGACTGGTCCGTGTAGATAATTCCCCCACTATTGAAAGTAATGGGTCCCCTGCTCCCCGCCTCTGAAGTTGTAGAGGGATGATAACCAATACCAAATTTGTCTTCCTTCATTGGGGTCTCTATTAACCTGCCCCAACCTTGGGCGTTGCCTGCCCTGACGACTTCGACAGCTTGTTTGTAAGATGAAATGGAGGTACCAGCCCCAACTGGTACAGAAGAAGACTCAGGTGCATCGTCAATATTGACTGCTTCAAATGATTGGCACAGCATCTCATGAATTTCCCCATCCATTTCAATGTACTTGAACGTGGACAAGTGACTCACAAAGATGTCTTCTTCCCCACACACTGTCACAACCTGCCCTTCAAACTCATACTTCAGCTTTTGATGTAGAGTAGAAGTAACAGCTCCAGCTCCGTGAATCCAAGGGCGTCCCAATAGGCAGCTATATGCAGGTTGTATGTCCATTACATGGAACGTGGATTTGAATACCTGTGGTCCAATTTGTATGGGCAATTCCACCTCACCAAACACAGATCGTCTGGTCCCATCGAATGCTCTGACCACCAATTCACTAGGCCTTAAGATCAAACCATCAACCTCCAGCTTCATCAATGCCTTCTTGGGCAAGACATTAAGTGATGAACCAGTGTCTACCAGTACATGAGATAACACTGCGCCCTTACACTCCATCGTGATATGCAAAGCCTTATTATGGTTTCTTCCTTCAACAGTCAAATCTCTACTTGTAAAGCCCAAGCCATGGCTAACATTAACATTGGAGATTACGCCCTCGAGCTGATTAACAGTAATTTCTTGTGGCACGTATGCACTCTTCAACACTTTCAACAACGCCTGCCGGTGCGCATCAGAGCACATCAATAGTGACAAGATTGAAATCTTTGAAGGGGTCTGATTCAGTTGGTCCACAATCTTATAATCGCTTTTCTTGATTATCTTCATAAATTCTTCCATTTCCTTATCAAAAATAATCTTTGTCTCTGCTTCAGGTGTAGGCGCACTTTCAACCACCTGTTTACCCTTAGCCTTTGCTGCAGCTTCTACCTCCTTATCACTTCTCAAGGTTTGGGGAGCGAACAACCTTCCACTCCTTGTAAAGCCCCCTACACCCCCTACATTATCAATATTTGGGCTGACTGACGGCTCAACTTCCTGCTTTTTACCTTCGTAATATACATCTGCCCCATAGTGCCATGGGATAGCTTTCGTGGATGTGAACGGAATCGGTCCTGGCACCGTGATAGTGACAGGACTGGGCCCTTCTGGCGCAACACTCGCCACGGGAACTGCATTGACCGGCATTTGAATCTCAGCGGGAGTGTAATAGATGGTCATGGTTGATATCTCATCAGTGTCTTTCACAACTCTGTCGAACTGTAGACATCCTTCATCGATCAAATTCTGTAAACCCATCTTCAACTTATCACAGCCGTTCTCCTGATTCATACACTCAGAGCAATCTTGATTACAGCCCGGGAACGCCTGTCCCTTCAATAAACGATCTTTTACAACCAACAAAGAAGTTTTCACTTGATGAACGTCTAACACCAAATTCAACCTCTTCCCATCTTCAATAGCGTACACATTTGCTGCACTATGATCAGGCATGGGATGCTGAGTAATATTAGGAGCGGGAGAGAAATTGATGGCTTTAGCATCAATCAAATCTTGTACTTTATGATGGAAAGCCCAGCATTTTTCAATGGAGTGCCCCTGAGCACCTGAGTGGAACTCACAACGAGCATTAGCATCGAAGTTAGGTGGTAGGTTTCCAGCAACCGGAGCTTTCATAGTACGGAGCTCTACCAACTTTAACTCGAGTAGCCGGGGCAACAGCGCGGCATAAGTCATAGGGAGAGGATCCATCTTACGATCCCTCTGTCTAGACCTTTGCTGGAAAAAAGGTTGTTGCTGTTGAACTTGTTGTTGGGGTTGTTGTTTCTGAACAGACGGTGTGGGGATTGTCACAGCATCTACCTGATAATAAGCTCGAGAACGCCCTCTGCCTCGTCCTTTAAACACAGCATTCGTATCACCTTCTCTTCTTTTCTGGTTACTAGCAAACGGTTTCTTCGTCCCCGAAGAGCCAGCCCCACTCACATCCTGGATCTTTCCAAGCTTTAACAGACTTTCTATTCTTTCTCCCGCAATCACAATATCAGCAAATCCAGTCGACGGACAAGCAGCTAATCTATCCAGATAGGCCCCTTGCAAGGTGCCCATGAACATATCTGCCATTTCTCTGTCTGACAAGGGAGGTTGGACCTGGGCAGCCATTTCCCTCCACCTCTGTGCATATTCTTTGAAACTCTCCTTGGCATTCTGGGACAATCCCTGCAATTGGGTGCGGTTGGGCGCCATGTCAATATTATACTGGTATTGCTTCAGGAACGCTTCTGCCAGATCTTTCCAATTCTTCACAGCAGCCCTATTCAACTTCATGTACCAGGTCAAGGATGCCCCAGCCAGACTGTCCTGAAAATAGTGCATCCATAGCTTCTCGTCATCCGTATGGGCTGAAATCTTCCCAAAGTAAGCTTGAAGATGCGTTTGGGGACACGCATTGCCGTGATACTTATCAAAAGTGGGAGGTTTGAATTTAGGGGGAATTCTGACTCCTGAGACCAGCCCTAAGCTGGTAACATCAATACCTATAGAGTTCTTGCATTCTATGGCCCTGATCTTCTCTGCTAACTCATCATACCTTCGATCCCCTTGATTACCCACATCAGCATCCAGCAAAGTAAATTGGTCTTCCAGAGTATCTTCAAGAGTAACACCAGCATGCCTACCATTTCCATTACCCCGATTGTTACCACCAGGAGGAGGGTTGCCACCGGGAGGAGGAATGCCATGTCCCTGTGAATTGTCATGATGATCACCTTCGGGCCCATTGTCGGGACGCTCTACCAGAAGCCTCAGTCTCTCCTGATTTTGCGCCATGCCAGTCATGAGGGTCATGAACTGGTCCATACGCGCCCTCATTTCCGCCAAATCACTTTGCACTTGATCCATGATTCTTACTTGATTCCTTCGCGTCGAATATCGGTGAATATGACTCTCCGCTATACTGCCTGAAACCAAATAAAGGTTAGAGACCCCGCAACGAGTACCTGAAAAGCAAGTAACAAAAAATGCAAAATGATATGCAATGCCATGCAATGCCATGTTTGTCATTTCCGAGGTGCTTTATACCCTGATTCCAATCCAACCACAGAAATCTGAAGACCACAGAAATCTGAAGACCAGAAATTGTGATATAAAGAGACGTGTCGTGGTCATGTGCTTGTGTGCAGCTATCTGATAAGGAATAAATCTGAATAAAACTGCTCATACTCATTCAACAAAGTGTTCCAGTACATTTAAGAAAGGCTCATCCGCAAATGCAATACAAGGAAAAATGGATCCATCAACAAGCCTGATGGTAACCATTAACAACAAAATATAAGGAAAAGAACATCAGTCTGACAATTCCACACCCTTCAGCTTATCACTTGAGTATTTGATCTCCTCAAAAAGTATACGGGTACGCTGGTGATTCGGCTTTTCAATCATTTCTTTGATCAAGACATCCCTTTTCTCAAGAGCTTCATTTAAAGAACCCATATGCAGCATCAGAGCCTCGTCATCACACACTCCTTTGTGTCTCTTTATGCCGGCTTGCGTCTTGAGTATCTCCCTTTCTATCATGACTTCTTCAAGCTCTTTCTTGGTGTTCCTCAGCTCACCTCTAGCTTCTTCTAGCTGTTCTTGACTCTTACCGAGGCTTTCCCGATACTTTCTCCTCTGCTCATGCGCCTTTTCAAGCTCTTCGTCCTTAATCTGCAACCGTTCCTGTAATTCAGCATTCTCTATCCTAACTTCGTCCCAAGCGTGCTGAAACTTTGTTAACTTTTCTTTGGTCTGTGCTAACGCCTGTTTGGTTTGCTTGTGGGCTTGAGTAGCATCATCAGCACCTTTACTAATCTTCCGGAAATGTTGGGCTCTTCCAGCAGAGTCTTTTTCTTTTGCAGTTAGGATTTGTTCAGCATCTTGGGCTTTCCGCTCCAGCTCTTTGTTGGCATGTAGAGCATTCTGAAGACGGCTACTCAACTCGGAATTCTCTCCTTGGAGCTTTTTCACCAAGGCTTGCAACTTGTCAACTTCTTCCACAGTAGCAGTGCTTCTTGCTTTCTCATTCTCCGGATACAAAAGGGGTGCCTTACCAAAAGGCAAGAGAAAATCTTCAACTCTTTTCTTCACCCACTCTTCATATGCTGGATAAACCCGGTTGTTAGGCTTTCCTAGAGTAACTTTCCCCTTTTTCAGTATGCTACCCCAGCTTTCAGAAGCTTTCTGTGCTGCTTCCCATCCTTCTGATGTATGAAAATAGAGGGACTCCTCCACATCTCTCTTAATAGGCGGACCTGTCAGGGCATTCCCAAATTGTCGAATGGCCAAAGAAGGATTGTAGTTAATCCCACCCAGTCTTCCTATCAGTGGAACGTTAGGGAACTTACCACAGCTGTGGATAATATTCTTGCCAATCAGCCCATGATCTACCCATACGATGTCCTTGGCCACCAATCCCATTAAACGCTGTTTCCACTCTAGAGAATCTTTGGAATCCACAAAAGCCCCTGATTGTGGTAAACGGCCCGCAAACCACTTATAGAACAAGGGTGCACAACAGCGAATTATCCCTCCTCTTTTCTTTTCGTTTCGGTTGTACAATGAGTAGTGAAGATCTCCCAGTAGCGTTGGCACCGGGTTCTTCATCATGAATATTCGTATAGCGTCCGTATCAATAAAATCCGGCTCGTTGGGAAACAACACTATGCCGTATATACAAAGGGCTAGCAAAGCATTAAAAACAAGCCAATTCTCGCCTTTAGCTGCTTCCTGGGCCTTCTTAATCAGATATTCCAGCTTGTAACCACGGATCTTTCCTTTGTTGGAGACATTGTCACTTAACTCTGATTTGCTCAAATAAAGAGCACCAGCCAACTTCCCAAAGTCAAGATCCCCCACTGATCCAAAGAAAGGGGGCTCCTCCTTGATAGCAATCCCCAACATGTTGGAATACTCCTCCAAGGTAGGAACCAACACATAGTCTGGAAATACAAAACATCTCAGAGGCGGATCATAGAACTGCATCAACGTATGGAGACCTCTGGCTTCATAATCACTGACATTACGGACCATAGATAAAATCCACCCATACTTCTCTTCAAAAGCTTCTCGTACTGCAGGACTCGCCATTCCCTTCAGCACAACAATAGGGCCCAAAGTAGGCGTAAGGAACTTATAGCTGATGATATTCTTCCTCTCTTTAGTGTTCATCTTTGCAGGGACCTGATGACTGGAATCAAGGGTAATATATGCACCTGGAAATGAATAAACATGTATGTTAGGATATGATAATGCAATGCAAAGGGCAATGTGATCAGGTAATCAGGTGTCTGTGCTGAACTGTGAACGGTGTCAGTGTAGCTCTGAGACTAATATAGAACCATAGATAAGAACCATCTGAATACAATAGGATGAAACTTCCTTTTTGTGCAATGATGATAGAAAACCGGGTATGTAGGAGGTCATGGTTACCTGCAAACCTGTAAACAACCCGCCCTTCTCACATGTGGGTACTAGGATGTTCAGTATCCCGGGCTCTCAGGTCGAGAAATGATGATACGTTCACCATTTCTGGTTTGGCATCATCATCAATCGAGGAGGCCTCAACTGATTCTCCAAAACAAAAAGGTCCTCAGCTTCTGGCACTGAGGTCGAGAAGCAATAGTACATTCATCCCTCAGGGTACAGTACTACCGCCAATCGAGGAGTGCCTCCGCTGATTCTCTTTCAAAAAGGGATGTCCTATAGCAAGTTCCCAGCATTGGGTCCTCGGATCGAGAATGTGCAATGGGTTTGCCACGGAATGTGGTCTGCCACTGTCACAACTCGGGAGGAGTGCCGCAACTGAATCCTCGGGAATGGTCACCAGAGTCGACAGTTCCTCAAGAGAATAACCACTGGCCTGCATAACATGCAGTAGCAGAAAGCTCCTGATAGAACCTCGTCTGGTTGTGGGTCTCATGAACAACAATACGTGGTCACCACCACGCAAGCGTCATGACTATCCACTCTAATACCTATGTATGTACTCAAGCCTTGGTAGTGGGCTTATCTCTCAGAACACCCATCCCGCCAAACAGACAAAACAGTGCAACACAATATAATATATGATATGTAATGCTAAAATGCGGTAAATACAGTAAAATAAATAAACAACAACATATAGCACAACAGTAAACACCCAATGAAAGAAAAGCAGACAAGCGCTAGGATTGACTCGCTAAGGAAACCAGAGATTCTGGGTTCGGTCCCCAGCAGAGTCGCCAGCTGTCGCTCCCGGGATTTTCATCCTAGTACAAACGCGAAAGTGGCACCGAAACAGAGTCGCCAGCAATGTGTATTTATCCCAAGAGAGGGAAAGGAAACACCGCGTAAACCTGAAGAGAAGGAAAGAGCATGGTCTCGCGACCAAGAGAAATGGGTTCGGGAGTCGGTTACGCGCGGGGAAGGTATTAGCACCCCCACGCGTCCATCGTACCCGATGGGATCCACGCTTGCTTGCTCGATCAAAGGGTGTAAGAAAAGAAAACTGAGAAAGAAACTGAAAAAGGAAAGGAAAAGGAAAGGAGCGAGAAAGAGAAACAAATGTAGGGAAAATAAAAGAAGTGCTCGGATGGGCCCTACCCTACTGCCTACGTATCTCATCGGGAACATGAGAATCAGAGCGACGTAGTTCCCCTCACCTAAGGGAAAGATTGTGTTTTTTAGAGAACGGCTTACGTTTTAGCTCAGGTGTTGCAGGCTCGCTGGTCCGAGTGCGTTACCATCTTGCAAGAGAACGAGTAGAAGCGCGTTCGTACGCTAAGAGTGAATGAGGTGAGAAAAGAATTCCCGAAGGAAAGACGTTATTGTTTGTTTTTGTCTTTTAGAAGGAGGTGTCTTGGATTTGTTTGCATACGACAGTGTATCTGGATCTTAGTCATTGGAATGTGTACATTCTCACATTCCAAGATGGAATGAGTAAGAAAGCACACTAAGGGTGAAGAAGACCCCCACACTTAGTTCCAATTGTCAAGGTTCAAACACACTAGCATACTTGTATTTATTAAGTGTTTTGTTGATTATGAAGTGAAGAAGTGTTTTTTATTATTTGCACCTTCAACAAGTATTGTATTTAAGTCCCTCATACAAGATCAAATGTTTAACACATTGACCCAAGATGGGCTATATGCTACACATTCTAAGATTACAAGAGAAGACCCCTTATAATCTTTTCTTTATATGAAAGGCCTAAATGCAATAAATGCCTACCTTTATTATATGTTTTGAATTTTCTTTGAGATGAGAAAAGAGACTCAAGAGAGGAGAAAAGGTAAAACCTATATGGACTAAGACTCAATCCTAATTGAAGATTAAAGAGAGTGATCCTAAAGGTTTGTGAGGTTTCAACCTAAAGTCTAAAGAAAGAAAGAATTAAACAATTCACTTCCAAAGTAGAAGATGAATTGTAATTCAAAAAGGGAAAGTAATGAGTTATTAAAAGAAAGCACATAAGTGCTTAGCAAAACACAAAATGGAATTGTAAAAGAGAAAGGATAGAAGTTGAATGTGGATTCCTTATCCACACTCAATTGACACTTACCAAAGCCCCTACATGGTTAGCACAATTACTTACAAGTAAAGTAAGAAAATATAATGAACCGATCAAACTCAAACAAGTTGACAAACAAAGTAAAATGAGATTGAATGCTATACATGCTTCCAAGTCAGAATGTAACTCATATTTACACAACCTAATGTTATCCTAAATGAGCATACCAAATCATGCAAACAAAATCTCAATCCAACAAGAAGCAAAGAAGAAAAGGTGAAGTGATGTGAATGTGGTTCATACTTGTGAAACAAGTGACTTAAGGTGCAAGATAAACATCAAACATGCAAAGATGAAACCCAAATGTCACAATCAGAAGTCAATTAACATGCTATACATCCTCAAACAAAAACACAACTCATGGCACAAGTGCCTTCATGATCAAGCAAACCAAACATGAGGCATGCATTCACAAAATGAACAAGTTAAACTTCATGCTTCAAACAAATAGCAAACATGCTTCAAAAATTATGACTTTCACCAATCAAACACCTTAAACACATGCCATTAACATATCAAGTCCACAAGCAATGAATCAGAACCAAAGTCACTCAACAATTAGGTCAAAGTCTCATGGAAGTTTCATGCATTCATGCTCAAAGCAACACATCAAAAGTCATCCAAAAAAGACTTAAAAATCATCTCATAAATCTCAAACATACCTCAACATATTGTGACCACAATACAAAAAGAAAGGCATCAAAATCATTTTTTATGATCAAGAACAAAAATGCACAAAATCATATGTCACATTAAGTATGCATACAAATGGAAATTCAAAAGAAATAATGGAACAGGGGCAAAATGGTCATAAAATCAGAAAATAAAATCATGAAAAATTTCCTAAATGTTTTAAGAATACACATGAATTTTTGTAGAATTTTCCAATATGTTTTGGTATTTTTAAAAATTAGAAATCAAACGTGTAAAAGGAAATAAAAATGAAAAATAAATGCAAAATGCAGGGGGGTATGAACATAGCAATTAGACAGTTCAAAATCATTGGGCTTCAATACATGGGGGTGTAATTATCAATCTGGTTAAGTCCAAGTCTGCGCAAAACACCATAACAATCATGCACTTCAGTCAACAGGAATTGACTCATTCTCAGCCAATGGATCAAGTCAAGGTCAATGCGTGGTCAAGGTAATCAAATCATGTATATCACAATGCTAGTACACCATAATAACCATGTAGGAACACGCACGCAAGCATCAGAGGGATTAAAATGGAACACGTGACACACACCATCCTCATTTATTCGCTGGCAACACCACCACCCTTGGATCAAAACAAATCAGACGGACATGAACAAATCTGGCATTCAAAACCCTAATAAAACCTCACCGGCCGGAGAGGGACCTCCGGTCACCTTCTCCGGCCATCTCCGGCACTGCAATCAGTCAAACGTTCCAAAAATTTATGCAATGCACACCAAAATGTTCAGGAAGTCACGTAGAGCATGAATCTAGGATTAGTTTTCACACACAACACACAATCAGAGAGAATCGAAGCAATGAAATTAGCCCTAGGTTTTGGATCTAAGCTTCTAAGAAGCTTTATCAACTAGCCAGAGTTCGTAGCTTCTAGTAAGCTCTAAACACCACAAAAACAAGCTAGATTCAGGATAAAATCGTGCAATTAAAGTTTGAGAAATTTTGAAACCTGAAATTGGAGAACTCTTGAATCAACAGAAAACCAGAGATGAGAGATTGATCTTGAGCTTCCTAAGAGCAAAATAAATGCTCTGAACCTTTGGATTTTGAAGACAATGAACTGAGATTCCAATTGGAGAAGTTGCTGCTCTCGATAGCTTGCTCTTACTTCAGCTTATTCTTGATCAGAAGTGCTTGATGATGAACAATTGATGAAGATCAAGGTGAGAACGTGTGAAGAACTCGTGTGAAATCAGAGAGAGAATGGAGAGAACTCTGAGAGAAAAGTGAGAGCAATTTGGAGTGAGAGTGAAAAATGAGAATCCTCCTCTGAAATTGTGAGAGTTTCAGCTTATATATCCAAGGTTAACTCCCAACCAGTTCAGTTAACAGTTAGAACTCTAGTTAAACTGAGTTAGTTAACTGAGTTTGAGTTAACTAACTGAGTTAGGTGGTTAATGGCACGAGTTGGGGAAGTTCTGTTAGAGTGAGGGTGAGGTTCATGGAGTTATGGTGGTGTGTAGGAGAAGGAAAGTGATGTTATGTTGTTCTGATGTAGCAGCAGGAATCTTGTGGTGCAAGTTTCATACATTTCCCTTCTCATGTAAGAAGCAGCATGGTGGAGGCACGTGCATTAATTGTTTGGTTTAATGAGGAAATGGACTGAAGTGATCATGAAAGTTTGTTGAATGACTGAACCAAAAACAATGTGTGAATTACTATACAAGACAGTCAATGCATCAATGCAAATGGTGATGTTTGAACATGGATTTCTTTATGACCAATGCATGAAAATGGATCATCTTGGTGTCAATGGATTGAGGATGCATCATAGAACATGTTTGATGTTTGAATCCAAGTGAAATAATGCCTTTAAAGTGATGAAAAATGACTTAGAACACAAGGATGTGAGACTGCATCATGGGCGTGTGAGTGAGGTTGGCTGGCAAGGCATGTTGGCATGAGATTTTCAGCATAATCACCATGACTTTGGCCCCATATATCGCCTCTATAACTTGATCAAATGGAATTTTGTCCAACATGAGTATTGAAGATGACACTACAAGGAACAACTTTGATGTTGAAAAGTTTTTCATTTGAGGTCTTTAACCATGAGAAAAATGAGTGGACATTTGTCCCACCACATGCTTGTTAAAATGACTGCGCGCATGACCTGAAAATTCTTGGTCATGACCTAGTTTTGCCCAAGTTTGTCTCAACTTTGATCAATCATATCTCACTCAATATTTATCCAATGGAGATGTTCTACACATGGATTTGAAGCTCAAAGCAAGGCCTTTCATTGAGGCAGAGTGGAATTTTCATTTGGTGCTTCAATTTTGAATGGCCTTGGTTCCAATTCTGATGCAAAATGGCCAAAACTTGCTATTTTTAGTAACCCTACTTCATCCAAAAATGGCAACTTTCCACATCTTGATTTTTTCATGATTCCTTTGGAGTTTCTTGACCAAATTTTGTACATTGGACATATGTAACATGAATTTCATGATTTTGGGCTCAAAAGTCAAGAGTTGACTTTTTCTTCTGATTATTTGACTTGGCCCCAAATTTCCTGATTTTTTATCTTTTTTCCAATTGAACCACTTCTTAAACCAATTGAGAGGCAATTTTCCATACACATACACTTAAGAACATGTAGAATACCATGACATCAAGTTTTGTCCAAAAAATCAAAGATTCCCTGATTTAATGGGAAACCCTAGTTTTGGTGCCCACCTCCTAGGAGAAAAATGTGCAGTCTTCAATTTCAAATTCCTCAGAGTATGTTGTGTATCCTCTTAAAGGATGATGAGATATACCATTTGAGGATGATTTTGGATCAATGAGCTATCTCTTTTGAGGGTTTTCCTTCAGTTTTTGAACCTCTTGCATAGTGAAAGATGTAGTGCTTCAATCTCCCATTGAATCTCACTTCCTTGAGGTTGTGGATGATCCCTTGAGATAGTATGAGACATGAAAGACCTCTTGGCTCGCCTTGAGGCAACTTGATTGACCTTTTGTGCTTTGAATGATCCTTTGATTGTCCACCTTCCACCTGATCACATGCCCTGATGGTAAGAAGGATGCCATGCTTCATTTTTCTATATTAAATACAATGTAATGTTAATGAGGTGGATATGATATGATAAATGATAATGCCATGCTATGATGACAAAGAGGGAGAGCAAATTTTGGGGTATTACAGTATGACAAACTTCTCATGATATATATATGTATGTTATTCAGTTTTAGATTTTCCGCTTTTATTCTAAATTCTGAAATGTGGGTGTAAGGAACTGAGTTCCTCTGTTGATTGCTACCCCACTGTTGCATATCTTTATGAGCAGGTGTTGTATGAATTGTTTTACTTTGATGTGACTCTCCCGGTCTATGCCATGATAATTTAAATATACTCTGACGAAATTTTGAATTTTCTTTTACTGTTTTACTAATTGGGGGTTTAGATTGGGGGTGTTACATTAAGTGGTATCAGAGCCAGTTTGTGTCAGTCCGTGTCAGTCTGTGTGGCGTGTGGACTGAGTTGTTCGTTTAACCATAGTTTCTGTTATTGGAAATGAACAGAATATGGCTGGTAGGAATGATGCTGCTTTGGCTGCGGCTATGCAAGCTATGGCTCATGCTGTGCAGGGTGCACCTAATGCTGCAGGTAATGATGAGTTCAGGAAGAACAAACCGCCTGTCTTCAAAGGAAGATATGATCCGGATGGCGCACAGATTTGGCTGAAAGAGATTGAAAGGATTTTTCGAGTGATGGATTGTGATGAAGATCAGAAGGTGAGACTAGGTACTCACATGTTATTGGAAGAAGCTGATGATTGGTGGGTTAGTACTCGACGTGTGTTGGAAGCTGTAGAAGAGGAAGAAATTACTTGGGAAGTTTTTAGCCGGGAGTTCTTGAGGAGGTATTTTCCTGAAGATGTGAGAGGGAAGAAGGAAATTGAGTTTCTGGAACTGAAACAAGGTAATATGTCTGTAGTTGATTATACTGCTAAGTTTGTGGAACTTGTGCAGTTTTATCCTCATTATGCTGAAGCTACTGCTGAATTCTCTAAGTGTGTGAAGTATGAGAATGGCTTGCATCCTGAGATAAAGCAGGCGATTGGATACCAAAGGATTCGGAGGTTTTCTGATTTAGTAGATTGTTGTAGGATTTATGAAGAGGACAGTAAGGCTCATTCTACTCATTATAAGAGTGTGAACGAGAGGAAAGGGAAACAATAGTTCCGTGGTGGTCCGTATGTGACACCAGCTGATAAAGGTAAACAAAGAGGGAATTTCAAGAAAAGGTCAAGTGGAGGAGAAATGTCTGGTCCTATGAGGTGTTATAAATGTGGTGAGTTGGGGCATCGTCAGTTTGAGTGCAGGAAAGATTTGAGGAAGTGTACTAATTGTGGAGGGGTAGGACATGTTGCAGTTGATTGTGCCAGGAAGAATGTGGTGAAATGTTACAACTGTGGTGAACCTGGTCATATTAGTACGAAGTGTCCGAAACCGAAGCAAGCTCCAGCTGGTGGAAAAGTGTTTGCATTATTGGGGAGTTAGACTTCAAGTGCAGATTGTCTGATTCGAGGTACTTGTTTTATTAATTGTACTCCTTTGATTGCTATTATTGATACTGGAGCGACTCATTCATTTATTTCGTCTGGGTGCGCGAAGCGTTTGAATCTTGTGTTGTCTGTGATGGGTGGTGAAATGGTTATTGATACTCCAGCGATGGGGTCAGTAACTACTTCTTTGGTTTGTTTAAGATGTCCTTTGACCATTTATGGTAAAGACTTTGAGATGGATTTGGTGTGTTTACCGTTGGAGGGTTTAGATGTGGTTTTGGGTATGAATTGGTTGCAATTCAATCGAGTTCATATTGATTGTTATCATAAGCTGGTAAGGTTTCCTTCTCTTGAGGAAGACGAAGACTCGAGTTTCTTATCTACCAAAGAGTTGAGGAAACTTTTGGCGGAGGAAGCTCAGTTGTTTGGTTTATTTGTATCTTTAACTGTGGATAGTCAAGTTTCACTTGATGTGTTTCCTGTTGTGTGTGAATTTCCAGAAGTGTTTCCTGAGGATATTTCAGACTTGCCGCCAGAGAGAGAGGTGGAGTTTTCTATAGATCTAGTTCCTGGTACTAGACCTGTATCTATGGCACCTTATCATATGTCGGCATCTGAGTTGGTGGAGTTAAAGAAATAGTTGAATGAGTTGTTGGAAAAGAGGCTCGTGAGACCAAGTGTTTCTCCTTGGGGTGCTCCAGTTTTATTGGTGAAAAAGAAGGATGGGAGTATGCGATTATGCATTGATTATCGCCAGTTCAATAAGGTGACGATCAAGAATAAATATCCTCTTCCAAGAATTGATGATCTGATGGATCAGTTAGTTGGTGCGTGTGTTTTCAGTAAGATTGACTTGAGGTCAGGGTATCATCAGATAAGGGTGAAGGAGGAAGACATTCAGAAAATGGCTTTTAGGACACGATACGGTCATTATGAATATTCTGTGATGCCGTTTGGGGTTTCTAATGCGCCAGGTGTGTTTATGGAATACATGAATCGTATTTTTCACGAGCATCTGGATCGATTTGTTGTTGTGTTCATTGATGACATTTTGATTTATTCTAAGTCTCGGGAGGAGCATGCAGAACATTTGCGTATTGTTTTGCAGGTTTTTAAGGAGAGGAAGCTTTTTGTTAAATTATCCAAGTGTGAATTCTGGTTGTCGGAGGTGAGTTTTCTTGGACACGTAATTTCAGGTAATGGTATTGCTGTGGATCCATCTAAAGTAGAAGCAGTTCTACAATGGGAGGCTCCGAGATCCGTTACTGAAATTCAAAGCTTTTTGGGTTTGGCCGGTTATTATCGAAGGTTTATTAAAGGTTTTTTGAAGCTAGAACTTCCTTTGACCCAGTTGACTTGTAAAGGGCAAGCGTTCATTTGGGATATTCGGTGTGAAGAGAGTTTTACTGAGCTGAAGAGAAGATTGACGACAGCTCCGATTTTGATTTTGCCGAATCCTAATGAACCATTTGTGGTTTATTGTGATGCTTCTTTGATTGGTCTAGGTGGTGTTCTGATGCAGGAAGGTAAGGTGGTGGATTATGCTTCGAGGCAGTTAAGAGTTCATGAGAAGAATTATCCTACTCATGATCTTGAGTTAGCGGCTGTGGTTTTTGTGTTGAAGATCTGGAGGCATTACCTCTACGGTGCAAGGTTTGAAGTCTTTAGTGATCATAAAAGTTTGAAATATTTGTTTGATCAGAAAGAGCTAAATATGAGGCAACGTAGATGGTTAGAATTCTTGAAGGACTACGACTTTGGCTTGAATTACCATCCTGGTAAAGCCAATGTGGTAGCCGATGCATTGAGCCGGAAATCGTTACATATGTCCGCTTTAATGGTTAAGGAGTGGGAACTTTTGGAATCGTTTAGAGATTTGAGTTTGGTTTGTGAAGTGACGTCGGATAGCGTTAGGCTTGCTATGCTAACAATTACTAATGATTTTCTGATGACGGTTAGTGAGAAACAGAAATTGGATGTGAAGTTTGTGGATTTGATGTTGGTTGGAGGAAAAGATGCGAATAGTGATTTCCAAGTGGATGTTAATGGTGTTTTGAGATTCCGAGGTAGGATTTGTATTCCGGACGATGCGGAGTTGAAAAAGATGATTTTGGAGGAAGGACATCGGAGTAATTTGAGTATACATCCGGGAGCGAATAAGATGTACCAAGATTTGAAGAAGATTTTCTGGTGGTCTGGATTGAAAAGAGATGTGGCTCAGTTTGTTTATGCATGTTTGACTTGTCAGAAATCGAAGGTGGAACATCTGAGGCCTAGTGGTTTGTTGCAACCGTTGGATATTCCGGAATGGAAATGGGATTGTATTTCCATGGATTTTGTAACAGGGTTACCGAATACTCAGCGAGGGCATAATTCTATTTGGGTGATTGTTGATAGGCTGACTAAATCGGCTCATTTTATTCCGATTGACATCAGTTTCTCTTTGGAGCGGTTGGCGGAGATTTACATCAGTGTGATTGTGAAATTACATGGAGTTCCATTGAGTATTGTTTCTGATCGAGATCCTAGATTTACCTCGAGATTCTGGGAAAGTTTACAGAAGGCTTTGGGTTCTAAATTGAGATTGAGTTTGGCTTATCATCAGTAGACGGATGGTCAGACGGAGAGGACGATTCAGTCTTTGGAGGATTTGTTGAGAGCGTGTGTTTTGGAACAAGGTGGTGCGTGGGATGGTTATCTTGCATTGATTGAGTTTACGTATAATAACAGTTTCCATTCTAGTATTGGGATGGCACCGTTTGAAGCATTGTATGGACGAAGGTGTCGGACGCCGTTGTGTTGGCACGAATCTGGTGAGAGAACGGTGGTTGGGCCAGAATTGGTGCAACAGACGACAAAGAAAGTGAAGTTTATTCGTGAGAAGATGAAAGCTTCTCAGAGTAGACAAAAGAGTTATCATGATCGGAGACGGAAGGATCTTGAGTTCCAAGAAGGTGAGCATGTATTTTTGAGGGTTACGCCGGTAACGGGTGTGGCGTATAGGGTGGCGTTTCCACCGAATCTGTCGAATTTGCACGATGTGTTTCATGTTTCGCAGTTACGGAAGTATGTTCCGGATCTGTCGCATGTGATTTCGATGGATGAGGTCGAGGTAAGGGAGAACCTTACGGTTGAGGCATTACCAGTTAGGGTTTTGGATCGCGAGGTGAAGAGGTTGAGAGGCAAGGATATTGCACTTGTGAAAGTGGCGTGGGGAGGCGCTGCTGAGGGCAATTTGACGTGGGAGTTGGAGAGTCGGATGCGGGAGTCGTATCCAGAGTAGTTCGTCTCAGGTATATTTTCGAGGACAAAAATTTCTAAGTGGGGGAGAGTTGTAACGCCCCAGTTTTGTCAGTTTTGCCGTTTTAGCTATTTGAGTCGTTTTTTATTATTTTATTATTATATTAGGTTATTTCTGACTTTTATGTGAGAATGTGTTATTTTTTTAGTCAAGATTATATTTTATCGGGTTTTGGGAACGTTTGTGAGATATTTGAATGTGGAGGTATTTTGGGCATTTTGATTTAATTGTTAAGTTAAGAGTTGAAATAGAAAGAAAAAGAGAGAAAAACATAGTAAGAGAAAAGAAGAAAAGAAAAGGAGAAGAGAAGAAAAGAGAGAATTTTTGGAAAAGCTTGGAAATCAATCAACCGACTTTTCTACGCGTTATTTAATCGGGTAAAGGTGCGAAACTCGATTATCTTATCGTTGTGTATGATTATGTATGTGTGTTTGCATGTTGTATGGGTTTTTCGATTGTTTTTCGGTTATAGGTCGAAAACGAGTAAACCGAGTAGAAATCGGTGTTTTCACGGACAAAAATCGATATAATTTGTGTTGTATGATCTCTATATGTTTATGAACCATTGTTATTAACGGTTTTGCTACTGGACGTGATTTGGGTGGAAAAATGAGATTTAAGGGGGTGAGGAACAGTGTAAATGCAAGCAAAAAATTCTGCTTCTGGTGTGAAGCGTCGGGCGATCTGCTTGTTTCGCCGGGCGGTTTGTTCTTTCGCCGGGCGGTTTTGAGAGGCGCAGAGGTTACAAGTTCCTGACTCTTCTGAGTCATTTTGGTGGAATTGGTGACGCCTGTTCTTTGTCGGGCGGTGTAGCGGCGAAGGGTGTTTCGCCAGGCGGTTTGAGTGCTTCGCCGGGCGGTGCTGAGAGTTTTCCAAATAATACTTTTCTCAAAAACATTCATAACTCTTGAACCGTATTTCCGATTTAAGTGTTCTTTATATCGTTGGAAAGCTTATGAAATGTTCTTGCTTGTGATGATAGTCTTGAGAATTGTTGGCCGATTAACTTATGTCGTAAATTTGAAATAGTGTCGTTTTGTCGACTTTTGCCGTAGTAATCATGTGTAATTGATGTATATCATGCAATATGTTATTGGTATAGATATACTATGATTTGAGTGTTGTGTTGACATGAAAATGCATGTTCGATGTGTTGTGATGATGATATGTGGCCTAAGAGCAAGTATTCGCGACGTATGATAATTATTGATAAATGCATGATTATGGATGCGTATATGTATGCATATTAAATGTCATGAGTCCCTGTATGCCAAGCATCATGATATGCATTGTTGAGACGTCCTGAGTGACGATTTGGATTCCAGAGGGGATTCGCTATAACTTCGTGTGCCCATGTGGGGTGTGAGCGATGATTATAGACGATCGTGTGCCCATGTGGGGTGTGAACGATCGGGTCGTGTGCCCGTGTGGGGTGTGAGCGATCCATAAACACCGTGTGCCCGTGTGGGGTGTGAGCGGTGGGGAACATCGTAGGCCCGACGGGGAGTTACAGTGATGTAACGAGCGATGATTCCAGCAGAGTTCCTGAGTGAATTAGTGATGAGAAACAATGGAAGTCGGTACCGCATGTGCATATGCATAGAGTCGTTGTGTCGGTCTCTTGCATTGCATAAATCATTTATGGTTAATTATGTGTGGATTTGTGGATAAATTGATATATGGATAAGTTTTGGTGATGGAAATATGTATTGGGTCTGTAATACCTCGTGTTTGAATTATGGCGTGAGTTGTGGTGAGAATTGTGTATTTGTGTATTTTGTGTTATAGATATAACTGTATGCAATTATATTATGGTTGTTTTTCTCACCCTTCTGCTATTTTATAATTCTCTCTGAGGCATTGCAGATTAGAGTTGCTGGAGGTATTTTTTTGTGAAGCATTGCGTCTTCATTCTTTTGTCGGTCGGCTCTGATATGTGACACTGGGTAGTTAGGGAGGCCGTTAGTGATTATTAGTATATTATGTATATGTATATCTTTTGGCTTGTGCATGTATAACCTGATGTATGACAAACTTCTCATGATATATATATATGTATGTTATTCAGTTTTAGATTTTCCGCTTTTATTCTAAATTCTGAAATGTGGGTGTAAGGAACTGAGTTCCTCTGTTGATTGCTACCCCACTGTTGCATATCTTTATGAGTAGGTGTTGTATGAATTGTTTTACTTTGATGTGACTCTCCCGGTCTATGCCATGATAATTTAAATATACTCTGACGAAATTTTGAATTTTCTTTTACTGTTTTACTAATTGGGGGTTTAGATTGGGGGTGTTACACAGGGCGACTTTCTCTATCTGCTGATACCTGAGCTCGGGGCCTTGGAGGGCTTTGCTTGTGAAGTAAATCAGTTTCTTCCCATCCGGGGTTTCCCGAATGAGGACGGCGTTGACCGCTTCACTCGTGATTGCGAGATACAAGAAAAGTGTCTCCCCGCTCTCAGGTTGTGAGAGGACCGGGGGTTGCGATAGGACTTGTTTTAGGTGGAGGAGCGCCTGCTCGTATTCTTCGCTCAATTCAAATGTCGCTTTTTGTCGAAGAAGTTTGAAAAATGGGAGTGCATATTGCGCAGACTTGGCGACGAAGCGGGAGAGGGCGGTGAGCATCCCGTTCAATGATTGTATCGACTTCTTTGAGTCCGGAGTAGGGATCTCGGAGAAAGCTCTACACTTGTCGGGGTTGGCTTCGATTCCTCGCTCTGTGAGGTAGAAGCCGAGGAACTTACCTGCCCGAACGCCGAAGGTGCATTTGTCGGGGTTGAACCTCATGCGGCATCTCCTCGTTGTGTCGAACACCTTCTTGAGGTGCGTGGCGTAGTCGACTTCTTCCGCGTATTTGACGATCATGTCGTCCATATAGACCTCGAGCATGTCATCGATTTCAGCCCGGAAAACCTTGTTCATCATCTGTTGGTAGGTCGCACCGGCGTTCTTCAGGCCGAAGGGCATTACGTTGTAGTAGTAATTGTCCGACTCGGTCATAAAAGCCATGTGCTGTTTGTCGACCTTATCCATGGGAATTTGGTTGTATCCTGAGTAGGCGCCCTTGAAGGATAACAGTTTGTAACCTACAGAATTGTCGACCAGCTGGTCGATGTTAGGCAAAGGATAGCAGTCTTTCGGGCAAGCCCGGTTAAGATAGGTATAGTCAACACACATCCTCCATTTTCCATTATTCTTTTTGATGAGTACAACGTTGGACAACTAGGTTTTGTACCTGGCCTCCGAAATAAAATTCGCCTCTAGGAGGTCTTTTACAGCTTTTTTAGCAGCCTCCGCTTTTTTAGGAGACTGCTTATGCCAACGTTGAGCTATGACCCTAGCGAACGGATCTACTGCGAGCTGATGGCAAGCCACCTCGGGGTCAAGGCCAGGTATCTCGGAGGCACTCCATGCGAACAGATCAGTGTTCTCCCGGAGACATGCCTTCAGCTGCTCCTTTGCCAGGTCGGGGATCCCGGTGCCAATCTTCACGTTACGGTCTAGATCGTCCCCGAGGGCCACGAGCTCAAAGTCTCCGTCTGAGATGGGGCGCGTTGGGTGGAGAGGCCGCCCGTTATTTTCAGCCTGGAGGTCGAGGTCTTTTGCCCCGTCTTCATTGGTTTCGCCCAGGAACCTGCTGTCGAGGTCGACTGCGTTGACGCACTGGAGAGGCGTCTGTTCGGTGTCCGGGGATGACTTTGCTCCGGTCTTGGGTTTGGTGCCGATGGAACTCATGCCTTTTATGGCAGCTTCGAAGCACCTCCTGGCCACGTCTATGTCCCCGTGCATCATAACTACCCGTCCCTTGGCCGTGTAGTACTTCATTTTGAGGTGGACCATTGATGGCACCGCTATAAGTTCGGCCAGGATGGTCCTCCCGAGGATGCAGTTGTAGAGGGATGGACATTCGACCACCAAGAAGCAGGTCTTCACCTGTCGGGCAGTGTCTTCGACCCCGAATGTGACCATCGGCTCAACGTAGCCCCATGGTCTGGTGGTGGTTCCGGTGAACCCCTGCAGATCTGACCAGACGTACGGGGTCAGATGTCTCTCGTCGAGCTGGAGAGTCCCGAACAGATAAGCGTACATGATGTCGACCGAGCTGCCCTGATTGACAAGGATCCTTCGAACGTTAAAATTCGCCATCTGTGCCCTGACCAGGAGGGGGATAGTGGCGTTGGACGCTCCACCGGGGAGCTCTTCGAGGTAGAAGGTGATAGGGTTTGATTTCCCTTGCACCTTATCGAGAGTAGTTGTCTTCGCCGATGTTGCGGACTCCAGTTCGTCAAATTTCCGCTTGATCGACCCGACAGACAACTTCTCGTAACCACCCCCCGGAGATGACCATTTCCTTGGAGAAGCCTTCCCAGGTGCTACGGGCAGCGATGGGGTCCTCGTGGGGGAAGTTCGCCCTCATGTTGCGAACTGATTCTTGGCCCTCAATGTCTCCGGGAACGAAAAAGTCTTCGGGTCGAGTGACGCTGAGGGCGACCTAAAGCCGACTCTCATCGGGAGGAGGTGTCGCCTCCTCGACGTTTTGGGCTTCCCGGGAACTGGGACGAGGAGTATCATTTTTCTGGGCGTATTTCTTTAAGTGCCCTTCCTTGATCAGGATATCAATTGCATCTTTGAGATGGATGCAGTCTTCTGTGACATGTCCGTGGCTCCGGTGGAACCTGCAGTACTTGGACTTATCCGTGTTTGATTTGGGGGGAGTCGGCTTCGGAAAGTGGACGCCTCCTTTCAGAAATTCTGAGTTGGAGCACTTGGAGAAGATTCGCGCGCAGGGAGCATTAAGCGGCGTGTACTCCGTGAACAGACCAGCTGGTCCTTTATGTTCACGGGAGTCCCGGGGGCGGCCTTCCTTCTTCCTTTCTCCCCCGCGTCGGGGAGGAGAGTCTTCTTTATAGCCGCGGGGGCCTTCCTTGCGCCTCGACTCGAGGGCGATCTGCGCTGCCTCCGACTCCTCGAGCTCGATGTACGACTGAGCTCATTGGAGGAGGTCCTCCAGACGGCGAGGTCTGCGGAGGCCCACAGACTTGGCAAAATCGGATCCAAAATGTAGTCCATGGATGATTAAATACTTCTTCATGTCGTCGGTCGTATGAACCTCGACAGCTTCCCTGTTGAATCTCTCAATGTAGTTCCTGAGAGATTCGTTCTTCCCCTGGAAGATGCTCTCTTGGGCGGCCTCCGTCTTCCGGTGTCGACGAGACGTTGTGAAGTGCTTGGTGAAGCATTGCCTTAGTTGCTTCCAGGATGTGATCGACCCGAGTTCCAGACCTTTGTACCAGGTCATGGCGCCCTTCCGCAAGGTCATTGGGAAAAGCCTGCACTTAATGGCCCCTCTGACGTTTCTAAAGTCGAGCATGGCTTCAAAACTTTCGACGTGATCGTTTGGGTCGGCCAGGCCATCGTAGGTCCCCAGTGGTGGGGGTTTCTCCATGTCTGCAGGAATTGGGGCGTCCATGATCTCCCAGGATAGGGGGGTCCTCTGGTCGTCATCGTCGCTTCCGGTTAGGGACCTTGAAGGGGATCGGTGATGTCAACCAGGTCCTTGTCGCGGAGGGGAATTCCTTGAGCAGTTCCTCGGCCTTTCCTCAGTGGTCTTGCTCTTCTTGGTGGTTGAGGAAGGCATGGGTTCCTTCTGAGACGGGGAACGATGGCGCTTCTGGCAGATCGCCGGCCGGGGGCGCTCGAGGCGTGGTCGACGTCCCTCGCGCACCGGCGAGGGAGTTCGAGATTCTTCTGACAGGGTCCTTCTGGGGGAAGGAGAACGGCGAGGCGACGGTGGACGACGATGTCTTCGCGTGGAAGATCATTGTGTCCGCCCTCGCTCTAGTGCTTCAATTCTGAGATTCTGGTGTGCGATCAGCTGGTTGGTCTAATTGACCAAGGAAAATAGGGCCACGGTGCTCGAATCTGCATTGGGCGGAGGAGCAACTGGCTGAAAGATGGCTTGCTGGTCGTCCTGCTGGGCGGCATCGTAAGCCGTGTCTTGGGAGTCTGGGGAGGCGGATTCCCCGTCTCTCACGTCACCTTGCTCGACGGTGTCCAGAGCTTTGTTTGTAGACGGGTTATTGACCATGCTGGTGAACGAGAGGATTGCTTTGGTTTATCGTTGAAGGAAAAACGGGGAAGCAAGAGGTTCCTACAGACGGCGCCACTGATCGTACCTGGATTAGACAGTTATTCAGTGGCCAGCAACGTCGTATGGACTTCAGCTCCAGTGAGGTTGAAAGACGGTGGGGGGTGTACCTGCAAGGTACTCCGAAGCTCAAGTAAGGAAAAGGTCATAAGTAAAAGCAAGTACAGAAAAAGGTTAGAGTGTATGAGATTGTGTAACTTGACCCTCTCAAGTGAGAGGGTATTTATAGAGAGCCCCCAGCGCGGGGCCAACGGTTACTTGCACTGGGCTGGATTGCCAGGCCCAATCCAAGTAACTTCCAGGGCTTACGTGGCGTAGTGAAGACCACCACGTGGTCTTCACCTTGGGGTAACCGTTCCTAAATCTCCGGAGTTAGGGCAGACCGATTCCATCGGGAGTGGGTGATTACATGAGAATGTGTCCTCGCAGGGAGAAGTCCTGCGTGTCGGAGAGATACGTGTCCTCGCGAGGAGGACTCTTATATGTAGAAGGAGATGGCTCCTCGTGGGGAGGAGCACCTCAGTGTCGATGCTCTATGTCGTAGGTGCCCGAACACCGCCGAGGTGTGGCGCGTGCCCGACACTATTGAGGTGGCCATGTGCTCGACATTGGTCGTGCTAAGAGGCCTTTGCTGGGCCATCCCAGGACGTGTGGGTTTGGCTTGCTCGATTGAGGGGCAGACCCCGGCCCAGTCCTGAACAGTTTCCAAAATGTATTTTAATTGAATAAAAAATTCAATTAAAATGACCAAAATTGTTAAACATGTGAAAAACAAATTGTGATCTTGGATTAATGTTTCAAAAATCAGGTTTTGATCTACAAAATGTTTGGAAATCCCTAAAATTTGAAAAATCTAGATGGAAAAAATATTTTAAATGTTAAAAACAATTAAAATATTAATTCTTTACAAAAATATCAAGTATATGAAATAAATAATATTTTTGGGATTTTTTGGGAAAATAAAATATTTTAACATTTTTGTGAATTATTAAAAAAAATAATCAACTCAAAATCATTAAAACTCGGAGGGAAATTAATTTTTGAATCAATTAAATAAAATCACAAAATTCAAATATTCAAATATTTGAAAAAGGGCGCCAAGAACATGGCAAGAACACGTGCCCTTCCTCTGTTTCGGCAGATTTGCGTTTTCTATCCAATCTCACTGAATACTTGATTATATCATGCAATCTACTCGTTTCAACCTCACGATCATGTCTATGGTCTTTAATTTCCTTTATTTTTAACATGGAATAAGAAATCAAAGAGAAACCTCAAGAACCCTAGATTATGCATGAAGGTTCCGAAATTCCATACACGATTCAAACAAAGCAATTGATTGAGGAAAAACACTCTATGCATGATTATGAACATATGGCCAAATTATTGTGCAGCAAAAAATGCATGGATCATAGAGTTAGAAGAGCTCATGCTTACCTCTTGCAGCTGGTGACCGTGTTTTGTGTTACAGGTGTTACAGCTTGGTTCCAAGGATATGGACAGCTTCCCTAGGTGCTATGGAGTGTGTCTAGGTGCTTGGAATGAATGGAAATGATCTAGAACTGAAGATGGTATCTCAACTGCAACTTGGTTAAAACCTTGAGCAGCTGGCTGGTGATTCTGAGAAATCAGTGTTCTTGATGTTGTTTAAGTGTTTGGATCACTTCTATATGATGTTTATGAGGTGTGTGTATGATTGGTTTGGTTGGAATTGCTCTCAAACTCAAAACCCGATAGTGACTTGCTTTGGAAGGCAAATTTGGAGTGAAGAAGGAGATTGTGAGGAAAGCATCTGTTTGATGGCTTTGGTGTACTCAAACTGAGCACAAATGAGCTCTATTTATAGTAGAGAAAGTTTTTTTTGGGATCAATAGTGGATGGCAACTACAACAGAGGTTTGGCCAATGTTGATCAATAGGATACCAAGTCTCCTCTAGCCATTGACTAGAGGTTAGAGCACAGAGTTGTGGTTCCCTAGTTATTGGATCATTCTTGACAGAATTAAGTTGCAAATGTGTCAGTCCATGCCACCTTGGTGCATCCATTAAATGCTCCAATCCAAACTTGGAGTCTTGTCCCTCTTTTAGGGATTTCTAGGTTTGGCATGCTACTTCTTGTTCCAAAGACTTTGGAGGCTTGGATAAGTGTTTGTTCCCTTTAGATTTGATCCTCAGATGTGTCCAAAGTGATGACAAGGCTTGGAATTATCTGATTTTGCCAAACCGAGCAAAAGTGCAAAATTCTGCCTAGCCTTGGCAGTTTTCAGCAAGGCATATTGCCATTGTCATATCTCATGGCTCAAGTGGAGTTTGATGGAGTTCTTGGCCATTTTGGAAAGCCCTCATATGATATAATAAATGTTTGATCATAATTGGTTTTGATACTTTTTGGATCCAAGTGAAAAATGCCCCTACATTTGGAAAAAAAGTGAAGGCAGATTCTGACTTAGTGAAAATTTCACTAAGTGTTGGGAAAAAGTGACATTTTCACTTTTCTTGATTTTGATCATTCCATAACTTGAAATCCATGGGGAATTGGAATGAGTGGTAGTTGAAGCTTTTGTAGAGGGCCATGAGAGCTACAAATCCAGCTTCGGATGGGGAAAAATGGCTTTGTGGTTTAGGAGTTATGATCCTCCAAAGTTGGTACCCTAGCCACTTTGTTCCACTTAGAAAATTTTCTAAGTTTTTTATGGTTACCCCTTTTACAAGTTATCCCACTTTTCTTGATTTTTCTTGATGAATGATGATTCCAATCATACATTAACATCATTTTGGGGTCAAAGAACCATAATTGTGAAAAATCTCAAAAAGTCAAAGTTTGACTTTTGTGCAGAGTTGACTTTTTGTCAGATGAATTCCAAACTGTGCGATCCTCTATGAAATCAAGTCCTTGACCTAAATCAAACTTGATGGATTTATTTTATAGGTGTTATAGGGTGTATTGAATCATGTTTTAGGGTCTGGGAGCATGTCCTGGTCAAAAGTCAAAGATATAGTTGACTTTTTCTGCGAAACCCTAACTGTGGTTCTGATGAAATTGAAACTTGTTGCTCAAGCTTCTTGGATTAATCCATTGTTGCAAATGGATCGATGTGGTGTATTTGATACCCTCAAATCCCCTCTTGAGGTCTTGGCTAATGTTTTGTCCCAAAAGTCAACTTAGGGGTGAATTAGGTCAAGAAACCCTAATTCCTGATTTTTTGATGAATGCATCCCCTGAGGCTAAATTGACTTGATGATTGGGTTCATGAGATCCCTTGGAGCATCATAGGTTATGCTTTGAAGCATTGGCTCATGCCCAGAGAAAAATTTCCATCTGGAGGCCCTGGTCGACCAAACCCTAATTTGGTGACACTGGCGATCTTAAGGCTTGATCCACCTAGAAGGGAGAAGCCTTGTGTTTAATCCTTGAAGTGGGAGTCCTCTTGATCCTTTGTGGATGTTTGAGAGGCTAGACAAGTTGAAGATCATGTCATTTCTTTATTAATCATTTGTCTAAGAGCTCTAAGAGGGCTTGAAACCCTAAGTCTGATTATAGTGGATGCTCACCCATCTTTGGGGAGACTAATGGTTCATCCATATTGTGATGATGATTTGCACAATGATGGGAAATATTAGTTGTCAAAATTTGGGGTATGACACTGTGCCCTAACCTCAAGTCAATGGCTAGAGGAGACTTGAGATTCCTTTTGCTCAACATTGGCCAAAGGCCTGCTGCAGCTGCCATTCATTATTGATGCCAAAACAAACTTGACACACTATAAATAGAGCTCAATTGTGATCAATTTGAGTACACCAAAGCACTACAACACTTGCTTTCCTCAAAATCTCTCTCTCTTTAGGCCAAAATGCCTTCTTTTGCAAGGTATCTCTGAGTTTTTGAGTTAGAGAGCAATTCCACCACAGCTCATGATCCAAACACCTCTAATATGTTGTATCTAAGCTGTTCAAACACTCACTTGTGACCTGAAACACCAAAATCACAAATCCACTTCCAAAAACTCAAAATTGGACTTTTCTGCATTTTCCAAGCCATACCTTGATTCAGTCACTTCCAAAACCAAACAAAGCCTCAAACACACTCCAAATATCATCCTCAAACTGTCCCAAATGGTTCCCCTCATCTGGAACACCATTTGAGAAAGTTGCCATATTGGTCACTTTTGCCCCTTTTGCAAGAAAGTGCCATAACTTATTCTTGAGGATTCCAGCTGGTTCTATTCATCCTAAAAGCTTCTAAGGGATCAATTGAGAGTGTCCAAAGCATCAAATTACTTCTGGCACAAGGGACTTGGCAGATAGCACAAAAAGCTCCAAGAGGTAAGTGCATGACAACTTGAACTCTTTGAATTATGGATTCCTTTGATGTCCACTGATCATAAACATCTCATACATGTTGTATATGTTGTGTTTGAACCAATTTGCCATGTAATTCTTGCCTGTACCATGAGATAGCATAGAAAATGCAAAAATAGGCCTATTTTGAAATCACTATCGGATTTTGAAGAGGAAACATTTTCTGAAAATTCCAAGGGCACCATTGGATTCCTCATGAAATTCTAGGTCAGATGCACCTAAATTTTCTCCCAATCCATGGAGAAATGAGGAAGTTAGAGGCTTCACGTAAATTGCCCAAAAGCTTGCCTTGCCTTGCCCAGGCCTAGAAACAAGGCATGCCTTATGAATTAATGGGGTGGTTTTGATACACGGATGTATCACCACCCCAGTGGTAGCGCGCATGTGTGTTTGTTTCCAAGGTCGTGGGTTCAAACCCGACCCAGACCTTTTTTGCCATTTTTCACTTTTGTGCTATTTTTCATTATTTTCATGTTTTATTAATTAATTGAAAAATTAATTTCTCTCTCAATTTTAATTATTTTTTATTGGTTCTTTTTCTAAAAATTCCCTAAAATATTAAAATATTTTATTCCATGAAAATTTCACAAAAGTATTATTTATTTCACATATTTGGTATTTTTGTAAAGAATTATATTTTATTTGATTTTAAACATTAAAATATTTCTTTCTTTTGGTTTTTGCAAAATTCAAATGATTTTTAAATCATCCCATGAATGAAACATGATTTTCCAAATATAATTCCAAGATCACAACCTTTTTTCACATGTTTACTTATTTTAATTGAATTTTTATTCAATTAAAATACATTTAAAAACAAAAAAATAGGGTTTTGATCACTATCACCCTAACAAATCTTTACAAACATCTTTGGGCCTCTAATAGAGTGTAAGACCCAACCCCTTTTTAACCAAAACCTTTTTGGGACTCAGTCATTGTATAAGACCCACTGTGTTTTCAAAATCTCGGTGCGGTCGTCGCTTTTTCAAAACATTTTCATTTGGGCCTACCCTTGTGTTGTAAGTCCCATTTATTTTCTTTTTCAAACCTTTGGGCCTCTCCTTGAGTTGTAAGACCCATCCCTTTGTACAGAAAACCTCTTTGGGCCTCAGTCGATGTATAAGTCCCAGTACAGTTTATAAAACAACGGTACGATTACTGTTTTTCATTTGGGTCTCTCCTTTAGTATAAGCCCCAACAACCTTTTCAAAAACAACTTCCCTTTTGATTTAGGATCAAATCCATAATTGTTATCAAAACTTTCTTTAATTTCTTGAACAACTAACCATACAGTTGTTACAATGGAAGCTTGCTCGCCTGTAAGTTTTTATCAGCTTTCATTTACATGCTTTCATATATATATAACTGTATTGATGGAAGCTTGCTCACCTGTAAGTCCTTCTTTCATATCCTTTTAAGTACTTGTCATATATCAACTGTATATATACTTGTATACCTGCTTAGAGTTTTCCCCGGCAACTAATCTAGAACTAGGTAAAGCCAGTTGGTCACTCTTTCAATACAGTCAAAACTAGATCCCCATAGGATTTCCAGATACAGTCTTGCCTTCTCTTGGGCTTAAAAAATATGGAACAAAGAGAAAGGCATTATTCCCGCTGAAACTTTTCCCCATAGAGGATTAATTCTCGGTGAAACCTCTCTTGAATTTCTTCAAACCCTAGAACTGTTCATTAAAGAAAAGATTATTCTCGGTGAAACTTTTCTTGAACTCTTCTTAAGTTTGGACCCACAGGCTTCCTAAAAGCATCCCCGCCCCCTCTTGGGCTTTGTACAAGGACCCTCCGGCTTCTTAGAAGTTCTCATGCCTTCTCTTGGGCTTAATACAAGGACCTTGAAGACCTCTTAAAGGTATAAGACAGAACTTAGTCATCCTTTGTTAGAGGAGTCTTTCTAAAGAGTCAAAACCTCAGACCAATTTAGGGTTGATTCTTATCCCTTAAAACACCAGCCTCCTCTTGGACATTATACAAAGATAAACTCTTCCATACCAGTAGACTTGGACAGTCTAATCTCCTCTTGGATCTCAAAGACATTCTCAAGTTCCCTACAAAGATAGGAGAAACCCTGGTCATTTTAATCAATCTCCAGTAGAGTTAAAACCCATGGGTTCTAAAACCCAGTCTTTCTCCTAAAATTCCTTAGCTAGGGTCAGCTTACCATCAGTATAACACTATCCCAAATCAGAACCTCAAGGCATCTGATATCTCAACCCTTCTGTAAACCTTCAGCAAGAGTAGATTCCCCATTTGGACCTGCCTCTGGATCTCAATAATCCTAGGCAGAAGACAGCCTCCTCTTAGGCTTTGTATAAAGATTTCTTTCTTTGTTCTTCCCCAGCAAAGATAGCCTCCTCTGAGGCTTTGTATAATGATCCTTCATTTCCTCAGCATAGCTAGCCTCCTCTTGGGCTTTGTACAAATGATTTTCCCCAGCTGAGCTAACCTTTTCAGACTCTCTTGTTGAGTCAATCACCTTTCAGACTCTCTTGTTGAGTCAATCACCTTTTAGACTCTCTTATTGAGTTAATCCCCTTTCAATACTCTCTTGTTGAGTCAACCCTTTTAGCCTCAATCTTGGGCTTTGTACAAGACAGATAAAAATACTCTCTTGTTGAGTCGATCTTTTACAGCCTCCTCTTAAGCTTGGTATAATGATTTCCCCTAGCAGAAGTTAGCCTCCTCTTAGGCTATGTATAATGATTTCTCCAGCTTGGTCAGCCTCAATCTTGGGCTTTGTACAAGACACCATACAAATTTCCCTAAGCAGAGTCAATCCTCATTTCAGCCTCAATCTTGGGCTTTGTACAAGACATATAATACTCTCTAGTAGATTCAAACTCATTTCAGCCTCAATCTTGGGCTTTGTACAAGACACCTGTAAATCCTCAGCTGAGTCAGTCTCATTTTAGCCTCAATATTGGGCTTTGTACAAGACATATGAAGATTTCTTTCCCACAGAGTCAGTCTTCTTTTCCGTCTCAATCTTGGGTTTTATACAAGACACATACAAACCGTCCCCAACGGAGTCAAAATCTCTTTTAGCCTCAATCTTGGGCTTTGTACAAGACAGACAAAACATTTTCCCGAAAAATTCAAACTCTTAGCCTCCTCTTAGGCTTTGTATAATGATATCCCCAAAGAGTCAACTCTTTTAGCCTCAATCTTGGACGTTGTACAAGACAGATAAACACTCTCTTATTGAGTAAGTCTTTTTCCAACCTCCTCTTAGGCTTTGTATAAGGACTTCCCCAGTGGAGTCAATCAATCTCTTAGCTTCAACCTTGGGCTTTGATCAAGGCATACAAAAATCAACATCCCCTCAGAGGAAATCAGAATCTCTGTAGGAAAACATTTCTCTGTGTTATCACATATCAAAACAGATAACTCAAAACAAACCCTTATCCCCGATAACTGCTGTAAGTGGCACACTTGTTGATTCAAATATCCAAGTTGTAGTCCATCTCTTATCCTGGTAAATCCCTTCTTTCATCTAATTGTTGTAAGCGAAAAGCCTCTGGATTATTTACATCCACGCCACTGTCCCTCTCTTAGCATGAAAGACTCCTAAGGAAAAATGGCATTGCTCAAACACTGAGTTAAAGTTTTCTCCTTCAGGATAACATCCCTCATAAAGGAAACTATGGCATTGCTGGATTCTCATATCCCAGTTAAAGTAATCCTCCTTTATAAACAGTCACCCAACAGTTGTGATAAACAGACGAGATGTCTCCCTTTAGAGATGACAAATTCTCTTTCAGTCAAACCTTTTAAATTCAATCTTGGACTTTGATCAAGACACAAATAAACCTTTTAGCTTCAGTCTTGGGCTTTGAACAAGACACCAAAACATCTTTTTCCTCCCTTAGAATAGGAGGAACTACTATTGCTCTGATTTCCCTATTTCTTTAAACGAGAATACATAGGCATAAGATTGCGAAATCTTAGCGAGCATACCAATCAAAAACTCTAGGTCCAGTACCTTCATACCAATCAAAAACTTTAGGTCCAGTACCTTCACACCGATCAAAACTGAGGTCCAGTACCTCACCAAAATCATCAAAAACTCACTCTCTCTCTCAAACATCTCCCAAAGTAGAAACTTCCCCATTTACAGATAAACACCATCAAGTACAAAGCAGAACCTAATGCTAACAACCTGTGGATAACCACATATAGGATGGGCAATTGACAACTTCCCATTGTATAACCTGACCCCGGACCCCCCAATCTCTTTAAGCGTTTGTTCAGTTAAACATTCGCGTGCAAGGTTAGTTTTAGATAGCTTCCCTTTCACTTCCAGCTTCACGGGATAAATAAGAAATCAAAAAGTAGCACCCTTTTCCTTCCCTACAGTTGCGGTGAGGAGGAACAAATTCTGCGATAAGGTTGTCGCGTCACCGATAAAAATCGCACGCTACAGGAAAATTGCGACTCTGCTGGGGACGTCTTTGATCTGTTTAGGATTATAGACTAGAATTCCTAAGACGTCTAGGATGTTAGTTTTAGGAATGAATATATATATATCGCTTTTCCTACTTGATATCCGTGTTTATTTTTCTACTAATGGGAATGCGAGTGATGTCGCATGCGGAAAGTTTGAGTGATACCTAAGATAGGTGATGGCAGAGACGGGCGGTCTTATAGGGAGTGAATCCCGAATAAGCTGTCCCGGTAGTCCATCAAATCAGTGGAGATTGTAACACCCCAGTTTTTGTGTATTTTTATTTAATCGAGTCGTTTGATTATTTTATTATTATTTTATTTTATTTTTGACTTTTATCTGAAAATATGTTATTTTTCAATGTTGTGATATTTTATCGCGTTTTGGGAACATTGGTGAGATATTTGAGTGTGGAGGTATTTTGGTCATTTCATAATATTTTTAATTAAGTTAGTAAGAATAGAATAGAAAGAGAGAAATATAGAGAGAAAGAAAAAGAGAAGAAGGAAAAAGGAGAGAAAAGAGAAGAAGAAGAGAAATAGTGAGAAAAACTTGGAAATCAAAAAAATCAACCCCTAGAATCGATTTAATCGGGTAAGGGTGCGAAACTCAATTATTGTATACTTGTGTATGATTATGTATGTGTGTTTGTGGTTGTTATTGGATTGAATTGGAAAAATTTAGTAAAACCTATATTATGTAAAATTGATTAGAAATTGATTAAATGTGTTGGAAATCATGTTTTTAGTGTTCATTATTGTTGATACATGATAGATACATGTTGCTATGCATTGTATTGGTAATTTTCTGGGTGTAGGTGAAAATTGGAAGATTTTGGGTTGAGAAAACGCAGAACTTTGTTCTGCATAATTTTTTCAGGTTTTTCCAGGTCATACGCGTATGGGGCATGTTCATACGCGTATGGACCTTGGCATTACGCGTAACATGGGCGAGGTAGGGGCCAATACGCGTATGGGCCTTGGCATTACGCGTAACATGGGCGAGGTAGGGGCCAATACGTGTATGGATCTTCAATTTTCTCGGCCATCTACCCATTTGAGTATGGTACGCGTAACACTTCAGGGCAATACGCGTATGATGGGATGCACTACGCGTATTGGAATTAAAACGTGAATTTTGGGGAAAAATGGTCTCTGCCCATACGCGTATGGCCTTGGGAAATACGCGTATGGCATGGCGAGGATTTTGGGCAATACGCGTATGGCTCAGGGCAATACGCGTATGGCCAAGAGAATGGTAAAATGGGACTTTTTAAAATATCGTTTTCGTTTTTCTTTCGTAACTTGGGTTCCGTTAATCCGATTTTTACATTCTTGGTATCGTTGGAAAGCTATTGAGCTGTACTTTCTTATTATGATGATTTTGAAATTGTTAGCCGATTTAATTATGTCGAAAATTGGGAATAGTGTCGATTTGTCGACTTTTGTCATTATAATTGTGCGTAATTGATGTGTATTATGCAAGGTGCTGTTGTATGAGGTAAATGTATGTGTTTAGATGGTATTGAGGAGAATTGTGGCCGTAGGGCAATTAAATGCATTGTTTTGGGCATAAGTGCAAAGTGTGATTTTGTTGATGTGGATGAATGCATGTATGTGCGCATATTAAATGTCATGAGTCATTGTATGCCAATCATCATGATATGCATTGTTGTGACGTCCTGAGTGACGGTTTGATTCTAGAGGGAATCTACTATAACATCGTGAGCCATAAAAATAAGAGGTACGAATAGCCTTAAAATTAAGAGGACCGAAAGCGATGGTTATAGACGATCGTGTGCCCATGTGGGGTGTGAGCGATCGGATTGTGCGCCTTATACCGAGAGGACCTAAAGCAATCCATAAACGTCGTCCGCCTTATACCAAGAGGACCTAAAGTGACGGGAGAACACCGTAGGCCCGACGGGGTGTTACTTGAGTGATCCTCAGTAACGAGCGATGATTCCAGCAGAGTTCCTGAGTGAACTAATGATGAGAAATATTGGAAGTCGGTACCACATGGCATGTGCATAGAGTCGTTGTGTCGGTCTCTGTGCATTTGCATAAATCATAAATATGATTGAGTATGTGTGAGAATTGTGAATGGATTAATCGTTTGTGGAATTGATGAATTTATATTCTTGGTGATAATTGCATTGTGTACGATTAATGTGCATTGATGTTAGATAAATGAAATATGTATGATGTTGTGTGGTATTTGGATTCTGTTGTATGTTTGTGGTGAGAAATCTATATGTGCATTTTTGTATTAATATATAATTATATGCAATTGTATTATGATTGTTTTTCTCACCCTTCTGCTGTTTTATAATGCTCTATGAGGCATTGCAGATTAGAGTTGCTGGAGGTATTTTTGTGAAGTTTTGCGTCCTCATTCTTTTGTAGGTCGGCTCTGATATGTGACACCGGGTAGTTAGGGAGGCCGTTTGTGATACTTGTGTATTATGTATATATACCTTCTGGCTTTTGCATGTACCACTTGATGTATCACAAACTTTTCATGATATATATATATATATATTTGATATTCAGTTTTAGATTTTCCGCTTTTATTCTAAATTCTGAAATGGGGGTGTAAGGAACTAAGTTCCTCTGTTGATTACTACCCCACTGTTGCATATCTTTATGAGCAGGTGTTGTATGATTATTTCAATATAATGTGACTTCCCCCGTCTATGCCATGATAATTTAAATGTACTCTGATGAAATTTTGAATTTTCTTTTACTGCTCTAATTATTTGGGGGTATAGATTGGGGGTGTTACAGAGATACCCTTTGCGGATTCAATGTCTAACGACTTCGGTTGTGAAAGTAGATTGTCCGATTGTGGTATCCATGAAACTGAGGATTTAGTAGACAGTAACCATGTGGCTATTTAGTAGTGCGTAGCTATCGGAAATAGTTGACACGCGATACTACACTCAATTGAGATTACCCTAAGATGCTACAGCTCGCTCGGGTGAACTAGCCTGCTATTATTATCCCAAGGGGGTCAATGATTTTGAGTACAGGTACAAAAATTCACCATAGTACAACCTTTGGGGATGGGTAGAGCCATGACTCCATGCTCGTGACGCTGAACCTTTGAACCCATGTTTTTTCTATGTTTTTGTGTGCTGCATTCATGCATTCATTTAAAAAAAACTTTAACAAAGAAAAAATCTTCTTTTCTCTTCTCTCTTTTTTTCAAATTAAACTAAAACAATGATTGCAAATATTAGAAAGAACGATTGCATTATGGATTTCAGTAGAAGGAAGATGCACAAGTACACCTTCAAGACTCCGAAACTAGAGGATTTAAGAGGGCTGGCAAGGATGATCACCAACCCTGATGCTTTCAGAGCTAAGTACGGAGGACTGCTGTCTCTTTTAAGGGTCCATATAGTTGAAGGAATCCTGTCTACGCTGATTCAGTTTTACGATCCGGTTTATCATTGTTTCACATTCCCGGATTATCAACTAGCACCAAAGCTAGAGGAGTATTCTTACCTGACTGATTTACCCATCACTGACCAAGCTCCCTTTTCTGGACTGGAAGAAATTCCAAAAGATCAAACCATTGCAAGAGCAATCTATTTGGACGAGTCAGAAGTCAGGACTCACGTGACCACTAAGGAAGGAATCCAAGGTTTACCGGCCAAGTTTTTGGTAGAGAAAGCCCTGTACTTTGCCAGTATAGGAAACGTTACTGCTTTTGAAGATATCTTTGTCCTACTCACATATGGGTTATTCCTTTTTCCCAACATCGATAACTTCGTCGATACCAATGCCATTAAGATATTTCTGATTGGAAACCCTGTACCAACCTTGCTCGCAGATGCTTATCATTCTGTACACTTAAGGAATTTGTACAGCGGAGGAATGTTCACATGTTGTGTACCCCTGCTATACAAATAGTTCACTTCCCATTTACCTAAGTCTGCTGCTTTTTGGGATCATAAGAGTACTCTACGTTGGTCACAGAGAATCATGTCTCTTACCAACTCTGACATAGATTGGTACAATCGAATCTATGATGGGATAAGGATCATTAACAAATGTGGAAATTTCCCTATTGTACCCCTCATAGGAACTAAAGGAGGAATCAACTATCATCCAGTTTGAGTTCGTCTTCAACTTGGATACCCGATGAGACATATCCCGCGTAATGTTCATCTGGAAGGTCTTTTCTTCAAAGAAGGAGAAAATGACAGGGCACTAAAGACATAAATAGTGCATGCCTGGAAACATGTTCACAGGAAAGGAAGAGAGTCTCTAGGAAAACCAGAATGTGTCTCTGTGGAACCTTATCTCCACTGGGTACAAACTAGAGCCCTCAATCTGAGGATGCCTTACCCTCATCAAGAAGTTCTTCCATTAAAGGAATATGTCCTTTATTTTATGTTTGATACGGAAAAACTCCAAGTCGCTCTCAACATAGTTCGATGTGAAAAGAAATCTTGGAAAAACAAATACCGTATCCTCATTATGGAGTGTACCAAAATTCAAGAACTGTTAAAAGAAACGGATGCTCTGATCGAGATTCTAGAACAGCATGCTATAGAAGATCAAAGAAATTTGCTCGCTCCTTTCACTTGGAAAAGGACCGACAACCCGACAACGGCTCAAGAGCCCCGGTCAAAGAAAAGGAAAATACCAGAACCAGCACCTGAGCTCTCCTCAGAGAGGACTCAGGATCCATAAGCTTAGACTTTTTCTTTTACAGCATTTTGTAAAATACTGTATTTCCCTTTCTGCAATCTTTCAAATTCAACAAAACGGGGTCTCCCCACTGTATGATATTTGCAATCCAATTGTTGAAGTTTCTTTTTTATTAAAACAATATTAATTAATATATATCATTACATATCATTCATCATTCTCACATAACGCATTCTTCTTATCTTCGAGTCTCACGTCTGTGTCACGATTCTAGAGTCAAACTGTCTCACTCGTACAATACTCGGGCCAATCGACAAAAGAAAATGGATGATCTCGAGGAAGAGAACAGAGATCTGAGAGAAGAAATCGACGCTCTGAAAGAAGATCTGAGGAAACTCCACAGTGACATGCAATCCATGGCAACAGTTCAGAGACAACAACAAAGGACTGTGATCTCGGAGATCACATCTACGCCCATAGTGGAGACATATGAACCTCGGTACAACATGCCTAAAGATCGCCCCTGGGGCATGCCTGTCAACTTTATCCCTGAAGGATATATTCCTCCAGTCACGGAAGACCTGGAAACTGCAACAGTAACCGCTGGGCCTGAAGGTTACAAACTTCGAGAAAGCGAAGACGCAAGAGTGATGGTAGCAACTCCTGAAGGTTACAAGCTTCGGGGCATAGAGGAACCAAGAGTCACCACCATAATGAATGTACCACAACCAGTGGTACACACTATCCCGGAAGGACAGATTCCACAGATACCTTCTGGTGGAAATGAAAGTATGTACGACAGAATAAATGAGTTCCAGGAATAATTCCTGGAGATGCAGAAGGAACTGCATGCCATTCGCGGTCAGGATTTATTTGGAAAGGACACCGCAGACCTTTGGTTAGTCCCCAATGTGAAAATCCCGCACAAATTCAAGGTGCCCGACTTTGAAAAATACAAGGGCAACTCTTGCCCTCAAAGTCATTTGGTGATGTACGCTCGAAAGATGTCAACTCAGATTGAAAATCAATAGCTACTGATCCATTACTTTCAAGATAGTTTAACCGGTGCCGCACTCAAATGGTACATGGGTTTAAACCGCACCAAGATAGTTACTTTCAATGATCTTAGGGCAGCCTTCATTCAACAATATAAATATAACCTGGACATGGCACCGGAAAGGGATCAACTCAGAGCAATGTCGCAAAAGGACGAGGAAACCTTTAAGGAATATGCTTAGAGATGGCGTGAAATCACCGCCCAAATTTGTCCCCCTCTTGAGGAAAAAGAGATGACAAAGATCTTTTTGAAAACCTTGAGCTCATTCTATTACGACCGAATGGTCGCCAGTGCGCCCAGCGACTTTACTGAGATGGTGAACATGGGAGTACGCCTTAGAGAAGCAGTCTGAGAAGGACGTCTGGTCAAAGACACAGGACCATCAAGCAGTACCAAAAGATACGGTAGTGCTTTCCCTAAGAAAAAAGAGCAAGATATTGGTAATATCTCTCTCGGAAAGCAAATGCGAAGGTATCAACTAGTAGCAGCAGTAACTCCTACTATCAACCCTGCGCCTGCTCCAACGTATCAACCTCAAGTTGCTCAGAGCCAACCAAATCAACAACAGTATCAACAAAGGACACAACAGCCTCTTCAGCATGCTCGTCCACTGTACAACAATAACAACCGTACAACACGACCACCGGGGTTTGACCCTATACCAATGTTGTACGCAGAACTGTTTCCACTACTAATGGTCAAGGGGCACGTCCAAACCAGGTCTCCTCTTAAAGTACCAGAAAATCCACCTTTTTGGTTCAAAGCGGATCAAACTTGCCCTTACCATCAAGGAGGACCAGGGCACAACATTGAAAACTATCTAAGTTTCAAATCCGATGTGCAGAAGCTTGTCAGGAATGGGGTCTTATCCTTCAAGGATACAAATCCGAATGTTCAAACGAACCTGTTGCCTCAACACGAGAAAGCTGCCGTAAATTTGATAGAGGAAGAATTTAACCACAGCTATCAAATTCACGATGTACTCCTATTAGGAACCAATCTGGCCAAGATGCATTGCAGACAGAGCGGGTACGGTCATGTACCATATCACAATTATCACCAGTGTGATATCTGCTCCAAGAATAATCAAGGATGTTTTGTAGTGCAATCAGCTCTACAAGAACAGATGGATCTCGGATGGATCCAAGATCACCGAATCCGTGAGGTCAACATGACTTATACAAATTCCAACATTGTCCAGAACCACAACATTCTGGCGATGAATGTCAACTTGGTGGCAATGCACTCAAGACAAAGTCAGCATCATGATCTTCCACGGTACGATTACAATTCCTGTCCAATCTGCTTAATAAACAATCAGGGATGCTCTTTTGTACAAGAGGCCCTCCAGCGTCAGATGGATCTAGGATAGATTCAGGACTACCGCGATAGAAGTCATTATCAAGTTAATATGATTCAAATCTTTGATATTCGCCTGATGAATACCAGCTTGGTAGGATTACACGCTAAGCAGGTCTGGCTTGGCTTTCTGGCTTCACATGACTATCAGGACTGTAAAGTGTATCATAAAGACGACCAAGGATGTGCCCTTGTCCAAAGAACACTTTAACACTTGTTAAACCACTAGTGGCTTCCGATCTATCTAGATTAAGACACACAACAAGTCAGCATGACTAATGGGAATCCTACTAGGCATCAAAGTCAGGATGTTCGCTCGATGGAAACAGATCTAGTGAAGTTACACTGCATACAAAGTGGACGTGGCCGGGTGCCACCACACAACTATGAGCGTCGTAGAGTTTGCTCAGGGAACAACCAAGGATGCTACCTCGTGAGAGCAACCCTTCAAAATCAGTTGGACCGAAAGGAGATCCGACCATGTTCAAGTTCTGGTTCGATCAACGTAATGCAAGACTATATTCCTGATCAAAGCAAAGACGTTGTCTTAATCCCTACACAGGAAGTGGCCAAAGACATATGCGCCATAATTGCTCTACTCCATGAATCAAGAGTTCCTCTTGATAGTAGAAAGATTCTCAACCTCGAACCAATTGAGGTCGGCTACGATGGTCAGAAAAATCAAAAGGATCATGTGGTTATCTATCTGCCGGGACCAATACCGTACAAATCCGATAAGGCTATCCCTTACAAGTACGGTGCAACAACAATATTCGAGAATGGAAAGGAAACTCTATTACCCTCCGTCGTAAACATTGCCAACATCAGTCGAGTAACACGAAGCGGTCGGATCTTCAACCGAGGAGTTGGAGAACCCACCAAGGAAAAGGAACCTCAAACAGAAGATCCAAATTAACCAGACAGTCAATCCAGTAATCATGACCTTTCAAAGAACAATGATGAGATGCTGAAGCTCATCCAAAAGAGCGAGTACAATATTGTAGACCAACTGTTGCAAACTCCATCTCGAATCTCTGTCATATCTCTCTTGCTCAGTTTCGAAGCTCACAGGGAAGCTCTACAAAAAGTCTTAGAGCAGACCTTTGTGGAACAAGATGTGACAATAAGACAATTTGACAGCATCATCTCCAACATCACTTCCTACAACAATTTAGGATTCAGTGATGAAGAACTGCCAGAAGAAGGCAAAAATCACAACATGGCGCTTAACATTACATTCAATTGCCAGGACAATGCTTTAGCCAGCGTACTGGTAGATACCGGATCAACTCTGAATGTTATGCCAAAATCAACTCTGATGCGACTATCATTTCAAGGATCTCCGATGAGAGGCAGTAAGATTATCGTCAAAGCCTTTGACGGATCCAGAAAAATAGTTATCGGTGAAGTCGACCTTCCCATAACTATAGGTCCTCATACTTTCCAAGTCACTTTCCAGTTCATGGACATTCGGACAACATACAACTATTTATTAGGAATACCTTGGATACACGAGGTTGGGGCAGTCACTTCGACACTTCACCAGAAGCTGAAGTTCGTCAAAAATGACAAGCTAGTCACAATCTGTGGAGAGCAAGCCTTAATCGTGAGCAACTTATCATCATCATCCTGTGTAGAACCAGAGGAGGTCGTTGGGACTCAGTTTCAAGCACCCTCGGTGAGCAATGAGAATCGATCAGAAAGAGGGACGTTGATTTCCTCATACAAAGATGCTCTCAAAGTAATCGAGAGTAACGACGCAAAAGGATGGGGAAAGCTTGTCATTCCTACTGATAACAAGACAAAGAAAGGTCTTGGTTTTTCCTCAACCTGTATCCAGACTGCTACTAACGATGAAAGTTTTCATCCCATTCAGGACTTCTTCCATAGTGGAGGTTTCCTTCACCCAGTGTCTCACGAAGTACATACCATCAATGAGGGTGATTCCTCCGATACCGATGAAGAGTGGGAGTCCTATCTCAACAAGGACGATTATATGTCTCAGGAAGAAACGCATATGCCATTTTACTATCCCACGCAAAGTCCGAGATATATACTAAGATCAAACGTCAAGATGATGTACGGAGATTGTGATCCTGAGGGATGTCGTGCTCCGCCCAACTAATTAGAGGAGGACACTCTGATGAAAGACAACTTTGACTATGACTATTATGACCCAATGGATGACTTGCCGATCTGGCAGCCGTACCCAGAAGACTTGGGGAAAAAGAGTCATCCAAATGATGCCTATCAGCTGAGCATCATTGAAAAGAATACCTGCATCCCCACCAAATCATGGGATCATTACTCAGGACATTCAGAAGATATCCAGCACAACGATGAATCTGCAAAGATTGCAGGACAAGAGTTCATCAATTATGCTTTTCCCGAGGTCAACGTCATCGAGAGGGATGACTCCTCCAGTTCCATTGAAGTATGGGACACCTTAGGACAACCGAGTAGGAAGTACGACTACTTGGTCAAGTACACCACTACTGAAAGCTCTCGTATCAGGCTCGAAGACATCCATCCAACTGGATGGGGAGACCCACCTGAGAGTGAAAACACTGTGCAAGATACAACAAATGAGTTTGTCTACGACAAATCTGCCTGGGAGAAAGACTCCAACGATCCTACTCCGTAAGAAATCAGCTTCATTTCTGAGGACAAACCAAGAAAGAAGGTACCAGATTTTGTGATTCACCGAGGAGTTCACCGCCAATGGGTTGCCGTCGATGTCCCGAAAGTCGTTCAAAAGTCTAAGTAATTGCCATCTTTGTTTTGACCTTTCACCCTGCCCAAGTGAAACGGATGTTTTTATAGGGCCCACTTTTTTATAAATGTCCCTCTTTGCTTCGCCCAAAGCGACAGAGTTTTGTTTTATAGGGCTGTAGTTTCAGGAATCGACAAAATCATAAATAAAATAACGTCATTCTGTAATTTCCGCATTTTATTGTTGTTTTCACTTTTCGCTTTTTCAGAAAATGGTAATCCTAAAAAATAACTCAAAAATAAAAATAAGCATTTTTCAGAAAATACACTGCACACACTTTTGCATTTCTCTCTATCTCTTCTAAAAACAATCACCACGTCATGCAGATTGCTTGTTTTAAACCCCATTGAAACATACGATCCAATTTCTTCTCCCAACTTTGAATTCCCGGTATTTGAAGCTAAAGAAGAAGAAGAAGACGAAGAAATTCCATAAGAGATCTCCCGATTACTCAAACAAGAAGAAAGGTCCATTGAACCTCACAGAGAGCCATTGGAAACGGTAAACTTAGGTTCAGAAGAAGAGAGAAAAGAAGTTAAGATTGGGGTACTGCTTAGTCCGGCTGTTAAAGAAAGCTTGATAAAACTTCTCAAAGAGTTTCCCGATGTGTTTGCTTGGTCCAATCAGGACATGCCAGGGTTGGATACCAGCATCGTGGAACATCGTCTACCGTTGAGATCAGAATGTCCGCTAGTAAAACAAAGACTAAGACTGACTCATCCAGACATGGCCATCAAAATCAAAGAGGAAGTACAGAAATAGATTGACGCAGGTTTCCTCGCCACATCAGAATATCCTCAATGGTTATCCAACATAGTGCCAGTTCCAAAAAAGGACGGGAAAGTCAGAATGTGTGTAGACTACAGGGATCTGAACAAAGCTAGTCCAAAGGATGACTTTCCCCTACCGCACATAGACATGCTGGTAGACAGTACAGCAAAGTTTAAAGTCTTCTCCTTCATGGATGGATTCTCGGGCTATAATCAAATTAAAATGGCGCCGAAAGACATGGAGAAAACTTCATTCATCACCCCATGGGGTACCTTTTGTTACAAGATAATGTCGTTCGGTTAGAAGAACGTCGGGGCAACCTATCAAAGGGCCATGACTACTCTGTTTCATGACATGATACACAAAGAAATAGAAGTGTATGTCGATGATATGATTGCAAAATCTAAAATAGAATAGGAACATGTGACCCACCTGTTAAAACTATTCGAGTGTCTAAGAAAGTACAAACTCTTCTTGAATCCCAACAAATGCACATTCAATGTTCGTTGAGGAAAACTGCTAGGGTTCATCGTCAGCCAGAAAGGAATTGAGGTTGATCCTGACAAAGTCAAGGCCATTCAAGAAATGCCTTCTCCAAAGACTGAAAAACAAGTCAGAGGATTCCTGGGACGTTTGAATTACATTTTCAGATTTATATTCCTCATGACCGCGACATGCGCGCCAATCTTCAAATTACTCAAAGAATCAGGACTGCGTATGGATAGAAGACTGCCAAACCGCCTTCGACAGGATCAAGGAATACCTGTTGAACCCACCAATTCTATCACCTCCAGTGGAGGCATGACTACTAATCATCTATTTAACAGTCTTGGAAGACTCCATGGGCTGTGTACTTGGCCAACAAGTTGAAACAAAAAGAAAAATGTCTGCCATCTATTACCTAAGCAAGAAAATCACCGACTGTGAAACTCGGTACACTATGCTCGAGAAAACTTGCTGTGCTCTGGCATGGACAGCCAAACGTGTTCGCCAGTACATCATTTGTCACACTACTTGGTTAATCTCCGAAATGGATCCAATCAAGTATGTCTTTGAAAAACCTGCTCTTACGGGAAGGATCGCCTGTTGGCATATGCTGTTATCAGAATACGAAATCGAGTACCATGCTCAGAAAGTCATCAAAGGAAGTGTTTTAGCTAATCATTTGGCTCATCAACCGATTGACGATCAAGAATCATTCGGGTTTGACTTCCCAGACGAAGATGTCATGTACTTAAAAATGAAAGATTGCGATGAACCGCTACCCAGTGAAGGGCCAGAACTAGGTTCCCAATGGGGACTAATCTTTGACGGAGCTGTCAATCATTATGGAAACAGAATTGGGGAAATCATCATAACACCTCTGGGTACCCACATTCCTTTCACTGCCCGACTGACATTCAAATGTACAAACAACGAGGCCGAATACGAAGCTTGTATCATGGGTCTCGAAGAAGCAATTGACTTAAGGATTAAGAACTTGGATGTGTATGGAGACTCAGCCCTGGTTATCAATCAGATCAAAGGAGATTGGAATACATACCAATCAGGAGTGATTCCTTACAAAGACTACACGAAAAGGTTGTTACCATTCTTCAACAGAATCGAGTTTTATCACATCCCTCGTTGTCGCTCCCGAGATTTTCATCTAGGTACAAACGCGAGAGTGGCGCGGAAAAACAGAGTCGCCAGCCGTGTAAATTTATCCCAAGAGATGGAAAGGGAACACCGCATAAACCTTAGGAAGAGGGAAAGGAATGGTCATCGCAACCATAACCTGGGTTTGGGAGTCGGTTACGCTAGGGGAAGGTGCTAGCACCCCACGCGTCCATCGTACTCGATGGGATCCACGCTTGTTGTCTATTCTAAGGGTGAGTTATACTATCATCTAGGGCTGTACTAAGACGGGGAAGGAAAGACAAAGAGCGACTCGGTAGGACGTCGACATCCTAGGCCTACGTACCCCCTTTGTGCAATGGGGAATTCAGAGTCAACGTAGTTCGGACCAAGTTCTTTTTCTGTTTTTTATGAGCGACGTTAAGTTCGCGTCCGTTAGTTAGGGTCGATGCCTGTTTGCGACTCAGACGGAAGGTAACGTGCCTTTTTTGAAAACATCCTTTAGTTTGATGATCCCGCGGGACAAAAAAAGGTTTAAAGTTGGTTTGTGTTTTTTAGGACAGAAGTGGCTTAAGTTAGTTCCTAAGCTGCATTGCACCAAAGTCTAGGGCACAGGGGCGAATACTTAACGCATCGTCCCAAGACAGGACGCTCGCTAAGCACTCTAGAAAGATGAGAGGAAGCCCCTTATCTCTCATTCCCTACGCTTAAGGCTCGTACGCAATACACCTTATTATTATTAAGTGTTTTAAAGAAACTTAAGATGAGAAGAGAGAAGACACAAGGGTAACTCTAAAGGGAGACTATGAATCCTAAAGTCATCATGCATGGGTGACCTACGGTTAGTGATGCTTGAGGACAACCTAAACCCTAAAGAATAAAGATAGGAGAGGAAAAGGTAAGGGTAACCATGGATACTTATCCATACCCTTAAGGAACTTACCTTGATCCTGCATAAAAGGTTAGTGAGAAACAAACGTGAATAAGAGAAATGAGGTGAATGACAAACAAGCAATGACAAACAATAATGAGAATCATCCAAACTTGAATCAGAGAAACAAAGAACAGCCCCAAAGCACCTGGCACAAGTGCCTTTCAAACAAGGTAATTAGATAAGATCAAAGATGCGCACACAAGAGAGTCTCAAGAGAAAGCAAATCAAATAATTAGCAAAGTGATTCCTAAAATTCCCAAATTAATCATTAAGGTTCCTCAACCAGAGGCAAACAACATATAAAAAGTCCCTGCAAAAATCCAAAATGTTAGCCATTCAAATAATCGTACAAAACTCAAGTAAGGGATAGGGTTCAATGTGCCAAAGAGAATGACCTAAATGCAATGTAAAATAAATTTAAAAATGAAAGAAAAATATTTTTAAGCACTTTAGAATGTTAATGAATGAATTCAAAAAGAACGAGTGAAAAATGCTTTAGGATTGCAGAGAATTAAAATGAAGAAGTTCAAGTATGCATTATGGGTGTAATTAAAAAGGAGTTGAATTAAACAATTAATTTGAATGATAAAAAATAAAATAAAAATAAAAATAAAATTGGTGAAAATTTTATAAGATGATAAAATGATGTATGAATTTTTTAGAATTTTTTAAATGCAATTTACTAATTTTAATGATTTAAAATATGAAATAGTAATTTAAAATAAAAGAAAACAAGAAACGGGCTGGGGGGTGCGAACAGCAAGGAAAATGAAGAGGAAATGACATTGGGCCAGGGAATGGGGGGTGCGAATAGCACGGCCCGCCCATAAACTCAGAAAGAAAAAAAAGCAAAAATAAAAAGAGTCCACCGTACTCCCCCCATGTGCATCGCATGTGGCTTTTTTAATGTGGTGGCAAAAAGCCAACCGCCTGATTAGATAAACGGGCCAGATCGCATCACCCAGTCAAATGTTATTTAAAATCCATGAATCAGATTGAAGCACACAGTAAGACATGTAGGTGAGCACACGTACAATTAAATTAAATAAACATAAGAATTTAGAACACGTGGAAACATTTGAGCCGTGCGATCCAACAATGGACGGTGAGGATTGCGTCTCCTACCTCCAACCTTTCCCTCGCCGGACCACCACGCCGTCGCCGGAGCTCCACCGCCGGCCGCCACCTGTAACCACCCAACCTGCCCAGAAAATGCATATGGGTACACTATCCGACCCAGAATTTCGCGAGGAATCCAAATATGGCCTTAAAAATCGCAAATTGTTAGTGTATAATAAAAAACAAATAAAAAACCATTAGGGCACAAAACTTTAAATCCATATTACAAGCAATTCACACATCCATAATTAAAAATAATTATACCAGAGTGATCACCATTCATCACACGTCAATATTCATGCAAAAAATAGGAGTTTTAAGAATACGAAAAAACCTCTCAACCGGAGATGGAGCAGCTCAAATCCTTGCCTTTGGCTGCGAATGGTGGTTGATTTGCACTCTAGAAATCCCCAGGAAGATATTTGTGGAAGAACTTTTGGCCAAAACCTTGTGGATTGTGAGTTTTGATGAAAAATCCTCTTTTAGGGTTTCCTTGAGAACTCCTCCAATTGCACGTGCATGAACCCTAACCAGTGCATCTTTAGGTTTAAATAAGCTAGGGTTTTCAGTTAAATACGAATTGGGCCTGGGTAATTCCATGTTTAATGATTTTTGAATTATTTTGGAATTTTGCATTATGTTGACTAAGTTAAAAATACATTCCTTCCATGCCCTTGAATTCATGATGGATCACTTGTATCTGAGTTGCTACTCACACCACTTTTAACTTGGGCCTTGAGAACAAATGGTTTATGAGTTTTAGACATTTTGGGAATTTTGAATAATGGAAAAAAGGTGAATAATAATCCATGGAATTTCTTCATTCTTGGGTCAAAAATAATCCTCAAGGCATGTCTTTTAATATTAGAATGTGGCATGAAGCAATGGAACTGATTATAGGTCATTATGCCCAAAGTTGTGAAAATGGCACCATGAAAAACCCTAAAAACCACTTTGCCTTCTTTTGATCATAACTGGAGTTTCGCAAATGATATGGAGACCCACTAGTACTTGTTGGAAAGAGGAGAAAAAGATCTTCTACTTTCATGTTGGAGAAAAATTCATTTGAAGCATTCTTGATGGTGAAAAGTCAAGTTGAATGCAGTGCAGGAACTTGCCCAAAAAGGAAACTTTTCATTATAGGTCACTTTCCAAATTTAGAAACTTTGCACCAACTCCTGATTCCTGACAAATATGTATGAAACTTGACCCCTATAGACCATATGAGGATGTGAGACCTTGAAATCCCTTAAAAGAATCTCAAAATTCCACAGTTGAGTTTTCTCCTTTCACAGTTGACTTTTCCCCAAATTCAACTGATTTTCAACCTCCTGATCAATTGAACTTCTCCTGAACCAAACTAATGGACAATCTTCCACTCCTAGATACTTAGGGACCCAATGAAGACCATAGAATCAACTCTTGCCCAAAAAATCAGAAATAAACTGACTTTATAGCAAACCCTAGTTTTGGTACCCTCAGTTTAGGAGGAAATAACACAGTCTCCAAATCCAAATTCCTCTGAATATGATGTGTATCCTCTCCAACAAAGATAAGATATGCCATTTGGTGATGATAAAAACCCAAGGAGCTTGCCCATTGGAGCAATAAACCCAAGAATCTCAAAACCCTAATTCATGCACTGGTTAGGAGAGAGTGATCCACTTAAGGCCCCTTGCCACCTGTGAACTCTTGATGATGTAGTAGACCAGATAAGACTTTTTCTGAACTGCCTCAGGCACCTTGACCCCATGCTAATGATATGCATACATGATAATGCAAAAAAATGAAATGAAACATAAGCCAGTTAGTAAAAGGTAAGGAGGGCAAATTTTGGGGTACAACAGCTGCCCCTATTCAATCAACTTGATCCTGAGGGTATGATAGCGACGGCTTTCAGATAATCAGGATGCATGGAGATTGAATACCGACGAACCCAGAAATTTGCAATCCTTCACTGGAGAATTAACTAAAAATGTTGTACTGTCACAATACGGACGAGTGCTAGCTATGCTGGGTATAAAGTCATCTCTGCTGATAAAGAGAATTGACAAAGGAATCTCGAAATATGCCATCCCTGCTGATAAAGGGAAATTGACGAAGAACTATCCAAAAGATCGCTATCTCTGTTGATAAAGAGAAACTAGCGAACTGATGCCATCCCTGCTGATTAAGGGAAACTAGCAAAATAAATGTCATCCCTGCTGATAAAGGGAAACTGACGAAGAACTATCCAAAAGATCACTATCTCTGCTGATAAAGAGAACCTAGCAAACTGATGCCATCCCTACAGATAAAGGGAAACTGACGAAGAACTATCCAAAAGATCGCTATCTCTGCTGATAAAGAGAAACTAGCAAACTGATGCCATCCCTGCTGATAAAGGGAAACTGGCGAAGAACTATCCAAAAGATTGCTATCTATGCTGATAAAGAGAAACTAGAAAACTGATGCCATCCCTGCTGATAAAGGGAAACTGACGGACAAAAATCTTCAAAAGATTGTTATCTTTGCTGATAAAGAGAAACTAGCAAAATAAATGCCATCCCTGCTGATAAAGGGAAACTGACGGACAAAAATCTTCAAAGGATTACTATCTCTGCTGATAAATAGAAACTAGCAAAAATAAATGCCATCCCTGCTGATAAAGGGAAACTGACGGACGAAAATCTTCAAAAGATTGCTATCTCTGCTGATAAAGAGAAACTAGCAAAAATAAATGCCATCCCTGCTGATAAAGGGAAACTGACGAAAGAAAATCTTCAAAGCTTGCTATCTCTGCTGATAAAGAGAAACTAGCAAAACAAATGCCATCCCTGCTGATAAAGGGAAACTGACGGACGAAAATCTTCAAAAGATTGCTATCTCTGCTGATAAAGAGAAACTAGCAAAAATAAATGCCATCCCTGCTGATAAAGGGAAACTGACGAAAGAAAATCTTCAAAGCTTGCTATCTCTGCTGATAAAGAGAAACTAGCAAAACAAATGCCATCCCTGCTGATAAAGGGAAACTGACGAAAGAAAATCTTCAAAGCTTGATATCCCTGCTGATAAAGAGAAACTAGCAAAATAAATGCCATCCCTGCTGATAAAGGGAAACTGACGAAAGAAACCTCCAAAAGCTTGCTATCTCTGCTGATAAAGAGAAACTAGCAAAATAAATGCCATGCCTGCTGATAAAGGGAAACTGACGAAAGAAAATCTCCAAAAGGTTGCTATCTCTGCTGATAAAGAGATACTAGCAAACTAGTTGCCATCCCTGCTGATAAAGGGAAACTGACGAAGAAAATATCCGAAATATTGCTATCCCTACTGATAAAGAGAAACTAGCAATACCAATGGCGACTTCACTGGGGATAATGTGAAACAAAACTTCTGGTAAGAACGGGATTTCACATAAGAGAAAAGCCAGACAAACTTCTAACGGGCCCATGATCCATAGATAAGATGACTCCGCTGGGGAAAGGAGAAATCTAAATAAAAGACTCTGCCGGGGAGCACGAGTATGAGGAATATTTCCCTCCAAAATCTCCTGAGTTGTGCCATCTCCGCTGAGCAAGAGAACTGGCAAAGAAAGTATCAAACCTGACTTATGCTTCGAATGCAAATGTTTGAATAATGGCGTAATGCTCCATACTACATGGAAATGCTATGCGTTTGAGGATGCAATGCAAATGCTTATGATATACAAAAAGGGTCTCTCCAGCAAAATAAATGCCGGAGAGAAAAGACCCGTTCAGCTGGGGATGACAAAAATAAATTGTCCTCTGAATCTAGGAACTCTGTTGAGAAGGGTCATACTGATCGACTCTTTGGATCAACAACTTCTGCTGGGGATGAAGTCCCGAAAGAACTACCGGGGGCCACACCTGTCTTTCATCCAAAACCTGAGATTTCTCCTCCGCTGGGGGAGTTGAGAATGAACGCCAATAACAGAACCAGAATTGCTAATATCCAATTGGCTCAGAACCTGCTGGGGAAAATAGTCCATAATACCATCCTGCTTGGGGATACTACTGAACTTAGCCCGCTGGTAGGGAGAATGACTTTACTCCCACCTTGCTAGGGACTAGAATATGACTTCGTCGGTGAAAGCGCGCTTACCGGATGGGGAAGATGAATCCTGATTCTGTGGGGAAATAACATCTTGATCCGGAGAAAATGCTTCCCAAGTCTCCTGCTGGGGAAGGTCTGCTCTGCTGAGGAAAGTTTGACTTGCTGGGGAAGGAGCAATCTTAATGCTGGGGAAGCCAACTGCTGGGAGAATACAATCTGTTGCCCTGCAACCTGACTTGTCTTTATGGTCATAAGCGGCTCTTTGAATTTTTCATCTCAAGAGGATTTTACAGAAGATCGAGCGTTCGCACTGCCCCAGGGTCTTCAAACTCTTGGAGAGATTTATCATATCTCGACATAACTGCCCCAGTCTTCATAATCCATGACGTACATTACCTCGAAGGGGATCATAATGTCTTGACGATACTCTACTTTAGCATCTTGAACCTTGAGGAGGTGTTTTCAATTAACCATTTTCAGGAGTGGACGATCTCCCATGCTCTAGAGGTGGCCTGCCCTACTATGGGCTTTGAAGTGACTTTGCCCCTGATCCTAGAATGAATGCCCCAGAATAACTGAATTTTTGAGAGTTTTCTCGACGTGACTGCCCCAAATTGGCTACATCCTAACACGACTTACTGGGGAGAGCCCACTCTACACTGAGTCTCTTGGCAGCATGCCCTTCGATATGATTGTCTATTAGAATTTTCAAGCATCTCAACTTGGTAGGATCAAGCTTCTTGACTGACGTTCACTGTGTAAGCGGCATTGATGCTTAGGCACATATATGTAAACAGAGAATGTTTATTATGAGAATGATAATTCTAATGCAACACTCATGTTAACCTTGAAGTTTTTTATTGAAAATACGTCGCCAAGCCTTGTGAACGAATCACTTGCTGGGATGCGACCTTGATTTTTGAATGGCAAAACAATGCGCACATGCAATACCAACAAATCTTATTAGCACAACTCATAGGAGTCAGGAACGCCATCCGGTTGGAGTACGCTCTCGGAATAAACCCTGTTTCAATTAGGACTTTTAAGGGTTGTAATGTGGTCTGGTTCACGGTTTCAGAAAAAAGGATTTATGGCTCAAAACTTATCGGTGCCCACCCACTCTTCGTGATGTTCTTCAGTCCTATGTTCAGTTAATCTGACCCGAACGCTCATCTCTCGAAAGGTTTATGATCTTTTAAGGAACCCATGCAACTAATGGCTTGGCACCTAAGGGAGTTTTGGAATGACGGTCACCCCTTTTTATCTTTTGTGTCTGTAATCACACGAATTTGTTCTTATCGAGGATTTTCTTTTGTAATCCTTTTCACCCTTCGCTTTTTCTTTCTTTTGCTCTTTTTTTATCCCTAATTTTGCATGGACTGACTCCTTTGAGTTTTTTCGATTTTGAAGTCCAGCGGGATGCCCTAACTTTTGCCTAAGTCGCTTCGACTTAGCGGGCTTTCCTTTTTTATATTCCCCTTTTCCGAACAAAACGTGTGACACTGGCTGTCTTACTTGCTTGAAAGGGTCGTGACTACTCACTCCTTGATTGTTGATGGATAACCATTGGGGTTTCACATCTCTTGACCTCTTGACGGCGGGACAGAGGGTAATGGATCCCCAGATGCACACTCTCCTTGAAATTTGAACGCTCGGTCAAACTAACTGACGCCTACCCTGTCCCTGGGTTAAGTATGAGGGTTTTTTCGTATGAAAGAATCTCCTACTTCAAGGCTCGAAGGGGTTAACGAGGGTCTATCTCCCTTATCTCTCCAGTATTTAGGGGTTTGAAACAATGTCTGTACATCCTCAACAGGGTTTTATCTGAAAGCATACAACCAAAGATTTTGCGTTTTTACTTCATCATCCTCCCTCAAGAGTTCTAAACAAGAATATTGGTATTGCAGTGCGCATAAACATTTAAGAGTGAACACGAATGGATTACTTCAAGGAAAACATACTCATTGCATTAATATCATCATAAAAAAAACAAACAAGTCTTGCATACATATGATGCTTTAACAAGAAATGAAAAAAACTACAAATGAAAATGCAGTAGAGAAGCTGAAGATTGCCATTGCTGAGGAAGCTTAATTCTGTCTGGACGTACTTGCAGACTGAGTGTTCATTTGAGAAAGGAGGCTTCCATTGATGTACATGTCATCTTCAGTGAATACAATGATCTCCGAGTCTACCAGGTCTTGCACCTTGTGCTTGAATACATTACACTCATCAATTGTGTGCCCAAACGTTCCCGAGTGGAACTCGCACCTAGCAGTCATGTCATAATCCAGAGGAATAGGGTACGGTACTGGCACGGTACCCCTTGTTTGAATCAGAGACTTCTTGAGCAGGCGCGTAAACAGCTGACTATAAGGGATTGGAACAAGATCAAATGTCCTCTTGGGCCTTCTTGGTCTCGGTTGCCCCTGTTGCTGATAATTCTGCTGTCGGTGCTGATTTGGGCGCCCAGTCTGGCCCTGCACTTTCCTTTCTGCACTCGGCTGAGGCACAAACAAGGGTTGTGGAAGGGATCCCTGACGCGAGGTGGATCCTTTGGCGAAAGAGGGAGTCCTCAGTCCCTTTGCAACATTGGGAGTAACATCACTTTCTTTACCAGTGCCAACTGATGTAAACTTGATTACCCCTAAATCAATGAGCTCTTGGACTTTGTACTTGAGCATCTTACAATCTTCAACATTATGACCAGGTGCCCCTGAATGGAATTCACACCTATCATGGACGTTGGAACCCATACGAAACTTGGTGTGTGGGGGTCCCGCAGCAATTAATTCAATCAGCTGAAACTTGAGCAAGTGCTGAAGCAACTGAGCGTATGGCATCGGAATCTGATCAAACTTCTTTTCAAGCTTTTCTGGATTAAGACCCTCAAGAAATGGTTGTTGATGAAAAAGCTCTGACGGTGGGGAGGATCCACGAGGCAGTTCATGGTCTAGAGGAGACCCCAAAGAGATGGGGGAAATGAGAACCTCTGCTGTGGAAGCGGGCACAAGACTGTCTTCCTTCTTCAACACTGTTTTCAAAATCTCCATGATTAAACCCATCTGAGTCTTCATTTGATTGATCTCCTCCCTCAGCATCCTCTGCACCTGGAGCATGTCTTCCCCGAATTGCCCCATCTGGCTTCGCATTTCCCTCAACTCAGCTTGAACTTGCTCCATGATCAACCCTGAACGGCCTAAGGAGTTAAGTCTGCAATTCTGAGATGAGAACAAGATAAGAATACCGGAGATAAACACCTGTCATGCAAAATGATTATGCAAAATGATTATGAATATGCAAATGCAAATGAACATGTTTGAGTATTAGTAGGGCGATCCACCCCTTGATTCCAGTTTAATAACAAGATAGAACGGAACTTCTGCTCATATATTAAGAAAACCAGAGAAAAGCCAAATGTCAACAATCACAAATCCGAGATAACAAGTCTGAATATAAAAACCATAGGCCCCAACCAACAAGCCTGGTGGTGATCCACATACAATGAAAGAAGACAGAAAACTAAGGCATATCATCAAAGTTTACAAGCGTCAATCCCCCCCATCCATTATGCTTTCTGCACCAGTCTTGAATCTCCTTGAACAGCTTTCTGGTATCGGGATGCTTCGGCCTCTGAATTAGCCCTTGAATGAGAAGGTCTCTCCTGTTTATGATCCCATCCAAGTATCGGCAATGTAACTCCCAAGCGTCTTCTCCAGAAACACCATCCATGCTAGGACCCTCATGTCTAGGTTTCTTCACTTCAGCTTGGACTTTCAGTTCTTCCATGGAGGCTATGGCTTCCTTGAGTCGACCCTCGACTACTTGTCTCTTGAATATCCCTGATAAGATCTCGGCGTCTTTCTTCTTGAGCGTCGACTTCAACTGATCAATCTTAGCTATGTAGTCGTCTTCCTTTCTCTTATTCTCAGCCATGGCAGTTTTTTGGTGATCATTGAACCTGTGAATCTTTAACAAAGCCTTGCCTAATTCCTCCTCCTTGGACCTGAGGACACTACTGATACCATCCAAAGCTTGTTTCATTCTTTCTATGGATGCGACCATGTCAGCAAGCTCTCTTTCTGCTTTAGCAATGAGCTCTATCTTCAACTTGGCGGTATGAACAGCTTCACCCTGCTCATGCTTCCACTGATAAATTTCTCTCTTTAGCTCACTATTTTCTTCCCGCAACCTTTCCTTTTCAGCCCATAATGTGTTATACTTCTCCAACTCAATGGTGGTAGGAGGCTCGATCACCAAAGGATACAAAGGTGGTTCCACCGGGAAGGGAAGAAGCTCCTCTTCTACTCTCTTCTTAATCCACTCTTTATAGGGAGGGAAAGCCCGATTGTCACTTTTCTCGAATGGAATCTTACCCTTCTTAGTCACCTGTTTCCAAGCATTAACAACTTTCCTTATCAACCCTTGATCCTCAATACCATTGAAGGACAAGGACTCACGGACATCTCGCTCTTCGGGTGGATTCTTCAAAGGATAGCCAAACTGTCTGATAGCTAGGGAGGGATTATAGTTAATTCCACCTTTCCTCCCTATCAAGGGAACATTAGGGAATTCTCCGCATTTGCAAATAATCTCCATTCCTAGCAAGTCACGATTAACCCAAACGATGTTATCTGCAGTCAAGCCCATAACCCTCTTAGACCACTTCAGAGAATCTTTCGTATCAACGAAAGCGCCAAATTCAGGGAGACGACTCAAAAACCAAGTAGCTAAGAGTGGTGCACAGCAACTCACAGTTTTCCCACGCCTTTTCTCATTCTTATAGTGAACTGAATGATACACGTCACCTAACAAGGTAGGTATAGGATTCTTCGAAAGAAAGATTCTGACGGCATGCATATCCACCAGATCAGGAATATTCAGAAACAAAATAATCCCATAGATACACACAGCCAGAATAGCTTGGAAAGCAGTCCAGTTCTTCTCTTTGACATGTATGCAGGCCTGATCAAACAAGTTCTTCACTAATATGAAGAGCCACAACCATCTCTTTTATACCGGGGTGTTCTTCAGAAAAGAAAACTATATCATGACTGATAGGAATTCCCAAAATAAATGAGAACTCCTCCAATGTTGGGGCCAGGATGTAGTCCGGGAAAGTGAAGCATCGCAGAGACGGATCGTAAAACTGAAGAAGTGTGTGAATGGCATCCTTCTCATACTGGGAGATATTACAGACAAATTTCAGAAGTCTTCCATACCTTCCACTGAACTCTGTACGAACTCCAGAACCAGCCATATTAATCAATTTGTGAATCAGTGTCAAAGTCGGCTCTGGGAATGAATAGGCGACAGTCTTCTTTCTCTGAACATCCATACTGAAGCGACCTCAGAAAACCGGAATCAAGGGTAAGATGCAAGCCCTGAAAAATGTCAAACACGTCAGAAATGCAAGAAAAATGATATGCTCATGCAAACATGGGGTCAAGGCACATTGCTGGATGTGCTGTGCTGTTAGCTGAACGAGAAACCAGAAAACCAGAACTCTGAACCACTGAGGAACCCAAATAATCAGACATTGATGAGACATCCAGAAAACCGGGTAGGTTGAAAGTCTCGGTTACCTGCAAACCTGCAAACGCCCATCCCCTCTCACATGTGGGTACTAGGATGTTCAGTATCCCGGGCTCTCAGGTCGAGAAATGATGATACGTTCACCATTTCTGGTTTGGCATCATCATCAATCGAGGAGGCCTCAACTGATTCTCCAAAGAAGAAGGTCCTCAGCTTTGGCACTGAGGTTGAGAAACAATAGTACATTCATCCCTCGGGGTACAGTACTAAAGTCAATCGAGGAGTGCCTCCACTGATTCTCTTCAAAACGTAGGGGCCATCCTATGCGAGTTCCAAAGCGGGCCCTCGGGTGCGAATGGGTTTGCCACAAGATGTGGTCTGCCACTGTCACCACTAAAGAGGGATGTTTCCACTAAGGTCCTCAATGATCGGTCACCAGAGTCGACAGCTCTCTAGATCAACACCCCAACATGCGCAAGACACACATGTTAGAAGGCATCCCAAGATAACCTCGTCTGGTTGTGAATTTTGTGAACACACAAACGTACCAAGCGAGCACGTAGGTCCCACTACTTTCCACTCTAGTCCTAGGGTATTCTCAAGCCTTGGTATTGGGCTTAGCTCTCGGTCCCACCCAACCTGCAAAACAAAGACAGCCAGCACAGCACAGCAGCATGACAGTAATAAAAAATGAAATGCAGAAAATGCGGTAAAAATAAAAAATAAAAATATAAAGCAAATCAAAACAAAACACCCAAAGAGAACAAAGACAAGCAAGCGTTAGGATTGACTCGCTTAGGGATGGACCAGCATAGGTCAACCAGAAGTCCCCAGCAGAGTCGCCAGCTGTCGCTCCCGAGATTTTCATCCAGGTACAAACGCGAGAGTGGCGCGGAAAAACAGAGTCGCCAGCCGTGTAAATTTATCCCAAGAGAGGGAAAGGGAACACCGCATAAACCTTAGGAAGAGGGAAAGGAATGGTCATCGCAACCATAACTTGGGTTCGGGAGTCGGTTACGCGAGGGGAAGGTGCTAGCACCCCACGCGTCCATCGTACTCGATGGGATCCACGCTTGTTGTCTATTCTAAGGGTGAGTTATACTATCATCTAGGGCTGTACTAAGACGGGGAAGGAAAGACAAAGACCGACTCGGTAGGACGTCGACGTCCTAGGCCTATGTACCCCCTTTGTGCAATGGGGAATTCAGAGTCAACGTAGTTCGGACCAAGTTCTTTTTGTGTTTTTTATGAGCGACGTTAAGTTCGCGTCCGGCAATTAGGGTCGATACCTGTTTGCGACTCAGATGGAAGGTAACGTGCCCTTTTTGAAAACATCCTTTAGTTTGACGATCCCGCGGGACAAAAAAAGGTTTGAAGTTGGTTTGTGTTTTTTAGGACAGAAGTGGCTTAAGTTAGTTCCTAAGCTGCATTGCACCAAAGTCTAGGGCATAGGGGCGAATACTTAACGCATCGTCCCAAGACAGAACGCTCGCTAAGCACTCTAGAAAGATGAGAGGAAGCCCCTCATCTTTCATTCCCTACGCTTAAGGCTCGTACGCAATACACCTTATTATTATTAAGTGTTTTAAAGAAACTTAAGATGAGAAGAGAGAAGACACGAGGGTAACTCTAAAGGGAGACTATGAATCCTAAAGTCATCATGCATGGGTGACCTACAGTTAGTGAGGCTTGAGGACGACCTAAACCCTAAAGAATAAAGATAGGAGAGGAAAAGGTAAGGGTAACCATGGATACTTATCCATACCCTTAAGGAACTTACCTTGATCCTGCCTAAAAGGTTAGTAAGAAACAGACGTGAATAAGAGAAATGAGGTGAATGACAAACAATAATGATAATCATCCAAACATGAATCAGAGAAACAAAGAACAGCCCCAAAGCACCTCGCACAAGTGCCTTTCAAACAAGGTAATTAGATAAGATCAAAGATGCGCACACAAGAGAGTCTCAAGAGAAAGCAAATCAAATAATTAGCAAAGTGATTCCTAAAATTCCCAAATTAATCATTAAGGTTCCTCAACCAGAGGCAAACAACATATAAAAAGTCCCTGCAAAAATCCAAAATGTTAGCCATTCAAATAATCATACAAAACTCAAGTAAGGGATAGGGTTCAATGTGCCAAAGAGAAGGACCTAAATGCAATGTAAAATAAATTTAAAAATGAAAGAAAAATATTTTTAAGCACTTTAGAATGTTAATGAATGAATTCAAAAAGAACGAGTGAAAAATGCTTTAGGATTGCAGAGAATTAAAATGAAGAAGTTCAAGTATGCATTATGGGTGTAATTAAAAATGAGTTGAATTAAACAATTAATTTGAATGATAAAAAAAAAATAAAAATAAAAATAAAATTGGTGAAAATTTTATAAGATGATAAAATGATGTATGAATTTTTTAGAATTTTTTAAATGCAATTTACTAATTTTAATGATTTAAAATATGAAATAGTAATTGAAAATAAAAGAAAACAAGAAACGGGCTGGGGGGTGCGAACAGCAAGGAAAATGAAGAGGAAATGACATTGGGCCAGGGAATGGGGGGTGCGAATAGCACGGCCCGCCCATAAAATCAGAAAAAAAAAAAAAGCAAAAATAAAAAGAGTCCACCGTACTCCCCCCATGTGCATCGCATGTGGCTTTTTTAAGTGGTGGCAAAAAGCCAACCGCCTGATTAGATAAACGGGCCAGATCGCATCACCCAGTCAAATGTTATTTAAAATCCATGAATCAGATTGAAGCACACGGTAAGACATGTTGGTGAGCACACGTACAATTAAATAAAATAAACATAAGAATTTAGAACACGTGGCAACATTTGAGCCGTGCGATCCAACAATGGACGGTGAGGATTGCGTCTCCTACCTCCAACCTTTCCCTCGTCGGACCACCACGCCGTCGCCGGAGCTCCACCGCCGACCGCCACCTGCAACCACCCAACCTGCCCAGAAAATGCATATGGGTACACTATCCGACCCAGAATTTCGCGAGGAATCCAAATATGGCCTTAAAAATCGCAAATTGTTAGTGTATAATAAAAAACAAATAAAAAACCATTAGGGCACAAAACTTTAAATCCATATTACAAGCAATTCACACATCCATAATTAAAAATAATTATACCAGAGTGATCACCATTCATCACACGTCAATATTCATGCAAAAAATAGGAGTTTTAAGAATACGAAAAAACCTCTCAACCGGAGATGGAGCACCTTCAATCCTTGCCTTTGGCTGCGAATGGTGGTTGATTTGCACTCTAGAAATCCCCAGGAAGATATTTGTGGAAGAACTTTTGGCCAAAACCTTGTGGATCGTGAGTTTTGATGAAAAATCCTCTTTTAGGGTTTCCTTGAGAACTCCTCCAATTGCACGTGCATGAACCCTAACTAGTGCATCTTTAGGTTTAAATAAGCTAGGGTTTTCAATTAAATACGAATTGGGCCTGGGTAATTCCATGTTTAATGATTTTTGAATTATTTTGGAATTTTGCATTATGTTGAATAAGTGAAAAATACATTCCTTCCATGCCCTTGAATTCATGATGGATCACTTGTATCTGAGTTGCTACTCACACCACTTTTAACTTGGGCCTTGAGAACAAATGGTTTATGAGTTTTAGACATTTTGGGAATTTTGAATAATGGAAAAAAGGTGAATAATAATCCATGGAATTTCTTCATTCTTGGGTCAAAAATAATCCTCAAGGCATGTCTTTTAATATTGGAATGTGGCATGAAGCAATGGAACTGATTGTAGGTCATTATGCCCAAAGTTGTGAAAATGGCACCATGAAAAACCCTAAAAACCACTTTTCCTTCTTTTGATCATAACTGGAGTTTCGTAAATGATATGGAGACCCACTAGTACTTGTTGGAAAGAGGAGAAAAAGATCTTAAACTTTCATGTTGGAGAAAAATTCATTTGAAGCTTTCTTGATGGTGAAAAGTCAAGTTGAATGCAGTGCAGGAACTTGCCCAAAAAGGAAACTTTTCATTATAGGTCACTTTCCAAATTTAGAAACTTTGCACCAACTCCTGATTCCTGACAAATATGTATGAAACTTGACCCCTATAGACCATATGAGGATGTGAGACCTTGAAATCCCTGAAAAGAATCTCAAAATTCCACAGTTGACTTTTCTCCTTTCACAGTTGACTTTTCCCCAAATTCAACTGATTTTCAACCTCCTGATCAATTGAACTTCTCCTGAACCAAACTAACGGACAATCTTCCACTCCTAGATACTTAGGGACCCAAGGAAGGCCATAGAATCAAGTCTTGCCCAAAAAATCAAAAATAAACTGACTTTATAGCAAACCCTAGTTTTGGTACCCTTAGTCTAGGAGGAAATAACACAGTCTCCAAATCCAAATTCCTCTGAATATGATGTGTATCCTCTCCAACAAAGATAAGATATGCCATTTGGTGATGATAAAAACCCAAGGAGCTTGCCCATTGGAGCAATAAACCCAAGAATCTCAAAACCCTAATTCATGCACTGGTTAGGAGAGAGTGATCCACTTGAGGCCCCTTGCCACCTGTGAACTCTTGATGATGTAGTAGACCAGATAAGACTTTTTTTGAACTGCCTCAGGCACCTTGACCCCATGCTAATGATATGCATACATGATAATGCAAAAAAATGAAATGAAACATAAGCCAGTTAGTAAAAGGTAAGGAGGGCAAATTTTGGGGTGCAACACTCGTGAAGAGAATCACATGGTTGATGCCTTAGTCACTCCCTCCTCCATGATTAGTGTAGGTCAATGGAACGACATACCTAAGATCGACATAATGCACCTAAAAAGACCCGCTTACATCTTCGCGATTGAAGCAGTCATAGATGACAAACCTTGGTATCACGATATCAAATGCTTCCTTCATAAACAAGAGTACCCACCTGGGACATCCAGAAAAGACAGAAAGACCCTTAAGAGACTGGCTGGAAACTTCTTTCTGAGTGGTGATACACTCTATAAGAGAAACTTTGACATGGTCTTGCTCCGATGCGTAGACAGACCAGAAGCAAACATGCTGATGAAAGAAATTCACGAAGTATCCTTTGGCACTCATGCCAACGGACACACAATGGCGAGAAAAATTCTGAGAGCAGGATACTATTGGTTGACAATGAAATCCGATTGTTATAAGTACATAAGGAGATGTCACAAGTGTCAGATATACTTATACAAAATCCAAGTACCGCCAATGCATCTCAAAGTTCTCTCTTCCCCATGGCCTTTTTACATATGGGGAATCGACATGATTGGAATGATTGAACCCAAAGCTTCAAATGGACATCGGTTCATCCTGGTAGCCATTGATTACTTCACCAAGTGGGCCAAAGCTGAAATTCTGGTTAAGCATATCACGAAGATGTCAGACAGCATGTCGTGACACTTGATCTCTGCTTCTTACAAGGATCTGAGGAATAACAAAAGTAAACAGCAGAAATTAAACAACACCAGAATTGTTAACCCAGTTCGGTGAACAATAACACCTACGTTTGGGGGCTACCAAGCCAGGAATGAAATCACTATGTAGAATTGGTTTTAAGCTAAACTCCAACGTTTACAGCTTATCACCTAGAAACTACCCTTCCTAGATTTCTACCTAAGACTCTCCTAGGTATGAGACCCTTCTCAATTTCCTTCCAATCACAGCAGTGACTGAAAATATTACAACTCAATAAGAACGTCCTTCTCAAGTATTCACACAATACATGAGAGGCTCACAAGTACAAACCCTAGTACTTCTAAACAGTTGTAACAACCAACCCCAAACTAGGTTAATTCTAACCTATTTATATGGCAAACCACAGCTGGACTTGGGCTTCTAAAATGCAGCAGAAGTCTTCCTCAGAATTAGCGACCTAATTCTTTCTTCAATCCCAAGTTACTAAAAATGTCTCCTTCACAAGGAAACCGCAAATCCAATTAGAATCAGAATCTCTGATTCCACAATCTCAGATGCCGCCTGGAATCCTAGTCATATTCTAATCACACCTGTTACCAAAAACTGTTAGTTCAAAACTGTAACAAACAAAGATGTCGAATCCTCCTGATAAGACATCTTGTCAAATATCTCAACCTGTAGTTAGTCTAACATGTTAGGACATCTTGTCCAACATCTTTCTGCTAAGTTAGTTTTACCAAAATTAATTCCAACCTCAAAAGCATGGACTCAACAATCTCCCCCTTTGGCAGATTTTAGTTAAAACTAACTTCCATTAACCTGCAGAAACATATCAGGGAGACCACTATCAGAGCAGCAACGGAATCAAAACATGTCTCCCCCTCAATCAGTTCAAATCTACTCCCCCTCAGTAGTTAGTAGATCATCAGCAGTCAGCAGTGGTTAGTGATGTTAGTAATTCTCCCCCTTTTTAGCCACAATATGACAAAGGTAGAAAGACTAACCCAAAAACCAATAAACCAGTTCAAAGTAAAAGTTTACACACCCAACAGAAAAAAAAAATATCCTAGGCATTCAGCCCTTACACAAGAAAGCAAAAAAAACAACAAACACAGTAAAGAAAACAGTAAAGAAGAAGACAACTCTTAGAGGTCATCTTCAGTCTCCTCATCATCCTCTTCTCCTTCTGCACTCCTAGCATCATTTTCAGCATCATCAGCCTCTGCACCACTGGTGTCTTGATCACCCTTATCAGCATCTTCAGCATGGACTCCAGTGTCTTTGTTTTTCTTAGCAGCCAGAGCTTGTATCAATCTTTCGAGCTTCTCTTTTCTTGCAGTGCTTACCTTGATTATATCATCAAGTTCTTTGTAAGTGGCTTTCAGCTGTTCAATGGTATCCTCTTCAGAGACTGTAGCTGTAGATGTTGAGACAATGTCTGGAACATGTTTGTCAGCAAGCAGCTTGTGATGTAGAGACAAAGGTGGCTTTCTCTTCATGATGACATCACCAGCTAGGGTGATCCTAGGATATTGTTGATGTAACATTCCACAAATGAGTGATGGAAAGCAGATTGGCAATTTTACAGCTGGTGAAGTAGCTTGTTTTAGAATTTAATCAAATATATATGCTCCAAAATCAAAGGATTTTCTTCTACCAATGACATAGATAAACTTTCCAAGTCCTGTGGAGATAGTTGAAGTGTGGTTTGTAGGAACCCAATTTGCAGCACCAATTCTATGGAGAATGGCATATTTAATGCTGAGCTTCCCAGCAGGCAGTTTCTGTTTGTTAGGCCATCTCTTTACAATGTTTCTTATAATTTCTCTGCATATTTGGTCATCTGTATCTTCAATTTCAGCCTGAGCACACTCATATCTGCCAAGATATTTGTTTATTTCAGTAGGAGAAAATGTCACAACATTTCCTCTGACATACACTTTGAAGCAGTCCTCACTCCTTCTATCATTGCAGCCTTCTGGTATGTTTACAACAAATTCTTTCACCAGTTGTTCATAACAGGAATCAAAATGGGAAACAGTTCTGATCAACCCAACCTCTTTAATCAAGTTCATCACTTCTTCACACTTAAGGACATTTTGCCCCAGTTCTCTCTCTATGGCAATTCTTCTATGTTATACATGGTTCCATCTGCTGACACTTACAACATCATGAAAGGAGATGTTGTCCATGGGAGCCTTGGGAAGCAAACCTGCAATCTTCTTGGAAGCTGGTTTCTTAATGGCGTCATGTCCATCCTCTATCTCTTCATAGTCTGACTCACTTTTAGACTCTACCTTCCTTTTCTTATTTTCAACAACAACTTTGCTCCAGGGTCTATGGGGGCCAACTGCAAGTCTCTTAGATTGCTTTTTAGAGATGGCTACACCTTTACCTTTCCTTCTTTTGAGTCGTTCTGACACACTTTGCTTGAGGGTTGTAGCAATGACCTCATTGTCAGAAGGAGTATCAACTAAATCAATGATTTTGTTAACTTGTGCTGAAGTCTCTTGGGCAGTCAAGAATGTTTCATCATCTGCCTCAGCATTTTCAACAACAGAATCAGCAAGGGTATGCAGATTCCCTTCTGAAATTTCAACATCATTTCCCTCTTTTTCAGCATCCGATTCCTGAGATAAATTGGGTGGCAAGATCTGTGCAAGAGGTCTGGTGATTCCAACAATATTTACTCTGTCTCCCTTGCTTATGAGGTTCTTTATTATGTTCCCAATCTTTTCCTCTGTATTGAATTTTTCTATGCCTTCCCTAGAACTCATAAAAGCATTAGAGGTATTAGAGGAATTACCTGGAGGAATATTTTTAGATCTTTTGTTCGGGACCTTGTCAGTTTTGCAGGGCATAATAGTCAGCGGAACATCATTAATTACCTTTTCAGCGTGTAGCTCTTTAGACTCTAATGTCACTTCTGAGTCTTTCTCGATAGCTGGTGTTGGTGATTGTTGTTGAGACATCTTCACATAATATGCATGTTCTTTGATCCGAAGGATGAACGAGTTTGAAGGAATTAGAGCAAAGTCACGATAGGTATGATTTAGAGCAAAGTTTTGAGTAATTTGTTTTTCAAAACAGACAAACCCTTGTATACCGTTCCCATTCGTTGAGTAAAACCCTAATTTGTCCTTTAGGATTTTTCTTTTTATTTTCGTATCCTCTGAGTGATTCAAGATGCCGCCGTTGAATGTCGTGACATCTGGTATGACATTGTCCCATATCAAAACTTTTTCAGAGTCAAATTTTTTAGAATAGTCGCTCATATCTCTTGTCTTAGGGGCTGTGTCAGCTGTGATGGCATAAGAACATCTATTTCCAGTCATTCCCCTAAGCCTGAAGGCCTTCTGAAGAAGATTCTCCATTCTTGCTATAGTCTGACGTTGTATCCTCATATGAGCTAGATGTGTTAATCTCCTAATGTCCGCGTCTGGGAAAAGTCTATGAAGTCTCTCCGTCTGTGAGGAAGTCCATACATAGCAGTTGTTTCTTGATCTGAATCCTCTCATGATAGTTCTACCTTCATCATTCAAGACTTGACATTCAGATCTGGTGAAGTTTACTTTAAGACCTTGATCACCAAATTGACTGATGTTGATCAAGTTTGCGGTCAATCCTTTCACAAGCAACACATCATCTAGTCTTGGATTCCCAACATGATCCAATTTTCCAACTCCTCTAATCTTTCCCTTGGATCTATCTCCAAAGGTGACATAGTTGGAGGAATGAGGCTTTACATTAACTAGATATTCCCTGACACCAGTCATGTGTCTTAAACATCCACTGTCGAAATACCATCTTTCTTCAGGGTACTCATCTTGATGGTAGTGAACTACCAGAGCCATGGACTCACTCTTAGAGTTCCTTTTCTTTCAACTATTCCTACCTTTGGGATATCCATGTAGCTTGTAGCAATCTCGTTTAATGTGACCATACTTGCCACAGTGATGACATTTCCAATTTTGTCTCCTCTGATGTATATAATGATGTTGAGACATTTTATTTGACACTGTCTGTTTTCTTTTGACCGAGTTGTGACTGCACTCTTAATCATTGTATCCATGTCCTCTGACATCTCCAGTATTTCTCCCAACTTGTAGAATTTCGTCAAGGATCTCAGAGCTGCTGTTGAGCATCCTAACATTTTTTGTCACATTTTCCAATTTGGAATTTAGTATAACCACTTCCTCCTCAAGGTCAGAGATGGCATCAAGATGTTTTTCTCTTTCAGCTTCAAGAAGCATAATGATCTTGTGTTGTCCTTCTCCTAGTTGACAAACCCTTTTGAAGGATTTTACTAGATCATCATAGGATAGATTTTCAATCTCTGAATCAGAATCAAACATTCCTGTCATTGCAGACACCTTCTTAGTAGTCTCCCCATCGCTTGAGGAGTCATCCTCAGACCATGATGTAGATAGACCCTTATTATCCTTCTTGTGGTAAGTGGGACACTCACCTCTTGTATGTCCAAAACCTCCACATTCAAAGCACTGAATTCCTTTACCTCGGTTAGGTCGTTTATCATATCTAGGTCTTCTCCCAAAATTCCTTGATCTGTGGATGTCAGAAGTCTGAGCCTTAACATTATCATTCGACTTCTCATCCAATTGCTTTGCCAGTTGATGAAATTGTTTTTCCAGAACTCCCACAGTTTTGTTCAGGTCCTTTTTAGTGTCATCGTCTTCTTTGTTGGTCACAAAAGCAAGACTTTTCTTCTTTTCATCCTTTTGACTAATAGCCATCTCAATGGTTTGAAGTGATCCCATAAGCTCATCTACCTTCATGGTGTTTATGTCATGAGCTTCTTCAATAGCCGTCACTTTCATGTCAAACCTATTGGGAAGAGACCTTAGAATTTTCCGAACCAACTTGGCTTCTGGAATTTTCTCACCAAGATCACTATATGTGTTGGCCATATCAACAATATTCATATGAAAGTCATGTATACTTTCATCTTCTCTCATTCTCAGGTTCTCAAAATTAGTAGTGAGAAGCTGAAGTCTTGAGGATTTAACACGAGAGGTCCCTTCATGCACAGTCTTCAGGATTTCCCACGCATCCTTTGCAGCAGTACAATTTTTGATGAGTCTGAAGATGTTCTTGTCCACCCCATTGAACAAAGCATTCAAGGCTTTAGAATTCCCTTGAGCAAGCTTATCATCTTCATTATCCCAGTCTTCTTCAGGTTTCAGCTCCTTAGTGAGCTCCCCATCTTTGTCCTTGATCTTTGATGGATCCCACCCCTTGATCACAGACTTCCAAGCCTTTCCATCCATAGACTTAATAAACGCTACCATGTGAACTTTCCAATAATCATAATTGGAACCATCAAGTATTGGTGGTCTATTTAGAATTCCTCCTTCTTTATCCATCGTACCAGAAAGTATCGTCCCCGAATCTCACCCAGATACAGAGCAGGATGCCTGCTCTGATACCAATTGAAATTCTAGTTAAGCAGATCACGAAGATGTCAGACAGGATGTCGTGACACTTCATCTTTGCTTCTTACACGAATCTGAGGAATAACAAAAGTAAACAGCAGAAAGTAAACAACACCAGAATTGTTAAGCCAGTTCCGTGAACAATAACACCTACGTCTGGGGGCTACCAAGCCAAGAATGAAATCATTATGTAGAGATCAAGTGTCACGACATCCTGTCTGACATCTTCGTGATCTGCTTAATCAGAATTTCAATTGGTATCACAGTCAGGAATGAAATCACTATGTAGAATTGGTTCTAATCTAAACTCCAACGTTTACAGCTTATCACCTAGAAACTACCCTTCCTAGATTTCTACCTAAGACTCTCCTAAGTATGAGACCCTTCTCAATTCCCTTCTAATCACAGCAGTGACTGAAAATATTACAACTCAATAAGAACGTCCTTCTCAAGTATTCACACAATACACGAGAGGCTCACAAGTACAAACCCTAGTACTTCTAAACAGCTGCAACAACCAACCCCAAATTAGGTTAATTCTAACCTATTTATATTGCAAACCACAGCTGGACTTGGGCTTCTAAAACGCAGCAGAAGTCTTCCTCAGAATTAGCGACCTAATTCTTTCTTTAATCCCAAGTTACCAAAAATGTCTCCTTCACAAGGAAACCTCAAATCCAATTAGAATCATAATCTCTGATTCCACAATCTTAGATGCCACCTTGAATCCTAGTCATATTCCAATCACACCTGTTACCAAAAACTGTTAGTTCAAAACTGTAACAGATAAAGATGTCGAATCCTCCTGATAGGACATCTTGTCAAACATCTCAACCTGTAGTTAGTCTAACATGTTAGGACATCTTGCCCAACATCTTTCTGCTAAGTTAGTTTTACCAAAATTAATGCCAACCTCAAAAACAGGGACTCAACAGAAGCAGTGTCATACACCAATATAACCTGACAAGTGGTGGTCAGATTTATCAAAAACAATCTCATCTGCCGTTATGGTGTTCCAAGCCAGATCATTACTGATAATGGATCTAACTTGAACAACAAGATGATGAAGGAGTTGTGTGCTGAATTCAAAATTGAACACCATAACTCATCTCCTTACCGGCTTAAGTTGAACGGCGCAGTAGAAGCAGCTAACAAGAACATCAAGAAGATTGTTCAAAATATGGTTGTAACCTACAAAGACTGGCACGAAATGCTACCCTTTGCTCTTCACAGTTATCGCACATCTGTCCGCACTTCAACAAGGGCAACCCCTTTCTCTCTAGTATATGGCATAGAAGCAGTGCTCCCCATAGAAGTAGAGATCCCATCAATTTGGGTATTGATGGAGGCTAAGCTAACAGAAGCTGAATGGTGTCAAAGTCGACAAGATGAACTAAATCTGATCGAAGAAAAGCGAATAACAGCTTTGTGCCACGGTCAGCTATATCATCAAAGAATGAAGAAAGCGTTTGACAAAAAGGTCCGACCACGTGTTTTCAAAAAAGGAGACCTTGTGCTCAAAAAGATACAATCATTCTTCACTGATTCCCGGGGCAAATGGAGTCCGAATTATGACGGTCCCTATATGGTCAAGAAAGCCTTCTCAGGCAGCATCTTGACACTCGCAACCATGGATGGAGAAGAATTTTCCTACCCCACGAATGTTGAAGTAGTCAAGAAATACTTCGCCTAAGTAAAAAAAACAACAACGTCTCGGTGGATTGAAAACCCAAAAGGGCGGTCCAGGCAAAAATTAGAGACATAAGCAAAAAAAAATCATCCCGATGGATTGGAAATCTCAAAGTACAATCCAGGCAAAAGTTAGGGATTAATGGCTAGTAACTACGTCTGGTCAGTTCAACTCCTCAGCAGTAATGCCATGCATCAGAAAACCCCAGTCAAGGTCATCTTCGACAGAAGCTCAGGATGTCCAGAATTCAAAGTTGGTAGAAGGATAATGGTCGTTATGTTTCAATGTAGCCCCTTTTCCCTTAAATTACCATTTTCTAAACTTTGTAAATACTCTATGGAATCACGCGCTTGGCTGATTTCCATCTTATCAATAAAATTTGAGCCCTAGTGATTTTGTTTGTAATTCTTATTTGTTTTAGATTTACAGAATGACATTTTTAACATGATCAACGATTCTTGAAATAAAATAAAAATGAATTTACTGGTCAAAACTTTTCTGCTTTTAAAATAAAGGTGGAAATTATTTTGACTGTTGAATATCAAAAAGAACATCGACCGCTTCTCCGAAGGTGGTTGAACCTCAAAGTGCAGAATCAAAGTACTCCTAAAACAGTACGCCTGAATGAAGAAACAGTTGTGTCAGAGACCATGTTTCATCTGACATTCCCGGCAGAGTTCGTACCTCTTAAAATTGATTGAACAATTCTTTCTCCCTACAGGGACCGTCTTTCCTAAGCAGGGCAGGATTGCTATTTTGAACCAGTGATATTTTTCATCCCCCACCGTGGCCGAGTATCCAATCGTGTTCATCCATTAGTCTGTATGTCACGTCAGTTTTATCACCATAAACATACATATATCATGCATTATTGAATCACATTCATATTCATATTGCATCACTATCACTCTGGTCTGTTTTATCCCCAAGTGATAAAGTCCTCTCAATCGAGTTGTCAGTTCTTTCCTCGTAGGAAATGTTGTATCTGAAGAATCTCTCTCCCCAGTTTATTTTTGGATTGGAGACGAACCTCGACCACTTTGATAACTTGAACCTCTAAAAGGCAAGAAGACATTCGACAAACATCACTCTTCACCATTGAAGATGGTATCTTCGCTTTCCCGAATTAAGGAAAATCCCTAGAGAAAGCCTCGCAATTAAAGACTCTCAGCAGCACATTGATTTTTTCCCTTCAGAAAGTCAACGCTAATGAAGTCATCAGCACCTTGAAATTGGATTACATCACATGGCATTTCTATGAGAATATCTCGAAGAAAAGTATGATGTAATATCCCCAAGCAGGAAACAGCCTCTCAAGAGACTCGTTTTCCCCAGTAGAGTCGACAAATGGCATCTCCAACAGATAAGTTTGAGCACCTCTACAACTCAGACGAATGGGTACCCCCAGCAAGTCTGACATCAAAACTTTTCCCATAAAATGGCATCTCCCCAGGAAAATTCGGCGAGAAGTTTGAGGAAAACCGCTACACATAGCATCCCTTGTCAAGAAAGGAACTTTACGGAAAAAAACTGAGACCAGTTCCTTGGCTTAAGACCAGGATCGAGGGGAAGTTTATTGACAAAAGAAGCTGAGACCAGTTCCTTGGTTGAAGACCAGGATCTAGGGGAAGTTTATTGACAAAAGAAACTAAGACCAGTTCCTTGACCGAAGACCAGGATCGAGGGGAAGTTTATTGATAAAAGAAACTAAGACTAATTCCTTGGTTGAAGACCAGGATCGAGGGGAAGTTTATTTAAGAAACTTAGACTAATTCCTTGACTAAACACCAGGATCGAGGGGAAGTTTCACACTTTTCTAAGTATCATTGCTTAGCAAAAGAAGATGGACAGGCAAACTGCCATTCATAATCACCATCAAAATTTCGGGTATTCCGATATTTAATCCTCTTGCACCCCGAATGCCCGAACACCTTCGCCATTCACACTTTCGAGTCCAAGAAGATTAAATAGGGGCATCTGTCATACCCCAAATTTTGACCACCAAGATTTCCCATTATTGTGTAAATCATCCTCACAATATGGATGTACTTTCATGCCTCATCAATCTCCTCAAAGATGGTTGAGCATTCACCATAATCAAGAAATAGGGATTTTGAGCCCTCTCAGAGCACTTTGACAAAGGATCAATCAAGGAATGACATGATCTTTAACTTGTCTAACCTCTCAAACACTTATAAAGGATCAAGAAGACTCCCACATCAAGAATCAGGCACAAGGTTGCAACATTCCAAGTGGATCAAGCATCAAGATCGCTAGTGTCACCAAATTAGGGTTTTGGTCGACTGAGGCCTCCAGGTGGAAATTTTCATCTGGGCATGAGCCAATGCTCCAAAGCACAACCCAAGATACTCCAAGGGACCTCATGGACCAAATCATCAAGTCAATTTCACCTCAAGGGATGCATTTACCAAAAACCAGGAATTAGGGTTTCTTGACCTAATTCACCCTTAAGTTGACTTTTGAGACAAAGCATGAGCCAAGATCTCAATACATGATTGGAGGGCCTCTAATATACTACGCTTATCCGTTTGCAACAATGGATTGATCAAAGAAGCTTGGTTCACAGGTTTCAATTTCATCTGGACCACGATCAGGGTTTCGAGGAAAAAGTCAACTATACCTTTGACTTTTGACCAAGACATGCTCCCAAACCTTCGGACATGATTCAATATACCCTATAACACCTATGGAATCCATCCATTAGTTTTGATTTAGGTCATGGACTTGATTTCACAAAGGATCGCACAGTTTGGATTTCACCTGATAAAAAGTCAACTGTGCATAAAATCAAGTTTGACTTTTTGGAATTTTTCACAAAAATGGTTCCCCTAAGTCAAAAATAATGTTAATGTATGATATTGATCATCATACATCAATAAAAAACAATAAAAGTGAGGTTTCTTGCAAAAGGGGCAACCTTGAGAAACCAACATTTTTCTAAGTTATGGAACAAAAGTGATTTTGGTACCAACTTCCAAGGACCATAACTTGAGATCCAAGCAACCATTTTGGGTGATCCAAAGCTGGATTTGCAGGTCTTGCTACACTCTACAAAAGCTTCAATTACCTCAGACTCCAATTCTTCATGGATTTTGAGTTATGGATTGATCAAAATCACAAAAACATGAAAATAACACTTTTTCCAACACTTAGTGAAAATCTGCCTAAGTTACCAGCCTTGAACATCAATGTTCATGAGGATTTTTCAATGGGATCCAAATAGTTTCAAAATAAACTATGATCACACATGTTTTGTATCATATGAGGGTTTTCTAAAAAGCACAAGAGCCTCCCATAACTCAACCTGAGCAGGGAGATATGAATCCCTCAAAATCACCATTTCCAACTGTCTTGGACAAGGCATGTTTTGGCAGATTTTGGCATTTTGCTCGATTTGGCCAAATTGAGCAACTCCAAGCCTTGTCATCCATTTGGACACATCTGAGGATAAAACAAAAGGAGAATAATCTGATCCCCAAGCCTCCAAAGTCCAAGAATCTACACTTAGCCATAACAAACCTAAAAAGGCTAAAAAGGTTCCAAGACTCCAATTTTGTTGCAATGCATTTAATGGATACACCAAGGTGGCATGGACTGACACATTCCTAACTGAATGAGTCAAGAATAAGCTCTGAATCAAAGGACCATAGGCCTGTGCCCTAACCTCAAGTCAATGGCTAGAGGAGCCTTGAGATTCCTTTTGCTTAACATTGGCCAAAGGCCTGCTGCAGCTGCCATTCACTATTGATGCCAAAACAAACTTGACACACTATAAATAGAGCTCAATTGTGACCAGTTTGAGTACACCAAAGCACTACAACACTTGCTTTCCTCAAAATCTCTCTCTTTAGGCCAAAATGCCTTCTTTTGCAAGGTATCTATGAGTTTTTGAGTTAGAGAGCAATTCCACCATAGCTCATGATCCAAACACCTCTAATATGTTGTATCTAAGCTGTTCAAACATTCACTTGTGACCTGAAACACCAAAATCACAAAGTCCACTTCCAAAACATCAAAATTGGACTTTTATGCATTTTCCAAGCCATGCCTTGATTCAGTCACTTCCAAAACCAAATAAAGCCTCAAACACACTCCAAATATCATCCTCAAACTGTCCCAAATGGTTCCCCTCATCTGAAACACCATTTGAGAGAGTTACCATATTGGTCACTTTTGCCCCTTTTGCAAGAAAGTACCACAACTTGTTCCTGAGGATTCCAGCTGGTTCCCGTCATCCTAAAAGCTTCTAAGGGATCAATTGAGAGTGTCCAAAGCATCAAATTACTTCTGGCACAAGGGACTTGGCAGATAGCACAAAAAGCTCCAAGAGGTAAGTGCATGACAACTTGAACTCTTTGAATTATGCATTCCTTTGATGTCCACTAATCATAAACATCTCATACATGTTGTATATGTTGTGTTTGAACCAATTTGCCATGTAATTCTTGCCTGTACCATGAGATATAGGGGTGTTCGCGGGCCGGTTTGGTTCGGTTTTGAGAGAATCCGATACCCGAACCCATGAAAAATAAATGGATTGGTTTGGATTGGATTTCTATATTTTTTCAATAAAATCCAAACCAAACCGATCCGAAAAATAATGGATTGGTTTGGATTGGATTGATCGGATAAATTAAATATAAATATACAAAAATATTTTTTAAAAATTATTTGTTTACACAATATGAAAAATAAATATTAAACACATGACACATATATTTTTAAACAAGTTATGACCACCTTAGTCATACAGTTGTTGTATTTCACTTAAATATTCAATAACTTAAAACAATTTTAATGCATACTCATACTCCATTCCATAGTATAAAATTAAAGGTTTGCAGTTTGCAGATACTTGTGATTTGAGATTTTGTGATTTGGAAATAAGGTTGTGGTTTGCGGATACTTATAGTTTGCAATTTGTGAGTTTGATTTATAATGGTTGTAATTTTTAGTTTCTCTATATTTCATCATTGATTGATATGTTTGTGATCATTTAAAAAATTTAGTTCCGTTTTTCATTGGAAATGTCCAGAGACTATATCTTTTTTTTTCTTTCATTATGGTTTGTACTTGGTAACTGTTATAACAATTTTTCTTTTCATTCAATAAATAAGTAATAACTTAATTAAAATTAATCATTTATTATATAAATTAATTATGTTGATTGTTATTAGTTTGGTTCGAGTTTACGGGTAGCAAATTAGAAATCCGATGTCCGAACCAATTAACATTGGTTTTAATTGGTTTGGTTCGGTTTTTAACCGAACTGAAAAAATACCCAACCCAAACACATTGGTTTGGTTTGGATTCCGATTTGGTTTGGATTTTCCCGAACCAATGAACACCCCTAATGAGATATCATAGAACATACAAAAATAGGCCTATTTTGAAATCACTATCGGATTTTGAGGAGGAAACATTTTCTGAAATTTCCAAGGGCACCATTGGATTCCTCATGAAATTCTAGGTCAGATGCACCTAAATTTTGTCCCAATCCATGGAGAAATGAGATAGTTAGAGGCTTCACGTAAATTGTCCAAAAGCTTGTCTTGCCTTGCCTTGCCCAGGCCTAGAAACAAGGCATGCCTTATGAATTAATGGGGTGGTTTTGATACACGGATGTATCACCACCCCAGTGGTAGTGCGCATGTGTGTTTGTTGCCAAGGTCGTGGGTTCAAACCCCACCCAGACCTTTTTTGCCATTTTTCACTTTTGTGCTATTTTTCATTATTTTCATGTTTTGTTAATTAATTGAAAAATTAATTTCTCTCTCAATTTTAGTTGTTTTTTATTGGTTCTTTTTCTAAAAATTCCCAAAAATATTAAAGTATTTTATTCCATGAAAATTTCACAAAAATATTATTTATTTCACATATTTGGTATTTTTGTAAAGAATTATATTTCATTTGTTTTTAAACATTAAAAATATTTCTTTCTCTTGGTTTTTGCAAAATTCAAATGATTTTTAAATCATCCCATGAATGAAACATGATTTTCCAAATATAAATCCAAGATCACAACCTTTTTCACATGTTTAATTATTTTAATTGAATTTTTATTCAATTAATATACATTTAAAAACCAAAAATTAGGGTTTTGATCACTATCACCCTAACAAATCTTTTCAAACATCTTTGGACCTCTAATAGAGTGTAAGACCCAACCCTTTTTTAACCAAAACCTTTTTGGGCATCAGTCATTGTATAAGACCCACTGTGTTTTCAAAATCTCGGCGCGATCGTCGCTTTTTCAAAACATTTTCATCTGGTCCTACCCTTGTGTTGTAAGTCTCATTTCTTTTCTTTTTCAAACCTTTGGGCATCTCCTTGAGTTGTAAGACCCATCCCTTTGTACAGAAAACCTCTTTGGGCCTCAGTCGTTGTATAAGTCCTAGTACTGTTTATAAAACAATGGTACGATTACTGTTTTTCATCTGGGCCTCTCCTTTAGTATAAGCCCCAACAACCTTTTCAAAAACAACTTCCCTTTTGATTTAGGCTCAAATCCATAATTGTTATCAAAACATTCTTTAATTTCTTGAACAACTAACCATACAGCTGTTACAATGGAAGCTTGCTCGCCTGTAAGTTTTTATCAGCTTTCATTTACATGCTTTCATATATATATATATATATATATATATATATATATATATATATATATATATATATATATATATATATATATATATATATATATATATATATAACTGTATTGCTGGAAGATTGCTCACCTGTAGGTCCTTCTTTCATATCCTTTTAAATACTTGTCATATATCAACTGTATATATACTTGTATACCTGCTTAGAGTTTTCCCTGGTAACTAGGTCTAGAACTAGGTAAAGGCAGTTGGTCACTCTTTTAATACAGTTAAAACTAGATCCCTATAGGATTTCTAGATACAGTCTTGCCTTCACTTGAGCTTAAACAATATGGAACAAAGAGAAAGGCATTATTCCCGGTGAAACTTTTCTCAGACTGTCACTATTAGAAATTGTCAAAGAAGTTCATTTCCCCATAGAGGATTAATTCGCAGTGAAACCTCTCTTGAATTTCTTCAAACCCTAGAACTGTTCATTAAAGAAAAGATTATTCTCGGTGAAACTTTTCTTGAACTCTTCTTAAGTTTAGACCCACAGGCTTCCTAAAAGCATCCCCGCCTCCTCTTAGGCTTTGTACAAGGACCCTACGGCTTTTTAGAAGTTCTCATGCCTTCTCTTGGGCTTAATACAAAGGCCCTGAAGACCTCTTAAAGGTATAAGACAGAACTTAGTCATCCTTTATTAGAGCAGTCTTTCTAAAGAGTTAAAACCTCAGACCAATTTAGGGTTGATTCTCATCCCTTAAAACACCAACCTCCTCTTGGGCATCATACAAAGATAAACTCTTCCATACCAGTAGACTTGGACAGTCTAATCTCCTCTTGGATCTCAAAGACATTCTCAAGTTCCCTACAAACATAGGAGAAACCCTGGTCATTTTAATTAATCTCCAGTAGAGTTAAAACCCATGGGTTCAAAAACCCAGTCTTTCTCCTAAAATTCCTTATCCAGGATCAGCTTACCATCAGTATAACACTATCCCAAATCAGAACCTCAAGGCATCTGATATTTCAACCCTTCTGTAAACCTTCAGCAAGAGTTGATTCCCCATTTGGACCTACCTCTGGATCTCAATAATCCTCAGCAGAAGACAACCTCCTCTTAGACTTTGTATAAAGATTTCTTTCTTTTTTCTTCCCCAACAAAGATAGCCTCCTCTAAGGCTTTGTATAATGATCCTTCCTTTCCTCAGCATAGCTAGCCTCCTCTTGGGCTTTGTACAAATGATTTTCCCTAGCTGAGCTAACCTTTTTAGACTCTCTTGTTGAGTCAATCACCTTTCAGACTCTCTTGTTGAGTCAATCACCTTTCTGACTCTCTTGTTGAGTTAATCCCCTTTCAATACTTTCTTGTTGAGTCAACCCTTTTAGCCTCAATTTTGGGCCTTGTACAAGATAGATAAAAACACTCCCTTGTTGAGTCGATCTTTTTCAGCCTCCTCTTAGGCTTGGTATAATGATTTCCCCTAGCAGAAGTTAGCCTCCTCTTAGGCTATGTATAATGATTTCTCTAGCTTGGTCAGCCTCAATCTTGGGCTTTGTACAAGATAGATAATACTCTCTAGCAGAGTCAAACTCATTTCAGCCTCAATCTTGGGCTTTGTACAAGACACGTGTAAATCCTCAGCTGAGTCAGTCTCATTTTAGCCTCAATCTTGGGCTTTGTACAAGACAAATAAAGATTTCTTTCCCACAGAGTCAGTCTTCTTTTCTGCCTCAATCTTGGGCTTTGTACAAGACACATACAAACCCTCCCCAACAGAGTCAAAATCTCTTTTAGCCTCAATCTTGGGCTTTGTACAAGACAGAAAAAACATTTCCCCGGAAAAGTCAAACTATTAGCCTCCTCTTAGGCTTTGTATAATGATATCCCCAAAGAGCCAACTATTTTAGCCTCAATCTTGGGCGTTGTACAAGACAGATAAACACTCTCTTGTTGAGTCAGTCTTTTTCCAGCCTCCTCTTAGGCTTTGTATAAGGACTTCCCTAGTAGATTCAATCAATCTCTTAGCTTCAACCTTGGGCTTTGATCAAAGCATACAAAAATCAACATCCCCTCAGAGGAAATCAAAATCTCTGTAGGAAAACATTTCTCTGTGTTATCACATATCAAAACAGATAACTCAAAACAAACCCTAATCCCCGATAACTGCTGTAAGTGGCACACTTGTTGATTCAAATATCCAAGTTGTAGTCCATCTCTTATCCTGGTAAATCCCTTCTTTCATCTAATTGTTGTAAGCGGCAAGCCTCTGGATTATTTACATCCACGCCATTGTCCCTCTCTTAGCATGAAAGACTCCTAAGGAAAAATGGCATTGCTCAACCACTGAGTTAAAGTTTTCTCCTTCAGGATAACATCCCTCATAAAGGAAATTATGGCATTGCTGGATTCTCATATCCCAGTTAAAGTAATCCTCCTTTATAAACAGTCACCCAACAGTTGTGATAAACAAACGAGATGTCTCCCTTTAGAGATGACAAATTCTCTCTCATTCAAACCTTTTAGCTTCAATCTTGGGCTTTGAACAAAACACAAATAAACCTTTTAGCTTCAGTCTTGGGTTTTGAACAAGACACCAAAACATCTTTTCCCCCCATAGAATAGGAGGAACTACGATTGTTCTGATTTCCCTGTTTCTTTAAACGGGAATACATAGGCATAAGATTGTGAAATCTTAGCGAGCATACCAATAAAAAACTCTAGGTCCATTACCTTCATACCAATCAAATACTTTAGGTCCAGTACCTTTACACCGATCAAAACTGAGGTCCAGTACCTCACCAAAATCATCAAAAACTCACTCTCTCTCAAACATCTCCCAAAGTAGAAACTTCCCCATTTACAGATAAACACCATCAAGTACAAAGCAGAACCTAATGCTAACAACCTATGGATAACCACATATAGGATGGGCAATTGACAACTCCCCATTGTATAACCTGACCCCGGACCCCCCAATCTCTTTAAGCGTTTGTTCAGTTAAACATTTGCGTGCAAGGTTAGTTTTAGATAGCTTCCCTTTCCCTTCCAGCTTCACGGGATAAATAAGAAATCAGAAAGTAGCACCCCTTTCCTTCCCTACCGTTGCGATGAGGGGGAACAAATTCTGCGATAAAATGGTCGCGTCACTGACAAAAATCGCACGCTACAATATGCAAAATTGTCGAAGTGTGAGTTTTGGTTGAAAGAGGTGAGTTTTCTTGGAAATGTGATTTCAAGTGGTGGGATTGTTGTTGATCCTTCTAAGATCGATGATGTGTTACAGTGGGAGACTCCAAAGTCTCCTACCGAGATACGAAGTTTTCTTGGGTTGGCAGGTTACTATCGCAAGTTCATAGAAGGTTTTTCTAGATTGGCGTTACCGTTGACGCAGTTGACTCGTAAGGGCCGTGCTTATGTGTGGGATGTTGCATGTGAAGAGAGTTTTGTGGAATTGAAGAAGAAATTGACGACCGCTCTAGTTTTGGTTTTGCCTAATCTGAATGAATCTTTTGTGGTGTATTGTGATGCTTCGAAGATGGGTCTTGGTGGAGCATTGATCCAGAATGGACAGGTTGTTGCTTATGCTTCGAGACAATTGAGAGTTCATGAAAGGAATTATCCTACGCATGACTTAGAATTGGCAGTTGTGGTGTTCATGTTGAAAATTTGGAGACATTACCTTTTTGGCTCTAAATTTTAAGTGTTCAGCGATCATAAAAGTTTGAAGTACTTATTCGATCAAAAAGAATTGAACATGAGACAGAGAAGGTGGTTGGAATTGTTGAAAAACTATGATTTCGATTTGAATTGCCATCCTGGTAAGGAAAGTGTGGTGGCAGATGCATTGAGCAGAAAGTCATTGCATATGTCCATGCTTATGGTGAGAGAGTTGAAATTAATTGAGCAATTCTGATATTTGAGTTTGGTATGTGAAGAGACTCCTAACAGTGTGAAGTTCGGTATGTTGAAGTTGACTAGTGGTATTCTGGAAGAGATCAGAGTAGGACAGCAATCTGATTTGAAGTTGGTTGATCAGTCGGTTTTAATTAACCAGGGTAACAGAGGTGAATTCCAGATTAATGAGAATGGTGTGATAAGGTTCAGAGACAGAGTGTGTGTCCCAGACGTTCCCGAAATTAAGAAGAGTATTCTTGAAGAAGGACATCGAAGTAGATTCACTATTAATCCCGGTGCTACGAAGATGTACCAGGATTTGCAGAAACTGTTTTGGTGGCAAGGTATGAAGAAGGATATTGCTGAATTTGTTTATGCCTGTTTGATTTGTCAGAAGTCCAAGATTGAACATCAGAAGCCTTTGGGTATGATGCAGCCATTGAATATTCCAGAATGGAAATGGGACAGTATTTCCATGGATTTTGTGTCGGGTTTGCCGAAGACTGTAAAAGGGAATGATTCTATCTGGGTGATTGTAGATAGGTTGACTAAATCGGCTCATTTTTTGCCGATGAAGATTAACCATTCTATGCAGAAGTTAGCTGAGATGTACATTAAGGAGATTATGAAGTTGCATGGGATTCCTTCGAGTATTGTGTCGGACAGAGACCCGAGATTTACATCGAGATTCTGGAAAAGTTTACAAGAGACTTTGGGTACTAAGTTGAGGATGAGTTATGCATATCATCCGCAGATGGATGGCCAGACAGAGAGGACTATCCAGTCTTTGGAGGATTTACTGAGGGCTTGTGTGTTGGATCAAGGAGGAACTTGGGATAGCCATTTGACGTTGATCGAGTTCACGTACAACAACAACTTTCATGCTAGTATTGGGATGGCTCCGTATGAAGCTTTGTATGGAAGGAGGTGTAGAACTCCATTGTGTTGGTATGAAACGGGCGAGAGTGTTGTACTTAGACCTGAAATTGTGCAGGAGACAACTGAAAAGATTAAGATGATACAAGAAAGGATGAAAGCTTCACAGAGTCATCAGAAGAGCTACCATGATAAGAGGAGGAAGGAAATCGAATTCCAAGAGGGAGATCACATGTTTTTAAGAGTTACGCCGGTGACTGGTGTGGGTCGAGCTTTGAAGTCTAGGAAGCTCACTCCACGTTTTGTTGGGCCGTATCAGATTTTACAGAGGATAAAGGAGGTAGCCTATCGGATTGCTTTACCGCCATCGGTTGCGAATTTACATGATGTGTTCCATGTGTCTCAGTTGAGGAAGTACATTCCGGATCCATCGCATGTGATTCAGATGGATGACGTACAGGTGAGAGATAATCTGACCGTTGAAGCGTTATTTGTGCGGATTGATGGATGAGAAATGAAGCAACTGCGGGGTAAATATATATCTGTGGTGAAGGTACTATGGGGTGGACCGGCTGGTGAGAGTTGGACTTGGGAGCGCGAGGATCAGATGAAGGAGTCGTATCCGACTCTGTTTCCTTCAGGTAATTTTCGAGGACGAAAATTCTTTAAGTGGGGGAGAGTTGTAACACCCCGAAATCAGTAGAATATTTATTTAATTGGTTTATTTTAAATATTCTTACTTTGGTGAATTTTTGGTGAATTATTGTGATGTATGATGATTGAGGTTGTGGGGTATTGACGATGTTAAGGGTGTGTTGATGATGTTAGGAGTATTTGATTTATTAGGGATTATTTCGATAACAATAATAATAGAATAATGTGACAATGTTATTTAAATTATTATTATTATTATTTTAAAATAAAAGGAAGGGCTAAGTGATAATTGTGCGAGAATAAGTGAGGACAATGTTAGAAGAGTCAATTAGGGGTCCTAGGGGTATATTGGACAAAAGGGAAAAGAGAGAGCGAGAAGTCATTTGTGATACGATCAAAATTTGGGAAAAACTCTGAAGAAAAGGAGAAGAAGGCTAGGGATCAAAGAGGCTTCAGAAGAACTTAGAGAGGAGGAATCAGAAGCGATTTTCTAAGGTATGGGGAGAAATCGTTTATCATTATATTTGAGATAGGTGTAGAAACATGTAGGTAGTAAGTTCCGGGTAAAATTGATGAGTTTTTGACGGAATTGGGGTTTTGGGAGGTGTTAGATGTTAGGGATAGAAACCTATTATGATGAATTGTTGTTGTTGTGTTGTATATGTGATGAATTGTGAGGATTTTGGACTGTGAAGTGTTGGAATCGCAGACCTTTAGGGTCTGATGCAGGTGTTGAATCTGCAACTGCGAAGTTGCAGAATCGCGAGTTTCGCCGGGCAAAGTGAATTCGCCCCAACCTCGTCGGGCGAAAGTGGGAGCGAAGGAAAGGTGAAAAATGTGAGCTGCTGGATTTTGTATGGGAGTATGGGATTCGCCCCAGCTTCGCCAGGCGAGCCAGCTGCTCGCCGGGCGAGAGTAAAAGCGAGGGAAGAGTATGAATTGTTAGCTAATGGATTTTATATGGGGGAAGGCATTCGCCCCTACTTCGTCGGGCGAAACCCAAGCGAGAGCGCTGCTTCTCCGGGCGAGCTCCAGGCGAGCAGGAGCAGTAATTTTATTTTCTTTTCTTTTCTTTTCTACCTCGTGATGCTTTGTGTCTTGATGATTTATGATTAATTTTGATGCATGATGATGATGTGATAACATGACGATTTATATCGATTTTTGATGTATGATAATGAGGTGTTACCATGATGCTTAATGAGATTTTTATGAATGATGATGCAATATGAAGATTTTGTGACGATGATGATTTATGATGTTTGCATCATGCATTCATAGCATTTTAGGACTTCGGTCCAGTGACGGTTTAAGGACTTCGTTCCAGTGGTGGCTTCAATCCCATTGTGTGGATTGGAGTGTATGACGTTGCTCTGGTTCTTGTGTAGAATTGATCCTATTGGCGGGGATCTTTAGAGGGTGATGGCCCAGTGTCTATCAATTATGACGAACTGGTACCACATGCATGAGTCTGTGTATGCATTTCATATTTATGTGGCATTGTGTGTGTTGTGAATGATGATGTGATTGATGACATGACTGCAAATGATGTACGATGATGATGATGTGTTAATGATGATGTTGGTTATTTTGATGAATGCTATAGTACTGTTTCTTATCTTATATCTTGTATAATGGTTTATGATTACTCACCTTGCATGTTTGAATGTTGCCTCCACGTGGGTAACGTGCAAGTGATCAGGATTAGCTTTTGGTGCGTGAAAAGCTTACTTGAAGTACTTTTGGTTATTTTTGGTCGATGTAGAGGGTCTTGCTCTGATATGTAACATTGGGTCGGGACGTTTTAGTCGAACCATAGTGTTATTTTGATCGATGATATTTATGATGTTTTGAAGTCGTTTTAAAACCTTTTGATGTTATGACTTATGATGTTTTTGAAGTTTTCCACTGCGTAGTATTCCAGTTAATTTTGATGTTTTAACCCGTGTTACGGGACATGATGTTATTATTTGATTTTATGACGAAATGTGACGCCGTTATGGGATTTTACTCTGATAATTGCTGTTATATTATTCGTGAATGTTTGTTGGGTAGAAGGGTGTTACATATGTGATGGAACCCATCCAATCAGTTTGCTGCCATATGCAGCAACCTTCAGCTCCTTCTTGGGAACTCTCTCCTGGAAAAATAATTCATAGAATATGTCATAATACATAAACAATTAAAATTACATTTTATTCACCATAGAAAGGTCATAGATTTACTTATTTGGCCATCCCACAGATGACGAGTGACATGGTTCTGATACCTCACCAAAAGTGACGTATCAGAAGGTCCTTCAGGAAATGGTGGATGCGGTGGAATGTGAGTCGTTGCTGGTACAGGTGCAAGATCAGCAATCCGATCTTCATCTTGAGTATATTGTGCTCGAACTACCGATCCAGCAGCCTATCATCGATAAATAAATCAGTTGCGTCCTCTAAAGCTAGCCACTAAAAAAATTAAATAACGAAACAAAACCGAAAAACCCAACATGATGTTCTCCGGTGAAGAACATTTACGAACCAGATAACATGACATCAGGTTATCCGGTGTAGGAATTACACAAGCCGGATAACACGATGCCAAGTTATCCGGGGTGTACAAACAAAAAAAAAAAAACAAACCGGATGTAGCTTACTTGGGTTCTCCGGTTTGAAAAACTTGTGAACCGGATGTAGCCTTTGTGGGTTCTCCAGGAGTGAGTTTCGTCTGTGAGATTTTTATCGTTCGTACAAATACAAAAGGAGAAAAAATGTGAAATTTTTGAAATATAGACTATTTATATGGGGTATTTTCGTCTAAAAATTTAATAAGTAGGGGTATGTGGATAAATATAAGGGTATGGGGTAAAATTTTCTTGCCTCCACCATTTTTTCCACTAAGTGGTAAAATAGGCCAGTCTATTTCAAAATTTAAGATTCGAACCTTTTCTATGTTCGTCTCCTATGTTATTTTGACAATTTTTTTATAGGTGTCGGTATTAACGGATATATATATATATATATATATATATATATATATATATATATATATATATATATGAATTCTTGCAATTTTTAGCATTTAATAATGCAAATATTGCCGTACCACTCTTATTTTTTTATTTTTAAAGCACACTAAAATTTTAAGCTTGTATATTCTATTATATCTCTCTAATTTTTTCTCGAATTTTTATCGGAATGTCTAACTTAAATAGATGAATATAATTAAAAAGTTAAAAGTGGATCATACATTTCTTAGTTCAATATTATGATTTTCTATTTCTAAAAATATTAAATAGTATTGTTTAATTTAGAGAAAAATGATTTTTAGTTTTAATTTTTGTTGTTGGTATAATTAGTTTCCTTATTTATACTTAATTAATTAGTTCCTACATTCTAATGTTAAAAATATCACGTTTCATTTTTGTTTTAAAAAAAAATCACCTTTGGATTTATTTATATTAACGTTTTAGGTTGAGTAATAAGCTAGAAATTTATATAATGATCTAATAGTGCATTGTTACATAAAATTTTAGTATTTTAATTTTCATATCATAAGATATTGTTTAAAAAAACTTATAAAAAATGAAACTCTTAAAAAGATGTAATTTTAAAAATAAGCATTATTATATCATTCGAGGGCTGTTATTCAATATAATATAATATAATAGAAAAAAAACAATGATGATGAATTTTAAAATTTTAAAGTTTAAAAAATCTAATTTTTAAAATTTTAAATAAGAACATATTCGTAAAACAAAAAAGAAATTGAGTGTTCAAAACTACGTTAAAATAAAATTTAACTAAAAAAATACTACTTTTTAAGTTGAATTATATTTGACTAGTGTGTATTAAAATTGAGTTATTATATTTGTTATAATGTACTACTATTAAATAAATTCTTTGAAGGGAGTCATACCTTCTAATCAATATTACGAGAATAATTATTTTGGTCCATCATTATTTTGACCAAAAATTGATTATTGTAATTAAAATGGTATAAAATTTAAAATATCAGTATTAGTTACTATTAAATAAATTATCCTTAATTAAAAATAAAAAATCTCTATTTTTCCAATCAAACTAAATAGTTTTCTTTTAGTAGAATAATTAGGCTGCAGTTTCTTTGGGCCTTCGACCTTGTTATAAAAAAAAATTGTTCTTTTTCTTCAAATTAGATAAAGTACTTCTTTTATCTCTTATACTTTATTTTTATTTTATTTTTGTAAAAAAGTTTTAAAAAAATTATGTAAAAAAGTTAAAAAAATTTAAACTCAATTATGGAGTGAGTCTAAATATTGTATTTGCATTTAATTCAAATTCATTTCCTATGCACATTACTAATAAAAAAGGAGTTTTTAGAAAATTTTATAAAATAAATTATCTTTACTTATTTTTAAAATATACTAAACTTATATTCATTTTTAGATCTAATCACTAGCATTAGAAGTTTTAAACACATAGTTATATTTGTATTATACTCTCTCTCAATCAAAAAAATGAAAGTTATAGGTATATTCTTTTTCATTTTTTTTCTTTTATTATATTTATCTATTCAATTAATTATAACTACTAAATAATTTGGATCGTCTCGCCTAAGTGCCTCCACCTTTCTAAGATTTAAGATTTTTATGATTTTTTGACAAATTTTTTTTTAACAATTTTTTATAGGTATCAGTATTAACGGGCAAATATGAATTCTTGCAATTTTTAACTTTTTAATAATGTAAATATTGCCATGCCGCTCTTAATTTTTTTTTAAAGCAAACTAAAATTTTAAGCCGACATGACCTGTTCTATTATATCCATCTAATTTTTTTTTTGCGAGTTTTTGTCGGACAGACTAACATGAACATTTAAATATGATTAAAAAAATAAAAAATAAAAATACATTTCTTTGTTGAGTATCATGATTTTCTTTTTCTATAAATTTCAAAATAGTATAGTTTAATATAGAGAAAAAAACTTTTTTTTAGTTTAAATTTTTTTGATATAATTAGTTTCCTTATTTATACTAAATTAATTAGTTCCTACCTTTTGATATTTAAAATATTACTTTTTTAATTTTTTACACTCTAGTTTTAAGGGCAAAAGGTCATAATAATTCAGAATTCAGTCTGACTGAAAGATATGTGATCTGACTAAATATTATTTTTATCAAGTAGTTTTTTTAGCAGAAGTTCGTTTCTCTTCGTTTAGCACTTGAGGTCAACTACTATGTTAAAATATCAAATTTTCAAATAAGGTAACAATTACTGTTATGGGAAGCAAACAATACAGTATGATTTTTGTCTTCAAGAGATTCATGCTCTGTATTTATCTGATATTGTTGGTATGAGCACCTATAAAATAGTCATAGGGTAGTTTTCCTTGTTTTTTTTAAGCCATAGACCCTCTTGCATAAAACAATTACTGTTTCATTTTTAAAATTTTGGAAAATTTTGAATTTTGGATTTATTTATATTAGGTTTTAGGTTGAGTAATAAACTCGAAAGTTACATAATGATGTTATAGTGCATTGTTACATAAAATTTTACTAGTAGTTTAATTTTTATATCATAAAATATTGCTTAAAACAAACTTATACAAAATGAAACTCTTAAAAAGACCTAATTTTAAAAATAAGCATCATTATATCATTCAATGGCTGTTATTCAATATAATATAAAAAACAATAGCTAATTCGGTAATGATAAAATTTTAGAATAAAAAAAAAACCAAATTTTGAATTTTTAAATAAGAACATAGTTGCAAAAAAAAAAAAAAAAGAGTTTTCAAAACTACGTTAAAATAAAATTTAATTAAAAAATACTTTTTAAGTTGAATTATATTTGACTAGTGTGTATTAAAATTTTAAATATCATAAATTAATTATTATTAAATAAATTATTTTTAATTAAAAGTAAAAAAAAATTCTTTTTTCCAATTAAACTAAATAGTATTTTAGTGGAATAATTAGGGTGTAGTTTCTTTGGGCCATAGACCCTCTTGTAAAAAAAATATTTATTTTTGAAACAAGATAAAGTTCTTTTTTATATTAAGTAATAAGTATCTTTTATTTTTGTTCTTTATTCTTGTGGCTAGAAAAGTTTAAATTATGGAGTGGGTCTAAATATTGCATTTAATTCAGTTCCATTTCCTATACACATTAATAAATAAAAGAATTTTTAAAATTTTTTATAAAATAAATTAACTTTACTTATTTTTTAAATCTATTAAACTTACATTCATTTTTAGATCCAATCACTATTTATTATAGGAGGGTTAGAAGTTTTAAACACATACTTATATGTGTATTCTTTTTTAGTTCTTCTATTTTATTATTTTTAACTATTCCATTAATTATGATTAATAAATAATTTGGATTTTCATAGGATTAATAATTTTTATTTTCTCGCTTTTGAGTAGAATATTTTACTATGTTCCTCATGTTTGGTGTTTTGACAATTTTTTATAGGTACAGAAATTAACGGACAGATATGAATTCTTGCCACTTTTAATTGATGCAAATTTCATCCCGGGGCTCTTTTTTTTAAGACAAATTAAAAATAGGTGGATGTATCCTAGCAAAACATATATATATATATATATATATATATATATATTTGTAAGGATACATCCACCTATTTTTATGAAGGTGTATTTTAATAAGTTTTAATTAAAAAATGGTTAAATGCATCCTAAAGTACATGTTACTAAAACACACCTTCTAAAACGAAGTGGGTATAAGTTAGCATTTGCTTTAGGCATTTTCTATAATACACCTATTTATTTTTTTAGAAGGAGTGTGTTAGAAATTAATAACTAAAAATTCATTAAATACACCATAAGGTGCATGTTGCTGAAACAGACCTTCATAAAAATAGGTAGATGTATCCTAGCAAAACCTATATATATATATATAGGTTTTGCTAGGATACACCTATCTATTTTTCTGAAGGTGTGTTTTGGCAACATGTACCTTAGAGTGTATTTAATGAATTTTTAGTTATTAATTTCTAACACACTCCTTCTAAAAAATAAATAGGTGTATTATAGAAAATGCCTAAAGCAAATGTTAACTTATACCCACTTCGTTTTAGAAGGTGTGTTTTAGTAACATGTACTTTAGGATGCATTTAACCATTTTTTAATTAAAACTTATTAAAATACACCTTCATAAAAATAGGTGGATGTATCCTAGCAAATCCAATATATATATATATATATATATATATATATATATATATATATATATATATATATATATATATATATATATATATATATATATATATATATATATATATATATATATATATATCACATTCCTAGACACAAAAATACTTATTATCATATTTAAATATAATACAATATTTATATATTTTTTAAATTTATATATTTTTATTTATTGAGCTTCATGATTTTTTTAAAGGAGATCTTTTTTATATTAACTATTTTATAAATTACAATTAATAAATAATTTAGATTATCGCATATAATTTCATCTGTATTTCTTTCCACGAAAAATCAAATCCTCAAATATACTACACAGTATAGACAGTGTAGTTCTCCTTGTCCAGAAGAGGAAAACTAGCACTTTTGGTGTATCTAACCATTTTTTGCTAGAACATTTGGCGCCCACCGTGGGGCCTAGGTAAAACTCTCCCAGTCCACACCTTACACTAACAACATGTCCTCTGAAGGAGATCCTCTAGACATGGCTCAACTGCTAGCCATGATGGAGACCATGCGTCAGCAGAATGAGACGTTGCAAGACAGCATACAAGTTCTGCAACAACAAAGTCAGGCTGACGACGGCTGTGAGGAGGAGGCTCTCGAGCCACAACCTCTTTTTCAAGAGATATGGGACGACCACGTCCCAGAAAACTTCAAAGCACCATCACTAACCTCTTATGATGGGATGACGGATCCTCAGGAGCATGTTATTGCCATTAACAATCAGATGACCATAGTTGCCCCTTCGAATTCACTGAAGTGCAAGCTCATGGCCGATACCTTTAAAGATGTAGCTCTAAGATGCTACATGAGCCTTCCTCGGCTTTCCATCATAAGCTACCAAGACTTGACTAAGAAGTTAGTACAACACTTCTCGGCAAGTAAGCGCCAGAAGGTGTCCACGACCACACTATTTAGTGTTCGACAGAAATAGTCAGAATCACTACGTGAGTACCTGGCTCGATTCAATGAGGAAACCCTCAAAGTATCTAATCCAAACCAGGAACTATTTGTGGGAGCCTTTCAACATGGACTACGAGCCGGATAGTTCAATGAGTCGTTAGCTCAGAAGCCGACTATCAGCATGGACGAGATCACTACTCGGGCTGAGTGCTACATCAAATGAGAGGAAAGTAACCAAGAGAAAAGAGCCTGGGACAGTAGCGAAAAGGAAAAGAGCAAGGAAGAGGCTTCGAACAGGAGAAAGGAGCATCCTCGGGTAGCTATGTGCGAGCGACATGCTCCCAGACCATACAGACAGTCGTATGAGCCGGACAGAGACCTCACCCCAATGAATGCAAGCAGGGGAGATATCCTTAAAGAAGTCTTCCATATGAACCTCTTACTAGAGCCTCATCATCTCAAAAGAGACAACGTTATCATAGGAAGGCAACCTGAGGCTTGGTGTAATTACCACCGTATACGGGGACATCACACTGAGGATTGTCAACAGCTAAAAAAAGAAATTGAAGCTCTAATCCAGAGAGGTAATCTCTTGGCATATATGAAGGATTCTCGACCATAAAATAACAAGAGATGTCCCCGCCGAGATGACCCGGGACCAGAAAAGTTAGCCTGAAAGAAGAGTTCAGATGCCGAATAAGGTCACGAGACAAAGACAGCTTGGCACACACTAAACACCATCGCTGGAGGGCTCGTTGGTGGTGGAGAACAAGTTCGGCCAGAAAGAGATATGCTAGGGCAGTCATACATATCGACCAGAGATCTCCAGAGAAACCGGAAGGCAACTTAGATGCTGTAACATTCTCAAAGCAAGACCCCATAGGAGTCATAGCTCATGAAAATGATCCCATGGTTATTAAAGTACAAATAAGAGACTGTAGCGTGAAAAAGGTATTGATAGACCCCAGAAGCTCAGCCGACGTACTGTATTGGGATGCTTTCAGAGGAATGGGGCTCGATACGACCGAGTTATTACCATTCAAAGGCAGGCTAGTAGGATTCTCGGGAGAACAGGTGCAGGTGCTCGAGCACCTAGCGTTGCCGACCAACTTTGGTAACACAGCTAATGCGAAGACCGTCTGAGTGAGGTACCTGATAGTCAATGTTGCTTTACCCTATAACATCATTATAGACCGACCATCATTCAACACCCTGGAAGCTTCGCTTTCAACTCTGTATTTGACCATGAAATTCCCACTCGGAGATGGCCGGGTTGGTATTGTCAAAGGCGATCAGGGGCTGCCAAGAAATTGTTATAAGGATAACTTAAAGTTGAAAAGAAAGGAACCCGCAGGAGAAGCGGATCCCAAGAATACCCTCAAATTTCACTTGGTCGACATAGACCCACGTGATGATTCAGTTGAAGAAAACATAATGCCCAATGAAGAGACAAAGCAAGGCCAGATTGGGCACCTACCGTCCCATGTTACGTACATCGGAGTCAATCTATCCCCCGAATAGGAGAAAGAGATCGTTCAAACACTAAAAGACAACGTGGATCTTTTCACTTGGAAACCTTCAGACATGCCAGGGATATATCCTAATTTCATGTGCCATCACTTAGCAATCGATCCGGATATCAAGCCAGTTTCCCAAAGGAAAAGAAAGGGCGGTGATGAAAAGAGGAAATCAATTGCAGAGGAAGTCGAGAAGCTGTTACAGGTCGGGTTCATCAAGGAGATCAAGTATTCGACCTGGTTATCCACCGTGGTGATGGTAAAGAAGAAATATGGGAAATGGCGAATGTTTGTGGACTTCACGGACCTCAACAAGGCGTGTCCTAAAGATCTGTATCCATTTCGAAACATTGATCGGCTGCTAGATCTACGCTCGGGTTCTGTTTGCTCAGCTTTTTGGATGCATACTCTGGATACAATCAGATCTGGATGAATCCAATGGACGCACCAAAAACCGCCTTCATGACACATCAGAGCAATTATGAATATGAGGTCATGCCCTTTAGACTAAAAAATGCTGGGGTTACTCACCAGAGGCTGATGGATAAGATGTTCGCTACTCAAATAGGTCGGAATCTGGAGGTCTATGTAGATGACATGGTTATCAAGACAAGCGCAAACCGGCCACATGTAAAGGATTTAATAGAAACCTTTGCATCCATAAAAAGCTACAATATGAGACTGAACCCGGACAAGTGTACCTTTGAAGTACAAGCCGGGAAGTTCCTCGGATTTATGCTCACCAACCGGGGAATCGAGGCGAACCCGGATAAATGCCAGGCTATAATAGATATGACAAGTCCAACCACGAAAAAGGAGGTCTAACAGCTGACCGGGAGACTAGCCGCATTGTCACGATTTTTATCATGTGCAGGAGACAAATCAATACACTTCTTTGTAGCTATAAGGAAGTCTAAGGAGTTTTAATGGACAGAGGCATGTGAAGAAGCCTTTCAAGAAGTAAAGCATTTTCTGTTATCATACCCCAAGTTTTACCCTTAGATATTCTGATCATTTCATATCATTCTAAGTCGGTCTCTGTTTTCGCATTTTTAGTAAGCATCTCATTAATCATGCTTTTCTTTTATTCCACGTCATTCTTGACTTTATTTATTTATTTTTATATTTGCTTAAGTATTTATTTTTGAATTATTTAGAATCAATCTAGTTTAATTTTGAATTTAGTTTAGTTTATATCTTTTAATTCATTTTTAATTTTTAATTTAGTTTTTTATTTGTCTTAAGTTTAGTAATTAGGCTCATTTTAATTCAATTTGCTTTTAACTTTAATTCGATTAGATTAATTTTGTTAATTTAACTTAGTTTAATTTAGTTTTTAATTTTAATTTTTAATTTTAATTTTAATTGTAATTTAGGTTTAGTTTTTAATTAGTTTCATTTAATTATGTTTTTTTGTCTAAAAAAATCATAAAAATATTTATACTTAGAGTCTCTTTATTTATTTATGATGTAATACAAAAATAAAAAAAAATGAAAAAGTCAATAACCCAAGCCAGCTATCCCTGCATCAAAACCGTACGCCCTTATTACACAGCCTTTGACTATGTTTAACCCTGCTACAACATGCCTGTACCGTTACATCAACTTGTACCAAATAATACAAAACAGAGCTATCACCAAAATGCATCTTGTTTCCCCCTGTTACAAGCCTGCTACTTGCTGCTACACCTCTGCAATAACAACACCATTCTAAAACAAGCATTGCAACTGCAACATTTCAACCGAAATGAAGCCTATTCCATCTTGAAACACTCTGCACCTTAAAGGCATCCTCACTATAACCTTGACCAAACACGAGGTCCAAAACAAAGCTGCAAGGGAGAGGGACTTCTCAACAACAGCACTCCAAAACAAGTCTTCAAAACCATCAACAATAAGCCAAACCGCCTGAATGAAGTCAGAATAGAAAGGGACAGATCATTTCACATTGTCTTTAAAGAAGAAGAGCAAATAAGCACTGATGGGGGGGGGGGGAGGGGGGGGATTTTTAGAAAATTCAAGGAGAGTAACATGAACACAAACCTGTAGAAAAAAGGAGGCTCTCTTGAAATTCCCCTCTTCACAATACGACAATCGCACTCCAATTCCTCCTCCACACAAAACCGTAACCTCCATCTTCTCGTCATCATTCACAACGCCACAAACTCTCCTTCTTTCTAAAGCACCACACTGTTTCATTTCACTCTCCTCCCATCAACCATAAATCTCGAACCACAAAGCACCATCTTCGAGTTCACTCACATACGAGACATTAACCACACCATTTTCCCTGTTTCAACAACAACGCTCATCCATCCTCAACCTTGAGTCACAACCGAGTCTAAACCTTACACGACCTCTGTTCCTCACCGGATAACCTCGTTCACACCATTACCACCAACACACCTCACCACTGTGAAAACTATCCACCCCTGTTTCCGTTACGAAGCTGACGTCAACTTCTTTTCAACCGACGCTGAGAGTCCAAGGAGGAAAAGGGATACAAAGCTCATACCTGTCGATTTGTTTTGAAGCAGATTCGTTGTATTGGTATTTCTCTTGAACTTTTGTTTTTCTCCATCTCTATTTCGAATATCATCTACTTCATAGATATGGTTTGATCCTTGATTTCGTTTGCTTTTTTCGAGTTCTACTTTACCCATTTTTTTTGAAATACTTCACCATAAGTGTGCGTGCCGTTTCCTGCCTCTGTGCTCGTATGGTGGTTTCCTTCTGATGTTGGAGTTGTTGCTCATGTTGGGAGAGTGAAGAGAGCGAGATGGCCGTGCGAGCGAGGAAGAATAGTGGCGAGATCGAGAGAGAGAAACCAAAATGGAGAGCCATTAAAACACGAACGGTTGAGAGGTAGAGACGATCGAGAGAGATTTTGAATGTGTTAAAGGAGAGGGTGAAGAAACGAGGAGGATCATTCGAAGATGAGAACAGGTTTCGCTTGGTTCCAATTTTCACGAGTTATGGTGTTGTCTTTAGGAGGTTGTTGGCAAGATTCTGAAACGGCCATGTAGATTTTAAGGTTTTTTTTGTAGTGATTTAGCTGAGCCAGGCCGGGTCAACACAACCCGCGACCCGTCTTTGGATGACCTTGGGCCATTTCATCTTTCCCCCCAGACCCAGCGCCCTATGTGTTATTGGGCTTATTGTTTTTCCAATTTTTGGCCCATTGTTACCTTCAGTATTGCACCCTTTGATTTTGTTTAGTTTAGATTTTAGATTATTGTTCTAATTAGGTTTTAAGTTTTGAAGTCAGATTTTTTTAGAACTAGATTTTATTCTCTAATTAGAAATTAGGTTAATTGTTTTTTTAGTTAGGAATTAGTTTTAATTAGAAACTTAGTTTGATTAGTTAACTAGTTTTCTATTAGCTTTAATTGGTAATTAGATTTTAATTAGAATTTGATTTATTCAGTTTTTCTAATTTTAATTTCATTAGTTTCAAATAGAACTTAATTTAATCAACTTTTTAATTAGAATTTAGTTTGTTTAGTTTTTAATTAGAATTTAATTAGGTTTTAAATAGAACTTGATTAGTTTTTAATTAGAATTTTGTTTATCTTAGTTCTTAATTTATTTCTGACCACCATAACTTTCATTTTAAGTAATTCCTGGTTATCAAGTTTTAATTGCACTTGCTATATATTCTTATTTTGATTCTTGATACTTACTATATATATTGCTGTTTATTATACGATTGACCCGAGGTTTTTCCTCCTTGTCTCTCTGTCACTTACTATCATTCCAAAGGAAAAGACCCTATAGTTGACTGCCATGTCATTTAGGATAATCTTGTCCATCATTCCCTTACCTCACGCCGTCGCGCGATTGAGACTTGCCTTCCCGTTTTACCTAACCTTAAGTTTGGAGTCGCCGTACTCCACGTAGGTGTCTTGCTGTCAGACCCTACTTTCCCTTGGAACCTTGACCACAGTCAAAATTTCTTCACCCCGTATTGAGGGGAACTACGAATGCTCTGATTCCATTCCCGTCAGGATACGTAGGCACGAGATGCAATGTCTTGGCGAGCATACTTGGTGTATATACCCCTAGGTCTTTCTTTACCTTAGCACATTTCCCTTAGCAAGCAAACTTTAGCATAACACAAATACTAACAAGAGGTTCCTGTAGAGTACTACAGATACTTAGGGTGCTAATACCTTCCCTTAGTATAACCAACCCCCGAACCTAGATTCTTTTTTTAGGGTTTTCGTTCTTTACCTTTTCCTTTGGATAAATCAAAGCTCGGTGGTGAATTTCAAAGTTTTGCGATGCAAGTTAATTAATAGCTTGTTATCTGATTCTCACCGCAACATTTGTCCTCGCGTCTTATCCTAGCAAGGCCCAAAGGAAACACACCTTTGGTATTATACTTGTCGGTCATAGATAAAGCCCTTAGCTAGGTTTTAGTACAAGATGGAGAAGATGGAGAGCGACCCATGTACTTTATCAGCAAAGTTCTAAAAGGGGCAGAGCTAAGGTACCATAAGATTGAAAGGTTGGTGCTGGCAGTAGTTATCACATCCCGGGAGCTGAGACATTATTTTCAAGGTCATCCCATCACAGTCAAGACGAGTTACTCAATCAAACAAATATTGAAATAGCCCGACTTAGCAGGACGAATGGTCAAGTGGGCAGTAGAGCTTTCCGAGTATGACATCAACTTTGTGCCCAGAACCTGTATCAAGTCACAGACACTAGCCGATGTTGTGGTTGAATCAAGTTCACTAGCTGGAAAAGAGATCTCAAATAGAAGGATCATCTATGTAGATGGATCTTCAAATCTCAAGGGAAGCGGAGCCGGAATAATTCTGGAAGGACCCGGAGATCTAACATTAGAATACTCTTTAAGTTTCAATTTTCACGTTAGCAACAACCAAGAAGAGTATGAAGCTTTGATTGCCAGAATGAAATTGGCGAGAGAGGTCGGAGTAACACATTTATTAGTGAAGACCGACTCCCAGCTAGTGGTCGGACATATGAAGAATGAGTACCAGAAGAGGGATTCCACCCTGATAAAATACCTTCAGAAAGCTTTAGAAATATCCAAAGTGTTCTTAGAATTCGAAGTCGTCCACATCCCAAGAGAAGAAAATGCCAGGGCCGACCTCCTAGCCCGATTAGCAAGCTTAAAGAATTCAAGAATGAATAAAACGGTGATCCAAGAAGTTTTCGAAGCACCCAATATTCAATAAGAGGAAGTATTGACACGTAAGGACCTAAGAAGAAAAGTCGACCTATAGCACGACACCTATTAAATATATTCGGGCTCATGTTACTGTCGAGTACTGTACCCTTGTTAACGGATATAGTACTTGGGGGCTTATGCACATGCCAAATATATTTGAAGCCGAGTTGTGTAGCCGGACAAGGTTAAGAATGAATTAGACTATGATAGCAAGAAAGGTCGAGCAATGCCGAGAGCTAGGCAAATATTGTGAGGGATATTCTCCTAGCTACCTTGTTTTAATGATGTCAGCAAACATATTAGATTGTAATTTGAGCGGTATCACTTCACGTGTCGGGCATATAGCGTCTAACCATTATTGTTAATATGTCTAGATGCATAGGATCTTGTCCTCTCCAATAATAAAGGTCCACTATAGTTTTAGTTGTGTCTAGTATGTGTCTTTGATATTGGTCAGGTAAAAATGCTCAGAAAAATTGAATTTCCTGAAAAATTGCACTTCATGCGCTGACCCTTCAGTTCATGCGCTAACCCTAAATTTTATGCGCTAACCTCCAAAACTTGCGGGAAAGCGCACAAACTTGTGGACACCAAATTATTCACTTATACGTCGACGCATAAAAGCTGGAGGTCAACACATGACCTCAGATTCTACAGTTTTTCACTTAATTTCTTTTCTGTTTTTTTTTGTTGGTCATATTTTTTCATATAAATAGTTTTGGTCATCCTTTTTATTCAATAACAAGAAACGTGAAAAATATATGTCATTTCTCTCTTCATCTTCATCTTCTTCACTGTGTAAACAAACAATCACACATAATCATCTTTGTTTGTGTCGCCCATTGATCGAAGTGATAACGTTCAGAATTTAGGAAGTGTAATCTTCATCTTCTGGGTTGAGAGTTTGGCAGGTGTTTCTTGAATAAAACCAGTTGGTTTTGTCCTCCAAGAATCGAATAGATTTTGGGGGTTTTTGCACAAACTGTTCTTTCTACAGGGATTCGGCTGGGCGAAGGTAACCGGAAATTTGCTCAATTGTTCGATTTAGTAGCTGTAATTAGAGGATCGTAGAAAGGAGGTTTGGGTTCGAATTCTTGGTAGATCGCAATTGACCGAGTGAAGGTAACTGAAGAAAGGTGGTTTCTTTCAGTTTAGTAGCGTGGGACGGTAATTGGATCAACCATATTCGGAGCACTTGATTCGTCTTGAATCAAGGGAAGAGAAAATTCTGCATCAACGATCGAAGAAGTTCGAGGGTTTGGATGTTCATTGTTTTCTCTTGTAATAAACAATTTGCAACAACAGTATATATATATATATATACATCTCAATTCCATTTGTGGAGTTGGGGGAAGACGTACCCAAAGCGAGGACGATTGGGGAACTGCCTAATCAAATCGCATTTGTTCTTTCTTTCCTTAACTCTTTTACAATTCATTTCGTTCAAATTTGTGAAGTCGCAAGTCATCGAAATTTCTGTAGTAGAGTAATTGTAAGCTGGTAAATTGCTTTGTTAAACTGATATAATTCCTTGAATTGTATCTTGGAGCAGCTGTACATTACTCGTTACTGAAATTATGCACTTAGTGTGTTTTCGCACACTAGGTGTTTGATAATTTATTTCAAAGAAAATTCAAACTCGTTGTCTTTAAATTGCTTATCACTTTTCCTCATTGGATTGGGATATACATCAACCAAGTGATATTTTGTTGATTGCGTATCTTAAGTGTAATATTTAAAACTGAATTTTTCTCCTATGCACTCATCCGTGATATCTTCGTGCATATCTGATCCTTTTGGTAGAAGGTTCTTTGTAGACGTTCTATCCAGTGGTAGCTTCCATTTAAACAATTTTAAAAAAAACAAATTTTGTAAACCATTTGCGTGTAAAACTCAAGGGATCTATTCAACCCCCTTCTAGATCCATAGCCATCGTCTAACAAGTGGTATCACGAGCTCCGGTTAATTCTGGTGCTTCGGTAAAACTTCTTGGATCATGGCGAATGAACCTAAAGGGGCTTATAATAGAGCTCCAGTTTTTACAGGCGAAAATTACAGCTACTGGAAGGATTGTATGCGCGTTCATATTAATTCCAATGATCGGAAGGTTTGGAACGTGATTTTAAACGGTCCCATGCAAATTACTATAACTAACGCGGAAGGCGTTGTCGTTCCTAAACCCAAAGCTCAATGGACTGAGTAGGACGAGAAAAGTACAGTTATGATTGGAAGGCTCGTAATATGATCATCTCCTCCTTGGGAGTTGACGAGTATTATCGAGTCTCCCATTGTGAAACGGCCAAAGCCATGTGGGATGCTTTACAAGTAGCCCACGAAGGCACTAATGATGTTAAGTTGGCTCATATTAATACACTAACGCAAGAGTTTGATTTGTTTTACATGAAGCAAGGGGAAACCATTGCGGATATGCAAAAACGATTCACTCACATTATCAACAAACTGTATGTTCTTGGTAAACCAATTCCAAATGGGGTTTCTACTAACAAAATTCTGAGGTGTCTTAACAGGGAATGACAACCGAAGGTCACTGCTATCAAGGAGGCCAATGATCTTGCTACACTAGACCTCACGACACTGTTTGAGAAACTTGATGAGCATGAGCAAGTGCTCATTAGCTTGGATAAACATGAAAAGAGTATCAAGAAAGAGAAGGCAAAAGATACGGAGAAGAAGTCGATAGCTCTTAAGGCTTCTTGTTCAAAGTCCACACATCAAGAGCTAAGTGATGATGAAACCAATAATGACAAAGATGAAGAATCTGGTGATGATATGGGCTTATTTGTGAAGAGATACAATAGATATGTTCGTAATAATGATATTCAACACTCGGATAGAAATCTAGTCAAGTTCAGGAAGCAATCTAGAAGTGAAGGAAATAAAAATGGCAAGGTAAAAGGTACGTGCTACAACTGTGGAAAATCCGGGCACTATAAGCCGGATTATCCATCTCTAAAGAAAGGCAAAGATAAGGATAATGACAAGATTCGCTCAAACAAAAAGTCCAACAAGTCTCGACGAGCATACTGAGTCGGAGAAAGATGATTCCTCAAGCGACGAAAGTGAATCCGTTAATTTTTGTCTTATGGCACGCCACAACAAAGCAAAAGAGGTAAAGCATTCTAAATATGATCATGTTAATACTATGTCTCATTTAGAGTTATGAAAGGCTTTTGATATGTTACACTATGAGGCTAAGGAAGCATTCAACACTTAGCCTCAAACAAAAGAATTTTCACATATTTGGAGAAGAAGGTTTCCGATTCCGAAAAGGAATTGGAAGCTCTCAAAAATTCTATAGTGGACACATCAAAAGCCAAGGTTGAAAAGGATCCTACCTCTTGGTTCAATTGGGGCTGTGACACTTGCCATATTTAGCAACGAGAGGTGAGAACCCTCAAGGCCAAATTGGACAAGGCTCTTAAGCCAAAAGTTACGTTTGCTATTGATCGATCACATTTTCGTGAGAGCATGAATAATCCATATTAAAAGTATACTTATGTGATTCGAGATAGTGATAGTAAAAGTAAATTCCAAATGAATCATAATTGTCTTTACTATTGTAAGCCTGGTCATACTATTGAGAAATGCTGCTTCAGAAGGTTTCTTATTCCGAAAGGCATCTACCAATGGTTGCCCAAGTACGGTTTTGGTTTCACTCACCTTAAAGGACCCAATGAGAATTGGGTACCTACTCTCCCTTGATTGTTTTTGTAGGAACAAAGTCTTGAGACCACTGAAAGAAGATGGGTTCTGGATAGTGGCTGCTCGAGACACATGACCGGAGACATATCTCTTTTTATCGACTTTGTGGTGAAGAAAAAGGGGTTTGTCACCTACGGAGATAACAACAAGGGACAGATTCTCGGCAAAGGTAGTGTAGGTAACTGTCATACCCCAAATTTGTCCTACCTTGTATATTTTTCATCTGTACATTCCATCCACTAACAATTATTCAGAAAATCCAAAAATATGTTGTTTCTATTATGAATTGAATTGAATCATGTTTCATTTGGGGTTAACTAGTCAGGGGTGTGTGCAATAGGGACTGGAGTTCATCTGGTTTTGACCTAATTTGCTTGGTTAGACAAAGGTTTGTTGCAAGATCAAGGCCACAGTATGTAATGATTCAAATGGCGTGTGGTTACAGATTCAGTTAGAGTTTGTGTCAGTTCAAGTTGCATGTGTGATCAAGTTGTCAAGTTATCAGATCATCAAGGGCGGATCATCCATTTCCATTCTCATTTTATTCAATCCAATTACCATAATCCATCCATGTTATTACAAAAATAAAGTCCATGATACAAGTCAAAAACCCATTATCAATTTTCCCATTTATCCTTTTTCTTTAATATCAATATCCATTTAAAAAAAAACTCTTATCCATTTTGTTCATGTCCAAAAACATCCAATTTATTTCAACCCAAAACCAAACCATTTTGATCAATTTCAAATCCATTTTTTATATTCTATCCATTTTATTTTTATTTGTGTCAAATTCATGTCAATAGCTCATTCTTATTTCTAAAAACCCAATGTTCATATGGCAAAAAAAAGAGAGAGACAATAGAAGGCCTATACAATGTCACAAAAAAGTCCAAGTTCATTTTTAAAACAAATCCCATGTTACAAAAATAAAGGCCCATTGTTTTACACAAGCCTAGTACAATGTTTCCAAAAATAATAACAAAGATTTAATCAAACCAAGCTACCCATACATACACTAGCCACCAACCTACTTCATACAAAGACAAATTCAGCTATCATCACTTGCAGCACCGTTAAATTCCACGCACCATACCGTCTTCTTGACGATCCATCCGCACTGTATTCACAACAGAACCACACATCAAGCCAAATCAACGAACTTGCCAATTGCACAAACGACAAACCAAAACTTGCAATAGAAATTATCGCAAGCCATAACAAGCTTCACACGCACACTCTTACCAAGATGAATACACCACGACTTGAAAATACCAGCTGCCAACAACATATGATATCACTCACAAAAAGGCCAAAACCAATTTTCAACAATACTCTGGACCCACACTACTTTATTCAAATGTCACGCACCAACTGCAAAGAGAAAGTGGAAGAAAGGAATCACACAAAACCGTTACGTATGCGGACCGTGAGCCAATAATTTCCAGCTAACAATTTCACAATACATTCCCATTTCACCCTCAATCTCTCCCATAAATAACAGACCCTCTTCATTCTTTCAGGAGGCTGGTGGAAGCCAAGAACACTCTTCCAAAATTCACCCAAACCCCCTCTAAATACTCTTCATAACTTTCCTCCCATTTATCGACAAAAAACAAAACCTCAAATTTTTCTCTACTCAATAATTTTCACAGGCCATAAACCAAAAACAAATTCACGCATATACTCGTTCCTCTTCGCATGATTCCTTCATCTTTCATAAATTTCTCTCAACAAAACTCTTCAACACACACCCTCTCTCAACCCACTTTCTTCCAACCTTGCTTCTTTAAACAACCAACAATAACCTCAACACCCAATCTTCATAAATCTCACCAAACCTTCAACCCAACCTTCATTTTTCCTTCACAAACCTAAATCAACAACAAACACCCACCCCAAATCAACCGAGTCAAACCCGTTTTAATCATACGAACCAAATCGAAACCCATTCAAAATAAACCCAAAACGAGAGAGTGAGAAGAAATAGAGAATGGAAAGTTCAACCACACCCATTCACAAACCAAGCAGAACCGGAAACGAACCTGGAGAGAGAGCTCGGCAGAGTGAATCGCGCAAAAAAGGTCGGGACTCATCGTTATGTTGTCGTGGTGAATCTGAATTCATCTTCAAAGGTGGACCGTGTTGATTCACTGCGTTTTCTTTGGTTTCTCTCTGATGTTTAAAATCATGTGGTTTTTATTTTAAGTTTTTTGTTGTTGTTGGTATTTGAACATTTGGCCGTGTTAGAGATTCAGTGTTACACAGCCTAGTGAGTCCTTTTGAAGGCCATTGTGTTGTTGGCGAATTGGACCGTGAGGCCCTTGTTGGATTTCTATTCACCACCACTTTTTTTTATCTACCACGCCTTAGTTTTTGGAGGATGATGGGTTTTTGGCCCAACATGATTCCCTTCTAGTAAACCTGCCTTATTTCTTAAACACACCCCTCTTTTTACATTCTTTTTGTTTCAATATTTTACTTTCTAGATTTTAGTTTCTTTTAGTTTAAAATTATCTTGTTTTTTTAATTATTGCTCATTTCATATTTTCGATTCCATTTTCGATTCTCTGTTGGGCCAATGATATCAAAAATATCATGATTTGTGGATTTATTTCAAATAGATCTATAAATTTTGATTTATATGAGGCCTACTATTTATCTATTATTATTTTATTAATTTTTGGGTCAATGAAAACCAAAATATTAAGATTTATCGATTTTTCGATTTTAAAACTTGATAAAGGTGAGACCTTTATTCTTTTTCTTTATCTTTTTCGATTTTTTATTTCATTTCTTATTATATTTTTCACTATTATTCATTTTGGGTCAATGAAAACCAAATATCAAGATTTATCGATTTTTCGATTTTAAATATTGATAAAGGTGAGACCTTTATTATTTTTCTTTTCATTTTCGATTTCATTTCATTTTTATTATTTTTATTTCATTTTTTATTCATTTTTGGGTCAATGAAAACCAAATACAAAAGATTATCGATTTTTCGATTTAAAATCTTAGTAAAGGTGAGACCTTTCTTAGTTTTCTTTCGATTTAATTTTTATCTCCATTTAATTTTGTATATTCTTTTATTTGGTCAATGAAAGTCAAATATTAAAGATTATCGATTTCTCGATTAAATCTTGATTAAGACGAGACTAATTTTATTTCTATTTCGTTTTTATTTTTCATTATTTTATGTCTTTTAACTTTTGGTCAATGAAAGTCAAAAATCGTTGATTATCGATTTGTCGATTAAATCGTGATTAAGACGAGACCAACTTTATTTTATGTCAACTTTAATTACTTGTCAATATTATTCCTATTCATTTTTGTCCATTTCATATTATTCATATCTTATTCATCTAACCATTTCATTTGTTCACCATTAATCAAAAAACTCTAACAAATATCGAAACCCTAAAACAATATTTAACGGACTGTTGGTTACTATACTTCGCTTGGAGATTTGGTTCAAGGCTTAGTTTAGGACACCTTGCACACACACGGCTTTCTCTTGGGCTACCTTACAATGAGACCCTTTATTTCATGTCATCCCTTGTAATTTACATGAACCCCGCTCCCCATTTCGATGTACGCGTTTAATATTCTTTTGATTATGGTTTGTTTACTAGGAGCACCCCTAGGGACTAGCATAGACAACCCATTTTCAAACCAAACCCTCGATTCATCGTCGAGCCATTTTCAAACAAACCCTTTTTCAACCAAACCCTCGATTCGTCATCGAGACATTTTCAAATCAACCTCAAACTAAACTCTTTCCATACAATAAACCCTTGATCCAACGTCAAGCGGATTTTCATAATCAAACTTCAAAAACAATTAACAACTATCGCAACTATTTTAAGGTGAAAAATGGGGGTTCAAGTCTTTGATCTTCCTTCGATTGTTTGGGTGCGAATTCTCTTACTCGTGTGTGAGCAATTGACACCTCTTCTTTAAACAAATCAAATTCTTTTCAAAATAACCAAGCACATACAATAAACCCTTGATCCCACATCAAGCGGATTTTCATAATAAAACTAAAAAATGACTAACAACTATCGTAATTCTTTTTCAAGGTGAAAAATGAGGGTTCAAGTCTTTGATCTCTCTTCGATTGTTTGGGTGCGAGTTCTCTTACTCGTGTGTGAGCAATTGGCGCCTCTTTTAAAAATCAACCAACTCCCTTGTTTCGTGGGCGTACCGCGAACTACGACTGCTCTGATTCTTTACTCTCGTCCGAGTAAAGATACGTAGACACAAGATTGCGACGATCTTGGCGAGCACACTTTTTTCTTTTTCCCCCGTTTGCGTCCACACTACCATCTTTTTCCGTCAAACCCCTTAGTTGAACTACGATTGCTCTAATTTCTCATTCTCGTCCGAATGAGCATACGTAGGCCCGAGGTCGCGATGACCTTGCCGAGCACCCTATCCTAAAACCACCCCATTTCCCCTTAGTATCTTTTCCTTTTATCTTTACCGTTTCCGCATTTATTTTAGAGAAGAAAACAAACAACTTAGCTAACGAGTATCGCGATTCGAATCAAGAGGTTCCCGTTGAGTACAACGGACGTGAGGGGGAGCGCGTACCTTCCCCTCACGTAACCGACTCCTGAACCCAGAATGTGGTTGCGACGACCATGTTCTTATCTCCCTCCTTAAAGGTTTTCTCGATATTTTCCTTCCCCTCTTTTGGGATAAATAAAGTTCGGTGGCGACTCTGTCAAACCGTTCTCCGCGCCTTTCGCGCGAGGGTCGCGTCTTCGATTTAAGCGATTTTTTCGAGGTGTGACAGCTGGTGACTCTGCTGGGGATATTTGCTCCATGCAAGAGAGAGTCGAGCCTATCTTGATTCGAATCGCTAGCTCTTTAGCTTTGTTTATCTTTTTCTTCTCATTCGCTTATTTACTTGCTTTCCTATTTCCTTATTTGTGTTACCTTTTGTGACATTGTTGGGTTGTTCTGATATTGGGAACTTTGTGAGATGGCTCTACACCCGAGTCAAGAAAAACCCTAGGATTAGGATGGTGGTTGTGTATTGTAGGCTTGCGTGGTCTCTTCCGCGTGAGTTGAAGCGAAAACCACCGCTTGGAGTAGATTCCGTTGGAGATATTATTGTTGTGGTGAATCTTTTCCATGGTTGTAATACTTTCGAGGTGGGTCGTTGATCCCAAGGACCATTAACCCTTTTATCCATGGTGGTTGGTAGTGTTAATACTTTGTGAGTTAATGCAAATGCCCCAATCAGATGAGATCCCTCGAACGTATTACTTCCTAACAGTAATATTTTCGACCTCGATCTAGGATTCTGAGAACCCTATTTAGAACCTGTGTGTCGTTGGTTCTGTAGTGGACGCCTCTGAGGAATCTTTCTCGTGGGAAGAAATGAAGACCTCGCCTAGACGAGATTATTTCGAGGATATTATAGTCGGATGTCTCTTCATCTTGGTTATAATGTTTTCGAAATATATCCATAACTCTAGGCACCTACCCATTTTAGAAACCTACACGTGGGCTTTCTTGATCCTAGTTGTGGTTCTTGACCCATTCCTCTGGCCAACCTCATAATTGTTTGATTCTGTGATCCTGGATCTTGCATTGCATCTCATGTCATTGCATTGCATTGCATATGTTATACATCTTGCATTTCATTTCAACCTCAGAATCTCACTTCAACTTCCTTCCTTCTCTAGTAAACCAAGCTGATTCCTCGACACCGGTATGCAACTCGAGCCAATACTAGACGAATGATGGAGCAGATTCAACAAGAGCAAGCCGCCTTCAGAGAAGACTTGGACTCTATCAAAGGAAAGATTGACCAGATTCTCGAAGCTATCATGATGGCCAGGAATGAAGAAGAACTGCGTGAAGCCGCTGCTGCCCACAACACTGTGCCTGTTCAAGCATCTACCTCAAGGCTCTCTGTTCCTGTTCCCAACCCCATCACTTATGGGATACCAATGGACTTCGCTCCTGCCACATCTCAACCACTTCCAACATCTGGAGTTACTGTTGGAGCTATTTCGCAAGCCCAACCTGTTGTCGCTCAGATTCCTATTCCTCATGCTGAAGAAAATCTGCTAGATCAGTAAGACGAGGTACAGAATTACCATGCTGCTATCCCAATTGTCGATCCTACTACTGCTCAGGATTCTGAAGCTATCAAGATGTGTCGTGATCTAGCTGAGAAACTCCGAGTCATAGAGGAACGCAACTCAACTTCTTTGAATGCTCTGGATATGTGCTTGGTGCCAGATGTTGTCATCCCTCCCAAGTTCAAAGTACAGGAATTCCCAAAGTACAAAGGTCTCAGTTGTCCTCATATTCATCTGAAAATGTACTGCCGCAAGATGGCTGCCTATGCCAAAGACGAAAAGCTGATGATCCATTGCTTCCAAGACAGTCTGTCTTGAGCATCTCTTGAGTGGTATATGCAGCTGGAGCGTACCAATGTGCGCACTTGGGATGATCTAGCTGATGCATTTTTCAAGCAATACAAATACAACACTGACCTTGCTCCGAATTGTACTCAACTTCAGAGTATGGCTCAAAAGGACAACGAATCCTTTAAGGAGTATGCACAATGCTGGAGCGAGCTAGCTGCAAGGGTGCATCCACCTCTTGTTGATTGTGAACTGATTGACATCTTCATGGGTACTTTACAAGGCCAATACTATGAGAAGTTGATTGGTAATGTTTCTACTGGATTCTCTGATTTGGTAATTGTCGGTGAGAGAATTGAAGAAGGTCTGAAAAGTGGAAAGATCCAAGGAGGATCTAGCAGTCAGTCTCAAGCCAAGAAGCCCTTCAACGGATACAAGAAAAAAGAGGGCGAAACAAATGCTGTCTCTGCTCAAAAAGGGCAAGCTCAACAACAAGCGCCCGCTCCAATGCCTTTTCAAATCCCTTACTTCCAGTATGCGTATGTTGCTGCTGCGCAATACGCTCCAATGCCTTATCAGCCAACTGTTCAAGCTGTTCAAGCTCCAATGCCTCAACAACAGGCTCCTCAGCAACAATCCTACAATCAACAAGGGTATCAGTATCCTCCTCAACATCAACAACAGAGAGCTGCTCAACAATGTCAGCCTAATCAACAAAGGACAAGGAGGTCTGATAGAGACTTTGATCGTCTGCCAACGTCATATGCTCAGATCTTTGCTCAATTATTGGAAAAGAGGGCTGTTACTCCCAGAGACTTGGGTCCTCCAACTGTCATTCCTCCAGATTATGATGCTAATGCTCATTGCGAGTTTCATAAGGGTGCTCCAGGGCATACAATCGAGGACTACAGAGCTTTCAAACACAAGGTTCAAGACATGATCGACTCAAAGTATCTCACGTTCAATGGGAGGGCTCCAAACTTCATCAAAAACCCTATGCCGCCGCCAAGCTAGTGCCAGCAGCAAGCCAAGTCAAATCAAGTCAAGTTCAAGTTTCCCCGAAGAAGGCAGTCATGTTGCCATCCCATCATTTGCATTCTTGCTATTTTGCTTTTGTTTGTTTAAGTACTGTATGCTTTGAACATTGCCGTTTGTATTTGGTTTTCTTAATATATTGACTATGCATGTTTTGAATCAGTTATGTCGTATTCACTCATTTTTTCCATTTACTGCAAAACACTGACACATTTATCCACTTCACTCTCTATATCAAACTGTTGTTAGCAATGATTGGAGGGAGGATGATGACAACGAAATACCCATAAATGCAAACCATATGCTTTCGGACAAAATCTCGTCGATGATGTACATGCATTGTTTCAATCCCCCAAACACTGGAGATACAAGGAGTTAATCCCTAGTTAACCACTTCGAGCCTAGAAGTAGTAGTTTCCTTCGAATATTCAAACCCTTACACTCAACCTGGGGCAGGGTAGTGTTCAGTTAACCCAATTACGCACTCAAATCTAAAAGTAAAATCTAAAAGACATGACGGTTGTTCGTCAATAACCCATGACTTGGCATTCAAAATCGTCCAACAAAAGCAAAAAAAAACAAAAATCAAAAGCCTGCTAAGTCGAGCACCTCAAAGGAGACCTAGGTAAAAATCAAGGCAATCCTGATGGACTCAAAAAGCAAAACCAGTCCATGCAAAAGATAGGGATCAAAAAACAAAAGAGGCCATTGAATCCTCAACAAAAACAAAATATGATTCAGTGACCACCATCTCAAAGGATCACTAATATCTTATCAAAAACAAAATAAGGTGACTGCCATTTCGAGCAAACCTTGAATCATCACGACTACATCGTTAACCCTTTTGGAATACAAACATGTGCAGAATTAACTGAATGTAGGACTGGAAGTTCATCACGAAGAAGGGGTGGGTACAAACCAAGTTTTTAGCCTATTATACTTTGTTTCATAAACCGTAAACCAGACCACGTTACAACCCTTGAAAGACCTAATTGAGGCGAGGTTTATTCTGAAAGCATACTATTGCAAGGTTGCGTAAACTGACTCCCCATATTTGCTAATCTTCAGCATTGGTGTCATTCTCCTTGCTATATCTTTCACACCATCAAAATTAGCACACGTTTGGGCTAAGGGTCCATTCGTCTCACTATCACGACACTCGAATAAATGACTCTTTTTCAAAACTTGCATGAGCATTGTATTAAGATTACCATTTACGAATGTGCAATTTTAACTGCAAATCAGTGCTCGACATCAAAGCAACTCCCACAAGGGGCAATCGAAGAGGAACTTGAACTTTCAATGGTGCCGACCCGAATCAAGACTCTCTCAAACCCTCAATCTGGGGTAAATCACTCAACAACTCGATCAAGGGCAAGCACTCTCAAAGCACATCAAAGCTCAACTTCCAAAGATCAGACATCGTCAGAACTGGTTAATTAGGGGCAAACCATTACCATGTTTAGACTAGGGCAAGACTCATTGCAGCAGGCATATCCTGTCTGTACTTTCAAGCAGTTCAGAGCAAGAGCATAATCTTCACGAGCTTATTTTCAGGCTATCCTGACCATTAAGCACAGAGTTGTTGATCTCTCAAGAGTGAACCCACGATTCATCAACAAGCCATCAAACTCAGAGCTCGAGAGCATCTTCATCTGCATCAATCATGGCGTCTTCAAACAAACTGAGTGTCGAGGAAATCAAATCCCTCCCACCGCCCAAAGTCCAATCCTCATTGGAAACTACCAAAAGTCCACCACGCTGGCACCCTTCCAAACATATCCAATCACCCGTCTGCAATAATGTGCATCATATGCATCACATTCAACAACATATGCATCATATGCACACCAAAACCAAATCATACTTCCCTAGCACTTGCATCTTCGCACGTCAGCATTTGCATTGCACATCATTACGAAATCAAGCATTCGTACATGCGCATAGTCGAGATCCAGGATCAATCTCAAGATTTCAAGATGATCATCAGCCCAGCAAAGGGCATCTTCTTCAAATCCATGAGCGTCCCTCACGAAGTTGTTCAACCTTTTGTTGAACAAGACAAGCTCAAGACAATCTTCAGCCTAATCAGGGGCATCTTCTTCAAGTTCATGGGCGTTCCCCATGAAGTTACTTCAAGCTTTTGTTGATGAAGCTGTGATCTCCAAGCAAGTCAGTGGGCGTTCCTCATTGAGCCGAATTCTTTACTTCAACCTTTTGTTGATGTCTCCAAATAAATCTCACTCATCATATCCCCAGCAAACTTGACCTTTTGTCAATTTCCTTACTATCATCCTTTCGGTGATAGCCGAACCCTGTCAACTCAATTCAACCTACACCCTTTTGGTGTTGGTAACCCTCAAAACTTTCTATCATCCTTTTGGTGATAGCGAAACCAAATCAACTCAACTTAACCTGCATCATTTCGGTGTTGGTCCTCGCAAGTGGGAAGTTCCTATCATCCTTTTGGTGGTAGTAACTTGTTTTGTTTGATCCGTCATCCTTTTGGTGCCGCCGATCCGTGAACCTTTGATCTGTGTATCATCCTTTTGGTGAATGACAGTCTCAGATAGTCGCGTGTGCCCTATTATCCTTTTGGTAATAGCAGGCTTTGACCTCATTTTCATCTTTTTGGTGGAAGGGTCTCTGTGTGTGTGTGCCCTATTATCCTTTTGGTAATAGCAGGCTTTGACCTCATTTTCATCCTTTTGGTGGAAGGGTCTCTATGTGTGTGTGCCATATTATCCTTTTGGTAATAGCAGGCTTTGACCTCATTTCCATCCTTTTGGTGGAAGGGTCTCTGTGTGTGTGCGCCCTATTATCCTTTTGGTAATAGCAGGCTTTGACCTCATTTTCATCCTTTTGGTGGAAGGGTCTGTGTGCGTGTGTCCCCTATTATCCTTTTGGTAATAGCAGGCTTTGACCTCATTTCCATCCTTTTGGTGGAAGGGTCTGTGTGTGTGTGTGTGCCCTATTATCCTCTTGGTAATAGGAGGCTTTGACCTCATTTTCATCCTTTTGGTGGAAGGGTCTGTGTGCGTGTGTGCCCTATTATCCTTTTGGTAATAGCAGGCTTTGACCTCATTTTCATCCTTTTGGTGGAAGGGTCTGTGTGCGTGTGTGCCCTATTATCCTTTTGGTAATAGCAGGCTTTGACCTCATTTTCATCCTTTTGGTGGAAGGGTCTGTGTGTGTGTGCCCTATTATCCTTTTGGTAATAGCAGGCTTTGACCTCATTTCATCCTTTTGGTGGAAGGGTCTGTGTGTGTGTGTGCCCTATTATCCTTTTGGTAATAGCAGGCTTTGACCTCATTTCCATCCTTTTGGTGGAAGGATCTCTGTGTGTGTGTGCCCTATTATCCTGTTGGTAATAGCAGGCTTTGACTTCATTTTCATCCTTTTGGTGGAAGGGTCTGTGTGCGTGTGTGCCCTATTATCCTTTTGGTAATAGCAGGCTTTGACCTCATTTTCCATCCTTTTGGTGGAAGGGTCTGTGTGTGTGTGTGCCCTATTATCCTGTTGGTAATAGCAGGCTTCGACCTCATTTTCATCCTTTTGGTGGAAGGGTCTGTGTGTGTGTGTTTGCCCTATTATCCTTTTGGTAATAGCAGGCTTTGACCTCATTTCCATCCTTTTGGTGGAAGGGTCTCTGTGTGTATGTGCCCTATTATCCTTTTGGTAATAGCAGGCTTTGACCTCATTTTCATCCTTTTGGTGGAAGGGTCTGTGTGCGTGTGTCACTATCATCCTTTTGGTGATAGGTCTGTCATCCTTTTGGTGTCAGATTTCCTGTTATCATCCTTTTGGTGATAACGACCTTTGCAAGTTATTCAGTGTCTACTCGAGGTTGACATTGATCCATCATTTCACCTCCCAAGCATTTTCTTTCTCCTTGGACAAATTCGTGGTCTTCTTCATATCTAATTGACTTCTACCTAGAAAGAACGAACGCCGTAGTAGTTTATCTTACTAGGTTCAAGCCAATTAGATAGGGGCATCTGTCATACCCCAAATTTGTTCTACCTTGTATATTTTTCATCTGTACATTCCATCCACTAACAATTATTCAGAAAATCCAAAAATATGTTGTTTCTATTATGAATTGAATCGAATCAGGTTTCATTTGGGGTTCATCTAGTCAGGGGTGTGTGCAATAGGGACTGGAGTTCATCTGGTTTTGACCTAATTTGCTTGGTTAGACAAAGGTTTGTTGCAAGATCAAGGCCACAATATGTAATGATTCAAATGGCGTGTGGCTACAGATCCAGTTAGAGTTTGTGTCAGTTCAAGTTGCATGTGTGATCAAGTTGTCAAGTTATCCGATCATCAAGGGCGGATCATCCATTTCCATTCTCATTTTATTCAATCCAATTACCATAATCCATCCATGTTATTACAAAAATAAAGTCCATGATACAAGTCAAAAACCTATTATCATTTTTCCCATTTATCCTTTTTCTTTAATATCAATATCCATTAAAAAAAAACTCTTATCCATTTTGTTCATGTCCAAAAACATCCAATTTATTTCAACCCAAAGCCAAACCATTTTGATAAATTTCAAATCCATTTTTTATATTCAATCCATTTTATTTTTATTTGTGTCAAATCCATGTCAATAGCTCATTCTTATTTCTAAAAATCCAATGTTCATATGGCAAAAAAAAGAGAGAGAGACAATAGAAGGCCTATACAATGTCACAAAAAAGTCCAAGTTCATTTTCAAAAAAATCCCATGTTACAAAAATAAAGGCCCATTGTTTTACACAAGCCAAGTACAATGTTTCCAAAAATAATAACAAAGATCTAATAAAGCCAAGCTACACATACATACACCAGCCACCAACCTACTTTATACAAAGACAAATTCAGCTATCATCACTTGCAGCACCATTAAATTCCACGCACCATACCGTCTTCTTGACGATCCATCCGCACTATATTCACAATAGAACCACACATCAAGCCAAAACAACGAACTTGCCAATTGCACAAATGACAAACCAAAACTTGCAATAGAAATTATCGCAAGCCATAACAAGCTTCACACGCACACTCTTACCAAGATGAATACACCACGACTTGAAAATACCAGCTGCCCACAACACATGATATCACTCACAAAAAGGCCAAAACCAATTTTCGACAATACTCTGGACCCACATTACTTTATTCAAATATCACGCACTAGCTGCAAAGAAAAGTGGAAGAAAGGAATCACACAAAACCGTTACGTATGCGGACCGTGAGCCAATAATTTCCAGCTAACAATTTCACAATACATTCCCATTTCACCCTCAATCTCTCCCATAAATAACAGACCCTCTTCATTCTTTCAGGAGGCTGGTGGAAGCCAAGAACACTCTTCCAAAATTCACCCAAACCCCCTCTAAATACTCTTCATAACTTTCCTCCCATTTATCGACAAAAAACAAAACCTCAAATTTTTCTCTACTCAATAATTTTCACAGGCCATAAACCAAAAACAAATTCACGCATATACTCGTTCCTCTTCGCATGATTCCTTCATCTTTCATAAATTTCTCTCAACAAAACTCTTCAACACACATCCTCTCTCAACCCACTTTCTTCCAACCTTGCTTCTTTAAACAACCAACAATAACCTCAACACCCAATCTTCATAAATCTCACCAAACCTTCAACCCAACCTTCATTTTTCCTTCACAAACCTAAATCAACAACAAACACCCACCCCAAATCAACCGAGTCAAACCCGTTTCAATCATACGAACCAAATCGAAACCCATTCAAAATAAACCCAAAACCAGAGAGTGAGAAGAAATAGAAGAAGGGAAAGTTCAACCACACCCATTCACAAAACAAGCAGAACCGGAAACGAACCTGGAGAGAGAGCTCGGCGGAGTGAATCGCGCAAAGAAGGTCGAGACTCATCGTTATGTTGTCGTGGTGAATCTGAATTCATCTTCGAAGGTGGACCATGTTGATTCACTGCGTTTTCTTTGGTTTCTCTATAATGTTTAAAATCATGTGGTTTTTATTTTAAGTTTTTTGTTGTTGTTGGTATTTGAACATATGACCGTGTTAGAGATTCATTGTTACACAGCCTAGTGAGTCCTTTTGAAGGCCATTGTGTTGTTGGCGAATTGGACCGTGAGGCCCTTGTTGGATTTCTATTCACAACCACGTTTTTTTTATCTACCACGCCTTAGTTTTTGGAGGATGATGGGTTTTTGGCCCAACATGATTCTTTTCTAATAAACCTGCCTTATTTCTTAAACACACCCCTCTTTTTACATTCTTTTTGTTTCAATATTTTACTTTCTAGATTTTAGTTTCTTTTAGTTTAAAATTATCTTGTTTTCTTATTATTGCTCATTTCATATTTTCGATTCCATTTTCGATTCTCTGTTGGGCCAATGATATCAAAAATATCATGATTTGTGGATTTATTTCAAATAGATCTATAAATTTTGATTTATATGAGGCCTACTATTTATTTATTATTATTTTATTAATTTTTGGGTCAATGAAAACCAAAATATTAAGATTTATCGATTTTTCGATTTTAAATTTTGATAAAGGTGAGACCTTTATTCTTTTTCTTTATCTTTTTCGATTTTTTATTTCATTTCTTATTATATTTTCACTATTATTCATTTTGGGTCAATGAAAACCAAATATCAAGATTTATCGATTTTTCGATTTTAAATCTTGATAAAGGTGAGACCTTTATTATTTTTCTTTTCATTTTCGATTTTATTTCATTTCTATTATTTTTATTTCATTTTTTATTCATTTTTGGGTCAATGAAAACCAAATACAAAAGATTATCGATTTTTCGATTTAAAATCTTAGTAAAGGTGAGACCTTTCTTAGTTTTCTTTCGATTTAATTTTTATCTCCATTTAATTTTGTATATTCTTTTATTTGGTCAATGAAAGTCAAATATTAAAGATTATCGATTTCTCGATTAAATCTTGATTAAGACGAGACTGATTTTATTTCTATTTGGTTTTTATTTTTCATTATTTTATGTCTTTTCACTTTTGGTCAATGAAAGTAAAAAATCGTTGATTATCGATTTGTCGATTAAATCGTGATTAAGACGAGACCAACTTTATTTTATGTCAACTTTAATTACTTGTCAATATTATTCCTATTCATTTTTGTCCATATCATATTATTCATATCTTATTCATCTAACCATTTCATTTGTTCACCATTAATCAAAAAACACTAACAAATATCGAAACCCTAAAAAAATATTTAACAGACTGTTGGTTACTATACTTCGCTTGGAGATTTGGTTCAAGGCTTAGTTTAGGACACCTTGCACACCACGACTTTCTCTTGGGCTACCTTACAATGAGACCCTTTATTTCATGTCATCCCTTGTAATTTACATGTACCCCGCTCCCCATTCCGATGTACGCATTTAATATTCTTTTCATTATGGTTTGTTTACTAGGAGCACCCCTAGGGACTAGCATAGACAACCCATTTTCAAACCAAACCCTCGATTCGTCGTCGAGCCATTTTCAAATCAACCTCAAACCAAACTCTTTCCATACAATAAACCCTTGATCCAACGTCAAGCAGATTTTCATAATCAAACTTCAAAAATAATTAACAACTATCGCAACTCTTTTAAGGTGAAAAATGGGGGTTCAAGTCTTTGATCTTCCTTCGATTGTTTGGGTGCGAATTCTCTTACTCGTGTGTGAGCAATTGACACCTCTTCTTTTAACAAATCAAATTCTTTTCAAAATAACCAAGCACATACAATAAACCCTTGATCCCACGTCAAGCGGATTTTCATAATAAAACTAAAAAATGACTAACAACTATCGTAATTCTTTTTCAAGGTGAAAAATGGGGGTTCAAGTCTTTGATCTCTCTTCGATTGTTTGGGTGCGAGTTCTCTTACTCGTGTGTGAGCAATTGGTGCCTCTTTTAAAAATCAACCAACTCCCTTGTTTTGTGGGCGTACCGCGAACTACGACTGCTATGATTCTTTACTCTCGTCCGAGTAAAGATACGTAGACACAAGATTGCGACGATCTTGGCGAGCACACTTTTTTCTTTTTCCCCCGTTTGCGTCCACACTACCATATTTTTCCGTCAAACCCCTTAGTCGAACTACGATTGCTCTGATTTCTCATTCTCGTCCGAATGAGCATACGTAGGCCCGAGGTCGCGATGACCTTGCCGAGCACCCTATCCTAAAACCACCCCATTTCCCCTTAGTATCTTTTCCTTTTATCTTTACCGTTTCCGCATTTATTTTAGAGAAGAAAACAAACAACTTAGCTAACGAGTATCGCGATTCGAATTAAGAGGTTCCCGTTGAGTACAACGGACGTGAGGGGGTGCGCGTACCTTCCCCTCACGTAACCGACTCCTGAACCCAGAATGTGGTTGCGACGACCATGTTCTTATCTCCCTCCTTAAAGGTTTTCTCGATATTTTCCTTTCCCTCTTTTGGGATAAATAAAGTTCGGTGGCGACTCTGTCGAAGCGTTCTCCGCACCTTTCGCACGAGGGTCGCGTCTTCGATTTAAGCGATTTTTTCGAGGTGCGACAGTAACCCCTCATCTACTACTATCTCTGATGTGCTACTTGTGGAAGGCCTTAGACACATCCTTTTAAGCATCAGTCAACTATGTGACAAAAATTATAAAGTATCTTTTTCCAAGGATTGTTGCATAGTTGAAGATTGCGACAAAAAGAACGTGTTTAAGGGCTTGAGGGTGAACAACGTCTATTTGCTAGACTAAAATAAGGTATCGTTGATTGGAGACAAGTGTCTAGTCGCCATGAATGCAGATTCATGGTTGTGGCATAGACGGTTGGCTCACATCAATTTTGATTTGCTTAACAAAATTGTCTCTAAAGACTTAGTCATCGGTTTGCCCAAAATTAAATTCACAAAGGATCACCTTTGTGATGCGTGCCAAATGGGGAAGTAAACAAGGATCTCTTTCAAATCCAAAAACATCGTTTCAACTATGAGACCCCTTGAGCTCCTCCATATGGACCTCTTTGGACCATCTAGGGTTAAAAGTCTAGGTGGTAACTATTATGGGTTTGTTATAGTCGATGATTTTTCTAGGTTTTGCTGGAAAATCTTCTTAGCAAATAAGAGTGATACTTTCTCGGCCTTTGAACGATTTGCTAAGTTATCTCAGAACAAGTTAAACATAAACATTGGGTCTATTAGAAGTGACCATGGGGGTGACTTTGAAAACCATTTATTTGAAGCATTTTGTGATTCCAACGGAATTGATCATAATTTTTCCTCACCACGTACCCCTCAACAAAATGGGGTAGTGGAACATCAAAATAGAGTTTTGGAAGAACTTGGAATGACTATGATCAATGATGATGGATTACCAAAATACTTTTGGGCCGACGCCATAAGTACGGCTTGTTATGTTTTGAATATGGTGCTCATCCGGCCTATTCTAAACAAGACACCGTATGAGCTTTTAAAAGGGCGTAAGCCAAACATATCTCACTTTCATGTATTTGGTTGCAAATACTTTGTGTTTAACAATGGGAAAGATTCTCTTCGTAAATTTGATGCCAAGGCCGACGAGGGTATTTTTCTTGGATACTCTCAGTCAAGTAAAGCATATAGAATTTATAATAAGAGGTTACGCATAGTTGAAGAGTCAGTTCATGTTACTTTTGACGAGTCTTATCCGAGAAATGTCGGAGAAGGTAGTTCTTTTCATGGTGCAGGTGTACCTACTGAAGACATACTCAAGGACACTAATAAGGGAATTGATCAGCCTGAAGTAGTGCGTATTGAGGAGGAAAAGGATCAGCAACCAGTGAAAAGTGAGGATGATCATCATGCTGATAAAGATGAACTTCCTCCAGCTTGGAAGTCTTCAAAAGACAATCCAATTGACAACATTCTTGGTGATATCTCTAAGGGAGTAACTACTCGCTCTAAACTTAGAAACTTTTGTTATTACTCTGCTTTTGTTTCCCAAGTTGAACCTAAAAACGCAAAGGATGCGTTACTCGATGAGCATTGGTTTCTATCAATGCAAGATGAACTAAATCAATTCTGGAGAAATGAGGTTTGGGACCTTGTCCCCCCTCCGCGAGATCATCGAGTAATAGGAACCCGATGGGTGTTTAGGAATAAACTTGATGAAAATGGAGTAATAACGCATAACAAAGCTAGGCTTGTAGCGCAAGACTATAACCAAGAGGAAGGAATCGACTATGAGGAAACTTATGCGCCGGTTGCCCGACTCGAGGCTATACGTCTTCTACTTGCCTATGCGTGCACAAAGAACTTTAAATTATTCCAAATGGATATTAAAAGTGCGTTCCTTAATGGATACATAAATGAAGAGGTTTATGTAGCCCAACCTCCAGGCTTTGAATCCCATGAATATCCTGATCATGTCTATAAACTAAAATGAGCTTTGTACGGACTTAAACAAGCCCCTAGGGCTTGGTATGAACGTCTAAGCAAATTTCTACTAGATCAAGGGTATTCAAGAGGAAAGGTTGACACAACCCTCGTTATTAAACGTCAAGGAAAACACTTAATTTTGGTACAAATTTATGTTGACGATATCATATTTGGGTCTACTAACATGACCTTAGTCAAGGAGTTTTCTAGTTTGATGTAGGGGGAGTTTGAAATGAGCATGATGGGGGAACTTAACTATTTCCTCGGATTGCAAATCAAACAACTTGAAGAGGGCATATTCGTGAGTCAAACGAAATACTGTCTTGAGTTACTAAAATGTTTTGATATGCTGAACTGCAAAGCAATAGATACTCCTATGCCTACAAGTGCTAATCTTGATCGTGACGAAAAGGGTAAGGATGTTGAGGTAAAGAAGTATCGAGGTATGATAGGGTCTCTTCTTTATCTTACCGCATCACGTCCCGATATAATGTTTAGTGTATGCATGTGTGCGCGGTATCAGGCACATCCCAAGGAATCCCACCTAAAGGCAGTCAAGCGCATACTTCGATACCTTTCTGGTACTCCAAAGTATGGGCTGTGGTATTCCAAAGGTAGTGTTTGTTCCTTAGTTGGCTACTCCGATTCCGACTTTGCCGGGTGCAAGTTGGATAGGAAAAGTACTAGTGGCACGTGTCACTTTTTCGCAAATTCATTGGTGAGTTGGCACAGTAAGAAACAGGTTTCCGTTGCTTTGTCAACAGTCGAGGCGGAATATGTTGCCGCCGGTAGTTGTTGTGCTAAAGTCTTATGACTTAAACAATAATTACTTGATTTCAACTTAAAACTTGAACGTATTCCAATTTTGTGCGATAACACTAGTGCGATTAATCTAACTAAGAACCCCGTATTGCATTCACGCACCAAGCATATCGAAATACGCCATCATTTTCTTAGGGATCATGTAGAGAAAGGTGATGTAATTTTTGAGCACGTTGACTGAAGAATCAACTTGCTGATATTTTCACAAAACCATTAGCTACAGAGCCTTTCTTTCACATCCGTAGGGAACTTGACATTCTCGATATCTCGGATCGTGCTTGATAGTCCTTTAGAGTATTGATCTTCACATATATATGCTTGTTTATTCTTTTCACTAACAATGCAAAGAGATATTTAGCCATATGTGAGGGATTTTATCGTCATCATGACCAAGGTAATATCGTTCCGATTTATAGATGTTTATCAATATTTTGTGTCATATTAATTACTCTAATCTTGATGTTTATTGCATTTAGAGCACTTGTCGTTTATGTGGATGTTTTGTTCTGTATGTGCATGTGTCTATTTATCTGGTTGGAACTTTAAAATTGCAAAATTTCACTTTTTTTTGTGTATACGTCGACGCATAAATTCATTCGCTGACCTACTAAATTTTCGGGATAGCGCATAAACACATGTTCAACATTTTTTAAAATTTCACGAATCATGCGCCGACGCACAGATTCACAGGTCGACGCATAACTTGATCGTTCAGACTCCCTTCTTTACTGGGACTTGTGCGCCGACCTAGTGCTGTTCATTTTCCCTACATATTCTCATTGCACATTAATCCATGATTCTTGCATGTCATCCCATTAGTCTTTGTGGTCAATCTCTCCCTATCATCCTCCGTTAAACCTCATCAATCACAATTACTCTCCACTAAATCCTCATCCAAACCCTAGAAATCAAAACCCACCAAGAGAAAATCTTCTATACTGCTACAAGGTTGTCTAAAGGCTGTCATATTTGCTCTTTACTCTCAGAGAAAAACAAGTGTCATCATCCTCTCTCAACTTTTCTTCAACAATGGCTTCAAGAAGAAACCCTAGTAGAATGGGAACAAGAGGATCATCTTCACAATCAGCACCCACCAGAGCATCATCATCTACACAACGGGTAACATTTGAATCTTTAATCTCTGAAAGGCTAACTACTCCGTTTGCGGAACTGTTTTCTAATCGGGCTGTTATAAGACAACATGGCTTTTATCCTCTGATGGGTCCAGATTTTCACATTCCTGAGATTTCTGAACTTATAAATTTTCAAAATCTTAGTGAATTTGTAGAATGTGATGATAAGTATAGTGAAGACTTGACTCGGTTATTCTATTGTGGGATCAAGGGCAAATTTCGTGGGCCTGAGTTTAAATTCTCCATGAATAATACAGAATTTGAAGTGACAAATGATGTATGGTCTACATTGTTTGTCTTGGACACTGATGACACTCTCCCAAAGGTTACTGATAAAACCTTTGTTGAGGGCTATGAATTTAAAACTGCTCTGAATTCAATGTTGCGAGAACCATATTCATCTGATTTTGTGGCAAGTGAATTATTTCCTAAAAGTGTCACTACCGGCCATCTAAAATTCAAAGATCGTATTCTTCAGTGGATTGATGCTCGCATCTTGAGGCCTAAGAAAGGAGGATACTCAAGAGTTGAGCAGGCAGAGGTTCACCTCATCTATATTCTCAAGAATAGGATCAAAATTAACTGGCCCTATTATTTTGCCTATAGATGTTCACTACTCGCAGCTCCCACAAATTTCTGGCACTTGGTTATGCGTCTGTTGTTGCAAAAACATCTTGAATCACTTTGATGTTCCTATTTCGCAGATTTGTCACATTCATATCACTGCTAAACAACAATTTCTTTCCAAAACCCTTTCTATGATGGGTTACTTTTGGCAGTCACGTGAGAACAGGTTCATCTATCGACCAAGATCCACCCATCCTGAACATGATGAACCGGTTCACCTTGAAGCAAGTGATGATGAAGACATTCCTGGAAATGCAAATCAAGCGGTTAATGATGAAAATGTGGTCGTACAGGAAGATGTGGTTATGCAAGAGAATGTGGATATCCAGGAAGAGGACAATGAGGCATGGATGGGCCAATAACCTGAAGAGACCTCTGAAAATCAGTGTTGGGGTCAGTGGCAACAAAACTGCTGGACTGTGCTTGGTGATGCATACGTTCCTCCATCTTATGGTGAAGACTATGAATGGCAGCCACCAAAAAATTCTGATCCTCCAACTCCACCATTCTAGCATGATCAGCAGTCGTCTGAAGAAATTTTAGCAAGGCTGAATGAGTTGTCTCTGCAACATCAAGAATTCCAAGCACTGCAGGACACTCGATACACGACTCAGCAGGAACAGTTCACAAATCTATCTAACCAACTATCTTCTCACGTCACCAACTTCAACAATTTCGCAAATGCAGCCATAAATCGGTTCAATCAAATGGATGCCAACTTAACTCAGCAAAATCTGAACTTGGCAAACAGCCTTGGTAACCTCAACAACACCTTGATTGAGCTCAACCTTCAACTCGAGGATCTTCCACCACCAAGTCAACATTATAGGGGAAGAGGTCATTATTTTAGGGGGAGAAGACCATAGAGCCTAGGGCATTATGCTTCATTTGTGTTTGCATTTATGTTTTGTGATCTGGTTGTTTTTTTTGCTTAACTTTGACATGTGCTTCCGTTTGTTTAAACTCTTCCAGAGTGAATGTTTTGTTCGTTTTTTTTTGTTCCGTATTTAATCATTCCTAATTTTACATTAGCGGTATCATATGTGGATGCATGTTAATGTGTGTTTGTTGCAAATATATGATGATCCAATACGTATTATACTACATAATTTTGACCACTGCCTTTTCCTCTTTTTGATGTTGTCAAAGGGGGAGAAGAATAACAAGCAGAATCTTATTTACCAGATGTCAAAGACAGGGGGAGCTTTGTTCACTCTCAAATTACATATCTTGTTACAAGCAGAAAGTGTTGCCATCATCAAAAATAGGGAGTATGTGAGGGATATTCTCCTAGCTACCTTGTTTTAATGATGTCAACAAACATATTAGATTGTAATTTGAGCAGTATCACTTCACGTGTCGGGCATATAGTGTCTAACCATTATCGTTCATATGTCTAGATGCATAGGATCTTGTCCTCTCCAATAATAAAGGTCCATTATCGTTTTAGTTGTGTATAGTATGTGTCTTTGATATTGGTCTGGTAAAAATGCTCAGAAAAATTGAATTTCCTGAAAATTTGCATTTCATGCGCTGACTCTTTAGTTCATGCGCTAACCCCAAATTTCATGCGCTAACCTCCAAAATTTGTGGGAAAGCGCACAAACTTGTGGACACCAAATTATTCACTTATGCATCGACGTATAAAAGCTGGAGATCGACGCATGACCTCAGATTCTGCAGTTTTTCACTAAATTTCTTTTCTGTTATTTTTTTTTGTTGGTCATATTTTTTCATATAAATAGTTTTGGTCATCCTTTTTATTCAATAACAAGAAACGTGAAAAATATATGTCATTTCTCTCTTCATCTTCATCTTCTTCACTGTGTAAACAAACAATCATACATAATCATCTTTGTTTGTGTCGCCCATTGATCGAAGTGATAACGTTCAGAATTTAGGAAGTGTAATCTTCATCTTCTGGGTTAGGAGTTTGGCAGATGTTTCTTGAATAAAACCAGTTGGTTTTGTCCTCCAAGAATCGGATAGATTTTGGAGGTTTTTGCACAAATTGTTCTTTCTACAGGGATTCGGCTGGGCGAAGGTAACCGGAAATTGGCGCAATTGTTCGGTTTAGTAGCTGTAATCTGAGGATCGTAGAAAGGAGGTTTGGGTTCGAATTCCTGGTAGATCGCAATTGACCGAGTGAAGGTAACTGAAGAAAGGTGGTTTCTTTCGGTTTAGTAGCATGGGACGGTAATTGGATCAACCATATTCGGAGCACTTGATTCGTCTTGAATCAAGAGAAGAGAAAATTCTGCATCAACAATCGAAGACGTTCGAGGGTTTGGATGTTCATTGTTTTCTCTTGTAATAAACAATTTGCAACAACAGTATATATATATATATATATATATATATATATATATATATATATATATATATATATATCTTAATTCCATTTGTGGAGTTGGGGGCAGACGTACCCAAAGCGAGGACGATTGGGGAACTGCCTAATCAAATCGTGTTTGTTCTCTCTTTCCTTAACTCTTTTACAATTCATTTCGTTCGAATCTGTGAAGTCGCAAGTCATCGAAATTTCTGTAGTAGAGTAATTGTAAGCTGATAAACTGCTTTGTTAAACTGATATAATTCCTTGAATTGTATCTTGGAGCAGCTGTACATTACTCGTTACTGAAATTCTGCACTTAGTGTGTTTTCGCACACTAGGTGTTTGATAATTTGTTTCAAAGCAAATTCGAACTCGTTGTCTTTAAATTGCTTATCACTTTTCCTCATTGGATTGGGATATACATCAACCAAGTGATATTTTGTTGATTGTGTATCTTAAGTGTAATATTCAGAACTGAATTTTTATCCTCTGCACTCATCCGTGATATCTTCGTGCATATCCGATCCTTTTGGTAGAAGGTACGTTGTAAACGTTCTATCCAGTGGTAGCTTCCATTTAAACAATTTTTAAAAAAACAAATTTTGTAAACTATTTGCGTGTAAAACTCAAGGGATCTATTCAACCCCCCTTCTAGATCCATAGCCATCGTGTAACAAATATCATCCATAATCTGGGCCGGTCAGGGAACCCGACTCCCCTCAGTCGAGCTCCTACGAGGCCGAGTACTGACCTCGATCAACCCGGTACTTACGTCGGACATGAGCTCAACTCGCACACTAACAATTGTAACAGTGGCGGCGCATCAATACAGACGTTACCAAAGATTGAATGCCTATATTCATGAAGGGGAGTTACGACAATGATGGCCATGTAGCGTCAGAAGGCCAAGACACTTCTCATGGCATATCTTAATGGAAGACTATAAAAGGGACTCCCACATAAGGGTTAAGCAAGACACATTTCATCTTGAGACAATATACAACACTTGTATAGCTCTCAAATCCCCAAATATACTACACAATATAGACAATGTAGTTTTCCTTGTCCAGAAGGGGAGAACTAGAACTTTTGGTGTATCTAACCAGTTTTGGCTAGAACATTTTTAACTTAAATAAGGTCAACAAATATAAAAAAAAAGTAATGTTAACTTGTGCCCTTAGGACACAAGTTAATAATTGAATTAAGAAATATTGTCTTGAAAATTGTGTATAAACTTTAGTATAAAATAAAATTTTAAATTATTTTTTTCAATACAAATTTACTATAAATGAGTTTCTAAGCTATTAATCTTGAAATCATATTTGATTGATAAAAAAGTATTAAATAATTTGAAAATAATAAATATTCTTTTAAAGTTATAAATAAAAAGTAGGCTTAAATAGTGTTTTAGTCCCTGTAAGTTGGCGAGATTTTGGTTTTAGTCCCTGTATCTTTTTTTTTCGGTCCAAGTCCCCACATGTTCATTTCCTTTTGGTTATAGTCCCTGCCGTCAATGAAACGTTTAAAAGAAGCTGAGTTGGCAGACGGTGCTGAGGTGGAATATTGTTTTATCATTTCTTGTTTAATTTTCTTTACACATGTGGATTTAATCAATGGACCGTTAAATAAAGAGGGACCAAATACAAAAAACATTACAAATTTGTTTTGCTTCTTCTTCCTTCAACATTGGCACTATTTTCTTCTTTTTTCTTCTACATTGGCTCTGTTCTCTTCTTCTTATACCTTCAACATCCATGGCCTCGTTTTCTTCTGCGAACTCTCATCATGGTCAAGCACCGATTTGTGGTTGCAATAGAAGCATGAAAATGTTTATGTCAAATTCATTTGAAAACCCTAAGAGACGATTTTGGAAGTGTCAAAATTCAGGATGAATGTCTGGTTGCAAGTTGTTTATTTGGGACGGTGAGCTTGAAAGAAATCCAGCAAGTGATGTTAGATGTTTAGGTGGTTGCAACTCCTCTGAAGTGTTGAAGGATTTGGGGTTCATGGTCAAGGAGATTGAAAATGGTAAAAAAACAAAGATGAAGATTAAGCTGGAGAAGGAGAAGAGAAAAGTGAATCTGTTGAAGCTATTATTGGTTGTTTCATGGGGGATGTTCTTTGGTTATCTGAAATGGTGAATCCAATTGTTTGTGTTGTTGTTCAGTTTTTTTTGTCTTTAAGTCCTTGTAACATTATTGTATTTTGGAATTGGTCCCTGTACCATATGATGAATGAAAAACATGTTTTAGTTTGGTTCAGTATATGTATGCAATTATATTGTTCAGTATATGAATTCAATTAAGTTGATCATTGTGCTTGCAGTTGTACTTAAACCATATCTTGATAATTTTCATACTTAAAGTCATAACAAAATAAATACTTAAGTCATATTACATTGTTGGGAACGAAATACATAAATGCCTTAACTACAAGGCTAAAGCCAAAGCAGTGTTGTAGTCATAATAGTTAACAAAAAACTTCTAGATGGAATCAAAAGTACAACATAATTCAAAACAGGCCATTGTCTACATAGTCCATGGTTGGTCTTGGCTACTTCCTTCTCCCTTAAGCTTTTTGCATCTTAGTACCCTTGTTCTTTCACTTCTCCTCAATTCCAACTTCCTTGCCACCTTTTGTCTGGGTTGTTTGGCCTATAAAGTCACATAAAAAACATACAGAATTAGAGAAAGATCAGCAGACCAAACATCATAGACATTAACTCAGTATTAGACTCAACTGGTTTAGGATCATGTTGCTTTGGTGGAGCTGCATGAACAGGTTGGTCATTACCAACTTCAACAGTTGGCTGTGAGTCACCACCTTCTTTGATAGGTGCAGACAAAATGTAATTTGGCTGAGAGTCACCAACTCCTTGTGAAGCATGTACAGGTTGTTCATTAGCAACTTCCACATTAGCAACTTGGGGATTAGCTGGAATTTTGGTAGTGATGTCATTGATATTGGGTTGGGCTTGTGTTGCTTCAAAAGCTGCACAGAGATCTGCTGCAAGCATTTCAAATTCTGGATCCACATAACATTGTGTTCCCTGCTGTTGTTCAATTGGAGCCTCAATATCAGCATTACTCGGATTCTGTTGTTGTTCAGTTGGTTGGTCATTTTGTTGTTGTTGTTGTTCACTTGATGCCTCATCTTCAGTTGGTTGTGTTGTCTGTGTAGCAGTTTTCTTAGGTTTTCTCTGCACAAATAAATATCAGCAATCAATATCAATGATAACAATAACACAATTTGTAAACATAACTGATTTTAAATGATACCTTTCTTTTCTGAGCTTCAGGGCCAGGCACTTGAACCAAACAACTCCTGGCATTATGTCCATGCACTCCACATTTGGTACAACAATAAGTAGTCTGTGTCCTTGTTTTGTTAGGATCTTCATAAGGTTCCCTTCTCCTTAACTTCTTTGGCCTACCAGGGCCTCTCTTATATGATGGAGGCAACATTTCCTCAGTGTCAACTTCAGGCCACATGTCTTGGCCATTAATTGGGCTAATGTTGAAGTCATAGCATGCCACATATGTTTCTTTGGAGTAGCAATCATCTACATAGTCTTCTGGTTTTTGATTCCTAAACCCTAAGGCAGCAACTGCATGTCTACATGGTATGCCTACCAACTCCCAAAAGTTACAAGTGCAAGTTCTCTTAGATGTGTCAACTATGAACATTTGTTTGTTATGAATATGTTCAACTTGCCAAATACTGTCACCAGACCAAGTAGGAATCCAATTGCCAGCATGTTCTACTTCTTTATCTAACCTAATTCTAGGTCTTGGCATTATCCTATGTTCCCACCTATCAGCTTTTTCTGTTAATGTAGAATTTCTATTCATCAGATAGTTCCTTATCCATTCACACATTGTCAATATTGGTTTATCCCTAGCCACTAGTATTGTGCTATTGATAGCCTCAGATACATTATTCATTAACACATCACATTTGGGATAGAATGGGAAAGCATGCTTACACCATAATTTTGTTGGTATTTTGGCCAACCACTCCCAAGCCTTAGGATTAAATGCCTTTAGCTCTTTCATCTTTGCCTCCCATGCTTGTATATATGTTGACTTTGCTGCAGACATCATGAAGTCTCTGATTTTTGTGCCACCACCAAACTTCTTTTTGAAATTGGCATATAGATGCCTAAGGCAAAGCCTATGCTCCATCCTCTCAAGCATCTCCTCAAATACTGGAATTAAGCCCTTGACAACAAAACAAACAATAAAATAAGGGACCTAATTCTAAACAACAAGACATTTTCAGGGACCAAATAAAAACATAATCAAAATATAGATCTGATGAAATGTACCTTTTGTTGGTCTGAGATGAAGACCCATCTTTTTTCTTGCCCAATGTCTTCCAAAAGCAATGTCAAGAACCACCTCCATGACTCCTTTGTCTCAGACTCACATACACCAAAGGCCAATGGATAGTATTGGTCGTTAGGATCCCTTCCAACAGCCACAAACAAAGTTCCTCCATATTTTGTCTTTAGATGACAACCATTAACACCAATGAATGGTCTACATGCAGTGGTGAATCCCTTTTTGATTCCATCAAAGCAGAAGTAAAAACAACCAAATCTAGGTTGAATTGTGGGTACAATTCTTGTGACATTAATTTTACAAGTGTTGCCTGCATTGACCCTACTTAATTCAGCAGAATACCTCCACAAAAGTGTATATTGCTTTGTGGCATCACCTTCAACCAAAGCCTTTGCTATTTGCTTAGCCTTCCATGCCCTGTTCATACTAATACCTACATAATAACTTGTCCTAATATCAGTCACAATATCGCGAAGTTTGATTCCATCAGATAATGCCATCCTAGCCGCCACAGTCTTAGCAATCCACTTGGAGTTAGTAGTAGTGTTATTTAAAATCCTACCACACGTGTGAGTACCAAACCATTTCTTCATTCGATACGTGTGTTTATTTCCCACTTTACTAACCAAAGCCAAAAAACCACATTTGCCCTTGCACACCACTCTCACTCTAACTTTATCATTTTTCAGATACTTTATATCTCTTCCATTCAAGACTGACCATTCAGTTATTGCCTCCTTAAACTCCTGCAAAGAAACAAACTCCAACCCAACTTTGAACTGGTAATCCTTGTCTAATTCCTCCATCTTAAATCTAGGATATGCTGGTCCTTTCTCTTCATCTGATGCATCTGGATCACTACTCCCTAGATCATCACTTAAATAATTAGTTTCAAGCCCTTCATTACCATACCTGGATGATTCGATTTGGAAGCTCACTCGTATTCGTACAAGCACCTTTCACCTTCCCGCTATGACTGAGATGGAAAAGAGAAAGATGGAAATGGAAAGACAAACCCTAGTTTACAGGGACTTAAAGGAAAAGAGGGAAACTACATTTGATGAAATGTTATGGGGGTAAACATTTAAATCCACGTGTGTAAAGAAAATTAAACAAGAAATGATAAAACAATATTCCACCTTAGCACCGTCTGCCAACTCAGCTTTTTTTAAACGTTTCATTGACGGCAGGGACTATAACCAAAAGGAAATGAACATGTGGGGACTTGGACCGAAAAAAAAAGATACAGGGACTAAAACCAAAATCTCGCAAACTTACAGGGACTAAAACACTATTTAAGCCTAAAAAGTAACAATGATTATCACTTAATTTTTTTATTTTATTTTTAAATATAGTTATTTCCTTTCCTTGATTAATGAAAAATAATTTCTCTTTCTTCCCTCCCTCTTCTTGTACCTCACATGATATCTTAGAAAATTGATTTATAGTTGTCACTTGTATATTCCACCGTCCATATATTCTCTCATGGTGTCCTTATCTTCTTGTCTGCAAAATTCTACACATCCTCCTCAAATTCTCTTGTAGATTTCCTATTCTCCATTTTTCTCAAGATAAGCAAAACTCTTCCTACTTTTATCCTTTCATCACTCGAATTCTTTCTCTCAACCAAAATCTATTTACTCTTTACCAAAATCATCATGAAATCCATCTTACATTCATCTCCTAAACCAATAATCAATCACATGTAGCACCACAAAATAACACAAAATACAAGAACTTCAAACATTTTTCCAAAAAAAATCAAGAACACTCTTCAAAAATAATAATTATTATCATATTAAAATATAATATAGTATTTATATATTTTTCAATTTATATATTTTTCAATTTATATATTTTTTAATTTATATATTTTTCAATTTATATATTTTTTAAATTTATATATTTTTATTTATTAAGTTTTATTATTTTTTTAAAGGAGAACTTTTTTATATTTAACTATTTTATTAATTATAATTAATAAATAATTTTGACCATCTCATGTAATTTCATGTGTATTTCTTTTCACAAAATTATATTTGATTGATACAAAAATACTAAATAATCAAATTTGTATGAGCAATCTAAAAAAAATATATATAAAGTTATAAATATTTGAAAAACCAATGACAATCAAATTTTCTCTATTATCAGATTTGAATTTTTTTTTTAAAGTTATAAATAAAAAGTAATATGCTCCGAAGTGAAACAGAACACAACAGGCGTAGGATATGTTCTGCGATAGCCATAATATGTCGAACTTACGTTGTAGGGGATTTCAACGACCTTCTTTCTCAACAAGATAAGCAAGGAAATTATCCTCATCCATACTGGCTTTGTGCGGTTTTTCGGCAGGTTGTTAGTGATTGTAATCTTGTCGATATTCCAATTGACGAGCATCGATTTACATGGATAAAAAGGAGTGGTACGAACCAAGTTTTGGAAGAGAGACTAGACCGTGCTATGGCTACATCGAACTGGATAGATCTGTTTCTGGATGAGAACCTTCTTAACTTTGTTGTGTCTCATTCAGACCATAGTCCTATTCTTCTTCAATGTGATGTGCGACTGCTAGATCGTCGTAGTCATTCATTCAGATTTGAGAACCACTGATTGAAAGAAGATGGAATTCATAATGTCGTACAAACTGGGTGGTTGCAGGGTGTAAATCGCGATGTTTTGATGCGAGTTACAACGTGTGCGGCTGAACTATAAACATAGGCAGAATTCGGTAAAGGCAGCAGAAGGATGAATTGAAAAGATTGAAGGAGTTAATGAAGCGTAGTCGTCGTTGCCTAGATATCGAGTCTATGTCAGAATTTATTAAAGTGCAAAAGGAGTTCAATAAGTTGATTATGAAGGAGGATACGTACTGGAAACTACGTGCAAAGATGCATTGGCTTCGCGACGGGGACCTTAATATGCAGTTTTTCCATCGGTCAGCCACGACTCACAAGAAATTCCAGAATATCAGCATGTTGCAGCAAGAAGACGGATCGGTGGAACATGTTCAGACTAGTTTGTGTGATATAGTGTCATACCCCAAATTTTGACCACAAGACTCCCCATCATTGTGCAAATCATCACCACAATATGGATGTACCATCATATCTTATTAATCTTCTCACAGATTGTTGAGCATTCACTACAATCAAGGATTAGGGTTTTGAACCCTCCCAGAGCACTTAGACAAAGTTTCAATAAAGAAATAACATGATCTTTAACTTTTCTAACCTTTTAAACACGCATAAAAGATCAAGAGGTCTCCCATATCAAGAATCAAGCACAAGGATGGAACATTCCAAGTGGATCAAGCCTCAAGATCGCCAGTGTCACCAAATTAGGGTTTTGGTCGACCAAGGCCTCCAGATGAAAATTTTCATCTGGGCATGAACCAATACCTCAAAACATAACCCAAGAGATTCAAAGGGACCTCATGGATCCAATCATCAAGTCAAAATAACCTCAGGGGAAGCATTCATCAGAAATCAGGAATTAGGGTTTCTTGACCTAATTCACCCCTAAATTTACTTTTGAGGCAAGACATGAACCAAGACCTCAAGACATGATTTGAGGGCCTCAAATACACCACATTGATCCATTTACAACAATGGATTGATCCAAGAAGCTTGATTCACAAGTTTCAATTTCATCTGGACCACAATTAGGGTTTTGAATAAAAAGTCAACTGTACCTTTGACTTTTGACCAAGACATGATCCCAAACCTTGGGACATGATTCAAGACACCCTAAAACACCTATGGAATCCATCCATTAGGTTTGAATTAGGTCAAGAACTTGATTACATAGAGGACCACACAGTTTGGAATTCATCTGACGAAAAGTCAACTGTGCCCAAAATCAAGTTTGACTTTTTTTGAAAATTTTCACAAATATGGTTCCCCTAAGTCAAAAACAATGTTAATGAATGGTTTTGATCATCATCCATCAAGAAAAATCAAGAAAAGTGAGGTTACTTGCAAAAGGGGCAACCATAAGAAACTTAAATTTTTCTAAGTTATGAACAAAATGGATTTGGTACCAACTTTGCAAGGTCATAACTCTCAAACCCTAAGGCCTTTTTCTTCAATCCAAAGCTCAAATGAAAGTTCACATGACATACTTCAAAAGTGTCAACTATAAAAGATTCCAAATCCTCACGGATTTTGAGTTATGGATTGATCAAAATCACAAAAACATGAAAATGACCACTTTTTCCAACACTTAGTGAAAATTTTGGACAGAATCTGTCTTGGTTTTTCACCAGTTTTAGGGCCATTTTTCATTATGAACCAAGCTGAACCATGTCCATTTGTGGACATCAAAGTTAAATTATGTCATGAGAGCTTTCCAAAGATTACCAGAACTCATCCTAACTCCACATGAGTAGAGATTTACAAGCCTTGAAACATGGCATGAAAACCTGTTTTTTCTAGACAGCATGGAAACCAAACTTGTGCCACACGATTTTTCCCTTCAATTCTTGTCACTTTGCCAACTTTGTCATCTTCCAAAAACATAAAGGATCTTATGACTCACTTGGTTCATGATCAAAGAGGCAAGGAATTCAACTTGGCATGTGAAAATCATCATGACATGAAACTTGGAATTCAAGTTTGGCAAGGTAACATCAATGCAATGCATTGAGGTGTCATGAACCAGATCACAACACTCCAAGCCAGTCAAGATTTCAGTCCAAACTCTGAGCATTCAAACTTGTAAAGTTAAATAGAGTCAAGATAAGAAGAGTTGACTTGGCACTTTTGAATTATCCAAGTCAATGGCTACAAGCTACTGCCATAATCAGCCTCCAAACACTATTGCTTCCAAAACAAACTTCCTCTACTATAAATAGAGGTCATGTGTGACTGATCAAACCACCCCAAAACCTCTAAATTCATGTTTTCCTCCAAATCACATTCCAAAAACCAGATTTTGCTTCTTCTTGAAGCCACTATCGAATTTTCAATTTGAGAGCAATTCAAACCAAACCAATCATGCCAACACCTCACATACAGCATATATGAGTGATCCATAACCTTAAAACACATCTGGAACACCAAAATCACAAAGTCACCATTCATTTGCTCAAGCTTTTTGGCATGGTTGCAGTTGAGGTACCACAAGGTGATCCAAGCATCTCCAATCAAAGCCAGGCATCTCAACACACTCCATAAGGTATTCTGAAGCTGTCCAAGTCCTTACAACACATCTGTAACATCTCTATCATCAAGCTCGATCACCAGCTGCACGAGGTAAGCCTGAAGCCTTCAAACTCCATACTACATGCATCATAAATGAATTTTTGAGTTACCATCTTGTTTTTGCATGTATATAGAGTGATAACCCTCAATCAATTGCTATGTATGAATCGTGTATAGGATTTTATGATGTTCTTGCAGAAATTAGGGTTCTTGAGTTCATCACTTTATTTCTCACTCCACACTTAATATAAATGCAATTAATTTATATGGTTGTAATCCTTAATAAAAACGAACAAGTTTCATGTTTACAAAAGTTGTTTTCATTGAGTAATTAGAGAGAAAAGTGAGGTTTTGCAAATCCTCCATGGCGCGGTCACGAGGAAGAAGAAGGTGACCGTTGGCGCCATAATTCAAATTACTTGAATTTTGAATTTTTGATTATTTTCTTAATTGATTTCGAAAATTAATTTCTATCTTAATTTTAATCTTTTTTTATTGGTTCTTTTTTTGAAATTTCAAAAAAATGTTAAAATATTTTATTCTACAAAAAAATCAAATTTATATTATTTATTTAATATAGCTTGAATTTTTGTAAATAATTTCATTTTTATTTGTTTTAAACATTTTCAAATGAAATTTCCACTTTGATTTTTCAACTTCAAATGATTTTCAAGCTTTCATGTGATTAAACATGATTTTTCAAAACATTTTTCAAAGCTTACAAGTTGTTTTTGAATATATTTGATATTTATATCATTTATGATTTAATTTTCTTTGAAAAATTAGATTTTTATTTAAAATTAGGGTTTTTCTCTTGATTTTAAATTTTCAAGCTTCATTTGAAACACTTTTGGGCCTCTTGATAGAGTGTAAGTTCCATCCGTTTGTAAATAAACCTTTTTGGGCCCCAGTCATTGTATAAGTCCCGATACGATTTTAAAAATCTCGGTGCGATCGCCGTTTTCAAACAATTTTCATATGGGCCTCCCCTTGAGTTGTAAGCCCCATCTTTCTTCTTTTCAAACACTTTTGAGCCTCTAATAGAGTGTAAGATCCAACCCCCCTTTGTATATAAATAATTTGGGCCTCAGTCATTGTATAAGTCCCGATATAATTTTCAAAATAACGGTGCGATCACTGTTTTTCATCTGGGCCTCTCCTTGAGCAATAAGTCCCATCTCTTGTATAAAAATAAACTTTAGGCCTCTAATAGAGTGCAAGACCCATTCCTTTTGTGAATACAATAATTTGGGACTCTGTTATTGTATAAGTTCCTGTGTGATTTTCAAAACTACGACGCGATCGTCGCCTTTTCAAAAGAGATCATCTGGGCATCTCCTTGAGTATAAGCCCCAAACTTCCTTTTAAAACAACTTTCTTTTTTTATTTAGATTCAAATTCAAAGTAATAACAAAACTTTCTTCAATTTTTTGAATAACTAACCATACAGCTGTAGTTACTATGCTTGGGCTTGCACAACTATAAGTTCCACTATCTCTTCAATACATACTTGCTTATATATATCATCTGTATATATATATATATATATATATATATATATATATATATATATATATATGTTTGTAAATACTTGCTTAGAGTTTTCCCAGCAATTAGGTCTAGTTTTAGATCAAACTAGTGGTTACTCTTTCAACACAATCAAAACTAGTTCCCCATAGGAAATTCCAGATACAGTCTTACCTCCTCTTGGGCTTATACAATATGGAATAGAGAAAGGCATTATTCCCGGTGAAACTTTTCTCAAGACTGTCACAACTTAGAAATCTTTGTAGAAGAAATTCATTTCCCCAAAGTGGATTAATTCCCGGTGAAACCTCTTATGAATTTCTTCAAACCCTAGAACTGTTCTGCAAGGAAAAGACTTATTCCCGGTGAAACCTTTGTTGAACCTTTCTTTGGCTTGGACCCACAGGCTTCCTAAAAGCATCCCCAGCCTCCTCTTGGGCTTAGTACAAGGACCCTCAGGCTTCTTAGAAGTTCTTAGCCTCCTCTTGGGCTTAGTACAAGGACCCGGAGACCTCTTACAGGCATAGGACAAAAATTACTCATCTCTACTAGTTCAATCCTCTAGAGAGTCAAAATTCCAGAACATCAGACCATTCTAGGGTTGCTCTTCATCCCTTAAAACCATAACCTCCTCTTGGGCATCATGCAAAGATCTCTCTTTACAACCATAACCTACCACTGCATGAGTAGACTTGGACAGTTTCAGCCTCCTCTTGGGCATCATACAAAGATCATCCTCTAGCTAAGAGTTAACATCTTCATACCAGTAGACTTGGAAAGTCTCATCTCCTATTGGATATCAAAGAAACCCTCAAGTTCCCTAAAAGCACAGGAAAAACCCTGATCATTTCATCAACACATCAATCTCCAGCAGAGTTTAAAACCTCCATAGGTTTTCATACTCAGAGTTTAAACCTTTACCATCAATAAAACCTTAACAGAATCAGAACCTCAAGGCATATAATATTTTAACTCTTCTTCAATCCTCAACAAGAGTTTATTCCCCAATTTGGACCTTTCTCTGGATCTCAAGAATCCTCAGCAGAAGCTAGCCTCTTCTTTGGCTTCATATTAGAATTCCCACACTAACCTCCTCTTAGGCTTTGTATAATGATTTTTCCTCAGCACATTTAACCTCAATCTTGGGCTTTGTACAAGACAGATAAAATCTCTCACCAGTGGAGTCAATTTCTTTTAGCCTCAATCTTGGGCTTTATACAAGACAGATAAAACATTCCCCGGAAGAGTCAATATCTTTTTAGCCTCAATCTTGGGATTTGTACAAGACAGACATAAAACTCCCTAGTAGATTCAATCTTTTAGCTTCAACCTTGGGCTTTAATCAAGGCACACCAAAATCAACAATCCCCTCAGAGGAAATCAACAGTTCTCTCTGTAGGAAGACATTTCTTTATATATCACATAGCAAAACAGACAATAAAAAAACCTTAATTCCAGATAAATTCTGTAAGTGGCACACTTGTTGATTCAAAAATCCAAGTTGTGGTCCCTCTTTATCCTGGTAAATCTTTTCTTTCATCTAATTGTTGTAAGTGGCAAGCCTCTGGATTATTTACATCTAAGCCAATGTCCCTCTCTTAGCATGGAAGATTCCCAAGGAAAAATGGCATTGCTCTACACTGAGTTAAATTTTCTTCCTTCAGGACAATTCCCTTATAAAGGAAATTATAGCATTGATGGATTCCATACATTCTAATTAAAGTAATTCCCCTTTATAATCAAACCTTCCATAACTGTGATAAACAAGTGAGATACCTCCCTTTAGAGATGACAAATTCTCTCTCAGTCAAACCTTTAGCTTCAATCTTGGGCTTTCAACAAGACACAAATACTCATCTAGCTTCAATCTTGGGCTTTGAACAAGACACCAAACATTTTCCTCCCATAGTATAGGAGGAACTACGATTGCTCTGATTTCCCTGTTTTCTTTAACGGGAATACGTAGGCATACTGTCATACCCCAAATTTTGACCACTAAGATTTCCCATCATTGTGCAAATTATCATCACAATATCGTTGCACCTTTATGCCTCATCAGTCTCCCCAAAGAGGGGTGAGCATTCACTACAATTAGGATTAGGGTTTCAAGCCCTCTCAGAGCTCTTAGACAAAGGATCAATCAAGAAATGACATGATATTCAACTTGTCTAACCTCTGAAACATCCACAAAGAATCAAGAGGACTCCCACATCAAGGATTAAGCACAAGGTTGCTACCTTCCAAGTGGATTAAGCCTCAAGATCGCCAGTGTCACCAAATTAGGGTTTTGGTCGACCAGGGCCTCCAAGTGGAAATTCTCCTCTGGGCATGAGCCAATGCTTTAAAGCATAACCCAAAATACTCCAAGGGACCTCATAGACCCAATCATCAAGTCAATTTAGCCTCAGGGGATGCATTCATAAAAAATCAGGAATTAGGGTTTCTTGACCTAATGCACCCCTAAGTTGACTTTTGGGACAAAACATGAGCCAAGACCTCAAGACATGGTTTAAGGGTCTCTAATAAACTACATTGATCCATTTGCAACAATGGATTGATCCAAGAAGCTTGATGCACAAGTTTCAATTTCATCTGAACCACAGTTAGGGTTTTTGAAGAAAAAGTCAACTGTACCTTTGACTTTTGACCAGGACATGCTCCCAAACCTTGGGACAAGATTCAATACACCCTATAATACCTATGAAATCAATCCATCAAGTTTAATTTAGGTCAAGGACTTGATTTCATAGAAGATCGCACAGTTTGGAATTCATCTGATAAAAAGTCAACTGTGCCCAAAAGTCAAAGTTTGACTTTTTGATTTTTTGATTAATTATGGTTCCCTAACCCTAAAATGATGTTAATGTGTGATTGGAATTATAATTCATCAAGAAAAATCAAGAAAAGTGGGATAGCTAGTAAAAGGGGTAACCATAAAAAACTTAGAAATTTTATAAGTTATGAAACAAAGTGCCTAGGGTACCAACTTCCAAGGATCATAACTTGTGATCCAAGCAACCATTTTGGCTAATCCAAAGATGGATTTGTATCTCTCATGGCATACTTTAAAAGTGTCAACTACACCTCATTCTAATTCCTCATGGATTTCAAGTTATGGAGTGATCAAAATGGCTGAAAACATGAAATGTCACTTTTTCCAACACTTAGTGAAATTTTCACTAAGTCAGAATCTGTTTCACTTTTTTCAAAATGTAGGGGGATTTTTCACTTGGATCCAAAAAGTATCAAGACAAACTATGATCACACATATGTTGTATCACATGAGAGCTTTCCAAAATGGCCAATAACTTCATCAAATTCCATTTGAGCTAAGAGTTATGATAGTGGCAATATGCCTTGCTGCAACTGTCATAACAAGGCAGATTTGTGCATTTTGCTCGATTTGAGCAATTTGTGCAAATGACAACCAAGTTTATCCATCTAAACACCTCAGGGGGAGACCAAGGAGGAACAAACACTGATCCATAAGCCTTCCAAGTCTTTGGAACTAAAAGGAGCATGCCAAACCTAAAAATGCCTAAAAAGGGAACAAGACTCCAATTTTGTTTTGGAGCATTCAATGGATGCACCAAGGTGGCATGAACTGAGCCTTTTCCAACTGAATGAGTCAAGGATGATCTCTGAACTAGGGAACCAAAGGCCTGTGCTCTAACCTCTAGTCAATGGCTAGAGGAGACGTAAGATTCCAAAATGCTACAATTAGCCAAACCTCTGCTGCAGTTGCCATTCACTATTACTTGCAAAACAAACTTGCTCTACTATAAATAGAGCTAATTTGTGCTCAGTTTAAGTACACCAAAGCACTACAACACTTGCTTTCCTCAAAATCTCTTTCTCTAGGCAAAAATACCTTCTTTAGCAAGGTAACTCTGAGTTTTTGAGTTAGAGAGCATTTCCATCACAACTCATGATCCAAACACATCCAATATGTCATATCTAAGCTGTCCAAACTCTCACAAGTGACCTGTAACACCAAAATCACAAAGTCCCCTCTCAAAACCTCAAAATTGGACTTTTTTGCATTTTTCAAGCCTTGTCTTGATTTAGTCACTTTCAAAACCAGATAAAACCTCAAACACACTCCAAATATCATCCTTGAACTGTCCTAAATGGTTCCACACACCTGGAACACCATTTGAGAGAGTTGCTATATTGGTCACTTTTGCCCCTTTTGCAAAAAAAAAAGCTCAAACTTTTTCTTGAGGGTTCCATTTGTTTCCAACCATCCTAAAAGCTTCTAAGTGATCATTTGAGGACGTCCAAAGCATCAAATTATTTCTGGAACAAAGCACTTGGCAGATTGCACAAAAAGCTCATAAAGAGGTAAGCATCACAACTTGAACTCTTTGAAATATGCATTGCTTTGAAGTCCATTGATCATGCACATCTTATACATGTTATATGTGTTGTGTTTGAACTAATTCATCTTGTAATTCCTGCCTGTAACAAGAGGTAGCATAGAAAATGCAAATCATGGCCTATTTCAAAACCACTATCGGGTTTTTCAATAGGAGCCTCATCTGGAAAAACCACCACCACCATTGGATTCCTTGTGAAATTCTAGACAGGATAGACCTAAATTTTGTCCCAATCCATGGAGAAATGAGAAAGTTACAAGCTTCACGTTTTTGGCCAAAATCTTGCCTTGCCTTGCCTTGGCCAGGCCAAAAACAAGGCAACCCTCATATATCCATGAGGTGGTTTTGATACACGGATGTATCACCACCCCAGTGGTAGAGGGTGCGCGCTGCACACAAGAGGTCTGGGCTTCGAATCCCCCTCGCCCCATATCCTCTTTTTATCATTTTCCCACTTTTTGTTATTTTTCATATTATTTTTAAATGATTTGGAAAATTAATAACTCTCTCAATTTTAATGATTTTTGATTGGTTCTTTTTGCAAAAAATAAAAAAAAATGTTAAAATATTTTATTTCACAAAAAAATCATATTTATATTAATTATTTAATATAGTTGATATTTTTGTAAATAAATTCATTTTTATTATTTTTAAACCTTTTAAAAATGAATATCCACCTTGAAAAATCAAGACCAAATGAGTTTTAATTCATCTTGTGATTAAAACATCATTTTTCAAACCTTAACCAAAAATCACAAGTTGTTCATTCAAACTTATTTGGTATTTTTATCATTTTAATTAATTTTCTTTGAAAATTACTTTAAAAGAATGATGAAATTAGGGTTTCTTTGATTTTCACCCTCACATATCTTTTAAAAAACAATCATGGGCCTCTAATAGAGTGTAAGACCCAATCCCTCTTTGAAACCAAAATATTTTGGGCCTCAGTCATTGTATAAGACCCACGGTGTTTTCAAAAATCTCGGCGCGATTGCCAATTTAAAATAAAATCATTTGGGCCTACCCTCGTGTTATACATCCCATTTCTTTTCTTTAAAATACTTTTTGGGCCTCTAATAGAGTGTAAGACCCAACCCCTTTGTAAATAATACCCTTTTGGGCCTCACATATTGTATAAGTTCCTCTGTACAGTTTTCAAAACAATGGTGCAATCATCGTTAAAACTTGGGCCTCTCCTTGAGCTGTAAGCCCCAACAATCTTTTCAAAGCACTTTCTCCTTTGATTTTGAATTCAAATATACGTTGTTATCAAAACTTTCTTTAGTTTCTTTGTTGAACAAATAACAAAACAACATGGAAGCTCTACAACGGGTAAGTGTTTATCCGCTTTCATTTACCGCTTTCACACACACACACACAGATATATATATATATATATATATATATATATATATATATATATATATATATATATATATATATATATATATATATATATATATATATATATATATAAAACTGTATTGTGGGGCTGTTTCACTGTAAGTCTTCTTTCACATCCTTTTAAATACTCGTCATATATTAACTGTATATATACTAGTATAGTCATTTAGAGTTTTCCCCGGCAACTACGTCTATAACTAGGTAAAGCCTGTTGGTCACTCTCGAATACAAACAAAACTAGATCCCCATAGGATTCCAGATACAGTCTTCCCTTCTCTTGGGGTTAAACAATATGGAACAAAGAGAAAGGCAGTATTCTCGGTGAACCTTTTCTCAGACTGTCACCCTTAGAAATTGTCAAAGAAACTCTACTCCACAGAGTTGATCTATTCTCCGTGAATAGCATCTCTTGAGTTTCTTCCGAATTCTCGAACTTTCCTAGAATGATCTCTTCTCTGTGAATTGCATTTCTTGAACTTCTCTTGGTTTGGGGACCCACAAGCTTCCTAAAAGCATCCTCGCCTCCTCTTGGGCATTGTACAAGGACCCTTTGGCTTCTTAAAAGTTCTCTTGGGCTTAATACAAGGACCCTAACGACCTCCTAAAGGTATAGGACATAACTTAGTCATCCTTCATTAGAGCTGTCTTTCTAAAAGGAGTCAAAACCTTCAGACCAATTTTAGGGTTGATACTCATCCCTTAAACGAGTCGGCCTCCTCTTGGGCATTATACAAAAGATAAAACTCTACCAGTTGACTTGGACAATCTAATTCCCTCGAGTCTCAAAGACATTCTCAAGCACCTTTCAAACATAGGAGAAACCCCAGATTCTGGATTAATCTCCAGCCGACTTAGAACTTTGCGGGTTCTAAAACCCCGTCCTTCTCCCAAAGATTCCCCGACCCGGGTCAGATAACACTATCTCAAACCAGAGCCTCAAGGTTTCTGATCTTTCAATTCCTTTCGCATTCCCTTGCAAGGATTAATTCCCTTTTTAGACCTGCCTCGGGATCTCAAGAATCTCCGGCAGAAGTATAGCCTCCTCTTAGGCTTTGTATAATGATCCTTCCTCAGCGAAGTCAACCTCCTCTTGGGCTTTGTACAATTATTTCCCCTAGCAGATTTAACCTTTTCAGACTCTCTTGTTGAGTCCATCCCTTTTCAAGACTCTCTTGTTGAGTCACTTTCCTTTTAGCCTCTATCTCGGGCTTCGTACTAGATAGCAAATCACTCTCTTGTTGAGTATAAAAGACTCTCTTGTTGAGTCAACCTTTTTAGCCTCCGTATTGGGCTTCGTATAAGACAGATAAAAGTACTCTCTTGTTGAGTCCAACCTTTTTAGCCTCCGTCCCGGGCTTCATACAAGACACATATAAAAGCACTCTCTTGTTGAGTCAGTCACTTGTTAGTACTCTCTTGTTGAGTCAACCCTTTTAGCCTCTATCTCGGGCTTCGTACGAGACAAACAATAAACACCCTCTTGTTGGGTCAATAGCCTCCTCTTAGGCTTTGTATAGAGAAACCCCCGGTTGAGTCAATCAACCTTTTAGCATTAAACTTGTGCTTTAATCAAGGCATACGAACATCAACAGTTCCTCTTTAGAGATGACAAGTTCTCTCTCAGTCAAACCTTTTAGCTTCAATCTTGGGCTTTGAACAAGACACAAAAAACCCTTCAGCTTCATATCTTAGGCTTTGAACAAGATACAAATACTACTTTTAGCCTCTGTCTTGGGCTTTGAACGAGACACCAAAACATCTTTTTACTCCCTTAAAAGAGGAGGGAACTACGATCACTCTAATTTCCCTGTTTCGTTAAACGGGAATACGTAGGCATAAGATTGTAAAATCTTAGGGAGCATACTAATCAAAAAACTCAAAATCCAGTACCTCCGTCAGTCAACCAAAAGCATTAGAGCTAACACTTTACCAAAAGCCTCGCAAATAGTCCAGACACGGTATTCTTGAGAAAAATAACCTAAGACAAGACCCCCCTTTTGATAGCATCTGTAAACCAACAGTCATCTGTTTAAACTCAGTATGCAAGCAGTGTTAATTGGAGACATCTATTTCCCTTCCTTAATCAACTTCACAGGATAAAAAATGAATCGAACTGTAGTACCAAAGCGATAGTGATTCGAAACCACAAAAATTGCGCTACACATACGATTGTGAAATCTTAGCGAGCACATAAATAAAAAACTTTAGGTCCAGTACCTTCCCAAAAACAACAAAAACACTCTCTCAACACTCCCAAAGGAGAAACTTTCCCAACCCATAACAGATAAACACCAGAAAGTATTTAAACATGCCAAAGAAGATCTATGGATAACCATATATACACTGGGTAATTGACAACTTCCCTTTGTATAATCTGACCTCGGAACCCCCAATCTCTTAGCATTTGTTGAAGAAAACATTTGCGTGCAAGGTTAGTTTTAGATAGCTTCCCTTTCCTTTCCAGCTTCATAGGATAAATAAGAAATCAGAAAGTAGCAACCAATTTCAACCATTGCGGTAAGGTGGTCGCGTCACCGACAAAAATCGCACGCTACAGAAAAATGGCGACTCTGCTGGGGAGTCTTTTGGATTAGAGTTCCTAAGAGGTCTAGGATTTTTTTTGGCATTTTCTATACTTTCTACTATATAATATATATCATTTACTGTTATACTACTTGATACCCGTGTTTAATTTTCTGTCAACTGGGAATGCGATTAATACGCATGTGGAAAGTTTGAGAGAACATTAAGATAAGTGGTGGCATATCTAGGAAACGCTTATAGGGAGTGAATTCGGACCAAGCTAACTTGGTAGTCCATCGAATTAATCGAGGTACCCGTGCGGAAATATCGATGTTTAACGACCGATTGTTGTGAAAGCATCGTCTATCCCAGTGTGGTACCCATGACCCTGAGGATTTAGTAGACATTTAATCATATGGCCATTTGATAGTGCAGTGACTATCGGGAATAGTTGATAGGCGATACTACACTCAAAAGAGATTCATCTTAGGATATTACAGCTCGCTCGAGTGAATCAGCTTGCTGTTAGTATCCCTAGGACGGGTCAATGACTTTAGGAACCTTTTAGAATCCGTTCTACAGGTACAAAAATTGACCAAAATAGTACAACCTTTAGGGATGGGTAGAGCCATGACTCCATGCTTGTGATGTCGAACCCTTGAACCCATGTTTTCAAATGTTTTTGTGTGCTGCATTCATGCATTCATTAAAAAACTCTTTTCAAACAAGAAAAAAAATCTTTTTTTTCAATAGAACTAAAACAATAATTGTAAATATCAGAGGTTGCGTTATGGATTTTGGTAGAAGGAAAACGCACAAGTATACCTTTAAGGCTCCAAAACTAGAAGACTTAAGGAAGTTGGGAAGGATGATTACCAATCCCGAGGCTTTCAGAGCTAAGCACAGAGGACTGTTGTCTCTGTTAAGGGTCAACGTGGTTGAAGGAATCCTATCTATGTTGGTACAGTTCTACGATCCGGTTTACCACTACTTCACTTTCCCGGATTACCAACTTGCACTAACACTGGAAGAGTACTTCAACCTGATTGAGTTACCTATCACTGATCAAGCTCTATTTTCTGGACTAGAAGAAATTCCAAAGGATCAGGCCATTGCAAGAGTAATCTCTTTGGATGAGTCAGAAGTTAGGTCTCACATAACCACTAAAGGAGGAGTCCAGGGTTTACCGGCTAAATTCCTGATGGAGAAAGCTCTATACTTTTCTAGTATAGGAAACATAACTGCCTTCAAAGACGTCTTTGTTATACTCATATATGGGTTATTCCTTTTTCCCAACATTGACAACTTCGTCGATACCAATGCTGTTAAAATATTCTTGATTAGAAACCCGATACCAACCTTACTTGCAGATACTTATCATTCAGTACACTTAAGGAATTTGTACAGCGGAGGAATAATCACATGTTGTGTACCCTTACTCTACAAATGGTTTATTTCCCATTTGCTCATGTCTACTGATTTTTGGGATCATAAGAGTACTTTACGTTGGTCACAAAGGATTATGTCTCTTACCCATTCTGACATAGACTGGTACAATCGGATTTACGAAGGGATAGAGATCATCGACAAATTTGAAAATTTCCCTAACGTACCCCTCATTGGAACTAAAGGAGGAATCAACTATCATCCAATTTTAGCTCACCGTTAGCTTGGATACCCGATGAAGAATATCTCACATAACGTTCATCTGGAAGGTCTTTTCTTAAAGGAAGGGGAAAATGACAAGGCACTAAAGAAAGAAATAGTGCATGCTTGGCAACATATTCACAGGAAATGTAGAGAGTCTATGGGAAGACCAAACTGTACCTCCATGGAACCTTATCTCCACTGGGTAAAAACTAGAGCCCTCAAGCTGAGGATACCTTACCATCGCCAAGAAGTTTTTCCATTAAAGGAATTCATCATTTATTTCATGTCTGATGCGGAAAAACTCCAGGTCACTCTTAACAAAGTTCAACGTGAGAAAAGCTCGTGGAATAACAAATACCAGATCCTTAATTTGGAATGTACCAAGATTCAGGAACTGTTAAAAGAGAAGGATGCTCTGATTGAGATATTAGAGCGACATGCTATAGAAAGTCAGGAAGACCGAAGAAATTTGCTCCCTCCTTTCACTTGGCAAAGGGTTGTCGACCCGACAACGGCTGAAGAACCCCGATCATAGAAAAGGAAAATACAGGAATCAACATTTGAGCTCTCTTCAGAGAGGACTCAGGATCCATGAGCTTAGATGTTTTCCTTATAACACTTTGTAAAATACTATACTTTTCATTGTAAGATACTGCAATCTTTCTAATTCAATAAAAGGGGTCTCCACCCCCCCCCCCCCCCCCCCCCACTGTGTGATATTTGCAATCTATTTGTTAAAAATTTATTTTGAAAACAAAAACTAAAAAAATATGTCTTTGCATATCATTCATCATTCTCACATAATGCATTTTTCTTATTTTTGAGTCACACGTATGTATCACAATTCTAGAGTCAAATTGTCTCATTCGTACAATACTCAGGCCAAGCGACAAAAGAAAATGGACGATCTCGAGGAAGAGAACATAGAGTTGAGAGAAGAAATTGATGCTCTAAAAGAAAGTTTGGAAAAACTTCACAGCAACATGCAATCCCTGGCCGCAGCTCAGAAGCAGCAACATCAAAGAACTCTGTCTCAGAGATCACATCTACACCCATATTGGAGACACATGAGAATCATCCTCGACATAACATGCCTAAGGGTCGCCCCTGGGGCATGCCTTTCAACTTTATACCTGAAGGATATATCCCACCGGTCATTGAAGGACCGAAAGCTGTAGCAGACCTGAAGGTTACAAACTTCGGGAAAGTGAAGATGCAAGGGTTACAACAATAACTCATGAAGGTTACAAACTTCAGGGCACTGAAGCTCCAAGAGTAACGGCTATAATGTCTATACCACAACCAGTGGTACACACTCTCCTGGAAGGGCAAATTCCGCAAGCAATTTCTGATGGAAATGAAGACATGTACAAAAGGATGAATGAGTTCCAAGAACAATTCTTGGAAATGCATAAGGAACTACATGCCATTCGCGGTCAAGACTTATTCGGAAAAGACACCGCAGACCTCTGTTTGGTCCCTAATGTAAAGATCCCTCACAAATTCAAGGTGCCTGACTTTGAAATATACAAAGGCAACTCTTACCCTCAAAGTCATCTGGTGATGTACGCTCGAAAAATGTCTACTCAAACAGACAATCAATGGCTACTGATCCATTACTTCCAAGATAGTTTAACTGGTGTCGTACTCAAATGGTACATGGGTTTAAACCGCACCAAGATCAGTACTTTCAGAGATCTCGGGGCAGCCTTTATTCAGCAGTATAAATACAACTTGGACATGGCACCAGATAGGGACCAACTCAGAGCAATGTCACAAAAGGACAAAGAAACTTTCATATGCTCAGAGATGGCGTGAAATTTCTGGTCAGATCTGTCCCCCTCTTGAGGAAAAGGAGATGACCAAGATTTTCCTGAAATGGTGAACATGGGAGTACGCCTTGAAGAAGCGGTCTGAGAAGGACGATTGTTCAAAGATGCAAAACAATCTAGCATTACTAAGAGGTACGGTAATGCTTTCCAAAAGAAGAAAGAGCAAGATATCAGTAATATCTCTCTAGGAAAGCAAAGGTGAAAGTATCAATCGATAGCAGCGGTAACTCCCACTATCAACCCAACGCCAGCTCCGACTTATCAACCTCAGGTTGCTCAAAGCCAACCAAGTCAACAATAGTATCAGCAAAGGTCGCAACAGCCTTTTCAACAGGTTCGTCCACAGTACAACAACAACAATCGTACTACACGACCATCAGGGTTTGACCCTATACTGATGTTGTACGCAGAGTTATTTCCACTTCTACTGGCCAAGGGCCACGTCCAAACCAGGTCTCCTCTTATAGTACCAGAAAATCCACCTTTTTGGTTCAAGGCAGATCAAACTTGCCCTTACCATCAAGGAGGATCGGGACACAACATTGAGAATTATCTCAGCTTCAAGTCTGATGTACAGAAGTTGGTTAGGAACAGGATCTTATCTTTTAAAGTTACTAACCCAAATGTTCAGATGAACCCATTACCGCAACATGAAAAGACTACAGTAAATTTGATAGAAGGAGAGCATGTCAACAGTTATCAAATTCACAATGTACGATTACTAGGAACCAACCTGGTAAAGATGCATTGCAAACAGAGCGGGTACGACCATGTGCCATCTCACAACTATCATCAGTGTGATATCTGCTCCAAGTATAATCAAGGGTGTTCCGTAGTACAAACAGCTCTACAAGCACAAATGGATATGGGCTGGATTCAGGATCACCGGATCCGTGAAGTGAACATGGCCCATGCACATCCCAACATTGTACAAAACCACAACATCCGTGCAATGAACGTCAACTTAGTGGCAATGTATTCAAGACAAAGTCAGTATTATAATCTGCCACGACATGATTACAACACTTGTCCCATCTGCTCAACAGATAATCAGGGTTGCTCTTTTATACAAGAGGTCCTCCAACGTCAAATGGATCTCAGATGGATCTAAGATTACCATGAAAGGAATGACCATCAAGTCAATATGGTTCAGATCTTTGACATACGCTTGATGAATACCAATCTAGTGGAGTTACATGCTAAACAGGTCAGACTTGGTTTTCTGGCTTCACATGATTATCTAGACTGTAAAGAATGTTGCGAAGACAACCAAGGGTGTACGCTTGTGCAAAGAACCCTTCAACATCTATTGGACCACTGGTGACTTCCGATCTACCTAGATGAAGACACACAATATATTAGCATGACTGATGGGAATCCTAATAGACATCAAAGTCGTGACATCCGCTCAATGGAAACAGATCTAGTAAAGATGCATTGCATACAAAGCGGATATTGTCGGGTACCACCTCACAACTATGAGCGCTGTAGAGTATGCTCGGAAAATAACCAAGGATGTTTTCTCGTACGAGCAGCCCTCCAGAATCAGTTGGACCGGAAGGAGATTCGACCATGTTCGAGTTCCGGGTCGATCAACATGATACAAGATTACCTCCCTGGTCAAAACAAAGACATTGTCGTAATCTCTAAACGTGGAATAACCAAGTACTTTTGCGCCATAATCCCTCGACTCAATGAATCAAAGACCCCTCTTGATAGTAGAAAGGTTCCCAACCAGAAACTGATTGAGGTTGCCTATGACGGTCAGAAAAACCAAAAAGCTCATGTGGTTATCTACTTGCCAGGTCTAATACTGTACAAGTCAGAAAAGGATATCCCATACAAGTATGGTGCAACGACCATTGAAAATGGAAAAGAAACTCCATTACCCTCTGTTGTAAACATTGCCTACATCAGTCGAGTTACCCAGAGCGGTCGGATCTTCAACAAAGGAGTCGGAGAACCTGCCAAAGAAAAGGATCCTCAAACGGAAGTTACTAATCAACAAGTCGGTCAATCCAGTAATCCAAAACCTGTAATGAACAACGATGAGGTGCTAAAGCTCATCCAGAAAAGCGAGTACAACATTGTGGACCAATTGTAGCAAACTCCATTTCGAATCTCTGTACTATCTCTCCTGCTTAGTTTAGAAGCTCACAGGGAAGCTTTACATAAAGTCTTAGAGCAAGCCTTTGTGGAACAAGATGTGACAGTAGGACAATTTGACAACATCATCTCCAACATCACTTCCTGCAACAACTTAGGATTCAGTGATGAAGAACTGCCGGAAGAAGGCAAGAATCATAATTTGGAACTCAACATTACAGTCAACTGCCAAGACGATGCTTTAGCCAGCGTACTGGTAGACACATGTTCATCTTTAAATGTCATGCCAAGGTCAACTCTAGTTTGAATATCATTTCAAGGAGCTCCGATGAGAGGCAGTGAGATCATCGTCAAAGCCTTTGACGAATCTAGAAAAACGGTTATCGGTGAAATCGACCTTCCCATAACTATTGGTTCTCACACTTTCAAAGTCACTTTCCAGGTCATGGACATCCGAGAAGCATACAGTTGTTTATTAGGAAGACCTTGGATACACGAAGCTGGGGCGGTCACTTTGACACTTCACCAGAAACTGAAGTTCGTCAAGAATGACAAATTAGTCACGGTATATGGAGAGCAAGCCTTAATCGTGAGTAACTTATCATCATTTTCTTGTGTAGAACCAGAAGAGGTTGTTGGAATCGAGTTCCAAGAATTCTCGGTGAGCAATGAGAATCAGTCAGAAAGAGGGACGTCAATTTCCCCATACAAAGACGCCCTCGAAGTGGTCAAGAGTACTGGCATAAAAGGATGGGGACAGATTGTAACTCCTACAGATAACAAGACAAGAAAAGGTCTTGGTTTCTCTTTAACCTGTACCTAGACTACAAAGAAGGACGAAAATTTTCGTCCCATTCAGAATTTCTTCCATAGCGGAGGTTTCCTCCACCTAGTGTCTCAAGAAGTACACACCATCAATGAGAGCGAATCCTCCAATACGGATGAGGAGTGGAAGTCTTATCTCAACGATGACGGTTATATGTCTCACAGAGAGGTGCACACGCCATTTTATTTTCCCAAACAGAGCCCAAGATATATACCGAGGTCAGACGTCAGGATGATCTATGGAGACTGTGATCCTGAAGGATGTCGTGCTCTACCCAACTCATTAGAGGAAGACACTCTGATGAAAGATAACTTTGACTATGATTATTATGATCCCCTAGATGACTTGCCTATCTGGAAGCCATACACGGAAGACTTGGGGCAAAAGAGTCAGTCGGACGATGCCTATCAGCTGAGTAACATTGAAAAGAATACCCATGTCCCCACAGAGTCACGGAATCTATACTCAGGACACTCCGAGAATGTCCAAAACCATGCTAATGAATTTGCAAGGGTTACAGGATGAGAGTTCATTAACTACGCATTTCCTGAAATCAACGTCATTGAGGAAGATGACTCATCCATTCCCACATAAACATGGGACACTTTGGGACAGCCAAGCTGCAAGTACGACTTCCTAGTCAAATACACTACTCCCGGAAGCTCTCGTATCAGGCTTGAGGACATCCAGCCGACTGGGTGGGGAGATTCCCTTGAGAGTGAAAACACCATGGAAAATACAGCAGAAGAGTTCGTTTATGACAACTCTGCATGGGAAGAAGACTCCAATGATCCTACTCCGCCAAAAATCAGCGTTGTTTCTAAAGACAAACCAAGAAGGAAAGTACCAGACTTTGTGATTCACAGGGGAGTTCATCGCCACTGGGTTGTTTTCGATGTCCCAAAAGTTGTCCATAAGTCTAAGTAATTACCATCTTTGTTTTAACCTTTCACCTTGCCCAGGTGAAATGGATATTTTTATAGGGCTCACTTTTCTGTAAATGTCCCTCTTCGCTTCGCCCAAAGCGACAGAGTTTTGTTTTATAGGGTTGTGTTTCAAGAATCGACAAATCATGAAAAAATAATGTCATTCTGAATTCTCGCATTTATTGTTGTTTTCACTTTTCGTTTTTCAGAAAATGGTAATCCTAAAAACAACCCAAAATAAAAACAAGCATTTTTCATAAAATACACTGCACACACTCTTGAATTCTCTCTGTCTTTGATAAAAAACGAATCATCACGTCATGCAGATTGCTTGTTTTAAACCCCATTGAAACATACGATCCAATGCCTTCTCCCAACTTTGAATTCCCGGTATTTGAAGCTGAAGAAGAACAGGACGAAGAAATTCCCGAAGCGATCTCCCGACTACTCAGGCAAGAGGAAAGGTCTATTGAGCCTCACAAAGAGCCATTGGAAATGGTCAATTTAGGTTCAGGAGAAGAAAAGAAAGAAGTTAAGATTGGGGCACTGCTCAGTTCAACTGTCAAAGAAGACTTGACAAAACTTCTCAAAGAGTTTCCGGATGTATTTGATTGGTCCTATCAGGACATGCCAGGGTTGGATACCAGCATCGTGGAACATCACTTACCACTAAAAGCAGAATGTCCGCCAGTAAAACAAAGACTGAGAAGGACTCATCCAGATATGGCCATCAAAATTAAAGAGGAAGTGCAGAAACAGATCAACGCAGGTTTCCTCGCCACCTCAGAATATCCTCAATGGTTAGCTAATATAATGTCAGTTCTGAAAAAGGACAAAAAAGTCAGTATGTGTGTAGACTACAGGGATCTAAACAAAGCAAGTCCAAAGGATGACTTCCCCCTGCCACACATTGACATGCTGGTAGACAGTACAACAAAGTTCAAAGTCTTCTCCTTCATAGATGGATTCTCGAGCTATAATCAAATCAAAATGGCACCGGAAGTCATGGAGAAAACTTCTATCATCACCCCATGGGGCACCTTTTTTTACAAGGTAATGTCGTTCGGTCTGAAGAATGCATGGCCAACCTATCAAAGGGCAATGACAACTCTGTTACATGACATGATGCACAAAGAGATTGAAGTGTACGTCGATGACATGATTTCCAAATCTAGAATAGAGGAAGAGTATGTGGAACACCTATTAAAGTTATTCGAGCGTCCGAGGAAACAAAAACTCCGCTTGAATCCCAATAAATGCACATTCGGTGTCCGCTCAGGAAAACTCTTAGGATTCATCATCAGCCACAAAGGAATTGAGGTTGATCCTGATAAGGTCAAGGCCATTCAAGAAATTCCTTCACCAAAGACTGAAAAATAGGTCAGAGGATTTTTGGGACATCTGAATTACTTCTCAAGGTTCATATCCCTTATGACCGCGACATGCACGTCGGTCTTTAAACTACTCAGAAAGAATCAAAGCTGCGTATGGACAGAAGACTACCAAAAGGCTTTTGACAGTATCAAAGAATATATATTGAATCCACCGATTCTGTTTCCTCCAGTGGAAGGAAGACCACTGATCATCTACCTAACAGTTTTTGAAGACTCCATGGGTTGTGTGCTTGAACAATAAGATGAGACAAAAAGAAAAGAGTCTTCCATTTACTACTTAAGCAAGAAGTTCACGGATTGTGAAACTCGGTACACTATTCTCGAGAAAACTTGCTGCGCTTTGGCTTATGTAGCCAAATGCCTTCGCTAGTGCATGATTTGTCACACTACTTGGTTAATCTCTGAAATGGATCCAATCAATTATGTCTTTGAAAAGCCTGCTCTCATGGGAAGGATTACCCATTGACAGATGTTGTTATCAGAATACGACATTGAGTACCATGCTCAAAAATCTGTCAAAGGAAGTGTTTTAGCCGATCATTTGGCTCATCAAACGATTGACGATCAGGAATCAATCGGATTTGACTTCCTAGAAGAAGATTGTTAGTTCCTGGATTGGCTGGAATTTTGGTAAAACAAAGTATATTCAATGTTGATGTCAAGGTGCTGATGTTGCAACATTGAAGTCTTAACACTGGGCTGTGTTAAGTAATTAATTGCTGAAGTTGGATGTCTGATGTCACACAGGTGATGTTGTAACATCAGATCTACAGAATTAACAACAGCAGGCTGTGATGTTGTTAGGGTTGCGTATTAGCTGGAATTGTGGAGAGCAAGCTGTCTCATTGGATGCGAATATCTTGGGATAGATATTTGCTGCTGCATAGGAGATTTGCTGCAGATTTGTAGGAGATTTAAAAGGTTGAAGATTTAAAAAGATTTTAGGAGAAAATCTGTTTTAATATTCAGTTTTAAATAACAAATCTGGGAGATATTGTAACAAGTCCAAGACCAATTCAAGGAGCTATATAAAGCACACAAGACCAAAGGAAAAAGGCACGGAAAACATTCAGAAGATCAAGAGCTGGAGCCTTAGTGTCTAGAGTTTTTTTAGAGTGCTTGTATTTACACTATTCTAGGGTTTGAATAGGTGTTGAGTTTCTGTCCTCTCTAGAAGCTGTGAAGCAATAGAGAGTGGTTGATTGATCGAAGCTGTGAAGTAAGATCAAGGGTACTCAAAGTGGTTTCTTTGAGTGTTTGTAAGGGATTGAGTGGTGTTCTCATACCTAAGTGGTTTCTTAGGTAGGAAGTCATTAGTAGAGTATAAGTTTAGGAGATTGTCAACGTGTTGTTGAGTCTGTAAATTATATCTACAAGTAGTGAATTCCATCCCTGGCTTGGTAGCCCCCAGAGTAGGTTGTTGTAACCGAACTGGGTCAACAATTCTTGGTGTTATTTTACTGTTATTGTTGTCCATTGTGCAGAGTGTGTTGTTGTGACATCACACTTTAACATCACACGTCTGATACCAGAATTTCAATTGGTATCAGAGCAGGCATCCTGTCTGTCTCTGGGTGAGATCTAGGGAAGTTACTTTCTGGTGTAAAGATGGACAAAGTAGTTGGAGGATTCGTCAACAGACCCCCTATTTTGGATGGATCTAACTATGACTATTGGAAGCCAAGGATGACCACCTTCTTAAAATCCTTGGACAGTAGGGCTTGGAAGGCTGTTATTAAAGAGTGGAAAGCACCTGTTGTATGTGAGAAGGATGATGCTGGTAAAGATAAAGAAGGCACCTCTAAGCTAAAGCCTGAAGAAGAATGGACCAAGGAGGAAGATGAGCTCGCCCTTGGAAATTCCAAAGCTCTAAATGCCATCTTCAATGGAGTGGATAAGAATATCCTCAGGTTAATCAATACCTGTGAAGTTGCTAAAGAAGCGTGGGATATCTTGCAGGCTACTCATGAAGGAACATCTAGAGTCAAGATGTCACGACTTCAGATTTTAACATCAAAATTCGAAATCCTGAAGATGAAGGATGATGAGACCATTCATGACTTCCACATGAATGTTCTGGAACTGGCTAATGCATCCAGTGCTCTTGGTGAGAAGATGTCAGAGGAAAAGCTCGTGAGGAAGATCCTTAGGTCCCTACCTAAGAGGTACAAGATGAAAGTGACTGCTATTGAAGAAGCTCAAGACATCAACAAGATGAGAGTAGATGAGCTCATTGGATCTCTTTAGACTTTTGAACTTGGTTTAAATGAAGAAGAACCAGAAAAGAAACCCAAGGGTATTGCTTTGGTCTCCACTCCTGCAGAAGATAAGGTAGTCAAAGATTCTCAGGAAGATTTGTCACAAGCCATTGCAATGTTGGGAAGGCAGTTCAACAAAGTGTTAAAAAGATGGAACAATAACTACAAGCCTAGTGTCAAGAACAGTTCCTCTGACATCACCAATCTAAAAGAGAAAGATGAAGAGAAGACTGCTCAGGATAGAGGTGTTCAGTGCTTTGAATGTGAAGGGTATGGACATGTCAAGAAAGAATGTCCCACATTCTTGAAGAAGCAGAAGAAGGGCATGTCAGTTTCATGGTCTGAATCTGATAGTGAAAGTGATGGTGAGTCAGCAAAGCATGCTAGAGCCTTAACAGGAACTGTTGTGTCTGATGATGATAGTGATGAAGAAATAACTTATGAGGAGCTAGCTTCTACTTATCGAGAGCTGTGTTTGAAAAGTGCTGAGATTTGTCAAGAAAACAAGTATCATAAGCAACAGATTGCTCAGCTTGAAAATGAAAAAGCTGATCGGGAAAACAAAGTTGTGCTAGTTAAGTCCCAACTGGATCAGATGACTAAATTCATTAGGATGATGAACAGTGGTACTGCTGATCTTGATAAGATTCCTCAGTTAGAGAAATCTGTTGGAGATAAATCAGGCATAGGATATGTGGTAAGCACTTCAGGAACAAAAAGGGAGATGTCTCAACCGTTGTCTCAACATCAACCTACGAAACAGGGCCCTTCCCCAAAGAAGGTTGTTCAGCCCCAGAATGCTGAGAAGAAGAATGGTCATCATCAGAGGAAGATACAGCCCCAAGGAGCTAGTCAGTATATGCCTCCCCAATATCACCAAAATATGCAAGCTGTCAAGTTCAAGCAGAACATGTCTCAGCAGAGGTTTCAACATCAGGAAAAATATTATGGTTATGCATACAACAATGCTGTGACTTATGGAAGAAGGAAACCTCATCACCATAGAAGACAGCCTAAGAGACAACATCATCAATACAGGAGAAGAAAATTCAACTATGGAATAAGGAGACAACAGTATGGGTGGCAGCCACAGAATTATCAAAGTGGGAGAAGATTTAACCACTTTAGAAACGGCAGAGTCAGATGCTTCTATTGTGGCAGGATTGGTCATATGCAGTCCTCGTGCTTCAAGCTTCACGAATATCCTAATTCAGCTCCTCAACCCAAACAGCAAGAGGTTAGGCCTAAGGTGATGAAGAAATGGATACCTAAAGTTACCAGCTTGATAGCTCACACTTCCTTGAGGGTTTCTACCAAAGATGACTGGTATTTTGACAGTGGGTGTTCAAGACACATGACTGGAGTAAAGAATCTGCTTGTTGATGTGAAACCTCAGTCTTCTGGGTATGTCACATTTGGTGATGGGATCAAAGGAGAGATAAAGGGAATTGGAAGACTAAACTGTGACAGTACTCCCAAGCTGGAGAATGTTCTTCTTGTTAAAGGACTAACAACTAATTTGATTAGTATTAGTCAACTTTGTGATCAAGGATTCAAAGTAGACTTCACAAAGTCCGAATGTAATGTGAAAGATGAAAGGAGAAGTCATTATGAAGGGAGCCAGATCTAAGGACAATTGTTATCTTTGGGTGCCGCAAAATTCAAATTCCTCCACGTGTGTGCTTGCTAAAGAAGATGATATCAAAATCTGGCATCAGAAGCTAGGACATCTTCACCTAAAGGGAATGAAGAGAATTATCTCCTCAGAAGCAGTCAGAGGGATTCCCAAACTTAGTATTGAGGAAGGAAAGGTGTGTGGAGACTGTCAAAAAGGAAAGCAGACAAAGATGTCTCATCCGAAGCTTCAACATGACACCACCTCCAAGGTATTGGAACTTCTTCATATGGATTTGATGGGACCTATGCAGGTTGAAAGTCTGGGTGGAAAGAAATATGCTTATGTAGTTGTGGATGACTACTCAAGATACACCTGGGTGAATTTCATCAAAGACAAATCTGAGGTGTTTGATGTCTTTAAAGAGCTCTGTCAAAAAATCCAAAGAGAAAAGGAGAGTAAGGTCATCAGAATTAGAAGTGATCATGGAAGAGAGTTTGAAAATAGCAAGTTTGAAGAATTTTGCTCGTCTGAAGGTATAAGTCATGAGTTTTCATCTCCTATCACCCCTCAGCAAAATGGAGTTGTTTAGAGGAAGAACAGAACTATACAAGAGTCGGCTAGAGCAATGGTTCATGCCAAGAAACTACCTTATCACTTCTGGGTTGAAGCCATGAACACTGCCTGCTACATTCACAACAGAGTTACCCTAAGAAGAGGCACTTCATCCACTCTATATGAACTATGGAAGGGAAGAAAACCTAATGTTAAGTACTTCCATGTGTTTGGTAGTAAATGTTACATTCTGGCAGATAGAGAGCAGAGAAGGAAATTAGATTCCAAAAGCGATGAAGGGATATTTTTGGGGTACTCCATCAACAGCAGAGCTTATCGGGTCTTCAACTCCAGAACCAAAGTGATGATGGAGTCAATCAATGTTGTGATTGATGATGAATAAAAGCATGAAGTTGAGGATGTCATAGAAGATGTTGGAACATCAACTGATGAGGTAGCTGTTGAAGTTGAAGAAAGAAATCCATCCCCAAGTACTGCTGACACTGAGCCTGAGCAACCTCAGAAGGATCCTTCTATCAGAATTCAGAAGGATCATCCTAAGGAGCTGATCATAGGTGATCCAAATTCTGGAGTAAGAACTAGGTCCAGAGAAATCCTAGCTAGCTCGTGCTTCGTATCCAAAATTGATCCAAAATATGTCAAGGAAGCTCTGACAGATGAATTTTGGATAAATGCTATGCAAGAAGAACTGGAGCAGTTCAAGAGAAATGAAGTCTGGGATCTTGTGCCAAGACCAGAAGGGGTGAATGCTATTGGAACAAAGTGGATCTACAAAAACAAGTCAGACGAGCTTGGAGTGGTTACAAGAAACAAAGCGAGACTTGTTGCACAAGGTTATACTCAAGTGGAGGGAATCGACTTTGATGAGACGTTTGCTCCAGTGGCGAGACTAGAATCCATCAGACTACTTTTGGGTATGGCTTGTAACCTAAGATTCAAGCTGTTCCAAATGGATGTGAAGAGTGCCTTTCTAAATGGCTATCTGAATGAAGAAGTCTATGTAGATCAACCTAAAGGATTCACTGATCCAAACTTCCCCAATCATGTGTTCAAACTGAGGAAGGCACTGTATGGCTTAAAACAAGCTCCAAGGGCCTGGTATGAGCGGTTTGCAGAATTCTTAGTAGCAAATGGGTATAGAAAAGGAGGCATTGACAAAACCTTGTTTGTCAAGGAAGAAGGCGGAAAATTAATGGTAGCCCAAATTTATGTGGATGACATTGTATTTGGGGGGATGTCAGATGCTATGGTAAAACAGTTTGTCCAACAAATGCAATCTGAATTTGAAATAAGTTTGGTTGGAGAACTTAGCTACTTCCTTGGATTGCAAGTCAGACAAATGGAGGATTCTATCTTTATTTCTCAAAGCAAATATGCTAAGAGCATAGTAAAGAAGTTTGGCCTAGATAAAGCCAATCACAAAAGGACACCTGCTCCCACCCATTTGAAGCTATCCAAGGATGAGAATGGAGTGGGTGTGGATCACAGCTTGTACAGAAGTATGATTGGGAGTTTACTATATCTCACAACAAGCAGACCTGATATTTCCTTTACTGTTGGAGTATGTGTAGCGAGCGATTTTGGACGCAGTTCTTAAGCGCTGGTCACTCTCTGCGGTTGAGCTTAAACTACAGGTCGATTCATTTTTTATCCTATTGTGAGCTGAATAAGGAAGGGAAATAGATGTCTCCAATTAACCCTGCTTGTATACTGAGTTTAAACAGCGGTCTGTTAAGTTACGAATGCTATCAATGTGGGGGGGGCCTTTGTACTGGTTATTTGTATTTTCGCCAGTACTGTTTTCTTTCTTTCTAGGACTTTCTAGCGGGGAACAAGGATTAGGATGTTAGGACTGATGCTTTGGAATTACTGATTTTTGATTGATAGAGATATGGGATTTGGGTTTTTTGTTGATTGTGCTCGCTAAGATCTTTTCTTTCGATCTTATGCCTACGTATTCCCGTTTACCGAAACAGGGAAATCAGAGCGTTCGTAGTTCCTCCTATTCTATGGGAGGAAATGGGTGTTTTTGGTGTTTTGGTGTCTTGTTCAAAGCCGAAGACGTGAAGCGAAAGGTGGTTTGTATCTTGTTCAAAGCCCAAGATGTGAAGCTAAAAGGTCTATTTGTGTCTTGTTCAAAGCCCAAGACGTGAAGCTGAAAGACCTCGACTTTAGAGAGAATTTGTCATCTCTAAAGAGGGGGAAGGAGAATTACTTTAACTGGGATACACGGATCCGAGCAATGTCATAATTTCCGAAGAAAGGGTTTTAAGCTGAAGGAGAAGACTTTAACTCAGTGTAGAGCAATGCCATCTTTCCTTAGGAATTTCTCATGCTAAAAGATGGACAGTGGCATGGATATAGATGATCCATAGGCTTGCCGCTTACAACGATTAGATGAAAGGAAAGGAGTTGTTGATGTTTGTGTACTGTGAACGAGGCACAACTTTGATGCTAAAAGGTTGATTGGATCAACCAGTGGTTTTCTTATACAAAAGCCTAAGAGGAGGCTAATTTCCGCTAGGAAAATCATTATACAAAGAATAAGAGGAGGCTATTTTGTGTCTCGTACAAAGCCCGAGAGAGAAGCTAAAAGTTTTTGACCCGACGATAGAGTCTTTGTGTCTCGTACGAAGCCCGAGATAGAGGCTATTGTTTGTTTGACTCTACGAGGGAGTCTTTGATACTCAACAAGAAAGTGTTTTTGTATCTCGTACGAAGCCCGAGATGGAGGCTAAAGGTTTGTTTCAGTTGAGTGACAGATCCAATATACTGATTTTAAAAGAGAAAATTAGTTCTTATATGAGCAACACTGTACTCAGGGATTTGATCTGAGGATCAGGGATATTTCCTTCTCTTTGAGGAAACGGGAAATCCAAAGGGTATTGAGACTATCCGAGTCTGCGGGTTTCCTTCTTATTTAACGAAGGGGTCACTTGAGAATGTCTTTGAGACTCAAGGAAGTTAGACTGTCCAAGTCTAGAGTTTTTTTTCTTTTGTACTATGCTTTGAGAAACAGTAGTAGACTCTATGAAAGGACTGTTCTATGAGGATGACTAAGTTCTGTTCCTATACCTCTAGGAGGTCGTCGGGACAATTTGTACGAAGCCCAAGAGGAGGCTGGAAACTTTTAAGAAGCCGACGGGTCCTTGTACGAAGCCCAAGAGGAGGCTATCATTCCCGAAGGAAGAGATCTTTATACGAAGCCTAAGAGGAGGCTGTGAATACTTCTAAGAAGCCGTAGTGTCCTTGAATAATGCCCAAGAGGAGGCCGATGCTTTTAAGAAGCCCGTGGGTCTATCATCTCCTTTCCATTAGGAGAGATAACTCTTTTAAAGATAAAAACCACTGGTAAACGTGCGAGGTTTACTATCCAGCGATTTTTAGCTTTTAAAGAGGGTTCCTTAGTTAAGGTCCAAGATTATGACCGTAGTGGGTACCCAAACCCCGAGACATTCAAGGCAAGCTATCCACAAGGAATAGATCAAGTCAGGAAAGTTTGAGAATTTGGAAGAAACTCAAAGATGCCATTCACGGAGAATACATTCATCTTGGGGAGTAGAGCTTCTTGACGATTCCTAAGGAGGACAGCCGAAGAGAAGACTGTATCTGGTGCTCCTATTGGGGATCTAGGCGTCTATTTCTACGAATAAATGAAACGGCGTCACCTAGTTCTAGACGTAGTTGCCGGGGAAACTCGAAATATCTATACTATTATTACACAGTAGATATGAGTTTATGAAAGGAGACTTACAGTGAGCAGCCCCACAATACAGTTTATAATATGAAAGCAGTAAATGAAAGCGATAACCACTTACTCGGTTGTAGTGCTTCCATGTTGTTTGGTTAGTTGTTCAACAAAGAAAGATTGAAAACAACAGTATATTCAAAATCAAAGGAGAAAGTGCTTTGAAAAAGAAAGATTTGGGGCTTACAGCTCAAGGAGAGGCCCAGGGTTTTATCAGTGAGCGCACTGTTTGACTTTGTACAGCGGGACTTATACAAGTGACTGGGGCCCAAAAAGGTTTTCTGTACAAAGGGATGGGTCTTACACTCTCTCAAGAGGCCCAAAAAAGGTTTAAAGAAAAGAGAGGGGCTTAGAACACGAGGGTAGGCCCAAATGATTTTTCGTTTAAAAATGGCGATCGCGCCGAGGTTTTCTTTTAACGCAGAGGGACTTATACAATAAGTGAGGCCCAAAATGTTTTGGTTAAAAGGGGGATTGGGTCTTACACTCTAATAGAGGCCCAAAGTGTTTTGAATAGGTCTTATAGCTCGAGGAGAGGTCCAGATGATTTTTATTTTTAAACCGACGACGATCGCGCCGTTTACTTGTACAGAGGGACTTATACAATGAGTGAGGCCCAAAAAGTTTTTGTACAAGGGGGGATGGGTCTTACACTCTCTCAAGAGGCCCAAAAAGTGTTTTGAAAATGATTTATGAGGGTTGAATTAATCCAAAACCCTAATTTGTTTTCAAAATGTATTTAATTGAATAAAAATTCAATTAAAATGATCAAAAATTATTTAACACATGGAAAACAAATTGTGATATTGGATTAATGCTTCAAAAATTGAGTATTGACCTACAAAATAATTAGAAAGCATTAAAAGTTGCAAAATCAATGTAGAAAAAATATTTAAAATGCCAAAAACAATCAAAATATTAATTCTTTACAAAAATATCAATTATATGAAATAAATAATATTTTTGGGATTTTTTGTGAAAATAAAATATTTTAACATTTTTGTGAATTATTAAAAAAAGAATCAACTCAAAATCATTAAAACTCAGATAGAAATTAATTTTTGAATCAATTAAACAAAATCACAAAATTCAAATATTTGAATTTCTAAAAATGGCGCCAAGAACAAGCTGAAGAACACGCGCGTGTTCTTGGTTTCTCAGATTTGCATTTTCTATCCAATCTCCATGAATACGTAATCATATCATGCAATCCACATATCATTATGCTCGCCTCAACCTCACGATCATGTCTATGTACTTTAATTTCATTTAAATTAAACATACAACAAGAAATCACGAAGAGACCTCAAGAACCCTAATTTCTGCATGAAGGCTAGGATTTTTGATACACGATTCAAACAATGCAATTAATTGAGGGAAAACATTCCATTCATGATTATGAACATATGGCCAAATTATTGTGCGAGGAAATATGCATAGATTGAGAGATGACCAAGTATGTGCTTACCTACAAGTCGTGACAGCAAGTTCAAAGTGATTTTTGATTTGGAGGTGTTACAGATGAGTGGTGATGATCTGAACAACTTCCCTACACCCTATGGATTGTGTTTGGATGGTTGGACTTGATTGAAATTGGCTGGATCATTTTGTGGCACCTCAGCTGCACTTTGGTTAAAACCTTGAGCAATCAGCTGGTGATTTTGTGAAATTGATGTTTCAGAAGTAATCTAAGTGTTTGATCAGCTCATATGTGATGTATGTGAGGTGTGTGAGTGATTGGTTTGATTGGAATTGCTCTCAAACTCAAAACCCGATAGTGACTTGCCTTAGAAGGCAAAATTGGAGTGAAAGAAGAGATTTTGAGGAAAGCATCTGTTAGATGGCTTTGGTGTACTCAAACTGACCACAATTGAGCTCTATTTATACTAGAGCAAGTTTGTTTTGCAAGGAATAGTGCATGGCAGCTGGTAAGTAGGTTTGGCCAATGTTGGCAAATGAAAATCCAAGTCTCCTCTAGCCATTGACTAGAGGTTAGGGCACAGAGCTTTGGTTCCCTTGGTCTTGGATAAGTCTTGACTGATTTTAGATGAGAATGGCTCAGTCCATGCCACCTTGATGGTTCCATTGAATGCCTCATTCCAAATTTGAAGTCTTGTCCCTATTTTGGCCATTCTAGGTTCAACATGTTATTTCTTGTTCCATGGACTTTGGAGGCTTGGCTCAATGATTGTCCCCTTTAGATTCAATCCTCTGAGGTGTCCAAGTGGATAGGAGCAATTAAATTTGGCTGATTTTGGCAAATCGACCAAAGTTGCAAATTCTGCCTTGCCTTGACAGATTTCAACAAGGCAACTTGGCAATGTTGTATCTCATGGTGTAGGTTGAATTTGGCAATGTTCTTGGCCATTTTGGAAATCTCTTACATGATACAACAACTGTTTGAACAAGTTTAGTTTTGATCTCTTTTGATTCCAAGTGAAAAATCCCCCTACATTTGGCAAAAAGTGAGGCAGAATCTGACTTAGTGAAAATTTCACTAAGTGTTGGAAAAAGTGACATTTTCACTTTTCAGCCACTTTGATCACTCCATAACTCAAAATCCTTAATGAATTAGAATGACTTGTAGTTGAAGTTTTTGTAGGTGATAATGAGGGCTACAAATCCATCTTTGGATGAGAAAAATGGCTTTGTGGTTTAGGAGTTATGGTCCTCCAAAGTTGGTACCTTTGCCACTTTATTTTTAACTTAGAAAAATTTCTAAGTTTTATGGTTACCCCTTTTACAAGTTATCTCACTTTTCTTGATTTTTCTTTATGAATGATGATTCAAATCATACATTAACATCATTTTAGGGTTAAAAATCCATTTTGGTGAAAAATCTCAAAAAGTCAAAGTTGACTTTTGTGCACAGTTGACGTTTTATCAGATGAATTCCAAACTGTGCAATTCTTCAGGAAATCATGTCCTTGACCTAAATCAAACTTGATGGATATGTTCCATGGGTGTCATAGGGTATATTCAATCATGTATTAGGGTTTGGGAGCATGTCCTGGTCAAAAGTCAAAGTTACAGTTGACTTTTCTCTTAAAACCCTAATTGTGGTGTAGATGAAATTGAGACTTGTTGCTCAAACTTCTTGGATCAATCCATTATTCCAAATGGATCAATATGGTATATTAGAGACCCTCAAATCATGTCTTGAGGTCTTGGCTCATGGTTTGTCCCAAAAGTCAACTTAGGGGTGAATTAGGTCAAGAAACCCTAATTCCTGATTTTTGATGAATGCATCCCCTGAGGCAAAATTGACTTGATGCATGGGTTCATGAGGTTCCATGAAGTATATTAGGTCATATTTTGGATCATTGCCTTGTGCCCAGATGAAAATTTTCCATCTGGAGGCCCTGGTCGACCAAAACCCTAATTTGGTGACACTGGCGATCTTGAGGCTTGATCCACCTAGAAGGGAGCATCCTTGTGCTTAATCCTTGAAGTGGGAGTCCTTTTGATCCTTTGTAGTTACTTGGGAGGTTAGACAAGTTGAAGATCATGTCATTTCTTGATTGATCCTTTGTCTGAGAACTATGAGAGGGCTTGAAACCCTAATTTTGATTGTATTGGATGCTCACCCATCTTTGGGGAGACTGATGAAGCATGATGGTTCATCCATATTGTGATGATGATTTTCACAATGATGGGAAATCTAAGTGGTCAAAATTTGGGGTATTACAGTATGTGCTAGATATCAGTCTGATCCTAAGGTAAGTCACTTGAATCAAGTGAAGAGGATTCTGAAATATGTAAATGGCACAAGTGACTATGGAATGTTATATAGCCGTGATTCTGGGACTGTTTTAAAAGGATACTGTGATGCTGATTGGGCTGGAAGTGCAGATGATAGAAAAAGCACTTCAGGAGGGTGTTTCTTTCTAGGGAACAATCTGATTTCTTGGTTCAGCAAGAAGCAGAATTGTGTATCTCTCTCAACTGCTGAAGCGGAGTATATAGCAGCAGGAAGTAGTTGCTCTCAGCTGGTCTGGATGAAGCAGATGTTGAGTGAATACAATGTTAAACAAGATGTTATGACTTTGTACTGCGATAATCTGAGTGCAATTAATATATCTAAAAATCCTATACAGCACAGTAGGACAAAGCACATAGACATAAGGCATCATTTCATAAGGGATCTGGTAGAAGAAAAAGTTGTTACCTTGGAACATGTAGCCACAAAGAACCAGCTGGCTGACATATTCACTAAAGCCTTGGATGCAAACCAATTTGAAAGGTTAAGAACCAAATTGGGAATTTGCATTTATGAAGACTGAATCTGCTAGAGGGGTTGTGGGCAGTTGGGGTGTTTCTGAAAATGTGTAGTCAACTGACAGGTGAAGTTTTCCTAATTGTGGCTAAAAAGGGGGAGAAAATAGCCAAGACTATTATTGCCATATGCTGCTAATGTGATACAGATATTAAGAGGGAGATAGATTGATGCTGCTAAAAGGTGTTTAGTTGAAAAGTTTGTTGCTGCATTAAGAGGGAGTTTTGACTGAACTTTTGAAGATATCATGACATTTGAAGAGTGCAGCCAAGCAGACATCAAGGGGGAGTAAATTGCTGCACATTGTGATCCGCTGAATAGCTGCGATGCTGGTTCATGTTTTAGAGGGGGAGCACCAATTGGTTGTTGTCAATAATGAAGATGGTGCTGCAGCAGATCAAGTGATGAAGACTATGAAGATTGTTAAACTGCTGCTGATTGATGAGTTTCAAATTTCTAAAGATTATTCCGCTGCTGAAATCTCTGAAGGTGCAGAGTGCAGAAGTTGATTGCAGAGTACAGAGGTTGTTTTAGGCAAAATTAGCCAAAGGGGGAGATTGTTAGTTCCTGGATTGGCTGGAATTTTGGTAAAACAAAGTATATTCAATGTTGATGTCAAGGTGCTGATGTTGCAACATTGAAGTCTTAACACTGGGCTGTGTTAAGTAATTAATTGCTGAAGTTGGATGTCTGATGTCACACAGGTGATGTTGTAACATCAGATCTGCAGAATTAACCACAGCAGGCTGTGATGTTGTTAGGGCTGCGTATTAGCTGGAATTGTGGAGAGCAAGCTGTCTCATTGGATGCGAATATCTTGGGATAGATATTTGCTGCTGCATAGGAGATCTGCTGCAGATTTGTAGGAGATTTAAAAGGTTGAAGATTTAAAAATATTTTAGGAGAAAATCTGTTTTAATATTCAGTTTTAAATAACAAATCTGGGAGATATTGTAGCAAGTCCAAGACCAATTCAAGGAGCTATATAAAGCGCACAAGACGAAAGGAAAAAGGCACAGAAAACATTCAGAAGATCAAGAGCTGGAGGCTTAGTGTCTAGAGTTTGTTTAGAGTGCTTGTATTTACACTATTATAGGGTTTGAATAGGTGTTGAGTTTCTGTCCTCTCTAGAAGCTGTGAAGCAATAGAGAGTGGTTGATTGATCGAAGCTGTGAAGTAAGATCAAGGGTACTCAAAGTGGTTTCTTTGAGTGTTTGTAAGGGATTGAGTGGTGTTCTCATACCTAAGTGGTTTCTTAGGTAGGAAGTCATTAGTAGAGGATAAGTTTAGGAGATTGTCAACGGGTTGTTGAGTCTGTAAATTATATCTACAAGTAGTGAATTCCATCCCTGGCTTGGTAGCCCCCAGAGTAGATTGGTTGTAACCGAACTGGGTCAACAATTCTTGGTGTTATTTTACTGTTATTGCTGTCCATTGTGCAGAGTGTGTTGTTGTGACATCACACTTTAACATCACACGTCTGATACCAGAATTTCAAAGATGTCATGTACTTAAAAATGAAAGATTGCGATGAACCGCTACCCAGTGAAGGGCCAGAACCAGGATCCCAATGGGAACTAATATTCAACGGAGCCGTCAATTCTTATGGAAACAGAATTTGGGCAATCATCGTAACACCTCAGGGTACCCATATTCCTTTCACTGCCCGACTGACATTCAAATGCACAAACAATGAGGCCGAATACAAAGCTTGTATCACGGGTCTCGAAGAAGCTATTGACTTAAGGATTAAGAATTTGGATGTGTATGGAGACTTAGCCCTGGTTATCAATCATATCAAAGGAGAGTGGAATACATAGCAATCAGGATTGATTCCTTACAAAGATTACGCGAGAAGGTTGTTACCATTCTTCAACAGAATCGAGTTTCATCACATCCCTCGTGAAGAAAATCACATGGCTGATGCACTAGCCACTCTCTCTTCTATGATTGTTGTAAGTCAATGGAACGACATACCTAAGATTGACATGATGCGCCTTGAAAGGCCCGCTTACATCTTCATGATCGAAGCAGTCATTGATGACAAACCCTAGTATCATGATATCAAGTGCTTCCTTCAAAAATTGGAATACCCACCCAGGACATGAAGGAAAGACAGGAATACTATCAGAAGATTGGCTGGCAACTTCTTCCTGAACAGTGATACACTCTACAAAAGAAAATTTGACATGGTTTTGCTCAGATGTGTAGACAGACAAGAAGCAAACATGTTGATGAAAGAAATTTGCGAAGGCTCATTTGGAACTCATGCCAACGGACACACGATGGCAAGAAAAATTATGAGAGCAGGATATTATTGGTTGACAATGGAATCCGATTGCTACAAGTACATGAGGAGGTGTCACAAGTGTCAAATATACGCTGACAAAATCCATGTACCGCCAACGCATCTCAATGTTCTTTCTTCTCCAAGGCCTTTTTCTATATGGGGAATCGACATGATTGGCATGATTGAACCCAAAGCTTCAAACGAACATCGGTTCATCCTGATAGCCATTGACTACTTCACTAAGTGGGCTGAAGTAGAATCATACGCCAATGTTACCCGACAAGTGGTAGTCCGATTTATCAATAACAATCTCATCTGCCGTTATGGTGTCCCAAGCCAGATCATTACTGACAATAGATCCAACTTAAACAACAAGATGATGAAAGAGTTGTGTGCTGAATTCAAAATCGAACACCATAACTCATCCCCATACCAGCCTAAGATGAATGGAGCGGTAGAAGCGGCAAATAAGAACATCAAGAAGATTGTTCAGAAGATGGTTGTAACCTACAAAGACTGGAACGAGATGCTACCCTTTGCTCTTCATGGTTAACGCACATCTGTTTGCACTTCAACAGGGGAAACCCCTTTTTCTCTATTATATGGCATGGAAGCAATGCTCCCCATAGAAGTAGAGATCCCATCAATCCGGGTATTGATGGAAGTTGAACTAACAGAGGCTGAATGGTGTCAAAGTCGACACGATGAACTGAACCTAATTGAAGAAAAGAGAATGATGGCTTTGTGCCATGGTCAGTTGTATCAACAAAGAATGAAGAAAGCATTTAACAAAAAGGTCTGACCTCGTGTTTTCAGAGAAGGAGACCTCGTGCTCAAGAAGATACAATCATTTCTCACTGATTCCAGAGGCAAATGGACTCCGAATTAGGATGGCCCTTATGTGGTTAAGAAAGCCTTTTCAAGCAGTTCCTTGAGACTCGCAACCATGGATGGAGAGGAGTTTACCTACCCCACAAATGTTGATGTAGTCAAGAAATACTTCGCCTAAATAAAAAAACAAAAAAAAATGTCTCAGTGGATTGAAAACCCGAAAGGGCGATC